>CM077675.1:360030317-361287817 GCA_039707655.1 Elymus sibiricus | reverse complement strand
CGGACTCGGAGCCGGCTGCCGCAGACGCGGCCGGCTCGACAGCAGGAGCTGGTGGTGCCGGTTGGACAGCCGGATCTGTCGATGGGCCGGCCGCGTTGGCCGACACGAAGATGGACTCTGATTCGGGGGAGGGCTTGATCGAAGGCTTGAGCAGCCGCTCGAGGGAGACGCCGGCTGGGATGGCATGTCAGGTGGAGCCAATCTTTGCCAGCGTATCGGCCACCTCGTTGTCCGCATGGGGGACGTGATGGAACTCACAACCCTCGAAGGAGCCGGTGAGCTGTCGGACGAGGAAGTGATAGCTGGCCATGTTGGCGTCCCTGGCATCCCATTCGCCAGAGACTTGCTGCACCACGAGGTCGGAGTCGCCGAAGCATATGATGCGCTGGATGCCGATTTCCTTGGCGAGCCGGAGGCCGTGGACGAGGGCCTCGTACTCGGCCACGTTGTTGGAGGCGGCGAAGTGGATCTGGAGTGCGTACTTGAGCTGATCTCCCCTCGGGGACGCCAAGACGATGCCGGCTCCCAGGCTGGCTCGCATCTTCGAGCTGTCAAAGTGCATACGCCAATGCGTGGAGTCGGGCGGAGGCGGCACGAACTGGGTTTCGGCCCAGTCGACGAGGAAGTCGGCCATTTCTTGTGACTTGATGGTGGTGTGCGGCTCGTACCGTATCTCGTAGTCGGCGAGGGCGATGGCCCACTTGGCTATCTGGCCGGTGGCGTCCCGGCCGCTCATGATTTCGCCCAACGGCGCTGTGCTCACCACGGTGATGACATGCTCCTGGAAGTACTGCTTGATCTTCAGGGCGGCGAAGTATATGCCATAGCACATCTTCTGGTAATGGGGGTAGTTCTGCTTGGAGGCGGAGAGGACCTCGCTGAGGTAGTAGATGGGGCGCTGGATCGGCAGCGCTTTGCCTTCCTCCGGTCGCTCCACCACCAAGACGACGCTAATGACGCGCGTGGTCGCCGCGATGTAGGCGAGCAAAGGCTCCTTCTTAGCCGGCGCGGCTAGGATGGGCGCGCTGGTGAGGGCCCGCTTGAGGCCGCGGAATGCCTCATCCGCCTCGTCGGGCCAGTCGAACATGGCCGGCTTCTTCGTGGAGTCGCGGCCCGGCTCAACCAGAGCCGTCTTGCGTAGGAGTCCGTAGAGGGGCAAGGCCTTCTCGCCCAGTCGGCTGACGAACCGGCTGAGGGAGGTGAGGCAGCCGGTGAACTTCTGGACGTCGCGGAGCCGGGTTGGCTTGGGCATGCGCTCAATCGCCCTTATCTTCTCGGGGTTAGCTTCGATGCCGCGATTGGACACAAAGAAACCCAGGAGTTGGCCGGCTGGGACGCTGAAGACACACTTCTCCGGGTTGAGCTTGATCTTGTATTCGCACAGGTTGGCGAATGTCTCCCGGAGATCGTCGAGGAGGCTGAAATGCTTCTTGGTCTTGACGACGATGTCGTCAACATAGACGTGGACGTTCCTGCCTATCTGAGGCAGGAGACACTTCTACATGCAGCGCTGGAAGGTAGCGCCCGCGTTCTTCAGGCCGAAGGACATGGTGATGTAGCAGTAGGCCCCGAAAGGGGTGATGAAGGAGGTCTTCAGCCGGTCGGCCGGGTCCAGCTTGATCTGGTGGTAGCCGGAGTAGGCGTCTAGGAAAGACAGCAGGTCGCAGCCGGCCGTGGAGTCGATGACTTGATCGATCCGCGGCAGGGCGAACGGGTCCTTAGGACACGCCTTGTTCAGGCTCGTGTAGTCGATACACATGCGCCAAGTTTTGTTTTTCTTCAGCACCAGGACTGGGTTGGCCAGCCAGTCCGGGTGGAACACTTCCATGATGAAGCCGGCTGCGAGCAGCCGGGCGATCTCTTCTCCTATAGTACGCCGTTTCTCCTCGAAGAAACGGCGCAGGGGTTGCTTGACCGGCTTCGCATCCGGCCGAACGTGAAGCTTGTGCTCGGCGAGCTTCCTCGGAACACCCGGCATGTCCTTGGGAGACCTTGCAAAGATGTCCCGATTCTCACGGGGGAAGTCGACGAGCTCGCCTTCCTATTTGCTGTCGAGGCGGGAGCTGATAGTGACGCATTGGTTGGGGTTGGCCGGGTCGAGTGGCACTTGCCTAGTGTCCTTGGACGGCTGGAACGAGGCTTCGCCGACCGACTGGGATGGAGGAGCCGGCATGGCCGGCTGGCCGAAGGTGTGGGCCACGAGCCGGTCGAGCTGCCGCTTCTCCTCTGCTATCTCCAGGGCTTCGGCCAGCCGGCTGCCGTCTCGCACGCACGCGATTGACATCTTGTAGTCGCCGGCGATGGTGATGATGCCCTTGGGACCCGGCATCTTGAGCTTGAGATAGGTGTAGTGGGGGATCGCCATGAACTTGGCGAGAGTCGGCCGGCCCAGCAGCGCGTGGTAGGGACTGTCGAGGTCCACCACCTCGAACCATACTGGTTCGCGGTGGAAGTGGCTGTGGCCGCCGAAGAGGACGTCAAGCTTGATCTTGCCGACGGGGGTGCAGGACTTTCCCGGCATGATGCCGTGGAAAACTGTCCGGCTCGCTTGTAGGTCCTCCACCTTGAGCCCCAGCTTGAGCATCGTATCGAGGTAGAGGATGATGATGCTGCTGCCCCCATCGATCAACACCCACGAGAAGCGGCATGTGCGTCTCTCGGAGGCGATGGTGGGATCGAGGACGAGGGCGTAGCTGCCAGGGCTTGGCATCACGGCCGGGTGGTCAGTCCGGCTCCAGGTGACCGGCTTCTCGGACCAGTGCATGAACTGGGGAGTCGCGGGCATGGTGGCATTCACCTCGCGGTGGAGCCGGCGCTGAGCGTGCTTGTTCGTCTCTTCACTGGTGAAGACGACGTAGGAACCGTCTTGGTTAGGGAATTGGTCGAGCAGCCGGCCGGCGTTCTGGGCCGGAGCCGGGGCCTGAGCCGGAGCGGGAGCCGAAGCCGGCGCCGGCGCGCGAGGTGGCGGCGCGGGAGGAGTCGGAAGACCCTCCCACCGGGCCAGCCGCTGCGAGAAGCTGCATTGCCGGAGCGTGTGCGTGGACGGCTTGACATCGGAATGATGTTTGCAGGGGAGGTCGAGCATCTACTCGAACGTGAGCTTGGGCTGCCGGGCAGCCTTGCCGGTGCGCTGACGCTGACCGGAAGCCTGGGCAGCCGGCTGCTCTTCCTCGATGGTGGCAACCTGCCGGCTCCCGTAGCGGGGATCCGGCTGGTCGTTTTTGCGCTTGTTGTTCTGCTACTGCTGGTTGTCGGCGGCCGCCCGCGGTGCGGTGGGTGGCGGAGTCGGCTTGGCTGGCATGGTGACCTTCATCCGCATGGCGGAGTCGGCTTTGGCGTATTTATCCGCCTTGGCCATCAGGTTCGCCAGGGTAGCCGGCTCGGAGCACAGTTGCTTGTGCTTGAGGTGGCTGCCGTCTCGGCAACCCTCGATGAAATATTGGATGGCCTGCACCTCATGCACCCCCTCGCAGGAGTTGCGGAGCTCGGTCCAGCGCGTGAGGTAGTCGCGGAGGGGCTCCTCCGGCCCATGGACGCACATGGCCAGCTCGCGGGGCCGGCCGGGCCGCTTCTAAGTGCCGGTGAAGTTGCGGACGAACGCCTCTTCGAAGTCCGTCTAGGTGTTGATGCTGCCGGCCGCCAGGCTGTTCAGCCAGGTGCGGGCCGAGCCGATCAGCATAAGGGGGGCGTAGCGGACGACTACGCGCTTGTTCCCCCTGGGGATGCCGACTGCGGTGGTGTAGTCGATCAGCCAGTCCTCTGGCTTGCCAGCCCCGTTGTACTTCGGGGTGTCGCGGGGAAGCGTGAAGCCGGGCGGGAACGGCTCGTTGCGGATCCGGGGGCCGAAGCACGCCGGGCCAATCGAGCCCTCCTCCTCGAGGAGAGCCGACTGCGCCAGCCGGTCGAGGAGGAGCCGCGTGTCGTTCTCGCTGTGGGGGACCCGCGACCCGAGCCGGTCCGCGAGTTCGGCGCGGACGACCGGCGGGACGGACCGTGCCGGGTCCTGTCATGGAGGCGGAGTGTGCCCGCGACTACGCCGGCTACCGCCAGCCGGCGCCTCGTCGCGGCGGTTGCTGCCAGCCGGGTTGTTGCTACGCCGGCTCCGGCTGCTCGTTCCCGCGCAGCTGGGAATGCCTAACGTTGCATCCCTCGGCCCGCCGGCCGGAGGGGTGAGGGGAACTGGAGTGCTGAGCCGGCTGACGGTCAGCAGCCCCAGCGCCCTCGCCCTCGGGACGGGGAACCTCGAAGATGGCCCCACCGGGGGTGAGACCGACTTGTTGTGCGTTGGTAGTGTCGATGAGGTCCTTGATGTGCCGCTCGCGCGCGGCACGCTCCTCGCCCACCAAGGTAGCCAGATCCTCGTAGGCTACCTGGGCGGCTCGCAGGTTGGCCGCGGGGGTGTCGTAGACGGGAAGGCGGCCGCCGAGGATTTCCGCGACCACGCGGCCGCGGTCACGCACAGCCCCACACCGGCTGAGCTCGGGGCCAGCCGGGGTGAGACCATACGCGGAGATGTACTCCCGCTGCGCGGCTTCCATCCAGCGCCGCTCGGTCGCGAGGGCGCTGGCGTCTTCGAATAGCAGATGGCGGGCCGCCTCCAGCTCGGCTGTGGCGGTGGCCGGGTTCGCCGTCGTAGCGATGGGAGTGCTCAGACCCCGGAGGGTAGCGGCGAGCGGGTCGGAGGGACCGGCGCGGGCGGCGGCTGCATCGGCCTCGGCCCGCACACGGCCCGAAGTGGTGGAGGAAGCGGGGACCATCACTCCTACGCAGGTGTAGGAGCCGTTGGCCTCGCCCGTGGTGAGTGCGCCCACGGACGAGGGGGGATCGGTGCAGTCGAGTACCTGGCTAGGGTACTCGGCGGCCGCCGGCTCGTCGGCGAGACTCAGCTTGCCGAAGCACCCGGTGAGCGCGGCGACGTCGAGCGCAAGGTCGCGGCCAAGGCCCTCATCGGAGACGCCGGCAGCGTCGCCCGCGGGGCCTGCCGGAGCAAGCCCCACGAGCATGCAGTTCCGCCCGGACACGGGGCGGCCGAGGGAGGTGGTGATGGGTCCCGCCCGGAGCGTGACTCCGGCCGGCGCCGCGGACGGCCCCACGGTGGGTGCCAACTATCGTCGTATTGTCATGGCAGATGCCATGGGTAGGCTTATCGAGAGTGGTTGGGGCCGAAGGACGCTGATGGGCTCCGGGAGCGGGGTTAGGCACAGGCGGTGGCGGACACACGATGTACCCAGGTTCGGGGCCCTCCGTGCGAGGTAACACCCCTAGTCCTGCTTGGTCTAGTTCATACAATGGTGCTCCTGGAGCTGTATGGCTAGAGGAGGAAGAAGGGGCTGGACTGCCCCTGCTGCCTCTCTACGTGAGTGTGGTGAGTGGAGAATTTGTCCCCCCTTGCATGGGGGGGCGGGGGGTTTTATAGGCCAACCCCCCGGATTACAATACGAATAAGAGGTCTCAGGAGGGCCCCAGCCGGCAGCCTCTCTGGCCGGCTGCGGGGCCCCCCGGCTGTTGGGTCTTGTCGCTGGTAGGGACCGCCGGCTGCAGGGTCCCGTCGGGAGCCGGCGGGGCCCGCGTGGTAGGTCCCAATGCCGGTCACGTCGCGGCACGGACCGTCCTCTGGGGCGTCGTCTTGTGGCAACCGGCCGAGGTCAGTGGTACGGCCGAACTGTAGCCACGCCGGAGCAGGTAATGGAGTGGTTGAAGGCGTGCCGGCACTGTTGGAAGCCCGGTCGCCGTCGGCCAGAGTCAGAGGCACTGTCGCCTCCACTGTGGCCACACGGGCGCTGACCCCCGATGGGATGGGGGCCACTGTTGCCATGCGTACCTTGACCGTGGCATCCAATGCGTGGCTGGCTAGGGGGCCAGGCATCTCCGCCCCTAGCCGGCCGGCTCGTCGCAGCCGGCAAGGCATAGCCGGGCGGGGCGTGGCCGGCGGGGCGTAGCCGGCGGGACGTAGCCGGCAGGGCGTAGCCGGACTGTAGGGGGAAGCGGCTCGTCCTTCAGTCGTGTCAGAAAGTTGGAGTAGTGTGTCGTTTGAGGCTACCCCGGGGTCATCCCCCCGACACCCTCCATCGGCTCCGCTCGCACATACTGCGGCCACCCGGTTCGACCAACCGCTGGCCTCGCACGCGCGCGCCTCCCCTTCTCTCTCTCTCTCTCTCGCTCCCCCTGGCCTAGACCTACCCCACGAGCACCCCAGACATGCCCTCTCCCCCTCCCGTGGCCTCTGGCCTCGGCCACGAGCTCACCGGCGCACCCGCGTTCGGTGGACTCGCCCCTGCCTATTTAAGGCCTCCCCCGAGCTCTCTCCTCCCCTCTGGAACCCCCTTCCCCTCTCAATCGACCCCCTGAACCACCCAAGTAACCACCCGGAGTCCCAGTGCTCGGGATCGACTGAGGTGCCGCCGCATCGGGGCTTCGTCGATCTCGGGATACCGGCCCGCTCCGGCCTTCTTACCTCCTCCATTGAGACCACACACAGCCCCTGCCTCGTTTCCCCTTCCTACCCGGTCGATTTGCGGTCGGTAGCGTCAACGGCGACCACCTCCCGAAGCACCTCCGCCGTGGGACCTCGTCGTCGGTGACCCAGACCTCCCCGCCGACCGTCTCCTCCACCACCCGAGAGGCGACGAGCCCCTGAGCCCATTCCCGTGCTCGCCAGCCCTCGCCATCGCCGGAGACGTCGCCGGTGAGCCCCGCCTCCCTCTGTCCAGAGGAGGGAGACGAACCCGACAGGTGGCCCCCACCTGTCGGCCTCTGTCTCACCTCCCTCTCTCCTCTCGCTGTCGCCGACAGCCGGGCCCCGCGCGTCAGGTTTGAACCTGGCCGCGCGCGGCTGGCTGGCTGGCCAGCTGGACTGGCCCAGCTGCTGGCTGCCTCTGGCCCAGGGCACAGTGCCCATTTTCTTTTTCCCTTTTTTGTTAGTTTTTCCAAAATTCCCCAGGCCAAAATAAAAATCCAATGCCAAATATTTTTCCACCATAAATCCTAGAATATTCTGTAGAATTTGACAGTGCCACTTGTGCATTTTTGTGTAAATGTTTTACATAGTGATCTTAATTAAAACCTAGTTTTTAATATTTCTAGCCTCTGTTTAAATAGTTTTAAAAATGTTTCTTACAACAAAACCATAGATAGATATTTTTAGAATAGTTTGTAGTATTTATCAGATTAGGGTAACATTTTAGAAGTAAATATTGTGCTCTGTTTTTGGGTGATGCTTATTTTTACCGTTATTTATCGCGACGATAGATTGCGCTATTGACGTGGGAGTTGGACCTGAAGACTTTGAAGACCCTGAAGAATTTGTTGAGCCAGGCAAGCAGCCCTTTGACCATGACTAAGAACCCTTTTATTTGCATGGCATATAGCATTTATTTCCGTGATGTTGATCATGTTGATGTGGTGACCACTTCGGTGGGATACCTCCGATACTTTACCATTGATACTTGCATCGTTCATGACCCTACCATTCTTATGAGGGTTGTGCGGGTGGGAGTAGTTAGGTTGCTAGTAGTGCTACGCAAGTGGGATGGGAATATGCATGGTGATGGAAACAAAATGGTTTCAAAGACTTTTTCGAAAACCCCGTCGGGTTCCACTAATGCCCGAGGGAGATGATGATGAGCTAGGTAACCACTTGATAAAGAAGTGGTGTACCGGAGCAAGTGAGTGTGTGTGTTTTCGGAAATGGATTAGATTTAAGATTTGTTGACCGTCCCAACCTTACATGCACAACCATGATACCCCTTATGGGACGGTGCTTTGTTGATTACTTTGATGGGTACTAGCATAGAGCCCGCATTACTAGTGGCGGGAGTGACGTGGTCACTCTCGATACGGGGTCGTGCCGGTAAGGACGATCATGCGCTGTCTTCACAGGCACCGGGCACACCGTTGGTCCCTGCATGGATGATACTTGTGATGTACATCATGTGGGCTAGGTACCAATCGAGTGGACTCTTGTTTTAGTATCGTCAGGGGAAAGGCAATGTTCGGGTACTTACCTCGGGTATGGACAATACCACGAGTCGTGGCTTGACACGGAAGTTTCCCGAGTCTTGTGGGTAAAGTGTGCAACCTCTGCAGAGTGTCAAACTATTCGAATAGCCATGTCCACGGTCAAGGACAGGTCGGTGGTGCTGCTTAAACTACGTCCAGATGTTTTCACAAACTGGTGTGTGTGTGTGTGTGTTGCCGACAAAGGTGATACTTGATCTAAGTCCGATGACTTGGCATGATGATGAACATGAGATGTTCAACCCCTGCTTATCATGATAACTGAGACTTGTTCACATGTATACCTGTCAACAGTTGATGCATGCTTACTCAAGGTTACTTGATCATATCATTGCACTTAAAATCAGCTTTCTGCAAAACTTACCTACTTAGTGCTATATCATGCATTGTTATACCTTGTTCCACAACTTGGGTTGCTTGCGAGTACATTCAAAGTACTCATTGGCTTGCCACTGGTTATTTAATTGGCCAGGCATGGAAGAACAGGAATATGGTGAAGAGTTCGTTGGTGACGAACATGCGAACTAGGATGCTTCCCAGTCAGAATGCCTGTAGGTTTAAGGCAGATGGCATGGGTTCACGCTTTCGATCAAGATTTCCGCTGCTTGTTGTGTTTAATTGTTTGGCCCTTGCGGTCCTATCTATGTAAGACTTGACCTCCATGGTCTTTATTTGTGTAAGATGGTATGTAAGGATGTAAGACTCTTGTTATTCAGCTTCTGTGTGTTCAGTGAGCATTGATATCTGGGATCACTGTACACGTGCATTCGGTGATCACGACTTATGAGTCGGGGTCCCCACAGAGCTGGTATCAGAGCCATCCTGACTGTAGGAAGCCCTTAGTTAGCATGGACGTTAGTTAGGATAAAAACCTTTTCAAGATTGTGCCTAGTTGGTAGGTGCCACAAATTCTATACCTCTCTTCTCTTCTAGTCTATTTCAAACTCTTGCTGACTCTCCTCCATTCAAAACCTTGTAGATGGCTGTCATACCCGAAGCCCTCCTACCATCCGGCTTTTCCCTACTCCTTGGGGATAGCCTGGAGAAGTGCCAGTTTCACCAACCACCCGTCCTCCTCTACCACGAGCACTGGGTCGATACCATCACGAAGGAGTATCACGTTGAAGTGTTCGTGAAGGCAAACGACTCCCCGACCAGTTGGTTCTTTGAAGGACCACAGATGGAGACCCTAGCACTCGCAGTCAAGACAGTTGCACGGAAGGCACTCATCCACCTTCGAGGCATCATTCCAGAGATGGCCGACGAGCCCGCTACTTGTTACCTACCCATCAGAAAGGACGACATCGGTGAAAGTCAGACACTGGTTCCATCCAAGGAGGATGGTGTGCCCCTCAGATTTCAGACCTACTTCAGCCTCTCCGCCGATAGTCTGGTTCACAACCTGATTAAGGAGTCCGTGAAGCTCCGCCAGGAATTTCACCACATTCAAGAGCTACTCCGCCAAACCACTGACATCTTGAACCAAGGACGAATAGCAACCCCTGGGTTTTCGTCGCATGTTTCGGGCATGGCAAACATGGGCATCATGCCAGAAGGAGTCCCAGCAAGCAACCAAGTCTTCCGTCCTCTTGGGCAGGAAGCAGAGCACTCCACCACCTGAGCCCGAGAACCCCTAGGGTAGGATCAGACATGTACCCCTCATGCGAAGTCGAGTCTGTGTAATGGTTCATATGAAACCATGTGTGCTTGTTGTTTGTTTTGTTGTTTGTGTTCTGATGCAAGTCGTGCTTTTGCCTTAGGCAACATGTAAGCGACTCCATCGTCTATCTTATCTTAATATATGTGTCGGTCTTTCGACCTCCGTTTTACCACACTTGCACTATACCAACCCCCTTAGGCATGCTTTCCCCATTATTGCCTCTCCTCTCATCAATACCGGTTGTTTGACTTGGCTGCTCCAAACAGGATGGTGACTGCAACCCGCAACAGCTTCTTCACCAACCCTGAAGCCGGCAACTCCAGCCAGCGGCAGGGAGCTGGTGGGACTGCTCAGGCAGAAGGACACCAGGAGCAGCCACAAGGCGACATTCCCCCGCCACCACCTCCACCGGAGAACATGACCATAGCTCAGTTTCTCCAAGTTCTCCGGGAGGAACGCCAAGCGAACATTGCTGCTATTCAGCAGATGGCTCAAGTCCTTGTGAACAACCAGCAGCAAGGCAGGAACGACAATGGCCGCTCCACTCTGTCTGAGTTCATGAGGAATTCGCCCCCAACCTTCACCGAGACTGCTGAACCCTTGGATGCTGACGACTGGATCCGCACCATCGAGGACCTCCTTGCACTGGTCAACTGCAACGAGGACTGTGAGAAGGTGCTTTATGCCTCTCACTGCCTCGGAGGTACCGCCAGAGCTTGGTGGGATGGATTCAAGGTCATGCAAGGCGATCGTGTGATCACCTGGGATAACTTCAAGGAAGGATTCCGCACCGCCCACATTCCTTCTGGGATTATGGCTATCAAGAAGAGAGAATTCCGAGCGCTGAAGCAAGGAAGTGGCTCTGTCAAGGAGTACATGCAGAAGTTCAACCTACTGTCAAGGTATGCACCTGAAGATGTCAACACGGAGGCTGCTAAGATGGAACACTTCATGGAAGGACTTCAGCAGACCCTGCAGTATCAGCTCATAGTTTGCGACTGTCATACCTTCTTTGACCTGGTGAACAAGGCTCTCATGTTGGAAGACAAGCGTCGTGCCATAGACAACACTCGCAAGCGCAAGATGATCAGCAAGGGTAGTTCCAGCAACCAGAAGCCTCGCCCCTGGCAGCCAGCCCCAGCCAAGCCAACCTATCAGCCGCAGCAGGCTAGACCTCCTGCACCTCGTCCGAGCTACCAGCCTCAGCAGTATGCCAATCCCAGGCCAGCTTAATACAACCCCACTAACAACAACAACTACAACAACAACAACCCTGGACAAGTCACTTGCTTTGGATGTGGTCAGCCAGGACACATCTCTAGGCTGTGTCCCAACAAGAAGCCAGATGCACCGCGCCCCAATGGGCCGAACCAAGGTCAAGGCCGTGGAGCGCCACCAAGGAACCCAGTTCCCCGCAACCAGCCCAACAATGGCAAGGGTCGTGTGAATCACATCACCGCTGAGGAAGCCCAGGAAGACCCGGACGTCATACTGGGTACGTTTCTTGTCAACTCAACCCCAGCAACAGTACTGTTTGATTGTGGAGCTTCGCATTCTTTTGTCACTCAAAAGTTCGCACTAGAGAGTGGTATGAAGCCTACACCCCTGGGTAGTCGTATGTTGATTCAGACCCCGGGATCAGTTATGAAGTCTGGGATAGGTTGTAAAGGAGTTGAGATTAACATCAACGGGGTAGACTTCCTAGCAGACCTTATCATCCTGAAGTCAGAAGGCTTGGATGTGATTCTAGGCATGGACTGGTTAATCAAGAACCAAGGCTACTTGGACTGTCCCTGTCGAGCGAGCCATGGGAGCCGGCTGTGGAGACGGCCATGGCCCCGCCCATGGCGGATGTGACCCGGCCGGAGGGAGCGGTTCCTGAGCCGGCTCCGGAGACGACCCAGCGGGGGGAGACGGTAGTGACCCCGCCCACCGTTGAGCCGGCCGCGGCAGAAGTGCCCGTCGTCCCGGCCGTGCCGGAGGTGGCACCGGAGACAACAGTCGGTGGGAGGGGCGAGCCGGCTCAGCCGGCCGTCGAGCCGGCTCGGCGGGTGGTGGAGCCGGCCACGCTGGTCGCCGAGGGACCCGAGACCGGCTCCCGGGCCCTGGTGGTTACCGCCAACCTTCAGCCGGCTGCCGCCACGGCGGTCACCGTGGGGCGAGCCGGTTGAGAAGGACCATGCTCGACGTGATCCAGGACTGGAAAGCACTGGCCCTCGTCCCAGTCATCCCGGCTCCGCCAGCCAGCAGTCAGGTCCTTGCGCCTGGGGAGCCAGGCCGCATCATGGCACACTGCCGTGAGGGACTGGCTAGGTTTGCGGAGGCCGCCGAAAGCAATTTTTGGCGCGTGGAGGAGGCGGTGGAGGTGAGATTCTTGTGTCTTGCGTTGGACTTTCAGTGGGGGCGCGCAAGCGCACCCACTGGGTGTAGCCCCCTAGATTTGGGCCGGCTGCTCGGCTGCGTGGCAGCCGGGCCGGATCTATCTCTTTTTAGTTTGTCTGATTTCTCGTCTGCTGGGGCGGAGCAGGCTGATAACGCCAAGCGGCAGGCTCTTTTCGACGAGGCGGTCACCATCCACAACCGCGGCAAGGTCGACTTCTATCAGGTCCAGGAGGCGCTGCGGAAGGCGCAAGGTACATTAGTTCCAGTGGGGGCACGCGAGCGCACCCACTGGGTGTAGCCCCCGAGACTCGGGCCGGCTGCTTGGCAGCCGGCACGAATCTTCCGCATTCTCCAATAACTTGGGTCGGTCCTTTCGCAGAGGAGCTAGAGGTCTTGGCCCCGATCCGGCAGAAGAGGGACGAGGTGGCCTCCGAGCGGGACCAGCTGGAGCGGAATCTCCAGGCGATCACGTCGGAGCGGGACCGGCTGTGCGGCTTGGTCATGGATGGGCAGGCGGCCCAGGAGCGCCTGACCGCGGAGATGTAGAAAGAGGTGGCGGCCCGGGAGGACGCCGCCAAGCAGGCAGCCGACGCCACCCAACAGGCCACCGCTCTCCAGGACGAAGTGGCTCGCCTCAGGGGCGAGCTTGAGACGCGCGGGGCCGCCCTTTCCCACGTGGTGGAGGCGCTGGAGCGGGAGCGGAGCGCGAGCCTTCAGATTGCCCTCGAGATGGACGAGGCTTTCCAGCGTGAGTTTTGTTTTCGAGTTCTCTTCCTCCGCCTGCTGCTTTTCGACTTGCTTTTGGCTTGTTTGTTGATCCTTTTCTTTTCCTAGACCGGTTCCCGGAGACCCAGCTGTTGGGGAACGTTGCATGGGAAACAAAAAATTTCCTACGCACACACAAGATCTATCCATGGTGACGAGCATCTACGAGAGGGAGAGTGAATCTACATACCCTTGTAGATCGCTAAGCGGAAGCGTTAAGAAACGCGGTTGATGTAGTCGAACCAAATCGCAAGTCATCCCTCGATCCGATCACGAACTAGTGCCGAACGGACGGCACCTCCGCGTTCAACACACGTACGGCTTGATGACGCCTTCACCTCCTCGATCCAGCGAGCGATGGTGAAGTAGTAGATGAGTTCCGGCAGCACGACGGCGTGGTGATGGTGGTGAGGAACAATCTCTGCAGGGCTTCGCCAAGCACTACGGAGATTATGACGGGAGAACTAGAGGGTTAGGGTTGCCGACACACGGCTTGGGAAATCTTAATGTGTCCCGTGTGCTAGCCCTGCCCCTCTATTTATATGTTGAGCCTTGGGGTCTAAACTTGGAGTAAAAGCCTCCTCCAGGTCGGTTTTGCCCGCACAAGGTCGGTTTGGCCCGTAGGGAAAGAGTCCAACTCGGATCCCTGCAGTACCGCGCACAAGCGGTAGTACCGCTCACGAGCGGTAGTACCGCTTGAGTGGTAGTACCGCTTCACCCAAGCGGTAGTACCGCTTATGCGGTAGTACCGCTTCACACAAGCGGTAGTACCGCTTACGCGGTAGTACTGCCTTACCAGCGGTAGTACCGCTTAAGGCAGCAGCAAAACTTCCTTTTGCACTTTCCAATACCTCGTGGGCTTTACCCCTTTGGCTCATATAAAGTGTTGCTGCACCCGAACACTTCGGTAAACATCCGGAACCCCTTCCGGTGAATTCCGGAACTCTTCCGGAGATCAAAACACTATTATCACACATATATCAATCTTTACCTCCGGACTCTTCCGGAGATCCTCGTCATGTCCGGGATCTTATCCGGGATTCCAAACAACCTTCGGTCACCAACAAAATAACTCAACTATACTAATCGTCACCAAACGTTAAGTGTGTAGACCCTGCGGGTTCGAGAACTATGTAGACATGACCGAGACACCTCTACGGCCAATAACCAATAGCGGGACCTGGACGCCCATATTGGCTCCTACATATTCTACGAAGATCTTTATCGGTCGAACCTCTATGTCAAGGATTCAGTTAATCCCGTATGATGTTCCCTTTGTTCTTCGGTATGTTACTTGCCCGAGATTCGATCGTCGGTATCTCTATACCTAGTTCAATCTCGTTACCGGCAAGTCTCTTTACTCGTTCCGTAATACAAGATCTCGTGGCTAACACTTTAGTCACATTGCTTGCAAGGCTCATTGTGATGTTGTATTACCGAGTGGGCCCTGAGATACCTCTCCGTCACACGGAGTAACAAATCCCAGTCTTGATCCATGCCAACCCAACAGACACCCTCGGAGATACCTGTAGAGCACCTTTATAGTCACCCAGTTACGTTGCTACGTTTGATACACACAAGGTACTCCTCCGATGTCAGGGAGTTGGATGATCTCATGGTCATAGGAACAGATACTTGACATGCAGAAAACAATAGCAATAAACTGACACGATCATATGCTACGTTCGTAGTTTGGGTCTTGTCCATCACATCATTCTCCTAATGATGTGATCCCGTTATCAAATGACATCTCATGTCTATGGCTAGGAAACCTTCACCATCTTTTGATCAACGAGCTAGTCAACTAGAGGCTTACTAGGGACACAGTGTTGTCTATGTACCCACACATGTATTTGAGTTTCCAATCAATACAATTATAGCATGGATAATAAACGATTATCATGAACAAGGAAATATAATAATAACTAATTTATTATTGCCTCTAGGGCATATTTCCAACAGTCTCCCACTTGCACTAGAGTCAATAATCTAGTTCACATCACTATGTGATTTACATTGTAATGAATCGAACACCCATGCATTTCTGGTGTTGTTCATGTTTAGCCCTTGGAAGAGGTTTAGTCATCAGATCTGCAACATTCAGATCCGTGTGTACTTTGCAAATATTTATGTCGTCCTCCTTGATGTAATCGCGGATGCAATTGAAACGTCGCTTTATGTGTCTGGTCCTCTTGTGAAATCTTGGTTCCTTGGCTAGAGCAATGGCACCAGTATTATCACAAAACAGAGTCACTGGGTTAAGCGCACTAGGCACTACTCCAAGATCTGTCATGAAATCCTTCATCCAGACACCTTCCTTCGCCGCCTCCGAGGCAGCGATGTACTCCGCTTCGCATGTAGAATCAGCTACCACGCTTTGCTTGGAACTGCACCAGCTAACCGCACCCCCATTAAGAATAAATACGTATCCGGTTTGTGATTTAGAGTCATCCGGATCAGAGTCAAAGCTTGCATCGACGTAACCCTTTACGACGAGCTCTTGATCACCTCCATAAACGAGAAACATGTCCTTAGTCCTTTTCAGGTACTTCAGGATATTCTTGACCGCCGTCCAGTGTTCCATTCCTGGATCACTTTGAAACCTTCCGACCATACTTATGGCAAGGCTGACATCGGGTCTTATGCATAGCATTGCATACATGATAGAGCCTATGGCTGAAGCATAGGGGATGACACTCATCTTTTCTCTATCTTCTGCAGTCGCTGGGCATTGAGTCTTACTCAACTTCACACCTTGCAATATAGGCAAGAACCCCTTCTTGGACTGATCCATTTTGAACTTCTTCAAAACTTTGTCAAGGTATGTGCTTTGTGAAAGTCCTATTAAGCGTCTCGATCTATCTCTATAGATCTTGATGCCTAATATGAAAGCAACTTCTCCTAGGTCCTTCATTGAAAAACTCTTGTTCAAATATTCCTTCACGCCTTCCAACATTTCTATATTGTTTCCAATCAGCAATATGTCATCCACATATAATATTAGAAACGCTATAGAGCTCCCACTCACTTTCTCGTAAATACAAGCTTCTCCGTAAACTTGTATAAACTCGAACGCTTTGATCACCTCATCAAAGCGAAGATTCCAACTCCGAGATGCTTGCACCAGTCCATAAATGGATCGCTGGAGTTTGCAAACTTTGTCAGCATTCTCTGGATCGACAAAACCTTCTGGTTGCATCATATACAACTCTTCCTTAAGGAAACCGTTAAGGAACGCTATTTTGACATCCATCTGCCAAATTTCATAATCGAAAAAGGCAGCTATTGCTAACATGATTCTGACGGACTTAAGCATCGCTACGGGTGAGAAGGTCTCATCGTAGTCAACTCCTTGAACTTGTGAAAAACCCTTTGCCACAAGTCGAGCTTTATAGACAGTGACATTACCGTCCGCGTCCGTCTTCCTCTTAAAGATCCATTTGTTCTGAATGGCCTTATGCCCTTCAGGTAATACTTCCAAAGTCCACACTTTGTTTTCATACATGGATCCCATCTCGGATTTCATGGCCTCTAACCACTTCTCGGAATCCGGGCCCATCATCGCTTCTCCATAGCTCGTAGGTTCATCGTTGTCTAACAACATGACCTCTAAGACAGGGTTGCCGTACCACTCAGGAGCAGTACGCGTCCTTGTCGACCTACGAGGTTCGATAGCAACTTGATCCAAAGCTTCATGATCATCATCATTAACTTCCTATTCAGCTGTTGTAGGCTCTACAGAAACATCTTTCTGCGCTGCGCTACTTTCAGGTTGAAGTAAAGGTTCAACAACCTCATCAAGTTCTATCTTCCTCCCACTCAATTCTTTCGAGAGAAACTCTTTCTCAAGAAACGTTCCGTTTTTAGCGACAAACACTTTGCCTTCGGATCTGAGGTAGAAGGTATACCCAACTGTCTCTTTTGGGTATCCTATGAAGACGCATTTCTCCGCTTTGGGTTCCAGCTTTTCAGGCTCAAGCTTTTTGACATAAGCATCACATCCCCAAACTTTAAGAAACGACAGCTTTGGCTTCTTGCCAAACCAAAGTTCACATGGCGTCGTCTCAACGGATTTCGATGGTGCCCTATTTAAAGTGAATGCAGCTGTCTCTAATGCATAACCCCAAAACGATAGTGGCAAATCGGCAAGAGACATCATAGATCGCACCATATCCAATAAGGTTCGATTACGACGTTCGGACACACCATTACGCTGTGGTGTTCCAGGCGGTGTTAGTTGTGAAACAATTCCACATTGTCTTAAGTGACTGCCAAACTCATAACTCAGATATTCTCCTCCTCGATCAGATCGTAGGAATTTAATCTTCTTGTTACGATGATTCTCAACTTCACTCTGAAATTGTTTGAACTTTTCAAATGTTTCAGACTTGTGTTTCATTAAGTAAATATACCCATATCTACTTAAGTCATCAGTGAAGGTGAGAAAGTAACGATAACCACCGCGCGCCTCAATACTCATCGGACCGCACACATCAGTATGTATGATTTCCAATAAGTCACTTGCCCGTTCCATTGTTCCAGAGAACGGCATTTTAGTCATCTTGCCCATGAGGCATGGCTCACATGTGTCAAGTGATTCAAAATCAAGTGACTCCAAAAGTCCATCAGCATGGAGCTTCCTCATGCGTTTTACGCCAATATGACCTAAACGGCAGTGCCACAAGAAAGTGGTATTATCATTATCAATTCTACATCTTTTGGCATCAATGTTATGAACATGTGTATCATTACTATCGAGATTCAATAAGAATAAACCCCTCACATTGGGTGCATGACCATAAAAGATATTACTCATATAAATAGAACAACCATTATTCTCTGATTTAAATGAGTAACCGTCTCGCAATAAACAAGATCCAGATATAATGTTCATGCTTAACGCAGGCACTAAATAACAATTATTCAGGTTCATCACTAATCCCGATGGTAATCAAAGAGCGAGCGTGCCGACGGCGATCACATCAACCTTGGAACCATTTCCCACGCGCATCGTCACTTCGTCCTTTGCCAGCCTCCGTCTATTCCGCAGTTCCTATTTTGAGTTGCAAATATGAGCAACCGCACCGGTATCAAATACCCAGGCACTACAACGAGAGTTGGTAAGGTACACATCAATAACATGTATATCATATATACCTTGTTTGTTGTTGGCCGCCTTCTTGTCAGCCAAATACTTGGGGCAGTTCCGCTTCCAGTGTCCAGTTCCCTTGCAATGAAAGCACACAGTTTCTGGTTTGGGTCCAGCCTTGGGTTTCTTCATGAGAGGAGCAACTGCTTTGCCACTCTTCTTGGAGTTACCCTTCTTACCCTTGCCATTTTTCTTGAAACTAGTGGTTTTATTGACCATCAACACTTGATGCTCCTTCTGAATTTCAGACTCAGCGGCTTTCAGCATCACAAACAGCTCGGCGACTGACTTGTTCATCCCGTGCATGTTATAGTTCAACACGAAGCTCTTGTAGCTAAGTGGCAATGATTGAAGAACTCTGTCGGTGATAGCCTCTGGCGGAAGGGGCATCCCCAATTCAGCCAGACGGGTGGAGTACCCAGACATTCTGAGTACGTGATCACTGATAGACCCGTTCTCCTCCATCTTGCAAGCATAGAACTTATCGGAGATCTCATATCTCTCGATCCGGGCATTCTTCTGAAAGATAAACTTCAACTCCTGGAACATCTCATATGCTCCATGACGTTCAAAACGTCTTTGAAGTCCCGGTTCTAAGCCATACAATATTGCACATTGAACTATTGAGTAATCTTCAGAACGAGCCTGCCAGGCGTTCACAACGTCTAGAGACTCAACTGAACGGGTGGATCACCAAGCGGTGCATCAAGGACATAAGCCTTCTGGGAAGCCGTAAGGATAATCCTTAGATTACGGGCCCAGTCCACAAAGTTACTTCCATCATCTTTCAACTTAGCTTTCTCTAGGAACGCATTAAAATTCAGGGGTGCTACTGCGCGAGCCATGATCTACAACATAAATATAGCAAAGACAACTTAGACTATTGTTCTAGATAATGAGTTTAGTTAATCATATTACTTAAAAACTCCCACTCAAATAGACATCCCTCCGGTCATTCGAGTGTAACATGATCCAAATCCACCAACTCAAGTCCGATCATCACGTGAGTTGAGGTGGTTTCAATGGTGAACATCTTCATGTTGATCATATCTACTATATGACTCATGTTCGACCTTTCGGTCTCTTGTGTTCCGAGGCCATGTATGTACATGCTAGGCTCGTCAAGTTTAACCCGAGTGTTCCGCACATGCAACATGGCTTACACCCGTTGTATGTGAACGTAGAGTCTATCACACCCGATCATCACGGCGTGTCTCGAAACGACGAACTTTCGCAACGGTGCACACTCGGGGAGAACACAATTTTATCTTGAAATTTAAGTGAGGGATCACCTTATAATGCTACCGTCGTCCTAAGCAAAATAAGATGCATAAAAGGATTAACATCACATGCAAATCATAAGTGACATGATATGGCCATGAACTTGTGCTTTTGATCTCCATCTCCAAAGCACCGGCATGATCTCCATCGTCACCGGCATGACACCATGATCTTAATCATCTTGATCTCCATCAACGTGTCGCCATGAGGTTGTCGCGCCGACTGTTGCTTCCACGACTATTGCTAACTCATAGCGATAAAGTAAAGCAAAACGGCGAAAATAATTAAAGACAACTCTATGGCTCCTGCCAGTTGCCGTACTCATCGACATGCAAGTCGTGATATTTTATACAACACATGATCATCTCATACATCACATATATCTCATCATGTAATTGGCCATATCACATCACAACATACCCTGCAAAAACAAGTTAGACGTCCTCTAATTGTTGTTGCAAATTTTACGTGGCTGCTACGGGTTTGCAAGAACCGTTCTTACCTACGCAAAACCACAACGTGGTGTAGTGATTGCTTTTTGATCTTCTAAAAGAACCCTCTTCATTGAAATCGATTCAACTAAAGTGAGAGAGATAGACACCCGCTAGCCATCTTTATGCAACGAAATTACATGTCAGTTGAAGGAACCTGTCTCGCGTAAGCGTACGCGTAATGTCGGTCCGGGCCGCTTCATCTCACAATACCGCCGAATCAAGTATCAACTAGTAACGGCAAGCAATATGTATACACCCACGCCCACAACTCGTTTGTGTTCTACTCGAGATCTCATCTACGCATAGACCTAGCTCAGATGCCACTGTTGGGGAACGTTGCATGGGAAACAAAAATTTTCCTACGCACACACAAGATCTATCCATGGTGACGAGCATCTACGAGAGGGAGAGTGAATCTACATACCCTTGTAGATCGCTAAGCGGAAGCGTTAAGAAACGCGGTTGATGTAGTCGAATGTCTCCGCGATCCAAATCGCAAGTCGTCCCTCGATCCGATCACGAACTAGTGCCGAACGGACGGCACCTCCGCGTTCAACACACGTACGGCTTGATGACGCCTTCACCTCCTCGATCCAGCGAGCGATGGTGAAGTAGTAGATGAGTTCCGGCAGCACGACGGCGTGGTGATGGTGGTGAGGAACAATCTCTGCAGGGCTTCGCCAAGCACTACGGAGATTATGACGGGAGAACTAGAGGGTTAGGGTTGCCGACACACGGCTTGGGAAATCTTAATGTGTCCCGTGTGCTAGCCCTGCCCCTCTATTTATATGTTGAGCCTTGGGGTCTAAACTTGGAGTAAAAGCCTCCTCCAGGTCGGTTTTGCCCGCACAAGGTCGGTTTGTCCCGCAGGGAAAGAGTCCAACTCGGATCCCTGCAGTACCGCGCACAAGCGGTAGTACCGCTCACGAGCGGTAGTACCGCTTCACCCAAGCGGTAGTACCGCTTATGCGGTAGTACCGCTTCACACAAGCGGTAGTACCGCTTACGCGGTAGTACTGCCTTACCAGCGGTAGTACCGCTTAAGGCAGCAGCAAAACTTCCTTTTGCACTTTCCAATACCTCGTGGGCTTTACCCCTTTGGCTCATATAAAGTGTTGCTGCACCCGAACACTTCGGTAAACATCCGGAACCCCTTCCGGTGAATTCCAGAACTCTTCCGTAGATCAAAACACTATTATCACACATATATCAATCTTTACCTCCGGACTCTTCCGGAGATCCTCGTCATGTCCGGGATCTTATCCGGGATTCCGAACAACCTTCGGTCACCAACAAAATAACTCAACTATACTAATCGTCACCAAACGTTAAGTGTGTAGACCCTGCGGGTTCAAGAACTATGTAGACATGACCGAGACACCTCTACGACCAATAACCAATAGCGGGACCTGGACGCCCATATTGGCTCCTACATATTCTACGAAGATCTTTATCGGTCGAACCTCTATGTCAAGGATTCAGTTAATCCCGTATGCTGTTCTCTTTGTTCTTCGGTATGTTACTTGCCCGAGATTCGATCGTCGGTATCTCTATACCTAGTTCAATCTCGTTACCGGCAAGTCTCTTTACTCGTTCCGTAATACAAGATCTCGTAGCTAACACTTTAGTCACATTGCTTGCAAGGCTCATTGTGATGTTGTATTACCGAGTGGGCCCTGAGATACCTCTCCGTCACACGGAGTAACAAATCCCAGTCTTGATCCATGCCAACCCAACAGACACCCTCGGAGATACCTGTAGAGCACCTTTATAGTCACCCAGTTACGTTGCGACGTTTGATACACACAAGGTACTCCTCCGATGTCAGGGAGTTGGATGATCTCATGGTCATAGGAACAGATACTTGACATGCAGAAAACAATAGCAATAAACTGACACGATCATATGCTACGTTCGTAGTTTGGGTCTTGTCCATCACATCATTCTCCTAATGATGTGATCCCGTTATCAAATGACATCTCATGTCTATGGCTAGGAAACCTTCACCATCTTTTGATCAACGAGCTAGTCAACTAGAGGCTTACTAGGGACACAGTGTTGTCTATGTACCCACACATTTATTTGAGTTTCCAATCAATACAATTATAGCATGGATAATAAACTATTATCATGAACAAGGAAATATAATAATAACTAATTTATTATTGCCTCTAGGGCATATTTCCAACACCAGCGCCGCGCCGAGCGGGTTGTGGTGGATCACCGGGAGTGCCTGCGGCACCGCGGGCAGGAGGTTGAGGAGCACGCCGGCTGGGACGTGCCGGAGCTCGTGCTGGCCATTGAGAACTGGCTGATCCACGTTCAGCGCTGCATGGACCGGCTCCAGACGGCCAGCAAGGAGGTGATTGCGGCCCTCTGGCCAGGTCGTGGGGCCCCGGTGGGCCGCGTGGCGCTGTGGCTGGAGAATGCGGTGGCCCGGCTCGAGGTTTGGAAGGCGTCGGCGGCCCGTTCCGGGGCGCAGATGGCCCTCCGGTTCATTACGTCATGGTACCCCGGTGTCGACTTAGGCCGGCTAGCCACGATGCGCGAGGTTCCTGAGGCAGAACAGGTTGCCCGCGAAGGCACCCTCATCCGTTGAGCCAACGAGCTGGCCTCGTATGTCGACCCGGACGAGCTCCTGCTGGTGCTTGGAGAGGACGGCGAGCCGGTTGCCGAAGACTCCTTCGGTAATCCCCAAGGACCCGAAGATGAGGAGGTTGCCAATGAGAGCACCGCCTCCAGCATCGGCAGCGACACCGAAGCCACGGAGGCGACGGAGGCGGACCCAAAGGCCGCGGCAGACCCGAAGTCCATGGCCTCCCCTGAGCGAACTGTTGAGCCGGCTGGCGACGTACCGGTAGCCTGAGCGGCCCTGCGCACTTCGTATCTTTTTCTTTAGCTGAAAAACTTGTTTATTTAAGAAGACGCATTTCCACCCACTGGGGGTGTATTGTAAAGAATCCTCGGCCTGTGGCCTTTTGTTTATAACTTGCTTGAAGTTCGAAATGTTTGCGTGCCTGCTCCCCATTTGCCCTTTTGCCTTTCGACTCATTTTTTACGCAAGGATTTCTTCCGGCTTCCGCCCCGCCTGTCAGCCAGCCGGTAGCCGGACTGGGACAGGGACGGGGCATCGTCCTTGGAAAAAACGAGCGGGCCATAGAGTCGTCCGGCTAGGGTTAGGGCGAGCCGACAGAGGCTGGTTTTTAGAGGTAATACGATCTGGTTGGACCTGTCCGGCTGCTACTCATAGGCGACGTTCGTGTGATAAGTTCCTTCCTACCCCATGGTTCCGTTAGCCGGACAGCCGGGGGCCAGTCTGTGGCTGGGTAGGGGGGGGGGGTAGGGAAGGGTTGCTTGCTCACACTACTTGTCCGCCTCGGAGGAGAGCCGGCAAGCCCTCGGGCCAGGGAGCCAGACCCGGGCGCCTTGCTTAAAAAATGACAAGCCTTTGATGGAATTGAAAAGGGTGTGCCCCAAGTGCCGGCTTGGGGTCCCCATTGCATTCATTAGGTTCCAACAGAAGGGAAGATACATACATACACGTGTTTTTCCTTAATAGTAGAATGGCCAGAGGAGCGCCGCATTCCACGGGCATTCCGTCTCCTCGCCGGAGGCGTCTCTTTTGTGCTTCTGCGCCTTCTGGGCATCTATCAGGTAGTAGGCGTTGTTTTGTAGTGCCTTGCTAACGATGAACGGGCCCACCCATGGGGAGGACAGCTTGTGCTGGCCGGTGGTCCGCTGGATCCGCCTGAGCACCAGGTCTCCTTCGTGGAAGGAGAGTGGTCGGATCCGCTTGCTGTGGTAGTTCCGGAGTTTCTGCTAGTAGATGGCTGTCCGGCTCAGGGCCAGTTCGCGTGCTTCTTCGAGCAGGTCGACGCCGTCTTCTCTTGCCTCCTTTGCGTCCTTCTCCGTATACAAGGTGACCCGAGGCGAGTTGAACTCGATGTCTGTGGGGATGATCGCCTCGGACCCGTATACGAGAAAGAAGGGGGTGTAGCCGGTCGACCGGTTGGGCGTGGTCCTGAGGCTCCAGAGGACAGCCGGCAGCTCATCGATCCAGCAGCCGGCTAACCGCACAAGGGGTGCCATGAGCCGAGGCTTGAGGCCGGCCAGGATCAGGCCGTTTGCCCTTTCTGCCTGGCCGTTTGACTGCGGGTGGGCCACCGACGCAAGGTCGATCCGGATGCCCTCCTGGGAGCAAAAACGCGCCATGGTGCCTTTGGCGAAGTTCGTGCCATTGTCGGTGATGATGCTGTGGGGAACGCCGTAGCGGACCGTGACGTCCTTTATGAACCGGACGGCTGTAGGGCCGTCCAGCTTCTTGATGGGTCTTGCCTCTATCCACTTGGTGAATTTGTCGACAACCACGAGTAGATGCGTCATGCCGCCCCGTGCAGTATTGAAGGGTCCTACCATGTCCAGCCCCCAGACGGCAAAGGGCCACGAGAGTGGGATGGTCTGGAGGGTTGTTGCCGACATGTGGCTCTACGTGCTGAAGCGCTGCCACCCCTCGCATTTATCGACCAGCCGTTTGGCCTCTTCCAAGGCCGTTGGCCAGTAGAAGCCATGGCGGAATGCCTTGGCCACCAGGGTCCTAGAGGCAGCATGATGCCCGCATTCGCCCTGGTGGATGTCGAGGAGGATTTCTTGCCCCTTCTCCGGCTCGACGCAGCGTTGGAACACGCCGGTGGTGTTGCGATGAACCAGCTCGCGGTTGATGATGCTGTAGGCCCGGCCCGGCGCTGGATTTGTCTTGCCATGGCCTCGTCAGGAGGGAGCTCGCTGTGCAAGAGGAAAGCCAGAATGGGCTGGGCCCACGAGGGGGCCGAGACGGGAGCCGGCTCGAGCTCGAGTGGAGCACCAGAGGCAGCCGGAGCCCCCGGGTCCGGCTCGCCAGCCCCCGGGACCGGCTCGCTAGCCCCCGGGACCGAGGCGTCAGTCCCCGAGACGGGGGCGCCAGTCCCCGAGACTGAGGTAGCGGGGGGTGCGTCGATCGTCATCATGACGACCGCGGAGCCGACGCCGGCCGCCGCGAGAGCGCCGGACGTCGGGGCCGACGAGGCCGGCATCCCAGCCGGAGCTGATGGTGCCGGCGGCGCTAGCCGGCACGAAGATGGACTCTGATTCGGGGGAGGGCTTGATCGAAGGCTTGAGCAGCCATTCGAGGGAGACGCCGGCTAGGATGGCCTGTCGGGTGGAGCCGATCTTCGCCAATGTATCGACCGCCTCGTTGTCCGCCTGAGGGATGTGGTGGAACTCGCATCCCTCGAAGGAGCCGGTGAGCTGCTGGACGAGGAAGCGATAGCTGGCCATGTTGGCATCCCTGGCGTCCCATTCACCAGAGACCTGCTGTACCACGAGGTCGGAGTCGCCGAAACATAGGATGCGCTGGATCCCGATCTCCTTGGCGAGCCGGAGGCCGTGGACGAGCGCCTCGTATTCGGCCACGTTGTTGGAGGCGGTGAAGAGGATCTGGAGGGTGTACTTGAGGTGGTCCCCCTTCGGGGATGACAAGACGATGCTGGCTCCCAGGCCAGTTCGCATCTTCGAGCCGTCGAAGTGCATGCGCCAATGCGTGGAGTCCGGGGGAGGCGACACGAGCTGGGTTTCGTCCCAGTCAACGAGGAAGTCAGCCATCGTCTGTGATTTGATGGCGGTGCGTGGCTCGTACCGAATCTCGTGGTCGGCGAGGGCGATGGCCCATTTGGCGATCCGGCCGGTGGCGTCTCGGCCGCTCATGATCTCGCCGAGCGGCGCCGTGCTCACCACGGTGATGGTGTGCTCCTGGAAATACTGCTTGACCATCTTGGCGGTGAAGTATATGCCGTAGCACATCTTCTGGTAATGGGGGTAGTTCTGCTTAGAGGCGGAGAGGACCTCGCTGAAGTAGTAGACGGGACGCTGGACCGGCAGCGCTTTGCCCTCCTCTGGCCGCTCCACCACCAGCACGACGCTGATTACGCGGGTGGTCGCTGCGATGTACGCGAGCATCGGCTCCTTCTCAGCCGGCGCCGCCAGGACAGGGGCGCTAGAGAGCGCGCGCTTGAGGTCGCGGAATGCCTCGTCCGCCTGGTCGGTCCACTCGAACTTAGGCGTCTTCCTCATGAGCTGGTAGATGGGCAGGGCCTTCTCCCCCAGCCGACTGACAAACCGACTGAGCAAGGCAAGGCAGCCGGCGAACTTCTGGACGTCGCGGAGTTTGGCCGGCTTGTGCATGCGCTCAATGGCCCTGATCTTCTCCGGGTTAGCCTCGATGCCGCGGGCGGATACGAAGAAACCCAGGAGCTGTCCGGCCGGCATGCCGAAGACGCACTTCTCCGGGTTGAGCTTGATCTTGTACTCGCGCAGGTTGGCGAAGGTCTCTCAGAGATGGTCGAGGAGGCTGAAATGCTTCTTGGTCTTGACGACGATGTCGTCCATGTAGACGTGGACGTTCCTGCCGATCTGAGGCAGGAGACACTTCTGCATGCAGTGCTGGAAGGTAGCGCCTGCGTTCTTCAGGCCGAAGGACATGGTGATGTAGCAGTAGGCCCCGAAAGGGGTGATGAAGGAGGTCTTCAGCTAGTCGGCTGGATCCAGCTTGATCGGATGGTAGCCGGAATAGGCGTCCAGGAAGGACAGCAGATCGCAGCTGGCCGTGGAGCCGATGACTTGATCGATCCGCGGCAGGGCAAAAGGGTCCTTTGGACAGGGCTTGTTCAGACTGGTGTAGTCGATACACATGCGCCAGGTTTTGTTCTTTTTCAGCACCAAGACCGGGTTGGCCAGCCAGTCCGGGTGGAACACTTCCATGATGAAGCCGAGCGATCTCTTCTCCTATAGTGCGCTGCTTCTCCTCGGAGAAACGGCGTAGGGGTTGCTTGACCGGCTTGGCGTCCGGCCGCACATGAAGTTTGTGCTCGGCGAATTTCCTCGGAACACCCGGCATGTCTTTTGGAGACAATGCAAAGATGTCCCGATTCTCATGGAGGAAGTCGACGAGCTCGCCTTCCTATTTGCTGTCGAGGTGGGCGCCGATGGTGCGCACTGCTTGGGGTTGGCCGGATCAAGCGGCACCTGCCTGGTGCCCTTGGACGACTGGAACGATGCCTCGCTGGCCGACTGGGACGGAGGAGCCGGCGCGGCCAGCTGACCAGAGGTGTGAGCCACGAGCCGGTCGAGCTGCCGCTTCTCCTCCGCTATCTCCAGTGCCTCGTGTAACAGCCCGAGACCGATGCTCCAGAAGATACCCGTTTTTTCCATTGTCGTCGTGTGATTCGTTTGGTTGTCGCATTCATCATTGCATCATTCGCATCATCTGCATAGCATCGTCACTCGTTTTGGAAAACTTGCATCCGTCGTAGTTGCTGGTTCTTTCCGCTCTTGTCGTTGACCGTTTTGAGTCCAACCACACACGCACGCGCCCGCGGCATCGATAAAATATTGTTTTAAAAGTGTGTTTAAAACTTTCTCGGATTGGGTCGAAAGTTGACGTGCGGTCTTGTTTTATTGTAGGTAGACCGCCTGCCAAGTTTCGTCGCAATCGGAGGTCGTTTGTTATCTGAACGGTCGACCGTAGCGGCACCGTATCGGTTTATTCGTCGGACGTTTTCGGTGTTTCAAATTGTTGCCGGGCCGCAAACTTCCCTCTCTTCTTGGCCCAACCACCTCTCCACAACCCACTAGCCCAACCTAGCCCCCCTCCGTTCGTGGCCATCGGATCGCGATTGGACGGACGAGATCCAACCCCCCCTAGTCCATTCCTTATATAAAACCACCCATGAAGAGACCCCTCTCACTCACTAGGGTTTCTCCCTTGCCAAATTGCAGCCACCCCCTAGAAAACCCCACCTTCTAGCTCCACCTCCTCCCAATCCCAAAACCCTAGCCCCCAAGCCAAATATGGCCCTCAGATCTGAAATCAGGGGCTCATTTTTCGTCTTCTAGCCAGTCCGGACATTGTCCGCCCCTGGTCGGACATGTCCGCCCGACTGCAGTGGCCCGAGCCGCCGCCGCTGGACGCGTCCACCCGACCACAGAGCCCGCAGCGAGCCCCCGTAGCCGCCCCACGTCCCTGAGCTGTAGCCGGCGCACCGTGCCGCGCCGCCCACCGCGTCCCGCGCCGGCCAGCCGGACCCCGCCGCCGCCGTAGTTCGCCACCTCCTCGACGGAGCAGGCCGGACCCCGCAACCCCCGCGCCTCCTTCTCTCTCCCCTTCCTCTGTCTCTCTCTCACCCCCCGGTCTCTCTCTCTCCCATTCTGCAGGAGCTCGCCGCCGGAGCCGACCGTCGCCGGCTCATGCCCCGCCGCCTCAGGGAATGGGCTCCCCCGACCCAGATCCGCTCGGATCCGGTCGGGACCCGCCGGATCTCGTCGCCCCGTGCCATCTACCGTCGCCGTTGACCTCGCCATGGCCTCCTGCCTCGTGCAGGCGCACGAGGAGGGCGAAGCCTCCAGTCGGCCTCATGGGCCTCGCCCGTCGGCCCAGCGACCCCGGCCCAGCTCCCGCGTTGACCGGACCCAGCCCAGCCGCCAGCTTCTTCGACCGGGCCATGAGCCCATGGTGAGAAGCGCCCCCCCGCACCACTATCTTGCGCCCATGTTGCCTTGTTGCTATCCAGTGCATGCCTTGTTTTGGCCTGGGTTAAAGATTCGACCCGTATAGTATTTTTTCTGTCTAGTGTTTTGCTATAAAAAAAATCATCATTGTAATATCAGAAAAAAGTCATTATTTGAATTGCTCATAATTAAATAACCGTGCGTCGGATTAAAGCATGTCCTACATGAAAAATGTGTAGAATTTTGTGTAGATTCATAATATGCCACTTTCATCCATGTTTTTAAGTGTTTAACATGATGTTCTCTTTATGTAATGTCATGTTTGTTGCATTGCGCATAATTATTGAATCGTGCACCCAAATTAATCAAACCTTGCATGTAAAATGTGTAGATTATTTATATCGCATTTTCATGCATGCTAAAAATATTTGATGTGTTGGTTGCATTTATTTTGCATACATAACTTGCTAAAACGGTTTATGTCCTAATCTCGCGTAAATGTTGTGTCATTTGTTTTATGATAAAACCTGCATATTATATATGATTTTGGGGTAGAAAAATCCATAGATTTTATCTGTGTAATTAGTTTTGTCATTTGAGCAACTTTGTGTGGATGTTATTTTTGCTATGATGTCCTTTTGTTATTTTCGTGTGATTTAATCCATGCATATTTTGAAATAGTTGCAAACATGAGGTATGCCCTTGGATATGTGTGCTAGGCCCTGGTATTTTTGGTTGCTATAGAAATGCATGTTTAGGTGTTATTTTCTTGTTGCCAACATGCTATAAAAATCTGCTGTTTTGAGGGTCCAAAATATTTTCTAAGTCTGAAATCTCTGTTATTTTGTTGCTGTGTTGCCATGTGATTTGCTAGTGTGCTAGGAGTCTTTTGGTGATGCCACCATGGACTCTTTTGTTAAGCATAATATGCTCTACCATGTTGTGTCAATAGTTTGCATGAATAGGTTTTGCATCATAATTAATTCTGCTGTCCAATATGTCAATCTGTTAAAAACTGCTGCTCATGTCCAGTCAAATTTTCACCAAGTCTGAGAATCTGTTTTCTTCATAATGCCATGTTGTGTTGATGCTAGCTAAGATGCAGGCATAATTAGACCTTGCCACCATGGAATGAATTGTAGTGCATCATGTCTACTACCATGCTGTTAATTTTCATGCCATAATATGCCCTGTAGAATATAGTTTTACTGCTGCCAATATGCCTCCGTGAAAATCTGCTATGCTAAAAAACTGTTATTTTCACCAAGTCCTAATCTGCTATATTTTGTTGCCATGTTGTGAGCTTCCTACCATGTGATCCATGACTCTTTTGAGTATGATATGTGAAGATGAAATGAAGTGTGTGTTATATGCTACTGCCCCATGCTTAGTTTGTGCATTTTAGAATCTTGTAGCTTGTTGTTTTCTTGTGTGCATATGCCATGTTGCTGTTTTGGACAGATTTGAAATTAAACTTGTGTTGGTTGTTGTGGTTGAACCGTAGCTCCGTTTTGATCATGTTGTATATATAACTTGACTAGAAATCCATATAGTTTCATAATATCTTGCTGCATTCATGATTTGAAAGGTTTGTGGTTGTCATTTTCATCCATTTTGCATTCATGTCATGTTCATCTTGTGAAGGCCATATCTTTTAGTCCGTAGCTCCGTTTGAGATGTTCCATATATGTAAATCGACTAGAATGACGAGTAGAATCTCATTGTGCACTTTATTTCCCTGTTTAATAAATATAAAACATGATTAGTTCAGATCTGGACCAATTTCGAAATTAACATATGGGGTCGTTTCGGAAATGCTATATGTTGTTTCCGGCCTCATTTAAACTTGCCTAAATGTGTAGTTTACTTATGCTTCACCTCTTGCCATGTTTAACAACATTTAATATTGTCATGTACCTAACGAGAGTGAACTAAATAATTCGAATGTGGAGTTTCGTCAATATGCAACTCGTTGCATATTGAGCTTCACTTAATGTGTAGAAGTTGATTGCTGTGCTTGCCATGTCATGCATAACATGCATCATATTTGAAGAGCATCATGTCATGCATATGTTGTGGTGTTCTCGTGTGTTGATTGTTGTTTCGGATTGCTTCTTCTTGATAGAGTTCCGAAAGCGTTCGGAGTGTGAGGATTCGTTCGACTACGTTGGCTCGTCTTCTTCACGGATTCGTTCTTCTTCCAAGCGGGATCTCAGGCAAGATGATCATTTCCCTGGATACCATTACTATTATTGCCATGCTAGATGTCTCGTTTCTATCGCTGTCTCGCTACCTACCACTTGTTTGACAAGCCTCCCAAATGCCATGATAAGCCTCTAACCCCTCCACATCCCAGCAAACATTGTTTGGCTATGCTACTGCTTGCTCAGCCCTTCTTATAGCGTTGCTAGTTGCAGGTGCAATTGTTTCCATGTGCCAACATGCATGTTTTTGTTATATCACAATATTCTTGCTATTTAATTTAATGCACATATATACTTGGTAAAGGGTGGAAGGCTTGGCCTTTTGCTCGGTGTTTTGTTCCACTCTTGCCGCCCTAGTTACTTGTGTACCGGTGTTATGTTCCATAATTGAGCGCTCCTAACATGCTCGGGGTTGTTATGGGGACCCCCTTGATTTTCGTTTTAGGATAAAACTTGTCTGGCAAGGCCCAACATTGGTACTACATTTGCCTAATAACAACTAAAATTACATAGGGACCCGCCGGCACTCGCGGATAATTAATCAACAACCCGGGCCAGTGCTCCTCATGAGTGTTGGTCCAAAACAGAGCCACTTGCGGGGCCACCCCGGGGCAACTCGGGGGATTTCTATCAGGCCACCGTACGTATTGCTCATCTGGTAGTGCCCTGAGAACGAGATACGCGCGGCTCCTATCGGGATCTGGCCTGCCGGGTGGTCTTGCTGGACTTGTTTTACCTTTCTCGAACGTCTTGTGCGAGGAATTCCGATACTTTGGGCTATCTCGAGGTTGAGGTTTTCCAGTGGAATTGCCTAGGAAGATCACGAGATTCGTGGTCGAGGTTATTCCCGCTGCGTGTGGTTAGTTTGTGATGGATGAGTTGGAGCACCCCTGCAGGGTTAAATCTTTCGGAAAGCCATGCCCGCGGTTACGTGGCAACTTGGAAACTTTGTTTAACACCCGGTCATAGCAAACTTGAAGTAAACTCAAATAAAATACACCAACTGTGTGCGTAACCGTGACTGTCTCTTCTCGCGAGTACTTATCCGAGAGAGAACACGGTGGGGTTATGTTTGACGTAAGTAGGTGTTCAGGATCTCTTAGAGATCATTACTAGATCACGTCCGTTATTTCGACAATCATCCCCCTTTATTCTTGTATTCGCAAGTTAGCCACTCAAATAAATGCTTAGTGCTTGCTGCAGCCTCACCACTTAACCATACCTCACCCACTAAGCTTTAATAGTCTTGATACCCTTGGAAATGAGATTGCTGAGTCCCCGTGGCTCACAGATTACTACAACAACAGTTGCAGGTACAGGTAATGCGATGATATGACGTGAGCGCGATGCTTTGTTTGATTTGGAGTTCTTCTTCTTCTTCTTCATCGATCTAGGGTGGGTTCCAGGCGGCAGCCTGGGATAGCAAGGATGGATGTCATTTTATCGTTTGTTTTCGTCCGTAGTCGGACCCTGCTCTTCTGTATGATGTTTGGATACATTGTTGTATTGATGTGATATTGATGTAGCTTGTGGCGAGTGTAAGCCAATTCCATATACTCATCTCTTCTTACATGTACTTGTAATGATATCCATTCTTGCAAAACGACGAGATGCGCTTCTATCCCTGTCGAGGCTCTCGTGCCAAAATAAGGATAGGATCGCATCTTGGGCGTGACACCTCGGCCAGCCGGCTGCCGTCGCGCGCGCACTCGATCGACATCTTGTAGTCGCCGGCGATGGTGATGATGCCCTTGGGACCCGGCATCTTGAGCTTGAGGTAGGCATAATGGGGGATCGCCATGAACTTGACAAGGGCTGGCCTGCCCAGCAGCACGTGGTAGGGACTGTCGTGGTCCACTACCTCAAACCATATTGGTTCACGGCGGAAGTGGCTCTTACCGCCGAAGAGGACATCGAGCTCGATCTTGCCGATGAGGGTACAGGATTTTCCTGGCACGATGCCGTGGAACACCGTCCGGCTTGCTCACAGGTCTTTCTCCTGGAGCCCCAGTTTGAGCATCGTGTCACGATAGAGGATGTTGATGCTACTGCCCCCGTCGATCAACACCCGCGAGAAACGGTAGGTGCGCCTCTCGGAGACGATGGTGGGATCGAGGACGAGGGCGTAGCTGCCAGGGTTTGGCATTATGGCCGGGTGGTCCGCCCGGCTCCAGGTCACCGGCTTCTCGGACCAGTGCATGAACTGGGGGACCGAGGGAACGGTGGCATTCACCTCGTGTCGGCGTTGACGCACGCTGTGCTTGTCGGTTCCCTCGCTAGTGAAGACGACGTAAGCCCCGTCTTGGTCAAGGAACTGGTCATGGAGGTGGCCGTTATTGGCAGCCGGAACCGGCGCAAGGGGCTGGGCCGGAGCCGGGGCCGGCGCACGGGGAACCGGAGGCAGGGGAGCCGGGAGGCCCTCGCCTCGGGCCAGCCGCTGGGAAAAGCTGCACTGCCGGAGCGTGTGCGTGGCCGGCTTGGCCCCGAAGTGGTGCTTGCAGGGCAGGTCAAGCATTTGCTCGAAGGTAAGCTTGGGCTGCCAGGCGGACTTGCCGGCGCGCTGACGCTGGCTGGGGGCCTGGGCAGCCGGTTGCTCCTCTTCAATGGTGGCGACCTGCCGGCTCCCGTAGCGGGGATCCGGCTGGTCGGACTTGTGCTTGTTGTTCTGCTGCTGCCGGTTGTCGGCGGCCGCCCGTGGCGCGGCAGGCAGCGGGGCCGTCTTGGCTGGTGTGGTGACCTTCATCCGCATCACGGAATCGGCCGTAGCGTACTTGTCTGCCTTGGCCATCAGATCCGCCAGGGTCGCCGGCTCGGAGCACAAGAGCTTGTGCTTGAGGGGGGTGCCGTCGCGGCAACCCTCGATGAAATACTGGATGGCCTGCACCTCGTGCACGCCCTCACAGGAGTTGCGGAGCTCGGTCCAGCGTGTGAGGTAGTCGCGGAGGAGTTCCTCCGCCCCCTGGACACACATGGCCAGCTCGCGGGGCTGGCCGGGCCGCTTGTAGGTGCCGGTAAAGTTGCGGACAAACGCTTCCTCGAAGTCCGTCCAGGTGTTGATGCTGCCGGCCGACAGGCTGTTAAGCCAGGTCCGGGCCGAGCCGGTCAACATTAGGGGGGCGTAGCGTACGGCTACGCGTTTGTTTCCCCTGGCGATGCCGACCGCGGTGGTGTAGTCGACCAGCCAGTCTTCCGGCTTGGCGGTGCCGTTGTACTTCGGGGTGTCGCGAGGGAGAGTGAAGCCGGTCGGGAACGGCTCGTTGCGGATCCGAGGGCCAAAACATGCCAGGCCGATCGAGCTCTCCTCCTCGAGGAGGGCCGACTGTGCCAGCCGGTCGATGCGAGTTTGGGCGTCGTTTTCGCTCCGCGGAACGCGTGGGCCGAGCCGAGCGGCGAGCTCGGGGCGAACTATTTGGGCAGGCGAGCAGGCGCGTTCCTGCCGCGGGGGCGGGGTATGGTCCTGGCTGCGCCGGCTGCCGCAAGCCGGGGCGTCGTTGCACCGGCTGTTGACGGCCGGCAGGTCGTCTCGCTGCCGTGAGCATCCGTTATGGGAGCCGGCACCCCGCCGGCCGGAGCCGCGGGGGGAGGAGGCCTGCTGGGCCGGCCGGCGCTGGCTAGCGGTTTGCAGGGCGCCCCCCTTGGGAATTTTGGAGCCGGCGTTAGCGTTATCGAGCCGGGCCTGCTGGGCGTTGGCGGTGGCGATGAGGTTTTGGATGTGTCGGTCCTGCTGCTCTCGTTCCTCGCTCACCAGGTCGGCGAGGTCGGCGTAGGCCACGTGGGCGGCCCTTAGGTTGGCAGATGTCGTGTCGTAGGTGGGGAGCCTGCCACCAAGGATTTCCGAGACCACACGGCCGTGGTTGCGGATGTCACCGCGCCGGCTGGGCTTGTTGCCGGCGGGGGTGAGGCCGTAGGCGGAGTTATACTCGCGCTGCGCGGACTCCATCCGGCGCTTGGCGGTGGCGAGCGTGGTCGCCTCATCGAACAACGGCCGGCGAGCAGCTTCCAGCTCAGCCGTAGCCATAGCTAGGTTCATGGTAGGCGCGACGGGGGTGCTGAGGCCTCGAAGCACGGCGCCGAGGGGGTCGGAGGGGCCAGCGCGGGCGGCCGCGGCGGCCGCCTCCGCCTCCGCCCTGACATGGCCGGAGGTCGTGGAGGACCCGGTGGCCATTACCCCTGCGCAGACGCGGGAGTCGTTGGCCTCGCCCGGGGCGAGTGCGCCTACGAACGAGGGCGGGTCGAGGCAGTCAAGTACCTGGCTAGGGTACTCGTCAGCAGCTGTCTCGTCGGCGAGGCTCAGCATGCCGATGCGCTCGGTGAGGACGGCGATGTCGCTGCCGAGGCACTCATCGGAGAGGCCTGCAGTGTCGCCCGCAGGGCCAGCGGGAACGGAGTTCCGCCCTGCAAGAGCAAGCCCCACGAGCGAGCAGTTCCGCCCGGACGCGGGGCGGCCGGGGGAGGTGGTGAAGGGTCCCGCCCGGAGCGTGACTCCGGCCGGCGCCGCGGTGGGCCCCACGGTGGGCGCCAACTGTCGTCATTTTCTCACGACAGATGCCATGGGGTGGCTTATCGAGAGTGGTTGGGGCCGAAGGATGCCGACGGGCTCCGGGAGCGGGATTAGGCACAAGCGGTGAGGGACACACGATGTACCCAGGTTCGGGGCCCTCCGTGGGAGGTAACACCCCTAATCCTGCTGGTCTAGTTAGATGGTGGGTGATGTTACAATGGTGCTACTTGAGCTGAGGTCTAGAGGAGGAAGAAGGAGCAGCCGGCTCCTCTTCCCTTGCTACGTGGTAGTGAGAGTGCGAGGTGGGAGAATTCCTTAGTGCTTGCCTGCTCGATGCATGGGGGCCTCGGGGGGTTATATAGGCCAACCCCCCGGCTTACAATATTCCTAAGATACTAAAGAGGGGACCCGGCTGGCAGCCTCTCCGGCCAGCCAGGGGACCCGCCGGCTGGGTCGTCCCGTCGCTCATAGGGCCTGCCGGCTGCGCGGTCCCATCGCCAACTGGGGCCCGTGTGGCGTCGTCTTGCGCCTGCCGGCTGAAGTCAGCGGTACGGTTGGCTGCGCTGTAGCCACGCCGGGGCAGGTAATGGAGTGGATGGCGGCGTGGCAACACTGTTGCCCCGCCGGGTCTCGATCAGTCTTGGTCAGCGGTACGGCCGCCCGGACTGTAGCCACTCCTGCCCGCGCGTCAGTAGTCACTGTAGGCACACCAGAGCAGGTAATGGAGTGGACGGCGGTGTACTTGGCCGCAGTGGGAGGGGACGGGTGCCTGCCCATCCAGAGGTCAGCGGAAGGACCGGCCGTGGGGCGGCCAGCCGCGGGCTGGCCGGGGGCGGGCGACCGGCTCCTGGCCAGCCGGCCGTGGGCCAGCCGGCAGCAGGCTTGTCGATAGCCAGCCAGCCAGCCTTGGCCCAGCCGGCCATGGGCCAGCCGGCGGCACGCCAGCCGGTCACGGACCAGCCGGCCGTATGGTTTTTTCAGAAGGGGTTGGATTCCCTAGTCTTTGCCTACCCAGGGGTAATAACCCCGTCAGGGCTCAATGATGACGTCCGTCCTGCGGGGCTTGGGGTCTTGGTCTTGTTGCACCGAAGTAGAAACCTTTGGGGGGCGCTTTGGGAACCTGTGTTCGTCCTTGCCTCCTTTGCACCAAAGGGGAAACTGTCCCCTCTGGCGCGCTGGCGCCCGCCTGGCCTAGCTGGCATCACCCTTGGCCTCCTGAGGTCGTGTGGAGCATAGGAGTCTCCGCCACTCGGGAGGAGGCCTGGGGAGGCCTACCTCCCCGCTGGTCTTGACGCTGCTTCCCTCGCGAGTTCGGGGTCTCGCGAGGGCCTTGTGTTGAGCGAGGTCGCGCTGGGCCATACTTGGTCGTTGAGGTGGGCCACGCCTTGGGCCGCAAGCAGGCAAGTCTGGGTACCCTGGTATCCAGAACGCCGACATATGTGAAAATAGCCTTCAATTTCACAATGGACAGCTCTACAAGATTGTGGTCTTTCCGCCCTGCATACAAAGGAGAAACAATGAGCCGCCATACAGTCATAAGTCGGTAAATTGGCTAAAGAAAGACGAAACACATACCAAAGATTGCTGTCAACATTTCGTTGATCTGTTTCACAAGAGTGGCATATTTTTCCTTCAATGGGTCGAGTTTCTATTCATCCTTTTCCGCACGTTTTATAAGGATGGCCTTTTCCGCCTCAAACAACTTTACAGCTTGTTCAAGACGTTCATTAGCCTGACGTGCAGAATCTTCGAAATGAGCCGCCATGGACTCAGCTTCAGTTTTCAGTTTTCTTTCTTCTTTGAGCCGTTTATGCAGTTTCACAGCAACCGACTCAGCATCCTCAACATATTCCTGATAGATGAACAAGAAGATTCAGCAAATATTTTTACAAACAGCCTCATGCCGCCTTAGGACGGCTTACTTGTTTCTCAAGACCCAAGCAGATTGCAAGCAATATCCTTGACACCTGGAGGCTAATGCATATCGGTTCTTTCGAAACTAAGATATGGAGAAGACCCGACTCATCTCAAGAAGATGAGCCGGCCCTTGGGGGCTACAGGTCGAATTTCTTCAATCGTCAAGACCTGACTCATCTTAAGAAGATAAGCCGGCCCTTGGGAGACTACAGGTTGAATTTCTTCAATCATCAAGACCCGACTCATCTCAAGAAGATGAGCCGGCCCTTGGGGGCTACAGGTCGAATTTCTTCAATCATCAAGACCCGACTCATCTCAAGAAGATGAGCCGGCCCTTGGGGGCTAGTACTACAGGCCTTAGTTATTTTATGAAACCATCTTATCATAACAAGCTGGTCCTTGGAAGCTAATGACAGTATAAAGATAGTGGTAAAAGAGAGGTTTACCTCATACTTCTCCTTCATAGCATTTATCATGCTCACTTCAATTTCCCGGCTCTCGGATAGCTGGGTCAAGTACTACTGATGTAAATCTTCAACACCAAGCACTGACAGTTCCGGAATCTCCATTTTGGCCTTTTCTTTGTTCAAGATTACCGGCTCATCCTTGGTCACGATTTTAGCCAAGGAGGTGGAAACAGTTGGGGCCTGGAAGCTTTCCTTAACAAAGACAACATCTAAAGTGTTGCGACCAACCAAAGGCGTGGCACTACTGCAGGATGCTACTAACGCGACACTGCAATCAGAGATCCTTTGACGAAACTGTGTGCGATGCATGAATCGCAAACGGTATAGTTCAAGCTCCATCGCCAATCACATGAACTGTGTGCGATGTAGGATCCATCAAATATGATTTAGAAAATATTTGCGTGTGCGATCTATGAAAGACAGTTGACTTTTAAGAACTGTTTGTGATGAGGCGAAATGGCACAAACGGTTAATCAAATATAGATGTGTGTGATGTACGGCATACAGGTCCCTTATATGAACTGTTTGCGATGATATGTAAGAACACAAACGGCGCGGCGTAACAAGGTGTGTGTGATAGGCTGCAAACAGTTCGATAATCAGAACTGTGTGCTATAATTCTGGACAACACATACGATTTGTTGTTCTGAATTGTGTGCTCGACATGGCACACAATTCAAGAAACCAAATGTGTGCGATATTGTGAATGATCACGGACGAATCTGTATTCTTAACCGTTTGCGATGTGATCGAGAAGGTAGACAAAGTTAAGGAATAAATATGAGCAAACGACAATAGATTTAATGATTACAGTCTGTTTTACTTCTTCTTGTTGTTGTTAGATGGCCCCGCGTCATCCTCTTGATGTCGACGCTTCTTGCCGCTGACCGCTGGATTTCCATCGCCATCACCGTTGATGTCCTCGTCCTCATCCTCCTTGTTCGACCATTCCTCCTCCTCGTCATCGTCGTCATCTTCTTCGTCCTTCGGAGGCTCCTCGTCGTCCTCCTCCTGGTCCGACCATTCCTCCTCCTCCTCATCGTTGTCGTCTTCTTCGTCCTTCGGCGGCTCCTTGTCCGTCTGGTCGTCATCCGATGACTCCGGCGGCGGCGTCCCTTCCATGAGCCAGATAAAATGGAGGTCAGGGCTTGATGCCGGACTCATGGAAGACGAGCGCAATGATTCTATGGTTGACCCCAGACTGGCGAAACTGTCGTCCTCGCTGTCGGTCGACATTGCTGCGCTATGTAATTAAACAACCGGCGAGAAAGCGAGATTGCAGAGTGCGTGGAAATGTAGAGTGGCCGGCCGGGACGATGAAGATGGTGGCAACTGAAGCATGGTGTGAAGACAAGAGGAATGGCAATTGAAGTGGGGGATTGACGGATTATATTGGCGCCTTGGCAGCCGGTTAGAATTCCGATATAATCAACCGCAATTGTGTGCACCCGGCCCGGCGCTCTAAATTCCCGCTATTGTGCAGTTCTCAATATGCCAAATATTTCACATGTGTACATTTTAGGAGTTCACACGGTTCGCTAGATGCACTGTTTAACTACACACATGCTTATATGAAACACAACGGGTGTGAAATAGTAAGCATTTAACATAGGACAGTTGGCAAGCAATAGATGAGATCTGCTTATTGATGTAGCCATTAATAATCAAACGAAACCCCTAATGATCATTGCAAAAAGCACATAGAAGATGGCTAATGCGGCAACTACAACTACACATGCTAGTTCCTCCTTTTCTCTTGCTTTCATCTGTTGCCTATGATTGATTATTTCTTGCTTCATCGTAGTGATTGTACACTCCAGATTAGTCAGTTTCTTCTTCAGCTTTATGTTATCTTCTGCAAGCTTGGTGATAACACTCCGAGCCCTGCCAAGCCATTCATCATCCAGCCAGTTAACAAAGGCACAAGCCTCATATCCCTGCGAATGTTAAATAATCAGGATGAGTGGGGGCATTAACTGAACTTAAGGCATGAACTTATCACAAACCTCTAAGGGGCAACCGAGAAACCGTCTGCCAATGTAGAATCCCTCCGTGCATACACGTCGAGCGGGAGTGTGTCCGTGCACACAACTCAGCTTTTGGTACTTCTCGGTGGTGCAAAACTCGGAATCGAACTCATGTTACAGGATTCTGCTGGAGTCAAATTCTGGATCTGACATTTGATTGATTTCCTGTGTGTGTGTGTCATGCTAAAAAGATGAGGAATGATTGGGACCTGACAAGACGATTCGGATCCGTAGTACACCGGCCTCCTGGTGACCTTAGGCAAGTGCTCGGCGGTGACCGCCGTCGTGGTTCTGCCGCCAATGGCGCTGCCAAGAGCGACTGTACGAACCGGTGCAGCCGCACTGAAACCATCAGCACCACTCGTCCGCATTTCCCCAATGTCAGCGCCACGCTAGGGAATTTGGGTGCTAGGGATTTGGAAGCTATTTTGGGATTTGTAGAAGACGGGGAAACTATGGGGATCTAATGATAACGGTCGGGTGAACTATTTATCGCATTCTGTTGTATACGGCACACGGTTTCCCAAATCAAATCGTGTGAGATGGAACGTGCGTGATACACGGTTTCCATAACATGACCGTTTGTGATGTGCTTCCCGGTACATATGGGTGCGGTAAACAGCCGCTCTTCAGAAACCCAAAAAAAAACGTTATGCTGATACAAATGTCGGCGGCGACCGAGGCAACGGCTGACGGATAGGAGGTCAATCGGTGTCGGCATTATAGGGAGTCCATCCTCGGTCGGTCGGCGGTGTCGGCGTTACAGGAGGTCAATGCTCGGTCGGCGGTGGCCGCGTGACAGGAGGTCAATCCTCGTGGTCGGCGCCGGTGTGACTGGAGCACGACCCTCGTGATCGTAGGCGGGATAGTGGAGCCCGGACTTCAGGCAGGTGCCCCGCTAAGCTCTGCTCCTCGACCCTGCTATCTGGCCGTGCCACTGCTAATCAATTAAGGTATTCTTTTCCTTGAGTGGCCTTATTACAATATTAAATTCATATAAGGGCACTACTACTGATGATGCACGTAAATTGACTGGTTGATTAGTGTCATTGCACGGCTGGATAACATTATGTAGCGCCCTTCATAAATTTTGAAAATAAATATTTTGATTTATTCACCAATATCTTTGTCCATCCATTAAGGATGGAATGTTTGCAGATGGAACGATCTGAATGGATGAGGGATCGGACAACCTCAAGGTATAGAGCTGGCGTGGAGGAGTTCATGGTTTTGGCTGAACAGACAAAGACGAGAATTGGCGAAGAATATTACGTCCTCTGTCCATGCAAGGATTGTACCAATACGGTGTCAATTGCAATTGATAGGGTCAAGTTACACTTATACAAGAGGGGATTCATGGGTGGATACACAATATGGACTAAACACGGTGAAGAGACGGTTATGGATGAAGGTAATAACGTGCATGTCAGTGAGGTTCCAAACCCCGATCAGAGTCGCATGGGTGATGAATTTAACCTCGGGGCTCAGACGTCAAGCTACAGACAGAAGACTGGCATGCCAAAAAAAACCAAAGAAAAACCAAGAGTGTGAAGCAGACAACACCGACCTTGATGATATGCCAGATTTTGCTGCTATGATTGCAGATTTCCAGGGCCCAGATACAGAGATAGCTGGGTACAAGGAGCTGCCAAGCATTGATGTGGCCTCCAAGAAAGATTTGTATCCAGGTTGCAAAAATAAATATTCCAAGTTGAGTGTCACACTGACGCTTCTCAGATATAAAGCAGAAAATGGTCTATCAAACAAGGCCTTCACACAGTTGTTGAGTCTTTTCAACGACATTCTTCCAGAAGATAATGTGCTCCCCAAAAGCACGAACGAAGAGAAGAAAATTGTTTATCCATTGGAACTTGAAGTCCAGAAGATACACGCTTGTGTGAATGATTGTATGTTGTACCGCGGTGATTACAAAGATTTGCGTTCATGTCCCATATGCAAGCACGCACGATACAAGCGCAGGAGAGCACAGGACAAGTACAAAATGGACGAAGAGATGAAGACAGGAATCCCGTTCAAGGTTGTTTGATACTTCCTATAATTCCAAGGTTGAAGCGTTTGTTTGCAAACCCTAGAGAGGCAAAGAGGTTGCGGTGGCATCATGATGAGCGAACTGCGGCTACGTATATGAGGCACCCGAAAGATGGGGCTCAATGGGAACAAATCGCTGACAGGTTTAAAGATTTTGCAAAGGTTCCAAGAAATATATGGCTAGGGGAGTGTACTGATGGATTTAATCCATTTGGCGATATGAACACCAAACACATCACTTGGCCGGTGCTTCTGTGAATATATAACCTTCCTCCTTGGTTGTGTATGAAGAAAAAATACATCATGATGTCGATGATTATCCAAGGCCCGAAGCAACCTGGAATTGGTATCGACATTAACTTTCAGCTACTAGTAGAAGAACTGCAGACATTGTGGATGTCTGGTGTGACCTGTTATGATGCCAACACAAAGGAGTTTTTCTGGCTACATGCGTTGCTGCTGCACACCATTCAAGATATGCCGGCATTAGGCAACAGTTCGGGGCAGAAAACAAAGGGACCAGTAGGATGTGTCACATGCATGGATAGGACATAGAGTAGATTTCTTTCCAACTCGCGCAAAACCGTGTATTTGCGTCATCGTAGGTTCTTAAGGAGAAATCACCCTTACCGAAAAATGACTGCTGAATTTGATGGTACGGTAGAGAAAGAAATGGGCCCAAGACCCTATGATGGGAAAGAAGTCCATAGCATGGTTAAAAAATTTAATGTTGTGCTTGGCAAGGGATCCGGTTCGACGTCAAAAATAACACCCAGGGACCAAGTGTTTAAGAAGAAATCAGTGTTCCGAGAATTACCTTACTGGGAGTTCCTAAGTGTACGTCATTGCATTGATGTCATGCACGTAGAGAAGAATGTCTGTGAAAGCATCCTTGGTACTCTGCTCAAGATTAAAGGCAAAAGAAAGGATGGTGACGGTGCACGACTCAATATGCTTGGTGATCAATCACAACGCATGAATGAAGCAGAAGATGATGACAAATTGCTCCACCAACACCAGAGTTACAATTTCACTAAAGCAGAAGTAAAAGAGTTCTTTGCATTTTTGTTGTCAATTAAGACACCCTCTTCCTACTCCGCAAACATCAGAAGTCTCGTGGATGACAGCTTGGGTAAAAAGAAGTTGTCTCATATGAAGTCACATGATTGCCACGTAATGTTGACACAAATCCTCCCGGTGGCCATAAGGAATATGATGGATACAGACATAAGAAACACATTGATTGATCTCTGTGATTTCTTCAACAAACTATGGCAGAAGGTGGTAGATGTTGAAGAGCTGGATAATATGCAAGCTGATATTGCAAGGATATTGTCAAACTTAGAGACGTTCTTCCCACCATCATTCTTTGATGTCATGGTCCATCTCACCGTGCACCTTGTAGATGAGATAAAGTATTCTGGTCCTGTGTTTCTTCGCAACATGTATCCCTTCGAGTGGTACATGGGAATATTGAAGCGCTATTGTCGGAACCGATGTCATCCAGAGGCAAGCATCCTACAAGGTTATACCGCGAAGGAGGTGGTTGAGTTTTGCACCGAATACATGAAACTTAGATGTATAGGTGTGCCCCTCTCTCGCCATGAGGGAAGGCTGGCTGGTAAGCCGGTCCTTGCTGGCTCGCAGTTTCGTGCGCCTAGAGATATGGCCAATCAAGCCCATTTGACAGTACTGCTTAACAGCCCGATACTCGACGCTCATGCTGCAGAACACATGGAGGAGATACGACGAAGCAACTTACCCAATGTGCTGTCACCAGCTGCCGAGACAAATGCACACAATAGGTACTACATAAGATGGCTGAAGGATCGTTTGACAAACGGACCCCAAGATGACCTTGCAACGTGGTTGGCACAAAAGCCATCAATGATGATTATGAAGTACCAAGCGTAAGACATAAAATGGCAACACGTTCTACACTGAGGAACGTGATGCTAAGACCTTTGTAAGAGATTCTTTGCCACCATCCACACGTAATTCATGTTGGGATATTTTGTTTATAAGAACTAATTATCATGGTAACTGCAAAATATGACTCAGATATAGCAAACGAGACATGTAATCCACCAGAAGATCAATATTAGGAGTACAATGATGTTTGCATACCATGGAAAAAACCAGGGCGAAAGGATGAGGTTGACACCGATTGGAGTCCGAAATGCAAACTCTACTTTTCGTAAACCATGATCCGTTGTGTGAGATGCATTTGTTTTCAAAGGGCAGGCCATCACAACTTCCGCCAGACATTACCAATTTTTCCCACGGGGTCTTCACACCATGCATTTCCTCCACACGGGGTTTTCAAACGGTGACACGCCCATTTTTTTAATTTTTGTAATACATCTGCATTTCCTCCAATTACATTACTAACAAGCCCCATGTTGGTGGAAAAATGTCTTCAAATCAGCAAACAAGTCATGAAAATGAGGCCGGAAATTAATACAAGGGCTAATAGTTGATTGTCTGTCGATGAAAATAATTCGAGGCGAAATGATGAAGTCCCAAATTCATTTGAAATGAAAATAAGACTGTTCTGCATGGACTAATAGCACACAGTTCGTTCACGAGAACCGTGTGGTTTCTAAACCGCGGCCTATGAAACCTAATGCGCGCAACGTGAGTCCTGCTTTCTGATTGGACAAAACCCAAACCACGCGGATCGTGCATCTGCACCATAGGATTCACCCAGATCGAACGGCGGTCCTTATACCTCTCGTCAACACACGCTGTTGAAGTTGGGATTTGATTTATACGCAATAAATGCCCCATAAATGATAAAAAATGCTGAAAAATATAGCAGGCGAGCCCAGAAATGCTCCAGAAAATCAATATTAGGGTACAACAATAGCTGCGTACCGTGGGAAAATTTTCGACACAAAACGATGAGGTCACGTCTACATTTCAAAGTTTTCAGGTTTACATTTCGAACAGGTTTGTGCTGCTTGTGCACACGGGTTACTATATGAAACCGTTTGTAATGTTTTTTCCGCGGGGCGCACGGCAATTTTTTCACCCTTTTCACCGAAGCCGCCAACATGCCACCCCCCCCAAACCCGCGCCCTCCCCCGTTTCGCTCATCTGTCCGCGTATTCTACCCAAAGTCCATCGACAGCTAGCTCCCTCCCCCTCCCGTCCCCCAGATCCACACCAGAACCCTTTCCGGCGCCGTCGTGCTCAACCCGGCCGTGTACCCGCTTCCCGGCGTCAACCCTACCCTTCACTGCCGCTCCGAACACGCATCTGCCCACGCCTCTCCGTCTTCATTTGCTCGCCAGACGCCGTCGAGCATATCGATCATGTACCCTCGCCTCTCCTGCCGGATTTGCAAAAAAACCCGGTCAGTTGCTGCCCTTCATCGCGGTAAGGTCTATTATCTTGCGATCCCTTTTCCTATTTGGTTCGATTTGTCCCCAAAATTATTATAAAATAATGGAGAGTGTATTTATGTTCATCATATACCTTCTAACATATAAGCTGTATTTGTTCCAATTAGTTATTGTCGAATTACATATCTTGTGCGCACGAGTGACACTAAATGAACATATTAGCCGTACATTTCCAAATGATCACATGCCATGTTTAGACAGCTAGCTTCCAAGCTATTACATTTTTTAATGTTTATCCCCCTTTTTTGAATTTCGCATGTGTACTCTGTAGATGTATATTACCAGCGACGACAGTCATACATCTGGCGATGTATCTTCATCTAAGTCCGAAGCCAACATGTCTGCAACAAATGATCGTGTACCAAGAAATGATGAAGATGATAGAGGTGCCACAATCACCCATCTGGTCAAGAGCCGGAAGAGCGCTTCAAGAAAGCCCACACACCAGCCTAAAGGTGTATACGAAGTAACTGACATCGATTTGAAGTCTTCGGCTCCAACTAAACCTGATAAAGCATGCACGAGGTTTAGGAGTGTGTGTGGATTTGTTGGCAGGGCAAGGCTCAACATTAATCTGTCGGGGTTTCGGAAGGCTGGTACAGAAACACGGCAGAGGATAGTCCGTGAGATCATGGCGCACTTCAACGTTCCTGAGGAGTGGAGAGAGCAGGTGGAACACGCTGCACTGAAGAAGGCCAGGGATGCTTGGAGAACCTGGAAGCATGTGTTGTACAACAAGTTCTCGAGTCAAGGCAAGGACCCAATCCCCTCGTACCCCCAAATTACAAAGGAAGATTGGACATAATTCAAAAGGGCCAGGGCCAGTGAAGAGTTTATTAAGAAGAGTGCCATGCAATCGGAACTTCAGAAGAAGAACACACACCCCCACCGTATGGGTGTGGCAGGATACTACGGCATGAAACCGATATGGGAGCAGGAGGACAAAGAAGCAGTAGCTACGGGTGGCAAACCGGCCTTTAGTGAAATTAGGGGCACTCGCGCTAGGGACTTCTTGCGGGCACGTGCAAAGAGGCATGGAGACGGTTCTTATTACTTTGAGAACTCAGCAGACCAAGAACTGTATGATGTGATGACAAAGGCTTCCAAAAACACTGGAAGGTTGTACAGGAACTCAGGGCGATGTGACATTCTGTCTGAGGCTCTGACTACCAAAGAGCCCCCTGGCCGTGCTAGGGGTATTGGGGTCAATGTCCCACACAAGAGGGCTTTCTCACTAAGCAAAGAAGAGAGGCTCAGCATGAAAAAAAGCTAGGAGTGATTATAAGCAGAGAGATTTGCACGAAAAGATTAAGAGGGACATGTATCCTGTAGTTCGAAAGGAAGTTGAGGAGTCATATATGCAGGAGAAGACACAAATGCCGAGAGATAGCCAGGAGTCGCGAGGGGATGTCGGCATGGATGATGCCACTTATTGTATGGCAACACCGCATAAGAGTAGCTGTGCATCAGCTGACCCCAGCGACAATGATGCTGCAGCTGGACATGATGGTGCTATATCTGATCTATATGGACAGGGGGAGAGAGTGAGGGCCGTGCTTACACTTTATGAAGGTTCTTTAAAATGTGCAACAACGTGGGTTACAACCCTGACTTTGACAGGGGTCTCTTGTTGGACAATTGCCATTGAAGCCGGGTTGTGTGAAGTGCTACGTGACTGAAATAAAGCCTGGATTCAGTGGTGTTCCCCTGAAGAATGTCCTTGGGGACCCTGATGAGCAGAGGAGCTTGGGAGAAACACGGTTAAATCATATCCAATGGCCAGGGGAAGAAATATACTTACTGGATGAGACCCCTCCAGCCCCCCCAAAAGCAACCAATGTCGCGCTCGAACTGGTGACTCTCATCTCGCCACAGCAGATCTTGTGTGATTCCCCCGATGAACATACTCTTGGGAATTAGATGCCCGAGGCATCAACCTGTGATCAGCCCTACCGACTTCCTGCCATAGAGGCCAGGTCATCGTCCCGTCCTGAGCAGCCCGTGGCAAGGCCTACAACCACTGAAGACGTATCATCGGTTCAGACGCCGACCACTGAAGCAGAAAGTGCAGACACATTGGCACTGCATGCTCACAGAATAAACCCGACCGAACCGCGCGCTAAGGAGTTTGAATGTCTGGAACCACCTGGTAAGAAGGCCGAAAGTCCGGGACCGCCTGCTAAGCACTCCAAAAGTCAGGAACCACCTGCTCATCAGTCCAGCGGTTCGCAACCACCTGATAAGCTTACCGATGTGTCGGCACAACCTCCTCAGCAAACCAACACGTTGTAACAGCCGCATGAACACACCGACACGTTGGCACCAGCTGCTCAGAAGCCCGTCACAGCGGCATCATCTGTTCAGCAATCCATCATACCTTCACACGCTTCTCAGCAGCATGTCGTTGATGAAACCAGACGTCAAACAAGAAGTGCTTCAGCTAAGAAGATAGAAGCGGGCACGGTTGCACACAGGAAGTTGGGCCTCCAAAGAGCAAGGAGGGATGGGACCAAGAGCCTCCTTCTACAAACAATCATCGACCGTACCCAAATTAACAATAAGGTTTTCGAAGGGCTGGGTAATCCCGGTTCTGACTACTTGTCTGAAGAAGACCTTCAAAAGCAACTTTCTAGTATGGAAGTAGACACATTTGAGAAACGCAAGTACAAACATGGCCAGCCATTCCTTGTTGGCGATTTCTAGGACGAGTGCAGTACTAGTGCTTGCAAGTTACATAAATATTGCATGGAAAGAATGTCGGAAGGAGAAGATACTAACATTGTGGAATTGCACTACGACCAATGGAATTTCTCTCACGTTCCAGGTACCATCAGTGTGGAATTCGAGGACTTTCATTTCTTCTTCAACTTCGATGAGCTTGCTGCCACTCTTGTCAAATGCTTGATGTTGTAAGTACTGCACAAACTCTGATCATCTTCTCCATACAAGGCTGTAAATGACAAAAAAGCTAACTGTACTATATTCCTCTCAGGGGATTGACGACACAGAGAACAACAAGGGTGCATGCGTATTTCATAGATCCTGATTTAGCAAACAGTGTTTTGTTACAAGATAATGACTCATGCACGAATTCCATTGATTTTGTTGCCAAGATCTTGTTCGACTTACAGATAAGGAGAATTCTTCATGTGGTCATATCATGAACAATAAGTATAAATATACAACCACGCATACATTGATCGTCTTTCAGTTTTATACATAGTTCGTACGTTCATGGTTTTCTTAAACTGTAGAGGTCACTGGATCTTGGTGGTCATTGTTCCAAAACGCAACACAGTTTACTACATGGATTCTCTCAGAGAGTCAAATGCGCCTTAGGATCTGACTCATCTTCAGGATTTCATGGATAGGTATTGAATTCTTTGATGTTAATGCGTTGTGTTCATATCTGGTTCCAGAATTGAGTGTGTGAAAATTCATCTGCATTTCCAGTGTATTGTCAAAGAACATAACTTTAGGAGGGAATCGGTACGACCGCCAACTACCTCTGCAGCACGTGATCGTTTCTCCGATAAGACAGCGAAATCCGTTATTTTTAGAAAATGCTAGTCAGATGTTCAAGTTTCTAAGTAAACCTCTTTCTATTTCTCTCCATAGAAAAAAGAAGAAACAACTTAGAGCGGCTAGGTTGTTCCTAATAGGGCAAATACATGACTAATACTGTACAAAATTTTTTAGTGTCCACAGCAACAACAAAGTACCAACCAATGTCGATACTACGTTTGTGCACACATGATGAACCTATGCAGACATGCTGAATGTGGTGTCGATGCTAACAGGATAAAACCAGTAAGTCTACTTCTTAATTACTATCTTCTACTCCACACGTATATCACATTCTGATCTAAAAGTCATGCATCTGATCTTGGCACCGATGACTTCACAACCGCTCGCCGCCGATGAATTGTTGTCTGTTAGGAAATTTATCAACACCTTCTTTGTGAAGCACTATACCAAGCCCTCTAAAGACGTCGAAGATTTCCGGATTCAAGTCTCCTAAAAATAAGTACGCATTCATATAGTGTTATCAGCTAAACATATACACATGGATGCATTATTTTCCATGTGATCATGTCTTCGTATTTCGTATACTATGATTATGTACTGGATATGTCGGTTTAACAGCTGTGGAATTTAGCTAGCATTTTCTCAATTGCATATTGTCGTGAATTATGATGAATCCTTTGTTGTGGATACTATTCGTTCAATTGCATATTGTGGCAAATTTTGATGAATGTTCTTCATGTGGACACTATTTGTCGATTGCATATTGTGTGAATTTGCTATTTGCAGGGTTAATTAAATGTGATATTTTACAATAACCTAGCAATTTCAGCGCACACGGTTCAAGCCACTATGCGTGTGCGGTCCAGAACGGAAAGCGCACGCAACTCGTAGCGCAACCGCCTGTGATCCACAGGAAAAGCACATGAGATATAATCTAAAACGTTGGTGATACATAAGAAATTGCAAACGGTTTGCAAGACTTGTACGTGTGCGTAGGAGCTAATCAATCGTTTGCGATAGCACCGTATCTCACACGTGAGCCAACAGGAAACCATGCCCGATGCAAAGACGATCCCACGCATACATTTTTTGGGAAACGTGTCCGATGATGTTATACATGGTACACGGTTCCCAGAGAAATCTCGTGTGCGATGATGAAGATATCACACAGTGTCTATAATGGTCCGTGTGTATTAGGTAACGTTTCACCAACGGTCAAAGGTCAAACTCCGTTTGTTTTCCATGAGCAATTAGACGCGTTTCACTCGTCTTGGACGTGTGTGATTGATCACAAATCCCACACGTAGGCCGAAAATATTACGTGTGCGATCTGTTCCTGCACCGCACATGATTATATTTGCAGATCGTTTGCGTTCGTTGGCCACCATCGCCGACGGGTTTGCGGTGTCGTGTGGGATGTACCCCCCTATTGGCTACACATGCAAGGCGACGGTTTGGAACTACGTCACGGAAAGGGGTTAAAAACCGTTTGTATAGCACGTCGCTGCACCAGTGTGGGTTCATCCGCAAGGGCCTAGTTGGGCGGAAGGACGGATGACTCAGTTTCGGGAGGAACGTCCATGAAAACCGGCTCATCTGTTTCGGGCGTCTCAGTGGCAGTGGCCGGCTCGACCCTCATATCAGGCTCTTTTTCAGCAGAAGGGCCAACTTCCGTGGCTGTCTTTACTAGTGGAGGGATTGGAACTTCTTGGCATGCCGTACCAAAGGTTATGCCAAATTCCGTTTTGGGCGTCTCAGTGGCGGTGGCCGCCATTCCGTTTTGACAGAACAACTTTGGCCCTATGGATTGTCAGTAAACAAAAAGGTTATGCCAAATTGGGTTAAAGGACAGAAGACATAAAGCAACACTGCAAAAATAGAAGTTTACCCATGATTGACATTAAAAGAGGGAAGCTGTGATGCAATTGAGTCGCCCGAAGACGAAGGAGAAGCCTGATAATGTGAATTTGAAGGGCTGAGAGGTTGTTTAAACAAACCAGCTCTAGGACGAGAATTAGTTGGACTATATGGCACCTCAAGGCGTGGTTTGCGAGCCGGCGGTGCACGAGACAAACCAGGGTCAACGTCACTCGAACTGCTTCGGGTCTCGCGTTTCGATGAGCCGGCAAATTGTGTTTTCTTCAAAAGAAAATCAGGAGCCAAGTAAGCTTCTCTGTGTGTTAATTTAACCTTCCGGACGACTTGTCTTGGTTTTCTGGGAACGAACATTTCTGAAGAACCGGAGGAGATTAGAGTTACCTCAATTTCGCCGGCCTGGCTAGATTCCGAGTCACCCTAATAAGAAGGCATGTCAGCAAGCTGCATAAACAGGCGACCGACAGAGTCAAGTTCTACCTCAGATTCGTCCTCTGAAGATGACACATGGGTCGGGTTATTTTTTCTACCCGTCAGAGGAGCAGGAGCTTGAGGTGCAACTTTCCAAAAAGAAGAACTCCCCTACAAAATGTGAAACATGTGGTAAGTAATGGTGGGTCAAAGTGAAATCAACAAAAGACTGACAATGACCAATACCTGAGGTGCCGGGTTGAGCCAGTAGAATGGACCCAAGCCAGTGACGCTGCATTGCTCCTTAGGGTCGGAGAAGAACCTTTTGGTTTCTTTGGTGAGAGCATCGTCAGATAGATCTTCATGAGAAAACCGCTGAGGATCGGTAGAGGTGCCTGAGTAATCACACATCAAGCCGTCTCTCATGCTAACAGGTTGGATTCGCCATCTTAACCAGCAGCGAATCAGATCGATCCTGGTCAGGCCATGTGCAAGCAGAGCCCTTAATTTTGTATGAAGAGGTACTAATGGAGCCCTTTCTTCATTTGTTGGCCAACCCGGAAATTCCACATTGCTGCTGAGCCGTTCCAATCTGAAACCCCGACAGGGGATTTTGTCCTTCAGGTGTGGTATTCTTGCAGTAAAACCAGGTTTTGTTCCACCCTTTCGGATGACTCGCTAGTTTGGATTCTGGGAAGGCGCTGTTTTTTCCTTTTCTGAATAGACACGCCACCGAGTTCACACGCAGCACCATTCTTCACCTCGGTTTGGGGGTTGAGATAAAAGAATTCCCTAAAGAGGGTCACAGACGGCTCAACTTGGAGGTATACCCCGCACAACACTTGGAACTGACAAATATTGTTCATGGAATTCGGACCAATATCTTGAGGCCTGAGTTTGAAGAAATGCAGAAGATCCCTAAAGAACTTTGAGCCGGGGGGTCGGAAACCTCTACGCGGATGATTAGTAAAGATTACAACCTCTCCCACCTGTGGCTGGGGGTTTGACTCTTCTTCGGGAGCCCGCCACTCTATGATTTTCCGAGCCGGCAAGAAGCCTTGATCCACAAGATTATCCCAAGTAAGCTTGGACTCTTTGGTCTTGGCCCAGTTACAGACTTTGAAGTTTTTTGGAGCCATGGCGGGTTATGGAGCAGCTACAAGAATAACAAGAAAATGAGCCGGAGCGAATTATAAGTGACCAACACTAATTTGTTATTTGACGCCGGCAAAATCAAAGGGGGAAGAAGGCACGTTTCCACGACACTTAGCAAAAAGTGCTGAGTCACAAACAAGTTCTTACGGAAGTGTCTCTTGCATATGGATCTAATTACATGAGGAAAAATAACAGAATATGTGTTCTAGCTGACGGAAAGACCGAAACTACGGCCTTTAAAGGATAACCTCGGTGCCACATTTTAAATCTGCTTATGAGGAAAATAAGGAGGAGATTGTGCTAAATTACGCGGCAATAAGTGTAGAGTATGCGGATCTATGAACTACATCTTGGACGAACATGATGAACACAACATGAACACCGGAAGTATCGAACCCTAAATGGGGGGGGGGATTCGTACCAGATTGCGTTGGAGTGAAAACAAAGATGATCATGCTCGTTTCTGACGGCGGTGAGAAGGCTCGAATGGCACCAATGATGGAGCTGGGGACCTCGACGACACTCTTTGAAGCTCCAATGGTGCTCGGCCGAAGGAGGAGCAATAGGAAGAAGATGACGAGAAAGTTACTGCAGGAGCTCAGTGGACTTATTTATAAGGAGGGAAAACGGAGCGGTGCCGTGAAAGACGAAACGGTTGCAGTAAATTCGTGGCTAGGAGCGCGCCTCGATTTTCGCATCAGCCTGGATTTGGCGTAGTTTTCAAAGGGAACATTATGTTGACTTCGGAGGGCAACGGTCAGTGAGGACGACATCGTCAACAAACAGGCACTGGAAAAATGACAAGTCTGGAAGCATTGCAAGCCGGTGTTATGTGATCCATGAAGGACAAGAATCGGAAGGTAAGCCACCAAAGAAGGAAAGAAAATTGACATGAATGGATTCAAATCAATCCGGGGCCTAATCTCGGGGATATAACCCCACGGTGTTACCCGCCTTATTGGTCCGGGTCAATGTATGGCGGCTACGGCATTATATTCAAGATGGGCCGCGTCATGAAGACAAGGCGGACGAGGCGATTACTACATGAGCCGCCGAGCGGCCCAAGTGCGCGGAGATGGCGACTCAAGGCCCACAGGGCAGAAGACGCCGGAAGAATCCTTGCTTGAGAGGCAAGGCGTGTTAAAGACATGATAGGTTACGAGTCGTAATATGACTCGGACTCTATTGTAAAACCTAGGGTCTTCACCTATATATAAACACAAGCCCTTAGGGCTGAAAGGGTCAAGTGATAATCCTTCGAGGGTTAGGTTAGCGATTCCACACCCTTGTAATCGAGATCTATCCATCAATACACACAAAGCAGGATGTAGGCTATTACCTTCATCGGAGGGGCCGAACCTGGGTAAACTCGCCTCCCGTTCCCGATCAACCCCTTTGAGTCGCCACCTAGCGGCGATGGCCTCACACCTAAGTCCTTGCACGAGGACATCTGCCGTGACAAAACCACGACAGATATCGTCATGACTATTTGATTTTCTATCAATTGCCCAACAGTAATTTGTTCACCCACCGTGTGCTATACTCATGAGAGAAGCCACTAGTGAAACCTATGACCGTCGGGTCTACATCTAGGCATGGGCAGCCTGGCCCGGCGACCCGGCCCGAAAAACCCGGGCCGGGCCGGGTCGGGCTTTGTGTTCGGGCCGGGCTCGGGCTTGAAAATCAGGCCTGGTAGCCATTTCGGGCCGGGCTCGGGCTTGAGGAAATAGGTGATTTACACGGAGGCCCGGCCCGACCCGGCCCGGAATTCACCTTTTTAGCCCATTTGGGCCGGGCTTGGGCCTGATTTTGCTTTTTTTTGGCCGGGCCGGGCCGGGCTCGGGCTTGGGATTTCCACTTCGGGCTTTGTAAAGCCAGGCCCGATACCCGGCCTGGCCCGGGGTGTGCCCAGGTTTACCCGGGTCTACTTTTCCAATATATTGCTTTCCAATCTATCTTTTTGTTGCTTTTGTTTTCAGATCTATTAAATATAAAAACCCAAAAATACCTTGCTGCACTTTTTATTTGCCTCTTTCATTTTGTGTTCTTGAGCAATCTATCAATCCAATCTATTACAATCTAATCTATCTTTTTACCGTAGAGAGATTGACAACCTCTCTTTCGCGTCGGGTTGCAAGTATTTGTTCTTTGTGTGCAGGTGCTGTTTACATAGTGTTGCGTGATCCTCCTACTGGGTCGATACCTTGGTTTCATAACTGAGGGAAATACTTACCGTCGCTGTGCTGCATCATCCCTTCCTCTTTGGGGAAATACCGATGCAGTCTCAAGCCACGTCAAGTACCTGTACCTGTATTGTTGTAGTAATCTGTGAGCCATGGGGACTCATCAATCTCATTACCCGGGTACCAAGACTGTCTAAGCTAGTGGGTAAGGTAAGGTTAAGTGGTGAGGTTTGCAGCAACACTAAGCATTATTTGAGTGACTAACCTACGAGTACAAGATTAAGATGAGATTCTACGCATGTGGGACGATCACTAGTTATGATCAATAAGTGATCCTGAACACCTACTTACGAGTCATACATAACCCCATCGTGTTCTCTTTCCGAACTCCCTCGAGAAGAGATGATCACGGTTACGCACACGGTTGGTGTATTTTAATTTATTTTACTTCAAGTTTGCTATAACCGGGTGTTAAACAAATTTCCAAGTTGCCACATAACCGCGGGCACGGCTTCCAGAAAGATTTAACCCTGTAGGGGTGCTCCAACTCATCCATCACAAACTAACCACACACAGCTCTGGAAAATTGTCACAGCCCTAGAATATTTGTTTGTAATTAGTTGCATTGTGATCATCCATACATCATGTTAAATTTAACTGAACTTGAAATGGGGATGATCAAACCCTAGCATCAATATATTTCAAATAGGTTCAACCTAAAATAATTTTCAGTTAACCCAACATGGCTTCCAAAAATGTCCATGAATTCTGGATAATGTTTTAAACAACAACCAGAGGTGATGCACATTCCTACTAGCCATATTGGATTTTTTGAATTAACCTATATTGTATTTGAATTGGGGCATTTAACTGCTATAAATATTTTGAATGCTCCAAAAATTCTGAAAACATTTGAGGGCCTTTGGAACAATTCAAATGGTGTCCACAATTTATTTCAGAAGTTTTAAAAGTGATTTAGTATTTTTACTAAATCCTACAGAGTACAGAAAAATAGAAAACAAAAACAACAAACCAGAAATTAAAAGGGGAACCACATGGGCCACTTACCTGCGCTAGAAGCTGGCCCAGCACTATGCAGCCCAACTGGCCCAGGCGCCAGTCGTCTCCTTCCTTTGCGAGGAGGATGACGTCGTGTCGCCCGCGCGCCCGCTCGTGGCCAGCTCCTGCTTGCCAGCTCCTGCCTGCTTCCGCTCGTCCTAATCCGCCCGAGAAGTCGAGTCAGCTCCCCCTCTGCCATTCCCCTCCTCCTCTGGCCCCTCTCATGCCCTCCACCGCTCGATTTCGAGCATGCCCGAGAGCAACCGCCGGCCACCATAGTTCGCCAACGTGGCCACCGTCGTCCCCTCGCCGCGCCACCCCGTCTCATAGGACCTCCATGCTCCGTTTCCTCTTCGTGCCCAAGGAAGGAAGCCGGGAAGCCCCGTAGCGTCGGCATCGAGCTCCTCCTCCCCACCACGGTAGCCAGACACCGGCGCCAAATTCACCGGCTACAGAGCATCCCCGGCCTCCCCCAGGTGCTCTTCAGAATCGTTGTGAGCCCCCGATCATTCTACCCCTAACCCCGTCGTCGATTTCTACCTCTAGCCCAACTCCCCCCCATGACCGGAGCTCCACCACTGCCTGTCATGTCGCCACCGTCACCTGAGCTCGCACCGGTTGTCGCCGAGCACACCCTCATGCTCCGGACACTCCCAGGTAGCCACCTAGACCCTCAGCTGCCCCCTTAGCGCACCGCAGCCACTCGGTCATGCTGGCCCGAGCGCTGCCGCCGCTTGAACCTGCCGCTGCCGTCGTTTCCGGCAAGCCCGACAACTCCTGAGGCCTCCCCGCGACGCGCCCGAACCCGCCATCCCGCATGCCAAACCGACGCTGGACGGCGATTCCCGACGCCCTTCGTCGTGTTTGCGGTCACCGGCGGCTAGACGCCGGCGGTGATGACATGGCCTTTTTAGTTTAAGACTAACGACGCAGTTAGTTAACCCCTTTGACACTGACAAAGGGCCCCACCTCACTAATTAACAGTAGGTTAATTTTAGTTAAACCTTGATTAACCCTGAGAGACTGACGTGTGGGTCTGAGGTGCCAGGTTTGACCCTGGACAGCCCAGTTGACCGGATGACATCACCCTGACGCATTGCTGACGCAGTAAAAGCTTTTCTGGATTTTAAATAAGTCCAAATGATTTATTTATTTTTAGAAAATGTTATAAACTTCTAAAAATCATAGAAATTAATCTGTAACTCAGATGAAAATAATTTATATATGAAAAATGATCAAAAAAATCCAATGAATCTGTTTGTGCCATGATCATGCATGTTTGAACAAGTTAACATCATCAACTAGGACATTTTATGATTAGGGCAATGTATGAAATAACATTTGGAGTTGGGATTCAAACTTGTTTGAACCCCACTTCAGTTAACTTGGATGATTATCACCCTAGGTCATTCTAGTACTTTAATTTGTCATATCATACATCATGGTTGTGCATTGAATGAATTTAATGTTGTTCCTTCTTGTTTGTCGGTGTTCGTTCCTTCCCGGTAGACGATGGTTCCGACATTGAGATCGTTGTCACCGATGAAGACTCATCGTTATCTTCAAAAGTGTCAGGCAAGCAAACCCCCTTTGAGCATTCCAATACAATCCCACTCTCTCGTGCCTGCTCTCTTTTATTGCATTAGGACAATCACGATTCAACTGTTGCATGTTCTCGGTAGTTGAACCCATTCCTTTGCATGACCTGTCCTTCTCACAATAGATAGTTGAAACCACTTAGCATGAGTAGCAACTGCTTGAGCCTTGTTGTGCTTACTCATCCATGCTTGCTTACCGTGCCTGCTATGCTTAGAGTCGTGTCGGGTCTGATCCATCTTGGTGATGAATTGGGATGGTGGTGTTCATGTCCTACTGTGTGAGAGTTAAGTGTGTGAATCCGATTTGGTAAAGGTAGCGATGAGAGGCCATGTAGGAGTACATGGTGGTCTGTCTCATTGAAACCACTCTTAGGACTTGAGATCTTGTGTTTGTGTTCCAAGACAAGATACTACCGCACATTGGGTTCCGGTAACTTGACCCCTCTCGGCCTATTAACTTCCCTGTTCTCAGTCCAGGAGTCGCAGTAGTTCGAAATGTTGATAGGTGTGGCACGGCCTGCGAAGTGGATGAACGGCCCAGTCGGGACCGGCTTGGGGCCCTGCTCACAACGTTTGAGGCCATGTTGGAAACCAAGGCCGGACTTCCATTATGGGTTCCAACTCAGATAGGCGACTACCTTGGACGTGAGTCGTTGTAAGTTAACGTCCGTGGCCGACTCCCTCGCCGGGCTTCCACTTGAAGGTTACCGAGGTGCCTTTTTATGTGCACATGGCGGTAAGTGGCGGGAGCATGTGTGAGGAAGTATACCCCTGCAGGGTAAATGATCTGTTCGAATAGCCGCGTCCTCGGATATGGACTACTTGGACACTTATATGGTTCATAGACAAGTGAAAGGGATACTCTAAAATGCGCCAGATAAGTGTGAGTGCTATGGATGGCCCTCTCGTAGGAAGACGGGAATGGATCCATAGTGGTGTATTGATTTGGTGAATATGTGGACTCGTGTGCGCTACCCACCACAAAAAAAGTACTCGTAGACATAGTATAGCTTAGCCAAGAGTCAAAGCTGGCTTGCTGCAATAAACTCCACAACCCCCTTGATGATAATAATGCATATGTAGATAGTTCTGATGTAAGTCTTGCTGAGTACCTTTGTACTCACGTTTGCTTATTTATGTTTTTGCAGATGAGACTTCAATCTCATTAGTGTTTCTTATGACGTGAAGTTCGATGTTGACCGGATTAGCTTGGAAATCCCAGACAGAGGTCTGGTTCCTTTGGGAGGGTCGTTGTAGTTTTCAGGCTCTTCCAGCCGCTTTTAGTAGATGTCTATACCCAGACAAGTAACTTCCGCTTGTTGTTTGTATGCTCTGAATGTTGGGTCATGTGACCCCCCTGCTTGTAACATTATACTATGTTGGCTCTTCGGAGCCTCCTAAATAAATGTTATGTTGTAGAGTTTTGTTGTGATGCCATGTTGTATCTACGCATATCATGCATAGTGCGTGTATGATTGAAATGCATTGATATGTGTGGGATTCGACACCTAGTTGTGTGCCTTTAGTAGCCTTCTTTACGGGGAAATGCCTCTTTGTGCCTCCATGAGCCTTGGTAGCTTGCTACTGCTCCGGACACATTGATTGACCGACGTGTATCCTTCTTTGCTGCTGTGTCTGTCCCTACGGGGAAATGTCACGCGGTGTAATGGAGTCCTTATAGCTTGCTACGACTCGCCTACACACGTTGATGACCGACACCTGCATTGTTGGGTTACGTATGCCTGTCCCTGTACGGTTGTGCCACTTGGGTCTATGACTAGTCATGTCGACCAGGGTTCTTTGACGTGTGAATGCTAGCGACATGTTCATATCCGTGAGCCAAAAGGCGCAAACGGTCCCGGCCAAGGTAAGGTGGCAGCCGTGGATTACCGTGCGTGAGGCCGCAAAGTGGTGTGACATGTTACAGGCTGGATTCATATGGCTTAGGATCAGGGTCCCGACAAAAATCTCCACCTAGAGATAGCTCAAGGTATCCTCGAAATCCCAGGGCACAAGACATCCGAGAAGGGGGAAAACTAATCCAGCAAGACCGCCCAGTAGGCCAGATCCCAATAGGAGCCGCGCGTATCTCTTTCTCAGGGCACTACCAGATGGGCAAGACGTCGGGTTGGCTGAAACTCTGGGTGACCAGGGGGCGCCGGACATCGCCCAGTTGGACCAACACTCATGAGGAGCACTGGACCGGGGGTTTATTAATTATCCATGGGGTAGCTAAACCCTATGCATTTTTATGAAGTTGTTTAGCAAATGGAGTACCAATGTTGGGTCTTGCCGGAAAAGTCCTATCCCAAAACGAATAATCAAGGGGGTCCCCATAGCAACCCCAAGCATGTTAGGAGCGCTCAATATGGAACATAACACCTGTAAACAAGTAACTAGGGCGGAAAAAGTGGAACAAAACACTGGGAAAAAGGCCAAGCCTTCCACCTTTACCAAGTATATACGTGCATTAAATTAAATAGCAATAAGTAAAGATATATCCCAAGATATCCATGTTGTCACAAGGAAAACCATCTGCATCTACAACTAGCAGCGCTATAAGAGGGGCTGAGCAAGCGGTAACTGTTGGAAATATGCCCTAGAGGCAATAATAAATGGTTATTATTATATTTCCTTGTTCATGATAAATGTTTATTATCCATGCTATAACTGTATTGACTCGAAACACAAATACATGTGTGGGTACATAGACAACAATGTGTCCCTAGTAAACCTCTAGTTGACTAGCTCGTTGATTAAAGATGGTAATGGTTTCCTAGCCATAGAAAAGAGTTGTCATTTGATAACGGGACCACATCATTAGGAGAACGATGTGATGGACAAGACCCAAACTATAAACGTAGCATATGATCATGTCAGTTTATTGCTATCATTTTCTGCATGTCAAGTATCTGTTTCTATGACCATGAGATCATGTAACTCACTGAAACCGTAGGAGTGCTTTGTGTGTATCAAACGTCACAACGTAACTGGGTGACTATAAAGATGCTCTACAGGTATCTCCGAGGGTGTCTGTTGAGTTGACATGGATCAAGACTGGGATTTGTTACTCCGTGTGACGGAGAGGTATCTCAGGGCGCACTCGGTAATACAACATCACAATGAGCCTTGCAAGCAAAGTGACTAAAGAGTTAGCCACAGGATCTTGTATTACGGAACAAGTAAAGAGACTTACCAGTAACGAGATTGAACTAGGTATGGAGATACCGACGATCGAATCTCGGGCAAGTAACATACCCATAAACAAAGGGAACATCTACAAGATTAACTGAATCCTTGACATAGAGGTTCAACCGATAAAGATCTTCGTAGAATATGTAGGAACCAATATGGGCATCCAGGTCCCGCTATTGGTTATTGACCATAGAGGTGTCTCGGTCATGTCTACATAGTTCTCGAACCCGCAGGGTCTGCACACTTAACGTTCAGTGACATTTCAATAGTATTGAGTTATGTATGTTGGTGACCGAAGGTTGTCCGGAGTCCCGGATGAGACCCCGGATGTCACGAGGAGCTCCGGAATGGTCCGGAGGTAAAGATTGATATATACGAAAGTGGTTTTTGGGCTTCGGAAAAGTTTCGGGCACTTCCGGTAGTGTACCGGGAGTGACGAATAGGTTCCGAGGGTCCACCAAGTGGGGCCCACCCACCCCAAGGGCCACATGGGCCTAGGAGTGGCGCACCAGCCCCTGGTGGGCTGCGCGACCAGCCCCTAGGAGGCCCTTGCGCAAGGGGTGGGGAAAGGGCCAAGTGGGAAGGAGTCCTACTAGGATTCCACCTCCCTCGTGGGAGGTGGACTCCTCCCCTTGGTCGGCCGAACCCCTCCTTGGTGGAGGGGCTAGGGCTGCCTCCTCCCCTCCCTTCCTCCTATATATACTAGAGGATTTTTGAGGGCAGCCCCAAATCTGAAAAGCCACGAGCTGCCCTCTCTCCCTCTAGATCATATTCTCTTCTTGATTAGTTCGGCGGAGCTCGGTGAAGCCCTGCCGGATTAGTTCACCACCACCGCCACCACGCTGTTGTGCTGCCGAAGAACTCATCTACCTCTCCGCCCTCGCTTGCTGGATCAAGGAGGCGGAGATCGTCATCGAGCCGCACGTGTGCTGAACGCGGAGGTGCCGTCCGTTCGGCACTAGATCGTGATTGGATCGCGGGACGGCTTGCGATTTGGATCGTGAAGACGTTCGACTACATCAACCGTGTTTCTTAACGCTTCCCGCTTAGCGATATACAAGGGTATGTGGATCGGATCTCTCCTCTCGTAGATGCTCATCTCCTAGATTGATCTTGGGTATTCGTAGGAAAAAAATTGTTTCCCATGCAACGTTCCCCAACAGTGGCATCATGAGCTAGGTCTATGCATAGATGGCATCACGAGTAGAACACAAAGGAGTTTGTGGGCGTTGATATTAAGATTGCTTCCTTCCTTAGTCTTTTCTTGATTCAACGGTATTGTGGGATGAAGCGGCTCAGACCAACCTCACTCGTCCACGTACGAGAGACCGGTTCCATCGACTGACATGCACTTGTTGCATAAAGATGGCTGGCGGGTGTCTATCTCTCCCACTTTAGTTGGATATGATTTGACAAACGGTAGTCCTTGTAGAAGGTTAAATAGCAACTTTTATATCACCGTTGTGGTTTTGCGTAGGTAAGAATCGTTCTTGCTAGATACCCATAGCAGCCACGTAAAACATGCAACAACAAATTAGAGGACGTCTAACTTGTTTTTGCAGGGTATGTTGTGATGTGATGTGGACAAGACGTGATTTTATATATGTTGATGTATGAGATGATCATGTTTTGTATTAATTATCACGACTTGCATGTCGATGAGTACGGCAACCGGCAGGAGCCATAGGGTTGTCTTTAATTATTGTATGACCTGCGTGTCAATCACAAGCGCTATGTAATGCTTTACTTTATTGCTAAGCGATAGCAATAGTAGTAGAAGCATGGTTGGCGTGACAACCTCAACACAATGATGGAGATCATGCCGGTGCTTTGGAGATGGAGATCAAAAGCACAAGTTCATGGCCATATCATGTCACTTATGATTTGCATGTGATGTTAATCCTTTTATGCACCTTGTTTTGCTTAGGACGACGGTAGCATTATAAGATGATCCCTCACTAAAATTTCAAGGTAAATTGTGTTCTCCCCGAGTGTGCACTGTTGCGAAGGTTCATCGTTTCGAAGCACCACATGATGATCGGGTGTGATAGACTCTACGTTCGCATACAACGGGTGCAAGCCAGTTTTGCACATGCGGAACACTCGGGTTAAACTTGACGAGCCTAGCATGTATAGACGTGGCCTCGGAACACAAGAGACTGAAAGGTCGAACATGAGTCATATAGTAGATATGATCAACATGGAGATGTTCACCATTGAAACCAACTCATCTCACGTGATGATCGGACTTGAGTTAGTGAATTTGGATCATGTAACACTCGGATGATCGAAGGCCATTTTGAGTGGGAGTTTTTAAGTAATATGATTAACTAAACTCATTATCTTGAACAATAGTCTAACTTGTCTTTGCAAATTTTATGTTGTAGATCAATGGCTCGCGCAGTAGTTCCCCTGAATTTCAATGCGTTCCTAGAGAAAGCTAAGCTGAAAGATGATGGAAGTAACTTTGTAGACTGGGCCTGTAATCTGAGGATTATCCTTACGGCTTCCCAAAAGGCTTATGTCCTTGATGCACCGCTCGGTGAGGCACCCGCTCCAGTGTCGTCTGCAGACGTTGTGAACGCATGGCAGTCGCGTTCGGATGATTACTCATTAGTTCAGTGTGCTATGTTGTATGGCCTAGAACCGGGACTTCAAAGGCGTTTTGAACGTCATTGAGCATATGAGATGTTCCAGGAGTTGAAGTTTATCTTTGAAAAGAATGCCCGGATCGAGAGGTATGAGACCTCCGATAAGTTCTATGCTTGCAAGATGGAGGAGAACGGGTCTGTCAGTGAGCATGTACTCAAAATGTCTGGGTACTCAAACCATCTGGCAGAGTTGGGTATGCCACTCCCGCCGGAGGTGATCACTGATAGAGTTCTTCAATCACTGCCACCTAGCTATAAAGGCTTCGTGTTGAACTATAACATGCAAGGGATGAACAAGTCAGTCGCCGAGCTGTTTGCGATGCTAAAAGTCGCTGAGTCTGAAATCCAGAAGGAGCATCAAGTGTTGATGGTCAATAAAACCACTAGTTTCAAGAAAAATGGCAAGGGCAAGAAGGGTAACTCCAAGAAGAGTGGCAAAGCAGTTTCCCCTCCCGTGAAGAAACCCAAGGCTAGACCCAAGTCAGAAACTGAGTGCTTTTATTGCAAGGGTACTGGTCACTGCAAGCGGAACTGCCCCAAGTATCTGGCCGACAAGAAGGCGGCCAACAACAAACAAGGTATATATGATATACATGTTATTGATGTGTACCTTACCAACTCTCGTTGTAGTGCCTGGGTATTTGATACCGGTTCGGTTGCTCACATTTGCAACTCAAAACAGGAACTACGGAATAAACGGAGGTTGGCAAAGGACGAAGTGATGATGCGCGTGGAATGGTTCCAAGGTTGATGTGATCGCCGTCGGCACGCTCGCTCTTTGACTACCATCGGGATTAGTGATGAACCTAAATAATTGTTATTTAGTGCCTGTGTTAAGCATGAACATTATATCTGGATCTTGTTTATTGCGAGACGGTTACTCATTTAAATCAGAGAATAATGGTTTTTCTATTTATATGAGTAATATATTTTATGGTCATGCACCCAATGTAAGGGGTTTATTCTTATTGAATCTCGATAGTGATGATACACATGTTCATAACATTGATGCGAAAAGATGTAGAGTTGATAATGACAGTACCAATTTCTTGTGGCACTGCCGCTTAGGTCATATTAATGTAAAACGCATGAAGAAGTTCCATGCTGATGGACTTTTGGAGTCACTTGATTTTGAATCACTTGACACATGTGAACCATGCCTCATGGGCAAGATGACTAAGACCCCGTTCTCTGGAACAATGGAACGGGCAAGTGACTTGTTGGAAATCATACATGCTGATGTGTGCGGTCCGATGAGCATTGAGGCGCGCAGTGGATATCGTTATTTTCTCACCTTCACCGATGACTTAAGTAGATATGGGTATATTTACTTAATGAAGCATAAGTCTGAAACGTTTGAAAAGTTCAAGCAATTTCAGAGTGAAGTTCAAAATCATCGTAACAAGAAGATTAAATTCCTACGATCTGATCGAGGAGGAGAATATCTGAGTTATGAGTTTGGCAATCACTTAAGACAATGTGGAATTGTTTCACAGTTGACTCCGCCTGGAACACCACAACGTAATGGTGTGTTCGAACGTCATAATCGTACCTTATTGGATATGGTGCGGTCTATGATGTCTCTTGCCGATTTGCCATTTTGGGGTTATGCGTTAGAGACAGCTGCATTCACTTTAAATAGGGCACCATCTAAATCCATTGAGACGACGCCGTATGAACTGTGGTTTGGCAAGAAACCAAAGTTGTTGTTTCTTAAAGTTTGGGGATGTGATGCTTTTGTCAAAAAGCATCAACCTGAAAAGCTAGAACCCAAAGCGGAGAAATGCGTCTTCATAGGATACCCAAAAGAGACGGTTGGGTACACCTTCTATCTTAGATCCGAAGGCAAGTGTTTGTCGCTAAGAACGGGTCATTTCTTGAGAAAGAGTTTCTCTCAAAAGAATTGAGTGGGAGGAAGATATAACTAGATGAGTTTGTTGAACCTTTACTTCTACCAGAGAGTAGCGCAGTGCAGAAAGATGTTTCTATGGAACCTACCTCAGTTGAAGAGGAAGCTAATGATGATGGTCATGAAGCTTCAGATCAAGTTACTAGCGAACCTCGTAGGTCGACAAGGGCACGTACTGCACCTGAATGGTACGGTAACCCTGTCTTAGAGGTCATGTTGATGAACCTACGAGCTATGGAGAAGCGATGGTGGGCCCGGATTCCGACAAATGGTTAGAGGCCATGAAATCCGAGATAGGATCCATGTATGAAAACAAAGTATGGACTTTGGAAGTATTACCTGAAGGGCCAAAGGCCATTCAGAATAAATGGATCTTTAAGAAGAAGACGGATGCGGACGGTAATGTCACCGTCTATAAAGCTCGACTTGTGGCAAAGGGTTTTTCACAAGTTCAAGGAGTTGACTACGATGAAACTTTCTCTCCCGTAGTGATGCTTAAGTCCGTCAGAATCATGTTAGCAATAGCTGCACTTTTCGATTATGAAATTTGGCAGATGGATGTCAAAACAACGTTCCTCAACGGTTTCCTTGAGGAAGAGTTGTATATGATGCAACCAGAAGGTTTTGTCGATCCAGAGAATGCTGACAAAGTTTTCAAGTTCCAACGATCCATTTATGGACTGGTGCAGGCATCTCGGAGTTGGAATAAGCGCTTTGATGAGATCAGGGCGTTTGGGTTTATACAAGTTTATGAAGAAGCTTGTATTTACAAGAAAGTGAGTGGGAGCTCTATAGTGTTTCTATTTTTATATGTTGATGACATATTGCTGATTGGAAATAGTATAGAATTTTTGGAAAGCGTGAAGGTTTATTTGAACAAGAGTTTTTAATGAAGGACCTAGGAGAAGCTGCTTTCATATTAGGCATCAAGATCTATAGAGATAGATCGAGACGCTTAATAGGACTTTCACAGCGCACATACCTTGATATAGTTTTGAAGAAGTTCAAAATGGATCAGTCCAAGAAAGGGTTCTTGCCTGTGTTACAAGGTGTGAAGTTGAGTAAGACTCAATGCCAAGTGAGTGCAGAGGATAGAGAAAAGATGAGTGTCATCCCCTATGCTTCTGCCATAGGCTCTATCATGTATGCAATGCTGTGCACTAGACCAGACGTCAGCCTTGCCATAAGTATGACTGGAAGGTTTCAAAGTAATCCTAGCATGGATCACTGGACGACGGCCAAGAATATCCTAAAGTACCTGAAAAGGACTAAGGAAATGTTTCTCGTTTATGCAGGTGATCAAGAGCTCGTCATAAAAGACCGGATACGTATACATTCTTAATGGGGGAGCGGTAAGCTGGTCTAGTTCCATGCAAAGAGTGGTAGCTGATTCTACATGCGAAGCTGAGTACATAGCTGCCTCGGAGGCGGCGAAGGAAGGTGTCTGGATGAAGCAGTTCATGACAGATCTTGGAGTTGTGCCCAGTGCACTGGATCCAATAACTCTGTTCTGTGACAACACTGGTGCCATTTCTCTAGCCAAGGAACCAAGGTTTCACAAGAGGACCAGACACATAAAGCGATGCTTCAACTCCTGTCGGCGTCCTGGGAATGGGGGTACCCAGACTTGCCTGCCTGCGGCCCAGGGCGTGGCCCGCTTCGACGGTCCGTACGGCCCGGCGTGGCTTCACTCAAGACAAGGCCCTCGCGAGAGTCCCACCCTCGCGAGGAGGACAACGCCAAGGCTCCCGGAAGGAGGAGGCCTCCCCAGGCCCCCTCCTGAGTGGCGGAGATATCTATGCAATGCTCGGCCTCGGGAGATCAAGGATGAGGCAAGCTGGGCCAGGCGGGCACCAGCGCGCGCAGAGGAGATAGTTTCCCCTTTAGTACAAAGGAGGCAGGGGCGTACGCGGGTTATCGAGGCGTCCCACCAAAGGTTTCCATTCCGGTGCAACAAGACCGAACTAGCGGGTTCAGCAGGACGGATGTCACCAGTGATCCCACCACCGCGTCACCGCCAGCTACTTTGCAGGCGAACACCACCTTTCGTCAGGATAAGATGTACCTTCTACCCCCCTTCAAATTTGGCTGTTGTGGGATCCCTTCCCGCCATTGCGATAAGGGAAGAGGACCCGGGCCGCTATAAATAGAGGCTAGGCTGCTCCGTAGAGACGACGGAAATAACACCAACCTCCTCCTCATGAGGCAATCGACCAAAAGGCAGGAGTAGGGTTTCACGATTCGCAGCGGCCCGAACCTGGGTAAATCCTCGTGTGTTGATCTTCTTCCCCGCGATTGAGTGAGTTCGTCGAGCTAGGCTGTCGAGCTGTGAGCTTGAGGTCGAAGCTGGTGGGGATCTTCGCACACGCCCCTGTGTTCGAACCTCTTTGGGTTTTGCGGAGCCCGAAATCCGACATTTGGCGCGCCAGGTAGGGGGCGTGTCGAAGTCTTCCTCAAGCTTCGCTCCTTCTCCGCCGCTCCGATGGCTGACGCTCGCCGAGCCCGCGCCGAGTGCCGTGCTGCTCGTGTCGCCCAGACAGCGCCAGTGGGCCGCACTGCCGCACGTCGATCCGCCTCACCTGTGGCCGACGCCGCCATGGGCCCAGATGCCCACGAGCTGCAGGACTCATCGCAGCCGGTGACCGTGCGGCGCGACGGCCGCACCGCCACTCCATCGATCGTTCCAGCTACTGGGTCGTCCTCCCAAGCTTGCATCAGGCGGGCGCACTCCTCATGGTGCGTGAGCTGCTGCGTTACCACCCTACCCCCAACCGCTACGAGGACTGGCTCGGGCGCATCGCAGAGCTCATCAGCGCCGCCGGCGACGCCTCGGCGCTCTCCTACTCGTTCTGGTCCCAGCCCTCTCTAGTAGACGACGTGGCCCATGACGCGCCACCCCCTCCTCCCTGGCGCGACGTCGACCCCAAGCCCAGGCGTGAAGCACCCTCGCGCGACCAGCCACGCGGGCCCCCGACGAGGGTGAGAGATGAAGTAAGCCGCCAGGTGGTGCCGCGGCCGCGCGCTCACGCGCGAGTGCTCCCCATGCTGCTGCGCTAGCGTCACGACCGTGCACCTCTAGAGGCCGCGGTGCAGGAACGCCAAGACCGGCTCCCTCCTAAGCCCACGGCGCCCGTGGGTCCACTGGGTTGCCGCGCCATCGCCCCGGAGCTGCATCCGGTCATGTGGCCCGGCAAGTTCAAGCCCGACCTACCTCCTCGCGATGACGGCACCCCAGATCCCGCCGAGTTCCTGCATCTCTACTCGCTGAGTATCCAGGCGGCCGGTGGAGACGACAAGGTTGTCGGCGTCTGGGAACGGGGGTACCCAGACCTGCCTGCCTGCGGCCCAGGGCATGGCCCACGTCATCAGCCAATCACAACTAGACGCAGCCCCACTCAAGACAAGGCCCTCGCGAGGACCCCAGGCTCGCGAGGGGGAGTAGCGCCAAGACCAACAAGGAATGGGCCTCCTCAGGCCCCCCTCCGGAGCGGCGAAGATCTCTATGCAGGACCCGGCCTCAGGAGTCAAAGGTGACGTAAGGAAGGACAGGCGGGCGCCAGCGCGCCAGGCGGAGCAGTTTCCCCTTTGGTGCAAAGGGGGCAAGGACGTACGCGGGTTCCCAAAGCATCCCCCAAAGGTTTCCATTCTGGTGCAATGAGACCACGACCACGAGCCCCGCAGGACGGATGTCATCGCCGAGCCCACCCCTGCATCATCGACAGCCACTTTGCAGGCGAAGGCCGCCTTTGGACAGGGCGCCGATGTACTCCTGTCCCCCTTCAAATTTGGCCGTTGTGGGATCCCTTCCCGCCATTGCGATAAGGGAAGAGGACCTGGGCCACCGCTATATATAGGGGCTAGGCTACACCGTAGAAGGGACCCCCGATCGGATCCGGAGATCAGTCGATCCACTTAACGTACCACAAAGACAACGAAGGGCCAAGGACACCTCAGGGACGCCCTCGCGAGGCTCCTCAACCTTGTATTAGTTCATCCACCATACCTCCATGAGAGGCAATCCACCAAAGTAGGAGTAGGGTATTACGCTTCGCAGCGGCCCGAACTTGGGTAAACCACTGTGTTCATCTTCTTCCTCGTCATCGTGCGAGTTCGTCGCCTTAGCCATCGAGTAGAGAACTTGGTAGGGCGAGGCTGCATGGAAACCTTCGCACACGCCCCTGTGTTCGAACCTTGAGGGTTTTGCGGAGCCCGAAATCCGACATTTGGCGCGCCAGGTAGGGGGCGTGTTGGAGCTTCCCCGCTCACGGCGACAGCCGTGCCATGGTTCGACAACTCCATGGCGGAGTAGATCCCCGACGCCGGCCGGCCCCTGGCGCGCGATGGCGTCGGGACGCGTAGGGCCGGCCCCATGGTCGCCTGCATCCTCGGTGGGTCGCAGGCGCCGTCCTCCGGCTGCCAACTCAAGCGGTTCCTATGCCACATAGGAGCGGTTCGGCCGCGGCCCGAGCTCACGCCGCACTGCGCATGGCCGGAGACCGACATCACCTTCGGCCCCGATGACCACCCCAAGACGACGGCAGCCGCTGGAACGCTCCCCATGTTGTGCACGCCAACCATACGTGGCGTGGCCGTCTCCAGGACCCTCATAGACGGTGGCGCCGGCCTCAACGTCATCTCTGTGGAGGCCTTCGACGCGCTGCAGTGACCCCGTGACCAACTCGCACCTTCAAGGCCCTTCTCTGGGGTGGTCAGCAGATCCGTCGCCCCCGTGGGGCGGGTGCGCCTCCCCTTCACCTTCGGCACCATCTCCAACTTCCGCACCGAGCAGGTCGACTTCGATGTCGCTCACATCCATCTCCCATACAACGCGATACTTGGCTACCCCGCCCTCGCCCAGTTCATGGCGGCAACGCACCCGGGCTACAACGTCATCAAGATGCCCGGGAGCAGCGGCATCCTCACCGTCATGGGGGATGTCAAGGACGCGTCCCACGTGCTCAAGCTCTCCTACAAAGTGGCGGCCGCGGCGCGCACCAGTGCCGGGGACACTGCGTAGGCCGTGGAGGACCCTGGGGTATCCTCGACGTCGCGCCGGTGAAGAAGAGGCAGCTGTTCTCCCAGAGTCAGGCGGAGACGAAGCAGGTGCCGGTGGACGAAGGAAACCCTGGCCCTACCTTCACCATCGGCACCGACTTGCCTCAGGATCAGGAGGAGGCGTTGGTGGCCTTCCTTCGTGCGAACAAGGACGGGTTCGCGTGGAGCGCCTCTGACCTGGTAGGGGTCCCAAGGGACGTGATCGAGCACCACCTCATGGTGTGCCGGAACGCATGTCCGGTAAAGCAAAAGGCAAGGAGGCAAGCTCAGGAGAAGCAGGCGTTCATCGCCCAGGAGGTCGGCAAGCTGAAGGAAGCCGGGGTCATCCAGGAGGTGCGTTACCCGGAGTGGGTGACCAACCCGGTGGTCGTCCCGAAGAAAGGCGGGAAGGAGCGTATGTGCGTCAACTTCACGAGCCTCAACAAAGCCTGCCCCCAAGATCCATTCCCGCTGCTGTGCATCGATCAGATCGTGGACTCCACCGCGGAGTGTGACCTCCTATGCTTCCTGGACGCCTTCTCGGGCTACCATCAGATCGAAATGGCGGTGGAGGACGTTGAGAAGACGGCCTACCTCACCTCATGTGGGGTATTCTGCTACACGTGCATGCCCTTCGGGCTACGGAACATCGGGGCAACCTTCCAGCGGCTGATGCACATCGCCCTGGGGCCGCAGCTCGGGAGGAATGCAGAAGCCTACGTCGACGACATCGTGGTCAAGTCCAAGGCGGCCAAGACCCTGATCGGGGACTTGGAGGAGACATTCGTCAGCCTGAGGGAAGTGAACCTGAAGCTCAACCCTGAGAAGTGCGTCTTCGGGGTCCCCTCTGACAAGCTGCTTAGTTTCCTGGTATCGCATCGGGGAATCGAGGCGAACCCGGAGAAGGTCAAGGCCATAAACAAGATGAGCGCGCCCCAGACCCTCAAGGAAATGCAGAAATTGGCGGGGGTGCGTGACCTCCTTGGGGCGCTTCATCTCCAAGCTTGGCGAGCGGGCCCTGCCGTTCTTCAAGATCATGAAGAGGAAGGGCCCTTTCGAATGGACCCCGGAGGCGGACGCAGCCTTCGAGGAACTCAAGAAGTACCTCACGAGCCCACCGGTGATGGTGGCGCCTCGCCCTCGGGAGCCCCTGCTGCTATACCTGGTTGCCACCCCCACTCCACCAGCACTGCATTGGTGGCAGTCAGGAAGGAGCGAGCCGGCACACGCGCCACATCGACGGGCGCCGGCGGGCCCCCTAGCCTGGAACAAGGGGGCTCGCAGGATCCCGAGGAGCCCGCTTCTCCCCAAGCCGGAGCGCCAGAGGCCCCAGCCGCTCCGACGCCCCCTGGAGCACTCAACCCTCATGAGGCCCCTGCCGCACCGACGGCCCCCGAGGCGCCCAGGCCTCTTGGGCCCGCCACGGAACAGGACACCGCAGGGGACCTCACCCTCGTCGAACACCCAGTGTACTACGTCAGCACGGTGCTGCGGGATGCGCGCTCGTGCTACCCCATGCAACAGAAGCTCCTCCTAGCGCTTCTTGTCACCTCGAGGAAACTGCGCCACTACTTCCAGGGACATCCCATCAAGGTTGTCTCTGCCTACCCCCTGGAGAAGATCCCGCGCAACCCCAACGCGGCAGGTAGAGTCGCCGAATGGAACATCGAGCTGCAGGCCTTTAACATAGAGTTCAGCACGACCGGGGTCATCAAAGGGGCAGCCCTGGCGGACTTCGTGGCAGAGTGGATAGACGCCCCTGACCGGGGGCTAGATGGGAGCCAGTACCTCACTCCATGCGATGAGGCACCCGAGGGATGGATCATGCATTTCGACTGAGCCTTCACGCGCAAGGCAGCAGGAGCTGGGGTCGTGCTCACTTCCCCGACAGGCGACTTGCTCAGTTACGCCGTGCAGCTCCATTTCCAGCATGGAGATAAGGTTTCCAACAACATCGCGGAGTACGAGGGCCTCATCGCCGGCCTCAAGGCGGCGGCGGCCTTGGGGGTTCGGTGCCTCACCGTCATGGGCGACTCCCAGCTCCTCGTCAACTTCTCCAACAAAGAGTATACACCCAAGGACGAGCACATGGAGGCATATTTGGAAGAGGTACGTAAGATCGAAAAACGTTTTCAGGGCTTGGAGTTGCAGCACATCCCGCGTGGCATGAACAAGGAAGCCGATGACATCGCCAAGAGGGCTTCACGCCGCGAGCCCCAGGAGCCATGCGTCTTCGAGGAGCGGCTCTTCAAGCCCTCCGCGGCGCCACCCAACGAAGACCTGGCACCGCGGAGTGAGGATCTCCCCCCAGCGGCACCCTCGGGGGCTCCGGACTGTGGCCAGGCCTCAGGAGCCCAGCTGCTCCTGGCCCTGGAGCCTCAGGCCGACAGCTGGATGTAGGAGATCAGGGCGTACCTACTTCATGGCACGCTACCGAAAAAAGAGGACGACGCGGAGCGCGTATCACGGTAGGCCACGGCCTACTGCTTGCAGGACGGCGACCTGTACCGCAAGCGCCCGAACGACGTCGCGCTGCGGTGCATCTCCAAGGAGCAAGGGTGCGAGCTGCTGGCCGACATCCACGGAGGAGACTGCGGGCACCACTCCTCGTCGCGCACCCTTGCAGGGAAGGCGTTCCGATCAGGCTTCTACTGGCCCTCGGCGCTTGATGACGCCATCGAGCTGGTCCGGTCTTGCGAGGCCTGCCAGTTTCATGCCAAGCAGATTTACCAGCCCGCGCAGGGCCTCCAGACCATCCCACTCTCCTGGCCGTTTGCGGTCTGGGGGCTGGACATACTGGGGCCCTTTCCACGAGCGGCGGGCGGGTACCACTACCTCTATGTCGCCATCGACAAGTTCACCAAATGGGCGGAGGTGGAACCCGTGTGCACCATCCCGGTCGGATCAGCCGTCAAGTTCATCAAGGGCCTCGTAAGCCGGTTCGGCGTCCCCAAACGCATCATCACCGACAACGGTTCGCAGTTCACAAGTAACCTCTTCAGGACCTATTGTGCTAACCTTGGAACGCAGATATGCTACGCCTCGTTAGCCCACCCACGGAGCAACGGCCAGGCGGAGCGCGCCAACGTGGAGGTCCTGCGGGGCCTCAAGACAAGGAGCTTCAAGAAGAAGCTTGAAGCTTGCGGCAGGGGTTGGGTCGATGAGCTTCAGTCGGTGCTGTGGTCCATCCGCACCACCGCGACTAAGCCCACCGGCAAGACCCCGTTCTTCCTCGTCTACAGAGCCGAAGCTGTCCTCCCCCACGAGGTCAAGTACCGATCCCCACGGGTCTTGGCATTTGACGAGGAGCGTCAGGATGTCACGCGGGGAACGGACCTCGTGCTTGGGCAGGAGGCGCGTCGCCGAGCCTCGCTCCGAGCTGCGAGGTACCAGCAAGCGCTACGGCGCTACCACAGCCATAATGTCCGCTCTAGGACCCTCGAAGTCAGAGACCTTGTCCTGAGGCGGGTTCTCTCCAGGGAGGGCTTGCACAAGCACTCGCCCATGTGGGAGGGCCCGTTCAAGGTCGCTCATGTCTCCAGGCCTAGCGCCGTGCGCCTGGATACTCGGGACGGGGTCCCCATCCAGAATGCCTGGAACATCGAGCACCTCCGGAAGTTCTACCCGTGACACTCTCACGTAATAATGAGTGGGCTGTATACGCCCGGAGCCCCCCGAGGACGCGGAGGGGTTCCTCCCACGCAACGTGGAAGCCACAGCTCCACGCTGGCGGAGAAGTCAACACTGCCCTCCAATGGCTATGCCCATGCAACGTGGATGCCCTACGCTCAGCACTGGGGGAAGACAAAGACTAGTCTAGGTGCTGGACGCGGCTGTTATTTACTTTTCTCGTGTTTGGATTTGCCAACTTTTCTGGAACAAAACTCGAGGCTTTTCCAAATCGCGTTTTAAAGGAAAGGGTCAAAGATTTGTTTTCATCGCCATTTCTTATGTTGGTTTCTCTCTCTTCGAGTCAAGCACTCGCCTGCTCCCCTCCCCCTCGTATCACGCGAGCGGGGGCTGGGGGGCACGGTGCTCGCACCTCGCCAAGGCCTTGGCGCCCGGATCCTCGCGTGGTACTCACGGATGAGTCAGCAGGCGCATGCCGCCTCGTACTCGCTTGGGGGCTCCACTCACGGCCTGACGCACCATCTTGGATCATTGGGAGGCCTGCCCCTCCCGGGGCAGGGAACAAAATTTTCTTTGGGATAGCTTGAGCATCAAAGGGGGCTCCTGAGCAACACGCCTCAGGAGCCTTACCGGTCATAAAGCCACTCGCCCCCTTGGTGTCGTCCTTGGTGATCCGGTCGGCATCAAGGGTGTCAGGGCCTCGCCTCGTAAGGTGCGTCCAGGCGATCCGGTCGTACCTTGCGGCGGTAGGGAAATGTGCGGGACTGGGACCTGCCGACGCAGAGCTACATGAGCGTCGACTCGGAACCTCGGGAGGCCCGCCCCTCCCGGGGCAGGAAGTAAATTTTTGTGGGAGCCGCTTGAGCGTCAAAGGGGGCTCCAGAGCATCACGCCTCAGGAGCCTTACCGGTCGTAAAGCCACTCGCCCCTTGATGCCGTCCTTGGTGATCCGGTCAGCATCAAGGGTGTCGGGGCCTCGCCTCGTAAGGTGCGTCCAGGTGATCTGGTCATACCTTACGGCGGTAGGGAAATGTGCGGGACTGGGACCTACCGACGTAGAGCTGCTTGAGCATCGAAGGGGGCTCCTGAGCATCTCGCCTCAGGAGCCTTACCGGTCATAAAGCCACTCGCCCCTTGACGCCGTCCTTGGTGATCCGGTCGGCATCAAGGTTGTCGGGGCCTCGCCTCGTAAGGTGTGTCCATGTGATCTGGTCGTACCTTACGGTGGTAGGGAAATGTGCGAGACTGGGGCCTGCAGACACAGAGCGCCGACAGGGCTCCCAACCCACCTCGCTCGAAAGAAGAAGAAGCCCGTAGGGCATACGGACTCTCCGAGCGCTGCAGCCGCGCCCCACAACCCTGAAGCCTACTACGAGCATGTCAAGCTAAGTATCCTAATCACGACCAGAAGGCAATTTCAACCAACGAAATGCAAAGGATAGGACACATGACAAAAGTGCTGATAAACAGAGGCAAGCGCCCCAAATTCATTACACGCCTGCAGGGCCTCCCTTGGTTCTTTGATTGTAGGAACAGGAAAAGAGGAGGAGAAAGAAAGTGAAAAAAAAACCCCACGGGGGCTGCCGCCTCAGCCCCGGCGCCGGCGTTGGCGCGCCGGCACTCAGTCGGTGTCCACCTCTTCCTTCACAGGCCTGTGGAGGCGCGCCGGCACGGACGCCCCTGGAGCGGAAGAGCGGCGCCGGCGTGGCGGCGCGTCACAGCTACTGTCGCTGCTATCGCTCGGGCTCCCTTCGGAGGGGGTGATGGTGCTGCTGGAGGCACGGCGCCCGTCGCGAAGGGCAAGCTCATCTCCAAGATCGCCGCGGCCGACGTCTTCCGGGCAGCACCCCAGACGCTCGCCCTCTCCCCCGAAGATCTTGATGAAGAGCGTCACCACCCCGTCATACTTGAAGTGAAGGGAGCGCCTCCCCTTCAGGCCGTGGGCGCGGGCAAACGTCTGCCACCCGCGGTTCAGGTACACGTAACCCCCGGGGGTGAACTCGACCTCCACCCACGACGCCGTGCTGCAGCAGCCGTCGGCCTGCAGCCATAGGCCGGCGGGCCCTCCGGCTGGCAGCTCCCTCGCGAAGAAGCTCGGGAGTTGGAACCAAGCAGCCTCCGGCCTCTCCGCCCACATCACAAACTCCTGGGCCGTGTCGGCCGAATGGAGCCGCGCGCGGTGCGGCCGGGTGGCCACCGCCGACCTTCCACCACGAGCGCCTCCACCTCGACTACTGCGGCTGCCCCCGCTGGACGACGCCCCACCGCGGCCGCCGATGGTGACCTCGGGCCACGCGGAAGCACAGCCGCACCCACCGGGAACCACTGCCGGCGTCGCGGCGTGCTTCTGGGGACGACCGCGGCCCCTCCTGGGCGGCGGAGCGGCAGGACTCTCCCCGGAGGCCTTCCCCTTCTCGGCGGAAGAGAACTTCCTCACTGAAGCCATGACTGGGAGAGCGGCATCTTGGAGATTGGAAAGCAATGAGAACGAGGGTGTGTCGAGAGCTTCCTCGCGCTCGCCCACTTATATATAGCCAAGGGCAGACCGGCACCCCCTCGCATCCCGGGAGGCGTGCGGCCACTGAAGGGTCACATCCGCGTGGCCCGAAGCAGCTGCAGCATTCAAGGAAGGGCAATGATGGCCGGCGCTGCACATGTGCGTCACGTCAATTTGAGTTGGAGCGTTTCCTGATGACCTCGGGGAGCGGGGGCGTCGCCGCCCAGGTGCCCGACGCGTGTAAAGCCTGGCCCGCAGGCGTTTGGGGCCCGCGGCGCTTCAGGCCACCCTCAAGGCTTCGCCCAGAAGCCAGCTCCAGCGCGCCTTGGGCCCGGGGGCTACTGTCGGCGTTTTGGGAACAGGGGTACCCAGACCTGCCTGCCTGCGGCCCAGGGCATGGCCCACGTCATCATCCAAACACAACCAGACGCAGCCCTACTCAAGACAAGGCCCTCGCGAGGACCCCAGGCTCGCGAGGTAGAGCAGCGCCAAGACCAACAAGGAATGGGCCTCCTCAGGCCCCCCTCTGGAGCGGCGGAGATCTCTATGCAGGACCCGGCCTCAGGAGTCAAAGGTGACGTAAGGAAGGACAGGCGGGCGCCAGCGCGCCAGGCGGAGCAGTTTCCCCTTTGGTGCAAAGGGGGCAAGAATGTACGCGGGTTCCCAAAGCATCCCCCAAAGGTTTCCATTCTGGTGCCACGAGACCACGACCACGAGCCCCGCATGACAGATGTCATCGCCGAGCCCACCCCTGCATCATCGACAGCCACTTTGCAGGTGAAGACCACCTTTGGACAGGGCGCGGATGTACTCCTACCCCCTTCAAATTTGGCCGTTGTGGGATCCCTTCCTGCCATTGCGATAAGGGAAGAGGACCCGGGCCACCGCTATATATAGGGGCTAGGCTGCACCATAGAAGGGACCCCCGATCGGATCCGGAGATCAGTCGATCCACTTAACCTACCACAAAGACAGCGAATGGCCAAGGACACCTCAGGGACGCCCTCGCGAGGCTCCTCAACCTTGTACTAGTTCATCCACCATACCTCCACGAGAGGCAATCCACCAAAGTAGGAGTAGGGTATTACGCTTTGCAGCGGCCCGAACCTGGGTAAACCAATGTGTTCATCTTCTTCCTCGTCATCGTGCGAGTTCGTCGCCTTAGCCATCGAGTAGAGAACTTGGTAGGGCGAGGCTGCAGGGAAACCTTCGCACACGCCCCTGTGTTCGAACCTTGAGGGTTTTGCGGATCCTGAAATCCGACAAAGGTCATGGCTAGCTGGTTCCCTATGGCCCTCAAGGGTGGTGCGCTCTCCTGGCTCCTCAACCTCCCGGAGGGGTCAATCACCTCCTGGGACGACCTGCGCAAGCGTTTTGTTGCCAACTTCCAAGGCACCCTTGACCACACCCTCGCTGTCGTGGTATTTTCACGGCAGATGTCCTCATAGGACTTGATCTCGAAGCCATCGCGTAAGTAGTAGACCGAAGGGGTTAAACGAGGAACACGGGAGGCAAGGTTTACCCAGGTTCGGCCCCTCTCGTGGAGGTAAAAGCCTACTCCTGCTAGATGTATTGAAGATCTCGATTACAAGGGTTTTGGAACTTGTCTAGCCCTAGCTCTCGAAAGGTTTCAACGTGATCTCTCTAGCCCCAGGGCTCCGCCCTTATATATAGGCGGAGGTCCGGGGCTTACATAAGAGTCCGGGTCGGGATAGCAATCCGAGCCCAACTCTCCTTTACTTGTTTCCTAAGTTATACCTCGAGGCGGTTTGCACATACCGCCTCTCACGGCGGGTCTTGGGCCGGCCCTTCCCTGGGCGGCTCTTCTTCTGGGCCTCTTGAGAACGCTCCAGCCCAACTAGCCTATCTTCAATAAAGATCCCCAGAACCCGGCCCTAAACGGGCGGGTCTCACCGAAATATATTTCCCTGACATTAGCCCTCAGGTTGACTTGAACTGGTTCTGGACAACCTTGTCTTCATACAAAACTGTCTTTGACATTTGGCGAGTCTCCGCAGAACCCGCCACTTCTGAATATTTCTTAATTGTTTTTCTTTTAAACCTGTTCGCCTTGTGACGTCACCGAATCTTTAAAACGGATATTTCCATGACATCATCCATATCTCAAATGAATCAATTAGGCACGAAAATCGGGGCGTCGGGGTACTGTAGATCCATAATTTCCGCCCCGACTCTTGAGCGTCCCATCCTCTTATAAATACCCCCTCGGGTCATTACTTTATCATTTCCTCGTCTTCTTCCTCCTGCCGCCCGAACCGTCGCGTCCTTGCGCCACCTCTCGAGCTCGCCGGCTACTGGAAGGAGAAGCAGCCCCGACGCACCGCCGTCGCCCGTCCGCAACCGCGCTGCGCCGCCGTCAATCCAGGTAATCCCTGTCCCTTTTCATCTCTCTTAGGGTTCCGCCATTGTAGAGCTTCAACTCCACCTCGGCTTCTCCGTGGCTGCCGCCGCCGGCCTCATCTTAAGGCTTCCTCGGCATAGAAACGGCGCCGTTGAACTCCCCTTTATCCCAGGAATCAAATCTGCGTTAGAATAGATCTAAGAAAAATCCATCAGTGATGACTTGCTGCGGCTGGACGAACAATAGCATGAACTGCTCTTTTCCTTATTTTTACAGGCTTCTTGATCCAAAATTTCACCTTCCTCGGTAGAAAACTGTTATCAAAGGCTTAGTAAAAATTTTCACCTCGCCAAGCAGCTCTCACTTGTGGCGACTTATGTAAGCCGCCGTATATATTCAATGATTTCTCCAACCATATGTCTCAGGACCTAGGAACATAATCCAACAGCCGTCTTTCATTTCTTGTAACATCCCTTACTTTGTGCCGAAAGCCGCTAACTCAACTCCTTGCTCCATTAACTAGGATGACAAAGAAAACAATTGAATGCAACTGGGTTCCTTCTGAGATCACCAAAGATTTCCTCAAAAATGCCATTCAGACAGGCATACTGAAAGGGGCTACCAACACCCGACTTGGAAGAGGCGAATGTCCCCCAACGCCTAAAGAAGGAGAAGTTATTATATTCCTTGATCATGTGGAGAGGGGATTTTCCCCTCCCGGCTCCAAGTTCTTTAGGGACGTTCTGAACTTCTATGGGTTGCACCCACAAGATCTTTCCCCCAATTCAATTGTCAACATGAGCCAGTTTGCAGTGATATGTGAAGCTTATCTTCAGATAAAACCTACAGTTCTATTGTTTCGGGAATGCTTCTATGTCAACAAACAAACTGAAACCGCCCAAGGCCGTCATCAAGAGCTTGGTGGCGTTTCTTTCCAGAAATGACGAGGAGTCACCTTCCCCGGAGCTGATCTGCTAAGCCACCCCAAGGGCTGGGGCAAGTCTTGGATATACTGTAAGGCGCCTGTTCCTGAAGGAGAGCACCCATTGTCGGGTTTCAGGCCAGGGCGCTTGGATCACAAAAAGAAATACCCTCCCAGGCCTACACCCGCGGAACAAGCAGAGCTGAAACCTTGGATGGATAAGATATCTGCCTTGGCCGCCAACGGCCTGGAAGGTGCCGATTTAATCCGTTGCTGGCTATCATGGAAAATCCAGCCACTGAGTCTCCAGAGTAAACTGATGCATGAATACTCCGGCTTACAGGATCCACAAAGGATCAGCGCTACAGACATCTCCTTGTCATCTGTAATCAATCAGATGAGAATTATTGTTAACTTGCCAGACAAATACACTGGCGAGTTTGGATTGGCGCCTTTCACCAGTACTAACCCGCCACCAGCAGTAAGAAACTTTCAAGCAATCTTTCATTTTTCTGCTTAAACTTTCATATCATGAAAACCTTTTCTCTGATAAACCACAGGCGGATAGCTCCTTCTGGCAAGCGAGGCCGATGTTGAAAGAAATAGCTACGAAGGGCCAGAAGAAGACGGGGAAAAAAGCCGTCGCTAAGAAGAAGAAGCAGAATACCATCAATCCTTTAGAGGTGGATCCGGCCATCTTAGAATCTTCTAAAGACGAGTCAGAGGCAAGTATATAACTTGAATCAATCTGTCTTTCATCTGCAACTTTCTGCTAATAATTTTAATCTGTAACTTTCCAGGACGAAGAAGAAGAAGAAGACCAGGATGAAACTGAGGTAACTTCGACCTTGTCTGACTTCGACATTCGTAACCCTAAGAAAAACAGAGTAGCTGTGAGAAAATACCCTTTTTCTCATCCTTTTGCTCGTTTGGACCCAAATTATTCATGGAAGACGTCTCAGCACGCCGGGCTCCGCCAAACTGATTATGTCGGCTCTAGGACTGGTACGGGCGGGTCTGATGCCGATGCGGGCGGCTCTCATAAGCGCCCTCGTGAGGTACTTCTTCACCCGACTCTTCTGTTTCCCAAAGCCGGTTTGTTTAAACGACCTCTTAATCCCGAAGATCCGGACTATCAGGACACATCCTCTGATGATGACGCCTCAGAGTCGCCAGATACGACTTTTGTTATTAAAGCAGGGTAAAGATATGATCACCCTTATTCTCACTCCTCTTACATAAAGCAAAAGATAGTAGTTATTGAGATCTTTGTCGAAAATGCAGGGTTACCTCCAAGAAACTAAAACCCACAACTTCTGCCTCGTCTCCGCCTCCTGAAGGTTCTGAAGACCCGGCCAAAGACACAGAGGAAAGGGCCAATGATCCTCCTCTGCCAGATGTTTCCACCGCTCCAGAAACTCAGGTTTCTTTAGAACCAGAGATGGCAGCGCCGGCTGATAACATTGAACAACAGCCGGATACTATTATCCCCTCCTTCGATATTGAAGAGGGTACTGTTGCTACTGCCACTGCCACCGCCCCAGACTCGTCGGCGGCTTTGGGTAAATCTTCCTTTGAAGCCATGTCTTCTAAAGAGAAGAATAAATTAGATCTCTCCTCCTTGGAGAGCACTGATTTAAATGATCTTCATGAAGCCCTTCAGACTCGACTACTTGAGAGTCAGGAGATTGCCAAGACCTTGGCCAACAAACCAAAGGTGAGTCATAATTTACTTATGGCCCTTATTAGTCGCCCAAACCTGCATATTACTGATTTCATAGTTGTATGAAGGTTTGTAAGCTTACATATTTGAAAATACGTAAATACACACATGCAGTCCCCAAGAGCCGGCTGTTTTCTTGAAACAGCCGGGTCTTACATGGAGCAAAGAACCACATGCTTATATAGAACAAAGAGCCAATTGTAGTCCCCAAGAACCGGCTGTCTTCTTGAAACAGCCGGGTCTCAGAGCAAAGAACCACATGTAGTCCCCAAGAGCCAGCTGTCTTCTTGAAACAGCCGGGTCTTAGAGCAAAGAACCACATGTGTCCAAGTCTTAAATGCTTCCAGCTATTCGATAATATTCCTTTGTAAAACTTCGGGATTGCATTAGCCCCCAAGTGCCATGTGGATTACTTGTAATCAATATGGAACTTCATCTGCATAAATAACTTGAACTTTTCCTTTCTTCAGGTTCAAATAACTTCCCTTCACACCCAGCTGGCTGACAGTCAGAAAGAGCTGAAAACTGAGCAAGAGCTGAGAGTCGCCGCTGAAGAAAGGGTGAAGACATTGGAGGAAGTCGCGTCTGAGGCGGCCACCAAGCTGGCTGCTGTGACCGCTGAGCATGAGAAGGAGAAGCAGCTCCTTGTTCAACGTGCTAAAAATGCTGAAGGCCGCCTGAAGACTGCCTCCGATGAGCTCAGCGGATTAAAATTGCACATCCAGCAAATGAGCAGCGCCATCTTTGGTAAGTCGCCTATTTATAATCCCTATTTTGACAATCTTGATAACTCTGACACTTTTCCCTTGTAGGTCCTAGAAGTGATAAACTGGCGAAAGAACCCGTAATGCAGCTCAAGGCGGCTTATGACTTCCTTGAACAGTTATACACTGGGAGTCGGCGGGCTATTCAAGCTGCCTTCTATGGAAAAGAAAACCCATCCACCATCAAGGAAGTCCTGAAGACTTTATCCACTCTGCCTGCTCAGCTGCAGATCATGAAAGAGTCCAGCGCCCGCATCGCCACTATGCACACCATGGCCCGCGCTAAAGCTCATTACGAGGATTTAGAACTTTCAACTTTAGTTGGTGGCTTTCCCGAAACTTATAAGGGGCAAGCTCTTGATCAGCTTACCTATAACGCTTTGAAGAAGGAGACCTTTGTCCCTGCAAGCCAGTTGGTCCAAGAGATGAAGCTTACAAGGTTTCAGTCAGCCTACAGCGAAGACGGAAAACGCATAAAGCCCGGTCCTCTTCCGCCTCTCGATCTTACTCCTGAAGGCCGTAAGGACGAGTTTGCTCCGGACATTGATTCTTCAGATCTTATTGATGATGGAGAAATTTTTGATGCCTTTGCCACTGTTGACTGGGCTGCCGATCAAGCCAAGACAGATCCTTCAACAGACGCAGCCCAAGCCGGAGGCAGCAAGACCCAGGAGTAAAACCGGAACCTTGAAAGTCGCCAGTTGTTTAACTGCTTGTAATATATGTCTTGAACAATGATTCTGAAATGCCCTCTAGTGGCCTTTTGTAATAGACTTAGAAAAAATTCTGTTTAAATTCATACTGGCTTCCTTGGGAAGCAAGTCTGCTTCTTTTGCCCGAAGCTTCCTTATGAAAAGTTATTCTGGCTGCTTCTGGAAGAAATTGAATCCTTTGACGCTGGCGGCTCTTGGCCAAACATCAAGACAGCCATAAAGCTTGATAAGATGTATAATTTATTCTTAACAAGTATTAAACCAATAACTAAAGCAGTCATGGCGGCTTATAACCAGTAAACTTGCAGATGCTTACGGTGTAGCCAATATAATACAACTGGCGGCTCTTGGCCAAATACGAACTTTAAAAAGAGCTCATAAGAGAGGTCATAAAACTCTTTAAAGCAGTATATCTTAAATAAAAGCTTTAGCGAATTTCTAAAGATTGCAAAGTCCCCAGTATGGTGGCGACTCTTGGATCACCCCCAACCAGATCAGTTACTTCTTTTCCTGTGTGGTGGCGACTTCTGGCTTGCCAGTTAGTTCAGCCCATAAGGTTGATTATTTCAAGATGGTAAAGCCTTCTGGATTACCAGCAGGCAGCATCCCATCTAAATCGTTTGTGCCCGTACACAGATGAAGGTTCTGGATTACCAGTAACACAGCCCGTTTGTTAGGTCTTTTTCCCAATATGGCGACTTCTGGTTTACCAGTAAGTTTAGCTTCATAAGGGCTGAAGGTCCCAAGATGGTGAAGGCCTCTGGATTACCAGGAGGCGCAACCCACATGAGTCTTTTATGCCTGTACACGGATGAAGGTTCTGGATTACTAGGAACACAGCCCGTTTATTAGGTGCCTGTACACGGATGAAGGTTCTGGATTACCAGTAACACAGCCCGCTTATTAGGACTTTGACCCGTTATGGTGGCGACTTCTGGCTTACCAGTAAGTTTAGCTTCATAAGGGCTGAAGGTCCCAAGATGGTGAAGGCCTCTGGATTACCAGGAGGCTCAACCCACATGAGTCTTTTATGCCTGTACACGGATGAAGGTTCTGGATTACCAGGAACACAGCCCGTTTATTAGGTGCCTGTACACGGATGAAGGTTCTGGATTACCAGTAACACAGCCCGCTTATTAGGACTTTGACCCGATATGGTGGCGACTTCTGGCTTACCAGTAAGTTCGGCCCATAGGGTTAACTGTCCCATGATGGTGAAGGCTTCTGGATTACCAGGAAGCTCATCCGAAGTGGGTCTTTTGTTTCTGCATTTTCACAATATATGTATGATAAAGCACAAGTAATAATGTAATAAAACTTACTCATCATGTTGGATGGAAAACGATGCTGAGCGAAAGCATCCATAATGTGACACTGTTCCCAAGTATGCCTTGCTGGTCTCTCTTTGGTACTGTGTTTTGGACACGGCCCCTTGAGGAACTCATCGAAGTTTTGTGGCTTAAAAGGTCTGTTACCAGAACCACCCTTCTGAAACTTAGCCCCTGCATTGGTATTAGCCACCAGCTCAGATCCGGCTTCTGGACCCTTACGCTTCTTATCATTGTTCTGCTGCTGACTCTTGCCACCAACAGGCTTTTTACCTTTCGGATCAGGAACCTCTGGCTCATCAACTCCTGGGTCCTTCGTAGGATCAGACTCAGCATACTTGGTGAGAGCATTCATGAGCTCCCCCATATCTTTGACACTCCGTTTGAGCCGCCCTAACTTCTGCGTGAGAGGCTCATAGTGGCAAGCCTTCTCCAGCACCAAAACTGCCTGAGGGGCGGAGATATTATCTGAAGAATGAATGATCTCTGCAACTTGGCTGACCCAATGGTGAGCCGACTCTCCCTGCCGCTGAACACAATGCTGAAGATCAATGATAGTCTTCGGACGCTTGCAGGTACCTTGGAAGTTTTTGATAAAACGTTCCCTTAACTCGCCCCATGTATTGATGGAATTCGGGGGTAAATTCTTCAGCCACGTACGCGCTGCTCCTTCCAACATCATGGTGAAATATCTTGCACAAGCCTCATCGCTGACCCCCTGCATATCCATGGCAAGCTCATAACTTTCTATCCACTGAGCCGGGTCCTGGTCTGGTGTATAACTGGACACCTTCCGCGGGCCCTTGAAATCCCTGGGCAGGGGTGCGCTGCGGAGAGCCGGGCTCAAGCAAGGCACTCCAATGGATCTTCCTGTTGGGGTGACTGTTGTAGTCACGACTGGTGCGAGAGCCGCCTCCTGAGCCGCGAGAGCCGCCGCATGAGCCGCCTCCTGATCCGCCGCGTGAGCCGCCGTATGTGCTGCGTGAGTCTCATGTACTCCGTGCCCTGGGATCATGGGATTTGGTGAATACGGCAAGCCCCCAGGCGCACCCCGATGATGGCGGGTGCTAGACACCGCAGGGCTTTCAGCGTGGCGGCTTCTAGTGCGGCTTCTGTTAGGAGCGGGTGTAGAATGCAGTCGCTCCCGGCTGTACGAATAATTCGCTTGCTGGACCACGGCGGTTTTCAGTTTTGCAATTGCATTGCGAACCTCGATCTCAAGGGGCGTGTCTCCATTGATGGGCAGACGTGCCAGCGCCGTGGTAGCCGCGTAGAGGTTGTCCACAGGGTTCGTAAAGTGCCCTTGTGCCGTAAGCATCGGTACCTCTGGCCGCTCCCCATGACCCGCCGAGCGTCGGGTTCCCGGGTCTGGCGACCTCTGGGGAGTTCCTGTTGCTGGACCTCGAAGGCGTTCCCCTGGTGGGGTGCTGAACTGCAGAGCCTGACCTTCAACCTGGGCCGTAAGCCGGCTCCGGTGTCGTCTGTGATGAACCGCGTCAGACTCCACCCGGCGCTGCTCCAGATGATAATTCTCCTGTTGCAGACGCGCCGATTCTTCCCGTAACTCTCGTTCACGAGTCGCCAGACGGACGTTCTCCGCATCAATGCCAGCTTGAGCCTGTACCATCTGATCCTTAATCCTGACGATCTCTGCATTGAGCTCTGCCTGATTTTCCGCAGTGACCTGTGTGCCCAGCAGTGTAGTCAACGTAGCCGTCAATCCCACCAGGGTCTGTACTGGCGAAACTCTTGACACCGCATTGGAGGTTTCAGCATCCGCTGCCGGGTCTGGTATATCAGCCGCCCCCGCCATGTAGACAACAGGGCAAACGGGCGGGCCTAAAGAATCCTGCGCCGGCGAGTTCTGCTGAAAGCCCCCAAGATCCTCTTGATGAAGAGAATAAAGCGACTCTCCGCCAGAGGAATAGCCACCATCAACGTAAGTCGCCGAGCCCTCCGTGGGGGCCGACGATCCAGAATACTCCACCCCTTGAGTGAAGCCAACGAAGACGTGCCCTCGCCTGGCGGGCTGCGTGTCCTGGACCGGCTTGAAGGTGTCGGTGAAGATATCCGGCCCAGATCTAGATCCGCCGGCCTGCACAGGAGCCAGAAGCCTAGGGGCGGCTCTCGCCACGGCAGGTTGCGCGCGGCGGGCCGTTTCAACGACCTCCGTGGAGGTGGCCGGCTTAGAGCCGCCGGCCTTCCCGATGAAGACATGAATTCCGCCAAAGGGGACCCGATACCCGTACTCAAGAGAGTCGGCCTCGGGGCCCCAGCCTGAGTCGTCGATGAGCAGATTGCCGCGGCGACTCTTGGTTATCCGGCCAATCACGTATCCCTCGAGTCCTTGGGGAGGACCCTTCGAATACTCAACACCACCATGCGATAGCCCCACGGTGGGCGCCAACTGTCATGGTATTTTCACGGCAGATGTCCTCATAGGACTTGATCTCGAAGCCATCGCGTAAGTAGTAGACCGAAGGGGTTAAACGAGGAACACGGGAGGCAAGGTTTACCCAGGTTCGGCCCCTCTCGTGGAGGTAAAAGCCTACTCCTGCTAGATGTATTGAAGATCTCGATTACAAGGGTTTTGGAACTTGTCTAGCCCTAGCTCTCGAAAGGTTTCAACGTGATCTCTCTAGCCCCAGGGCTCCCCCCTTATATATAGGCGGAGGTCCGGGGCTTACATAAGAGTCCGGGTCCGGATAGCAATCCGAGCCCAACTCTCCTTTACTTGTTTCCTAAGTTATACCTCGAGGCGGTTTGCACATACCGCCTCTCACGGCGGGTCTTGGGCCGGCCCTTCCCTGGGCGGCTCTTCTTCTGGGCCTCTTGAGAACGCTCCAACCCAACTAGCCTATCTTTAATAAAGATCCCCAGAACCCGGCCCTAAACGGGCGGGTCTCACCGAAATATATTTCCCTGACACTCGCTGTGACTGATATCGGATTTCAGGCTCCGCAAAACCCTAAGAAGTTCGAACCCAGGGGCGTGTGCGAAGATCCCCGAAAACTTCACCCCCTCCAAGCTCACAACACGATAATCCAGCTCGACGGCGAGGAAGAAGATAGCACTCGAGAGTTTACCTAGGTTTGGGCCGCTGCGAAGCGTAAAACCCTACTCCTGCTTTTGGTGGATTGCCTCGCGAGGAGGTTTGTGGATGAACTAGTACAATGGTGAGTTGTTTCGCGAGTGCGCTCGGTGGTCGTTCCCCGGGTCCCCTTCTACCAAACAGCCTAGCCTCTATTTATAGCGGCCCGGGTCCTCTTCCCTTATCGCAATGGCAGGAAGGGATCCCACAATGGCCAAATTTGAAAGGGGACATGAGGTACATCTTATCCTGATGAAAGGTGGTCTTCGCTTGCAAAGTAGGTGGTGGTGACGCGGTGGAGGGCTCGCTGGTGACATCCGCCCTGCCGTGCCCGCTGGCCCGGTCTCATTGCATCGGAATGGAAACCTTTGGTGGGGCGCCTTGGGAACCTGCGCTCGTCCTTGTCTCCTTTGCATCAAAGAGGAAACTGTTCCCTCTGGCGCGCTGGCGCTCGCCTGACCTGGCTGTCATCACCCTTGGCCTCCTGAGGCTGAGCGTTGCATAGAGATCTCCGCCGCTCGGGAGGAGGCCTAGGGAGGCCTAATCCCCTGCGGGTCTTGGCGCTGTCTCACCCGCGAGCTCGGGGTCTCGCGAGGGCCTTGTGTTGAGTGAGGCCGCGGTGGGCCGTACTCGGTCGTCGAGGTGGGCCACGCCCTGGGCCGCAGGCAGGCGAGTCTGGGTACCCCGGTGTCCAGAACGCCGATAGTAGCCCCCGAGCCCAAGGCGCGCTCGAGCTAGCTTCGGGGTGAAGCCACGGAGGATGGCCCGAAGTGCCATGGGCCCCAACCGCCTACGCGCCCAACTTGATGCGTGGCTCACAATGAGACGTGGGCGTCTCGGCTCCCCGAAGACGTCGGGAGCCACCCTGAGTCTAGCTGACGCGAGGCCTGCGCGCCTCCTCGGCCATCATTGCTCTTTCTTGATTGCGCCTTTCTCCTTGTGTCCTCCTCCCCCTCGGGCCGCGCGGACGTGACCCGATGGGAGCAGATGAAGCGGCGTGAAGCAGTATGATACGCCGACCGAGTCTGGCATGCGTCGCCCGAGAAGTGCACGGCGCCTCTGCTCCCCACGACGCCTCAGCAACCACTCTGTCTGACCTTCAACCGGCGCATGTTGCGGGGCCATTATTACCCGGGACAGGGAAAACGCCGGTTGGCCTCCATCTAGCTATAAATGGGCAAGGAGGGAACAGAGCCCCCAGCCCATTCCTACTCCTTGCTCGCCTGCCTTAGTCCTTTGTCTTCCCCATTATGATGCCGGTGAGGAGGTTCTCCGCCGCCGAGAAGGGAAAGGCATGCCAGGGGGCGCCGGACCAACAACCTCCCAAGAGGGACAGTGGTCGCCCTCGCAAGTATACTGGGGCGTTACCGGCGGCGCCCCGTGGGTGTGGGCGCCCCTCCGCGGGGTCCGGCGCTTCCGCTGGCGCAGCCGGAGGCAGCGGGCGCGGTGGCCGTGGCAAGATCTTCGGTGAGGACGGTAGGCGCTTGGAGTGTTGCCCGGAGGGCGGCGGCAGCGGCGATCTTGGAGGTGAGCTTGCCCTTGGCGACGGCCACCATGCTTCCAGCAGCAGCGATACCTCCTCCGAGGAGAGCCCGAGTGACGACAGCTATGATGCCCCGCCACGCCGGCGCACCCGGACTTCGGGGGGAAGCCAGCCGCGGCGGTGCCGCTCCCCCGCCCGGGAAGCGGCCACTCCTTCGCCTTCTTTTCTTTTCCTCTGCCTCTAATCAAAATCACGGGGGGGAGGGGGGGGGCTTCCGGGTGTGTGACGAACTTTGGCACTTGCGCCCTTTTATTAGCATTCTCATTACGTATTACAGTCACTATGTTACTGTTAACCGAGGCTTCCCTTTGATCGTGGTTCGAGTACTTAGCTTGATGCGTCCGCGGTGGGCTTCCGCGTCGTGAGGTTTAGTAGTGGCGCTTAGTGAGCCAGTGGCACTTGGAGAGCTTGGGGAGGTTCCTCCTTCCTACGAATGAGGCGGCTTGGGGGGGCCCTGTCAGCACTCTACGTCTGCAGGGCCCGATCTCGTGCATGCCTCGCCACCGTTGGGGCATCCGGATCACTAGGAAAAGACCAAAGGGGGCGAGGCCTCTACCGCCATTGGGGCGTCCGGATCACCAGGACGAGACCAAAGGCGAGCGAGGAGCCACACGATCAGTGAGGCTCCTGAGGCGCAATGCTCAGGAGCCCCCCTTTGACGCTCAAGCGGTGCTCTACATCGGCGGGGCCCAATCCCGTGCATGCCGCGACCACCGTTGGGGGGACGAGACCAAAGGGGCGAGGCCTCGAGCGCCATTGGGGCGTCCGGATCACCAGGACGAGACCAAATAGCGAGCGAGTAGCCACGCGATCGGTGAGGCTCCTGGGGCGCAATGCTCAAGAGCCTCCCTTGACGTTCAAGCGGTGACCAATCCTTTCTGCCGGCTCTTGTCCCCGGGGGGGCGTGAGCCTCCAAGGGTTTTTAAGATAGCGCACCGAGCCGCCGCGGAGCCCCTGAGCGAGGGTGAGGCGGCGTGCGGCTACTAGCTTGCTCGAGAGTGCCATGCAAGGACCAGGACGCCAAGGCCACGCGAGGACCAGGACGCCAAGGCCTTGGCGAGGTGTGTACACCGTGCCAGTAGCCCCCGCTCGCGGGGCGCGAGAGGGAGAGGCTGGCAGGCGTTATCTCAGATAAAGAAATTTCAAGAGAGAGCACTGTAAGAAGAAAAAATTCCCACCCCCTTTTGCTTTAAATAGAGTCAATAAAGAACCTCGGACTTCGTTCCAGGAAAAACGGCAAATTTGAATACAGGAAAAACAACGAACAGCCGCGTCCAGCACCTAGGCTAATCTTCATCTTCGTCTTCTCCACAGCGCGGAGCGTAGGGCTTCCACGTTGTGTGGGCATAGCCATTGGAGGGCAGTGCTGTCCGCCAGCATGGAGCATGGGGCTTCCACTTCGGCGTGGGATGGAACCCTTCCGCGTCCTCGGGGGGCTCCGGGCGTATACAGCGCACTCATTATTACGTGAGAGTGTCACAGGTTGGGCCTGGGGGCGCGTTGAGAGCTCCATGCCTCCTTGACATGGAGCCCGCTCCCAGCCCCCAAGCATGATGTGGCGACGTGGGGTGGGCCCCGGACGGGCCCTCGAGCGAGGGGTGAGCCCTCCACGCCCTTCGCAGGGAGGGCCCACCCCGGAGCAGAGCCTCGGGATCTCCAAAGCCCGGGGACGGGTGTCGTCGTTATAGCGGCGCCGTAGCCCCCTGCGCTGCGGGCAGAGTTCGACGCAGGGGCCCTCCGTCGCGCGCGAGGCCGACGCCCAAGGTGGTACCCTAGCGCGCCTCGCTGGGGTGCCCGGGTGCCCCGCGCGAGTACACCACCACCCGTCCCCTGGTCGGGCGAGCTGGGCCCGGAGACATGGGCGAGTACGCGATCTCCTGCCGCTGGTTGAGCGAGGTCTGGTCCGGAGACATGGGCGTGTGTTCCACCCTCCGTCTCCGGGTAGGCGACGCCCATCCAAGAGACATGGGCGTATGTTCCACCCTCCGTCTCCAGGCAGGGAGCACCCGGCCTGAGGACATGGGCGTGTGTTCCACCCTCCATCCCCAGGTTGGAAGCGTCTGGCCTGAGGACATGGGCTTGTGTTCCACCCTCCGTCTCCAGCCTGGGATCGCCCTACCTGGGGACATGGGCATGTGTTCCACCCTCCGTCTTCAAGCAGGCAACCCCCGGTTTGTGGACCTAGGCGCTTGCCAAGGGTAGCTCCCCACCAGCGGGCGTGCCTCACAAGGCTGCCAATGCCAGGCGTCCTCATGAGACCGGCAGCGCCAGCCGCCCTCGCAAGGCTGTTTGTACCAGCCCCAGCGAAAGCTGCTCGCGAGGTCGCTCATGCTCCTCCTGTTACCGTGGTGGTCGGTGTTGCCTCTATCATGGCCCGGGTGCTCGCCGACATGGTTGTTGTAGAGTTGCACGAGCCCCCGGTGCTAGTGTAGACGAGTCGCCGGGCGTCCTCCCAGGACGCGCCGGGTGTGCTGGGAGGCGTGCCGCGGCGCCTCCCCCGCATGGCCGACAGCCCCCATCGGCCCCCGTCTGCGTCAGGGGCTAACTCCTGCGTGCCCGATGAGCCTGGCCTCGCCACCAGCAGGTGCGGGTCATGACACGTTTCTCCCGCGCGTCCACACGTCCTCAGCATCTCGGTGGTTGGTCGAGTGGCACCATGGATGCGAACCCCCTAGCCCGTCCCATAAGAAAGCGCCTGGACCTCGCCTGTCGTGGTGGTGCCTCTAGCCGTGCGGCATATCCAGCCATCGCAATGTCCGCGAGCAACGTGGAAACGCTGCAGTTCATGGGCCACGAGGAGTGCGATTCGCCCGCACGCTGGGTCGTGGCGAGCCCAGGGGAACAGCGTCGCGACGCGGGCACAGATTAGGGTCGGGGCGATGAGGGCGCGGTGCGCGGTCGACGAGGGCGAAAGCCCCCGGTGCCTGTCTGTGGCTGGGCTGGAGATGGCGTCCCCTGACGTGGGAGCAAGGCGACGCGGAATGCCGAGGTCCGCAGGCGTTGCCCGAGCAACGCGAGCAACCCGTCGTTCGGCGTGGGCTCGGCGTCCCTCGGCCATGGAAACATCGAGCAGAGGCGAGGCGAAGCTCAAATGGGGGTCCCGACACGCCCCCTACCTGGCGCGCCAAATGTCGGATTTCGGGCTCCGCAAAACCTGAAGAAGTTTGAACCCAAGGGCGTGTGCGAAGATACCCGATAGCTTCACCCCCTCCAAGCTCACAACGCGATAATCCCACTCGACGGTGAGGAAGAAGATAGCACACGAGAGTTTACCCAGGTTCGGGCCACTGCGAAGCGTAAAACCCTACTCCTGCTTTTGGTGGATTGCCTCGCGAGGAGGTTTGTGGATGAACTAGTACAATGGTGAGTTGTTTCGCGAGTGCGCTCTGTGGTCGTCTCCCGGGTCCCCCTCTACCGAACAGCCTAGCATCTATTTATAGCGGCTCGGGTCCTCTTCCCTTATCGCAATGGCAGGAAGGGATCCCACAACGGCCAAATATGAAAGGGGGCAGGAGGTACATCTTATCCTGACGAAAGGTGGTCTTCGCCTGCAAAGTAGGTGGTGGTGACGCGGTGGAGGGCTCGCTGGTGACATCCACCCTGCCGCGCCCGCTGGCCTAGTCTCATTGCATCGGAATGGAAACCTTTGACTGGGCGCCTTGGGAACCTGCGCTCGTCCTTGTCTCCTTTGCATCAAAGAGGAAACTGTCCCCTTTGGCGCGCTGGCGCCCGCCTGACCTGGCTGTCATCACCCTTGGCCTCCTGAGGCTGAGCGTTGCATAGAGATCTCAGCCATGCGGGAGGAGGCCTGGGGAGGCCTAATCCCCTATGGGTCTTGGCGCTGTCTCCCCCGCGAGCTCAGGGTCTCGCGAGGGCCTTGTGTTGAGTGAGGCCGCGTTGGGCCGTACTCGGTCATCGAGGTGGGCCATGCCCTGGGCCGTAGGCAGGCCAGTCTGGGTACCCCGGTATCCAGAACGCCGACAACTGACCTGCGTCATGTGAAGCAACAGCCGAGCGAGACCTTGCACAAGTACATACAGCGTTTCACGACTGTCCGCCTCAAGATTCCGAGGGCGTCGGACGAGGCCATCATCTCGGCATTCACCAACGGAGTCAGGGACCTCAGGATGAGGGAGGAGCTCGCCATCAATGACAACCTGTGCTCATCTCTGGAAATGTTCAACCTGGCGAATAAGTGCGCGAAGGCCCAAGAGGGCCGCCTCTCCCTCCTCGAGCTTCCGGAGGCGGACCCCGAAGACAAGAAGACCAAGACCAAGGAGACAAAGCGCAAGGCCCCTGCGGTGCTGGCGGTGGAACCTGAGGTGAAGCGCAGCCGAGACGAGAACCCCCCCGTGGGAGGGCGACCATTCTGTATCTTCCATGGCACCAATAGCCACAACACCATCGACTGTCAGGAGCTCAGGTCAGTCCGCGACGAGCACTTCGGTCGCCGCCCTGGGCGTGGCGACCGTGGCTATGGTCATGGTGGAGGCCGCTGGGACAGTCGAGACCCGCGCCAGGAGTGGCGTGACTGACCTCGGGAGGACCGCTGGCGTGATCAGGCTCGGGAGGACCGCTGGCGCGACGAGCCTCGGGAGGGGCCCCGTCGCGATCAGCCTCGTGAGGCTCGCCCTCGTGAAGCCGGCCTCCCCCCACTGCCGCCGCCATCCAGGAGGAAGGAAGAGGACATGCAGAACGACGGAGCCGGGGGCTTCCAGGAGGCCAGGGCAATAGCTTGCATCCTGGGCGGCGCTCAGGCCCCAGCATCGAACCGCATCTTCAAGCAGTTCTCGCGGGAGGTGAACAGAACTCTCCCAAAGCTTGAGGCTGCGCGTCCCCTCAAGTGGTCCCAGTGCGCCATCACCTTTGACTCCAAGGATCAACTCAGGTGCCCGGCCATGGCGGGCGCGCTCCCCATGCTGTGCATGCCAACCATCAGCAACGTCCTCATCACCAAGACCCTTATCGACGGCGGCGCGGGACTCAATGTCCTCTCCATCGATACGTTCGAGACACTCCAAGTACCCTACGACCAGCTCATGCCAACCAAGCCTTTCTCAGGGGTCACTGATGGCTCCACTGTCCCCATCGGACATGTGCGCCTGCCGGTCACCTTCAGCGGGCGCAACAACTACCACACCGAGCTCATCGTCTCCGACGTCGCCCACATCCACCTCCCGTACAACGCGATCCTCGGGTACCCCGCCCTCGCCAAGTTCATGGCGGTGACTCACCATGGCTACAATGTCCTCAAGATGCCGGGGAGTGGTGGCGTCATCACCATCGCTGCGATGAGAAGGACGCCGTTTGCTCCCTCTAGCGAGCCTACCGTGCCGCAGCGGCCGAGCTCTCAGATGACGAAGGAGACGTCCTGCCTCACGAGGATGTCCCCAGGAAGAAGAAGCAACTCCTCTCCAAGGGGCGCCAGGGGGCTGAAACCTCTAAGAACGGTGCCTCAGGCTCGACGCCCGGGGCCAAGGTCCCTTCCTCCCTCGCATAGGAAGGCACGCTCGACGCCTCCCTTGGGTCGGGCTTGGGGGCTTCCACCTGGAAGGCTACCGACCTGACCAGTGAGACGAGGGAGGTGCTCGGGCACAACCTGGAGGCGTGTTTCAGCGCGCATCCACCCAAGCAAGGAGCACGGTGCGAGGCGCCAAGTTCACAGGAGTTCATCACCAGCGCCATCGAGGAGCTTCAGGAGGCACAGGCCATGCGAGGCGGGCGTCGCCCTACATCACCAAGTGCAGCCGCCGCCGTCGGCTCAGGTGGCACGCCGCGCGTCTGCGTCGACATACCAAGCATCAACAGGGCCGCATCCCAAGACATCTTTTGGCCGTCGCGCGTCGGTCGCGGTGGGATTTACCCATGCAACTACATCCGCATGCCTTTTGGCTTGATGAACGCGGGCGCCATGTTTCAGCGCCTTGCTCAGGCCATGCTTGTGCCCTACCGGGTCGGGCACCGCGAGGTGCTGGAGGAGATGCCACGCCCGAGCGAGGGCCCCGAGCCTCGGGAGGCGTCGGGCTCATGAAGGCCAGGCTCACAGAGATGCAAGGTCAGGCTCCGACGACTACCTCGACGCTTCATCGGTACTGACGCCAGGTGACTCTGTACCAGGTAACCTTTTGGTTTGCTCAGTTTGAGGGCGCCCGTCGGGCTGCATTATCCTCAGGCGGTTAGGGCCCGTCCCCACAGCCGCGTCGTTTATGCATGTACCATAACCTTCTATGCATTTGATCAATTCGCCACCATGAATGTCGTCGTGCCCTAATGATCCTGCCTTCGACCGCCTTGTGATTAAGGGCTGGCACGACGTCTGTGCTCGGGTCCGTCCCTGCAGCATTGATAAATCCAAGTGGTCGAGCTCTGTCTCGCGGACGAGTCTCGTGTACGAGTCTCGTGTACGTTACCTCCCGTGGCCCTTGGTGCTGCGCCCTCACATGAGCTAATCGGAAGTGGGTGAGTCAGGGGGCGCGACACGGATCCTGGAACCACAGTCGGCCTTTCGCCGCCACGGGAGCCGCGCGTCGGGTGTTTTCTCCTCGGAGTTGTCGCATGAGAAGACTGGGCATGGCGTCTATGCTCGGGTCTGTCCCTGCAGCGTCGATAAATCCAATGGCTGAGCTCTGTCTAGCGGGCCGACCCCATTCACGTCACCTCCTGGGGTCATTGGTGTTCGGCCTACTCATGCGATGGCCCTTGGAAATCCATTCGGCGCAGGTTTCTCCAAAATATACAGGACTTGCAATGGCGCCCTCTACTGGAAGACTCAAGCGCAACCCGCCTCTACCGTGCAAGCCACGCATACCAACTTAATGGGCTGTACATGCCCGGGGGGCTCAGGAGCCGGGGCCCCCCCTTCCCACGCCCAAGTGGAAGCCCCATGCTCCGCGCTGGTGGACAACAGTATCGCCCAAGCGGCTATGCCCATGCAACGTGGAAGCCCCATGCTCTGCGCTGGTGCATAAACAACTGAGGGCACCCTAGCGTTTGCATCCAACCTCAGGATGACCCCTCGCGGCCCCGTGTCGCAGCATTCCCCTGGGATGCCCGCGTGAGGGGGCTGCATGGGGGCTACGCTCAGGCCGGGCCTGGCGCACGCCACCTTCCCAGGTCCCTAATACCTGGTCTTCACGCGCCCCTCTCAGGCAAAAGCTGGCGAGGAAAGGTATGGGAGCCGCTCGTACGTCAAGCGGGACCCTTGAGCATCGCGACTCAGGGGCCTCACTGGTCATGTAGCCCCTCACCCCTTGGCACTGTCCTGGTGATCCGGATGCCCCAACGGCGGCTGAGGTATGCATGGGACCGGGCCCTGCCGACGCAGAGCTCAAGGCGCTCCAAGTAAACCTAGACTTCGCCATGTTCCCTTCATGAGGGCTGCTCGCACGTCAAGGGGGACTCCTGAGCATCGCGACTCAGGAGCCTCATTGGTCACATAGCCCCTCGCCCCTTGGCACCGTCCTGGTGATCCGGACGCCCCAACGGCAGTCGAGGTATGCGCGGGACTGGGCCCTGCCAACGCAGAGCGCTACAGCAAGCAGGAAGGAAACGAGGCGAGGAAAGAAACCACATAATTTAGCTGTCATTACAAGCATTAAATGTCTCCGGAAATGCAAACAAGTCTAACGCCTCCGCGAGGTACGATGAATGTTACAGGAAAGGACCCAGGAAGAGGAGCTAGGAGGAGCTGGCACCACCGCTCGTCCTGACCGCGGGGAGCTCGTCGTCGACATCGCTGCCGTTGTCATCGTCGTCACTGACCCTTGCAGGTGCAGGAGGTGAGGGAACGGCGACGCAGGCGAACTTCTTCATCAGCGCCCCCACGGTGCCCTCCACTGCCATCGCTCTAGCGGCGCGAACCCCAGGATTAACCGGGCAGATCACAGAGCTGAAGTCAAAACCCGGCTCGCGAAGGTAGAGGTGGCTGAAGACGCACGTCGCGGCCACGGAGAAGAGGTCGCAGCACTCACTCTCCAAGACGGCCTCCACCCTTGCAACGGCACCCTCAAGCACTTCCACGAGCTTTGAAGAGAGCCCCATGAAGCTGCCCTCAGGAGCCACCAGGGGTTTCGCGAATCCCCCCCGGCAGATGGAGTTTAGCGCCTGACGGAGTCTGAGCTCGACGGAGGGGAGGGCGTCGAGCTCCGCAGCCTTTCTCTCTTCACCCGCAACAAGGGCTTTCTCCCTGGAGTCGAGCCGAGCCATCTCCACGGCGACTTCCTCCTTCAGCTTGTCCAGGTGCTTGCGCTCCGTGGCTTGGTCGGCCACTGCCTTGAACAGCGTGGAGTCGCGGTCGGCAAGCTTGGCCTCATAGGTCTTGAGGTCTTCCTCCCGCTGGCGAAGCCGTTCCGCGAGCACAGTCCTTTCCTCCTGAAGAGCCTTCAGGCGGACCTCCGCTTCACCACAGTACTTCACAGAAGACACTGCATCGACCAGCGCCATGTCGCGGACTGCCTTGGCTGACGCGGTTACCTTCCCGCTCTCAGCAGCGGTGGCCTCGGCTTGGATCCAAACCGCCACGGCAGAGGCGTCGGCCTGGAGCCACCCAGAAAGGATCCCCAAGTGCTCCTTCGCGAGGCGACCGTCGGCGCTCCCGAGGGCGTCCCAGACCTGATCCAGAGCGGCGTAGGCCCCATCCAGGGTGCCTGACTCGACCAGAAGGCCACAAGCCGAAGACGCCAGGGCCCGGCTCGGAGGTGGTGCCTGCACGGCAGTAGGAGCCGCCCCCAAGGGGGTAGAAGCATGGAGAGCAGAAGGCGCCGGAGGCTGTGGCACCACTACAGACAAGGCAGGGACGGACGGTCCCATGGCCAGCAGGCCCTCGGGGGCTGGCTTATCAGGCAGCGGCGCAGATGCACCCCCAAGGGCAGTGGCAGCCTCTCCAACGCGCGTCGGGGGCTCCGCGGCCATGACAAGGAGAGTCACCCCGCGAGCCTCCTCGCCCGCAGCATCCGACGCCTCATCAGGCGTCGGCAGGGCACCAGGAACGGGTGTCACGTCGGTAGGCACCTTTGGCTTGATGCCCGCCTTCTTCTTCTTCGCCTTCAGGATGGCGGCGCTCCTGATTGCCAAGCAGAGAAGGGACCATCAGCACACAAGCCACCGCCAGGCGGCCAAAAACCAAGCAGGACTACTTACTCCTCGACGTCGACCCACTTCCTCTTCTTCTCCACCTCGGCAAAGGCAGGAATGCCCTCGCCCTTCTCCGAGGAGGTGCCGTTGCGTGGAGGAGCAGAGGCACCGCCCGCAAGCGCCGCGGTCGGAGAGGCCGTCCCGGCCCCAGACACGTCCGCCTCGCCCACAGGCTGTACCTCGGGTAGGGGCGAGGCGGGCGCTTCAGCCACCTTGGTGGCACGAGCTGGGCACTCCGGAGGAGGCCCGGCCTCGTGTTTCCTCGGGGTTGCCCGGCCGGCGGACCGTGCGGCCTGAGGTGTGGGCTCCGGCCCCATGAGGACCCTGGCGAGACGCAGAGGACTTGCAGCAGGGGCTTTGCCGGCATCGTCGTCATCTTTGAAGCCGCGGAGAAGCGCACTCCGCGATGGAGGGGACACTTCCTCCAGATCGTCATCCGCTATTCCCTCCGAGTCTTCCCCATCTGCGGTGTCGTCGGAGGACACCGCCACTGGGGAACCAGGGCACTCAACCGGGGAGAGCCCCAGTTCATTAAAGGTGGGCATCGCGGCGACCAGGTCGGCCTTGTCGTCGCGGCAGTATAGCGGGGCATAGGCCTCAGGAGGGTCCCCGGGGTCACCGTTGAGCAGGGTCGCCATAGCCCTGTTCAGTTCCCCGGAGGTCAGGCGTGCGGACCGAAGCCTGATGTCATCACCACTGCCCTGATAGTCCCACATGGGCCTCGAGTGAGACTGGAGGGGCGCCAGGCATTGCGCCAGGAACTCCTTCACTATCATCCCCCCGATGAACTTCCTGGCGCTGATGTCTCAAGAGATCTGCTCCAGGACGGGCTTGGCCTGGGGGTCGGAGAGCTTCGCGGAGCTTCATGCAGGAGTCTTCTCTGGCAGCCCCTTCGGAAGCTCCAGGTGGGAGTTGACGCTCTTGAGATCCAAGAAGACCCAGCAGTGCCTAAAGTTCTCCACCTTCTTCCCGGCCTTTAAGAGCATGTTCGCGCTCTGGACCGCGACGAAGGAAACGCATGCTGACCGCTGAGCGCCGTCATGAAGCCGCAAGCTGAAGAAATGGTGGAAGAGGGCCACCGAAGGCTTCATGCCCACGAAGGCCTCGCAGTAAAAGGAAAAGACGGACAAGAGAAGGATGGAGTTGGGTTGGAGATGAAGAGCTTGGATCCCGTAGTGCTCAAGGATGGCGGTGAAGAACTCAGAGAAAGGCGGAACGAGCCCAGAGAATATGCTGTGGAGGAAGAAAGGTCAGCCCCCACTCGTTGGTGTCATCCGCCATCGACGGAAGCACTGGGGCGAGGTCCCCGTCCTTGGCTATGGTGGACTCTGAGAGCGCCGGTGAGATAGAAGCGGAGGCCGAGCCCAGAGCCTCAGATTTCGACTTACCGGCGGGAGCCATCGAGAAGTCCTTGAGGACGAGAAAGCAAGAAGGAGGACGGTGCGGTGTTGAGATCTGGAGAGGTTCTCACAAAGGATGGAGATCTGGGCGAAGGAGCAAGAGTACAGGGAAGGAAAGCAATAATGGCTCGACACCGGACATTAGGCTTTTGTCGGTCCGGGCAGTTGCCGAGGAGACACGGGAGCGGAGACGTTTGCATCTAACCGCGCACCGCGCACCAGGCCTAGCCCGCAGGCGATAGGGGCCCACAACACTTTAGGCCATCTTCTTCGGCTTCGCCCCGAAGCCAACTCGAGCGCACCTTGGGCCCGGGGGCTACTGTCGGCGTCGTGGGTATGGGGGTACGGTCTGTGGACCACTTCGATGGTCCATACGGCCCGGCGCGGCTTCACTCCAGACAAGGCCCCCGCGAGAGTCCCACCCTCACGAGGAGAACAACGCCAAGGCTCCCGAAAGGAGGAGTCCTCCCCAGGGCCCCTCCTGAGTGGCGGATATCTCTATGTAATGCTCGGCCTCGGGAGGTCAAGGATGACACAAGTTGGGCCAGGCGGGCACCAGCGCACGCAGAGGAGACAGTTTCCCCTTTAGTACAAAGGAGGCAGGGGCGTACGCGGATTCCCGAGGCGTCCCACCAAAGGTTTCCATTCCGGTGCAACAAGACCGAACTAGCGGGCTTAGCAGGACGGATGTCACCAGCAAGCCCACCACCACGTCACCGCCAGCTAGTTTGCAGGCGAAGACCACCTTTCGTCAGGATAAGATGTACCTTCGGTCCCCCTTCGAATTTGGCCGTTGTGGGGTCCCTTCCCGCCATTGCGATAAGGGAAGAGGACCTGGGCCGCTATAAATAGAGGCTAGGCTGCTCCGTAGAGACGACGGAAAAAACACCACCCAAGCACCCTCGCGAGGTGACTGACCATTGTACTAGTTCATCCACCAACCTCCTCGTGAGGCAATCCACCAAAAGGCAGGAGTAGGGTTTCATGCTTCGCAGCGGCCTGAACCTGGGTAAATCCCCGTGTGTTGATCTTATTCCCCGTGACTGAGTGAGTTCGTCGAGCTAGGCTGTTGAGCTGTGAGCTTGAGGTCGAAGCTGGTGGGGATCTTCGCACATGCCCATGTGTTCGAACCTCTTTGGGTTTTGCGGAGCCCGAAATCCGACAACTCCATCCGCTTTTTCATTGAAGAGGGTGACATAAATATTTGCAAAGTACACACAGATCTGAATATTGCAGACCCATTGACTAAACCTCTTCCACGAGCGAAGCATGATCAACACTAGAACGTTATGGGTGTTAGATTCATCTCAATGTAAATCACATGGTGATGTGAGATAGATTATTGACTCTAGTGCAAGTGGGAGACTGTTGGAAATATGCCCTAGAGGCAATAATAAATGGTTATTATTATATTTCCTTGTTCATGATAAATGTTTATTATCCATGCTATAACTGTATTGACTGGAAACACAAATACATGTGTGGGTACATAGACAACAATGTGTCCCTAGTAAGCCTCTAGTTGACTAGCTCGTTGATCAAAGATGGTAATGGTTTCCTAGCCATAGACAAGAGTTGTCATTTGATAACGGGATCACATCATTAGGAGAATGATGTGATGGACAAGACCCAAACTATGAACATAGCATATGATCGTGTCAGTTTATTGCTATTGTTTTCTGCATGTCAAGTATCTGTTCCTATGACCATGAGATCATGTAACTCACTGACACCGTAGGAGTTCTTTGTGTGTATCAAACGTCACAACGTAACTGGGTGACTATAAAGATGCTCTACAGGTATCTCCGAGGGTGTCTGTTGAGTTGACATGGATCAAGACTGGGATTTGTTACTCCATGTGACGGAGAGGTATCTCAGGGCCCACTCGGTAATACAACATCACAATGAGCCTTGCAATCAAAGTGACTAAAGAGTTAGCCACAAGATCTTGTATTACGGAACGAGTAAAGAGACTTGCCGGTAACGAGATTGAACTAGGTATGGAGATACCGACGATCGAATCTCGGGCAAGTAACATACCGATAAACAAAGGGAACATCATATAGCATTAACTGAATCCTTGACATAGAGGTTCAATCGAGAAAGATCTTTGTAGAATATGTAGGAACCAATATGGGCATCCAGGTCCCGCTATTGGTTATTGACCGTAGAGGTGTCTCGGTCATGTCTACATAGTTCTCGAACCCGCAGGGTCTGCACACTTAACGTTTGGTGACGTTTTCATAGTATTGAGTTATGTATGTTGGTGACCGAAGGTTGTTTGGAGTCCCGGATGAGATTCCGGACCTCACGAGGAGCTCCGGAATGGTCCGGAGGTAAAGATTGATATATAGGAAAGTGGTTTTTGGGCTCCGGAAAAGTTTCGGGCACTTCCGGTAGTGTACCGGGAGTGACGAATGGGTTCCGGGGGGGTCCACCAAGTTGGGCCCACCCACCCCAAGGGCCACTTGGGCCTATGAGGTGGCGCACCAGCCCCTGGTGGGCTGGGCGGCCAGTCCCTAGGATTCCCTTGCGCAAGGGGTGGGGAAAGGGCCAAGTGGGAAGGAGTCCTACTAGGATTCCACCTCCCTTGTGGGAGGTGGACTCCTCCCCTTGGTCGGCCGAACCCCTCCTTGGTGGAGGGGCTAGGGCTGCCTCCTCCCCTCCCTTACTCCTATATATACTAGAGGATTTTTGAGGGCAGCTCCAAATCTGAAAAGCCACGAGCTGCCCTCTCTCCCTCTAGATCATATTCTCCTCTAGATTAGTTCGGCGGAGCTCGGCGAAGCCCTGCCGAATTAGTTCACCACCGCCGCCACCATGTCGTTGTGCTGCTGGAGAACTCATCTACCTCTCCGTCGTCGCTTGCTGGATCAAGGAGGTGGAGATCGTCATCGAGCCGCACGTGTGCTGAACGCGGAGGTGCCGTCCGTTCGGCACTAGATCGTGATTGGATCGCGGGACAGCTTGCGATTTGGATCGCGAAGACGTTCGACTACATCAACCGCATTTCTTAACGCTTCCCGCTTAGAGATCTACAAGGGTATGTGGATCCGATCTCTCCTCTCATAGATGCTCAACTCCTAGATTGATCTTGGGTGTTCATAGGAATTTTTTTTGTTTCCCATGCAACGTTCCCCAACAGTAACTTAGCCAAACAATGGTTTGCTAGGATGTGGAGGGTTTAGAGGCTTTCATGGCAATTTGGGAGGCTTGACATTCACATGGTAGGATATGAGACATAACAGCAGAAGCGAGACATCTAGAAAGGTAAAATTAGTATCGGGATCTGGGTAACGATCATCTTGCCTGTAGGGTCTTCAGGGGGATAGAACTCTTGCTCTTCAGAAATGTTCTCGACGGGATCCTCGTACTCGTCTCAACACCCGATGCTACCCTAAATAAATAACAACAAATAAACACTCTAGTAATGAATTGATGCTCAATCAAGGATGATGCATGTCTAATTTTATGCATTTAACATGGCAACCTACTCTAGTCACATTAGAATGAAGTAAACATATGCAACTTTAGTTGTCTTAGTATTCTGGATAGAACAGCAAGATGAGTTATTTGGATATGCATGAACATGGAAAAAACGAATGCTGCATGAGAAAACGATGCAAATGCATATGAAGAACGTCGCAAACGGAGCTACGGAACTCTCGGAGCACTCACGACAAGGTACGAAAGATGACGATGGCGAAACAGAATTTAACAAAGGCTAAGGGCAATTTCCTGGTGTTCCAAGGTTACCACTGGATTGTGCATGAAATTCTAGGTGAAATTGACCTAAATATCATGCAAAACAAGTGCGCACAACTCCCACAAAGCACAAAACAAATATTCAAGCAACCTGTCCAAAAACAGCAACATGTCATATTGCACTCCACACAACAAGAGCTACAACAAGCTATATGTAACAGCCCGGGAGTGATGCTCCAGAAGATTCCCCTTTTATTTCCATTCCCGTCATGTGATTCATTTTATTGTCGCATTCATCATCGCATCATTCGCATCATCCGCATTGCATCGGCACTCCGTCACCAAACACACCCGCACGCGCCCGCGGCATCAAAAAAATTATTGTTTTTAAAGTGCGCGGAAAATATTCACGGATTGGGTCGAAAGCTGGCATGCGGTCTTGTTATATTGTAGGTAGACCGCCTGTCAAGTTTCGTCGCAATCAGAGGTCGTTTGATACCCGAACGGTCGACCGTAGCGGCACCGTCATCGGTTTATTCATCGGACGTTTTTCGGTGTTTAAAACCTCTGTCACGGGCCGCAAACATTCCCTCTCATCCCCACCTAGCCCAACTACACAGCCCAACCAGCCCATCCTAACCCACCTCTCCGACCTGACCGTCGGATCGCGATCTGTTGGGGATATAACCCCGTGGTGAGACCCGCCCAGGAGGGGCCGGGTCATACCTGGCGGCTCGTAGCCAAGACCCATGAGGTGGGCCAGAAGACGAAGGCCAGGACGCATGGCGGCTTACCTGACGGGCCAAGAAGAAGGCCTAGACAGAAGATGGTATGAAGACCCGGGCGGTTAAGCCGCCCGGAGACGGCTTGCCCAAGATGGCAAGGCGGCTTAGAGACAGGATCAACTACGATGTATGAGTCGGTTTAGGACTCGTGTAACCCAGAAGCCTCGACCTCCTATATAAAGGTGAGGCCCTAGGGCGGCTTAGACAGAAACCAATCAATCGAGAACTAGGTCAAGCGAATCCGCTCCCTTGTAACCGATACTCCAATCAATACAACACAAGCAGGACGTAGGCTTTTACCTCTTATTGAGGGGCCAAACCTGGGTAAACTCGTGTCCCTCGTCTCGACCAACCCCTTTGAGTCCGCTGCCTTAGCGATGGCCTCGAACCTAAGTCTTCGGACATCTGCCGTGACAAAACCACGACAGTTGGCGCCCACTGTGGGGCTAGCGCTCCCAGGGATCGAGGGGTACGCTGTTGGCAGGATGACCAAGAGTCGCCGCGGCCGGCTCTACATCGACGATGCCGGCTGGGGCCCCGAGGCCGTCTCAATTGAGTACGGTTTCCGGGTCCCCTTCGGTGGAATCCACGTCTTCATCAGCAAGATCGGCGGATCTGAACCCGGGCCGGACATCTGCACCGACATCGTCGAGCCGGCCCGGCGCGAGCAACCCGCCCGACGCGTGCAACCCGCCCGTGCTAACCCGGGCAGGAAGCATGTCTTCGTCGGCTTCACCCAGGGCATGGAGCTTGAGGGCTCTGTGTCTCGGGAGGAAACTCCCATCTGCTCAGATGATGGATCATCCAGCGGAGAGACGGAATCGATTTATCAGCTTCACAACGGTGGGCTTGGGGGCTACGTCGAGCCTTACCCCGAGTCGGAGTATCTTGAGCTGGAGGATTATGAGCCGCCGAACCGCGCTACCGTCTTCATGGCGGGTTCAGCGGCGGCTCCTGGCAGCTCAGCCAACGGTGCGACTGGGTCTAGGGATGGCAGGCCGCCGGCTTAGGTTCTTCTGGATCTGATGAATGAGCTTACAACCCTGATGGCGACTGAGGTCACTGCTGAAAACCAAGCGGCCCGTAATGCGGAGATCACGAGGTTGAAGAACCAGATGACCGGAGTCCAACAGGAAATCAATGAGCTGAAGGCTCAGATGGATGCTGAGGCGGAGCACCTTAGGGCGGACGCTTTCCATTTGGAGTTAGAGGAGCAGTCTGCGGCGGCGGTACAGCGGATGAGGCATCAATCCCGCTTGCCGGACTAGTATGAAGCCAGAAATCTTTTCAACACGCCAGGGACGGGACGGAACGTACCTTTGACCGTGACCCGGACGGCGGAAGTACCTGGAAGACGGGCGGCGGTTCAGCATCAGTGGCCAGACCCGCCCCGCCGGAACCCGACCCCACCACAGCCTTTTCCGACGCCGCCGGGTTATTATTCTAACCCGGCTAAGAACATGGTGGCGGTGGCAACCCGGCTTGGTACAATCCCCATCCCCGATGAGGCACCTTTTGCAGAAGAGGTGTGGAACGCTATTGGGTACCTGCAAACGGCGGTGGCCCAGCAGGAGAAGTATACTTATAGCCGGAGCCGCGTGCATTCAACTCCCATCCCCAGCCGCAGCTACAGCCGGCGTTATGAGTCGCCGGCGGTTTCTAGCAGTGAACGATATCGGAACCCGCCGCGAGTCGATCGGGCGGCTCTGGATGCTCAGGCACTGGTGGATCGGGCGAGGGCACAGCGAGAGGCGGCGGCTCTGGCGGCGGCGGCGGCTCATCAGGAACCCACAGTTGCACCTTCTGTCTCAGTAGGGGCAGGATTGACCTCCAGGGCTGTGGGAGTGCCGTGTCTAGCGCCGGCTCTACGGAACGAGCGTCTGCCGAAGGATTTCAAAGGGCCTCGCAAGGTGCCCAATTATACTGCTGACCTACCTCCAGAGGCTTGGATCGAAAGCTATGAACTAGCCATGGAGATGTTAGACGTCAGTGATGCAGTATGTGCCAAATATTTCATCATGATGCTGGAAGGGCCGGCTCGCACGTGGTTGAAGGGCTTGCCACCCAACACCATTAATTCCTGGTCTGAGTTAAAGGCGAAATTCATCAAAAATTTCCAAGGAACGTGCAAGCAGCCCATGACGATTGTGGATCTGGACCATTGCGTGCAGCGTGATGACGAGTCGGCTCATCACTGGGTCCGGCGGGTCTCAACCATCATGCACTCTTCAGAACAGATTACGGAGGCTCAAGCAGTTTTGATTCTAGAGAAGAATTGTCATTTTACACCACTAAAGCAGAAGCTTGGCCGGCTCAAATGCTCATGCCAAGACATGGGAGAGCTCATGGCGGCTCTCACCAAGTATGCAGACTCTGACAACACGAAAGACCCAGGATCTGATGACGAGAAATCAGGTCAGGGGAAGAAAGGTAACAATGGCAAGGGTGAACAGCAAAACGCGGCTGGAAACAGCAACCCGGGCAAACAGAAGAACCTGGATGGCGGGTCAGAATTGGTGGCGAACACCAGCGCTGGGAACAATCGTGCTAAGGGCAATGGGAACTTCAGGGCACCCTTTAACAAGGGTAAAGCTCCCTTCAACTTGGAAGAGATGCTCAATAAACCTTGTCCGGAGCACAGCCGACCTGATAAGCCGGCAGGCCATACATGGAGGGATTGCAGCATTATGCGGCAGTTCAGGGATTACAGCCTTCAACAGTACCGTAATAACGGTAATGGTCCGTCAGGCGGCTCAGGGCCGGGCGGGTCAGGAGCCAGCTTTGGTGCTGGCGGCTCAGGAACCGGATACCAGGGTCAAGGCAATCAAGGAGGTCATCATCAGCAGTCTGGCGGTGGAGGCCAGCAGCAGAATAACCAATCGGGGTACCAGACTAACCCGATACAGCCCAGTGGGGGTCAGTATCATGTTTTTACAACCAGCCTCGACAAACGAGACCGAAAGGTGCGCAAGCGGGCGGTTAATGCAGTCATGCCAGCTCTCCCGCAATATTTGAAGTGGTCTGAGTATGATATAACTTGGAGCCGGGAGGATCACCCGCCGCGTGTTGATAACCTGGGGCAGCTGGCTTTGGTGGTTGCCCCCAAGTGGGTGGATACGTGTTCACGAAGGTACTTATGGATGGCGGCAGCAGCATCAACATCCTGTACTATGATACTTTCAGCCGGATGGGTCTGCTTGATAAGAATCTTAAGCCCTCTTCAACAGTTTTTCATGGTGTGGTGCCTGGAAAATCAGCTTATCCAGTGGGGAAGATTTCTTTGGAAGTAGCTTTTGGTGATGAATTCAACTACAGGGTGGAGTCTTTGTGGTTTGAAGTGGTTAAAATCAAGAGCCCATATCACGCTCTGTTTGGACGACCGGCTTACGCCAAGTTCATGGCTAGGCCTTGCTATGTTTACTTGCAGCTCAAGATGCCCGAGTTGAATGGAACGATTACTGTGCATGGTGATCGGAAGACGGCTCTTGAGTGTGAGGAAGGTGACGCAGCTTACGCAGAGTCAAGTTGTGCTGAGGCAGAGCTCAAATTTTATAAGGAAAATGTTGACCCGGAAGATATGACTCCACTGAAGAAGCCTAACACGGAATCTGAGCCGCCCCTCAAGTTTGCGGCGGATGATACCAAACAGGTAGATTTCACTCCGGGCGACTCATCACAACAGTTCACTATCGGGGCTAACATGGACCCCGCATAGGAAAGCGCGCTCATCGAATTCATCCGTGAGAATCGGGACATCTTTGCGTGGAAGCCGTCTGACATGCCGGGTGTACCGAGAGAATTCGCTGAGCACCACCTTAATGTGGATCCTAAGTTCAAGCCGATCAAGCAGTTCCTTCGCCGTTTCAATGAAGAGCGGCGTAAAGCAATTGGGGAAGAGGTGGCCCGGCTCTTAGCAGCTGGGTTCATCGTGGAGGTTTTTCACCCGGAGTGGTTAGCTAACCCGGTTTTGGTGCTTAAGAAGAACGGCACGTGGCGTATGTGTGTGGATTACACGGATCTTAACAAGGCCTGTCCAGTTGACCCGTTTGCTCTCCCCCGGATCGACCAGATTATTGACGCAACGGCGGGTTGTGAGAGCTTATGCTTCCTGGACGCTTATTCAGGTTATCATCAGATCAAGATGGCAGTTAAAGACCAAGAGAAGACGGCTTTCATTACGCCTTTTGGTGCTTTCTGCTATGTATCTATGCCTTTTGGGCTCAAGAGTGCCCAGGCGACTTACCAGCGTTGTGTGCAGAACTGTCTTCATAGTCAAATTGGGCGCAATGTTCATGCTTATGTGGATGATATTGTGGTCAAGTCAAGAAAGAAGGAGGCTCTACTTGACGACCTGAAGGAAACGTTCGATAATTTACGGGTTTACAAGATGATGCTTAACCCGGCTAAGTGTGTCTTTGGGGTTCTTGCAGGAAAGCTCTTGGGATTTCTAGTCTCTGAGCGTGGCATTGAAGCTAATCCGGACAAGATAAAGGCTATCACCTCCTTGTCTGAGCCGGCGTGCATCAACGACGTTCAGCGCCTGGCGGGTCGAATCACTGCGTTAAGCCGGTTCATAAGTCGCCTGGGTGAGAAGGCTATTCCTCTGTATCAAATGATGAAGAAAATAGACAACTTTGTCTGGAGTAAGGCGGCGGGTGAAGCGTTTGAGGCGCTCAAGAAACTGCCATCTGAGCCGCCGGTTTTGGCCGCTCCGGCTGAGAAGGAACCTTTGCTCCTCTACGTGGCGGCTAATAACAGGGCAGTCATCGCGGCGGTTGTTGAAGAGCGTAAGGAGGCAGGGAAGGAATACCCGGTTCAGAGGACGGTTTACTACGTCAGTGAAGTTTTGATAGAGTCCAAGCATAGGTACCCGCATTGGCAGAAACTGATATACGGGGTGTTCATGGCGAATCATAAGTTGAAGCATTACTTCTTGGGACACCAGATCACTGTGGTTAGCTCTGCCCCGTTGGGAGACATAATTCAAAACAGAGAAGCCACTGGCAGGATTGCTAAGTGGGCATTGGAGCTTGGGCCCCTAAATCTGAAATATGTGCCTCGCACGGCTGTCAAGTCTCAAGCCTTGGTGGACTTCATAATCGACTGGACAGAGTGTCAATCGCCTGAGGAGAAGCCGGATAACACATATTGGACAATTCATTTTGATGGATCCAGGAAGTTAGAAAGGTCAGGGGCAGGAGTTGTCTTAACTTCCCCTAGAGGTGACAAGTTTTGTTACGTGTTACGGTTGATGTTTCCCTATACTAACAATGCAGCTGAATATGAGGCTTTACTTCATGGCCTCCGTGTGGCTAAGGAGATGAATCTGAGCCGGGTTAGATGTCTTGGCGACTCAGACCTCATGGCTCAGCAAGTTTTAGGCACGTGGGATTCCAAAGACCCACGGATGGCGGCTTATCGTCAGGCGGTGGATATCATTGCTGGACACTTCAAGGGTTATCAAGTGGATCATATTGACCGTCGCAAGAACGAGGCGGCTGATGCATTGTCAAGGCTGGGCTCTCAGCGTAAGCCGGTGCTGCCTAACGTTTTCTTGGATGTGTTATATCATCCGTCTGTTACGCTACCTTCAGAGGAGGATCTGGCCGTACCTGACCCGGAGGGGCAGCTGGTGGCGGCTCTGCATGCTATCCCTAACTGGACGCTGCCTTACTTAGCGTACTTGACTCGCGGCGAGTTACCCGAGGACGATACCTTGGCAAGACAAATCATCAGGCGATCTAAATCTATGACTATCATCAATGGCGAGTTACACAAGCGCAGTGTCACTGGTGTTTTCCAGCGTTGCGTTTCTCCTGAAGAGGGTAAGGAGATCTTAAATGAAATTCACGCCGGCGATCGTGGTCATCACGCCGGCTCAAAATCTCTGGTGGCCAAGGCTTTTCGGCATGGTTTCTTCTGGCTAACGGCTCATAAGGATGCAGAAGACTTGGTTCTCAAGTGTGATGGATGTCAGAAGTTCGGGCGACGTGCTCACGTGCCGGCTCGGGAGTTGCGTATGATTCCAATTACCTGGCCGTTTGCAGTCTAGGGGCTTGATATGGTTGGGCCCTTCAAGAGATCCAAAGACAAGAAGACCCACCTTTTGGTGGCGGTGGATAAGTTTACCAAGTGGGTGGAGGCTGAGCCTGTCGGCAAGTGTGACGCGGCTACGGCGGTTCAGTTTGTCAAAAAATTGATCTACCGCTTCGGTTACCCGCATAGTATCATCACAGATAATGGCACAAACCTATCCAAGGGGGCTATGCAGGCGTTCTGTGAAAGTGAGCACATCCGGCTTGACGTCTCTGCTGTTGCTCATCCACAATCCAATGGTCAGGCGGAGCGAGCTAACCAGGAGATCTTGAGAGGTATCAAACCCTGGCTTATGGTTCCTCTGCAGCGAACGCCGGGTTGTTGGGTGGAAGAGTTGCCGTCTGTTTTATGGAGCATCAGAACAACTCCCAACAGGTCAACAGGCTATATGCCTTTCTTCATGGTTTATGGTGCGGAAGCCATGTTACCAAGTGATATACGCCATGACTCGCCGAGAGTGGCGGCTTACGTTGAGACAGATAATGAGACAGCGCGTCAGGATGCGTTAGATGCTTTGGATGAAGAGCGTGATCTGGCAGCGGCTCGATCGGCGATTTATCAACAAGACCTGCGTTGCTATCATAGCCGCAGAGTTAAGACCCGGACGTTTCAGGAAGGCGACTTGGTGTTGCGTCTGATTCAAGATCAGACGGATGCGCACAAGCTATCTCCCCCATGGGAAGGACCCTTTGTGATCAGCAGAAATCTCAACAATGGGTCATACTATCTCATTGACATACGAGACGAGTCACGCACTTCTGGGCAGGAGACCCACCGGCCATGGAATATCGCTCATCTGCGGCCTTACTATACTTGAGTCATCAACTCCCCCCATTGTACATCATCATTGTATATATCACTTATATATATAATAAAGTTGGCATCCCTGTAAGCCGGGGCCTCTGCCGTTTTTACGTATCTCAGATTGTGCAAAGATGGATACAACTATTAGGTCATTTGGGGGCTTCCAACCCGCCAGGGTTTATCTTACACACCCTCTTGATCGGCTCTTCAACCACCATCAGGCCGGGTTATATACCCAAAAAGTTGACTCCGTCAACAAGGTCATTTGGGGGCTTCCAACCCGCCAGGTTTAGTTTACACACCCTCTTGATCGGCTCTTCAGCCACCGCAAGTTGGAGTTAAACCTGCCTGTAAGCTGCTGCTGCTCCGCCAGGTGACCCGCCAAACTCTTACCAGTTAATCTCGCTAGAGACCCTGAGCTGTTCAAAGATATTTGACAGTCACTCTCGCTAGAGACCCTGTACTGGTCAAGGTTAAACCGGCGGCTCTTGTCACGTGAGGGCCGGCTTACGGAAAGCGAGGATAAACTCACCCATCTGCTGCCGACTCTCCGCTATGTGGCCCGTTCGTACTCTTAAACAGTTACTCTTTTTAAGACCCTGCACTGTTTAAGGTTCAAACGACGGATTTATGTCATGTGAGAGGTAGCTTATGGGCCCTAAGGGTGCTCATGCCCTGCTGTGTCTCTCTCTGGTTCGTTGCGCTCTTACCAGTTAATCTCGCCTAGAGACCCTGAGCCGTTCAAAAGAATTGACGGTCACTCTTGCTAGAGACCCTGTACTATTAAGAGTTCAAGTAGCGAGTCCACCCAGAAGAACCGGCATATGAGTTTTCGACAAGAAAGGCAAGGTCATGAAAGATTTAACATCTCCGGGTTGTGCTTTTTCAAGCCGCCCTCACAGCAATGAAGAACATTGTCTTGTTTTTGCAGGGTTTATCTCCTAAAGATGAGCCGCCGTGAAGTCAGGTATTATGAGCAGAGCACAAGACAGACAAGTATGCATTAAGTTGTGCAAAGATTCATATGTGCGCGATGGCACGGCTCAAGCAAACAAGTTTTTCTATGTCTATTACAAACTCCCCAGGGAGCCCAAAATACCACGGACTTAAGTTTTTTACATTACTGGCCTTGGCGGGTCAAGAAGCCGGGTTATACGTTTCAGAAGCAATGATCAGCTTGACGGCGGGTCATCCTGCGCCGGGTCTTCGATCTCTTCGATCTGAAGATTGTCCACATCCCAGTTGCAGTTTGTTAAAGCTTCAAACTGAGCCTCGTCAAAGAGGGAAGACGGGTCAATCTCAGGAGCAAAGAGGTGCTTACAGCGTGCAGGAATTAAGTCTCTGGCTTCAAAAGTTGGGCAGCGCACTCGTTTGCTGTCCTCGCCATAAGCCGCCTGGTACGTCGTCAGATCAACTTCATTCGCCAGCGCTGATGCAAGTATTTGGGAGGCCTTCATACATTTGGCATAGTCATCCTCGGTAAAGTCTGAGCCGTCGTCTTTTTTGGATGGAAAGTCGTCCATCATCTCTTCCGCGGTCAGCTCCGGGGCAAAAGCCAGACACTGGCTTAGTGCAGCCATTGCGCCTTTTCTGGCGACTGATCGTTTGAGCTCATCAATTTGTTTGGGCAGAGTCGACAGGAGCTCTATCACTCCCTTCATAAATTTGGGGATGCTTTTTTCATTTAGCATCGCTTTGATGGTGCAAAGGGTGCCGCAGTATAGCTGTTCTGCCAAGGAATATACTGCCTTTAGCTTCAGCAAGCTGTCTGAAGATAGTTGGCGGCTTCTTTGACATGCAAGGAAAGATTTGGTGGTATAAGACGCCCGCACAGTTTTTTAAACATGGCAAGGAAATTTGCTAAGGTATACAGTACTTACCAAAGATAGCAGAAGTCATCCTCGAGATATGGCGCTTGAGGGTTTGCAGCTCATCTGACACAAGCTTGAGTTGCTGGTCAGCATCGTCTGCGCGCTTGGTCAGGGTGGCTTGTGTAGACTTAGCACTTTTCTTGAAGGCATCAAAATCAGCTTGAACCTTCTCAAGCTCCTTAACGGCAACCCGCCATTTTTCTTCCGCCTCAGACCGGGCGGTTTGTTGTGCAGCAAGACTTTCTCTTACGCCGGTCAGATCAGACTCGACCGCCTCCAAAGCTTCCTGTATTGTACAAAAACAAAACAAATCAGGAGAGTTAAGTCGCCAGGATGAGATGTTAGTATATGACAAGTCTCAAGCAGATTGCAAGCAATATACTTGACACTTGGGGGCTGATGTCTGTGTTTTCTCTCCAAGAATCCAATGAAGTTCTGGCTCATCTTCATAAAGTTAAGCCGGTACTTGGGGGCTACACACGGTGCTCTCCAAGGCTACAATGAAGTTCTGGCTCATCTTCATAAAGTTAAGCCGGTACTTGGGGGCTACACACGGCGCTCTCCAAGGCTACAATGAAGTTCCGGCTTATCTTCATAAAGTTAAGCCGCCACTTGGGGGCTACACACGGCGTTTTCCAAGTCTACAGTAAAGTTCTGGCTCATCATTTTTATACTGAGCCGGACTTGGGGGCTACCATTGATCAACTCTTCAAATTGAGTATCGTCTTACTATCTATACTAACCCGATACTTGGGGGCTACAGGCTAAGCTATTTGGAGTATGACACAGATTGGAAGAGCCGGTCTACCATTTACAATGTTAAATCAGCTCTTGGGGGCTACATAAGGGTATAAGGAAAAAGCAGGAGGAGTACCTCATATTTTTTCTTCATCAAACCAACAAGTTTGAGGTCCATGTTCCGGCTTGTTGACAGGCGGTTCAGATAACCAGCGTGTAATTCATCGGCAGTCAGCTTCTCCAACACAGGGAATTCAAAATCGAACTTCTCAGGCGAAGAAGCTTCAGCCTTGCTGGTATGTCTTGTCAATACATGAGGCTCGGGAGATTGATGACCCGTCCCGGTGATGATAACGTCTGGAAGAACTGTGTCTTCGATGGCTGTTGAAGGGCTGGGCGGCTTAGGATCATCCCTTGGAGGACTTTCAGTTGCCATGTCATGATCAGCTGGCTCAGAGGGCTGATGTATATCTTCAGGCGCATCTTTCATAACGTCAGTGGGCTCAGCATGAGTTGAAGGGGAGTCCGGCTTAGCAATCTCTGGTTCTTGGGCAGTAGGAGCAGCGGTAGACCCGCCGGTCTTCCTTCGTTTTGCTTGAGCCCTGGAAACAGAAAAGATTATTACATAAAGGACAAGGATGGTAGAAGGTATAATGCAGATACAAAGGTACGCACTCCGGGTTGATCTTCAGAGGTGGCAGCTTAGTCGCAGTGGAATCACCAGATGAAGGGGGCGTTTCCTGAAAGCAGTTAAAATAATAGAAAACAGAGTAAGGTTATAATGAAAGAACTAAGAAACTGGACTTAGTTAAAAAAGTACCTCAGCCGGCCGTTTCCGCGGAGCCGGAGAATTTGATAAGCCGGCCAAAAGCTCTTCAGAGCCGGCGCTCCGGGTCTGACGTCGGGAGTTGTGCTGTTGCTTTTTCAAAAGAAAATTGGGGTCTAAATAAGCAAGAGGATGAGAAAATGGGACTTTCCGGATGACCCGCCGTATTTTCTCTGGTGGAAAGTTTTCTGAGTCAGAGGAAATGTAGGTTACCTCAGGGGCGTCTGCATGGCTTGTTTCCGTTTCTTCCTGTGAATAATTGTTGTCAATAAGTGGCATAAAGAGACGGCCAAGGGAGTCAAGTTTTACCTCTGAGTCGTCAAGTTCAGGCGGTTCCTGAGTGGTAGTTTTTTTCTTCTGGATGCGGGTTTTACCCACCTTAGGCTTCCTCACAGGAGGGTTATACTTCTTCTTCCAGAAAGAAGAGCCGTCCTGCGCATAAGCCACCGAAAAGGTTAAAGGGAGCAAGGTAAAAGGTTAAGACAATGATGGCCAATTTTGTGGAAAAAGATTTCTTACAGCTGGAGCCGGGTTCTTGACACAGAAAGGTTTCAGCCCAACCTTGTTGCAAACTGCTTGCTTTTCACCAAGAAGGGTTTTGACGGAGGACTTGATGTCTTGTTCTGTCAGAGGGGTTGTGTTGAAGCAGAGAGGATCATTGGGCTCGCCCGTGAACTGGTGCATGAGCCGGTCACGCCGGCTCAGTGGCAAGATTTTCCAGCTAACCCAGCAGCGGGTTAAGTCGACGCCTATCAGGCCGTTGGCCATTAAGGCCCTGATCTTCACGAAAGCCGGAGCATACTTCGCTCGCTCTGCAGCGGACATCTGGTCTAGGAGTTCTCCTGTGTTGCAAAGCCGGGTTGGACGATAACCCGGCAGTGGATTCTCTTCTTCAGGAGAAGTGTCCTTGCAGTAGAACCAGGTCTTGTTCCAATCCTTGGGGTGACTTGGTAAGAGAGCTGCTGGATAGGGAAAATCTCTCCGTCGCTGGATAGACACGCCGCCAAGCTCCAAACTTGGCCCAGCCGCTACTTCAGTTTGGCGATTGACATAGTAGTAGTCCCGGAAGAGGTCAACAGACGGCTCTTCTTGCAAGTAAACTTCACATAACACTTGGAACTGACACATGTTGGTGACAGAGTTTGGACCTATATCTTGAGGATGAAGCTTGAAGAAATGAAGCACGTCTCGGAATTTTTTTGACCCGGGTGGGCTAAATCCATGAAGGAGATGATCAGTGAACACAACAACTTCTCCTTCCTGAGGAGTCGGTCTGATTTCTGGCCCTGGAACCCGCCAGTGTATAACATCCTGACCCGCAAAATACCCGACTCTACGAAGTCAAGTAGAAGCTGTTCGGTGACTCCAGAGCCGACCCAATCACAAGACGAAGGTGCTCTAGACATAATGGCGGGTTAAGCTGCGAAGGCACGGAGTACGGCGGGTTAGAAAAATGTTCAATAGTCAAGGCAACTATGGTCAGCATAATGCTGAGGTGTTAAGCCACTGAATTTTTTTTTTGGAGAGCCGCCAATGCAATGGCAGGTTAGGTGGGCAAGGCAATGCTGGAAAATGCGGCTAAGTGCGGACAAACAGGTTTCACATATTGTCATTATAACTGCAAGATCTACGGGCGAAGGTAAAACAACATATATTCATGACCTAAAAATGACAGTAGAAGAACAGGTGGTCGGCATGCGGTGGAGAATGCTATGCAGATCCAGAGCAAGTAGACATTGACAATTAAAAAGACAACCGCGATGGATGGACAGTAGTATGAAGATTCAAGGGGATACTTGCAATCTGCATTACGAAGGACAGCGACGAACAACGAAGAACATTACGAGAACCCGAAGAACTCGGGAAAACCCTAATCGAGATGGTCGCAGATTTAACAAAGAGTGATGATGGTACCTTGTGGATGCGGTTGAGCTCGCGGATTTTCTGGTTCGAATCGGGTTGATGCAGCGGCCGGCGTTGAGGACGACAGTGAGGTCCAGTCGGGGGCGGCGGAGCTCTGGAGGCGAAGCTGACTGAGGGAGGAAGAAGACAGAGGAGGCGGAGAAAGGAAAGAAGGCACCACGTGTCCCTATTTATGAGATGGGAGGGCAACAGTGTGCGCGAAAATCGAGGAGGCACAGTGATGATTGACCGAAGAGGGCGCCTCGATTTTCGGGCTGACCCTTCAATGAGAGGATCCGTTGCAAACGTCACAGAATCTTTTCAGAATATTCGATATGACGTCACGGCAGGTTATCAGTTTTCTTTTCAGATGACAGAAATGTGAGACTCGCCGCCAAGTGAGTTTGAAGATTGACATGTTGGGGATATAACCCCGTGGTGAGACCCGCCCAGGAGGGGCCGGGTCATACCTGGCGGCTCATAGCCAAGACCCATGAGGTGGGCCGGAAGATGAAGGCCAGGCCACATGGCGGCTTACCTGACGGGCCAAGAAGAAGGCCCAGACAGAAGATGGTATGAAGACCCGGGCGGTTAAGCCGCCCGGAGACGGCTTGCCCAAGACGGCAAGGCGGCTTAGAGACAGGATCAACTACGATGTATGAGTCGGTTTAGGACTCGTGTAACCCAGAAGCCTCGACCTCCTATATAAAGGTGAGGCCCTGGGGCGGCTTAGACAGAAACCAATCAATCGAGAACTAGGTCAAGCGAATCCGCTCCCTTGTAACCGATAGTCCAATCAATACAACACAAGCAGGACATAGGCTTTTACCTCTTCTTGAGGGGCCGAACCTGGGTAAACTCGTGTCCCTCGTCTCGACCAACCCCTTTGAGTCCGCCGCCTTAGCGATGGCCTCGAACCTAAGTCTTCGGACATCTGCCGTGACAAAACCACGACACGATCGGAGGCTCCAAAACATCCCAAAACCCCCCTAACCCTAATACTTGCCTATAAATAGTTGCCTTCCCCTTCCATTTTTGGCCTCCATAGCCTCCCCGCATCGTTTTCCGTGCCCAACCACCTCCCTGCCGCCACTTGTTGATGCCAGATCTGCCAAGCGCCGCCGCAGCCGCCCCCGTAGCCAACGGGAGCACGCCACGTCGCCTCCCCGCATCGCCCCTGTCTCCCTCCCGCCGTCGTGGCCCGTTGAGGCCCATCGTGGGCCCGCCCCCAGGCCCGACCGGGCCGAGCCGGAGCCCGAGCGCCGCCGCTCCGCTCCCGCATGTCCCTGCCTCCCGAGCTGCCCCGACCCGCGATCCTCGCTGGAGGCTGCCCTGACTCGCCGCCGGCGCCCCAGCACCGCCCGTCGCCGGCCACCGGAGCGGCGCTTCCACCACCAAGCTAGGCCCCGGTGCCGCGCGAGAGCTCCCTGTGGTCAGAGCTCCTCCATTCCGCCCCCGCTCAGTGTAGCATCGGCCCCATCCGCCGTCAGACCTCGATCTCGTGGCAGCCGCCGGATCTGGCGTTGCACCGCCGTCCCTGCCCGGATCTGCTTCCAGCGCATCCTCTCCGGCCGGATCCATGCCCTCGTCGTCCCCGTGTCGCGCTGCCATGGCCTACAACGCAGGCAGCCGCCATCGCCATGTTCCTCGCCTCGCCTGCGTCCTGAGGTCAGGGGGCGAGCATGAGTGCCCGCTGACCCGCGAGCTGGGTCGGCCACGCCCGCGTGGGCCACGCACGCGCAAGGCCCGGCGAGCCTCGAGGTGCCAGGCCGCCTCCTCACCGACCCGGGCCAAGCCCATGGTGAGCCTCTGCCCAACCCCGCTATCCCTCACCCGTGCGCCTTTTCGCTATGTGACGCTCTGACTATTTTAAAATGTCTAAATTGTGCATATTCATTGTGACACATTTTTGTACAGCAACATATACATGTTATATATGATTTTGGGGTAGAAAAATCCAATGGATCCATCTGTGCAATTAGTTTTGTCATTTGAGGAAGTTTGTGTGCATGTTGTTTTGCGGTGATGCCCTTTTGTTATTTTCGTGTGATTTAATCCTTGCATCATATGAATTATTGTTGAACATGAGTTATGCCCTTTGACATGTGCACTAGCCCCTGGTCTTTTTGTTTGCTATGATAATCCATGTTTAGGTGTTATTTCCTTGTTGCCAACATGCCATAAAAATATTGCCGTTTTGAGGGTCCAAAATAATTCTAAGTCTGAATCTGTTATTTTGTTGCCATGTTGCCATGTGATTTGCTATTGATCTAGGAGTCTTTTGTGGTTGCTCCAAAGGAGTCTTTTGTTAAGCATGTAGTTGTCTACCAGGTTGTACCATTTGTTGCCATGTATAGGATTTGCATCATAGTTATTTCTATTGTCCAATATGTCAATCTGTTAAAAACTGCTGCTCATGTCTAGTCTAATTTTCACTAATTCTGAGAATCTTTTTATTTCAAAATGCCATGTTGTGTGGATGGTTGCCATGAATCTGTGCATAATTTGGTGTTGCCATAATGGGATGAATTGTAGTGCATCATGTCTACTACCATGCGGTTAAGTTTCATGCCAATATATGACCTGTAGCATATAGTTTTACTGCTGCCAATATGCCTCCACAAAAATTGGCTATGCTAAAACCTGTTATTTTCACTAAGTCCTAAACTGTTATATTTTATTGCCATGTTGTGAGCTTCCTACCATGTGATCCATGACTCTGTTGAGTATCAAATGTGAATATGAAATGAGGTGTGTGTTATATGCTACTGCCCCATGCTTAGTTTGTGCATATTAGGATCTTGTAGCTTGTTGTTTTCATGTGTGCAATATGCCATGTTGCTGTTTTGGACAGATTTGAATTAAAACTTGTGTTGGTTGTTGTGGTTGAACCGTAACTCCGTTTGAGCATGTCCTATATGAAACTTGACTAGAATTCCATTTATGCGACAATCATCCCCGTTTATTCTTCCACTCGTAAGTTAGCCACTCAAATAAATGCTTAGTGCTTACTGCAGCCTCACCACTTAACCATACCTCACCCATTAAGCTTTAATAGTCTTGATACCCTTGGAAATGAGATTGCTGAGTCCATGTGGCTCACAGATTACTACAACAACAGTTGAAGGTATAGGTAATGCGATGATTTGACGTGAGCGCGATGCTTGTTTGATTTGGAGTTCTTCTTCTTCTTCATCGATCTAGGATGGGTTCCAGGCGGCAGCCTTGGATAGCAAGGATGGATGTCATTTTATCGTTTGGTTTCGTCCGTAGTCGGACCCTGCTCTTCTGTATGATGCTTGTTATGTTGTTGTGTTGATGTGATATTGATGTAGCTTGTGGCGAGTGTAAGCCAATTCCATATACTCATCTCTTCTTTACATGTACTTGTAATGATATCCATTCTTGCGAAACGATGAGATGCGCTTCTATCCTTGTCGAGGCCCTCGTGCCAAAATAAGGATATGATCACATCTTGGGTGTGACAAGTTGGTATCGGAGCCTGTACCGACCTAGGAGCCCCCTTGATTGATCGAACTTGGCCGTGTCGAGTCTAGTGAAAAACTATTTTGAGTCTAGTTATATATATCAGAGAGTAGGTTTCTTTTACTCCTCTTCTATGCTCTGTTGAGTTATTCGACTTAGGAATATTGATTCTACTCCTCATCTCGCTCAAAAAAAAATTAGGATCACGCGGGTATTTTGGAAACTATATGATGCCGATGTGAAGGAATTCTGTCTTGGTGCCTCCTGTTATCGAGGAGTAGAGCTCCAAGGGATTTTTGCACATCGTTATCGTTCAGTTTCCTTAGTATCTCAGGACGGAGGATATTCGAAATTGTTTCAATACTAGTAGTGGCGAGAGGAGTCCAGCATCCCCAGTACTGGTGGAGAGAGTTCGGATGTACTGTCATACTTAGTATCGTTGTGATTACGAGTGTCTGAGGTAGACGAGTTTGCGGAGTTTCTTGGATTATGGTGTGGAATGTTGCGGGTGCAGTTGTAGCTGATTACCCTGGGTACGTTCCTGGGTCTGCAACCCGAATCGCATAAACAAGAAAAACTTCAGAAATTCTTAGGTGGGAATTCAAGTAGTTACCTAGGATTATCCTTCCAACAAATGCAAATGGGTTTGTGTTTGTTCCGGCTTGTTTCGTAAGCCTCATCTTTTGTTTTGTTGAAGTATGGTAATTCAAGTTCCTTCAATGTCAAGTCTTTCCATCCGGTGTGCTACTCTTCAAGATAATTCTATCCTTTTCAATATTTGCAAGATCAATCCTCATATTCTTTTCTGGAGTTCGTTTCATCCGTCCCAAGTTTTCTTTGTTTTTCCCCACCCTCCCGCCCTTTTTCTTTCAACGGGCAAATTGCCATCCAAGTGCCTTTCTTTTCATCGATGCTTCCGCTATCTTTTCTTCTGTGTTGTATCCGGTGATTCATTGTGAAGATGCTCAAGTGCTCAAGTTCATCATTCTTGTTCTTGTTCTCTTTTCCAGTGGATTCAATTCAAGTTTTCGTTGCTCATCATATCCTTTTCATTCTCTAAACGCTCTCCCATGTTGGAAGTTCTTATCCAAGCCTCTCTTGTTTAATCGCCTCTATCTATCCTGTCCAGTGTGTCAAGATATCTCAGAAGACTTTCATTTCCATTCAGATCCTCTTAAATTATTTTGAGGTTCTCACCTCATCAAGTTTTCAATTTATTCTGGTGCAATCTCTCTTTCTAAGCAATCGTTTCAACGGTGGTCTCTTGAGTGGGCTCATAACCCACAGGTTTTTTTCCCAGGATCTTACCTGGCTCTTTTAATATTTCCGGAGATGTCCTCAAGTTCTTTTCAATATGACGTAAGAATGAATTTCATCAATCATATTCTTTCTCCAAGATTGCTTTATATTATTGTCATCGTTGGCTCAACCTTTCTATTCCTCATTGTTCGGGAGTGCCTCAGGTAATTCTTGGTGCTGTTTCTCATCATCATTCTCAGCGTTGAAGAACGAAGGAGTGTTTTCTTTTAAACCTTTGTCCAATCTCCTGAAGGTTCTTGGTTTGAGCTTGTTGCTATCCTCTCTAATTGTTTTCGATCATGAGTAATTCTTTCCATATCTATCCGGAGCATTTCAGAGTTGTTTTCATTTCCCGATCCTCCGAAGGCCATCATTTCAGAAGATTTCTTAGTTCTCAGCTTTCAGCTCTCATTTTCAAATTCTTCTCAATTGTTATCTCTTCGTTCGTATCTCAAGTATTTCGGTGCTTCGTTCAAGTTTTCTGCTAGGCGGATCATGATCTCTTTGTTCTGGTGCATCTTCATTCATTCATTGTATCCTCATTCATTTGCAAATTCTTGTCGGTGGTTCGTTCAAGACTTCTTCAAGCTTGTTTCATCTCCATTCAATCATCTCAAGAAGAATAAGTGGTATGCCAAATCCGTTGCTTGTCATCAATTTAACTTGATGAAGGAGAGGCATAACTTAAATCTTATTCTTGTTCACCAAGGTGATTTCAATCCTTCTTCCGGAGTTGTTCATGATATTGAATTCTCTATTCTAGTTGCTTATCTTTTCTTTTCCGGAGTTCCAAGTTTCTCAAGACTCTCTTTGCGAAGCTTCATCTAAATCTTGCAAGACCTCAATCTTGTTTATTTTACACCCTTCAATTCTTTTCTATCATCCTTCATTTCCGGAGGCTCTTCATGGTGGTTCATCAAGATTACTATCATTCTCAAGCGTTCTTCAAGTTTTGTTGGAGGTCCTCAAGTATTCTTATCTTGCATTTCAAAATGCAATTCTTTCTCCCTTATCTTTTGAGATGGTGTTATAACATTCTTGATTATGAGGAGTCTCGAGGAGTATTTGTCAAGAATGAGATATTTAAACCCATCATTTCTTCCTTGGAATTATCTTGGATTGGATTTCACCTAAAGCGTTTCCTAAGGATTGTTGCTATCGTGGTGCTTATCATGATCCAAGTTTTCTCCTCCTCTTGGTGAAAGAAGTTTTCATCTCTTCGTGGTCTCAATGAAACCAATTGTTTCCGTTAGTGGCCGGTTGTCACCTCATAATTTTGAGATGTTTTCCATAAGCCCACAACAAGTTCTCTTTTCGTTGTTGGATTTCCAACAACTCCGTTCAACCATTCTTTGTAAGGATGCTTTCAAATTCATTGTGGTAGAAGTTGTCATTTCCTTCTCCGATCTTTTCTTTCAACGATCTAGTTTCTATTCTCTGTTCCGAAGGCGTGGTGATGTTGCTCCCTTCGAACCGTCATCTTGTTTTGTCAAGATCATGTTCATTCCTCGCTTATCTTTTAACCAGAGTGTTGTTTTCTCTTTTCAAGTTCTCTCCATCTTATCAAATTTTGCCTCTCTATCCTACCGAAGTGCTGCCGAAATTTCTTTGAATTCTTGCTTGTTTCTCATATCATTCTTCATCTCTTCCAACCTTCATGTTTCCATGGTTTCACTCGTTTGTCAAAGAAGCAACTAAGCTCTACCTCTTCCTTTCATCTTCCTCTTCCCCTTCTCATTCTAAGATCTCGGGTCGAGATCTCTTGTAAGTGGAGGAGAGTTGTAACAGCCCGGGACCGACGCTCCAGAAGATTCCCCTTTTATTTCCATTCTCGTCATGTGATTCGTTTTATTGTCGCATTCATCATCGCATCATTCGCATCATCTACATTGCATCGGCACTCCGTTGCCGTCATGTTTTCAAAACTTGCATCCGCTAGTAGTTGTCGGTTCTCCCCGTTGACCGTTTCGAGACCAACCACACCCTCACGTGCCCGTGGCATAAAAAAATATCGTTTTTAAAGTGCGCGAAAAATATTCTTGGATTGGGTCGAAAGTTGGCATGCGGTCTTGTTATATTGTAGGTAGACCACCTGCCAAGTTTCATCGCAATCAGAGGTCGTTTGATACCCGAACGGTCGACCGTAGCGGCACCATCATTGGTTTATTCGTCGGACGTTTTTCGGTCTTTAAAACCTCTGTCATGGGCCGCAAACATTCCCTCTCATCCCCACCTAGCCCAACTACACAGCTCAACCAGCCCATCCTAACCCACCTCTCCGACCTGATCATCGGATCGCGATCGGAGGCTCCAAAACATCCCAAAACCCCCCTAACCCTAATCCTTGCCTATAAATAGTTGCCTTCCCATTCCATTTTTGGCCTCCATAGCCTCCCTGGATCGTTTTCCGTGCCCAGCCACCTCCCTGCCGCCACTTGTCGATGCCAGATCTGCCAAGCGCTGCCGCAGCCACCCCCGTAGCCAACGGGAGCGCGCCACGTCACCACCCCGCATCGCCCCTGTCTACCTCCCGCCGACGTGGCCCGTTGAGGCCCATCGTGGGCCCGCCCCCGGGCCCGACCGGGCCGAGCCGGAGCCCGAGCGCCGCCGCTCCGCTCCCGCATGTCCCTGCCTCCCGAGCTGCCCTACCCGCGACCCTCGCTGGAGGCTGCCCCGACTCGCCGCCGGCGCCCCAGCACCGCCCGTCGCCGGCCACCGGAGCCGCGCTTCCACCACCAAGCCAGGCCCCAGTGCCACGCGAGAGATCCCCGCGGTCAGAGCTCCTCCATTCCGCCCCTGCTCAGTGCAGCATCGGCCCCATCTGCCGTCGGACCTCGATCTCGTGGCCGCCGCCGGATCCGGTGCTGCACCGCCGTCCCTGCTCGGATCTGCTTCGAACGCATCCTCTCCGGCCGGATCCATGCCCTCGTCGTCCCCGTGTCGCGCCGCCATGGCCTCCAACGCAGGCAGCCGCCGTCGCCATGTTCCTCGCCTCGCCTGCGTCCTGAGGTCGGGGGGGGCGAGCACGAGTGCCCGCTGACCTGCGAGCTGGGCCGGCCTCGCCCGCGTGGGCCACGCACGCGCAAGGCCCGGCGAGCCTCGACCTACCAGGCCGCCTCCTCACCGACCCGGGCCAAGCCCATGGTGAGCCTCTTCCCAACACCGCTATCCCTCGCCCATGCGCCTTTTCGCTATGTGACGCTCTGCCTATTTTAAATTGTCTAAATTGTACATATTCATTGTGACACGTTTTTGTACAGCAACATATACATGTTATATATGATTTTGGGGTAGAAAAATCCATTGGATCCATCTGTGCAATTAGTTTTGTCATTTGAGTAAGTTTGTGTGCATGTTGTTTTGCGGTGATGCCCTTTTGTTATTTTCGTGTGATTTAATCCTTGCATCATATGAATTATTGTTGAACATGAGTTATGCCCTTTGACATGTGCACTAGCCCCTGGTCTTTTTGTTAGCTATGATAATCCATGTTTAGGTGTTATTTCCTTGTTGCCAACATGCCATAAAAATATTGCCGTTTTGAGGGTCCAAAATAATTCTAAGTCTGAATCTGTTATTTTGTTGTCATGTTGCCATGTGATTTGCTATTGATCTAGGAGTCTTTTGTGGTTGCTCCAAAGGAGTCTTTTGTTAAGCATGTAGTTGTCTACCAGGTTGTACCATTTTTTGCCATGTATAGGATTTGCATCATAGTTATTTCTATTGTCCAATATGTCAATCTGTTAAAAACTGCTGCTCATGTCTAGTCTAATTTTCACTAATTCTGAGAATCTGTTTATTTCAAAATGCAATGTTGTGTGGATGGTTGCCATGAATCTGTGCATAATTTTGTGTTGCCATAATGGGATGAATTGTAGTGCATCATGTCTACTACCATGCGGTTAAGTTTCATGCCAATATATGACCTGTAGCATATAGTTTTACTGCTGTCAATATGCCTCCACAAAAATCTGCTATGCTAAAACCTGTTATTTTCACTAAGTCCTAAACTGTTATATTTTATTGCCATGTTGTGAGCTTCCTACCATGTGATCCATGACTCTGTTGAGTATCAAATGTGAATATGAAATGAGGTGTGTGTTATATGCTACTGCCCCATGCTTAGTTTGTGCATATTAGGATCTTGTAGCTTGTTGTTTTCATGTGTGCAATATGCCATGTTGCTGTTTTGGACAGATTTGAATTAAAACTTGTGTTGGTTGTTGTGGTTGAACCGTAACTTCGCTTGAGCATGTCCTATATGAAACTTGACTAGAATTCCATTTATGCGACAATCATCCCCGTTTATTCTTCCACTCGTAAGTTAGCCACTCAAATAAATGCTTAGTGCTTACTGCAGCCTCACCACTTAACCATACCTCACCCATTAAGCTTTAATAGTCTTGATACCCTTGGAAATGAGATTGCTGAGTCCATGTGGCTCACAGATTACTACAACAACAGTTGCAGGTACAGGTAATGCGATGATTTGACGTGAGCGCGATGCTTGTTTGATTTGGAGTTCTTCTTCTTCTTCATCGATCTAGGATGGGTTCCAGGCGGCAGCCTTGGATAGCAAGGATGGATGTCATTTTATCGTTTGGTTTCGTCCGTAGTCGGACCCTGCTCTTCTGTATGATGCTTGTTATGTTGTTGTGTTGATGTGATATTGATGTAGCTTGTGGCGAGTGTAAGCCAATTCCATATACTCATCTCTTCTTTACATGTACTTGTAATGATATCCATTCTTGCGAAACGATGAGATGCGCTTCTATCCTTGTCGAGGCCCTCGTGCCAAAATAAGGATAGGATCACATCTTGGGTGTGACAAGTTGGTATCGGAGCCTGTACCGACCTAGGAGCCCCCTTGATTGATCGAACTTGGCCATGTCGAGTCTAGTGAAAAACTATTTTGAGTCTAGTTATATATATCAGAGAGTAGGTTTCTTTTACTCCTCTTCTATGCTCTGTTGAGTTATTCGACTTAGGAATATTGATTCTACTCCTCATCTCGCTCAAAAAAAAATTAGGATCACGCGGGTATTTTGGAAACTATATGATGCCGATGTGAAGGAATTCTGTCTTGGTGCCTCCTGTTATCGAGGAGTAGAGCTCCAAGGGATTTTTGCACATCGTTATCGTTCAGTTTCCTTAGTATCTCAGGATGGAGGATATTCGAAATTGTTTCAATACTAGTAGTGGCGAGAGGAGTCCAGCATCCCCAGTACTGGTGGAGAGAGTTCGGATGTACTGTCATACTTAGTATCGTTGTGATTACGAGTGTCTGAGGTAGACGAGTTTGCGGAGTTTCTTGGATTATGGTGTGGAATGTTGCGGGTGCAGTTGTAGCTGATTACCCTGGGTACGTTCCTGGGTCTGCAACCCGAATCGCATAAACAAGAAAAACTTCAGAAATTCTTAGGTGGGAATTCAAGTAGTTACCTAGGATTATCCTTCCAACAAATGCAAATGGGTTTGTGTTTGTTCCGGCTTGTTTCGTAAGCCTCATCTTTTGTTTTGTTGAAGTATGGTAATTCAAGTTCCTTCAATGTCAAGTCTTTCCATCCGGTGTGCTACTCTTCAAGATAATTCTATCCTTTTCAATATTTGCAAGATCAATCCTCATATTCTTTTCTGGAGTTCGTTTCATCCGTCCCAAGTTTTCTTTGTTTTTCCCCACCCTCCCGCCCTTTTTCTTTCAACGGGCAAATTGCCATCCAAGTGCCTTTCTTTTCATCGATGCTTCCGCTATCTTTTCTTCTGTGTTGTATCCGGTGATTCATTGTGAAGATGCTCAAGTGCTCAAGTTCATCATTCTTGTTCTTGTTCTCTTTTCCAGTGGATTCAATTCAAGTTTTCGTTGCTCATCATATCCTTTTCATTCTCTAAACGCTCTCCCATGTTGGAAGTTCTTATCCAAGCCTCTCTTGTTTAATCGCCTCTATCTATCCTGTCCAGTGTGTCAAGATATCTCAGAAGACTTTCATTTCCATTCAGATCCTCTTAAATTATTTTGAGGTTCTCACCTCATCAAGTTTTCAATTTATTCTGGTGCAATCTCTCTTTCTAAGCAATCGTTTCAACGGTGGTCTCTTGAGTGGGCTCATAACCCACAGGTTTTTTTCCCAGGATCTTACCTGGCTCTTTTAATATTTCCGGAGATGTCCTCAAGTTCTTTTCAATATGACGTAAGAATGAATTTCATCAATCATATTCTTTCTCCAAGATTGCTTTATATTATTGTCATCGTTGGCTCAACCTTTCTATTCCTCATTGTTCGGGAGTGCCTCAGGTAATTCTTGGTGCTGTTTCTCATCATCATTCTCAGCGTTGAAGAACGAAGGAGTGTTTTCTTTTAAACCTTTGTCCAATCTCCTGAAGGTTCTTGGTTTGAGCTTGTTGCTATCCTCTCTAATTGTTTTCGATCATGAGTAATTCTTTCCATATCTATCCGGAGCATTTCAGAGTTGTTTTCATTTCCCGATCCTCCGAAGGCCATCATTTCAGAAGATTTCTTAGTTCTCAGCTTTCAGCTCTCATTTTCAAATTCTTCTCAATTGTTATCTCTTCGTTCGTATCTCAAGTATTTCGGTGCTTCGTTCAAGTTTTCTGCTAGGCGGATCATGATCTCTTTGTTCTGGTGCATCTTCATTCATTCATTGTATCCTCATTCATTTGCAAATTCTTGTCGGTGGTTCGTTCAAGACTTCTTCAAGCTTGTTTCATCTCCATTCAATCATCTCAAGAAGAATAAGTGGTATGCCAAATCCGTTGCTTGTCATCAATTTAACTTGATGAAGGAGAGGCATAACTTAAATCTTATTCTTGTTCACCAAGGTGATTTCAATCCTTCTTCCGGAGTTGTTCATGATATTGAATTCTCTATTCTAGTTGCTTATCTTTTCTTTTCCGGAGTTCCAAGTTTCTCAAGACTCTCTTTGCGAAGCTTCATCTAAATCTTGCAAGACCTCAATCTTGTTTATTTTACACCCTTCAATTCTTTTCTATCATCCTTCATTTCCGGAGGCTCTTCATGGTGGTTCATCAAGATTTCTATCATTCTCAAGCGTTCTTCAAGTTTTGTTGGAGGTCCTCAAGTATTCTTATCTTGCATTTCAAAATGCAATTCTTTCTCCCTTATCTTTTGAGATGGTGTTATAACATTCTTGATTATGAGGAGTCTCGAGGAGTATTTGTCAAGAATGAGATATTTAAACCCATCATTTCTTCCTTGGAATTATCTTGGATTGGATTTCACCTAAAGCGTTTCCTAAGGATTGTTGCTATCGTGGTGCTTATCATGATCCAAGTTTTCTCCTCCTCTTGGTGAAAGAAGTTTTCATCTCTTCGTGGTCTCAATGAAACCAATTGTTTCCGTTAGTGGCCGGTTGTCACCTCATAATTTTGAGATGTTTTCCATAAGCCCACAACAAGTTCTCTTTTCGTTGTTGGATTTCCAACAACTCCGTTCAACCATTCTTTGTAAGGATGCTTTCAAATTCATTGTGGTAGAAGTTGTCATTTCCTTCTCCGATCTTTTCTTTCAACGATCTAGTTTCTATTCTCTGTTCCGAAGGCGTGGTGATGTTGCTCCCTTCGAACCGTCATCTTGTTTTGTCAAGATCATGTTCATTCCTCGCTTATCTTTTAACCAGAGTGTTGTTTTCTCTTTTCAAGTTCTCTCCATCTTATCAAATTTTGCCTCTCTATCCTACCGAAGTGCTGCCGAAATTTCTTTGAATTCTTGCTTGTTTCTCATATCATTCTTCATCTCTTCCAACCTTCATGTTTCCATGGTTTCACTCGTTTGTCAAAGAAGCAACTAAGCTCTACCTCTTCCTTTCATCTTCCTCTTCCCCTTCTCATTCTAAGATCTCGGGTCGAGATCTCTTGTAAGTGGAGGAGAGTTGTAACAGCCCGGGACCGACGCTCCAGAAGATTCCCCTTTTATTTCCATTCTCGTCATGTGATTCGTTTTATTGTCGCATTCATCATCGCATCATTCGCATCATCTACATTGCATCGGCACTCCGTTGCCGTCATGTTTTCAAAACTTGCATCCACTAGTAGTTGTCGGTTCTCCCCGTTGACCGTTTCGAGACCAACCACACCCTCACGTGCCCGTGGCATAAAAAAATATCGTTTTTAAAGTGCGCGAAAAATATTCTTGGATTGGGTCGAAAGTTGGCATGCGGTCTTGTTATATTGTAGGTAGACCACCTGCCAAGTTTCATCGCAATCAGAGGTCCTTTGATACCCGAACGGTCGACCGTAGCGGCACCGTCATTGGTTTATTCGTCGGACGTTTTTCGGTCTTTAAAACCTCTGTCATGGGCCGCAAACATTCCCTCTCATCCCCACCTAGCCCAACTACACAGCTCAACCAGCCCATCCTAACCCACCTCTCCGACCTGATCATCGGATCGCGATCGGAGGCTCCAAAACATCCCAAAACCCCCTAACCCTAATCCTTGCCTATAAATAGTTGCCTTCCCCTTCCATTTTTGGCCTCCATAGCCTCCCTGGATCGTTTTCCGTGCCCAGCCACCTCCCTGCCGCCACTTGTCGATGCCAGATCTGCCAAGCGCTGCCGCAGCCACCCCCGTAGCCAACGGGAGCGCGCCACGTCACCACCCCGCATCGCCCCTGTCTCCCTCCCGCCGACGTGGCCCGTTGAGGTACATCGTGGGCCCGCCCCCGGGCCCGACCGGGCCGAGCCGGAGCCCGAGCGCCGCCGCTCCGCTCCCGCATGTCCCTGCCTCCCGAGCTGCCCCTACCCGCGACCCTCGCTGGAGGCTGCCCCGACTCGCCGCCGGCGCCCCAGCACCGCCCGTCGCCGGCCACCGGAGCCGCGCTTCCACCACCAAGCCAGGCCCCGGTGCCACGCGAGAGCTCCCCGCGGTCAGAGCTCCTCCATTCCGCCCCTGCTCAGTGCAGCATCGGCCCCATCTGCCGTCGGACCTCGATCTCGTGGCCGCCGCCGGATCCGGTGCTGCACCGCCGTCCCTGCTCGTATCTGCTTCCAACGCATCCTCTCATGCCGGATCCATGCCCTCGTCGTCCCCGTGTCGCGCCGCCATGGCCTCCAACGCAGGCAGCCGCCATCGCCATGTTCCTCGCCTCGCCTGCGTCCTGAGGTCGGGGGGGCGAGCACGAGTGCCCGCTGACCTGCGAGCTGGGCCGGCCTCGCCCGCGTGGGCCACGCACGCGCAAGGCCCGGCGAGCCTCGAGCTACCAGGCCGCCTCCTCACCGACCCGGGCCAAGCCCATGGTGAGCCTCTTCCCAACACCGCTATCCCTCGCCCATGCGCCTTTTCGCTATGTGACGCTCTGACTATTTTAAAATGTCTAAATTGTGCATATTCATTGTGACACATTTTTGTACAGCAACATATACATGTTATATATGATTTTGGGGTAGAAAAATCCATTGGATCCATCTGTGCAATTAGTTTTGTCATTTGAGGAAGTTTGTGTGCATGTTGTTTTGCGGTGATGCCCTTTTGTTATTTTCGTGTGATTTAATCCTTGCATCATATGAATTATTGTTGAACATGAGTTATGCCCTTTGACATGTGCACTAGCCCCTGGTCTTTTTGTTTGCTATGATAATCCATGTTTAGGTGTTATTTCCTTGTTGCCAACATGCCATAAAAATATTGCCGTTTTGAGGGTCCAAAATAATTCTAAGTCTGAATCTGTTATTTTGTTGCCATGTTGCCATGTGATTTGCTATTGATCTAGGAGTCTTTTGTGGTTGCTCCAAAGGAGTCTTTTGTTAAGCATGTAGTTGTCTACCAGGTTGTACCATTTGTTGCCATGTATAGGATTTGCATCATAGTTATTTCTATTGTCCAATATGTCAATCTGTTAAAAACTGCTGCTCATGTCTAGTCTAATTTTCACCAAGTCTGAGAATCTGTTTATTTCAAAATGCCATGTTGTGTGGATGATTGCCATGAATCTGTGCATAATTTGGTGTTGCCATAATGGGATGAATTGTAGTGCATCATGTCTACTACCATGCGGTTAAGTTTCATACCAATATATGACATGTAGCATATAGTTTTACTGCTGCCAATATGCCTCCACAAAAATCTGCTATGCTAAAACCTGTTATTTTCACTAAGTCCTAAACTGTTATATTTTATTGCCATGTTGTGAGCTTCCTACCATGTGATCCATGACTCTTTTGAGTATGAAATGTGAATATGAAATGAAGTATGTATTATATGCTACTGCCCCATGCTTAGTTTGTGCATATTAGGATCTTGTAGCTTGTTGTTTTCATGTGTGCAATATGCCATGTTGCTGTTTTGGACAGATTTGAATTAAAACTTGTGTTGGTTGTTGTGGTTGAACCGTAACTCCGTTTGAGCATGTCCTATATGAAACTTGACTAGAATTCCATGTAGTTTCATAATATCTTGCTGCATCCATGATTTAACATGCTTGTGGTGGTTGTTTGCATGCATTTTGCATTCATGGCATATGCATCTTGTGATTGTCATATCTTCTAGACCATAGCTCCGTTGCCAATGTTCTATATATGTAAATCGACTAGAATGACGCGTAGAATCACATGGTGCATTTTGTTTTGCTGTTTAGCAAATATAAAACATGATTAGTTCAGATCTGGACCAATTTCGAAATTAACATATGGGGTCGTTTCGGAAATGCTATATGTTGTTTCCGGCCTCATTTAAACTTGCCTAGAGGTGTAGTTTACTTTTGCTTCACCTCTTGCCATGCTTAACAACATTTAATATTGTTGTGTACCTAAACGGGAATGAACTAAGTAACTCAAGAGTGGAGTTTCGTCAATATGCAACTCGTTGCATATTGAGCTTCACTTAATGTGTAGTGTTTGACTGTTGCATCTTGCCATGCCATGCCTTGCATAGTTAAACTTGACATGCATCATCTTTCCTTGCGCATCATGTCGTGCATATGTTGTGGTGTTTATCGTGTGTTGATTGTTGTTTCCGAATTGATTCTTCTCGATAGAGTTCCGAAAGCGTCCGGAGTGTGAGGATTCGTTCGTCTACTTCACGGATCGTCTTCTTCATGGACTCGTTCTTCTTGCAAGCGGGATCTCAGGCAAGATGACCATTTCCGTAGATACCATTACTATCATTGCCATGCTAGATGTCTTGTTTCTATTGGTTGTCTCGCTACCTACCACTTGCTTGTCAAGCCTCCCAAATTGCCATGAAAAGCCTCTAACCCCTCCACATCCAGCAAACCATTGTTTGGCTATGTTACCGCTTGCTCAGCCCTTCTTATAGCATTGCTAGTTGCAGGAGCAACTGGTTCCATGTGCAACATGGATTTTTTTTTTATATATCACAATACTATTGCTATTTAATTTAATGCACATATATACTTGGTAAAGGGTGGAAGGCTTGGCCTTTTGCTCGGTGTTTTGTTCCACTCTTGCCGCCCTAGTTACTTGTGTACCGGTGTTATGTTCCATATTTTGTGCTCCTAACATGCTCGGGGTTGTTATGGGGACCCCCTTGACCATTCGTTTTAGATTAAAACTTGTCTGGCAAGATCCAACTTTGGTACTACATTTGCTAAACAACTTAATAAAATGCATAGGGACCCGCCGGCACCCGCGGAAAATTAATCAACAACCCGGGCCAGTGCTCCTCATGAGTGTTGGTCCAAACTAGAGTCGTGTGCGGGGCCAACCCGGGGCAACTCGGGAGATGTCTATCAGGCCACTGTACGCTGTGCTCATCCGGTCGTGTCCTGAGAACGAGATACGCGGCTCCTATCGGGTTCGTCGACACGTCGGGCGGTCTTGCTGGACTTGTTTTACCTTTCTCGAATGTCTTGTGCGAGGAATTCCAAAAATACTTCGGTCTATCTCGAGGTTGCGGTTTTCCAGTGGAATTGCCTAGGAAGATCATGAGATTCGTGGTCGAGGTTATTCCCGCGGCGTGTGGTTAGTTTGTGATGGATGAGTTGGAGCACCCCTGTAGGGTTAAATCTTTCAGAATGCCGTGCCCGCGGTTACTTGGCAACTTGGAAACATTGTTTAACACCCGGTCATAGCAAACTCAAAGTAAACTCAAATAAAATACACCAACCGTGTGCGTAACCGTGACTGTCTCTTCTCGTGAGGCCTGCTCCGTAAGAGAACACGGTGGGGTTATGTTTGATCGTAAGTAGGTGTTCAGGATCACTTAGTGATCATTACTAGTTCACGTCCGTTTATGCGACAATCATCCCCCTTTATTCATGCACTCGTAAGTTAGCCACTCAAATAAATGCTTAGTGCTTGCTGCAGCCTCACCACTTAACCATACCTCACCCATTAAGCTTTAATAGTCTTGATACCCTTGGAAATGAGATTGCGGAGTCCATGTGGCTCACAGATTACTACAACAACAGTTGCAGGTACAGGTAATGCGATGATTTGATGTGAGCGCGATGCTTGTTTGATTTGGAGTTCTTCTTCTTCTTCTTCATCGATCTAGGATGGGTTCCAGGCGGCAGCCTGGGATAGCAAGGATGGATGTCATTTTATCGTTTGATTTCATCCATAGTCGGACCCTGCTCTTATGTATGATGCTTGTTATGTTGTTGTATTGATGTGATATTGATGTAGCTTGTGGCGAGTGTAAGCCAATTCCATATACTCATCTCTTCTTTACATGTACTTGTAATGATATCCATTCTTGCGAAACAACGAGATGCGCTTCTATCCTTGTCGAGGCCCTCGTGCCAAAATAAGGATAGGATCGCATCTTGGGCGTTACACTATAAAGCACAACAAAGACATGGAGGTGTAGCCTACACTATGCATAACAATTCATATATGACCAGCAACTTAAATAGAGGCATGGATCAATAGCAAAAGAGCTCACAACATGGCATATTGACACAACAGTTAAGGACTTAGTGAAAATACCAGCTTTTCACAATCTGAGTTAACAGGTTGGCATTTTAACAGCAATAAAACAATATGCTACAGAGATTTTCATGGCATGAAATTTAACAGCATGCTAGAGGACAATATGCACTATAATCACTACTGCAGAATGCTGCTAGCGCGACACATCAATCAGAGGCCCTTCAACAAAACTGTGTGCGATGACCAAATTGCAAACAGTATAGTTATAGCTCCGTCGCCAATGACATTAACTCTGTACGATGGCGTATCCATCAAATACGATCTAAAAAATAGTTGCGTGTGCGATGTTTGGCAAATAGTTGGCCTAGATAAACTATTTGCGATTGGGTAATATAACACAAAAGCTTATAAAAATACAAGTGTGTGCGATGTACGGCATACAGTTCACCCCGATAAACTGTTTGCGCTGATCAAGAAGAACACAAACGATTGTCCAGATCATCACGTGTGCGATAGAGGGCATACAGGTCACTCGGATGAACTGTTTGTGACGAGGTAAAATAACATAAACGGTTACATAGATCAACATGTGTGTGATAGACAGCATACATGCCACTGGGATGAACTGTGTGCAATAAGCAAAAATAACACAAACGGTTTCTCGGATCAAGATGTGTGTGATGTACACAGGCCACTCGGATGTGTTATGGGCAAACGGTTCCGAATAAAGAACTATCAGGGACTGATGAAATCATCACCGACGGATTTTGTTGTTTATTCCGTATGCGATGTGATTTGCTCAATCTTCCCACAAACATCTATGCTCTACTTAGAAGAACATGATTACATAACCAAATTAAGCATCCAATACACACATAATATTGGCGCACACCTTAATAAACTATTACATGCATAATAAACTTATCCCTCTAAAACTACGAATATTTCTGCATAGAGGGAGTATGAGAATTGAGAAACAATCATCAAATCATCTACTTCTTGTGACGCTTGCCGCCAGCGCTCTGCTTATGGCTCGATCCCTCATTGTCTTCAGGTAGGAGGCACTTCCTCGTGTCAACAATCTGCCTGAACATCTCGTAGCATGTGTACGCTTGCTTGGCCGCGGTCTGGAGGTGATATTCATCCAGTTTCTTCACTCAGCCCCTGTGCCAGACAGGCTTGTTCTTGTCACACTCAGCCTTCATGTCAGCGTAGTAGGGGTCGATGATGGCCTCGGCCAGGTCAACATGGGAGACCATTTGCTTCTTGCTGCCCCAGACCCTGTAGTGGCCGTGGATGTTGACAAGCTTCTGGCAGGCCAAGCCCGAAGTCTTGAGCACCTTTGGATCATTGGCGATGTCCACCATAGCAAACCTGTAGTCGGGGCTACTAACAAACCTGGTGAAGCGACTGGGCGACGGCAACCTTCTGATCATGCCCGGCATGACCGCCGGTGTAAGCGAGGTCGAAGCCGACCACTTTGTACTTGTCATCCGCATCCAGCAGCCGCTCCATGGTGTCGATGGAGTCCTCCACCATGCCCGGGTCATTGGTGTACACCACCGTGAGGTCCATCTTCCTCATGTGGGTCTCCACATGATGCACGCCGAACTCCATTGGAGCGCCGATGGACATCCTCTCTATATGCGTCGTCCAGGGTGCACTTATTGTGTTGTGGGGCGCGATCGAAAGCGTGAAGAGACTACGGTTAATGGCCGTGGGTATAAATGGGGGCCAGATGTCCTGGCAAACTGGCACGTCCGGATGGCAGCTTTTGCAGCGCGTGATTCAGTCGTGGAGCACATAAATGCATGGGGCGACACGCGTGGCGCAACCGCATGCATATGGATCCCCGAACGTGATCGTGGGCCGGCCCCAACCGCTGGGCAGAGCTCGCATGGAGGGGCGTGAGAGCAGAGCTCGCGCAGGGGCACGAGAGCAGAGCACGCACAAGGACGCGAGAGCAGAGCACGCGGTGGGACGCGAGGTCGAACCAGACCACTATGTACTTGTCCTCATCAAGTAACAGGCCCGTCACGTTGGAGTTCTCCATCCAGACCGGATGTTTGGTGTACACCACGAACGGACAGGGCGTGTCTACGGCATGCATGGTCCAAACACGACACATCAATCAGAGACCCTTCGACGAAACTGTGTGCGATGCATGAATCGCAAACGGTATAGGTCAAGCTCCATCGCTAATGGCACGAACTGTGTGCGAAGGTGGATCCATCAAATACGATTCAGAAAGTAGTTGCGTGTGCGATCTACGGCAGACAGTTTGTTCTTATGAACCGTTTGCGATTAGAGAAGAAACGGTTACCAAAACATAGTGAAACCTCATTACCTTGAGCACCCTTGCTTTCTAAAAACCATAGAGCGTTCCGTGCTTGGGAACTAAAACCATGAATAAATATTGAGCTTGTTTCCTTTCACATTCCAAATTACCACGCGCTAATTTTTTTCGCAAATCAGTTCACACCTACCAAACCTAAACGTGTTCTCACTTAGCAGCTGTTTACTATACCAGGCTATAAAAACACAAACTCGTACTCGAAAATTACCGCACATTCTTCACCCCCGCCACCAAAAAAGGCCATTCTTTGTTAGTCCTTCGTTCCATCTGCCATGGCCGGTAGAGGGGGTTATGGGTCGAGATATAACCAGGGAAGAAAGACCAAAGCCGCGGAAGCCACCGAGAGGTCCCGCCACCGCGCTGTGGAAGCGCCAGACAGCTCCAGCCACACCGCTTTGGCCACAGCAGAGATGTCCGGTGGCGCCACGGACGCCCAGGAGAATCTTTCGCATAGAGGCGATGACTCTCACAGTCACAAGCACATTCGCCTCGGAGGCGAACTGGACGATTTGGCAGTCTTTGATTCCTCAGCCAGTGACGACATGCTCGCTGAGCTCGATAGGAAGGACGCCATGATCGATGACCTAGTGAAGCTGCTGGAGAAGAGCGACGCCACGGTTGACAGGGCGACCGGCCTCGTGGAGAAATTTATGGAGGAGAACGACGCTTGGAAGAAACTCCTCGAGAAGAAAAGTGACTCGGAGGGGAGGCTGAAAGAACTCTGCGAGGAACTTTTGGAAGACTTGGCAAAGCTCCACACCGAGCGGGATGGGCTATTGAAGGAATCCGTGGAGCGTCTGAAGGAACTTCATGCGTACGCGACACAGGCCATCGACGCTCTCGAGCAAAGAGCCCGCACCATGGCCGCAATGCGGAAGATGGAGGATGAGAGGCAACAGGAGATGTAGGTTGTGGAGGCGATGAAGAAGGAGATTGAGGAACTCCGTGCCCAGCAATCCATGAAGAATTAGATAGCAGCGGGCCAGATTGTTTTCTTTGTCTTCCTTCTTCAACCGCTTCCTTCTTCTTTTGCCCCTGTGTCTTTGGGGAGTTGCCACATGTGGCATTTTTTATTATCATGCATATGTAAGAAAATTATTATCTTTGCCGGTGCTAATTTGTTGTTATAATATTTCGTTCGTTTGTACATGTATACGAGTCGAAAACAGACGAAACGTCAAAGTTTTCGGATAGGCACGAAGAAAACAGTGATCACAAGCAAACTAGTCCCTCCGTCCAGGTGATTAACAACATGATAAAACAACGGGTAGGTCGCCATTAATTCAGAAGTTGGGAGCGAGGTGAGCGGGGGGTGGAGGTCAAAGTATCGCTTCCCGATGAGCATGCGCAGTAGACTCTCATGTGTCCCGTCGAGCATGCACGGCGGACAGCTCTCACGCATCCTGTCAAGCCTGCGTGGCGGACAGCTCGCACACGTCCCGTCGAGCCTGCGCGGCGGACAGCTCACACACGTCCCGTCATCAACCTGCAGCTACACGCACGGCTCCCCCATATCAAGTACTCCCTCTGTTTCTTTTTAGTTAGCATATAAAATTTGGTCAAATTCAAAAAGAAACGGAGGGAGTAAAAAATGGACGCGTGGCACCAAATGGTTATCATACAAGTTTTGAATGTACAGGAATTGAATAAACCAATATTATCAATGATTGCGGCCGAGCTATCATGCCTAAATGTTTCTAATTCATTCACATTCATATGAAAAGGGCCCTAGAAAACTCAATTGATGTATGGAAAGGGCCGAATTGGTGCACTAGATGACACGTTGAATGTAGTTTCGTCACAAAAGGTGTCATGTTCCCTATCGAAACCACGAGGTCAGATCATGTGCCTCTAGTTCAAAATTTGAACTACGCATATTAAATCCCTATAAAACTCAATTAATGTATAAAAGGGGCCGAATCAGTGGACTAACGACTCATTGAATGTAGTTTCACCAACAAAGGTGACATGTTCCCTATCAAAATCACAAGGCTTCTTGAATAAGCTTTTTGGCTTGTAAGATGCATGTCCCAATATTTGTCCCAAATTCGTCAGAAAACAAAATGCACATCGTAGATGTGTCGTGGCATGACACTATGTAAGTTTCGTGAATTCATGGCGAGCTTTGGGTTCTCTCAGACTTTGAAACCAAGATTGTCAATGTTTGCGGTCTAGTCACGACACCGAGATGTTTGAAATTCAGTGACCATCAGTGCATGGGATCTAAAGATGGACCCAATGACACGAAATGGTTTTTAATCCATTTTGGTGCGCTGGAGCCCGTGTTTGTAATTCAAACTTAACTTCTTCACATTAAGTGCATGCCTAGAAAACTCATATGTCGTTTTGACCACAAAGGTGACATGTTCCATATCGAAACCACCATGCTTGTCGTGGGAAGCTCCAATTTGTAAGAGGTTTGTCCCAAAATTTATATAGCATGTCCTATAAGTGTCGTGTCGACACACCAGTTTCAATAAATTCACATTTTAGCATTGCACTTGTGTTAGCCTATGTTGCATGTAGAAAAAATATCAACGCAAGAAGAGACATCGAATGCCGTTCCCTCCACAGAGGTGACATGATCCGTATCGAAACCACGATGGTTCTTGAGAGAAGTTTTGGTGTGCAAGAGACTTGTCCCACATTGGACAAAAAATTATCATGTCGTATAAGTGCCGTGTCATGACACCGGGGTAAGTTTCAAGAATTTCAGAGAAGTTGTGGATTTATGATGATTTAATAGCCAAGTTTCTCAATGTTCATGGCCTCGTCATGACTTCGAGATGTTTGCAATCCATTCACGTTCATTTGCATGGGACCTAAGCAAGGAACTCAAGGACACAAATACCTTTTTTGAACCCATTTTGGTGACACGAAGCATGTTCCTTTAGTTCAAATTTGAATTATGCACATTAAATGTCCACAAACTTGATTAGTGTAGTATACAAAAAGCTAAACAAACCATGAATAATTTAAAGCAGTTCTATACGCCCGTATGAAGCTTGTGCATGTGTAAGCACGGTGTGTGCGTGTCGTGCTAGCTCGAGCTTCCTTCTTTCAGAAGATATCCAATTTGTATTAAAATGATGTTCTATCCAAACACGCTTCTCCTACCACTCCCCCAATCGGTCTCCCGCCACTCCCTCAATCGGTTTCCCGCCGAAGTGCCGGCCTCGTCATCAACCTCCTGGATGAGGGGGACGAGACGGAGCAGGCCGGAGAGCAGGCAAAAGCGGTATCACGCCATCGAGCATCAGCAAGACGTCATCATCAGCCCCCATGCCACCATCGCACACGGTTTCCAGTACTACCAGAAACGTTTGCGATGCGTGTCTGGTCCCACCAGGTGTCCATCGGGGCACGCCTTGTATATGATAGGAGGCAACCGTACCAGCAAGACGCGTCTTTCCAGCCCGTAACCCATTCAGATGGAAGTCGGAAGTTAAGCGTGCTTTCGGTGGAGTAGTCTAGGATGGGTGACCGGTTGGGAAGTTGCTAGATTTCAAGGTTCATTTAGGCGGTGTGATATGATCACTATAGGCATAAATAAAATGCCTATAGTGATATGTCATTCCGGCTAAATAAATCTTGAGATCCTTGTTTTGAAAATATGCATGATTTTCTTTTGCTTCTTTTGTTGTTTTGAAAATGTCAAGGATCGAGTGTGTGTGTGTGTGTGTGTGTGTGTGTGTGTGTGATATGTCATTCTGGCTAAATAAATCTGATCCTTGTTTTGAAAAGATACATGATTTTCTTTTGCTTCTTTTGCTGTTTTGAAAATGTCAAGGATCGAGTGTGTGTGTGTGTGTGTGTGTGTGTGTGTGTACCAATGCCTGTGTGTGGACCATGTGCCTACATTGTGCGGTTTCTGATGACAAACCGATTGGTGGGTCCTTAGGATCTGCCATGCCTTTTACTGACAACGCTGGAAGGCCAAGGATGGGTGACGATGTGTGTGTGTGTCTGTGTGTGTGTGTGTGTGTAAACCCATATGCTCGTGTGTGGACCATGTGTACATTGTGCGGTTTTCGACGATAAACCTATTAGAGGGCCCTTAGGGTGTGTCATGCCTTTTATTGACAATGCTGGAAGGCAAAGGATGGGTGACGATGTGTGCGTGTGTGTGTCTGGGGGGTGTGCGCGTGTGCGTGTGCGAACCCATGCCTGTGTGTGGACCATGTGCCTACATTATTCGGTTTCCGACGACAAACCTATCGGCGGTCCCTTAGGGTTTGTCATGCCTTTTACTGACAACGCTGGAAGGCCAAGGATGGGTGACGGTGTGTGCGTGTGCGTGTGTGCGTCTCTCTCTCTCTCTATGTGTGTGTGTGTGGACCATGCATGCGTCCATTGTGCGGTTTTTAACGACACGCTTATATACCGATGGGCCGCTATATATCATCCATTTGAGTGACAACGCTGGAACGTCACCCTGATACGTGTCATGTGTATGGGGGTGGGGGTGGGGGGAGGGGAACGATATATATACATAGCGTCTATTCTGACAACGGGTGCAGAATAACTATTCTGACAACACTTCCGAGCTGCACGGTTAACGCGAGTGCACTGCATCCCTATCAAACAAGCACTGCAATGTTAACAGGAAAAACTGCATGTATGTTTTCGGCACCGTTCTCAATCCAGTTTCTAAATCGTTTGTCGGAACGAGGCGTCTAATATACCGTTGGATAGCTACGGAAAATCCGCAACTTCATCATGTTGAACACTTTTCGTGATTCCTCATGGTTTAAGAGCAGTTTCGAAAATGGTGGCCGCCCGACTAGTGGCAGCGAGCGTATTTTCGCATTTTTTTTCTAAACCGCTCGTCGGAATGAAGCAAACGATACGGCGTTGGAAAGATATCATCGGTGCGCAACTTTTTCATGTAGATCACTCTCTCTAATTCCTTATGGTTTGAGAATAATTTCAAATTTACTAAAAAACGGAATTCTGTTTTTCAAATTTTATGAATTTTTTGGTATGGTTTTCGCTATAGTTTTTTAACTGTTTGTCGGAACGAGGCGTGTGATATGGCATTATAAAGCTGTTGAATAGGCGCAACTTTCATATGTTGGGCATTTGTTGAGATTCCCCACAGTTTTAAATGAATTTTGAAAACGGTGCGGCTGCCTACGAGTGGCAGCGAGCGTATTTTCGTAATTTTTTCAAAACCGCTCGTCGGAACGATGCAAATGATATGGCGTTAGAAATACATCGACGAGACGCAACTTTTTCATGTAGAACACTTTCTCTAATTCCTCACGGTTTAAGAGCAATTTTGAATTTACCGAAATGCGGACACTGTGTTTTTCGCGACACCAAATTCGACGCGTGGACCGCATCGGACTGAAGAGCGCACTGCTTCAGACTGAAAACCGCACTGCATCCTACGGGCAAGCGAACTGCATGGTTTATTTTGTCGGGCGTGAATTTTTCAATACGAGGAAGTGGTGTGCACTTCACGTCGGGCATAAGTGAGCCGCATAGGCGAGACAAGTGAACCGCGGCACAAGTTTAAGTGAACCGCATGACCTTTTGTCTTTTTTCTTACTTCTTTTTCGGAATTTCATGAACCACATGATCATAGTGAACCACGTCATCGAGACTAGAGAACTTCATTTTTTCCACACGGTCAAATGAACTGCAGGACAAAAACTAGCGAACTACATTTTTAAAAGAAATCGTGTTTTTTGTTTTGGATGGGATGAAAGTAGTGTACTGCATATGTCTACAATGTTCTTTACATAGCGACGGAACCACAAGCATCGTTACAAATGAACATAGTGAGCGAACCACATGTGTTTCTTATTTTTAGAAACTACATCATGTGCTCAACATTTTTAGGAGAACAGCCCCAGAAAATGCATTTGTGAACCGGGAGAACTGCATGCACACGGGCGCCGCACCGCACGCTGATGAGTAGTGCACTGCAGCAAAAACACCAAACCGCACGCTGATGTTTTTCTCCCGAAATGATGTATACATGCTTGAGACAGCACACACACATGATCCGCTGCACCACTGCCAGAGTGCACCACTGCCACCACCGGAGTGCACTGCGGACTCCGAGATCCCCCCATGTGAGCGGCTCACAACCCTGATGTGGGCTGCAACCTGCAACAAGGTGGTCGTCGTCAGCCGGTGAACTGCTCGCGTCGTCAGGGTAGAGCTAGGGGGAGGAGGGACCAAACTGCATGACACTAAAAACAAAACGAAAATAAAATTAAAGAACTGCACGACAAAGATTGATTTTGGAGAGATGATGCAGAGAGGAGGAGGGAGCCAGGGGGAGGGCCGTCGTGGTGCTGAACTCGCTCCTGATCCGAGCTCATGCGACGAGCTCGGGCCGCCGGATGCAGCCCACGCGCCTGCAGATTTTTCCCCAGCCCACCCATGGATGAGGGAGAAGACGGAAAGAGGCAGAAGCTTCGGGAAGATAGACCCGCCGCCTGAGGCACGCAGTCGACGGCGCGAGAGGTTCTTCACCGGACGGCCATCATCGGGGGGGGGGGGGGGGAGGGCGTCGGCGAGTCCTGATGCGGGCGGATCCACACGACCGCACATCACGGGGGAGGGGTGAGTTGGATAGGCCACGATGGGGCGACACCCAGATCCGCGCCGGGCGGCTGGGTGCGGCGCGGTCGGATCCACGCCGGCGACCGCACGGGGCGCCTGGGGTGGAGGCGAGCTCGACACTTGAGGTGGTGGCGGCATGCCAGCGGCCTAGGTGGTGCTCTGGCGGTGCCGGCGGCAGAAGGTGGACGGGGCGGGGCAGCGCGACAGAAGGTGGACGAGGGCGAGGCGGGGCGGCGCCGTGGTGGCGGCCTAGGGTGCTGCTTCGACGACGACGTGATAGAAGGTGTAGGGTATGTGGGGGAGCATGGATCGGGGGAGGAGTGGTTTGCGGGAGGTGGCGTGGGATGGGTCGGAGGGTGGGGGTGGGGTTATTTTACTGCGGTTTGGGATAGTACGGAAGTGTTGTGAGAATAAGCATTTTGATGTCAAGATAAGACTCTTAAAAGGTGTTGTCAAAATAGACCCACCCTATACACACACACACACACACACACACACACACACACACACACACATATATATATATATATATATATATATATATATATATATATATATATATATATACATACATAAACACTATTCTGATCACGGGTTGAACTTCCTGAGTTACACAACCTGAACTTCCCTCTGTAGGAACCCGACCTTCGGGCTATCTTCGCAACCGTGTCTCCCCGTGCGAATTATTCTGGTCAGTCGTGTTCTATGTGATGTAAGTGTAATCTGGAAATGGTTTTTAGCAACTAAATGCCCGTTTTAAATAGGAATCTCGCTCGTTAGCGGATTTGCTCTCGGGACGTGATGAACTTGCGTCTGTTGCAATTTTACTGCCTGAGTTGTTTGACCTGAACTTCCCTTGGTGAGAGGTTGAACTTCCCGTAACATTGTCCAAAGGAGGCTTGCAATATACCGTTGGAAAGCTGTGGACACGACGGTCACGACCTAAGTTGATTTTTTGTCAAAATCTTAATGGTTTAAGAGCAGTTTTGAAAACTGCTTTTCTTCACACAAAAAAACGTGAATCGTATTTTGAGTCTATTTCTAAACCGTTTATCGGAATGAGGCAAATGAGATGGCGTTGGATAGCTGCTACAAATCCGCTTCTTTTTCGTATAGAAAGTTTTTCCCAATTTTAAACTATTTAAACGTAATTTTGAAATTGGCTGAAGTCCCACCGAGTTAGTATTTTCGTGTTATTTTCTCAACGGTTTATCGGAATGCAGCAAATGATATGGCTTTGGAAAGCTTGAAGAAAAGCGAAACTTTGTTATGTAGATTGTTTTTCCAATTCTTTACAGTTTTTAGTCAATTTTGAAAATGGCGAAAAACGTTTTTTGGACGTAATTTCTACAAAATTTATCGGAATGGGGCAAATAATATACCGTTGAAAAGCTACGGAAAATGCGAAACTTTTTCATATAGATGGTTTTCTATGATTCCTAGCCGTTTTCAAGCAATTTCGAAAACGGCGATATCACATGTTCTGCCTTTTATCGCGAAACAGAGTCTTCGAAAATGCACCGCGTGAGGAACTTGAACTTCTTGGCTTTGTCTACTTGAACTTCACTCTGTTCTTCACGTGGTATTATTTGCTCGTAACTCTCCATCCACTTATCAGAATTGAGCAAATGATATACGGTTGGAAAGCTGATGTAAACACACAACTTTCCCGTGTTGATCATTTTTTCATACTCCCGACGGTTTAAAAGATTTTAGTCTGATTTTCATGTGGTGTAGTAGTTGAACTTCCCTCTGTTCTCAGATTGAACTTATGTCACGTATTTTCATTTGTAATTTCTCACCCATTCGTTGGTGTTACACAAATGATATTTCTTTGTGAACAAACCTCTCTGACAATAATTTTTAAACTTTCTCCGACCGAGGACTTGAATTTATAGCAAAAAAAATTGGACCTTGCCTTTTTATTCATTTTTCTCATATTAAACACACACACACACCATATAGTACGTGAACTTTCTCTGTTTTTTTAATTTGAATTTTGATTTTCTTTTTGAAATCGAATTGCTCCCAAATAATAACCGAACTTCTTTGTGGACTGAGAGAATTATTTTAAAATACAAAAACAATTTCTTTTTTGTGTTTTTGAACATGGAAATACAAGGTGAAGCTCTTTTGTAAGAATTTTTGAACTCCCCCGGGCAGAGCACTTGAACTTCTGGCAACAAACGTTTTAAGCTTTTATTTTTCTATTCTTTTATTCTCACCTGAAATGCATTCTTTGTAGTACTTGAACTTCTCGTTGTTTTCACTATGAACTTCTGTCACGTTTTTTGTTCGTAATTCCTCAACCCTTCCTCGGAGTTGCACAAATGATATACTATTAGAAAACATGTTCTCTATTTTTAAAATTTGAACTTCATAGTTTTTCTGTGATTGTCTCTTTATTTTTTGATACCCATTGTGTGTGTTTTGCCGTAAGTGAACTTTTTGGACTTCTTCATTTTAATTCTTTTGTAACCAGGAAAATCTTTGTTTTTTAGAAATACCGAACTTATTTTTTTTGGGGGGGGGGGGCAATTTGATGCTCTCAAGAAGATATCCCTTTCGTTTTTTATTTACCAACATAAAACCACAGAGAAAAATGTTATGCTATCGTAGGCATTACAATGAACACCTGAAGAGCATGTACAACTAAAGGGCACACACGCAGTAGCCCGTGATAGTGAGTAGCAGTAGTCCACTAGTAGTACTAGTAGCAGTAATTTGTGCTTTGAAGAACACACACACAAACAGAGATACAATCGTACACACATATATGGAGAGAGAAATTATATGTACACACACTTAGTAATACATGAACCTTCCTCGAAGTAACACATGAACTTGTCTGTACATACTTTTTTCTCACATTCACATGCACATCGGTTTTCCAAAACAAAAGCTTAGTAGAATACAATTGGGGAAAAACTTAATAGGGCTGGAAGAATTCCTCACTCGTTCCCCGGAGTTGCACAAATGATATACATTTTAGAAACCTGTTGAAAAGACACAACTTTTTCTAATATGGTTAAACTTTTGTTTCGTACAACATACACCAATTTGTTTTAACCTTTTTTTGGAATAGAGCATACGATATACCTTTGGAATAGAGCATACGATATATCGTTTGGAAAATTGTTGAATACATGGTGAACCTCTCTCACAAGAATTTTTGAACTTTCCCAAGCCGAGCACTTGAACTTCTAGTAACAAAAATTTTAGACTTTGCATTTTTCTTATCTTTTTCTCATAGGAAATGCACACCATTTAGTACGTGAACTTCCGGCAATTATCAATTTGAACTTCTCTCTTTTTCGCTTTAGTAACAAAAAAAATTGAGTTTTTTTATAGACGTCGAATCGCTCTAACTTTTTTATTTGAACTTCTTTATGTTCTTTTATAAATGTACAAATTAGAGTTTTGTTAGAAACATTGAACTTCTTTATTATTTTGAATAGAACTTATTGGTCTTATTCATTAGTAATCGGACAAAATTCAGGTTTTCAAATAAATATCAAACTGCTTTGCTTTTTTTTAAATTGAACTTCTTTGGTTTTATTTCTTCAGTAACTTGAAAACTGAGTTTTTTATATACGTTGAACTTCTCCATTTTTTGAAATTGAACTTCTTATTTTTTTCATGATTTTTGAACTTCACTATTTTAAAATTTTGAACTTCTTATTTGTTTTTTGAAAATGGTGATATATCCAATTCAAAGTGCTTTGTTATTTCCTGAACTTCTGTGTTACTTTTGTTTGAACTTCTTATGACCTTCCTGTTAGTAGATTTGAATTTTCTAATTTTTATACATCAAACTACTATGTTATTTTTTTGAACTTCTTGTTTCCATTGGTTGCTACCGTGGAAAATCTGTGTTTTATATAATCATCGAACTGCTCCATCTTTTCAATTTGGACTTCTTGGTTTAATTTTTTATTAGCAGAAAAAAAATCCTAGTTTTGTAATAAACATCGAACAACTCCTCTATTTTAATTTAAAATTCTAGGTTTTTTTTAAATTGTAAAATCCATTGAAATCCATGGGATTTGTTTGAACAATTTTGTATTATCATTTTCTTTGACCTCTCCTTTTTATTATTTTTGTACTTTCAGAGTTAAGATTTTTCTGGATAAGGAGAGACTTTCTTCTTCGTTAACTCACAAAGTACTGCTTTCTTTTTAAAGTTGAACTTCTAGATTTTCCTCGGCGAAATGGCTTCCTTCTTATTTTGTAAACATAGGAATTCGATGCCCTCTACTACAGGTTTTCCTCTCTCCTGTACTAGCACTACAGTGTAGTGAAGTAATTCCATCACAAAGCATCATTTGGTGTATAGGATCCCATGTCGGGTCGCCGCAATAATCAGAGAAGGGGAAGGGAGCAAGGTGGACGCCCCAAAACTATAGGGTGGACATTTACGAGCGGTGTAAAAAATCCAAAAATGATGCTTTCCTTTAGTAACAGGACAAATCTAAGTTTTTTATAGACATCAAACTTCTCTACTTTTTCATTTTGAACTTCCTTGTTTTACTCTTTTAGTAATAATTTTTTTTGTGTTTTGTAATAAATATCAAACTGATCCGCTATTTTAAATTGAACTTTGGTTTTATGGCAAGACTTCACAGGAACACCTCTTAACTTGGCGTATAGACAAAGTAGAACTTACGGAATCATCCACCAGATAGTAATACATGAAGCAAATTCACATATATCAAAATAAAAAGGAGCTCACTAGATAGTATAACTTACGAAATCATCCATTTTTTATGACATCAAACCACTCTTCCTTTACCATAGCGTCAAACTATTTTTGGAACCTCGTGCACAAACGCGAGTATACTTGAGAGCACACACACACACACTAACACACGAAGCACGCACACAGTGAGCATGCACAAGCATACAAGACACCAGACCTAGCACGGACACAACAGCATATAATGCTCCTTTCTTTTGATTTTTGAACTTTTGTTGAAGTCTACTTTGAACTTCTGAATATCCTTTTACAAGCTCGAGCCATCAGGTTCCAGCGGCCCAAAATACAATTATCTGAACTCGGAAGAAATGTTCTATAGGAACTTCTATCAGTCATCCATGCGTATTTTTGCAGCCACAGCGGATATCATAGCATTTCCAACATATATAAATGACATCATGCTCCGCAGGTATTTAAAAGCACGCTCTCAGTCTACTACTAGCACACTTCCTCAGAAATGATGTTTCTCAAGCAGAATAATGTGCCACAATTTTTCTAGGTAGACCTGTATATGTTATCGCCACCAATAGACACAAGAATAAACTGTTTGAACTATGTACAAGTAAAACTACCAAAACTATGCATTGTAGTATATCAAATGGGCTAAATCTATGTTACGTACAAGCTTATGTCGGCGTTATGGGAACGGGGGTACCCAGACCTGCCTGCCTGCGGCCCAGGGCATGGCCCACTTCGTCAACCAACACAGCTAGGCGCGGCCCCACTGAAGACAAGGCCCTCGCGAAGGCCCAAGCCTCGCGAGGAGGAGCAGCATCAAGACCGGCAAGGGATGGGCCTCCTCAGGCCCCCTCCGGAGCGGCGGAGATCTCTATGCGAGGCCCGGCCTCAGGAGTCAAAGGTGATGCAAGGAAGGACAGGCGGGCGCCAGCGCGCCAGACGGCGCAGTTTCCTCTTTGGTGCAAAGGGAGCAAGGACGTACGCGGGTTCCCAAAGCATCCCCCAAAGGTTTCCATTCCGGTGCAACGAGACCGCAACCACCAGCCCCGCAGGACGGACGTCATCACTGAGCCTGTCCCTGCGCCGTCGACAGCTACTTTGCAGGCGAAGACCGCCTTTGGGCAGGGCAAGCACGTACCCTTGTCGCCCTTAAAAATTGGCCGTTGTGGGATCCCTTCCCGCCAATATGATAAGGGAAGAGGACCCGAGCCACCGCTATATATAGAGGGTAGGCTACACCGTTGAGGGGATCTGAATCCATTCGACCACTCATTTGCCACCGAGCCACAGAGGGCCCCGAACACCTCTGGGGAGCCCTCAGGAGGCACTGAAACACTGTACTTGTTCATCCACCCCACCTCCTCGAGAGGCAATCCACCAAAGCAGGAGTAGGGTATTACGCTTCGCAGCGGCCCGAACCTAGGTAAACTATTGTGTTCATCTTCTTCCTCGTCTTCGTGCGAGTTCGTTGTCGTGTTCATCTAGTAGAGAGCTAGGTTGGGCGAGGCCGCAGGGGATCTTCGCACACGCCCCTGTGTTAGAATCTTAAGGGTTTTGCGGAGCCCGAAATCCGACATTTGGCGCGCCAGGTAGGGGGTGTGTCGAAATCTTCCTCAGGTCTCGTCTCGCCTACGCTCGTTGCACTCATGGCAAGAGGACGTCGGGTCCGCGCGGAGCGGCGAACCACCCGCGTGGCGCGGCCGGCGCGGACGGGCCGTGGCGCCCCACGGCGCTCTGCCACCCCATCGGCGGGCGCCGACGCCGGTCGGACTCCCAACAGGCGCTGGGGCCTGTCGACTTCACCGACCGCACGGCGCGCCCCCGTCGCCCCGGCCCTCCCCCGCGCTCTAGCCGCGCCGCTACTCTTACAACTTTGTCAGGACCCAACACATAGACATGTCGCGCTCCTCGTGGCACACGAGCTACAGCGCCAACGGGCCGCCCTCAACCGCCGAACCAACGAGGCCATGCGCGCCTCAGGGCGAGACACCGCCACCAACGAAACCCGGGTGCACCTCGGCGGGGCCCGCGCCCGTGGACTCGCACGACCGGAGGCCTCGGCGCCGGGACCACACGGGCGCGACTGGGGCATCTGCGGCGGTCCGCACTCACCGAGGACCTGGCTCGAGCCACCGGGGGCGTAGTCTCGCGCCTCCCGGCACGCCCGCCGGGACCAGGGAGGAGGACCGGAGGCTCGGCTGCACCGGCGCCCGGGAGCTCGTGCGACTCGACAATGACCATGTCGCTGTGCGCCCGGGCCACGAAGGGAGCAGCACCGGCTACCACGGCGATAGGAGGCGCACACGCGACTTCGCGAGCAGCCCCCGCATCGACAGGTATGTGCGACCCCGCGGGGGCGGCTTGCGGGGCTCGCCACGCGAGTGTGCCCGGTGCGGGGACCCTCGCGAGGCACGCCCGCTGGTAGGAGGCTGCCTTGAGCAGACGTCTGGGTCTGGGGACCGGGGGTCACTCGCCTGGGAGCGGAGGGTAGAACACACGCCCTCGTACCCGGGCCGGGAGGCCCCAGCCTGGGGACGGAGGGTGGAACCCATGCCCATGTCCCTGGGCCAGACGATCCTAACCTGGAGGCGAGGGATGGAACATGCGCCCTTGTCTCCAGGGCGCGCGACGCTCACTCGGAGGCGGAGGGTGGAACATACGCCCATGTCTTTGGGTCGGGTTTTGTTCGATTACCAGCAGGCGACCATGTACTCGCACATGTCCCCAGGCCCGGCTCGCCCGACCTGGGGGCAGGGCCCCGAGTACCAGCATGGGCACCCCGGGGACCCCAGCGAGGCGCGCTGGGGCGCCGCCCGGGGAACCCGGGACCTTCGTCTAGGGCGGGTCCTCCAGCCGGAGGGCGCAAGGGGCTTCCCCTACGCTCAAGGGCCCACCCAGGACGGACTTCACTTCGCCGCGTCGAGCCCGGGGGCTGCGAGCGGACTTCGTGCCCGCGAGGCATGGAGCTCCCTATACACCCCCGGGACCTACATCAACCCGTGACACTCTCACGTAATAATGAGCGGGCTGTATACGCCCGGAGCCCCCCGAGGACGCGGAGGGGTTCCTCCCACGCAATGTGGCAGCCACAGCCCAGAGCTGGCGGAGAAGTCAACACTGCCCATCAATGGCTATGCCCATGCAACGTGGATGCCCTATGCTCAGCACTGGGGGAAGACGAAGACTACCCTAAAAAGCCGGACGCGGCCGTTTTCTCGCTCTTTTTGTAATCCAAGTTGTAGCCTTCGATGGCCCCTTTTTGTGCTTGAACCTGTCAGAAGCTCGAGGGTTTCATGACCCTGTGTTTTAAAAGAAAAGAAGGGTGGGGACTTTTTCTCTTGGTTTTCTCATTTTACCGATCTTGAGTTCTCTCTCTTTCTGGATTGGCGTTTTGTGAAAGGCCGTGCGCTCCGATCACAGCGCGACACCACAGCATGGACTCTCGGGAGGCCCTCGGGCCTCCTGGGGCAGCAACTGGGGGAACGGAATGGGGGATCGCTCGAACGTTAAAGGGGGCTCCTGAGCAGCACGCCTCAGGAGCCTTACTGGTCACATAGCCACTCGGCCCTCCTGATGTCGTCCTTGGTTTCCGGTCGGCATCGGGAGTGTTGGGGCCTCGCCCCGTGAAGTGCATCCTTGGTGTCCGGTCGTACCTAACGGTGGTGGGGAAATGTGCGGGACTGGGACCTGTGGACGTAGAGCGGTTTGAGCGTCAAAGGGGGCTCCTGAGCAGCACGCCTCAGGAGCCTTACCGGTCATATAGCCACTCGCCCCCCTTGATGTCGTCCTTGGTGATCCAGTCGGCATCAGGGGTGTCGAGGCCTGACCACGTAGCTGCGTTCTTGGTTATCCGGTCGTACGCAACGGTGGTAGGGAAATGCGCGGGACTGGGACCTGCCGACGTAGAGTGCCGAAATGGCCCCCAAACCGTCCTACAAGCAAGGAGGAAGCGCCCTATATGGAACCGCGAGCTATCTGGGCAGCCCGGCCGCGCCGTGCGGCGCGAGCTGGATCGCCGTCACCCCCGCAAGCGCAACAACCGGGCCGGCGGTGACCCCGGATCAAAGGAAGCACGGCGCCACGCACCTCGTCATCGGAGAACATATTTAAGGGTACTTTCGAAATACATAAAAGTTGCCGTTAGGCCTCATGCATAACCCTGTCAGGAGAACAAGAAGACTACGCAAGGGGACACGCAATCGCCGAAACTCCCGCCGCCGCCATCCGGAGACGGCCCTGCACACCCAGGCTTAAGCGCCGCCCTTGGCCTCGTCGGAAACAAGCCCCGTTATCAGGTCGTCCACATGGTCCTTAATCCGCTCGGCGAGGGCAGCGCGAGCCGCTTCAGGCACAGGACCAAGCACCGCTCCAAAATCAAAGTGCGGGTTGAGACGTAGGAGGTGGCTGAAGACATTTGAAGCCCCCCGCTCGAGGAGGTCACGACGCTTCTCCTCCACAAGCACGCGGGCCTTCTCCGCGCCCTCCTCGAGGCACTCCACGACCCTGGAAAAGAAACCCAGGTACCCGGCGTCATCTGGGACCAAGGGGCTCGAGACGCTCGCGCCACAGACGTCGCTCAGGGCCCGGGTGGCTCTCCTCTCGAGAGACTGGAACATCAGGGAGCGCTCGTGCTGGAGGCCGTGAGCAAGGCCCGCCTCTTCGGAAGCCTCTTCTACCAAGGAAGCGGCGCCTTTCACTTGTTTACAAAGAAAAGCCAGCTCGGTTTCGGCGGTAGCCTGGGCATCCATCGCGGCTCGTCGGCGCCCCTCCTCCTGATTTAACTTTTTCTTGAGGGCATCAACCTCACCTTTCAGGCGGCCGCGGTGCTCGCGGAAACAGGACTCCTGGAGCTTCAGCTTCGCGCGGTAGTCTTGGAGAAGGGAACGCCAAACCTCCGCCACCTTGTTGTCAACCTCCTCCTAGAACTTCGCCTCGCGGGAGGCAAGGGATTCCTCGGCGAGCAACGCCTGGCGCTCCCTCACCTCCAGCCTCTCCTGTTCCAGGCTCTGCTCTAGCGCCTCCAACGCCAACGAGTCGACAGGCGCTCGGGGGCTCGCGCTGGCGGGAGGAAACTCGGCTGGCGGGCCCTCGAGTGTGGCCCTCCGCATCTGGGTTTGCCTTTCAAGGTCGGCGTTGAAGGCCTCGAGCTCCCTGAGGCGATCCTCGGAGGCCTTGCGCCGACAATCGGCCTCCTGAGCCTCGGCAAGGGCGCACTCACGGGCCTCCACCGCCGCGGCAAGAGACTCCTCGACCTTCGTGCGGGCGCGCTCGCGCTGCAGACGACCGAGATTCATGGCTACCTCAAGCTGACGCCACCCCTGCGCGAGATGCTGGCGCTCCTCCTCCAAACGGGCATCATTGTTGGCGAGCCCCACCCCCAGGCGCCTCAGCGCGTCCGTCGTGGTATGGAGCAAACCCCACGGCGCGGCGCTCAAGTCGTCAGCAGGTTCAAGCGGACAACCAGAACTCCCACCTCCCCCATGGCGAACGGGGGAGGTGCGCGAGGAGCCTCCCAGCCCGGACGGGCGCTCAGGGACTGGGAGCTCCCATACAGGCATCCCGGAAGAAGGACGCGCCCCCTGGGGCCCCACGTTGCCGAGCAAAGGGAGCCCGAGGGTGCGACGCGGCACGACCCCAGAAGGGGCCGCGGGCAAGGGAGGTGGCCCCATTCTGGGGAGCCGGAGGCCGCGGGCAAGGAGGACCGCTGGGGGCTTGCGCTCGAGGCCGCCAAACGTCAGAACGGGCTCAGGCGTGGGCGCCTCGGCGGCCTGAACCCCGCGGCCCACAAGAGAAGAAACCGCAAGAGGCTCGGCGGCCGCAGGAGCGGGCGATGCCAACCCGCCTCTCCCATCGCCGGCGGGGAGCCTACGAGATAAAAGCTCAGAAAGAAGGCGCCGAAGAGAAAGATGAAAGGGGGGGACAGAGACTTACTCGTCTATGGCGATCCACTTCCTCCTCACCGGAGCCCACGGCGCCGAGGAGCGGCCGCCCCTGGGTGTCTTCTTCTTCCGGCCGACGCGGGGACCCGGGGGCGATGAGCTGACGACCGGCGACTGATGATCAGTGGCGGGGATGGAGACCTTCACCAACGACCGAGTGCCGCCCCTGACCTCGGCTTCGCCCTGGGCGGGAGTCGGGGAAGCAGACGGTGAGACACGGCACACCCCGGCCACGGGGAGGCCGGCGTCCCCTGAGTTCTCGGAGGCCGGAGCCCCCAGGAAAGGGGCATCCTGAGGGCGCGTCTCCTCCGGAGGAAGGAGCCCCTACTCATCGAAGCGCGGCATCTTCGCGACGAGAGCTTCCCGGTCCTTAAAGTTGTACAAGGGGAGGCCGTCCTGAGGGAGCTCGCCAGGTTCACCACCAGTCAGGCGGCGGACAAGCTCGCGCAGGACATCAGAGGAAAGGGGCGGGACCTGGATCCTCATTGGGTCACAGGGACCCGCGAAGGCCCACATCGGGCGGGAGTGGCGCTGAAGAGGAGCGATTCGCCGGCGAGTGAACTCCCGCACCACCATCGCCATCATCACACCCGCGTGCTTCAGCCTCGCCAGCCTGGCTAGGACCGGTGCAAGCCCAGGGTCAGCAAGCTCCACGTGCCCCCACCCGCGATTCGGCATTGCGGGGGTCAGCGGGGGTTGAAACAAAGCTTCAGCCTCGGCAATATCAACATACACCCATTGCTGCCGGAACCCTTCTGCTTCCGGAGAGAGCCCGGCGTCAAGGGCCCCCCAGGCCGATGCGCCTGCCATTCTCAAGGACACGCACCCGGAACACTGTTCCTCCGAAGCCAACTCAAGAGAGAAGAAGTGGCGTAACAAAGCCACGGAGGGGAAAACACCAACAAAGGCCTCGCAAAGGAACGCGAAGGCTGAGAGGAGAACGAGAGAACCAGGGTCAAGGTGGAGCATGCGGATCTGGTAATGCGAAAGCACAGCGGAGAGGAAGCTTGAGAATGGCGGCAGTACGCCCGAGAGGAGGGCATGGATATCAAGGGGAACAGCGGAGGCCACCAGCTCGCCCTGAGGCCGCGAACCTGGCCAGATCTTGGTGGCCCCCCACACATTGGAGCTGGCAGCGACCACCAGCTGAACCTTCTCCAATCCCTCGAGGTTCACCACCGACGACTGGCCCAGTGCGGGCTTGGGTGCCACTACGGTCGTCGGGCCCCTCAAGCCTCCGCCTTTTCCCCCCTTCGGAGGCATGGCAAAGAGAAAAAAAATGGAGGGGGGGGGAAGCGACACGGCAAGCGGGGGCTCGACGGAAGGGGCGAGAGCCGTGCCGGAAGGGAGAATAGACAGCGGAATCGACGGGGGACAAGGGTGGCTCGGAGGCGAGCGCCAGGAGACTCAGCAAACCTCGCTATGGCCGGCCCGGTGCGGAGAAGAAGGGGCGACTAGTCCCTGGACGGCCTCATATAATGCCCGGCCCGCAGGCGATTGGGGCCCGCGGCGCTTCGGGCCGTCCTCAAGGCTTTGCCCAGAAGCCAGCTCGAGCGCGCCTTGGGCCCGGGGGCTACTGTCGGCGTTCTGGGAATGGGGGTAACCAGACCTGCCTGCCTGCGGCCCAGGGCATGGTCCACTTCGTCAACCAACACAGCCGGGCGCGGCCCCACTGAAGACAAGGCCCTCGCGAAGGCCCAAGCCTCGCGGGGAGGAGCAGCATCAAGACTGGCAAGGGATGGGCCTCCTCAGGCCCCCTCCGGAGCGGCGGAGATCTCTATGCGAGGCCCGGCCTCAGGAGTCAAAGGTGATGCAAGGAAGGACAGGCGGGCGCCAGCGCGCCAGACGGCGCAGTTTCCTCTTTGGTGCAAAGGGAGCAAGGACGTACGCGGGTTCCCAAAGCATCCCCCAAAGGTTTCCATTCCGGTGCAACAAGACCGCAACCACCAGCCCCGCAAGACGGACGTCATCGCTGAGCCTGTCCCTGCGCCGTCGACAGCTACTTTGCAGGCGAAGACCACCTTTGGGCAGGGCGAGCACGTACCCTTGTCGCCCTTCAAAATTGGCCGTTGTGGGATCCCTTCCCGCCAATATGATAAGGGAAGAGGACCCGAGCCACCGCTATATATAGAGGGCAGGCTACACCGTAGAGGGGATCTGAATCCATTCGACCACTCATTCGCCACCGAGCCACAGAGGACCCCGAACACCTCTGGGGAGCCCTCAGGAGGCACTGAAACACTGTACTTGTTCATCCACCCCACCTCCTCGAGAGGCAATCCACCAAAGCAGGAGTAGGGTATTACGCTTCGCAGCGGCCCGAACCTGGGTAAACTGTTGTGTTCATCTTCTTCCTCGTCTTCGTGCGAGTTCGTTGTCGTGTTCATCGAGTAGCGAGCTAGGTCGGGCGAGGCCGCAGGGGATCTTCGCACACGCCCTTGTGTTCTAATCTTAAGGGTTTTGCGGAGCCCGAAATCTGACAGCTTAAACAAACACTAATATTTTTGCAGAATGATTAGCTCGCTGGTACACACACGGCACTGCACATACGATATCTTATCTTGAGGTAAACGTGAAGTGCAGCCCATGTGCAGCAAGGGCAGAACCCAAAAGCCTGAACTAAAATTCAGTAGTGTTGAACATCTCCCTGAACTGAAATGGACCATATTGTCTTGCAAGATCTCACTGACTTGAAAGCTTTGCTGAACTTGAACTATCCAGTGATTACTAAGGTTCCTGCCAAAGCATACCACCAAATGTTTTTCCTTGAAACGATGAGCAGCAGGAAGGTTGTTTCGTTGCTGAACTTCCTTTTTTCTCAACTTTTGTCAATAGTCAGTAAATAACTAAAACATACAGAGAGAACAAAGACTAGCGTTGAGAGAGATACACCTGCTGCTTCAGCAAGAAGCGAGAGATGTTGTACAAGAGCATACGCAATGGCACTGCCATGCGCCGAATGCCACCTTCCCGCTGCTCATGATTTCTTCTTCTGCTGGAGCGCCAGAGCGTGGAGCTAGTGGGGAGAACTGGTCGTCAGCCCTGGGTGCAGTGCAGGCGATTGCAGGGAAACTTCTGCAACGTGATTCCTCCCACTGTGAGATTCATCGAACTTCTACAAAATTTTCAGCGATCTCCGTTTTTTCTTCCAAATACACACAATTGAACTAACGAGTCTGGTTAGGTTGAACTGAACTAAATGATGGGAGCAGGATGGCAGCAGGAGGACGCACACTGCGACGAGGTGCCGGCCAGCGCTGCGCAGGGGAGGCGCTTGGAGAGGGGAGATGATAGGCTGCGGCGGCTGCCGGAGGCCACTTGTCGAGGGGCGGAGTTGGAGGAGGACACCATGATCGTGGCCTCGCTCCACGCTCCTAGTCTCGAAGCCGTCCATGCAGAGGAGGCCTGAGGAGGAAGCCGTCCATGGTGGCTTGCCGTTTCCAGACGGTGGCGAAGCGTTGGGAGCGAGGCCAAGACGCGTGAGGGACTGTGGAAGGCGGAGGTTGGGGGCGACAGCGACGGTGCCGGTGGCAGTGGATCCGGGAGCGGGTCGCGGTGGTGCGCGTCGCCGGGGCCGGTGCGGGTGGGGGCCGGCCGGCGCCGGCCGGATCGAGGAAAGAGGCTGGCGGCTGGGGCTCTGGGCACAGTTGCCGTGGGTGCCGGCGCCTAGGGTTGCAGCGGCGGCGACGCGTGGGGCAGTCGGAAACATGGGGTTCGGGTGCTGGAGGTTGAGGGCGCCGGGGTGTTTCTTTTAGGCTGTAGCTTTTTCTGGTTTGGATGATTTCCAGAGTTCGGGGACATCCCGTCGCGCCCTTATAGGGCTGATCGTGATCAGAATAGTTATTCTGATCCTGGGATCATAATAGTGTTACTCTATATATATATACGTCCATAACGATCATGGATAAATGTTTGACAAAGTTTGAACCAGGTCATGTGTTCATAGGACCCCATATATCCTCCGGCACATTGTGTAGGGGGCAACACCCTATATTATGTTTGTCATGAAACCCTTTTTTGTCACATTGGACACTTTTAGGCATGCACATATGCAGCATGTGCCACACATTAAAGTTGCGCATTGAGAATTTAAACATGACAACACCATGTTCGTACATATATATACTTCATCCGAACCTAATTACAAGTCTTTTTTTACAGATTTCACTACGAAGTACATATATATTTAGGAACGGAGGGAGTATATATTTGGGTCACTAGCGGGCATGGTTGTGTTTTGACATTCTCTTGCGTTTTTTTTCTCGTTTATCTCAAAGATGCTAGTATTATGTAAAATAGCAAACAAAACTGACGAAACAACCGTATGCGATTGTACCCCGAGCAGACATGAGTGTGCTACCCTAACCGTGTGCGATAACAAAGAAACAGCAAAATCGGCCTTGCCTAGTGGTATCAACCGCAAGCGTCAGCCAGTGCAAAGGGGTAATGTGCATAGTACAAACCCAAACCCGATAGCGACCTATAAAAGATCTCGCCGGCGGCGGCTAACAACTAATTTTTCCGTCGATAGCTCGCCACCACCACCACACAGACCAAATGGAACCGTTGCTCAACCATGGGGATGTGCATGGCGCCGTCCTGATAGTGTTGGACGACGAAGTGATAGAGGATTCTGACGCGTTGGCCGCCATGGCAGGCAATGGCAAACAGCCAGCTGCCGCGGCCGACGATGACAGGATAGAGGATTCCGACGCACTATCCTCCATGTCGGTCAACAGTCAACCGTCATCTACCATGGCCGCCGCCGACGACGATGACCCCGAGTTTCAGCATCGGATGCAGATGGCCATCGCTATGTCCGTACTGGAATCAGGCCTCGATGCGTTCCTGCGTGACGAGGACGAGCATCGTCTCAGTGTCGGCGTGGAACAATCTATCGCATCTGCGGATGCCATCCGCAACGCGGCTAGGGATCTGAAGCGGCAGAAATGGCGGGAAAGTGCAACGAGGAAGTGGAACTTAGATGCAGAGGGAGAAAAGAGGCGGGAGCAGGACCATAAGGCGGCAGAGCAGGCTGCCGCATGCCTCTCAGCCGAGTTGAAGGCCAGTGCAGGCCTTGCAGCTGCGGTGGCAGCCCTAGCAACAGTGGCCATGGCGGCCAGGGAAGCATCTCTAGCGAGATCGGCGCCCGCCTGTATCCCGATGGCCCACCTGGACGCCACGACATCTTCGTCGACAGCGGCAGACCTGGCGAGAGGCGCTGCGGTCGCTCCGGCCGAGGTAGCCCCGCCGGTCTCCGCCGTGGAACCATTGGAGCACATCGACTTGACGAGCTCCTCTGAATACTCGTTCTGAGGTGAGGAAGGTCATGACGACGGTGGAGGCGCGGCGTTTGTATGCATCCATGGCATAGTGAATATTTTGTGCAGTTCATCTTCATTTAAATTGACGAACTGTTTGTAAATTACTGAGCGTATGAACTAATGTCAACTAATCCGCTGCAAAATAAGGCATTTTCTGTTGAAAATTTGCCAAATGTTTGTGTCGTCTGTTTGTGGGCATGTGGAAATTTAGGATGAATTTGACGTCTGCGACTGAAATTGAGGATGAACCGTGTGAGATGAATCAGTCTTGAGAAATCTCAGAAAGAGCTACCCGCCTCGAGCGATGCAACAATTCGTGGTTTCACGGCACGGCATTTCATTACCGCGTAGAGCGTACACACTTTATTATGTTTGGACCGTGTGCGATCTTGGTTGCTCCCGCCTAGTTCTTTTGCCACAATTTAATTGGAAGCAGTATTTCAACTGCATGCCGCCTTTCCTCGTCCACCGCACCGACCCTATAGTTAAATTTCAGCTGCCGAGGCATTTGAACCGTCGCTATCCCTCGTCCACCACCATCTCCACCCACACCATTACTACTAAAATTTTCAGCAGCAGCGGCACATCCGCAAACACCCCCCCGTCCGCACAAGACCCCCCTCTCCCTTCCTCCCCCGCTTGAACCCTAGCTCGCCCTCGCTGCCGACTCCCACCACCAACCTCAGCCGGTCTGCCCGTGCCTCATTGCTAAACAAGTTCAGGGTCCCCACCGATCCACATACACCATCACCGCCCTGAGTTTTAGATGAGGCCGGCGGTGTCCCTTTCCCCAGATCCCCATCCCGTACTCCAGAGAGTCGCAACCTAATCAGCCCGACCACATCTCCCGTGGACCTCGAGGAGTGTACGAGCAAAAAGAGGTCTATCATGGCCTCTCTGCCGTACGCTGGCGAGGTGGGCGCCGTTCGCGCCGACCCTTCGATCCCGGACGAACACCTCGCCGCGGGAGTCGGTGAGGACGCTGCCTACGTTGCCATGCCGAAGGCTTCAAGTCTGCGGGAACGCGTGTTCCTGTATCTCAGGAGAGCCGGCTACGACATCAAGCTCGTCAACATCACCAGCTTCCCCTGGGCCATGTCACAAGTTAAGTGGTCCACCAGCAACACCTCTAGTTCAACTGCCGTCGATCTCTCCAAAGGCCCTGCCGCTGATCTCCTACGCCTCGCGGTCATGGATTTGCGATCCTTCTATGCCAGAGAGCCCCTTTTGTCATTTCTGAAGGAAACGTTCTACGGCGGTGGCTTGGGATCCTTAACTTCAAAGTCAGATCTCATCCACCAAGATAATGGCACACACTACGGCTATTACGAGGGGAAACGTGCCATCTGCGACATCAGGGAGCGCACCCTGGGCACCTCATATCCCAAGTGGAAGGAGCCCATCCATGACAAGTGATGCAACATCCTGTGAGCAAATCATACCTTTTGTAGCTAGCCGTCTCGTACCCATTGTTGTAGTAGCATTTGCCATGCGATAATCATGCAGTGTTTAATTGAGCAATTGTCCAGTTGTCGAGCAGATGCCTTGCTTTTCTGTATATGGTTGTTAGGTTGGTTGCATTGAGTATTTGTCCAGTTTTCAATGGCTATAGTTGGTTGTTACAGTGAGCATGGATGCCTTGTTTCTTTCAGTTATTCACAATGTGATGTTCATTATGTGCAAGTATGAACTGTGCAGTTCAATTTCATCAATACCGCCTGTTATGCCTGGTGTTGTTAACCTGTGCCCTTAACTCCCGCTTTAAACAGTTATGCCTTGTTTCTCTGAATTTGGTTGCAAGGTTGGTTGCAGTGAGCATTTGACTAATTTTCAAGCAGATGCCTTGCTTTTCTGTATCTGGTTGTTAGGTTGATTGCAGTGACCATTTGTCTAGTTTTCAAGCAGATGCCTAGCTTTTCGTTGTCTGGTTGTTAGGTTGGTTCCATTCAGCATTTGTCTAGTATCAAATAGCTATATTTGGTTGTTATAGTGAGCATATATGCCTTGTTTATTTCAAGCAGATACCTCGTATACTTGGTTGATATTAAGCCTGTTGTACTTATCATGACTTTACATGTACTTGCACAGGACAACAATGGGAGTGGCCAACCTTTTCTACCGAGGTTCTTTTCATCCCTCCGGTTATACTACATCTGTTCGATCATGTAGTGCATATAGATTTTTGTGATGTATCTACATATACCATCTAAAAAGTATACAATATAAAATTTTATGATGTATCTAATGAAATGGAATTGCAATTCTAAATGTAAATGTTTTTCTCTACAAACTTGGTCAAAGTAAGTAAATGTTGACTTCTCAAAATGTTTATATGCAACACACTATGGAACTAATGGAGTAATATATTACACCATTCTGCAACTGCATTTTAGCTTCTAATATGGGCTTTTTGCTTGTAGGTACATGTCTTAGGAAAAGATCCATTCCTGGACCCTTTTTGCATGTGGGGTAATGAAATATTAATGAACCAGCATCAAGTGAGGAAACTGAAAATGATTGTTATGGAAAAAAGACGAACAATGCCAATTAGACTATTTGTTTACGCTCTATCAACACAACAGTGAGCTGTAGGATGGTAACTACGAACTCCGTAGGCTTCTATTAGTACTGCCCATAATGAGTTGTCACACAACAATGTCTGAATCTTTTTCTTTTGAAGTGGTTCCCAAAGCAGTTTACTCAAGATTACCTCGCAAAGTACATGATTGCTGGACATGCAGTGAAGGTTAAAATATATCATTGAGACTACAATGAGCATCGAGAAGTCGTAATGAAGACAATGAAGGATGGGCGGGCGGCCATCATTAGGGGCTGGCCTAGAGTCCTTCGTGCGTTAGGCATGAAGGAGGGCACAATATGGGCATTCCGCTTCACCTTCTCCAGCATACAAAATGTCTTTCGGCTCTCTCTTTACCGTCTTTAGTACAACCGTGCTTCCATCATTCTTTATTTGTCCCTTTTGTTCTTTCCTTTTTTTTTTGAGAATTGATGCTTATGTAGTTCTTGAGTATATGTACATGTGAATCGAATTATGCATTCGTTCTTAAACCTAAACATGATTCGATATGAAATACATGAATTCCTACTTTCAAATTTAAATTATGTGAATTATGAAAAAAGGTATTTAATTAGGGGCAAATCCTGCTCTGCGGGCCATTACAATGCACACAGTATGAGAAAGCAAAACGTCTGCGATCAACTCCAACATCACACAAATTTCTCCATTCGAGGCGTGTGCGATGAATCTCGTCTTCGCGCACGGTCAGACGAGAAAGAACGTGTGAGATTAATAACACCAGCGTTTGTGCTAGTCTCCTTAACACACACGATTTCGTATTTTGAACTGTGTACCATCGTAAACGTGGGTCAAAGAAGAATGCGTGCGATAGGCCTTCATCTGACACAATTATTCTGGATGACACGTTTGGGAAGTATGGATCACACGTTTGAGATTTTTTATAAATCACAAACGTTTATCAGAAACCTCGCGTGTGGGATATATTCAACCTTCGCATACGGTTTTACAATGATAAACGTATGCACTCTTATATCATATCACAGACGGTCAAAGTGGAACTAAATGTGTGTGATTTTCTCCTTATCGTACACGCTTTATAATCATGAACTATTTGCGATTCGGTGCACATCGTAAACGGCGCTTCACAGAAGAGCGCGTGCGATGTTGTGTGATCTCACACGAGTTGCAAGGATGAACCATATGGGAAATACACATATCTCAAATGATTATCCAGTGACCCTCGTTTGTGATAGATGCGGACATCCCATATGCTTAGTTTTGCCAAACGTTTGCGTTCCTTGGCCACCATCGCCGATGGGTTTCCCGTGTCGTGTGGAATGGACCCCCCCAATTGCCCACACATGCAAGGCGATGGTTTAGAACTACGTCGCGGAAAGGGGTTAAAAACCGTTAGTATAGCACGTCGCTACACCAGTGAATTAACTCCTTTACAGCAACACCAGAACATGCTTAGATACATGGCAAGCATCTCCACAACATGGCATATTGAACTAACCAGTTTTCCAGACTTAGAAAAAATGTCAAGTGCAAAACAGAGCAGTTTTTATCAGGTTGACATATTGGACAGCAAAACTAACTAGGATGCAAAACAACTACTTGCAAGCAAATGGCACATCTTAATAGAGGATAACATTCTCTACAAATCATGTCATTGATCCAAACACAAAGGAACCATAGATTAATGGCAATCATCATGGAAACATGGCAACAAAATAACAAGTTTAGGACTTCAAAATATTTGAGCATGTGAAAACAGTAGTATTTTGTAGCATGTTGGCAACAAGAATTCCACACCCAAAAATGGTTTATCATGGCATGCAAAAATAGCAGGGGCTAGTACACATGTCAAAGAGCAATTTTCATGTTGACAAGTTTAGCAAATAGTGCAAGCATCAAATCATGCAAAAATAAGAAAAGGACATATTATCACAAAATAGCATTCTCACAAACTTGCTCAAATGATAAAATTAATGCCACAGATGGGTTCACTGGATTTTTATACCCAAATTCTTATATCATAAGCCTATGCTTCTGTAGAAAAATCTCACACAAATTACATTCGAAAACTACAAGAGCTACTTATAACATAGAAAATGCCAAATTTGGTATATGCTATATTTGGCAACAGACAGATTTGGCAAGGCCGAAACTGGAAACTTTCCTTAAATGGCAACTAGCAAAAATCAGTGAATAAAATCAAAGTAAACAAAATAAAAAAACAAGGGCCCACTGGCAGTCACTCCAGGGCCCCTAGAAGGGTGACAAGTGGGCCGTGGCCCCACTGTCAGTGACACTGGATTAAATCCACACGCAAAAGAAAAATGGGGCTCCGGGGGGGATCGAACCCGTGACCTCCCGCTGGAGAGAGAGGCGGGCGACCAATGGGATAAGACTCGGGGGTTTGACACACAAGGGGCGCTAAAGAACTTAGACTCACAAAATCCCGCGCTTTCTTCTACCTTGCGGTAGAGACATCATTGACGACGCCGACGAGATCTTCGGCGATTTCTGCAGCTCGTTACCTACGGCGGGGGTGCGGGATCAGCAGGAGGGACGAAGAGAGGGAGGGAATGGAGCTAGGGGACCTAGGGATAGCTCAGGGACGCGCTAAATAGGGCTCTAGGGGCGTCGGCAGCCGTCAAATAACCGAGCACGTCGACATGGCTGTTGCGGATGCTCTGCCATACAGGGGAGTGATGAACGCGTGTGGGGAGGCTCGGTTGGGCCGCGCGCTAGGCTGGTCGCTGCGCTAATGGGCCTGCTGGGGAGGGAGGAGGCCCAGGAGCCTTCTCTCTCCCTAAAACAAGCAGGTTTTCTTCTACGAAACCACATATTGCAAAAATCACAGAGAAAGAGAGGGGGTTTTGGGGGGAAAGAAAAAATGTGTTCTGCACTCACAAAATTATGCTCTATTAATAAAATTGCTTTGGGCATTTTTAGTGAAAATAAATAATTCACCTATTAATCACTATTGATGCTTTTGCAAGATAGAATAAAATGATGGAGAGGAGCACAAGGCTAAGAACTATTTCACATTACCCTACAGAATATTAGGCAATGTAGCAACATTTTATTAAATTGATTAGGGAAAGTAAAAACAACACATGCAACAACTTTGAATTAAAGAGACATGGAGATATAGTTTTTTAAATAATTTGAGGAGAGGTCTTTCCTCACAAGAATAACACTTGGTTGCAAGCACATATTCACCACAACACACACTCACACAACAACTCATGACGCAACAAGTGGAATGAATGCCATGATGCCATGATGCGAAAGAAAGACATGAAGCAAATTTTATTAAGCCAAACCACAAGATGGCAAAACGTGAAAGGTCATACATGGAGTATTACTAGGAAGGCATGGATTGCATTTGGGCTGTTACAAATCTCCCCCACTACAAGAGGATCTCGTCCCGAGATCTATGAACGGAAGAATTCGGGATATTCGGAACGGAGAAGGTCCTCTCGTTCCCAAGTGGCTTCTTTGTCAGAGTGATGCGACCACTTCACCTTTAGAAACTTGATTGACTTGTTGTGAGTCTTGCGCTCAGTCTCTTCAAGGATAGCAACTGGATGCTCATAATAGGATAGGTCTGCTTGGAGATCAATGTCTTGGAGATCAACTGTGCGCTCGGGAGTCTTGAAACACTTTCGAATCTGAGAGACGTGAAACACATCATGCACATTTGAGAAATTTGAAGGAAGCTCAAGTTGGTAGGCAAGGTCGCCTCTTTTACCAACAATCTTGAAGGTGCCCACAAATCGAGGAGCAAGCTTTCCTTTGATGCCAAAGCACTGAGTGCCCTTCATGGGAGACACTTGGAGATAGACAAAGTCATCGATCTGAAATTTCATGTCATGATGCTTGCTATCGTAATAGCTCTTCTGGCAGGATTGAGCTGCTTTGAGGTTTTCATGAATGACACGGCACGTTTCTTCTGCTTCAGTGATCATGTCATTACCTGTCAGGACCCCGATCCTAAGGCACATGAACCCAGCCTGTAACATGACACTCCACTTTGCGGCCTCACGCACGGTACACCACAGCTGCCACCTTACCTTGGCCGGGACCGTTTGCGCATTTTGGCACATGGATATGAACATGTCGCTAGTATTCACACGTCGAAGAACCCGGATCGACATGGCTAGTTATAGACCCAAGTAGCACATCCATACAGAAACAAGTATACGTAACCCGCATTGCAGGAGTCGGTCATCAGCGTGTGTAGACGAGTCGTAGCAAGCTACAGGGACTCCATTACGCCGTGAGACATTTAAGTCATCAGCTGCGTGTAGACGAGTCATAGTAGGCTACAAGGACTCCATTACACCGCGTGACATTTCCCCAAAGGGACAGACACAGCAGCAAGAAGGATACACACCGTGTTCCCGTAAAGAGTACTACTAAAGGCACACAACTAGGTGTCGAATCCCATACATACCGTACACGTCACATGTACGCACAACATGTCCGATATGCATAGATACAACTATGGCATCACAACATAACCATACATCAACACAACATTTATTTAGAAGGCTCAGAAGAGCCTTGCATAATATGTTCATACAGGTAGGGGTCACATGAACCGACACTCAAGTCATACAAACAAGTTCATACAAACCAAGCGGAAGCTTAAAGCTGTCTGAGTACAGATAGTTGAAAGGTAAAAAGGCATAAAGCCTGACTATCTACAGCCCATCCCAGGGCATCAGATCGTAGCTGGGATACCAGCTACTCGTCGTCGTCGACGTCTAGAAAGAACCCACCAGATGGGTCATGGTTATCATCTGCAACAGTTATTAAGCAAACATGAGTACAATCGTACTCAACAAGTCTTTAAAGCATTCCTAAGCTATTCATGCTCATGTCTCAATAAGGGGAGTAGTGGGGTTCATGCAGCAATGCTAGCTTTGACTCTTGGCTAACCTAAACTACGACTACTAGTTCTTTGAACAAGTTTTGAGATAGCACACACGAGTCCACTAACACCACTTCAATACACCACCATGGATCCGCTCCCGTCACCTACGAGATTGCCATCCACGGTACTCACACTTGTCTTGAGTCTTTTAAGAGTAACCATTAAGTTATCTATGAACAGCATAAGTTATGCAAGTAGTCCATTTCCGAGAACGCGGCTATTCAAACAGATGCATTACCCTACAGGGGTGTACTCCTTCACACATGCTCTCGCCACTTATTGCTATGTGCGCGTTAAAAAGGCACCACGGCAACATTCAAGCAGAAGCCTAGCTAGGGAGTCGGCCACGACCGTCAATCACACAAGACCCTAGTCCAGGCTATCGCCTATTTGAGACTGAACCCGCACGGAAGTCCGGCCGAAGTTTCCGCTACGGCCCCAAACGATGTGCGCAGGGTTCGCAAGCCCACCATCCGGGTGACCCTTGGTACATCGTGCCACTGCCTACCGCGTTGTAGCCCACCCCTAAGCTCAGTGCTATGCACGGCCTCCAGCATTACTATAAACACCAAAAACTACTTGCAACTCCTGGACCGAGGACTAGGCGGTTGATATGTCGAGAGAGCTTGGAGTGCCCGGAGCTCAATGTGTGGTAGTAACTAGTCTTGGATCACAAACACGAAACTCAGTTCCTAAGAACGGTCCCAATGAGACAACCCGCTATGTACTCTTACATAGCCTCTCATCGTTACCTTTACCAAATCAGGTTCATCATTTAGCTCATCACATCAGAACAACACCGTTTCACTCCGGTTCATCACCCAGATGAATCGGACCTAACACAACTCAAAGCATAGCAAGCAAGCATGGTAAGCACGTTAAGACTCAAGCATCTACCAGGTATGCTAGGTTGCTTGGTTTAGCTATTTACTGTGACAATGACAGGTCATGCAGAGGAATGGGTTCAACTACCGCAACAGATAGACAGTTGAAACGTTTGTCCTAATGCAATAAACAAGAGCAGGAGCGAGAGCGTGGGATTGTATCGGAATGATCAATGGGGTTGCTTGCATTGAAGGTTGGAAGCAGGGTACTGCCCTTTAGCTGGATATTCGCGCGTATCCTCAGGAGCAGGACCTACCGCGACACAACAAGTAACAATCAATACAAGCAAGTGCGACAGTATGATGCATGATCATGACATGGCAACATGTTAAGGATGAGATAATGCACCTATCATTAGAGTTAAATGGAGTAGAGTTGAATATAGGTTCAAAATCGTACTCCATGTGATATACCACATATTGCATTATTGCAAAATTTCAATGTTCTCCTATTTAGGTTGCTCTAGCATGCATGAAATAGCACCAATGGATTCTTTGGATTTTTCTGATGATTTTTCATATATAACTTATTTCAATCTGAGTTATAGATTAATTTCTATGAATTTTCTAAGATTTTAGCATTTCCTGGAATTAAATTAATTCAGAAAAGCTTTATTGCGTTAGCATGACATCAGCATTGCATCAGCGGGTCAATTCCTTTTTAATTTGAGTCAAACCTGACATGTGGGGTCCACATGTCAGCGTCTCTTTCACTAACTGAAGGATTTGAATTAATCTTAAGCTAATTTAGTGGGCTGGGCCCACTAGTCAGTGACTGATTAGGCTAGTTAATTAAACTTAATTAATTTAAGTTAAAACAGAGTTAACCAGGGATGGGGCCCACCTGCCAGTGACCCAGGAGGGGGAAAACCCCGCGGTCAAACTGGTTGGGCTCGCCGGCGTTGAGACGGCGGCGGCCACAGGGACGGCGGAGGGGGTCGGGAATCGCCCTCCGGCGACCAAATCGATGATGGAGACGCTCTTTCGAGCGCCCGCACTCATGCGCATCCAATATGATGCATCCCAGGGGCTGGGATGACCCAGAGCGTCACCGGCGACGAGCTTGGCGGCTGCCCGAGTTCAGCCGAGCTCAAGGTTGACGATCCAACACACAAAAGGGCTGGGTCTTGGGTCCTACAGCATCTATGCGACCCTACGAGCTCGATGGTGGCCTCGGGAGGACCACCTGGAGACCAGAGCATCACCGGCGTCAAGCTTGCACGGCGGCGCGTTCGGGTCTCGATGGAATCGGGGTCTACGGTGTGTAATCGAGCAGGGGAAGAAGGGGGTTCGATGGAGAAGCTCACGGGGAGGTCGATGCCACTGCAAGCGTGCTCGGGGACGGCCTATAGGTGAAGAATGGTGGCGGTAATCGTCGGCGTCCGAAGGAGGAAAAAGACCTCGGGGAGGCGATGGAAGGCCCCTTCCATTGCGTGGCTTGCTGGAGAGGATGAGGGCATCGAGGCGGAGCTTGTGAGCTGCTCGGAGGCGAGAGGGAGGCGCTGGGGAGGTGAAGCTACAGCGGTGAGCTGCAGCGGGGTGTGGCCATGGCGGAGCAGAGAGCAGCGAGGGGAAGGGGAGAGGAGCAGGCGAGAGAGACGTGCACAGGAGGGTCCCCACGGCATCCTTATCGCCTCGCCACGAAGCGGCGCATGCAGGAGGTGGCCGGGCGCGTGGCCGCGGGCGTCAGGCGCGTGCCCTGTCCTCCTGGCGAGAGGAAGGGGACGACTAGCACTTGGGCCAGATGGGCCGCCCAGTGCCAGGCCACAGGTAAGCCTTTCCTCTTTTATTTCTTTTCTATTTTCTTTTTCCTATTACTGACATTGGTTTTATATTGTATGGGCCACAATCTTTGGCTAAAAATTACTGAAATATTTTACACAGCCTAGTTTGAATATTTCAAACCTCCACAAAAGTTTCTGCAATTTTTGAATGGCTAAAATAATTACAGTTCTTTATTTAACCATTTCAGTAGCATTATAAGTTATTTTTAAAATGCTATATCTGTGATGAAAATTGAAATGTCACCTGAAATGTTGTTGCCAACATTTATCAGTAATAGTGAACATTTTTAGGGCATTTTGGATTCATTGAATCATTCACAAATATTTGAATTGTTTAATAGGGTGAGGTGATAGGGTTTCTGATAATTCGCCATTTCATGTTGATGCAAAATTTAAACAAGCACATATTAGCTAGCACAAGCAAGGGGAAACTAGGGATGTGACATTACCAAGGATTTGACGCTCACCGGTTTAGACCATTGAGCGGGGTACGACACTTTCTGCCATAAAGAATTTCGAAAGGAGCCTTGCTGGAACTTGCTTGGAAACTATTGTTGTATGAGAACTCGACAAACGGAAGGCAATTTTCCCACTTCATGCCAAAAGAAATCACACAAGCACTGAGCATATCTTCAAGGATTTGATTGACTCTTTCCACCTGGCCACTAGTCTGAGGATGGAATGCTAAGCTGAAACGGATCTTGGTACCCATCGCAGACTGAAAGGAATCCCAGAACTTGGAAGTGAAGATGCTTCCAGGATCTGAAGATATAAGCTGAGGAATACCATGCAAAGAAACTATCCTTGAGGTGTACAGCTCTGCCAGGTGCGCTGTCATGATAGATTCTTTGACCGGAAGGAAGTGGGCAACTTTAGTGAGCTTGTCAATGACCACGAAGATTGCATCGTTTCCCTCCTTGGACTTGGGAAAACCAGTGACAAAATCCATTTCAATGTGATCAAATTTCCACTCAGGAATAGGCAAAGGCTGAAGAAGACCCGCTGGACGTTGATGTTCCGCCTTCACTCTGCGGCACTCATCACACTCATTCACAAACTGAGCGATCTCACGCTTCATGTGCATCCACCAAAAGGTTTGCTTGAGATCCTGATACATCTTGGAACTGCCTGCATGAATAGAGAGGAGAGAATTGTGGGCTTCGTCCATGATAACTTTCCTGAGCTCTCCTTTTGGGACCACAAGACGATCCTCGAAGAACAAGGTGTCTTTGTTATCAACATGGAAGCACTTATACTTTGGAATGCTCTTAGCCACACCTATCTTCACCTTCTTCACCATAGCATAGAGAAGCTGAGCTTGACGAATTTGATCTTCCAAAGTCGGAGAGACTTGAAGGTTGGCAAGAAACCCTTGAGGAACAACTTGGAGATTGAGCTTGCGGAGAGCTTCACAAAGCTCAGGTTGAAAAGGCTTGAGAATGAGACTGTTGTAGTACGCCTTTCTGCTCAACGCGTCTACAATTACATTTGCTTTGCCCGTAGTATAGTCAATGCTCGGATTGTAATCTTGGATCATTTCCACCCAACGTGTTTGACGAAGATTGAGATTTGGTTAAGTGAAGATATATTTCAAACTCTTGTGGTCTGTGTAGTCTTCAACTTGTCTTCCCAGCAAGAGATGCCTCCAAGTGAACAAAGCATGGACCACTGCCGCCAACTCAAGATCGTGAGTGGGGTAGTTGTTCTCATTAGGCTTCAGCTGACGGGAGGTATAGGCTACCACCTTCTTGTCTTGCAAAAGAACACCACCAAGACCTTGCAGAGATGCATCACAGAATACTTGGAATGGCTTGGATTCATCGGGAGGAGTGAGAACTGGAGCTGAAGTCAGCTTTTCCTTGAGTGTATTGAACACAACATCACACTCAGGAGTCCACACATATTTGACACTCTTCTGGAGGAGATTAGATAAAGGCTTCGCAATCTGGGAGAAGTTCTCCACGAATCTTCAACAATAAATAGCAAGCCCTAGAAAACATCGGAGCTGCTTCACATTCCGAGGAGGTTCCCACTTCACAATAGCTTCCACTTTCTCCGGACTAACCTTGATGCCCTCGTCAGAGATGATATGACCGAGATAGACCACATCCTTGAGCCAGAACTCACATTTCGAGAACTTTGCGTAGAGCTGGTACTCCCTGAGCTTATCAAGTACTAGACGAAGATGCTCTGCATGTTCTTCTTCGGTCTCAGAGAAACTAGAATGTCATCTAGATACACCAAGACAAACACATTCTTGAATGAAGAAAAGATGAAGTTCATCAAGCGGGAGAATGTCGGAGGAGCATTAGCAAGGCCAAAAGACATGACAGTGTACTCATAAGAGCCAAAACTTGTCCTGAAAGCTGTCTTTGAAATATCCTCTTCACGGATACGGATTTCATGATAGCCCATCCTAAGATCAAGCTTGGAGATGACCTTGGCACCTTTCAATTGCTCAAACAACTCATTGATGTTGGGAAGTGGATATTTATTCCTGATTGTATTCTTATTCAATGGATGGTAGTCAACGCAGAGTCGGTCTGTGCCATCTTTCTTCTTGACAAATAGAACACCACAACCCCACGGTGACGAACTCGGTCTGATCAAACCCAGCCGTTCTTGTTCATCCAGCTGCTTCTTCAATTCTTTCAGCTTTTCGGGGCCAAGCTTATAAGGACGCTTGCACACTGGTTTAGTTCCAGGCTCGAGTTCGATGACGAACTCAACTTGCCTATGAGGAGACATTCCTGGTAATTCTTCTAAAAAAACATCTTCATAATCCCATACGACAGGAACTTGAGAGATGGCTGAGATTTCGCCCTTTTCATTCAGGGAGAATAGACGAATCGTGTCATCGCGAGCAGCGAAAATGATCACGTCTTCAGAAGGATGAGTCCATTTGACTTCTTTGGCTACACAATCAACATAAGCCTTGTTCATCCCAAGAAAATCCATGCCAAGGATTAGGTCAATATAGGAATTGACGAGAACAACTGGAGAGGCTAGAAAGGAATAACTGCCCATCTGGATTGAAACATCCGGAACCACCATCCTAGCATGCATGAATAAACCCGGAGAAACGACTGATAACGGTCTAGGCAACTACTCATGATGCAAATGATGCTTGGTTGCAAAAGGTCTTGAAATGAAAGAATGTGATGCCCCAGTGTCAAACAAAAGTTTTGCATGAATAGAATTAACCAAGAGATTACCCATAATCACTTCAATAGACTCCTCTGCCTGAGCTACATTGACCATGTTGACTCTGTCTGACTTTGGATTGTGCTTCACCATTGCATTGCCTGGGGGGCCTGACTGGAGGAGGAGGCGGAAGACGCCGCTGGTTGGGGCACTTAGGAGCATAATGGCCCTTCTGACCACACTTGTGACAAGTGACCTCTGATAGCGGACGGGAGTTGATAGGAGGGGGACCACCTGTCCTATGAGCGTGAGGCCTCTATTGGTACACTAGGTTGGGTGGTTGGGAAGGACCACGGCCACCGATCTGCTTCTGCTGCTGAGGACGGAACGGAGGAGGAGGAGGAACCCAATATTTCTTCTGCTTAGGAACAATCTGAGAGGAGGAAGAAGAAGGGTTGGAGTATCTGAATCGCTTCGTGTAATTCTCGACCTTGAAGAGAGCTGCTCCATACTTTAAAGCCAAGTTATAGAACTGATCAAACTCAAGAGGCTCGTGAAGGATGAGAGTGAGCTGAAGATCTTCCCTAAGACCACCTCTGAACTGATAAATCTTGCACTTGTCATTTGGCACATCCTTCTTGGCATGACGGGCAAGGTTTTGGAACTCAATGTTATACTGATAGACAGACGAGTTTCCTTGCTTGAGGTTCCTGAACTTCTCACGCATACCCTCGACAACACTCGTCGGGATATGATGAACTCTGAAGTCACGGCAGAATTCATCCCATCTTATCACACGGTCACCTCTGGAATCCTTGTACTGCTACCACCACTTTGCTACCTGGCCCTTGAGCTGGAAAGTTGCGAACCTGACACCGTCCTGACGTCTTACATTGCTGCACTCAAAATGCTTGTTGATATCTAGGAGCCAATCCTCCGCATCAAAAAGCTAAGAGCAGTTGGTGAAGGACTTGGGTTGATTGGCAAGGAATTGATTCAGAGTTGTGAACTGCGGCTGATTATTGAAATTCACTTGATGACCTTGATGTCCTTGATTCTGAAATCCTTGCAACAGGTTGAGCAACATCTAGGTATTGGCATTGGTTGCGACCATCACTGCCTGCCAAGCCTCCGGAGGCGGAGGTGGGGTGGTGGAGGGTCATACTGCTCCCCCTCACGCCCTGGATTCCCACGAGTTGCTGGAGCCATCCTGAAGATGGACATGAAGATTAGAAAACCATTGACAATGATGATTGAAATAAGCTGAATCAAATGGCTCGAAATATTGCAACAGGAGTATCATCAATTGCATTCACACTAAAATTAGTAAGAACACCTTCTGCAGTTCTGCGATAACATCAACTGATCATGAAGCCACTTGAATAACACAACTAGTATTGAGCTAAGAGTCCCTCGGAACAAATGGATAAACCGTCATACATCTGTCAGAAGATGATCCTAGGTAACTACTGGAATTCCCACCTAAGAACTTCCGAAATCTTTGGTTATGCAATCGGGTCCACGGATACACGGAGTTTCATCCACCACTCAACTCCTAGCAGTAATACTACTCTCCAATCTATCTCATCCATCAACACATAACCGGAGGTCTCAGAAATTCATCTACCTCCGACCCTCATAACCACAACGATACTAAACATGGCAGTACATGTCATACCAACTTGCAATGCCCAAGATGCGATCCTATCTCTATTTAGGCTCGAGTGCCTCGATGGAGATAGAAGCGCATCTCGTCATTTCACAAGTATAGAAATCATTGCAATACATGTGAAGAGGAGATGAGTATATGAGTTGGCTTACACTCACCACAAACTAGTTACAATTCCACACAATCATTCATACATTCATCCAGAAAGCAGGGTCCGACTACGGACGAAGATAAATGACAAAAGCAATGAAATCTATCTCGCTAAGCCCAGGAAGACGACCAAGTAGCACCCCTACTCATCTGGATACGTCACGTACATGCGCCCACGCTCCTCGTCGAACTCCCACTGGAGCTGAGAAGCGTCAACCTTCTCAAACTCATCAGTACCTGTACCTGTATTGTTGTAGTAATCTGTGAGCCACGGGGACTCATCAATCTCATTACCCGGGTACCGAGACTATCTCAGATCGTGGGTAAGGTAAGATTAAGTGGTCAGGTTTGCAGCAGCACTAAGCATTATTTGAGTGGCTAGCCTACGAGTACAAGATTAAGATGAGATTCTACACATGTCGGACGATCACTAGTTATGATCAATAAGTGATCCTAAACATCTACTTACGAGTCATACATAACCCCACCGCATTCTCTCTCCAAACTCCCTCGAGAAGAGACGATCACGGTTACACACACGGTTGGTGTATTTTAATTTAGTTTTCTTCAAGTTTGCTATAACCGGGTGTTAAACAAATTTCCCAGTTGCAGATAACCGCGGGCATGGCTTCCAGAAAGATTTAACCCTGCAGGGGTGCTCCAACTCATCCATCACAAACTAACCACACACAACTCTGGAAAAGCTCCACTAGAGATAGCTCAAGGTATCCTCGAAATCCCAGGGCACAAGACATCCGAAAAGGGGGGAAAACTAATCCAGCAAGACCGCCCGACAGGCCAGATCCCATAGGAGCCGCGCGTATCTTTTTCTCAGGGCAAGACGTCGGGTTGGCTGAAACCCCGGGTGACCAGGGGGCGCCGGACATCGCCCGGTTGGACCAACACTCATGAGGAGCACTGGCCCGAGGGTTGATTAATTATCCACGGGGTAGCTAAGCCCTATGCATTTTTATGAAGTTGTTTAGCAAATGGAGTACCAATGTTGGGCCTTGCCGGAAAAGTCCTATCCCGAAACAAATAATCAAGGGGGTCCCCGTAACAACCCAAAGCATGTTAGGAGCGCTTAATATGGAACATAACACTGGTAAACAAGTAACTAGGGTGGCAAAAGTGGAAGAAATCACCGGGCAAAAGGCCAAGCCTTCCACCTTTACCAAGTATATATGTGCATTAAATTAAATAGCAATAAGTAAAGTGATATCCCAAGATATCCATGTTGTCACATGGAAAATCACTTGCACCTGCAACTAGCAACGCTATAAGAGGGGATGAGCAAGCGGTAACTTAGCCAAACAATGGTTTGCTAGGATGTGGAGGGGTTAGAGGCTTTCATGGCAATTTGGGAGGCTTGACATTCATGTGGTAGGATTCGAGACATAACGGCAGAAGCGAGACATCTAGCAAGGCAAAAATAGTATCGGGATCCGTGCAACGATCATCTTGCATGTATGGTCTTTAGGGGGATAGAACTCTTGCTCTTCAAAAACGTTCTCGACAGGATCCTCATACTCGTTCTCAACACCCGATGCTACCCAAAAGAAATAACAACAAATAAACACTCAAGCAAGTAATTGATGTTCAATCAAGGATGATGCGTGTCCAATTTGATGCATTTAACATGGCAACCTACTCTAGTCACATTAGAATGAAGTAAACATATGCAACTTTAGTTGTCTTAGTATTCTGGACATAACAGCAAGATTAGTTATTTGGATATGCATGAACATGGAAAAAAATCAATGCTTCATGAGAAAACGATGCAAATGCATATGAAGAACGTCGCAAACGGAGCTACGGAACTCTCAGAGCACTCACGAGAAGGTACGAAAGATAGCGATGGCAAAACAGAATTTAACAAAGGCTAAGGGCAATTTCCTGGTGTTCCAAGGTTACCACTGGATTGGGCATGAAACTCTAGGTGAAATAGACCTAAAGATCATGCAAAACAAGTGAGCACAACTCCCACAAAGCACAAAACAAACATTCAAGCAATCAGTCAAAAAACAGCAACATATCATATTGCACTCCATACAACAAGAGTTGCAACAAGCTATAAAGCACAACAAAGACATGGGGGTGTAGCCTACACTATGCACAACAATTCATATATGATCAGCAACTTAAATAGAGGCATGGATCAATAGCAAAAGAGCTCACAACATGGCATATTGACGCAACAGTTAAGGACTTAGTGAAAATACCAATTTTTCACAATCTGAGTTAACAGGTTGGCATTTTAATAGCAATTAAAGAATATGCTACAGAGACTTTCATGGCATGAAATTTAACAGCATGCTAGAGGACAATATGCACTACAATTAACTCCTTTACAGCTAGGGCTGGATTAACGAGCTGCTCGGCTCGTTCGGCTCGTTATCGTTAAGCTCACTATCATTAAGCTCGTTAATACTAACGAGCTAAAACCTTTGTTCGGCTCGGTTCATTAAGAGTTCATTATGCTCGCGAGCGTTCTTGAGTGCTCGTTAAGGTTATAAACAATATAGATGAATCCCATGATCCCATTAGAATTTCACAATGGCATATATTACGCAAAATAATTCCACAATCCCATAAAATATTCACAATGGCATAAATTAAACAAGTTAGACACTATGGGAGGCTCAAGTCAAAAACCATTGGATTTACTAAAGAAAGAAAAAGTCAAACTATTGGAAATTATCGAGCTAAAGGAGTTAGCTCGCGAAACTCGTTTGCTCGATCATTAAGCTTGTTAATCCTAACAAGCAAAAACCACTGTTCAGCTTTGTTCATTAACTAACGAGCACGAGCCGAAACGAGCCGAACAACCGAGCGCTCATTATGCTCGCGAGCTTCGAGCTTTTCGTCCAGCCCTATTTATAGCAACACCAAAGCATGCTTAGTTTCACGACAAGCATCTCCACAACATGTCATATTGAACTAACCAGTTTCCCAGACTTAGAAAAAATATCAAGTGCAAAACAGAGCAGTTTTTATCAGGTTGACATATTGGACAGCCAAACTAACTAGGATGCAAAACAACTACTTGCAAGCAAATGTCACATCTTAACAAAGGATAACATGCTCTACAAATCATGTCATTGATCCAACCACAAAGGAACCACAGATTCATGGCAATCATCATGGAAACATGGCAACAAAATAACAAGTTTAGAACTTAGAAATATTTGAGCATGTGAAAACAATAGTATTTTGTAGCATGTTGGCAGCAAGAATTCCACACCCAAACATGGTTTATCATGGCTTGCAAAAATACCAGGGGCTAGTACGCATGTCAAAGAGCAATTTTCATGTTGACAAGTTTAGTAAATAGTGCAAGCATTAAATCATGCAAAATTAATAAAAGGACATATTATCACAAAATAGCATTCTCATAAACTTTCTCAAATGATAAAATTAATGCCACAGATAGGTTCACTGGATTTTTCTACCCCAAATTCATATATCATAAGCCTATGCTTCTATAGAAAAATCTCACACAAATTACATTCGAAAACTACAAGAGCTACTTATAACATAGAAGATGCCAAATTTGGCATATGCTATATTTGGCAACAGACAGATTTGGCATGGACGAAACTGGAAACTTTCCTTAAATGGCAACTAGCAGAAATGAGTGAATAAAATCAAAGTAAACAAAATAGAAAAAACAAGGGCCCACTGGCAGTCACTCCAAGGCCCCTAGGAGGGTGACAAGTGGGCCCTGGCCCCATTGTCAGTGACACTGGATTAAAAGCACACGCAAAGGAAAAATGGGGCTCTGGGGGGATCGAACCCGTGACCTCCCGCTGGAGAGAGAGGTGGGCGACCACTGGGCTAAGGCTCGGTGGTTTGACAGATAATGGCCACTAAAGAACTTAGACTCACAAAATCCCGTGCTTTCTTCTGCCTTGCGGCAGAGACGTCAGTGCCGGCGAGATCTCCGGCGATTGCCGCGGCTCGCGACCTACGGCGGGGGTGTGGGATCAGTAGGAGGGACAAAGAGATGGAGGGGATGGAGCTAGGGGACCTAGGGATAGCTCGGGGACGCGCTAAATAGCGCTCTAGGGGCGTTGGCGGTCGTCAAATCGACGAGCATGTTGACGTGGCTGCTGCGGATGCTCTGCCATACAGGGGAATGATGAATGCGTGCGGGGAGGCTCGGTTGGGCCATGTGCTAGGCCGGTCGCTGCGCTAATGGCCCTGCTGGGGAGGGAGGAGGCCCAGGAGCCTTCTCTCTCCCGAAAACAAGCATGTTTTCTTTTATTAAAAACCGCATATTGCAAAAATCACAGATAAAGAGAGGGGGATTTTGGGGGGAAAGAAAAAATATGTTCTGCACTCACAAAATTATGCTCTATTAATAAAATTGAGTTGGGTATTTTTAGAGAAAATAGATAATTCACCTATTAATCACTATTGATGCTTTTGCAAGATAGAATAAAATGATGGAGAGCAGCACAAGGCTAAGAAATATTTCACAATACCCTACAGAATATTAGGCAACTTATCAACATTTTATTAAATTGATTAGGGTAAGTAAAAACAACACATGCAACAACTTTGAATTAAAGAGAGATGGAGATTTAGTTTTTTAAAGAATTCGAGGAGAGGTCTTTGCTCACAAGAATAACACTTGGTTACAAGCACATATTCACCACAACACAAACTCACACAACACCTCATGATGCAACAAGTGGAATGAATGCCATGATGCCATGACGCAAAAGAAAGACATGAAGCAAATTTTATTAAGTCAAACCACAAGATGGCAAAACATGGAAGTTCATACATGGAGTATTACTAGGAAGGCATGTATTGCACTTGGGCTGTTACAACTCTCCCCCACTACAAGAGGATCTCGTCCCGAGATCTATGAACGAAAGAATTCGGGATATTCAGCACGGAGAAGGTCCTCTCGTTCCCAAGTGGCTTCTTTGTCAGAGTGATGCGATCACTTCACCTTTAGAAACTTGATTGACTAGTTGCGAGTCTTGCGCCTAGTCTCTTCAAGGATAGCAACTCGATGCTCATGATAGGATAGGTCTGCTTGGAGATCAATGTCTTGTAGATCAACTGTGCGCTCGGGAATCTTGAAAGACTTCCGAAGTTGAGACACGTGAAACACATCATGCACATTTGAGAAATTTGTAGGAAGCTCAAGTTGGTAGGCAAGGTCGCCTCTTTTGCCAACAATCTTGAAGGGGCCCACAAAGCGAGGAGCAAGCTTTCCTTTGATGCCAAAGCACTGAGTGCACTTCATGGGAGACACTCGGAGATAGACAAAGTCATCGATATGAAATGTCATGTCATGATGCTTGCTATCGTAATAGCTCTTCTAGCGGGATTGAGCGGCTTTGAGGTTTTCACGAATGACACGACACATTTCTTCTGCTTCAGTGATCATGTCATTACCAAGGATTTGACGCTCACCGGTTTCACCAATTGAGTTGGGTACGACACTTTCTGCCATAGAGAATTTCAAAAGGAGCCTTGCCGGAACTTGCTTGGAAACTGTTGTTGTATGAGAACTCGGCAAACAGGAGGCAATCTTCCCACTTCATGCCAAAAGAAATCACACAAGCTCTGAGCATATCTGCAAGGATTTGATTGACTATTTCCACCTGGCCACTAGTCCGAGGATGGAATGTTGTGCTGAAATGGATCTTGGTACCCATCACAGACTGAAAGGAATCCCAAAACTTGGAAGTGAAGATGCTTCCATGATCTGAAGATAAAAGCTGAGGAATACCGTGCAAAGAAACTATCCTTGAGGTGTACAGCTTTGCCAGGTGCGCTGCCGTGATAGATTCTTTGATCGGAAGGAAGTGGGCAACTTTGGTGAGCTTGTCAATGACCATGAAGGTTGCATTGTTTCCCTTCTTGGAATTGGGAAAACCAGTGACAAAATCCATTTCAATGTGATCAAATTTCCACTCAGGAATAGGCAAAGGCTGAAGAAGACCTGCTGGATGTTGATGTTCCGCCTTCACTCTGCGGCACACATCACACTCATTCACAAACTGAGCGATCTCACGCTTCATGCACGTCCACCAGAAGGTTTGCTTGAGATCCTGATACATCTTGGAACTGCGTGGATGAATAGAGAGGAGAGGATTGTGGGCTTCGTCCATGATAACTTTCCTGAGATCTCCTTTTGGGACCACAAGACGATCCTCGAAGAACAAGGTGTCTTTGTCATCAACACGGAAGCACTTATACTTTGGAATGCTCTTGGCCATACCTATCTTCACCTTCTTCACCATAGCATCGAGAAGTTGAGCTTGGCGAATCTGATCTTCCAAAGTCAGAGATACTTGAAGGTTGGCAAGAAACCCTTGTGGAACAACTTGGGGATTGAGCTTGCGGAAAGCTTCACAAAGCTCAGGTTGAAGAGGCTTGAGAAGGAGACTGTTGCAGTACGCCTTTCTGCTCAACGTGTCTGCAGTTACATTTTCTTTGCCCGGAGTATAGTCAATGCTCGGATTGTAATCTTGGATCATCTCCACCCAACGTGTTTAACGAAGATTGAGATTCTGTTGAGTGGAGATATATTTTGAACTCTTGTGGTCTGTGTAGACTTCAACTTGTCTTCCCAGCAAGAGATGCCTCCAAGTGAACAAAGCATGGACCACTGCCGCCAACACAAGATCGTGAGTGGGATAGTTCTTCTCACTAGGCTTCAGCTGATGGGAGCTATAGGCTACCACCTTCTAGTCTTGCATAAGAACACCACCAAGACCTTGCAGAGATACATCATAGAATACTTGGAATGGCTTGCATTCATCGGGAGGAGTGAGAACTGGAGTTGAAGTCAGCTTTTCCTTTAGTGTATTGAACGCAACATCACACTCAGGAGTCCACACATATTTGACACTCTTCTGGAGGAGATTAGACAAAGGCTTCGCAATCCGGGAGAAGTTCTCCATGAATCTTCTACAATAACTTGCAAGCCCAAGAAAACTTCGGATCTGCTTCACATTATGAGGAGGTTCCCACTTCACAATAGCTTCCACTTTCTCCGGACTAACCTTGATGCCCTCGGCAGAGATGATATGACCAAGATAGACCACTTCCTTGATCCAGAACTCACATTTTGAGAACTTTGCGTAGAGCTTGTACTCCCTGAGCTTATCAAGTACCAGACGGAGATGCTCTGCATGTTTTTCTTCGGTCTCAGGGAAAACTAGAATGTCATCCAGATACAACAAGACAAACACATTCTTGAACGGTGAAAAGATGAAGTTCATCATGCGGGAGAATGTCGGAGGAGCATTAGCAAGGCCAAAAGACATGACAGTGTACTCATAAGAGCCAAAACTTGTCCTGAAAGCAGTCTTCGGAATATCCTCTTCACGGATACGGATTTGATGATAGCCCATCGTAAGATCAAGCTTGTAGAATACCTTGGCACCTTTCAATTGCTCAAACAACTCATTGATGTTGGGAAGTGGATATTTATTCCTGATTGTCTTCTTATTCAATGGACAGTCGTCAACGCAGAGTCGGTCCGTGCCATCTTTCTTCTTGACAAATAGAACACCACAACTCCACGGTGACGAACTCGGTCAGATCAAACCCAGCCGTTCTTGTTCATCTAGCTGCTTCTTTAATTCTTTCAGCTCTTCGGGGCCAAGCTTATAAGGACGCTTGCACACTGGTTCAGTTCCAGGCTCGAGTTCGATGACGAACTCAACTTGCCTATGAGGAGGCATTCCTGGTAATTCTTCTGGAAAAACATCTTCATACTCACATACGATAGGAACTTCAGAAATGGCAGAGATTTCGCCCTTTTTTTCTAGGGAGAATAGATGAGTTGTGTCACCGCGAGTAGCGAAAATGATCATGTCTTCAGAAGGATGAGTCCATTTGACTTCTTTGGCTACACAATCGACATAAGCCTTGTTCATCTCCAAAAAATCCATGCCAAGGATTAGATCAATATCGGAATTGCCCAGAAAAATTGGAGAGGCTAAAAGGAATAGCTGCCAATCTGGATCGAAACATCCGGAACCACCATCCTAGCATGCATGAATAAACCCAGAGAAACGACTTCTAACGGTCTAGGCAACTGCTCATGATGCAAATGATGCTTGGTTGCAAAAGGTCTTGAAATGAAAGAATGCGATGCCCCAGTGTCGAGCAAAACTTTTGCAGGAATAGAATTAACCAAGAGATTACCCATAATCACTTCATTAGACTCCTCTGCCTGAGCTGCATTGACCTGTTGGAAATATGCCCTGAGGCAATAATAAAATAGTTATTATTATATTTCCTTGTTTACGATAAAGGTTTATTATCCATGCTATAACTTTATTGACTGGAAACACAAATACATGTGTGGGTACATAGACAACAATGTGTCCCTAGTAAGCCTCTAGTTGACTAGCTCGTTGATTAAAGATGGTAATGGTTTCCTAGCCATAGAAAAGAGTTGTCATTTGATAACGGGATCACATCATTAGGAGAATGATGTGATGGACAAGACCCATAAGAGGGGTTGAGGAAGCGGTAACTGTTGGAAATATGCCCTAGAGGCAATAATAAATGGTTATTATTATATTTCCTTGTTCATGATAAATGTTTATTATCCATGCTATAACTGTATTGACTGGAAACACAAATACATGTGTGGGTACATAGACAACAATGTGTCCCTAGTAAGCCTCTAGTTGACTAGCTCGTTGATTAAAGATGGTAATGGTTTCCTAGCGATAGAAAAGAGTTGTCATTTGATAACGGGATCACATCATTAGGAGAATGATGTGATGGACAAGACCCAAACTATGAACGTAGCATATGATCGTGTCAGTTTATTGCTATCGTTTTCTGCATGTCAAGTATCTGTTCCTATGACCATGAGATCATGTAACTCACTGACACCGTAGGAGTGCTTTGTGTGTATCAAACGTCACAACGTAACTGGGTGACTATAAAGATGCTCTACAGGTATCTCCGAGGGTGTCTGTTGAGTTGACATGGATCAAGACTGGGATTTGTTACTCCATGTGACGGAGAGGTATCTCAGGGCCCACTCGGTAATACAACATCACAATGAGCCTTGCAAGCAAAGTGACTAAAGAGTTAGCCACAAGATCTTGTATTACGAATGAGTAAAGAGACTTGCCGGTAACGAGATTGAACTAGGTATGCAGATACCGACGATCGAATCTCGGGCAAGTAACATACCGATAAACAAAGGGAACATAATATGGGATTAACTGAATCCTTGACATAGAGGTTCAAATGATAAAGATCTTCATAGAATATGTAGGACCCAATATGGGCATCTAGGTCCCGCTATTGGTTATTGGCCATAGAGGTGTCTCGGTCATGTCTACATAGTTCTCGAACCCGCAGGGTCTACACACTTAACGTTCGGTGATGATGTTGGTGAGCGAAGGATGTTCGGAGTCCCGGATGTCACGAGGAGCTCCGAAATGGTCCGGAGGTAAAGATTGATATATAGGAAGTTGATGTTCGAGCACCGGAATAGTTTCGGAGAATGCCAGGATTTTGTCGGGAGTGCCGGAACGGTTCCGGAGGTCCACCGGGTGGGTCCACTTGCCTCGGAGGGCCCCATGGGCTGTGAGGTGGGGCACACCAGACCTTGGTGGGCTGTTCGCCCCTCCCACAAGTCCCATGCGACCGAAGGGTGGAGGGGGGAACCCTAGAGGGGGCCGGCCATCGGGCCAAGGTACCCCTTGGCCGCCGCCCTCTCTTCTCGGTCGCCGCCCCTAGGGGTGGGAACCCTAGGGGGCCGAGCCCCCTGCCTATCCCCCTATATATATGAGAGGGGAGGGAGGGATGCCAGACCTTGAGCCACGACGCAGCCCTCCCTCTCCCCTAGATCATCTCTCCTCTAGTTTGATTCGGCGTTGCTTAGCGAAGCTCTGCCGAATCAGCTCCACCACCACTGCCGTCACACCGTCGCGCTGCCTTAGAACCCATCTACCTCTCCGCCCTCGCTTGCTGGATCAAGGAGGCAGAGATCGTCATCGAGCTGCACATGTGCTGAACGCGGAGGTGCCGTCCGTTCGACACTCGATCGTGATTGGATCGCGGGACGGCTTGCGATTTGGATCGCGAAGACGTTCGACTACATCAACCGCGTTTCTTAATGCTTCCCGCTTAGAGATCTACAAGGGTATGTGGATCTAATCTCCCCTCTCATAGATGCTCATCTCCATGTATAGATCTTGGTTGTTCTTTGGAATTTTTTTTGTTTTCGATGCAACGTTCCCCTGCAGTGGTATCAGAGGTAGGTCTATGCGTAGATGGCATCACGAGTAGAACACAAAGGAGTTTAAGTGCGTTGATATTCATATTGCTTTCTTCCTCAGTATTTTCTCGATTCAGTGGTATTGTGGGATGAAGCGTCTTGGACAAACCTTACTCGTCCACATACGAGAGACCGGTTCCATCGACTGGCATGCACTTGTTGCATATAGATGGCTGGCGGGTGTCTGTCTCTCCCACCTTAGTTGCATCGGATTCGACAAAGGCTAGTCCTTGTAAGGTTAAATAGCAACTTGTATATCACCGTTGTGGTTTTGCGTAGGTAAGAATCGTTCTTGTTGGATACCCATAGCAGCCACGTAAAACATGCAACAACAAATTAGAGGACGTCTAACTTGTTTTTGCAGGGTATGTTGTGATATGATATGGCCAAAGACATGATGTTATATATTTGATGTATGAGATGATCATGCTTTGTAATAATTTATATCGACTTGCATGTCGATGCTTACGGCAAACGGCAGGAGCCATGGGGTTGTTTTTAATTATTGTATGACCTACGTGTCAATCATTAAGCGCTATGTAATGCTTTACTTTATCGCTAAGCGGTAGCAATAGTAGTAGAAGCAAGGTTAGCGCGACAACCCCGATGGTGACACGATGATGGAGATCATGGTGGTATGCCGGTGATGATGGAGATCATGCCGGTGCTTTGGAGATGGAGATCAAAAGCACAAGTTCATGGCCATATCATGTCACTTATGATTTGCATGTGATGTTAATCCTTTTATGCACCTTGTTTTGCTTAGGACGACGGTAGCATTATAAGGTGATCCCTCACTGAAATTTCAAGATAATATTGTGTTCTCCCCTAGTGTGCACTGTTGCAAAAGTTCGTCGTTTCGAAGCACCATGTGATGATCGGGTGTGATAGACTCTACGTTCTCATACAATGAGTGCAAGCCAGTGTTGCACATGCAGAACACTCGGTTTAAACTTGACGAGCCTAGCAGGTACAGACATGGCCTCGGAACACAAGAGACCGAAAGGTCGAACAAGAGTCATATAGTAGATATGATCAACATGGAGATGTTCACCATTGAAACCACCTCATCTCACGTGATGATCGGACTTGGGTTGGTGAATTTGGATCATGTAGCACTCGGATGACCTGAGGGATGTCAATTTGAGTGGGAGTTTTTGAGTAATTTGATTAACTAAACTCATTATCTTGAACAATAGTCTAAGTTGTATTTGCATATTTATGTTGTAGATCAATGGCTCACGCAGTAGTTCCCCTGAATTTTAATTCGTTCCTAGAGAAAGCTAAGCTGAAAGATGATGGAAGTAACTTTGTAGACTGGGCCCGTAATCTGAGGATTATCCTTACGGCTTCCCAAAAGGTTTATGTCCTTGATGCACCGCTCGGTGCGCAACCCGCTCCTGTGTCGTCTGTAGATGTTACGAACGCCTGGCAGGCGCGTTCGGATGACTACTCATTAGTTCAGTGTGCTATGTTGTATGGCTTAGAACCGGGACTTGAAAGGCGTTTTGAATGACATGGAGCATATGAGATGTTCCAGGAGTAGAATTTTATCTTTGAAAAGAATGCAGGGATCGAGAGGTATGAGACCTCCGATAAGTTCTATGCTTGCAAGATGGAGGAGAATGGGTCTGTCAGTGAGCATGTGCTCAGAATGTCTGGGTACTCAAACCGTCTGGCTAAGCTGGGTATGCCACTCCCGCCGGAGGCGTTCATTGACAGAGTTCTTCAATCACTACCACCTAGCTTCAAAGGCTTCGTGTTGAACTATAACATGCAAGGGATGAACAAGTCAGTCACCGAGCTGTTTGCGATGCTAAAAGTCACTGAGTCTGAATCCAGAAGGAGCATCAAGTGTTGATGGTCAATAAAACCACTAGTTTCAAGAAAAATGGCAAGGGCAAGAAGTGTAACTCCAAGAAGAGTGGCAAGGCAGTTGCCCCTCCCGTGAAGAAACCCACGGCTGTACCCAAGCCAGAAACTGAGTGCTTTCATTGCAAGGGTACTAGCCACTGGAAGTGGAACTGTCCCAAGTATCTGGCCGACAAGAAGGCAGCCAACACCAAACAAGGTATATATGATATACATGTTATTGATGTGTACCTTACCAACTCTCATTGTAGTGCCTGGGTATTTGATACCGGTTCGGTTGCTCACACCTGCAACTCAAAGCAGGAACTACAGAATAGATGGAGGCTGGCAAAGGACGAAGTGACGATGCGTGTGGGAAATGGTTCCAAGGTTGATGTGATCGCCATCGGCACGCTCACTCTTCGACTACCATCAGGATTAGTGATGAACCTGAATAATTGTTATTTAGTGCCTGCGTTAAGCATGAACATTATATCTGGATCTTGTTTATTACGAGATGGTTACTCATTTAAGTCTGAGAATAAAGGTTGTTCTATTTATATGAGTAATATCTTTTATGGTCATGCACCCAATGTGACGGGTTTATTCCTATTGAATCTCGATAGTGATGATACACATGTTCATAACATTGATGCCAAAAGATATAGAGTCGATCATGATAGTACCACTTTCTTGTGGCACTACCGCTTAGGTCATATTGGTGTAAACCGCATGAAGAAGTTCCATGTTGATGGACTTTTGGAGTCACTTGATGTTGAATCACTTGACACATGTGAACCATGCCTCATGGGCAAGATGACTAAGACCCCGTTCTATGGAACAATGGAACAGGCAAGTGACTTATTGGAAATCATACATACTCATGTGTGCGGTCCGATGAGCATTGAGGCGCGCGGTGGATATCGTTATTTTCTCACCTTCACCGATGACTTAAGTAGATATGGGTATATTTACTTAATGACGCATAAGTCTGAAACATTTGAAAACTTCAAGCAATTTTAGAGTGAAGTTGAGAATCATCGTAACAAGAAGATTAAATTCCTACGATCTGATCAAGGAGGAGAATATCTGAGTTATGAGTTTGGCAATCACTTAAGACAATGTGGAATTGTTTCACTGTTGACACCGCCTGGAACACCACAGCGTAATGGTGTGTCCGAACGTCGTAATCGTACTTTATTGGATATGGTGAAGTCTATGATGTCTCTTGCCAATTTGCCACTATCGTTTTGAGGTTATGCATTAGAGATAGATGCATTCACTTTAAATAGGGCACCATCTAAATCCGTTGAGAGGACGCCGTATCAACTGTGGTTTGGCAAGAAACCAAAGTTGTCGTTTCTTAAAGTTTGGGGATGTGATGCTTATGTCAAAAAGCATCAGCCTGAAAAGCTGGAACCCAAATCGGAGAAATGCGTCTTCATAGGATACCCAAAAGAGACAGTTGGGTACACCTTCTATCTCAGATCCGAAGGCAAAGTGTTTGTTGCTAAGAACGGGTCATTTCTCAAGAAAGAGTTTCTCTCGAAAGAATTGAGTGGGAGGAAGATAGAACTTGATGAGGTTGCTGAACCTTTACTTCTACCAGAGAGTGGCGCAGCGCAGAAAGATGTTTCTGTGGAACCTACCTCAGTTGAAGAGGAAGCTAATGATGATGATCATGAAGCTTCAGATCAAGTTACTGTCGAACCTCGTAGGTCGACAAGGACACGTACTGCTCCTGATTGGTACGGTAACCCTGTCTTAGAGGTCATGTTGTTGGACAAAGATGAACCTACGAGCTATGAAGAAGCGATGGTGGGCCCGGATTCCGATAAATGGTTAGAGGCCATGAAATCCGAGATAGAATCCATGTATGAAAACAAAGTGTGGACTTTGGAAGTATTACCTGAAGGGCGAAAGGCCATTCAGAATAAATGGATCTTTAAGAGGAAGACGGACGCGGACGGTAATGTCACCGTCTATAAAGCTCGACTTGTGGCAAAGGGTTTTTCACAAGTTCAAGGAGTTGACTACGATGAGACTTTCTCTCCCGTAGTGGTGCTTAAGTCCGTCAGAATCATGTTAGCAATAGCTGCATTTTTTGATTATGAAATTTGGCAGATTGATGTCAAAACGGCGTTCCTCAATGGTTTCCTTGAGGAAAAGTTGTATATGATACAACCGAAAGGTTTTTTCGATCCAAAGAATGCTGACAAAGTCTGCAAGCTCCAGCGATCCATTTATGGACTGGTGCAGGCATCTCAGAGTTGGAATAAGCGCTTTGATGAGGTGATCAAAGCGTTTGGGTTTATACAAGTTTATGGAGAAGCTTGTATTTACAAGAAAGTGAGTGGGAGCTCTATAGTGTTTCTAATATTATATGTGGATGACATATTGCTGATTGGAAACTAATGACCCACAAGTATAGGGGATCAATCGTAGTCCTTTCAATAAGTAAGAGTGTCGAACCCAACGAGGAGCAGAAGGAAATGACAAGCAGTTTTCAGCAAGGTATTCTCTGCAGGCACTGAAATTGTAGGTAACAGATAGTTTGATAGCAAGGTAATTTTTAACGAGCAAGTAACGGTAATGGTAAACAAGGTGCAGCAAGGTAGCCCAATCCTTTTGAGGCAAAGGACAGGCCAGAACAATCACTAGTAATAGGCAAAGTGTTCTTGAGGGAACACGGGAACTTCGTCTAGTCACTTTTATCATGCTGGTTTGATTCGTGTTCGCTACTTTGATAATTTGATATGTGGGTGGACCGATGCTAAGGTGCTGTTCTTACTTGAACTAACAACCTACTTATGATTAACCCCCTCGCAAGCATCCGCAACTACGAGAAAAGTATTAAGACAAAGTCTAACCATATCATTAAACATATGGATCCAAATCAGTCCCTTACGAAGTAGCGCATAAACTAGGGTTTATGCTTCTGTCACTGTAGCAACCCATCATCTAATAACTACTCCACAATGCATTCCCTTAGGCCCATGAATGGTGAAGTGTCATGTAGTCAACGTTCACATGACACCACTAAGGGAATCACAACATACGTATCATCAAAATATCGAACACATATCAAATTCACATGATTACTCGCAACATGACTTCTCCCGTGACCTCAAAAACAAAGGTAACTAATCACAAATAATAATCATGCTCAAGATTAGAGGAGTAATGAATAGCATAATGGATCTGAACATATAATCTTCCACCAAATAAACCATATAGTAATCAACTACACAAGGTAATCAACACTACTAGTCACCCACAAGTACCAATTTGAGGTTCCGGTACAAATATTGAACACAAGAGATGACCTAGGGTTTGAGAGGAGATGGTGTTGTTGAAGATGTTGATGAAGATTTAACTCCCAAAGATGATAGGGGTGTTGGTGATGACGATAGCTTCGATTTTCCCCTCCAGGAGGGATGTTCCCCCGGCAGAATCGCTCCGCCGGAGGGCAAAAGTGCTCCTGCCCAAGTTTCGCCTCGAGGCGGCGGCACTTCGTCCCGAAAGTCCTCCTCCTAATTTTGTTAGGGTTTTAGGTAATATATACCAGAATATGGGCTCCGGAAGTGGGACTGGGTCAGCAGCACCCACCAGGGCTCGCCCAGGGGTGCTGGCGCGCCCTGGTGGGTGGTGCCCACCTGGGAGCCCACCTCCGGTAGTTTTCAGCTCCAGTAATTATTATTAATTCCAAAAATAATCTCTGTAAAGTTTCAGCTTCATTGGAGTTGTGCAGAATAGGTATTTCTGACGTGCTTTTCTTGGGTCCAGAATTCCAGCTGCCGGTACTCTCCCTCTTTGTGTAAAACTTGCATATTATGAGAGAAAAGGCATTAGAATCACTCCCCAAAGCATTATTATTCAACAAAACAAAGTAAATAACAGTAGGAAATCATGATGCAAAATGGACGTATCAACTCCCCCAAGCTTAGAGCTCGCTTGTCCTCAAGCGAAAGCCGATATTGAAAATCATGTCCACATGGTTTGAGAGAGAGGTGTCGATAAAAACAAAATACGGACATAGAAGCATCATGCTTATTAACATAACAGCAACAAACTCTAACATAAGAACTTATTTCACTAAATTTTTATCATAAAGCTTCTCATGAACAAGTAACAATTCATCACAATAGAAGTATGAAGCATAAACCTTATTGGAAACCAACAAATTGTGTTCGCAGTCAACTTTGCAACTACAATTCATCATATTTTCAGGAAGGGTCTCATGTCGGAGCCTTTTGGAAAGTCCACATACTCAACCATCATTTAGGCTTCTATGATTGCTAACGCTCACGCATACCCATGAACAAAAAGTTTCAACCGGGCACATAGGAAGATAGGGGTTTATAGTTTTGCCTCCCAACGTATCCACCTCAAGGGTGATGTCAACAATAATAACTCATGCCCACCCATATCCAACTGGATATATGTGCCTAGATCTTTCCTCACCACATGATGCTTGCAAAAGAAAAAGTAAAAAGGAATAGGAAAGAATACTTCGACTCTTGCATAAAAGTAAGTGCATAAAAGTAAAAGATAGGCCTTTCGCAGAGGGAAGCAGAGGTTGTCATGCGCTTATCGGTTTGTATGCCCAATCCCTTAATGTAAAAGAACGTCACGCTATATTGCCCCCTATGATAGCAACCTTTATTATGCAGTCCATCGCTTTTATTACTTTGCCATCATAAGTTCGTATAACGCTCAATTTTCTCTTACACTAATTGATGAAAACACTTTTAGAAGCAATTTTTATTGCCTTATTGCACCGATGACAACTTACTTGAAGGATCTTTCTCGATCCATAGGTAGGTATGGTGGACAGGTTGGGGAACGTTGCATGGGAAACAAAAAATTTCCTACGCACACGCAAGATCTATCCGTGGTGATGAGCATCTACGAGAGGGAGAGTGGATCTACGTACCCTTGTAGATCGCTAAGCGGGGAGCGTTAAGAAACGCGGTTGATGTAGTCAAACGTCTTCGCGATCCAAATCGCAAGCCGTCCCGCGATCCAATCACGATCTGTCCTGATCTAACGCCGAACGGACGGCACCTCCGCATTCCGCATACGTACAGCTCGATGATGATCTCCGCCTTCTTGATCCAGCAAGAGGGGGCGGAGAGGTAGATGAGATCTCCAGCAGCACGACGGCGTGGTGGTGGTGATGGTGGAGTTATCCCGGCACGGCTTCGCCTAAGCACTACCGGAATCTATTTGGTGGAGGAACTAGAGAATAGAGAACTAGCACGTGGCCGTGTGTCTTTGGGGGCTCTATTCCTCTAGTATATATAGGAGGGAAGGGGAGGAGGCAGCCTCCCTAGGGTTTCCCCTAAGGGTCGGCCGAACCAGGGCAAGGAGGAGTCCAATCCACTTCCTACTAGGAAGTGGATTCATATTAGGAAGGAGTCCTATTCCTAACCATCTCCACCTTTTTTCCCTCTTGGGCATATGGGCCCTTATGGGGTTGGTTCTCCAGCCCATTAGGGGATGGTGCGCCACCTCTTGGGCCCATGTGCCCCCCCCCCGGGGGGGTGGGCCCCACTCGGTGGACCCTCGGAACCCATTCGTCACTCCCGATACACTACCGGAAATACCCGAAACTTTTCCGGAACACAAATACCACTTTCCTATATATAAATCTTTACCTCCAGACCATTCCGGAGCTCCTCGTGACGTCCGGGATCTCATCCGGGACTCCGAACAACCTTCGGTCACCAACACATATATCTCAATACTACCGAAACGTCACCAAACGTTAAGTGTGCAGACCCTGCGGGTTCGAGAACTATGTAGACATGACCGAGACACCTCTACGATCAATAACCAATAGCGGGACCTAGATGCCCATATTGGTTCCTACATATTCTATGAAGATCTTTATCGGTTAAACCTCTATGTCAAGGATTCAGTCAATCCCGTATGATGTTCCCTTTGTTTATCGGTATGTTACTTGCCCGAGATTCGATCGTCGGTATCTCTATACCTAGTTCAATCTCGTTACCGGCAAGTCTCTTTACTCGTTCCGTAATACAAGATCCCATGGCTAACTCTTTAGTCACTTTGCTTGCAAGGCTTATTGTGATGTTGTATTACCGAGTGGGCCCTGAGATACCTCTCCATCACACGGAGTAACAAATCCCAGTCTTGATCCATGCCAACTCAACAGACACCCTCGGAGATACCTGTAGAGCATATTTATAGTCATCCAGTTACGTTGTGATGTTTGATACACACAAGGCACTCCTACAGTGTCAGTGAGTTACATGATCTCATGGTCATAGGAACAAATACTTGACATGCAGAAACAATAGCAATAAACCGACACGATCATATGCTACGTTCATAGTTTGGGTCTTCTCCATCACATCATTCTCCTAACGATGTGACCCCGTTATCAAATGACATCTCATGTCTATGGCTAGGAAACCTTGACCATCTTTGATCAATGAGCTAGTCCTTTAGAGGCATACTAGGGACACAGTGTTGTGTATGTACCCACACATGTTTTTGAGTTTCCAATCAATACAATTATAGCATGGATAATAAACGATTATCATGAACAAGGAAATATAATAATAACCATTTTATTATTGCCTCTAGGGCATATTTCCAACAGGACACTCAAACAAGGAGTTTGGTTTGGGTTTTTGGATGCACAAGTAGTATCTCTACTTAGTGCGGAATTTTGGGCTAGCAAAGATATTGGGCAAGCACCACATGTTAAAGGATCTATGACAATATAACTTCTATGTGGATACGAACAAACATAAATCATTACGTTGTCTTCCTTGTCCAACATCAACGATTTTGACAAATAATATTTGATGGGGGCTCACAATCATAAAAGATGTCCAAGATAATGTATTTGCATGTGAATCTTCTCTTCCCTAATTAATTATTTCATGAATTGCATTATTGACCCAAGCTATGTATGTCAATCTCCAATAAATTTTACTACTTATACTTTTCCTTATGTCACTACTAGGAGAAAGCCTAGTAGTAGCGCTTGTTTTCCCCTTAGTAGTAGCGCTGGTGGCAGCGCTACTGCTAAGGCGCTACAGCTAAGTGTTTATCAGTAGCGTTGAAAAACCAGCGCTACTGGTAAGTACTGATAGCAGTAGCGCTGGTTTACAACAAGCGCTGCTGATAAACCAACGCTACTGCTACAACTTACCAGCGCTACTGCTAAACTAGCACTGCTAAGATTTCATTCCCCTCTACGTATTTGTGCATGCTCTATACGGTAGTTTCGTGATATCATAATAAACATACATTATTCTCATCATATCATACACATACAGGAGACTCGTCTTACCAGCACCTCCAACACAAATATCATCACATCTCGAAAATAGCGATACACAAGTCATGTCATGTCTCGAATAAATGCAACTGCATAGTCATGGCACACACACAAGTTTCATCATCTCTATCTCTAAACCATGATGTAGAAGAGAAGAGCGATCAGTATGAGCAAGTGCGCGACTAAGTAGTACTTCTTGAGGCACCAGTTTCGCTCCCTCTCTTGCCGGAGCGTCCACCTCAAGTAACTATTTTCCGCTTCGGCTCTGCTGTCGAACCCTCTGTGGCTAGCGCCTGAGTACCTATCCACCTGGGCCTGAGCGTCTGGCCAGTGGTCGTACACTCCTGGAACCCTCCCAATGAATACGGCGTAGCAGTCCTTCGCCATCTCTGATCTATGTACCTGCATCGTAAGTTGATGAATTCAACGATAATATGCAACATAATGTACTTGAGAAACACAAAGAGGCATAGTTAGCAAAATACAAGCAACCTATAGTAAACATAAATAAGGAAGTTCCTCATACCCAAACTAATTAACTAGAGCAATCTACGCTAGTTCATAGAAAGACAGTAGTACTAATTAAACATACACAATGTCATCGTCAATCACTCCTCCATGTCGGCGCTCCAATCTTCATAGTCAGGGACGATGCACCCGAGCTTCGTGAAAAGTTTCAGGTCTAGACGTTGAGTGCTGAGCAGTGTTCGGACATCCTCCCGACTCATTGGCCCATGGTAGAACATCCCTGATTTTTCGATGACCTCATTCATGATCACTTGGGCAAGTTCACACTGTACGTGATAAAACTCAGCTCGGATTCGATGATCCGGTGTCCTTCCTATGCTTGTGGCCCAGTTGACAATCTCGGCATCGCTGGAAGTAGCTGACATGCGAAGGCGTTGATTATCCCTTCTGTACATGATCATGTGATGCATGAGGTAGAATCCATCAGCCTTACTATCTTTCGGTTGCTGGATGCAGAAGAAGTCGGTCTTATGGCCAAAAGCCGGCCTTCTATTCCTGTACTTTTTCACCTGGATCTATCCACCACTAAGGCTGAAGGTTAAAATGGCACTATCGAGAACACTCTTTATGTGCATGTAATCCCTCTTCTTGATGTTCTTCGCTGAGTTCAAGTACAGAGCATGGGAGTATTGTGGGTACAGACAGATGAGGAAGGCGCCCCCCCCCCGCTGCGCAAAATAAGTACACCTCAAATTAGCCTCCATGCTTGCAAAGGAATGATTAAAACTTACGAAAGGATATCCGCGGATGACTTACGTGGGATGATAATGCAGGAAAATCGTTTCCTTGTCCTTATTAGCGACCATGAACTCGCCGATGTACTTGCTCGCATAGTCACGGTGTTCTTTGTAGACTGCCAAGAAGCTCTCGTGCATATAGTATGGGTCCACGACGTAGATATATTTTATGTTCTCGCGCCTGATGATGTAGTTGAGATACAGTGCATACATGCAGATGAACTGGAAATCCAGCTTGGTCATGTGGAACATGTCGTAGATGTAGTCAAATCGCAGGATGAACTTATCCGCGGGACATCTATCGACGTATAACCTCCCACCCGGAACCTGAGCCACGTAAAGCGGGTATCCTGGTTTTTTCGAGATGAGAAGGCTTTTCTCTCTGGCCAGCACATCATCATGAAGTCTCCTTAGATCATTGTTCAGTATGTCCTCCAGCGCTTTCTGAGGTAGGATCGGGTGGCCGGCGACATGGAAACGCTCCGCTCCTACGACAGGTATTCGGTCTACCTCCCGGGGCTTCAGAGGCGGCTGGCCGCTTGAAGCAGCTCTGGCGCCTTTAGAACCTTTCCTCTCTGGTCTCCTCCTTTGCTTCTTGACGGGTGGCGGTAGTGAGCCGGCCACCATAACTTCCCTAACCACCACCCCCAGTGTCGACGGGCTAAGCAGTGGATGACCCTCGCGTTGTTCTTGCTGGGTAGAGGCGGCATCTGGAGGCGTCTCCTGCGAGGAGCGCATGAAGAGAGACTTTTTGCAATCAGCCTTAGGACGTTCCGTCTCCGGCAAATCAGGCAGCATCAAATCATCATCTCCATGCTCATAGCCTGAGTCAGAGTCCCGAGCATCACCATAGGCGGTATTGATATACTGGTTAGGGTCATCATCATCCTCCTCCATGACATCATCGGCATTTGCTTCTTTGACGGGGGTGACGTCATCTGGCACTAATGGAGGCTCTCCCTCGCGTCGTCCGCTATCACCCGCCACGACAGGTGCAGGTAATTGGGTAGGTGGGGTGGTGTTCATACCTTGTTGAGGAGTGGTCGTTGGTGTGCTACCGGGCGCCTCGACACGAAGAAGAGTCTTCGGCCAAGGCAAGAACCAGCTCTTGCATGCGCCAATCTGTTTAGGGGTCTCATCGTCTTTGACTTGTATCGGAGGAGGCAAATCCTCAAAGCACTCTTTGACACTGGCCACGCAAACTTTGAAGACGCTATGGGGCATCTGTCAGTTGTGTAACATGCGTTCCTTCGGCTTCACGATCGTTGCCTTTCCCACATCCACCTTCTGGCCTTTGATGTCGTACAGTAGGGTGCACGGGGTTTCGTCGGCCAGCGAAGACATGTCTACGACATCAAACATCCAAAAGGCAACTAAAACGGAAGACTATAGATATGCTGGTCAAGAGGGTATGACGCGTAATTACCGTGAGGGTGTCGAGCTCAGCCAAAGACGAAGCCCCGCCGAGCAGGCCAGAGACGGAGGACGGGCTGCTATGAACAGGAGCGGGACCAGGTACGGGAGCATGTGCGGTGGCGTGAGCAGGTGCTGGTGGTGCGATGTTCACTGAATTGCTCCCGACGTAGCTGGGAAGGGGAAAGTCCGCTGGCCCTTTATCTGGATTTTTCTTCGTTCATTCGAAAAATGCCGGAATAAAGCTGGTAATGGAAGATGTGAAGTCAGCCGTGACGTGCGCTACCGCTGCTTTGACCCTTTCATCGACTATTTGTTCCAACTCTGCTTTGGTCTCAACTTTGGCCTTATTGACCGCAAGCGCGACCTTCTTGTCGATGTGCTATTGACTAAGCAACCGTCTCTGCCTTCTTTCCTCCGGCTTCTCATGGTAGCACGTCTTCCACGAGGCGCCATCTCCGACGCCGTGCACACGTCCATACGACGGCGGTTTATCCTCCGACACCTTTTCAGTATGTTGAGGGCGCGGTTGAAAGGGGTGTCCCAGTTGGGCCTCGCCGACGACTGAGAAGACTCGTCGCTTTCGGCTGCCTTCTGGTGCTGCTCTTTCGGCAAAAGGAACATGGATGGTTTACAAATGTGACAAAACTTGTTGTTGAATTGATTGGGTACGTCTAAAAGATTTTCTTGACGGGGTCCCACTTGTACCGGGTCCTGATCCAGTCATGCTCCTCTAGGTCGGTGAACTCCGCCAAGGGGTCTGGGATTCCGTGACTTTCACGTCCGACGTCCTCCTTGGCCCATACGTGCCTCTTCCCCTCGTAACCACAGCTTCCGAGGTGGTGGAAAGGCATGTTCCTGGCCTGGAGCGCCTTCATTTTCTCCGACTTTATCTTGACTTATTCTTTAGCGCAAGTCTCCTTGAATTTTTTGAAGTCCTCTTCCGTTAGTGTCGGATTGTCAGCATGAATCTTGGACCACGGTTCATTCTTCGCAATCGCTTTTTTCACCCGTACTTTCCAGGCAGACAAGTCGTTGGTGAACATCATCATCGCCTTGCTGTTTAACTTTGTCATGGGTTCGTCCTTCCATGGAAGTTGGCTTTCAGTCCGCCCGGGGAACAAGAACCTATTGTGCAACTTCGTTAGGAGCATGTGCTCCATATGTGGTCTCTTCTTCAAATTTTCGTCATTGATGTTGGCGGTTTCCCTGAGGATGCATCCTAGTTGATTGCCGTAGCACGCGCGCGCTTCCTCCGGCGCCAGTGGCTCTAATTTCTTGGGGTGCATCACCGTGACCACAATTTTTTCGATGCCGAGCTCATTTGGTTTTCGTGCCCTCTTCGGCTTCGGTCCTTCACCGGTCTCGGGGGCGGTGTAGGTGTCGGCGGTGCCAGTGTCGGTGCCGGTGTTGGTGTCGGTGTCGGGGTTGTTGTTGCCACTATCACCCTGCACCCGCAACTGGTGTTCGTCCAGGTAACTGAAATAATTGTTTGCTGCCTTGACAGGGTCTTCTTCATGGTGAGCAGAACCCCCGGCTTCTGCGTGGTCAGACATGTTTCCTATGATTATTTAAGTATGCTCGTTCAATTATTTGGTCGGAATGAAATGAATAATGAAAAGAAAAAAAGGGGCCTATATTTGGTCGGAATGTTGATTCATTCCCCTTCCGGCAAATCCCGGGCACTCCATATGTCCTAGCTAGTTTCTAGCACAAGTCATGCCAAAAATCACGGAAATTTTCGGCATGACCTTTGCGAAAAAGTGGACATATGGAGCGCCTGAAATTTGCCGGAACGGAAATGAATCAACATTCCGGCAAAACATATGCCACTCGGAGCATATGACATCAATGACATAGGGTTCATATTGCAAAATGACCTCACTAAACATTTGCAAAATATAAAACAAGTACACATAGGGTTCATATTGCAAAATGACATCACTAAACATTTGCAAAATATAACATTTGCAAAATATAACATTTGCAAAATATAAAGCAAGTACACATAGGGTTCATATTGCTGGAACTGAAGGGAGCTATTGTTTTTTATTTATAGCTATTTTATATACCTACAAAAATTGCCCTAGCTAATTTCCTAAAAAAAATTGCCCCTCTTTTCTTCTTCTTCTTTTCCTTTTTCCTCTTCTCCTTCTCCTCCTCTCCTCTTTCTTCTTCTTCTTCTCCTCTTCTTCTTCTTCTTCTTCTTCTTCTTCTTTTTTCTTCTTCTTTTCCTTTTTCCTCTTCTCCTTCTCCTCCCCTCTTTTCCTTCCTCTCCTCTTTCTTCTTCTTCTTCTTCTCTTCTTCTTCTCTTCTTCTTCTCTTCTTTTTCTTCTTATTTTCCTTTTTCCTCTTCTCCTTCTCCTCCTCTCCTCTTTCTTCTTCTTCTTCTCCTCCTCCTCTTCTTCTTCTTCTTCTACTTATTCTTCTTCTTTTTCTTCTTCTTTCCCTTTTTCCTCTTCTACAATAATTGCCCTAGCTACTTTCCTAAAAAAATCCTAAATGCTAAAAAAATCCTACATTCCTAAACACACCTAGCTAGGGTTCATATGAAGGGGTGAAGAGAGGGAGAGGGAGAGGAGAGGGGGGCAGGGGAGAAGAGAGGGAGAGGGAGAGGAGAGGGGGGCAGGGGAGAAGAGAGGGAGAGGGAGAGGAGGGCAGGGCAGGGGAGAGGAGGGCAGGGGAGAGGAGGCGGCGGTGGGGGAGAGGAGGGCAGGGAGAGGAAGAGGAGAGGGAGGCATACGGCGTGACGGCGGGCAGGGGAGACGGCGGCTGCGGCGGCTCGAGCGGCGGCGGGCGGCTCGGGCAGCGGCGGTCGAGGGCGGGCTCGAGCAGCGGCGGCGAGAGAGACGAGGGCAGGGGAGAGGAGAGGGAGAGGCTTACGGTGCGGTGGCGGGCTCGGGCAGCGGCGGCGAGAGAGACGAGGGCAGGGGAGAGGAGAGGGAGAGGCTTACGGTGCGGTGGCAGGCTCAGGCTCGGGCGGCGGCGGTCGAGGGCGGGCTCGGGCAGTGGCGGCGAGGTCGAGGGCGGGCAAGGGAGAGGGCGGTGGCGGCGACGGTGGGCAGGGCGACGACGGCGAGAGGGGAGTGGGGGAGAGGGGGGAGAGGGGGGAGTGGGGACTTGAGAAAAAATTGAGCCCGCGCGGGGGTTAGCTCAAAATAGCAGTAGCGCTGGGCACAGACCAGCGCTATAGCTAAGTTAGCTATAGCGCTGGTTTCCAACCCAGCGCTACTGCTACGTGTAGCTAGCAGTAGCGCTATATTAGGACCAGCGCTATAGCTAACTTAGCTATAGCGCTGGTCCTAATCGAGCGCTACTGCTAACTCTTTTCTTTTTATTATTTTCCTTTTCTTTTCTTTTCTTTTTCTTTTGTATTGCTTTCTCCCTTTTGTTTTTGTTTTTGTTTTTTGTTTATCTCCCGACGGCCTGACACGCAGTCGACGAGAACGTCGATCTCCCTCTCCCCACACTGTGCGAATATCACCGGAACCATGTATACATCATTTGATCCGATAACGGTTACTTAAGTGCGTACACAAAATAGATACATATATATAGATGATGGTTTCTCAGCTGCGTCGATGACGTTTCACATTGAGCTTCTTCCCTTTCTTGTTCGTTGACGTATAATTGAGCCCCTCTTTATGACTTTTCCGGCACCATGGAGTATGATCTTTCTTACATAATGTAGTCTTGATTCTTCTTTTCACATATGCTTCATCGTGAGCGTCATCTTCCCTCATAGGGTTGCCGTATTGGTCATAGTCTTCCTCGTTGGCGACTCCATCCATTCCGATGATGCTCCTTTTGCCTCTCCTCACGACAACACGGCCGGGATTGGTCTGGTCGGTTATGAAGAAGCACTGTGTCATGTGCTTAGCGTGTACCCATGGCTCAGTTTTGGCGATGACGTTAACATTCACGGCAGCGCTATTCGCGTCGGGTATACACATGGTAGTGAAATACTTGTTTTCTCTTACGATGGCCTTAGCCCATCTGACATGGAACATCGTCGCAGCGTGCAATTCAGCGTAGTCAAGCTCCCAGATCTCTTCGACCCTTCCGTAGAATCTTTTAGTTGTGCCGTTGGCGTCGGTCACGCATTCAATTGTCACCCCTGAGTTCTGGTACTCACTGTCCATGTCTTTGGCCTCCATGTAGAACGTGTACCCGTTGATATCGTATGCCTGATAGGATGCGAGTTTGGGTGCGGGGCCATGTGCTAAGGCGTGTATAAGCAATCCATCCGAATTGCCCTCTTCAAGGGGATTAGCAAGAATTTGCTCTTTGAACCAACGCAAGAAAGTGGCATTGTGCTCTACAGTAACTTCGCCGTCCGTCTTGTGCATCCCCTGATCACGGTACTTCCTTGCGATGGTTTATTTGTGCAGTGTCACATAATCATCTACCACATCTAGGTGTTGTAGCACTACTAAGTTAGCCCTGTCAAAGTTGCCCCGTCGATCCGAGTAGTCCATGTGCAATTCTCTCCGGCCGTTCTTGTGACCTTCTCCTCCGAGCCTCCCATGGTGCTTATTGACAGGCAAACCAACAACAGGGTCTCCGCCGCCTATATAATTCTCGCAAAAGGAGATGCACTCTTGGGTCAGATAACCCTGGACGATGCTCCCATCGGGACGGGACATTTTACGAACGAATCCTTTGATGACCCCATTCATCCTCTGGAACGACGTCATGCTGTGAAGGAATGTCGGCCCGAGGTCGATGATGTCGTCCACGATGTGGACACACAGATGCACCATGACGTCAAAGAACGCGAGTGGGAAGTACATCTCAAGCTCACATAGTACGACAATGATCTCTTCCTGTAGCCTTCGGAGCTGCTTCACACTGATGGGCTTTCAAGAGATAACGTCGAAGAAGTTGCAGAGACCAGTAAGCATGTCACAGACGTGCTTCTCCATTATCCCTGTAGTGGCAACCGGGAGTATTTGTGTCATCATCACGTGACAGTCATGAGACTTCATCCTGCTGAACCTTTTCTTCTTGGTGTCTAGAAATCTGCTTATCTTCCCACAGTAACCGGAACTGACTTTGATTCCCGTAAGGCACTTGATGAATTGATCGATCTCCTTCGGACTTAAGGTGAAGCAAGAAGGGGGGAAATAATTCTCCTCCTTCTTCACTTTTCTGCCCCTTGGCCCCGCCTCCGCCTCCATCTCCGTCTCCTCCGTCGACTTTTTACGGGGCATGTCGAGATCTCTCCTGATCTCCAAATCTTCCAACTCTTTCCTTGCCTTCAGCCCATCCTTGGTCTTGTCCGGCATGTTCATCAGTGTGCCAAGCAAGATCTCGAGGATATTCTTCGTGATATGCATTTGATCAAGGCAATGAGGCGTGTCGTGATTGTGCCACTACTCCAAGTCCCAGAAAACAGACCTCGTTTTCCATACCTTCAGCAGCGGCTCCGGTGCCTGTTCCATCTTTCCTGGTGCCAGGCACTATTCCCAGTTATTCAACAGCTCGTTGATTTCGGCACCGCTCCTCTTACGTGGAGGTCCTCGATGCTCAGCCAAACCATTGAATAGATCTCCACGTTTTCTCCACGGGTCATCCTTCTCGAGCCATCTACGATGCCCCATGTACACGATTTTCCCAGACCCGCCATCTTTCATTGACATAAGCTGCTGAGACGTTGTATCATCCATGCACCTCGTGCATCGACAGTATCCGTGGCACACCTGGCCTGAAGTGTACCCGTAACCGAGATAGTCGTGCACCGTCGTCATCAGCGCGGCTCTCATATAGAAATAATCTCCTGTGCTGGCGTCCCATGTCTTCACCGGCGATTTCCATAACGTGTCTAACTCCTCTTTCAGAAGCCCCATATACAGGTTAATATTATTTCCCGGTTGTTTCGGCCCTTGAATCAGCATGCTCATGTGTATGTACTTTGTCTTCATGCACAACCATGGGGGGAGGTTGTACATCCATACAAAGACGGTCCATGTGCTGTGGTTGGTGCTCTGGTTTCCAAACGGATTCATGCCATCGGTACTCGCACCAAGCACGATGTTCCTTGCATCTTCTCTGAAAAATCGATATTCGGCGTTGAATGCTCTCCACTGGCTAGCATCTGCGAGGTGTCTCAGCTTCGGATCATCTCCATCGTCGGGTTTCTTCCTCTCCGCGTGCCAGCACATGAGCTTTGCTTCCTTAGGATCTACAAAATACCGCTGCAGACGGGGAGTGATCGGAAAGTACCATACAACTTTCTGAGGAGCTTTCTTTCCTGCCTTCTTGTATCGAGAAGCATTACACACAGTACAGCTGGTTTTTTCTGCGTGCTCCCCCCGATAAATGATGCAATCGTTGATGCATGCGTGGTATCAAATGTGCGGCAGATCAAGAGGGCAAACGATTTTCTTGGCCTCCTCGACACTAGTAGGACACAGGTTTCCCATGGGAAGACCTTTATTATGTAGATACTTCAAATGCTCATCGAGGCTTTTGTCTGTCCATTTGTTTTTGGCCTTCGTCTTTAGAAGTTCGAGCGTGAAACTCAAGCGGGTCACCTCGGGATCGCAACCGTCATACAATAGAGTCTTCGAGTCTACTTCAAGTTGCGCCAGCTTGGCCTCCTCTCTAGAAGCAGCTCTGTCGCTAGTCGTACTCTTGCGAAGGAGGTCTCGAACATGAGGGTCCTGCATGACTGAATTTAGTAGCGTCGAAGACTGCGGCGTGTCCGTCGCCTCTTCTCTGCCATGTCCGTACTCTTCTTTGGCGTGTCCGGAATCTTCTCCGCTGCCATGTCCGGACTCTTCTTCGCCGTGTCTGGAATCTTCTTCGCTGCCATGTCCGGACTCTTGCCCGCCGCCATGTCCAGCGCCATCGTCTTCGTGTCGATCGGTCATCTCTTCACTTATCGTTATTCCCTGCCATGTGGAAGTCCTCATCATCATCTTCACTTATCCACCGAGTATAGCCATCCATGAAACCATACATCAGCAGGTGCGCCTTCAAAGTGCCATGCTCAAAAGGGTCCAAAATGATTCCTTCTTTGCATCTTGTACACGGACATCCAATCCCAGTCCGATTATTTGCATACATGTCCATCACCGCGGATTGCAAGTATCGCTCCACCTTCCTTCCACTCACCTTCATGACTGCACGGTATAACAAGCAAAAGGCTTATAAACAAAATGCATGCATGCATCAAAGTCATATAAAAATTTGGCATGACCTTGCCTAAAAATAGGACATATCGAGTTTGCTCGAAATTCGCCGAAACGGAAATAAATCGACATTTCGGCAAAACATAAGCAACTCACGGGGCATGTCACTCACACAAATCCCTTCATAACGCAAACACACATATTACCATTCTTGAAATGCACAACTTTTTACTCACCTATACCCCGAGAGAGACTGTGCACGGTTAATTAGATCATTAGGCCTTCGCTAACTATAGGGATTGAAAGTGGATGGCTAAATAGCTAGCTAGATCTAGTTGTTGGGAGGAGAGATGAGACTCTAGCTATGGAGAGGAAGAGAGATGATCTAGCTAGATCTATATGTATGGAAGGAGGGAGAAGCAAATAAATGTGGAAGATGGAGCTAGAAGAGGCCATTTATGGAGGAGAATTATGGTGGAGGGGGCATTAATGGGGAGAGAAGAGAGGTAGAAGGAAGAGAGAAGAAGGGCAATAATGGTGGAGAAGAAACTTAGAGAGGGGACAGGGGAAAGTAGGGGAGAGGGCAAAGGGGGAGGAAGAAGGGGGAGAGAGGGGGGTGGGTGAAAAGGCAGCTCTGCCACGATTAGTAGTAGCGCTGCTTTCAACAGGGCGCTACTGCTATGGGGCTTAGTAGTAGCGCTTTCTAGGAGCAACGCTACTACTAAGTGGGGCCCCATAGCAGTAGCGGTTTCCTCACAACAACCGCTACTGCTATGAGGCTTAGTAGTAGCGCTTTATTGTGGGCAGCGCTGCTACTACCAATAGTGTCGGTGGGCTCGTCGGGTCTCGCTTAGTAGTAGCGCTCTTTGTGAATCCAGCGCTACTGCTAAGTCTTTACTTGTAGCGCTGCCGAAATCCAGCGCTACTGGTAATTACCAGCAGGGCCTGTTACTTTCCAGCGCTACTAATAGTGTCCTGCCTATAAGGTTTCTCCTAGTAGTGTGTGATGTCATTACTCACCATAAGATTAGCATATCATTCTTTTCATTTATTTGTCTTTCTTTTATTTGATTGCAACAAGAAAGTAGAGAAGCAAAAACTCAAACTAAACTTTATTATATAACTTTCACACGATTACATGGATAGGTAGATCATGAAACTAACACACGAAAATAGATCTCACTAAACTTTTATACGACTAAGGTAAAGGGAAACTAAAGATAGAACTAAAATAGGTAAAGGTGAATAAAAGTGGTGGTGATACGATACCGGGGCACCTCCCCCAAGCTTGGCTCAAGCCAAGGGGAGTGCCCATACCCATGTACTCAAGTCTCCTTTGGTGGTGGTGATGAAGAAGCTGGTGGTGATGTGATGTCGCACTTTAGCTTCAGAAGATGCTCCAATTTGCGGATGACTCTCCTAAGGTTGTCGATGTGCTCTTGCAACAAGATATTTTCACGGATGAGATATTTATTCTGAACACGAACCACTTCGAAGGCTCTAAAGGCTTCGATTTCAGTAGGGGTGAGATGACTAGAATAAGGTTGAAGGATATCTTCTTCCTCTCCCTCCTTTACTGGAGTAGATTGATCTCTTTCAAGGAGATAATCCACCTTAGCTTCATTGTCCTTCTCCTCCTTGTAGGCTTCTTCCGGCTCCTCCCTCTTCAACTCTATCTTCATTAGCCAGGCGTCTTCTTCCACATTGTTAGGAGAGGGGGAAGACATGATGCCCGACTTGACAGATCTAATAGGAATTCAGCAAGAAACAAGAACAGGGGATTTTTCTGTGATACGGTCGTCAAAACAGTCGGGGGTATATATAGAGAATTTTTATTCTTGGGAAACAAGTATTTGGAAGGAAAACGGAGTTGGGAAGGCATCCGAGGTGGGCTGCACCCACCAGGGCACGCCCAAGGGTGCCTGGCGCGCCCTGGTGTATCGTGCCCACCTTGATCACCTTATGGTTTATTTTTTTATTCCTAAAATTCTAAAATATTCCAAAACTGACAGAAAATATTTTTGCGGATTTTTCGGAGTCCGTTTACTTACCGTATCATGTACCTCCTATTTTTAAGTATTCTGGAGTGTTCCGGAAGGTTTCTTTTATGTGTTCCTCCTGTGTCATGGTTTGGATAACATTGCTTTCAACGTTAATAGGCGTACCTGAGATATAATGTTTAATTCTTTGGCCATTGACCACCGTCGGGTTAGTACCTTCGGCATTATTAATATTGATAGCTCCAGAACGATAAACCTCTTCAATATTATATGGTCCCTCCCATTTGGAGAGAAGCTTACCTGCAAAAAATCTTAAATGAGAGTTGAACAAAAGAACATAGTCTCCTATTTTAAATTCCCACTTTTGGATTCTTTTGTCATGCCATCTTTTTACTTTTTCTTTGAATAGCTTGGCATTTTCATAAGCTTGGGTTCTCCATTTATCTAGTGAGCTAATATCAAATAGCCTCTTATCACCGGCAAGTTTGAAATCATAATTGAGTTCTTTAATTGCCCAAAATGCTTTGTGTTCTAGTTCTAGATGCACATGACAAGCTTTTCCATACACCATTTTATATGGAGACATACCCGTAGGATTTTTATAAGCTGTTCTATAGGCCCAAAGTGCATCATCTAATTTCTTAGACCAATTCTTACGAGACCTATTGACAGTTTTTTATAATATTAATTTTATTTCTCTATTGCTAAGTTCTACTTGACCACTAGATTGAGGATGATAGGGTGATGCAATTCTATGGTTAACATCATATTTAGCAAGCATCTTACAGAAAGCAACATGAATAAAGTGTGAACCACCATCGGTCATTAAATATCTAGGGACTCCAAACCTCGGAAAGATAACCTCTTTAAGCATTTTAATGGAGGTGTGGTGATCAGCACTACTAGTTGGAATAGCTTCTACCCACCTAGTGACATAATCAACCGCAACTAAAATATGAGTGTACCCGTTAGAGGAAGGAAAAGGCCCCATGTAATCAAAACCCCACACGTCAAATGGTTCAACAACAAGTGAATGATTCATAGGCATTTCTTGACGCTTACCGATATTACCAATTCTTTGACATTCATCACAAGACAAGACAAACTTACGAGCATCTTTGAAAAGAGTAGGCCAATAAAAACCAGATTGCAATACCTTATGAGCAGTTCTATCTGCCGCATGATGTCCGCCATAAGCTTTGGAATGACATTTCCATAGGATCTATTCCTGTTCATGCTCAGGTACATAACGCCTAATAATATCATCTACTCCTTCTTTATAAAGATGTGGGTCATCCTAAAAGTAATGTCTCAAGTCATAGAAGATTTTTTTTCTTTTGTTGGTATATGAAACTAGGTGGTATATATTTAGCAACAATGTAATTAGCATAGTCAGCATACCAAGGTGTGTTGTGTGAGACACTTATTGCAGCTAGCTGTTCGTCAGGGAAACTATCATCAATAGGTAGTGGGTCATCAAGAATATTTTCTAACCTAGTCAAGTTATCAGCTACGGGGTTCTCAGCTCCTTTCCTATCAACAATATGCAAGTCAAATTCTTGAAGCAAGAGAACCCACCTAATGAGTCTAGGTTTGGCATCTTTCTTTTCCATAAGATATTTTATAGCAGCATGATCGGTGTGAACAATTGTCGTTGTTTTCTCACAACAAATGCCAGGGGGTAGCTAATCGAGGTGAGAGCAAGGCTGCCGTGGAGGATCCGGGACGGGATAGGGTAGTAGAACATGGTGGTTTACCCAGGTTCGGGGCTCTCCGGAGAGATAATACCCCTACTCCTGCATGTCTGATGATATATGCAGTGTATATGGTTGCGGTACAGAGCTGCTCCTGGACCTGTCTTAGGAGAGAAAGAAGGAGCTGTGAGAGCTCTTCCTCCATGCCTCACATGTGAGAGTGGGAGGGGGAAATGAGCGAATGAGAGAGGGAGAGAGCTTGGCCGTGGGAGAGCTCCCCTGGTGCTTCTTATGTAGGGAGGCCCAGGGGACAAGGGGTGGCCCACATGGCCTTACTACGCTATTGGAGGTGACATGTTAAGTGACTCATGATGCAGGCTACAGTGCATCACTATTGGAGCGCAGTGAAGTGACGCATAACGGGTGCACAGTGGGGCACTATTTGCCAATAGTACCTGACTGTAGCGGGGTGGCTAACTCTGCAGTCCATCAGCTACAGTGTCTTCCGCTTGTGTCCAATGGGACGCCTGGAGCTGACTCCGTCGGGCCGCAGCCGGCAGCCTCTAGCCGGCCAGGCTTCAGCCGACCAGTCTCCAGCCGGCCAGTCTTCAGCCGGCAACCTCTAGCCTCCAGCCGGCCAGGCTTCAGCCGGCTAGGCTCCAGCCGGCCAGCCTCCAGCCAGCCAGGTGCAGCCAGCAGCCCGCAGCCAGCCAGGAGTAGCCAGCAGCCAATAGCCGGCCAGCCTCCAGCCGGCCAGGCTCCAGCCGGACAGGTGCAGCCAGCCAGGAGGAGCCTGCAGCCTGCAGCCGGCCAGGAGTAGCCAGCCGGCTGGGTCGCAGCTTTGTCTTCTGTTTTCGCTTCTTCGATTGTCTTGTTGATTCATGGGGCTTGGCGTACCGGGAGTGACTCCCCCTATGTTTTAAAATGTTGAGTCGTCTCCTTGAGCCTACCCGGGGGTAACCCCCCCGATAGTAGCCTCCGAGCCTCCAGGTGACTTGGAGAGTCGTGTGAAGGGTTTTCGCCATTGTCGTTGTTGTTGCGGAAGTTATTGTTGATGGTCGGCTGCGGGCCACAGCCCGCACGGTTTGCTTCCAGTGGGGGCCCCGCCGGGCGAGGATACAGAGTCCGCCAGCTGATGGGAGCGAGGCGCGGCTGGGTGCAGATGCAGAGTCCGCCGGCTGATGGGAGCGAGGCGCCGCCATGCACGGACGCGGAGTCCACTGACTAGCGGGCGCGAGGCGCCACCGGGCGCGGACGCGGAGCCCTGCCGTGCGCGGACGTGGGGCCCTACCGTGCGCGGACGTGGAGCCCTGCCGTGCGTGGATGTGGGGCCCTGCCGTGCGCGGAGCCTCCGGGCGACTCGAAGAGTTGGGCGGAGGGTCTTTGCTGTTGCTGAAGCAGATAGTGGCGTTGAGGACGCCGGGTGCGGACGCGAGGTCCGCCGACCGATGGGCATGGGGCCCTGTTGAGGGCGGACGCGGGGTCCGCTGGTTAGTGGGCGTGGGGCCCTTCCTGGGGCGGACGCGGGGTCCGCCGGCTGTTGAGCGCGAGGCGCTGCCGAGGGCGGACGCAGGGTCTGCCGGCTGTTGAGCGCGACGCGCTGCCGAGGGCGGACGCGGGGTCCGCCGGTTGTTGAGTGTGATGCGCTGTCGAGGACAGACGCGGTGTCTGCCGGCTGTTGAGCGTGAGGTGCTGCCGAGGGCTGACGTGGGGTCCGCCGGCTGTTGACCGTGAGGTGCTGCCGAGTGCGGAGAGTCAGGCGGAGGGTCTGTCGGCTGGTGGGCGCGGGGCCCTGCCTAGGGCGGACGCGGGGTCCACCAGCTTGATGGGCGCGGGGCCCTGCCGGGAGTAGCCTCCGAGCGAGGAGGTTCATTGATTTTCTCGTAGGCGAGGCGGGTGTTGTTGAAGATAGCCGGCGCGGCTTTTTGCCAGTGGAGCGCGCCGGCGCACCCGCTGGGTGTAGCCGCCGAGCCCCTGGCTATCGGCGGGTGTGCCAGCCGGCCGGACCTGGCCGGCCGGATGTGGAAGCGGGTGGGCAGCTAGAGTCGGCCCGGTGTCGAAGTAGACGGGCAGTCCAGCCGGCCAGGCGGCGGCACAGGTCAGCCGACCGAGTGGAGACGCGGGTGGAGGGCACAGTTCACCTCGTCTCTTTTTTAACCGGCCCTTTTCTTTTGTTTCTCTTAGCCGGCTAGCCAGCTGGTCCCTTTGACCTGAGCACCTGACCGCAGGCTGCAGGAAAGGTGGGCAGTCGGCGCGCGCGGAGGCCGGCCGGAGCGGCAAGCAGCCGGTGTGCGAAGAGGCCGGGGGTGGCGCCGGTGGCCCAGCAGGCTGGGAGCGGCGTGAGGAGTCACGGGCACGCGACCGGCTGAAGTGGCGGAGGGGTGGTCGGGGCGTGCAGCCGCGGGCCGGGGAGGCGCGAGCGCGCTTGCCTCGGACGGGCGACGCGGGCGGGCCCGACCAGTGGCGAGCCGGCCGCGGGACGAGCGGGCGGCTGTGGCAAGGTGAGGAGGAGCCCGAACCGGCCACGGTGTGAACGAGGCCGGCAGCACGGGAGTCGGGCGGCGCATGCAGGACCGGCTGGCGGCAAGGTGGCGCAGGAGCCAGACCGGTGCGGCGATGCGGTGGCGCGGGTCGAGGCGGCCAGCAGCACGCCAGGCGGAGCCGGCAGGTGCGTCACAGGAGGGGCATCGGGCCAAAGCGGGGTGAGACGGGCGCGAGCGCAGGCGCCGGGGTGCGTGGAGGCGGGGCCGGCATTGGAGTCGCGGGCGGGGCTCCTCGTGGAGCGGCAGGCATGGCCAGCACGTGGAGGTGGTAGCCGGCTGCGGGGCGCGACAGGTCCGGGCACGGCTGAGAGGCTCGCGCGCGTTTTCCAGCCGGGCGGTCGAGGTGGTGGTGAAGTGGATTAGGCTGGAGCTCCTTTGCGCCAACTTTGAGTGCCAAGGCCTTCTTCGCTACCGTCGAGCGCGGGAGCCAGTGAGGAACGGCTGAGGGACCGACGCCGGGCGAGGGAGGAGCGGCCAGCCGGCCGGCCGGCGGAGCCGGCACGGGGCGTCCAGAGCAGCGGTGTGGAGCGCGGCGCGGGAGCAGCCGGCGCGGTGAGGCGACACAGGCACGCTGAGGTGGAGCTGGCAGAGACGCACGTGGCCATAGAGGCGGTCGGGCGTCACTGATAACCCACAAGTATAGGGGATCGCAACAGTTTTCGAGGGTAGAGTATTCAACCCAAATTTATTGATTCGACACAAGGGGAGCCAAAGAATATTCTCGAGTATTAGCAGCTTAGTTGTCAATTCAACCACACCTGAAAGACTTAATATCTGCAGCAAAGTATTCAGTAGCAAAGTAGTATGGAAGTAACAGTAACGGTGGCAAAAGTGACAGTAGCAGTATCGTAGTGATTGTAACAGTAGCAACGGAAAAGTAACTTAGCAAAGATCAATATGTGAAAAGCTCGTAGGCAATGGATCAGTGATGGATAATTATGTCGGATGGCATTCATCATGCAACGGTTATAACATAGGGTGATACAGAACTTGCTCCAATTCATCAATATAATGTAGGCATGTATTCCATATATAGTCATACGTGCTTATGGAAAAGAACTTGCATGACATCTTTTGTCCTACCCTCCCGTGGCAGCGGGGTCCTAATGGAAACTAAGGGATATTAAGGCCTCCTTTTAATAGAGAACCGGACCAAAGCATTAGCACTTAGTGAATACATGAACTCCTCAAACTACGGTAATCACCGGAAAGAATCCCAGTTATTGTCACCCTGGGGGATGCGGATCATAACTCGTAATAGGTGTCTACAACTTGCAAGATAGGATCAAGAACACATATATATTCATGAAAACATAATAGGTTCAGATCTGAAATCATGGCACTCGGGCCCTAGTGACAAGCATTAAGCATAGCAAAGTCATAGCAACATCAATCTCAGAACATAGTGGATACTAGGGATCAAACCCTAACCAAACTAACTCGATTACATGGTAAATCTCATCCAACCCATCACCGTCCAGCAAGCCTACGATGGAATTACTCACGAACGGCGGAGAGCATCATGAAATTGGTGATGAAGGATGGTTGGTGATGACGACGGCGTCGATTTCCCCTCTCCGGAGCCCAAATCAGACTCCAGATCTGCCCTCCCGAGGAAGAACAGGAGGTGGTGGCGGCTCCGTATCGTAAAACGCGATGAACTCTTCTCTCTGATTTTTTATCTGCAAATAGGAATATATAGGAGTGGAAACGAGGTCGGAGGAGCAACAGGGGGCCCACAAGCCACAATGGCGCGCCCTAGGGTGGTGGGCGCGCCCCCCTGGCTTGTGGCCAGGTGGTGGGCCCCCTGCAGTTGATTCTTTCGCCAATATTTTTTATTAATTCCAAAAATATTCTCCGTAAATTTTCAGGTCAATCCGAGAACTTTTATTTCTGCACAAAAATAACACCAAGGCAATTTTGCTGAAAACAGCGTCAGTCCGGGTTAGTTCCATTCAAATCATGCAAATTAGAGTCCAAAACAAGGGCAAAAGAGTTTGGAAAAGTAGATACGTTGGAGACGTATCAACTCCCCCAAGCTTAAACCTTTGCTTGTCCTCAAGCAATTCAGTTGATAAACTGAAAGTGATAAAGAAAAACTTTTACAAACTCTGTTTGATCTTGCTGTTGTAAATATGTCTAACTTATGTTCAGATTTTCTGCAAAGATTATGAACTAACCACATTCACAATAACATTTAGGTCTCACATTTACTCATATCAATGGCATAATCAACTAGCGAGCAATAATAATAATTCTCGGATGACAACAATTTTATTAAAACAATCATGATACAATATGACATAATGGTATCTCGCTAGCCCTTTCTGAGACCGCAAAACATAAATGCAGAGCACCTCTGAAGAACAAGGACTGACTGGACATTGTAATTCATGGTAAAAGAGATCCAGTCACACTCATACTCAACATCAATTAATAGCAAGCATACAAATGACGGTGCCGCTCTCTAACTGGTGCCTTTTATAAGAGGATGATGACTCAACAGTAAAGTAAAATAGATAGGCCCTTCACAGAGGGAAGCATTGATTTGCAGAGGTGCCAAAGCTCGAGCTTTTAAAACAAGGATGAATAATAATTTTGAGAGGTATGCTTTCATTGCCAACATAACAACCAAGAGATCTCGATATCTTCCATGCTAGATACATTATAGGCGGTACCCAAACAGAATAGTAAAGTTTTTACTCCCCCTCCACCAAATCAATCACACTCCACGGCGGGCCGAATCCACTGGTACCGTCCATACAAACACAATCCAGGGGGAGTTTTGTTTTATTACATTTTGATTTGAATTTTGAGCATGGGACTGGGCATCCTGAATACCAGCCACTTTCTCGTGAATGATAGTGAATCAACACTTATCTTGAGAATAACCCACCTAGCATGGAAGATACTGACAGCCCCCAGTCACTACATGAGGGATTTGGGCATACAAAACGGAATATTTATTTGAAGGTATGGAGAGTGGCACATGCAAATTTACTTGGAATGGCAGGTAAATACCACATATAGGTAGGTATGGTGGACTCATGTGGAACAACTTTGGGTTTATGGAGATGGATGCACAAGCAGTATTCCCGCTTAGTACAAGTGAAGTCTAGCAAAAGACTGGGGAGCGACCAACTAGAGAGCGACAACAGTCATCAACATGCTTTGAGATTAACCAACATTGAATACAAGCACGAGTAGGATATAAATCACCATGAACATAAACATCGTGGAGGCTAAGTTGGTTTTGTTTCAACTACATGCGTGAACACGTGCCAAGTCAAGCCACTCGAATCATTCAGAGGAGGATACCATTCTATCATACTACATCACAACCATTTTAATATGCATGTTGGCACTCAAAACAAACCATTATTAACTCTTAGCTAATTAAGCATGGCATGAGTAACTATAATCTCTAATTGTCATTGCAAACATGTTCAACCCATAATGAGCTGAATCCTGAATGATGAGCTAATCATATTTGCAAAAACTAGATAGTTAGAGTTCATACCAGCTTTTCTCCATCTCAGTCATTTCATCATATATCGTCACTTGCACGACCGAATGATGTGAATAATAAGAGTGCACGTGCATTGGACTAAGCTGGAATCTGCAAACAATAGCTCAAAGGAGAAGGCAAAGCAATATAGGCTCTATGTAAGATAAACAATAATGCATATGAGAGCCACTCAACATGTCATCGTGGTCTTCTCCTCATGACCCAAAGAAAAGAAAAGAAAGGAAAATTATTTACACGGGAAAGCTCCCGACAAGCAAAAGAAGAACGAGAAATCTTTTTGGGTTTTCTTTTAATGATACAACTAAACAAAATAGAAGATAAAGCTAGAACTAATTTTTTTGGATTTTCTTAAAGATTAATTAAACTCACAAGAAGAAAACAAAAAGAAGAAATAAACTACCATGGATGGTACAATGAAAAAGTATGAACACCGACAACTGGAATGAGTGTGTGAACATGAATGTAATGTCGGTGAGAAATACGTACTCCCCCAAGCTTAGGCTTTTGGCCTAAGTTGGTCTAGGGCCACGGCTGGCCCGGATAATATCCAAAATCATAGTTGGGGTTGTACTGGGCCGCAGCGGCTACTGCCTAGACAGCTGCAGCATGGAGGCGAGCGGCTTCCGCCTCTCTCTCATACTCATTTGCCTCCTCTCTGGTTATAAAGCATCTTTGTTTTTCCTAAAAGTTAAAGAAGGCAGGAGCAGGAAGGGTCATATGGACAGCACGCTGTCTGTCAAAAATTAGTCAGTACAGGATGGACTGTTCGTCCCTCTCAAGGAACTGGTAGCGCACCAAAGCCTCATAATCAAGAAAAGCAGGGGGTAACTCAATATCATTCTCTCTGATGGGTACCCCAAGATACTTGGCTACACGAGTGGCATAAATTCCAGCAAAGAAATCCCCAACCTTAGCATTAAGATGTAACCTCCTGGCAATAATAGCCCCCAAGTTGTATCGTCTATCTCCTATTACCGCACTCTTAAGAATACTCAGATCAGGCACACAAAGGTGGCTATGATCATGTTTACCGTTAATACATCTACCTATGAAGAGAGCAAAATAATGTATAGCCGGAAAGTGAATGCTCCCCAAAGTAGCTTGTGTAATGGTTCTAGTTTCTCCCACCATGATGCTAGCAAGGAAATCATTATATTCATTTTTATGAGGATCGCTATGGCTACCCCATTTTGGAATTTTGCATGCATCATTAAAATCCTCTAGGTCCATGGTATAAGATTCATCATAAAGATTAAATAGAACGGAATGAGAATTACGCCTGGATAAAAATTCAAACCTCCACATGAAGGAATCAGTGAGTTGATAATATTGCTTGCATCGGTCTGAAATAAAATCCTCAAGGCCAACATTCCTTATGTACGCATAAAACTCTTCCTTGAACCCGGCATTGTCCATGAATTGATCCGACGGCCATTCACAAGTCCGTACTTGAGCTTCCCTCGGTGGTTCAAAATCGGGCTCACGTAACGCGAGTCTCGGAGTTTTCTTGCTCGAGGAACCACCTTGGTACATCCTAATCAACATCTTTTCTTTCTCTGAAAAATTTCTGAAATTTTTGGTGACTCAAAACAAAAGTAAACAAAACTCAACAAAACTTATAGCAACTACTCCCACAAGTGCCTAGGGGCTATATCATGCATCAAACTACTTGGGACCATACAAATTTGACATGCTAGCTCAAGAACAAGGTCACCACAGCAGCTAAAATTTGCAATATATAAAGCACTTGAACAAAAACTAATTGGACCATTGGAGGAGTCACATACCGATGAACAATCCCCTAAAACAGTTTTGCAAATGGAGCTTTGAGCAAGGAGATCGAAAATGACAGCAAGATGAGCTAGAACACGGGTTTGAGCAATGGTGGGATTTTTTTGGAGGAAGACGAAGTGGATGGTGGCTGGAATAAGTGAGGGGGCCCCACGTGGGACCCACAAGCCAGGGGGGCGCGCCCACGGGGGGTGGGCGCGCCCTGCAGGCTTGTGGCCCACTGGTGCAGCCCCCTGATGCATACTCAGTGCCAAAAATTCTTAAATATTCCAGAAAAAATCATACTAAATTTTCAGGGCATTCTGAGGACTTTTATTTTCAGGTCATTTTTCTATTGCACGGATAAAACAGAAAACAGGAAAATAATAGCATTTTTACTAAATTGAAACTAAGGAACAGAGAATAAAAGTTGGGTACAGAAGGTAGTGCTTTCTAAATTCATCCATCTCATGTTCATCAAAAAGAATCCATCAATAAGGTTGATCAAGTCTTATTGACAAAACTTTTTCAAATAACACAGAACCGGAGAATTTTCGAATAACACTAGGTTAGCTCAATGGGGATATGCATGTCCCCAACAATAAGTATATCATATTTCTTCTTGACAATAGGAAGAGGGAATTCAAAGTCTCCAATAATAATCGTTGAAACTTTTTCAATGGTGTTGATACTATGAACTTGAAGTTGTTTCTTCAGAAAATATACCGTATGCTCATTACCATTAACATGAAAAGTGACATAGCCCTTGTTGCAATCAATAACAGCCCCTGTAGTATTCAAAAAGGGTCTACCAAGGATGATCGACATACTGTCGTCCTCGGGAATATCAAGAATAACAAAGTCCGTTAAGATAGTAACATTCGCAACCACAATAGGCACATCCTCGCAAATACCGATGGGTAAAGTAGTTGATTTATCAGCCATTTGCAAGGAGATTTCAGTAGGTGTCAACTTATTCAAATCAAGTCTACGATATAAAGAGAAGGGCATAACACTAACACCAGCTCCAAGATCACATAAAGCAGTTTTAACATAATTTTCTTTAATAGAGCATGGTATAGTAGGTACTCCGGGATCTCCTAGTTTCTTTGGTATTCCACCCTTAAAAGTATAGTTAGCAAGCATGGTGGAAATCTTAGCTTCCGGTATCTTTCTTTTATTTGTCACAATATTTTTCATATACTTAGCATAAGGAGACATTTTCAGAATATCAGTCAAGCGCATACGCAAAAAGACAGGTCTAAGCATTTCAACAAAGCGCTTAAAATCTTCATCACCCTTTTTCTTGGATGGTTTAGGAGGAAAGGGCATGGGTTTTTGAACCCATGGTTCTCTTTCTCTACCATGATTCCTAGCAACAAAGTCTCTTTTATCATATCTCTTATTCTTAGGTTCTGGGTTATCAAGATCTGCAGCAGGTTCAATCTCCACATCATTATCATTACTAGGTTGAGCATGAACATGAGCATCATCATTAATATTATCGCTAGGCTCATGTTCATCACCAGATTGTGTCTCAGCATCAGAAACAGAAATATCATTTGGGTTCTCAGGTGTATCTATAACAGGTTCACTAGCAGCATGCAAAGTACTATCGTCATTCTTTTTCCTACTCTTACTAGAACGAATAGGTCCATCAGTATTAACTCTCTGAGAATCTTGCTCAATTCTCTTAGGATGGCCCTCAGGAAACAAAGGTTCCTGAGTCATTCTACCACCTCTAGTCACAACTTTAACAGAAGGATCATTGTTCTTACTATTCATCTCATTAAGCAAATCATTTTGTGCCTTAAGTACTTGTTCTACTTGAGTAGTTACCATGGAAGCATGTTTACTAATAAGCTTAAGATCATTGATAGTTCTACTCAAATAATCACCCAAGCGATCAAGCATGTAAGCATTATGTTTCAATTGTCTACTAACATAAGTATTGAAATTTTCTTGCTTCACAATAAAATTATCAAACTCATCCAAGCATTGGCTAGCAGACTTATTATAAGGAATATCTCCTTCATCAAATCTACGGAGAGAATTTACCTCTACTACCTATGTCGGGTTATCAAGACCATGTATTTCTTCAATAGGTGGTAGATTCTTAACATCTTCAGCTTTAATACCTTTTTCTTTCATAGATTTCTTTGCCTCTTGCATATCTTCAGGACTGAGAAATAGAATACCTCTTTTCTTTGGAGTTGGCTTTGGAGGTGGTTCGGGAATAGTCCAATCATTATCATTGCTCAATATATTATTCAATAGTAGTTCAGCTTGTTCAACAGTTCGTTCCCTGAAAACACAACCAGCACAACTATCTAGGTGGTCCCTAGAAGCATCGGTTAGTCCATTATAAAAGATATCAAGTATTTCATTTTTCTTGAGAGGATGATCAGGCAAGGCATTAAGTAATTGGAGAAGCCTCCCCCAAGCTTGTGGGAGACTCTCTTCTTCAGTTTGCACAAAGTTAAATATTTCCTGTAAGGCAGCTTGTTTCTTATGGGCAGGAAAATATTTTTCAGAGAAGTAATATATCATATCCTGGGGACTACGCACACAACCATGAGCAAGAGAATTAAACCATGTCCTAGCATCACCCTTTAATGAGAAAGGAAACAACTTAAGAATATAGTAATAGCGAATTTTTTCCTCATGAGTAAATAGGGTGGCTATATCATTCAATTTAGTAAGATGTGCCACAACAGTTTCAGATTCGTAACCATGGAAAGGATCAGATTCAACCAAAGTAATTAACTCAGGATCGATAGAAAAATCGTAATCCTTATCAGTAACAAAGATAGGTGAAGTAGCAAACTTAGGATCATATTGCTTTCTAGCATTCAAAGATTTTTCTTTCCACTTGCGTAGCAATTTTTTAAGATCATTTCTATCCTTACAAGCAAGAAAGTCCCTAGCTACCTCTCCTTCCATAACATAACCCTCAGGTATATCAGGCAATTCATATCTAGGAGAGCTAGATCTAGCAGGTGTCTCATAATGTTTAGTTTCGGTAATTTCATCAAATTCAGAAATATCATCAGTTTCAGCATTCACTCTAGCAATTTGTTCATCAAGAAATTCACCCAGTGGCACAGTATTATCAAGCAAAGTATCATCATAAGCATCATGCATAGCAGAAGTAGCATCATCAATTACTTGCGACATATCAGAATTACTAGCAGGTGGTGGTGTCGCAAATTTACTCATAACAGAAGGTGAATCAAGTGCAGAGCTAGATGGCAGTTCCATACATGTCCTCGTAGTTGAGGGGTAGATCCTGGTTTTAGCGTCTTTCAGATTCTTCATAGTGATCAACAGATATAAATTCCAAGTGACTCAGAGAATAGAGCTATGCTCCTCGGCAACGGCGCCAGAAAAAGGTCTTGATAACCCACAAGTATAGGGGATCGCAACAGTTTTCGAGGGTAGAGTATTCAACCAAATTTATTGATTCGACACAAGGGGAGCCAAAGAATATTCTCGACTATTAGCAGCTGAGTTGTCAATTCAACCACACCTGAAAGACTTAATATCTGCAGCAAAGTATTCAGTAGCAAAGTAGTATGGAAGTAACAGTAACGGTGGCAAAAGTGACAGTAGCAGTATCGTAGTGATTGTAACAGTAGCAACGGAAAAGTAACTTAGCAAAGATCAATATGTGAAAATCTCGTAGGCAATGGATCAGTGATGGATAATTATGTCGGATGGCATTCATCATGCAATGGTTATAACATAGGGTGATACAGAACTTGCTCCAATTCATCAATATAATGTAGGCATGTATTCCATATATAGTCATACGTGCTTATGGAAAAGAACTTGCATGACATCTTTTGTCCTACCCTCCCATGGCAGCGGGGTCCTAATGGAAACTAAGGGATATTAAGGCCTCCTTTTAATAGAGAACCGGACCAAAGCATTAGCACTTAGTGAATACAAGAACTCCTCAAACTACGGTAATCACCGGAAAGAATCCCAGTTATTGTCACCCTGGGGGATGCGGATCATAACTCGTAATAGGTGTCTACAACTTGCAAGATAGGATCAAGAACACATATATATTCATGAAAACATAATAGGTTCAGATCTGAAATCATGGCACTCGGGCCCTAGTGACAAGCATTAAGCATAGCAAAGTCATAGCAACATCAATCTCAGAACATAGTGGATACTAGGGATCAAACCCTAACCAAACTAACTCGATTACATGGTAAATCTCATCCAACCCATCATCGTCCAGCAAGCCCACGATGGAATTACTCACGAACGGTAGAAAGCATCATGAAATTGGTGATGAAGGATGGTTGGTGATGACGACGGCGTCGATTTCCCCTCTCCGGAGCCCAAATCAGACTCCACATCTGTCCTCCCGAGGAAGAACAGGAGGTGGCGGCGGCTCCGTATCGTAAAACGCGATGAACTCTTCTCCCTGATTTTTTTCTCTGCAAATAGGAATATATAGGAGTGGAAACGAGGTCGGAGGAGCAACAGGGGGCCCACAAGCCACAATGGCGCGCCCTAGGGGGGTGGGCGCGCCCCCCTGGCTTGTGGCCAGGTGGTGGGCCCCCTGCAGTTGATTCTTTCGCCAATATTTTTTATTAATTCCAAAAATATTCTCCGTAAATTTTCAGGTCAATCCGAGAACTTTTATTTCTGCACAAAAATAACACCAAGGCAATTCTGCTGAAAACAGCGTCAGTCCGGGTTAGTTCCATTCAAATCATGCAAATAAGAGTCCAAAACAAGGGCAAAAGAGTTTGGAAAAGTAGATACGTTGGAGACGTATCAGTCACGCATAGGGACGATGGTGCGGTCCTGCCGAGAAGAGCCGCGGGAGGCGCGCGGAGGGTCGGACCGGAGCTGAGACGCTGCACGGGGGCGCACGAACAGCCGGGACGCTCGGCCGCAGGGGCGAACGCAAGCGGTGGTGGTGAAGCGAGGCGGAGCCGGTGCGTTCATGCGTGCAGTCCGGCCGGACAGTGGACCGATGCAGCGAGGCACGACAGGCCGAGGCGACGTCCGGGTCGCGGAGGCGTGGGCACGAACGTGCGGCGACGGGGTAGAGCGATGCATCGGACGAGCAAACTCCTTTCGGGTAGCTCTAGCTGACCGGGCGGCAGCACGTAGGGCGAGCATGCCTTGCATGCGTGCATGCAGCCTGGGCCAGCCGCCATGCAGCAGCTGGCTCGCACCGCACGCGGCCAAGCAATGGCAGCGGCCGGCCAGCGCCGTGGTGACGCAGCCGGCCATCCAGCAGCCGGCCTGCACCGTACGCGACCAGGCAATGGCAGCGGCTGGCCGCCGCCGTGGCCACGTAGCCGGCCAGTGCCGCGGTGGCCGGTCCGACGGCCGCAGTGACCAGGTAGCAGTGTATGTGTTTGCTGAAAACCACGCTCATGCCTGGGTAGTGTATGGGCCGTATCTAGCTTTTGTCTTGGATATGACATGCATAGGTGCCGTACGTCTTGCGCCTAGCCAATATACGCATGCATGCATTCGGCCAATGCTTATGCGTATATATGTATACATCTGGCTAGGCAACCGGTCATGTATGTACGCGTCGGGGGCATGTTGATGTCGAGCACCCAAGCACTGTCGAGGAGATGGTGGCGACGTTGGGGAACGTCGCGCGCGAGCGCGGGGAGGAGCGCGTGCTAAGGCCGGGCGCGGTATGCCGCGCGACAGGAGTGAGCGAAGCGAGGCAACGTGGTGATGGTGACGAATACCGGCAGCAAGGATGCGGTGTTGCGCGCATTCGTTCTGGGGGCGTGTTGATGTCGAGCACCCGAGCGCCGACGACGGCGACGTCACGGTGGTGATGACGAGACTGGCAGAAAGGCCGCGGCGTCGCGCGCCTTCACCCCAGGGACATGTTGACGTTGAGCCCCCGAGCATCGACGGCGGCGACGCCGCGGTACCGATGACGAAGAGGGTCCCACCCGGACCGCGGTTCCAGTAGCAGCTAGCCCCACGGTGGGCGCCAACTGTCGTCGTTTTCTCACAACAGATGCCAGGGGGTAGCTAATCGAGGTGAGAGCAAGGCTGCCATGGAGGATCCGGGACGGGATAGGGTAGTAGCACACGGTGGTTTACCCAGGTTCGGGGCTCTCCGGAGAGATAATACCCCTACTCCTGCATGTCTGATGATATATGAAGTGTATATGGTTGCGGTACAGAGCTACTCCTGGAGCTGTCTTAGGAGACAAAGAAGAAGCTATGAGAGATCTTCCTCCATGCCTCACGTGTGAGAGTGGGAGGGGAAAATGAGAGAATGAGTGAGAGAGCTTGGCCGTGGGTGAGTTCCCCTGGTGCCTCTTATATAGGGAGGCCCAGGGGACAAGGGGTGGCCCACATGGCCTAACTACGCTATTCGAGGTGACATGTGAAGTGACTCATGATGCAGGCTACAGTGCATCACTATTGGAGTGCAATGAAGTGATGCATAACGGGTGCACAGTGGGGCTCTATTTGCAAATAGTGCCTGCCTGTAGCGGGGTGGCTGACTCCGTAGTCCGTCAGCTATAGTCTCTTCGGCTCGGGTCCGATGGGACGCGTGGAGCTGACTTCGTCGGGCCGCAGCCGGGAGCCTCGAGTCGGCCAGGCTTCGGCCGACCAGTCTCCAGCCGGCCAGTCTTCAACCAGCCTCCAGCCGGCCAGGCTTCAGCCGGCCAGTCTCCAGCCGGCCAGACTCCAGCCGGCCAGCCTCCAGCCAGCCAGGTGTAGCCAGCAGCCCGCAGCCACCCAGGAGTAGCTAGCAGCCTGCAGCCGGCCAGCCTCCAGCCGGACAGGTGCAGCCAGCAGCCCGCAGCCAGCCAGGAGGAGCCTGCAGCCTGCAGTCGGCCAGGAGTAGCCAGCCGGCCGGGTCGCAGCTTTGTCTTCTGTTTTCGCTTCTTCGATTGTCTTGTTGATTCGTGGGGCTTGGCGTACCGGGAGTGACTCCCCCTATGTTTTAAAATGTTGAGTCGTCTCCTTGAGCCTACCCGGGGGTAATCCCCCCGACAACAATAACTTTGGAGTCAACAATATAGGATCTAAATTTATCACAATCAAACACAACTGCTAAAAATTCTTTTTCAGTAGTGGCATAATTTCATTGGGCACTATCTAGAGTTTTACTAGCATAATGGATAACATTCAATTTCTTATCAACTCTTTGTCCTAGAACAGCACCAACAGCATAATCACTAGCATCACACATAATTTCAAAAGGCAAGTTCCAATCAGGTGGTTGAACGATAGGTGCAGAGGTTAAGGCTTTCTTGAGTGTTTCAAAGGCTTCCACACAATCATCATCAAAAACAAAAGGAATATCCTTTTGCAAAAGATTAGTAAGAGGCCTAGAAATTTTAGAGAAGTCTTTGATGAACCTCCTATAAAAACCAGCATCACCAAGGAAACTTCGAATACCTTTAATATCTTTAGGACATGGCATTTTCTCTATTGCATCAACTTTAGCTTTATCCACCTCAATACCTCGCTCGGACATTTTATGCCCCAAGACAATACCTTCATTAACCATAAAGTGGCACTTCTCCCAATTCAAGACAAGATTAGTTTGTTCACATCTCTGCAAAACTCGATCAAGGTTGCTTAAGCAATCATCAAAAGAAGTTTCGTAAACGGAAAGATCATCCATGAAAACCTCCACAATCTTTTCACAAAAGTCAGAGAATATAGCAGTCATACATCTTTGAAAGGTAGCAGGTGCATTGCATAAACTAAAAGGCATACGTCTATAAGCATAAGTTCCAAAAGGGCAAGTAAAGGTGGTTTTCTCTTGATCGGATTGTGACACAGGTATTTGAGAGAAACCAGAATATCCATCTAGGAAACAAAAGTGTGTGTGCTTAGATAGTCTCTCTAGCATTTGATCAATGAAAGGCAAAGGGTAATGATCTTTTCTAGTAGCTTTGTTTAATTTTCTAAAATCAATTACCATTCTATAGCCAGTGACAACTCTTTGTGGAATGAGTTCATTCTTATCATTAGGAACAACGGTAATACCTCCTTTCTTAGGGACACAATGAACGGGACTTACCCATCTACTATCAGCTATGGGATAGATTATACCTGCTTCCAGAAGCTTTAATATTTCAGTTCTTACCACTTCTTTCATCTTAGGATTCAACCACCATTGGTGATCAACAACGGGTTTAGCATCTGGTTCCATATTGATCTTGTGCTGACATAGAGTGGGGCTAATGCCCTTAAGATCATCAAGAGTATATAGCAGCCCGGTGCTTCCTTAGAACATTCAATAATCTCTCTTCTTCATGTTCTGAAAGGTTAGCAGTAATAATAACATAATATATCTTTTTCTCATCAAGATAAGCATACTTCAAAGTGTCAGGTAATTGTTTCAATTCAAACACGGGATCACCTTTAGGTGGAGGAGGTCCTCCAAGAGTTTCAATAGGCAAATTGTGTTTGAAGAGAGGTTGTTGTTCGAAGAAAATTTGATCTATTTCATTTCTTTCATGCATGTGCATATCATTTTCATGGTCGAGCAAATATTGTTCTAAGGGATCAGTAGGAGGCACAGCAATAGAAGCAAGACAAATTATTTCATCTTCACTAGGTAACGCTTTATCACGAGGTTGTCTACTAAACTTGGAAAAATTAAACTCATGAGACACATCACCAAAACTGACACCAACAGTTTGTTTTTCACAGTCTATCATAGCATTGACGGTGCGCAAGAAAGGTCTACCAAAGATAATGGGACAAAAGTCATCTTGTGGGGAACCAAGAACTAGAAAATCAGTAGGGTATTTTACTTTCCCACACAAGACTTCAACATCTCTAACAATCCCAAGTGGTGTGATAGTATCTCTATTAGCAAGTTTAATAGTAACATCAATATCTTCCATTTCAGCAGGTGCTATTTCATGCATAATTTCTTGGTATAAGGTAAAAGGGATAGCACTCACACTAGCACCTAAATCACATAAACCATGGTAGCAATGATCTCCTATTTTAACTAAGACAACGGACAAGCCTTCTACAGGTCTATGTTTATCTTTCTTATCAGGCTTAGCAATTCTAGCAGCTTCATCACAAAGGTATATGACATGCCCATCAATATTTTCTTCAAAGAGATCTTTAACCATAGCAACACTAGGTTCTACTTTAATTTGCTCAGGGGGTTTAGGTGCTCTTATATTACTCTTACGAACCACGGTTGATACCTTAGCATGTTCCTTTATCCTAACAGGGAAAGGTGGCTTTTCAATATAAGCAGTAGGCACAACTGGATCAACATTGTAAAAGATAGTTTCTTCTTTAGCTATGATCGGTTCTTTAATTTCTTCTTTAATAGGGGGATGATATTTAAACCACTTATCCTTAGGGAGATCGACGTGAGTAGCAACTGCTTCGCAGAAAGAGGCTACTATCTCAGAGTCAAGTCGATATTTAGTGCTAAACTTGTGAAAAGTATCGGTATTCATAAAAGATTTAACACAATAAAATTCAAGCTTTATACCTGACTCATTACCTTCGTCGAGTTCCCAATCTTCAGAGTTGCGTTTAATTCTTTCCAAGAGATCCCACTTGAAATCAATAGTCTTCTTCATATAAGAACCAACACAAGAAGTATCGAGCATGGATTGATCATTATGAGAAAGCCGAGCATAAAAATTATGAATGATAACTTCCCTCGGAATGTCATGATTGGGGCATGAATATAACATTGACTTAAGCCTCCCCCAAGCTAGAGCGATACTTTCTCCTTCACGAGGCCAAAAATTATATATATAATTCCGATCACGATGAACTAGATGCATAGGATAAAACTTTTGATGGAATTCCAATTGCAAATGATTCTAGTTCCACGATCCAAGATCATCACATAGCCTATACCATGTTAGTGCTTTTCCCTCCAAAGATAAAGGGAAAACCTTCTTCTTAACTTCATCTCTGGGTAAACCTGGAAGCTTAAATAATCCACACATTTCGTTCACATATAAGAGATGCATATCAGGATGTTCAGTTCCATCTCCTGCATAAGATTTAGCAAGCAAGTGTTCTACAATACCCAAAGGAATTTCATAAGTAACATTTTCAGTAGGTGCTTTAGGTTGAGGGGTAGCTAATTATGGTTCCGATCGAGGTGAAGATACCCCGAACAAACCCCTCAAAGGATTGTTCTCCATAGTAGCAAGTAGCAATAGATTTCAGCACGTAGTATAAGTTTTTCCTTACGGATTTCCACTTACCAAGAGCGCTTCACTCCCCGGAAACGGCGCCAGAAAAGAGTCTTGATGACCCACAAGTATAGGGGATCAATCGTAGTCCTTTCGATAAGTAAGAGTGTCAAACCCAACGAGGAGCAGAAGGAAATGACAAGCGGTTTTCAGCAAGGTATTCTCTGCAAGCACTGAAATTGTAGGTAACAGATAGTTTGATAGCAAGGTAATTTGTAGCAAGCAAGTAACGGTAACGGTAAACAAGGTGCAGCAAGGTAGCCCAATCCTTTTGAGGGAAAGGACAGGCTAGAACAATCACTAGTAATAGGCAAAGTGTTCTTGAGGGTACACGGGAACTTCGTCTAGTCACTTTTATCATGTTGGTTTGATTCGTGTTCGCTACTTTGATAATTTGATATGTGGGTGGACCGGTGCTAAGGTGCTGTTCTTACTTGAACTAACAACCTACTTCTGATTAACCCCCTCGCAAGCATCCGCAACTACGAGAAAAGTATTAAGACAAAGTCTAACCATAGCATTAAACATATGGATCCAAATCAGTCCCTTACGAAGTAGCGCATAAACTAGGGTTTAAGCTTCTGTCACTCTAGCAACCCATCATCTAATAACTACTCCACAATGCATTCCCTTAGGCCCATGAATGGTGAAGTGTCATGTAGCCGACGTTCACATGAAACCACTAAGAGAATCACAACATACATATCATCAAAATATCGAACACATATCAAATTCACATGATTACTTGCAACATGACTTCTCCTGTGACCTCAAGAACAAAGGTAACTACTCAAAAATAATAATCATGCTCAATATCAGAGGAGTAATGAATAGCATAATGGATCTGAACATATAATCTTCCACCAAATAAACCATATAGTAATCAACTACACAAGGTAATCAACACTACTAGTCACCCACAGGTACCAATCTGAGGTTCCGGTACAAAGATTGAACACAAGAGATGAACTAGGGTTTGAGAGGAGATGGTGCTGTTGAAGATGTTAATGAAGATTGGCGTCCCAAAGATGAGAGGGGTGTTGGTGATGATGGTAGCTTCGATTTCCCCCTCCGGGAGGGAAGTTCCCCCGGTGGAATCGCTCCGCCGGAGGGCAAAAGTGCTCCTGCCCAAGTTCCGCCTCGAGGCAGCGGCGCTTCGTCCCGAAAGTCCTCCTCCTGATTTTTTTAGGTTTTTAGGGAATATATACCAGAAGATGGGCTCCGGAAGTGGGCCTGGGTGAGCAGCACCCACCAGGGCGCGCCCAGGGGTGCCTGGCGCGCCCTGGTGGGTGGTGCCCACCGAGGAGCCCACCTCCGGTAGTTTTCAGCTCCAGTAATTATTATTAATTCCAAAAATAATCTCCGTAAAGTTTCACCTTCATTGGAGTTGTGCAGAATAGGTATCTCTGACGTTATTTTCTTGGGTCCAGAATTCCAGCTGCCGGTATTCTCCCTCTTTGTGTAAACCTTGCATATTATGAGAGAAAAGGCATTAGAATCACTACCCAAAGCATTATTATTCAACAAAACAAAGTAAATAATAGTAGGAAATCATGATGCAAAATGGACGTATCAGTAACAATATAGAATTTTTGGAATGCGTGAAGGTTTATTTGAACAAGAGTTTTTCAATGAACGACCTAGGAGAAGCTGCTTTCATATTAGGCATCAAGATCTATAGAGATAGATCGAGACGCTTAGTAGGACATTCACAGAGCACATACCTTGATAAAGTTTTGAAGAAGTTCAAAATGGATCAGTCCAAGAAAGGGTTCTTGCCTGTTTTACAAGGTGTGAAGTTGAGTAAGACTCAATGCCAGTGAGTGCAGAGGATAGAGAAAAGATGAGTGTCATCCCCTATGCTTCTGCCATAGGCTCTATCATGTATGCAATGCTGTGCACTAGACCAGACGTCAGCCTTGCCATAAGTATGGCCGGGAGGTTTCAAAGTAATCCTGGTATGGATCACTGGACGGCGGTCAAGAATATCCTAAAGTACATGAAAAGGACTAAGGAAATGTTTCTCATTTATGGAGGTGATCAAGAGCTCATCGTAAAGGGTTACGTTGCTGCAAGCTTTGACACAGATCCGGATGACTCTAAGTCTCAAATTGGATACATATGCATTCTTAATGGGGGAGCGGTAAGCTGGTGCAGTTCCAAGCAAAGCGTGGTAGCTGATTCTACATGCGAAGCGGGGTACATAGTTGCCTTAGAGGCAGCAAAGGAAGTTGTCTGGATGAAGCAATTCATGACAGATCTCGGAGTTGTGCCCAGTGCACTAGATCCAATGACTCTGTTCTGTGACAACACGGGTGCCATTGCTCTAGCCAAGGAACCAAGGTTTCACAAGAGGACCAGACACATAAAACGATGATACGTCTCCAACGTATCTACTTTTCCAAACTCTTTTGCCCTTGTTTTGGACTCTAATTTGCATGATTTGAATGGAACTAACCCGGACTGACGCTGTTTTCAGCAGAATTGCCTTGGTGTTATTTTTGTGCAGAAATAAAAGTTCTCGGATTGACCTGAAAATTTACGGAGAATATTTTTGGAATTAATAAAAAATACTGGCGAAAGAATCAACCGGAGAGGAGCCACCACCTGGTCACAAGCCAGGGGGCACCCCCCCTAGGGCGCGCCCCCCTATCTTGTGGGGCCCCTGCAGCTCCGCCGACCTCAATTCCACTCCTATATATTCCTATTCGTGGAGAAAAAAATCAGGGAGAAGAGTTCATCGCGTTTTACGATACGGAGCCGCCGCCACCTCCTGTTCTTCCTCGGGAGGACAGATGTGGAGTCTGATTTGGGCTCCGGAGAGGGGAAATCGACGCCGTCGTCATCACCAACCATCCTTCATCACCAATTTCATGATGCTTTCTACCGTTCGTGAGTAATTCCATCGTGGGCTTGCTGGACGGTGATGGGTTGGATGAGATTTACCATGTAATCGAGTTAGTTTTGTTAGGGTTTGATCCCTAGTATCCACTATGTTCTGAGATTGATGTTGCTATGACTTTGCTATGCTTAATGCTTGTCACTAGGGCCCGAGTGCCATGATTTTAGATCTGAACCTATTTTGTTTTCATCAATATATATGTGTTCTTGATCCTATCTTGCAAGTTGTAGACACCTATTACGAGTTATGATCCGCATCCCCCAGGCTGACAATAACTGGGATTCTTTCCGGTGATTACCGTAGTTTGAGGAGTTCATGTATTCACTAAGTGCTAATGCTTTGGTCCGGTTCTCTATTAAAAGGAGGCCTTAATATCCCTTAGTTTCCATTAGGACCCCGCTGCCACGGGAGGGTAGGACAAAAGATGTCATGCAAGTTCTTTTCCATAAGCACGTATGACTATATATGGAATACATGCCTACATTACATTGATGAATTGGAGCTTGTTCTGTATCACCCTATGTTACAACCGTTGCATGATGAATGCCATCCGACATAATTATCCATCACTGATCCATTGCCTACGAGCTTTTCCATATTGATCTTTGCTAAGTTACTTTTCCGTTGCTACTGATACAAGCACTACAATACTGCTACTGTCACTTTTGCCATCGTTACCGTTACTTCCATACTACTTTGCTACTAAATACTTTGCTGCAGATATTAAGTATTTCAGGTGTGGTTGAATTGACAACTCAGCTGCTAATACTCGAGAATATTCTTTGGCTCCCCTTGTGTCGAATCAATAAATTTGGGTTGAATACTCTACCCTCAAAAACTGTTGCGATCCCCTATACTTGTGGGTTATCAAACGACGCTTCAACTTCATCTGCTTTTTCATCGAAGAGGGTGACATAAATATTTGCAAAGTACACACAGACCTGAATGTTGCAGATCCGTTGACTAAGCCTCTTCCACGAGGGAAACATGATCAACACCAGAACTGTATGGGTGTTAGATTCATTACAATGTAAATCACATAGTGATGTGAGCTAGATTATTGACTCTAGTGCAAGTGGGAGACTGTTGGAAATATGCCCTAGAGGCAATAATAAAATAGTTATTATTATATTTCCTTGTTCATGATAAATGTTTATTATCCATGCTATAATTGTATTGATTGGAAACTCAAATACATGTGTGGGTACATAGACAACAATGTGTCCCTAGTAAGCCTCTAGTTGACTAGCTCATTGATCAAAGGTGGTAATGGTTTCCTAGCCATGGACAAGAGTTGTCATTTGATAACGGGATCACATCATTGGGAGAATGATGTGATGGACAAGTCAAAAACTATGAATGTAGCATATGATCGTGTCAGTTTATTGCTATCGCTTTCTACATGTCAAGTATCTGTTCCTATGACCATGAGATCATGCAACTCACTGACACCGTAGGAGTGCTTTGTGTGTATCAAACGTCACAACGTAACTGGGTGACTATAAAGATGCTCTACAGGTATCTCCGAGGGTGTCTGTTGAGTTGACATGGATCAAGACTAGGATTTGTTACTCCGTGTGACGGAGAGGTATCTCAGGGCCCACTCGGTAATACAACATCACAATGAGCCTTGCAAGCAAAGTGAATAAAGAGTTAGCCACAGGATCTTGTATTACGGAATGAGTAAAAAGACTAGATTGAACTAGGTATGGAGATACCGACGATCGAATCTCGGGCAAGTAAAATACCGATAAACAAAGGGAACATCATACGGGATTAATTGAATCCTTGACATATAGGTTCAACCGATAAAGATCTTCATAGAATATGTAGGAGCCAATATGGGCATCCAGGTCCCGCTATTGGTTATTGGCTGTAGAGGTGTCTCGGTCATGTCTACATAGTTCTCGAACCCGCAGGGTCTGCACACTTAACGTTCGGTGATGTTTTGGTATTATTGGGTTATGAATGTTGGTGACCGAAGGATGTTCGGAGTCCCAGATGAGATCCCGGGCATTATGAGGAGCTTCGGAATGGTTCGTAGGTAAAGATTGATATATAGGAAGTTGATGTTCGGGCACCGGAATAGTTTCGAAGAATGCCCGGATTTCGTCGGGAGTGCTGGAAGGGTTCCGGAGGTCCACCGGGTGGGTCCACTTGCCCCGGAGGGCCCCATGGGCTGTGAGAGGGGGCGCACCAGCCCCTGGTGGGCTGGCCGCCCCTCCCACAAGGCCCATGCGGCCGAAGGGTGGAGGGGGCAACCTTAGAGGGGCCCGTCCACCTTGCCTTGGGGGCAAGGCACCCCTTGGCCGCCGCCCCCTTCTCTCGGCCATCGCCCCTAGGGGTGGGAACCCTAGGGGGCGAGTCCCCCCTCCCTCTCCCCCTATATATATGAGAGGGGAGGGAGGGTTGCCAGGCCTTGAGCCGCGGTGCAGCCCTCCCTCTCCCCTAGATCGTCTCTCCTCTAGTTTGATTCGGCGTTGCTTAGTGAAGCTATGCCGAATCAGCTCCACCACCACTGCCGTCACGGTGTCACGCTGCCAGAGAACCCATCTACCTCTCCGTCCTCGCTTGCTGGATCAAGGAGGCGGAGATCGTCATTGAGCTGCACGTGTGCTGAACGCGGAGGTGTCGTCCGTTCGGCACTGGATCGTGATTGGATCGCGGGATGGCTTGCGATTTGGATCACGAAGACGTTCGACTACATCAACCGCGTTTCTTAACACTTCCCGCTTAGCGATCTACAAGGGTATGTGGATCCTATCTCCCCTCTCGTAGATGCTCATTTCCATGGATAGATCTTGGGTGTTCGTAGGAAAAAAAATTGTTTCCCATGCAACGTTCCCCAGCATGACCATGTTGACTCTGGCTGACTTTGGATTGTGCTTCACCATTGCATTGCCTGGGGGCCTAACTTGAGGAGGAGGCGGAAGATGCCGCTGGTTGGGGGCACTTAGGAGCATAATGGCCCTTCTGACCACACTTGTGACAAGTGACCTCTGAGAGCGGACGGGAGTTGACAGGAGGAGGACCACCTGTCTTGTGAGCCTGAGGCCTCTGCTGGTACTCTGGGTTGGGTGGTTGGGAAGGACCACGGACACCGATCTGCTTCTGCTGCTGAGGACGGAACAGAGGAGGAGGAGGAACCCAATATTTCTGCTGCTTAGGAACAATCTGAGAGGAGGAAGAAGAAGGGTTGGAGTCTCTGAACCGCTTCTTGGAATTCTTGACCTTGAAGAGAGCTGCTTCATACTTTGAGCCAAGTTCCTCAAATTCAAGAGGCTCGTGAAGGACGAGAGCGAGCTGAAGATCTTCCCTAAGACCACCTCTGAACTGATAAATCTTGCACTTGTCATTTGGCACATCCTACTTGGCATAACGAGCAAGGTTCTGGAACTCAATGTTATACTGATAGACAGACGAGTTTCTTTGCTTGAGGTTCCTGAACTTCTCACGCATACCCTCGACAACACTCGTCGGGATATTATGAGCTCTAAAGTCACGGCAGAATTCATCCCAACTTATCACACGGTCACCTCTGGAATCATTGTACTTCTGCCACCACTCTACTGCCAGGCACTTGAGCTGGAAAGTTGCGAACCTGACATAGTCCTGAGGTCTTACATTGCTGCACTCAAAATGCTTGCTGATATCTAGGAGCCAATCCTCCGCATCAAAAGGCTGAGAGCAGTTGGTGAAGGACTTGGGTTGATTGGCAAGGAATTGATTCAGAGTTGCGAACTGCGGCTGATTATTGAAATTCACTTGATGACCTTGATGTCCCTGATTCTGAAATCCTTGCAACGGGTTGAGCAACATCTGGGTATTGGCATTCGTTGCGGCCATCACTGCCTGCCAAGCCTCCGGAGGCGGAGGTGGGGGTGGTGGAGGGTCAGACTGTTCCCCCTCACGACCTGGATTCCCACGAGTTGCTGGAGCCATCCAGAAGATGGACATGAAGATTAGAAAACCATTGACAACGATGATTGAAATAAGCTGAATCAAATGGCTCAAAATATTGCAACAGGAGTATCACATCAATTGCATTCACACTGAAATTAGTAAGAACACCTTCTACAGTTCTGCGATAACATCAACTGATCATGAAGCCACTTGAATAACACAACAAGTATTGAGCTAAGAGTCGCTCGGAACAAATGTATAAACCATCATACATCTGTCGGAAGATCATCCTAGGTAACGACTGGAATTCCCACCTAAGAACTTCCGAAATCTTTGGTTATGCAATCGGGTCCATGGATACACGGAGTTTCATCCATCACTCAACTCCTAGCAGTAATACTACTCTCCAATGTATCTCATCTGTCAACACATAAATAGAGGTCTCGGAAATTCATCTACCTCAGACCCTCGTAACCACAACGATATTAAACATGGCAGTACATGTGATACCAACTTGTAACGCCCAAGATGCGATCCTATCTCTATTTAGGCTCGAGGGCCTCGATGGAGATAGAAGCGCATCTTGTAGTTTCGCAAGTATAGAAATAATTGCAATACATGTAAAGAGGAGATGAGTAGATGAGTTGGCTTACGCTCGGCACAAACTAGTTACAATTCCACACAATCATTCATGCATTCATCCAGAAAGCAGGGTCCGACTACGGACGAAGATAAACGATAGAAGCAATGAAATCTATCTTGCTAAGCCCAGGAAGACGACCAAGTAGCTCCCCTACTCATACGGATACGTCACGTACATGCGCCCACGCTCCTTGTCGAACTCCCACTGGAGCTGAGAAGCGTCAACCTGCTCAAACTCGTTAGTACATGTACCTGTATTGTTGTAGTAATCTATGAGCCACGGGGGCTCAGCAATCTCATTACCCGGGTACCGAGACTATCTAAGCTGGTGGGTAAGGTAAGGTTAAGTGGTGAGGTTTGCAGCAGCACTAAGCATTATTTGAGTGGCTAGCCTACAAGTACAAGATTAAGATGAGATTCTATGCATGTCGGATGATCACTAGTTATGATCAATAAGTGATCCTGAACACCTACTTACGAGTCATACATAACCCCACCGTGTTCTCTTTCCGAACTCCCTCGAGAAGTGACGATCACGGTTACGCACACGGTTGGTGTATTTTAATTTAGTTTACTTCAAGTTGGTTATAATCGGGTGTTAAACAAATTTCTAAGTTGCCACATAACCGCGGGCATGGCTTCCAGAAAGATTTAACCCTGCAGGGGTGCTCCAACTCATCCATCACAAACTAACCACACACAGCTCTGGAAAACCTCCACCTAGAGATAGCTCAAGGTATCCTCGAAATCCCAGGGCACAAGACATCCGAGAAGGGGGAAAACTAATCCACCAAGACCGTCCAGCAGGCTAGATTCCAATAGGAGCCGTGCGTATCTCTTTCTCAGGGCACTACTAGATGGGCAAGACGGCGGGTTGGCTGAAACCCCGGGTGACCAGGGGGCGCCGGACATCGCCCGGTTGGACCAACACTCATGAGGAGCACTGGCCCAGGGGTTGATTAATTATCCACGGGGTAGCTAAGCCCTATGCATTTTTATCAAGTTGTTTAGCAAATGGAGTACCAATGTTGGGCCTTGCCGTAAAAGTCCTATCCCAAAACGAATAATCAAGGGGGTCCCCATAACAACCCCAAGCATGTTAGGAGCGCTCAATATGGAAAATAACACCGGTAAACAAGTAACTAGGGTGGCAAAAGTGGAACAAATCACCAAGCAAAAGGCCAAGCCTTCCACCTTTACCAAGTATATATGTGCATTAAATTAAATAGCAATAAGTAAAGTGATATCCCAAGATATCCATGTTGTCACATGGAAAACCACCTGCACCTACAACTAGCAATGCTATAAGAGGGGCTGAGCAAGCGGTAACTTAGCCAAACAATGGTTTGCTAGGATGTGGATGGGTTAGAGGCTTTCATGGCAATTTGGGAGGCTTGACATTCATATGGTAGGATACGAGACATAACGGCAGAAGCGAGACATCTAGCAAGGCAAAAAATAGTATAGGGATCTGGGTAACGATCATCTTGCCTGTAGGATCTTCAGGGGGATAGAACTCTTGCTCTTCAGAAACGTTCTCGACCGGATCCTCGTACTCGTTCTCAACACCCTATGCTACCCAAAAGAAATAACAACAAATAAACACTCAAGCAAGGAATTGATGCTCAATCAAGGATGATGAATGTCCAATTTGATGCATTTGACATGGCAAGCTACTCTAGTCACACTAGATGATTCCTTGCGCGTTGCCGCGGGAACATCTGCATATAAATTTTTGTAGATTTTTTTACTATGGATGTAACGACCCGACCCAAAACGGTCGAATCTCCGGTGTTTCCGTACCATCCCAAGATCATGCTGGTACACACGCGGTACATCAATGTATATATCAAAGGGAAATCACACAGCTTTATTAATCGAAATCTCATATCGAGTCTTTTATTACAATAAAGATTACAATAAAGTGGCTGAAGGCCAACTCATGAGATAAAACTAATCCAAAACTTGCGGAAGCTTCAAAGGTAGTTGAGTCCATCTGACTCCAAGGGCATCTCACCGAGCGTATAGCGTATCCTCACTCCTCGTCAGAAAAGTACTCTGCAACATGATACGTTGCAGCCGTGTAGGTCAGCATATTGAATATGCCAGCAAGTCATAAAAGAGAGGGTGAAAATAATCATCTACTATGGCAGGTGGGGCTGTAAGTTTAAGTTTAGCGTAAAGCAAATTTTTCCTACAACAGGAGAGGGGCAAAGCAAAAATAATTACTACATTGTTGGTTGATTAATGAGAAGGTTTCACCAACCTTTTCTCATACCCAAGTTATCAATAATACCCACATCATTATAATTATTTGTGTTGAGAGTTCCTTTGGCTCAAGTTGTCCATGACCGTGGACACGGCTAATCGATTAGGTTTGATACTCTGCAGAGTTTTGCACACGTTCCCCACAAGATTTGATCGCCTCCGTTGACATCCTCGCACTTCAGGGTGTTTGAGAACTGGATGATCAAAACATGGTCTTCCAAAGGGTTCCTCTGAGCCACTGTCGGTGCCCATCCAATCCTATCGTTCTTCTACATCTCGTAGCACCGCCCGTCCAGAGTCGCCACGATGTCCAACCAAGCCAGAGCCCATAATGGCTTGTGGCTGTGCAGGTAAGCCTCGGGTCTTGAAGTATCCATCCATCTCTTTGTGCCTGGGTGGACCTTTCCGCGTGAATACTGGCACTTCTCCAGCAACATCTAGGATAACCACTGGTTTCTCCAGGGCGCCGTTCAACCAACATCCAGCCAGAGGTCTATTGCATCATGAGGTCTTGAAAATTTCTTGAAGTCTTGAGGTCTTGATCATCAATTAATTCTCACAACTCTCATGATAAACACTCAACCAAACCCCGTCTACTAAAAGCATAGCAAAATAAAATATAACGTCCCGGTCCAAAGTAACAAGGGAATTGGGGTGCCTACCACATGATATTACTCAAGTAACCAAATTTCCAAGTACCTAGGTGGAAGGTTGAACTAATGCGATTTGAAAACATAGGAAATAACATGATCAATGTAAACTTGCCTTGCTAACGATCTTCGTACTCGAGTGACTCTAGATAACAAGCCTCACACTCCGGATGATCTAACGAATCAAACAATTACACAATCAGCATAACCATAACACAACTTACACTAACAACAAGGTAAACTAATAATACTAAAACAAACAATAGCACAACCAAAACAAATAGAAAGCCTATCAAATTTTTGTGGCAAAGCTTTTACTAAGACAAAACAAGACAAGAATTGTTTTCAGCAACTAATAAATAAATAACGGAAAAGAAAAGTAAAAATTTATTAGAAAACAGAAAGTATTTCACCATAAATCTTTTATGCAAAAAGAACTACTAAAAACCTATTATAAAACACTACATAAAGTGAAAACGAAGTTTTTCTACTAAAACAAAGAACAAAACAATAAAATATTTTTATCAATAGAAAAAAATAAATCACCCAATGCTAAACAACAGAAACTAAAAGAAATATAACAGAAACTAAAAAAATAAATCACCCAATGCTAAACAACAGAAACTAAAAAATAAATCACCCAATGCTAACATGTCATATTGCACTCCACACAACAAGAGCTACAACAAGCTATAAAGAACAACAAAGACATGGGGGTGTAGCCTACACTATGCAACTTATATGATCAGCAACTTATATAGAGGCATGTATCAATAGAAAAAAAGCTCACAACAAGGAATATTGACACAGCAGTTAAGGACTTAGTGAAAAAGCCAGTTTTTCACAATCTGAGTTAACAGTTTGGCATTTTAACAGCAATAAAACAATATGCTACAGAGACTTTCATGGCATGAAATTTAACAGCATGCTAGAGGACAATATGCACTACAATTAACTCATTTACATCAACACCAAAACATGCTTAGATTCATGACAAGCATCTCCACAACATGGCATATTGAACTAACCAGTTTTATAAACTTAGAAAAAATATCAAGTGCAAAACAAAGCAGTTTTTATCAGGTTGACATATTGGACAGCAAAACTAACTAGGATGCAAAACAACTACTTGCAAGCAAATGGCACACCTTAACAGAGTATAACATTCTCTACAAATCATGTCATTGATCCAACCACAAAGGAACCATAGATTCATGGCAATCATCATGGAAACATGGCAACAAAATAACAAGTTTAGGACTTAGAAATATTTGAGCATGTGAAAACAGTAGTATTTTGTAGCATGTTGGCAGCAAGAATTCCACACCCAAACATGGTTTATCATGGCATGCAAAAATACCAGGGGCTAGTACACATGTCAGAGAGCAATTTTCATGTTGACAAGTTTAGCAAATAGTGCAAGCATTAAATCATGCAAAATTAACAAAAGGACATATTATCACAAAATTGCATTCTCACAAACTTTCTCAAATGATAAAACTAATGCCACAGATGGGTTCACTGGATTTTCTACCCCAAATTCATATATCATAAGCCTATGCTTCTGTAGAAAACTCTCACACAAATTACATTCGAAAACTACAAGAGCTACTTATAACATAGAACATGCCAAATTTGGCATATGCTATATTTGGCAACACACAGATTTGGCATGGCCGAAACTGGAAACTTTCCTTAAATGGCAACTGGCAGAAATCAGTGAATAAAATCAAAGTAAACAAAATAAAAAAACAAGGGCCCACTGGCAGTCACTCCAGGGCCCCTAGGAGGGTGACAAGTGGGTCCTGACCCCACTGTTAGTGACACTGGATTAAATCCACACGCAAAGAAAAATGGGGCTCCGGGGGTGGGGGATTGAACCCGTGACCTCCCGCTGGAGAGAGAGGTGGGCGACCACTAGCCTAAGGCTCGGGGGTTTGACAGACAAGGGGCGCTAAAGAACATAGACTCACACAGTCCTGCGCTTTCTTCTACCTTGCGGCAGAGACCTCAGTGACAATGCCGGTGAGATCTCCGGTGATTGCCGCAGGTCGCGACCTATGACGGGGGTGCGGGATCAGCAGGAGGGGCGAAGAGAGGGAGGGAATGGAGCTAGGGGACCTAGGGATAGCTCGGGGACGCGCTAAATAGGGCTCTAGGGGCGTCGGCGGCCGTCAAATCGACGAGCACGTCGACGTGGCTGCTGCGGATGCTCTGCCGTATAGGGGAACGACGAACGCGTGCGGGGAGGCTCAGTTGGGCCACACGCTAGGCTGGTCGCTGTGCTAATGGGCCCGCTGGGGAGGGAGGAGGCCCAGGAGCCTTCTCTCTCTCGAAAAAAGCATGTTTTCTTTTATTAAAAACCACATATTGCAAAAATCACAAAGAAAGAGAGGGTGGACTTTGGGGGAAATAAAAAATATGTTCTGCACTCACAAAATTATGCTCTATTAATAAAATTGGTTTGGGAATTTTTAGAGAAAATAAACAATTCACCTATTAATTACTATTGATGCTTTTGCAAGATAGAATAAAATGATGGAGAGCAGCACAAGGCTAAGAACTATTTCACAATACCCTACAGAATATTAGGCAACTTAGCAACATTTTATTAAATTGATTAGGGCAAGTAAAAACAACACATCCAACAACTTTGAATTAAAGAGAGATGGAGATATTTTTTTTAAAGAATTTGAGGAGAGGTCTTTCCTCACAAGAATAAAACTTGGTTGCAAGCACATATTCACCACAACACACACTCACACAACAACTCATGATGCAACAAGTGGAATGAATGCCATGATGCCATGATGCAAAAGAAAGACATGAAGCAAATTTTATTAAGTCAAACCACAAGATGGCAAAACATGGGATGTCATACATGGAGTATTACATGGAAGGTATGGATTGCACTTGGTCCATTATATGTGGGAACTTGAGTACACTGAAGATCACACAGTGCCACTGTTTCGGGTCAGATGGGTGAAGAATGTCGAGAAGGAAGAACATGGTGTCGTTACCATGTCTCTACCCGAAGCAAAACCTTCTAGTTCAAAGGGTGTCAAAGGAATTACTGCCAAATATGAGCATTGGGTGTTCGCTAAGGACGTGTCACAATGCTTCTACATAACTGACCCGGCAAAGCCGAGTCATGTTGTTGTCAGGAGATCCAAGATATGCATCGTCGGGATGGACGGAGTGGCCAACTAGGATGACTATGATCAGTTTGGTGTGGACCCAAAAGAAGAGGAGAACTATGATGACGATGAAAATTACACCACCAGATGGAGCAAAACTAGCTTGCCTCAGACATGACGTCCCTTCGCACAAAAGAGTCATAACGCGGGTTGGAAGTATTCAAGCAAGATTAAAATGACCCAAACCGTCGTTGAGAGGATTGTCAAACAATATCGTACTACATGATTTGTGTACTTCATTATTTGTGATGTACTTTTGTCTACTTTTCATTGTGTAATACTTCACACATTAATTTGTGTATTGCATTTATGTGTACCTCCTAAACTGCATTATTATATACTACGATCCACACTTATTATTATGTAGTATGCATTTTCACACGCCTTCTGTCAATTAGAGCAGCCCTAACAACACAACACCAATTACTGATGGCGTTGGCCACGTCATTGGCGCCAACACTAACAACCAACCGGCACTTGAGCTACACTGCGCTGTGAGAACCACTCTTTTCCCCCTTCTCCCCCACCGCCGGACACTGTTCTCTGTCGTTCCCGCCCAACCGCGCCCCCACCATGCGCCAACCGTGCCGCGCACCGCGCTGCCCAGCCGTTCTCCTGGACCACCCGCTCATCGAAGAGCCTCTCCCTCCATCGTCTTGTCCGGCCACTCTCTCCCTATGTCGGCCTATCTGACCGGCCGGTCCGCCCTGCACCCACATCCCATCACGCAGTCTTCACGGGCGCCCCCAGCCCCTCATACCCTCTCAATTCGGATGGTACAAAACTTCCTCTAACCAATTGATGAAATGTGTTATATGTTAAATCGTGTGTTCTTGCGAATTGTATCGCGCTACGTTTCTTTATGCAGGGAATGTCGAGAGAGTTGCCATTGTTTTGGTGAAACATGGATTCAACTCCGTTTCATCAATTTTCTGGCACTCAATATGTCCATTTTTGTCAACGTTCATGTCGATTTTTTCCATTGATTTTTTATTCTATGAATGCAACACAAAATGGAATATTGTAAGTACTGTTCCAACACAGGGGGTATGTGCGACGATCCTCACCTTGAGAACAATAAGTGCTTCACCATCATGCTACAATGTGACTACAAATATTATACGGTAATCGTACTTCAATATGTTTGGCAAATATAACTTTCTGGTTTTCCTTCAAAGTGTAATTTATCTTTCTTATTTGTCAACTAGTGTGTCCCTTGCTATGCAAGACCTTTTCTCCTAGACAAGTTTTTTGTCCGCGACATGGAAGAGCTGACTGAGATGACTGCTTACCTCAAGAGAAAGATGGTTTGGAATATTTACATAAAGTTTTGCCCAAGTGCAATTTGTTGCCTAAGAGTGTCGATGAGGCGAAAAAATCGTGTTCCCTCTTGATTTGTGATGTCTACTACACAAAATTATGTTTGTAGACTCTATTGGGCGTCCAAGCGCAGAGTTTTGTAGCAGAGTCTCAATTTTCCCTCAAGTGGATGACCTAAGGTTTATCAATCCGTGAGAGGTGTAGGATGAAGATGGTCTCTCTCAAACAACCCTGCAATCAAATACAAGAAATCTCTTGTGTCCCCAACACACCCAATACAATGGCAAATTGTATAGGTGCACTGGTTCGTCAAACAGATGGTGATACAAGCACAATATGCATGGTAGATATAGGTTTTTGTAATCTGAAAATATAACAACAGCAAGGTAGCAAGTGGCAAACGACGAGCAAAACTTCATATAAATGCTAGGAAACAAGGCATAGGGTTCATACTTTCACTAGTGCAATCTCTCAACAATGCTAACATAATAGAATCAGATGATCATCCCTCAACGTGCAACAAAGAATCACTCCAAGGTTCATATCTAGCGGAGAAGACAAGATGATATCGTTGTAGATAGTAAGAACCACCTCAAAGTTACCCTTTCCGATCAATCTATTGGGCTATTCCTATAGATGTCACAAACAACCCTAGAGTTCGTACTAACACCAATGATACATATCAATCAACCCTAATGTCACCTAGATACTCCAATGTAACCTCAAGGTTAATTATTTGACATGCATCAAACAATTTCAGATTCATCATATTCAATCCAACACAAAGAACTTCAAAGAATACCCCAAGATTTCTATCGGAGAAGGTAGGACAAGAACATGCAATAAACCCCTATGCATAGATCCCCAAGTTCACCGGAATCCGCAAGTTGGTGCCATATCATATATCAAGTGAATTAATAGAATACCCCATTGTCACCACATATATCCACATGCAAGACATGCATCAAGTGATCTCAAATACAATATTCAATATGACATAACAAAATCTCAAAGGGAAAGATTCAATTCATCACAACAGTATAGCAAGGGAAGAACACCATATGATGCAACTATATTAACAAAGCCTGTGATACATCAAGATCGTGCCGTCTCAAGAATACGAGAGAGAGAGACAGAGAGAGAAAGATATAGATAGAGAGAGAGATCAAACACATAACTACTAGTACATACCCTCAGCCCCGAGGGTGAACTACTCCCTCCTCGTCATGGCCTCCGCTGGGATGATGAAGATGGCCACCAGTGATGATTTCCCCTCTCCGGCAGGGTACTGGAAAGGCTCCACATGGGTTTTTCTTCGATACAGAGAGTTGCAGCGGTGGAGCGGAAGTTCTAGGTTAACTTTCGGAGGTTTCTATATATATAGGATTTTTCAACATTAGAATCACGTCAGCCGGAGCCATGTGGACCCCACAAGCCATCTGGGCACATCGAGAGGGGTGGGCGCGCCCTGTTGGCCTTTGGCCCACAGGTGGCTCTCCTCCGGTGGTTGTTCGCTCTAGTATTTCTTATTTCCTCCAGAAAAAAATCATAAAAAAGTTCCGTGCGATTCCGAGAAATTTTATTTTCTGCACAAAAAACACCACCACGGCAATTCTGGGTTAGTTCTAAATAAATCATATAAAGTGCATCAAAGCCATATAAAAGTATTGTAAACATAGACAAACATGGATGAATACTTCGTAAATTAAAGGTACGTTGGACATGTATCAGCATCCCCAAGCTTAATTTCTACTCGTCCTCAAGTAGGTAAATGATAAAAGAAGTAATTTATGAAGTGTGAATGCTAGCATAGTGAATAGTTTTGATCGGTGATAATTCCAGTCAATTTTCTAGCATCATAACCAACAATTGTTTCTCATAAAAATCATCATTATAGAGTAGCAACCAAATCACATGTCATGGTTCAAACAATGCGTTCTCTTGAAACTTAACAACATATGTTCTTAGTCATCAAACAATTTCAATGCATCATCAAGTCTAAGTAATATCTCCACATACTCAATTATCATATAGTCTTTTATGATTGCTAATACTCAAGACATATTTAAAAAAAACATCCATCGAACACATAGAAAGATAGGGGATTAATGTTTCGCCTCCAAACGTACTTATCATGAAGATAATTTTCAACAGTAATGAATCATGATCAAATATATTTGACTAGATATACGTGTTTGGATATTTCCCCACCACATGGTGCTTGTCAACTAATAGATTGAGGTTGGAATAAGAAGCTAACTCAACATGAAAAGTAAATAACATGAAATTAAATAACACGAAAGTAAATAGATTGCCCCTTTGCAGAGGGAAGCAGGGATTTGCAGAGGTTCCAGAGCTCATTGTTTAAAACAAATATGAATATGTAATTTTGAGTGGTATAATTTTCCTGTCAATGTCACAATAGAGTTTTCAATATCTTCCATGCTAAACACATTATTGGCTATTCCCAAACAGAATTGAAATTTTACTCCCCCTCCACCATTCAAACACATTCCATGGCTGGCCGAATCCACGGTTGCCTTCCAAACAATCAACTTTCTGGGGGAGTTTTTGTTCATTTATTTTTGTATTGTGCAGGACTGGGCACCCTTTTTACGAGCCTCTCTCGTGCAATGACAAATGAATAAGCACTCATCTTGATAATAACCCGCTTAGCATGGAAGATAATGACCGCCCCATCGCTCCATGAGCGGTACGAGTACACAAAATGGATGTTTATTTGAATGTTTAGAGGTGGCACGTGCAATTTACTTAAAATGGCAGTGAAATACCATATATGGGTGGGTATAGTGGACTCTCATGGAAGAAACTTGGATCAAGGATTTGGATGCACAAGTAGTATCTCTACTTAGTACGAAGTTCTGGCTAGAAAAAGGTTCTAAACAAGCACCACAAGTTGGAGGATCCATAACAATATAACTTCTATGCAAATATGCCCAAACATAACCATTACGTTGTCTTCCTTGTCCAACTTAAACTATTTGATCAAGGTTGAGAATAATTAATGGGTATTCACAACCATACAAGATGTCCAAGATAATATATTTGTATGTGAAAGTTCTCTTTCTTATACTAATCATTCATGAATTGCTTGTATGACCAATATTGTGATTATCAAACTTCAATAGATTTTACTTTCTATACAAAATGTGAAACTACTACTAAGCATAAAGCACATTGATAATTTCAGATTTATAGTATTACATTCATTCACAATTTACTCTTAGGATAAAAGCGAAGCACAAAAGTAAACAACAAACTTCTCTCAAAATATATAAGTCAAGGTCAACGAGTAGTCAAACAATCAAGTAGCTATGTGAGGACTATCTCTCAATAAATATTTTCAGATTTGAGTATTTTATTGAAAGAGCAAACAAAACAAATATATACTCCAAGAATAGCATATATCATGTGGAAAAATAAAAATTTAGGCTCAACATAGGCTAACCGATATTTGTTTAATGAAGAGAGGTGGGATGCATAGCATCCCCAAGCTAAGATGCTCGATAATTATTGCAATATTGTATTGGGGTGCCTTGGGCATCCCCAATATTGAGATGTTTTATCTTGTTCAATCCTCTCATGTCCCGACTTCACCTAAGTCTCAAAAACTTCATCCACACAAAACTCGAAAAGAACTCGTGAGATAGGTTAGTACACATAATAATAAATCAATACTTTATGTACTGCCAAGACAAGTTGAACCATAATTTTGAAACATTATATACTGTATACTATCATTCCACAATTTATATCGACCAATATAAGTCATGAAAACCATAGGAGAAGTAGATAACAAAACTATGACAACAATCTGTCTAAACAGGGCAGTCCGTAGCAATTAATTTACAAAGTGCACTTACGTAACTCCAAAAATTCTGAAAATTTAGGAAATGACAAAAAACTATATGAAAATACTGTGTAAAAATTTCAGAAACTTTCCACGTCCCAGTAAAATATGAAAATTCAAACACTACAGCAAAAGTTTCTATTCTTACACAACACACATCAAACATGCGATTCAAGCATCCTAAAAGGTAATTCTTGGGAATATTTATTGAAAAATATATTATAAACAATAGAAATAAATTTTTAACAAAACAGAATGACAATCCAAGCAAAACTCATATTATGTGACGAATAAAAATGTATCTCTAAGTAAGATATACCGATAGTGTTGAAGATGAAAGAGGGGATGCCTTTCGGGGCATCCCCAAGCTTACACACTTGAGTCTTACTTATATATTACCTTGGGGGTGCCTTGGGAATCCCCAAGCTTAGGGTCTTGATGTCTACTACGCAACCTTCTTCTTGTAGACTCGTGTTGGGCCTCCAAGCGCAGAGTTTTGTAGGACAGTAGCAAATTTCCCTCAAGTGGATGACCTAAGGTTTATCAATCCGTGGGAGGCGTAGGATGAAGATGGTCTCTCTCAAACAACCCTGCAACCAAATAACAAAGAGTCTCTTGTGTCCCCAACACACCCAATACAATGGCAAATTGTATAGGTGCACTAGTTCAACGAAGAGATGGTGATACAAGTGCAATATGGATGGTAGATATAGGTTTTTGTAATCTGAAAATATAAAAACAGCAAGGTAGCAAGTGACAAAAGTGAGCACAAACGGTATTGCAATGCTTGAAAACAAGGCCTAGGGTTCATACTTTCACTAGTGCAAGTTCTCTCAACAATACTAACATAGTTGAATCATATATAAATCCCTCACGTGCAAGAAAGAGTTCACTCCAAAGTCACAAATAGCGGAGAACAAACGAAGAAATTATTGTAGGGTGCGAAACCACCTCAAAGTTATCTTTTCCGATCAATCATATGAGCTATTCCTATAAGTGTCACAAATAACCCTAGAGTTTGTACTAAAATAACACCTTAAGATACACATCAACCAAAACCCTAATGTCACCTAGATACCCCAATGTCACCTCGAGTACCCGTGGGTTTGATTATACGATATGCATCACATAATTTCAGATTCATCTATTCAATCCAACACAAAGAACTTCAAAGAGTGCCCCAAAGTTTCTACCGGAGAGTCAAGACGAAAACATGTGCCAACCCCTATGCATAGATTCCCAAGGTCACGGAACCCGCAAGTTGATCACCAAAACATACATCAAGTAGATCAATAGAACATCCCATTGTCACCACAGATATCCCATCGCAATACATACATCAAGTGTTCTCAAATCCTTATAGACTCAATCCGATAAGTAAACTTCAAAGGGAAAACTCAATTCATCACAACTAGATAGAGAGGGGAAACACTCCATATGATTCATCTAAATTAATAAAGCTCGCGGTACATCAAGATCGTGCCATCTCAAGAACACGAGAGAGAGAGATCAAACACATAGCTACTGGTACATACCCTCAGCCCTGAGGGTGAACTACTCCCTCCTCGTCAAGGAGACCGCCGGGATGATGAAGATGGCCTCCGGTGATGGTTTCCCCCTTCGGCAGGGTGCCGGAACGGGCTCCCGATTGGTTTTTTGTGGCTCTAGAGGCTTGCGGCGGTGGAACTCCCGATCTAGGTTTATTTTCGGAGGTTTCTATATTTATAGGAATTTTTGGCGGCGGAAACGAGTCCAGGGGGCCATGAGGGAGTCAGAAGCCAGGGGGCGCGCCCTAGGGGGGCGCGCACCCCTGTGGCTTGTGATCTCCTCGTGGCTCTTCTGGCCCAACTCCAATGCCCCGTGGGTCTCTTCTGGTCCATAAAAAATCACCATAAATTTTTATTCCGTTAGGACTCCGTTTGATATTCCTTTTCTGTAAAACTCAAAAACAAGGAAAAAACAGAAACTGGCACTAGGCTCTGGGTTAATAGGTTAGTCCCAAAAATAATATAAAGTTGTAGTAAAATGATTGTAAAACATCCAAGAATGATAATATAGCAGCATGGAACAAGCAAAAATTATAGATACGTTGGAGACGTATCAGCATCCCCAAGCTTAATTCCTGCTCGTCCTCGAGTAGGTAAATGATAAAAACTGAATTTTTGATGTGGAATGCTGCCTAACATGTTCATCATATTCTTTTCTTCTTTATATAGCATGGACATTTGGACTTGTAAATGATTCAAAGCAATAGTCTTGTTTTAACATAATGACTTCAATACTCAAGCATGTCAACAAGCAACCATGTCTTTCAAAATATCATCACTAAAGAAAGTTATCCCTAGCCCATCATGCTCAATCATTGATCCATTCATGGAACACACTCAAATATTAGCTATGCCCAATGCTCAAGTACGATCATAGTGCCCCCTGGTTGGTGCTTATAAGAGAAGATGGAGACTCAAAGAAAAAATAAAAATTGCATAAAGTAAATAGATAGGCCCTTCGCAGAGGGAAGTAGGGATTTGTAGAGGTGCCAGAGCTCAAGGTTTAAATTGAGAGAGAAAAATATTTTGAGTGGCATGCTTTTCCTGTCAACGAAAACGACGAAGTAGCTCACAATACTTTCCATGCTAGATACATTATAGGCGGTTCCCAAACAGAATAGTAAAGTTTTTACTCCCCCTCCACCAATCAATCACACTCCACGGCGAGCCGAATCCACGGGTACCGTCCATACCAACAACATTCCTGGGGGAGTTTTGTTTCATTATATTTTGATTTGATTTTTGAGCATGGGACTGGGCATCCCGAATACCAGCCACTTTCTCGTGAATGATAGTGAATCAACACACATCGTGAAAATAACACACCTAGCATGGAAAAATATTGGATACTCCCCACCGTTTCATGAGCGGTACGGGCACACAAAAGAGAAAATTTATTTGAAGATTTAGAGATGGCACATACAAATTTTCTTGGAACGGCATGGAAATACCACATATAGGTAGGTATGGTGGACTCATAAGGCAAAACTTGGTTTAAGGATTTTGGATGCACAAGTTGTATTTCTACTTAGTACAAATGAAGGCTAGCAAATAGATTGGGAAGCAACCAAACCGAGGAACAAAAAATCTCATAAGTGAGCATTGAGTCATAACTAACACCGAATAATGCACCACAAGTAGGATGTAACTTCATTGCATAACTATTGACTTTCGTGCATGCATAGGGAATCACAAACCTTAACACCAATATTCCTACTAAGCATAATTACTCACTAACATGACTCACATATTACTATCATCATGTTTCAAAACTGTTACAAAGAATCAAGTTTAATTTGTCCCATGATCTTCATGAAAGTTTTTATTATATCCTTCTTGGATATCTATCATTTTGGGACTAGTTTCATATATTGTCATTGCCTTTTCGACAAGCTCAAACAAATTTAAATAAAGCACATGAGCATAAAGATTTCATCCCTCAAAAAGGTATAAGTGAAGCATGAGAGGGAATGACAAGCTACTCACGAAAGATATAAGTGAAGATCAATGAGTAGTCAAACAATTAAGTAGCTATGTGAGGACTCTCTCTATCTCAATAAATATTTTCACATCTGAGTATTTTATTAAACAGCGAGAAAAAGAAAAATATCACTCCAAGAAGAGCACATATCATGTGAACGAATAAAAGTTTAGGCTCAACATAGGCTAACCGATAGTTGTTGATGAAGAGAGGTGGGATGCGTAGCATCCCCAAGCTTAGATGCTTGAGACTTCTTGAAATAATTACTTGGGGTGCCTTGGGCATCCCCAAGCTTGAGCTTTTGTATCTCGTTCAATCCTCTCATATCATGGTTTCACCTATTCTCAAAAACATCATCCACACAAAACTCGAAAAGAACTCGTGAGATAGGTTAGTGCACATAATAATAAATCAACTCTTCATGTAATGCCAAGACAAGTTGCATAATAATTTTCAAACATTAGGTACTGTATACTATCATTTCCACAATTTATATCTACCAATATAGGCTATGGAAACTATAGGATAAGTAGATAACAAAACTATGACAGCACTCTGTCCAAACAGAACAGTCTGTAGCTATTTATTAAAACAGTGTACTTTTGTAACTCAAAAAATTATGAAAATTTAGGACATGCTATAAAATTTATATGACAATACTGTGTAAAAATTTCAGAAACTTTCCACGTTCCAGTAAAATATGAAAATTCAAACACTACAGCCAAAGTTTCTGTTTTTACACAGCACTCATCAAAACATGCAATGCAAGCATCCCTAGGCTATTCTTGGAACTTTTTATTGAATTTTTTTTATAAATAACTCCTAACAGAGAAAACAAAATAATATGACGCTCCATGCAAAACTCATATTATGTGACGAATAAAAATATAGCTCCAAGTAAGATATACCGATAGTGTTGAAGTCGAAAGAGGGGATGCCTTCCGGGGCATCCCCAAGCTTAGGCGCTTGAGTCTTCCTTGGATATTACCTTGGGGGTGCCTTGGGAATCCCCAAGCTTAGGTTCCTGTCACTCCTTATTCTCCTCATATCGGTGTCTCACCCAAAACTTGAAAACTTCAATCACACAAAACTTAACGGAACTTCGTGAGAAAGGTTAGTATAATAAAGATAGATCATTCACTTAGGTACTGTCAAGACAAGATTCATAATTGTTATCACATAATATCTACTGTATTCTATCATTCCAATAATTTATATCACTGAATATAAGCTATGGGAACACTAAAACAAGCAAACTATGCATGCAAAACAGAATCTGTCAAAAACAGAACAGTCTGTGAAGATCTGTAGTATAGCCATACTTACCTGTCTCTAAAAATTCTGAAAAATTAGGAAAATCTAGGAAATTTGTATATCAATCATGTGTAAAAAATTCAGATCAAAATCACGTTCCAGTGAATTTACAAAATTCCTGTACTGTGAGAAAAAAGTTTCTGTTTTTGCACAGAATCAAGTCAACTATCATCCATACTATCCCAAAGGCTTTACTTGGCACTTTATTGAAACAAAAGCTATCAAACATGATTAATACAGTAGCTTAATCATGTTAACACACTAAAACAGAAAGTAAAAGTGTTGGGTTGCCTCCCAACAAGCGTTTTTCTTTAATGCCTTTTAGCTAGGCATGATGATTTCAATGATGCTCACATAGGAATAATAATTGAAACATGCAAAAGAGCATCATGAATCTCATGAAAAGCACATTTAAGTCTAACCCACTTCCTATGCATAGGGATTTTTTGAGCAAACAATTTATGGGAGCAAGAATCAACTAGCGTAGGAAGGCAAAACAAGCATAACTTCAAAACCTTGAACACATAGAGAGGAAACTTGATATTATTGTAATTCCTACAAGCATACGTTCCTCCCTCATAATAATTTTCAGTAGCATCATGAATGAATTCAAAAATATAACCAGCACATAAAGCATTATCTTCATGATCCACAAGCATAGAAAATTTGTCACTCTCCACATAAGCAATTTTCTTCTCATTCATAATAGTGGGAGTATCATATGAAGCTCGAATACTAAAAATTGTTTCCACATTAAAAGAGTAATGTTCAGTAAAAGGATATTCAAAATTATGGCAATAAGTATCACTACTCTTTATAACATAAGTATCATCACAATAATCATCATAAGTAGCAACTTTGTTCTCATCATAGTCAATTAAAACCTCTTCCGAAATAGTGGAATCATTAATAAATAAAGTCGTGACCTCTCCAAATCCACTTTTATCATTATAATAAGATTTAACACCCTCCAAAATAGTGGGATAATTATTATCTAAAGTTGACACTCTTCCAAACCCACTGTCATAAATATTGCAATCATCATAAATAGGGGGTATGCTATCATCATAGTAAATTTGCACATCAAAACTTGGGGGACTAAAAATATCATCCTCATTAAACATAGCATCCCCAAGATTGGGACAAACATTAATTGAAGCAAATAAATTCTCAAACATGTCATTCTCATCAAACATAGCATCCCCAAGCTTGTGGCTTTGCATAACATAAGCATAATCACTCTCATCATTAATAGTATGAATAGCACCAATCATATAACAATTATTATCATCACAATTTTCTAAGTTGATGCCAAAAAGATTTTCAAGATTATAAGGGGTATCATTATTTGGGAGAGATACCTCTTTACCTTTACTTTTCCTTCTTTTATTCTTCTTCACCACATTATGTGTGGGTTTATTTAATTTCTCCAAGCTTCTTTTCGAAGAGATTGGTTGAATAAAAAGCTCCTCCTCGTTACCTGATTCATCATAAGAAAAAATAGGAGGATGTTGGGAAACCTCTTCCCCTTCATTAGTATTCTCTTCATCTTCTATTTGTTTCCTTGTCTTTAAGTAATTGGCAATATAAGGATTCTCAATGCAATTTACCACGCAATACATATAGATTTCATTTAGATCAAAATCAATCATTTTCATGAGAGCCTAAGCTGGGACATCCTTAGTTTTATGTTTCATTTCTTCATACCCCAAAAATAGACTAAGTTCATTATGATGCTCAAGGGTAATGAGGCTATCACAATTTTTGGACACAATTCGATCATGAAATAATTCACATTGGAAATTAAAATGACCACTTTCATTGCAAAGTTCACAAGGCTGGCGAAAAATATTAAGTCTTTCAGCACAAACATATAGCCTCTCTTGCAACCATTTAGTTTCTAAATACTTATGCCTCTTACAAAATCTATCTTCCCTTTTAGGCATGTCTACACAAACTCTATGCACTCCACAAAAATTGACATGCTTATAAGAAATCTTTTTATCATGACTAGTGCGATCATCATTAGTACTATGGATATTCAAAGAATTCATACTAACAACATTGCAATCATGCTCATCACTCAAAGATTTAGTGCCAAACATTTTAATAACTTCTTCTTCTAACACTTGAGCACAATTTTCCTTTCCATCATTTTCACGAAAGACGTTAAAAAGATGAAGCATATGAGGCAACCTCAATTCCATTTTTTTGTTTTCTTTTATAGACTAAACTAGTGATAAAACAAGAAACTGAAAGATTCAATTGCAAGATCTAAAGATATACCTTCAAGCACTCACCTCCCCGGCAACGGCGCCAGAAAAGAGCTTCGTTGACGGGATGTGAGTGCCGCTTACCTAGCCTCCCCGGCAATGGCGCCAGAAAAGAGCTTGATGTCTACTACGCAACCTTCTTCTTGTAGAGTCGTGTTGGGCCTCCAAGCGCAGAGTTTTGTAGAACAGTAGCAAATTTCCCTCAAGTGGATGACCTAAGGTTTATCAATCCGTGGGAGGCGTAGGATGAAGATGGTCTCTCTCAAACAACCCTGCAACCAAATAACAAAGAGTCTCTTGTGTCCCCAACACACCCAATACAATGGCAAATTGTATAGGTGCACTAGTTCGGCGAAGAGATGGTGATACAAGTGCAATATGGATGGTAGATATAGGTTTTTGTAATCTGAAAATATAAAAACAGCAAGGTAGCAAGTGACAAAAGTGAGCACAAACGGTATTGCAATGCTTGAAAACAAGGCCTAGGGTTCATACTTTCACTAGTGCAAGTTCTCTCAACAATACTAACATAGTTGAATCATATATAAATCCCTCACGTGCGAGAAAGAGTTCACTCCAAAGTCACAAATAGCGGAGAACAAACGAAGAAATTATTGTAGGGTGCAAAACCACCTCAAAGTTATCTTTTCCGATCAATCATATGAGCTATTCCTATAAGTGTCACAAACAGCCCTAGAGTTCGTACTAAAATAACACCTTAAGATACACATCAACCAAAACCCTAATGTCACCTAGATACCCCAATGTCACCTCGAGTACCCGTGGGTTTTATTATACGATATGCATCACATAATTTCAGATTCATCTATTCAATCCAACACAAAGAACTTCAAAGAGTGCCCCAAAGTTTCTACCGGAGAGTCAATACGAAAACATGTGCCAACCCCTATGCATAGATTCCCAAGGTCACGGAACCCGCAAGTTGATCACCAAAACATACATCAAGTAGATCAATAGAACATCCCATTGTCACCACAGATATCCCATTGCAAGACATACATCAAGTGTTCTCAAATCCTTATAGACTCAATCCGATAAGTAAACTTCAAAGGGAAAACTCAATTCATCACAACTAGATAAACAGGGGAAACACTCCATATGATTCATCTATATTAATAAAGCTCGCGGTACATCAAGATCGTGCCATCTCAAGAACACGAGAGAGAGAGATCAAACACATAGCTACTGGTACATACCCTCAGCCCCGAGGGTGAACTACTCCCTCCTCATCATGGAGACCGCCGGGATGATGAAGATGGCCTCCGGTGATGGTTTCCCCCTCCGGCAGGGTGCCGGAACGGGCTCCCGATTGGTTTTTCGTGGCTCTGGAGGCTTGCGGCGGTGGAACTCCCGATCTAGGTTTATTTTCGGAGGTTTCTATATTTATAGGAATTTTTGGTGGCGGAAACGAGTCCAGGGGGCCATGAGGGAGTCACAAGCCAGGGGGCGCGCCCTAGGGGGGCGCACCCGTCAGATTCAAAACCACCAGCCGCGCGCGTACCTGTTCGCTGCGTAAGTGGAGGCGTATTCCACGAATACGCCTTCGACGTAGCCACCCGATGCGGGCTGAATCCCCTCTGGGCCGGCTCTGTTGAGCCCATCTTGGCCCATGGGAACAGTAGCATTTATCTTTTTCCTTTTTCCAGTGACTTGCAAATATTCCACAAAACAAAATATTTACCCAAATGAATTAATTCAAATTCCTAGATTCTTCTAAAACTCCAAACTATTTAACAGTACAACTTCCATATTTTTCCACCACGAGTTTTTGTACTGTTCAAATTGAAATTCAAATTTGAGCTATGGAATGACCAACTCGCAAAATTCCTAGAACATCCAAATCAACTCCAAATGGAGTGATTCCAATTTCCAAGTGCTCTAAATATCATGCCTTAATTATCAGGCCATAGTTAACATTTTTACCATGCTTTGATTCTGCTGGGACAAATAAATAGCCCCATTTTTCATTATTATCATCTTAGGAAATTCATAAGAAAATCATCCCAACACCAAATCAAGTGAAACCACTTCCATCATGTTTCTAAAATCATGCCCTGTTTGTTAGGCTCATCCACTCATTTTTGTTAAGACATTTTCTGTGGACATCATATAGGACCCTCAATTCCTTCATTTCCGCCATTCAAAAATCCCCCTTGATCCACATCCAATGAAACCTCCTTGGTTATTTTTCTTATGACCATAGGTGTCCATGAAAAATAAAACTCCTATTTATAGAGCACTTTATTGTTATTTTTTTGCTTGTTGTGTTGCTTATTGCGGTTGTTTCTGGTGATAGTTGACGAAATAGACGAAGTGCTCGGAGTTGGACGAGAAGCGTGTGAAGACCTCGAAGACGTTGCTAAGCCAGGCAAGCAGCCCTTTGACCATGACTAAGAACCCTTTTATTTGCATGGCATATAGCACTTATTTCCGTGATGTTGATCATGCTGATGTGGTGACCACTTCGGTGGGATACCTCTGATACTTTACCATTGATACTTGCATCGTGCATGACCCTACCATTCTTATGAGGGTTGTGTGGGTGGGAGTAGTTAGGTTGCTAGTAGTTGCTACGCAAAGTGGGACGGGAATATGCATGGTGATGGAAACAAAATGATTTTAGAGACTTTTTGAAAACCCCGTCGGGTGCCACTAATGCCCGAGGGAGATGATGTTGAGCTAGGTAACCACTTGAGAAAGAAGTGGTGTACCGGAGCAAGTGAGTGTGTGTGGTTTTCAAAAACGGATTGGTGTAAGTTGCGACCGTTACTCCAACCTTACATGTACAACCACTCTATCCCTATATGGGAAGGGGCGTTGTTGATTACCTTGGTGGGTACTAGCATAGAGCCCGCATTACTAGTGGCGGGAGTGAAGTGGTCACTCTCGATACGGGGTCGTACCAGAATGGACAATCATGCGCTGTTTTCACTAGCACCGGGCACACCTTTGGGTTCCTTCATGGATGGTACTGTGTAGAGCAAGGCTCGTGTTTGTACATCATGAATACATGGACCAACGAGTGGACTCTTTGTTTATTATCGTCAGGGGAAAGGGATTGTTCGGGTGCTTGCCTCGGGTATGTAATATACCACGAGTCGTGGATGACACGGAAGTTCCCCGAGTCTTGTGGGTAAAGTGTGCAACCTCTGCAGAGTGTAAAACTATTCGAATAGTCGTGTCCACGGTCAAGGACAGTTGGATGACCGCTCTTGTGCTACGTCCAGTGTTCTCTAAAACTTGGTGTGAGTGTGTGTTGGTGACAAAGATGATACTTGAGATAAGTCAGATGACTTGGCATGATGATTGAACATGAGATGTTCAACCCCTTGCTTATGATGATATCTATAACTTGTTCATATGGATATCTGCCAACTGTTGATGCATGCTTACTTTAGTTACTTGACCATGTCATTGCACTTAAAATCAGCTTTCTGCAAAACTTACCTACTTAGTGCTATATCATGCTCTATTGAACCTTGTTCCAAACATGGGTTGCTTGCGAGTACATTCAAAGTACTCATTGGCTTGCCACTAGTTATTTTATTGGCCAGGCATGAAAGCACAGGATTGAATGAACAATACATTGGTGACGAACATGCGAGCTAGGATGCTTCCCAGTCAGAATGCCTGTAGGGTTAAGGAAGATGGCATGGGTTCACGCTTTCGTTGAAGATTTCCGCTGCAACCATATGAAGACTTGGCCATAAAGGCCATATTTGAGTAAACCGGTATGTAATGGATATAAGACTCTTGTTATTCAGTTTATGTGTGTTCAGTGAGCATTGATCTCTGGGATCACTGTGCACGTGCATTCGGTGATCACGACTTATGAGTCGGGGTCCCCACAGACTTATTATTATTGCTCGCTAGTTGGTTATACCATTGATATGAGTAAATGTGAGACCTAAATGTTATTATGAATATGGTTAGTCTATAATCTTTGCTGAAAATCTGAACATCTGTTAGACATATTTACAACAGCAAGATCAAACAGAGTTTGTAAAAGTTTTTCTTTATCACTTTCAGTTTGTCAACTGAATTGCTTGAGGACAAGCAATGGGTTAAGCTTGGGGGAGTTGATACGTCTCCAACGTATCTACTTTTCCAAACTCTTTTGCCCTTGTTTTGGACTCTAACTTGCATGATTTGAATGGAACTAACCCGGACTGACGTTGTTTTCAGCAGAATTGCCTTGGTATTATTTTTGTGCAGAAATAAAAGTTCTCGGATTGACCAAAAAATTTACGGAGAATATTTTTGGAATTAATAAAAAATACTGGCGAAAGAATCAACCGGAGAGGGGCCACCACCTGGTCAGAAGCCAGGGGGGCGCGCCCCCCCTAGGGTGCTCCCCCTGTCTTGTGGGGCCCCTGCAGCTCCGCCGACCTCAATTCCACTCCTATATATTCCTATTCGTGGAGAAAAAAATCAGGGAGAAGAGGTCATCGCGTTTTACGATACGGAGCCGCTGCCACCTCCTGTTCTTCCTCGGGAGGACAGATCTGGAGTCTGATTTGGGCTGCGAAGAGGGGAAATCGACGCCGTCGTCATCACCAACCATCCTTCATCACCAATTTCATGATGCTCTCCGCCGTTCGTGAGTAATTCCATCGTGGGCTTGCTGGACAGTGATAGGTTGGATGAGATTTACCATGTAATCGAGTTAGTTTTGTTAGGGTTTGATCCCTAGTATCCACTATGTTCTGAGATTCATGTTGCTATGACTTTGCTATGCTTAATGCTTGTCACTAGGGCCCGAGTGCCATGATTTCAGATCTGAACCTATTATGTTTTCATGAATATATATGTGTTCTTGATCCTATCTTGCAAGTTGTAGACACCTAATACGAGTTATGATCCGCATCCCCCAGGGTGACAATAACTGGGATTCTTTCCGGTGATTACCGTAGTTTGAGGAGTTCATGTATTCACTAAGTGCTAATGCTTTGGTCCGGTTCTCTATTAAAAGGAGGCCTTAATATCCCTTAGTTTCCATTAGGACCCCGCTGCCACGGGAGGGTAGGACAAAAGATGTCATGCAAGTTCTTTTCCATAAGCACGTATGACTATATATGGAATACATGCCTACATTACATTGATGAATTGGAGCTAGTTCTGTATCACCCTATGTTATAACCGTTGCATGATGAATGCCATCCGACATAATTATCTATCATTGATCCATTGCCTACGAGCTTTTCCATATTGATCTTTGCTAAGTTACTTTTCCGTTGCTACTGATACAAGCACTACAATACTGCTACTGTCACTTTTGCCATCGTTACCATTACTTCCATACTACTTTGCTACTAAATACTTTGCTGCAGATATTAAGTATTTCAGGTGTGGTTGAATTGACAACTCAGCTGCTAATACTCGAGAATATTCTTTGGCTCCCCTTGTGTCGAATCAATAAATTTGGGTTGAATACTCTACCCTCAAAAACTGTTGCGATCCCCTATACTTGTGGGTTATCAAACGACGCTTCAACTTCATCTGCTTTTTCATCGAAGAGGGTGACATAAATATTTGTAAAGTACACACGGACCTGAATGTTGCAGATCCGTTGACTAAGCCTCTTCCACGAGGGAAACATGATCAACACCAGAACTGTATGGGTGTTAGATTCATTACAATGTAAATCACATAGTGATGTGAGCTAGATTATTGACTCTAGTGCAAGTGGGAGACTGTTGGAAATATGCCCTAGAGGCAATAATAAAATAGTTATTATTATATTTCCTTGTTCATGATAAATGTTTATTATCCATGCTATAATTGTATTGATTGGAAACTCAAATACATGTGTGGGTACATAGACAACAATGTGTCCCTAGTAAGCCTCTAGTTGACTAGCTCATTGATCAAAGGTGGTAATGGTTTCCTAGCCATGGACAAGAGTTGTCATTTGATAATGGGATCACATCATTGGGAGAATGATGTGATGGACAAGACAAAAACTATGAACGTAGCATATGATCGTGTCAGTTTATTGCTATCGCTTTCTACATGTCAAGTATCTGTTCCTATGACCATGAGATCATGCAACTCACTGACACCGTAGGAGTGCTTTGTGTGTATCAAACGTCACAACGTAACTGGGTGACTATAAAGATGCTCTACAGGTATCTCCGAGGGTGTCTGTTGAGTTGACATGGATCAAGACTGGAATTTGTTACTCCGTGTGACGGAGAGGTATCTCAGGGCCCACTCAGTAATACAACATCACAATGAGCCTTGCAAGCAAAGTGACTAAAGAGTTAGCCACATGATCTTGTATTACGGAATGAGTAAAAAGACTAGAATTAACTAGGTATGGAGATACCGACGATCGAATCTCGGGCAAGTAAAATACCGATAAACAAAGGGAGCATCATACGGGATTAATTGAATCCTTGACATATAGGTTCAACCGATAAAGATCTTCATAGAATATGTAGGAGCCAATATGGGCATCCAGGTCCCGCTATTGGTTATTGGCTGTAGAGGTGTCTCGGTCATGTCTACATAGTTCTCGAACCCGCAGGGTCTGCACACTTAACGTTCGGTGATGTTTTGGTATTATTGGGTTATGAATGTTGGTGACCGAAGGATGTTCGGAGTCCCAGATGAGATCCCGGGCATTATGAGGAGCTTCGGAATGGTTCGTAGGTAAAGATTGATATATAGGAAGTTGATGTTCGGGCACCGGAATAGTTTCGAAGAATGCCCGGATTTCGTCGGGAGTGCTGGAAGGGTTCCGGAGGTCCACCGGGTGGGTCCACTTGCCCCGGAGGGCCCCATGGGCTGTGAGAGGGGGCGCACCAGCCCCTGGTGGGCTGGCCGCCCCTCCCACAAGGCCCATGCGGCCGAAGGGTGGAGGGGGCAACCTTAGAGGGGCCCGTCCACCTTGCCTTGGGGGCCAAGGCACCCCTTGGCCGCCGCCCCCTTCTCTCGGCCATCGCCCCTAGGGGTGGGAACCCTAGGGGGCGAGTCCCCCCTCCCTCTCCCCCTATATATATGAGAGGGGAGGGAGGGTTGCCAGACCTTGAGCCGCGGTGCAGCCCTCCCTCTCCCCTAGATCGTCTCTCCTCTAGTTTGATTCGGCGTTGCTTAGTGAAGCTCTGCCGAATCAGCTCCACCACCACTGCCGTCACGGCGTCACGCTGCCGGAGAACCCATCTACCTCTCCGTCCTCGCTTGCTGGATCAAGGAGGCGGAGATCGTCATTGAGCTGCACGTGTGCTGAACGCGGAGGTGTCGTCCGTTCGGCACTGGATCGTGATTGGATCGCGGGATGGCTTGCGATTTGGATCACGAAGACGTTCGACTACATCAACCGCGTTTCTTAACACTTCCCGCTTAGCGATCTACAAGGGTATGTGGATCCTATCTCCCCTCTCGTAGATGCTCATTTCCATGGATAGATCTTGGGTGTTCGTAGGAAAAATAATTGTTTCCCATGCAACGTTCCCCAGCATGACCATGTTGACTCTGGCTGACTTTGGATTGTGCTTCACCATTGCATTGCCTGGGGGGGCTAACTTGAGGAGGAGGCGGAAGAAGCCGCTGGTTGGGGGCACTTAGGAGCATAATGGCCCTTCTGACCACACTTGTGACAAGTGACCTCTGAGAGCGGACGGGAGTTGACAGGAGGAGGACCACCTATCTTGTGAGCCTGGGGCCTCTGCTGGTACTCTGGGTTGGGAGGTTGGGAAGGACCACGGACACTGATCTGCTTCTGCTGCTGAGGACGGAACAGAGGGGGAGGAGGAACCCAATATTTCTGCTGCTTAGGAACAATCTGAGAGGAGGAAGAAGAAGGGTTGGAGTCTCTGAACCGCTTCTTGGAATTCTTGACCTTGAAGAGAGCTGCTTCATACTTAGAGCCAAGTTCCTCAAATTCAAGAGGCTCGTGAAGGACGAGAGCGAGCTGAAGATCTTCCCTAAGACCACCTCTGAACTGATAAATCTTGCACTTGTCATTTGGCACATCCTGCTTGGCATAACGAGCAAGGTTCTGGAACTCAATGTTATACTGATAGACAGACGAGTTTCCTTGCTTGAGGTTCCTGAACTTCTCACGCATACCCTCGACAACACCCGTCGGGATATTACGAGCTCTAAAGTCACGGCAGAATTCATCCCAACTTATCACACGGTCACGTCTGGAATCCGTGTACTTCTGCCACCACTCTGCTGCCAGGCACTTGAGCTGGAAAGTTGCGAACCTGACATAGTCCTGAGGTCTTACATTGCTGCACTCAAAATGCTTGCTGATATCTAGGAGCCAATCCTCCGCATCAAAAGGCTGAGAGCAATTGGTGAAGGACTTGGGTTGATTGGCAAGGAATTGATTCAGAGTTGCGAACTGTGGCTGATTATTGAAATTCACTTGATGACCTTGATGTCCCTGATTCTGAAATCCTTGCAACGGGTTGAGCAACATCTGGGTATTGGCATTCGTTGCGGCCATCACTGCCTGCCAAGCCTCCGGAGGCGGAGGTGGGGGTGGTGGAGGGTCAGACTGTTCCCCCTCACGACCTGGATTCCCACGAGTTGCTGGAGCCATCCTGAAGATCGACATGAAGATTAGAAAACCATTGACAACGATGATTGAAATAAGCTGAATCAAATGGCTCAAAATATTGCAACAGGAGTAACACATCAATTGCATTCACACTGAAATTAGTAAGAACACCTTCTACAGTTCTGCGATAACATCAACTGATCATGAAGCCACTTGAATAACACAACAAGTATTGAGCTAAGAGTCGCTCGGAACAAATGTATAAACCATCATACATCTGTCGGAAGATCATCCTAGGTAACTACTGGAATTCCCACCTAAGAACTTCCGAAATCTTTGGTTACGCAATCGGGTCCATGGATACACGGAGTTTCATCCATCACTCAACTCCTAGTAGTAATACTACTCTCCAATGTATCTCATCTGTCAACACATAAATAGAGGTCTTGGAAATTCATCTACCTCAGACCCTCGTAAACACAACGATATTAAACATGGCAGTACATGTGATACCAACTTGTAACGCCCGAGATGCGATCCTATCTCTATTTAGGCTCGAGGGCCTCGATGGAGATAGAAGCGCATCTCGTCGTTTCACAAGTATAGAAATAATTGCAATACATGTAAAGAGGAGATGAGTAGATGAGTTGGCTTACGCTCGCCACAAACTAGTTACAATTCCACACAATCATTCATACATTCATCCAGAAAGCAGGGTCCGACTACGGACGAAGATAAACGATAGAAGCAATGAAATCTATCTTGCTAATCCCAGGAAGACGACCAAGTAGCTCCCCAACTCATACGGATACATCACGTACATGCGCCCACGCTCCTTGTCGAACTCCCACTGGAGCTGAGAAGCGTCAACCTGCTCAAACTCGTTAGTACATGTACCTGTATTGTTGTAGTAATCTATGAGCCACGGAGGCTCAGCAATCTCATTACCCGGGTACCGAGACTATCTAAGCTGGTGGGTAAGGTAAGGTTAAGTGGTGAGGTTTGCAGCAGCACTAAGCATTATTTGAGTGGCTAGCCTACAAGTACAAGATTAAGATGAGATTCTACGCATGTCGGATGATCACTAGTTATGATCAATAAGTGATCCTGAACACCTACTTACGAGTCATACATAACCCCACCGTGGTCTCTTTCCGAACTCCCTCGAGAAGTGATGATCACGGTTACGCACACGGGTGGTGTATTTTAATTTAGTTTACTTCAAGTTTGCTATAACCGGGTGTTAAACAAATTTCTAAGTTGCCACATAACCGCGGGCATGGCTTCCAGAAAGATTTAACCCTGCAGGGGTGCTCCAACTCATCCATCACAAACTAACCACACATAGCTCTGGAAAACCTCCACCTAGAGATAGCTCAAGGTATCCTCGAAATCCCAGGGCACAAGACATCCGAGAAGGGGGAAAACTAATCCACCAAGACCGTCCAGCAGGCTAGATTCCAATAGGAGCCGCGCGTATCTCTTTCTCAGGGCACTACTAGATGGGCAAGACGTCGGGTTGGCTGAAACCCCGGGTGACCAGGGGGCGCCGGACATCGCCCGGTTGGACCAACACTCATGAGGAGCACTGGCCCGGGGGTTGATTAATTATCCACGGGGTAGCTAAGCCCTATGCATTTTTATCAAGTTGTTTAGCAAATGGAGTTCCAATGTTGGGCCTTGCTGTAAAAGTCCTATCCCAAAACGAATAATCAAGGGGGTCCCCATAACAACCCCAAGCATGTTAGGAGCGCTCAATATGGAAAATAACACCAGTAAACAAGTAACTAGGGTGGCAAAAGTGGAACAAATCACCGAGCAAAAGGCCAAGCCTTCCACCTTTACCAAGTATATATGTGCATTAAATTAAATAGCAATAAGTAAAGTGATATCCCAAGATATCCATGTTGTCACATGGAAAACCACCTGCACCTACAACTAGCAATGCTATAAGAGGGGCTGAGCAAGCGGTAACTTAGCCAAACAATGGTTTGCTAGGATGTGGATGGGTTAGAGGCTTTCATGGCAATTTGGGAGGCTTGACATTCATATGGTAGGATACGAGACATAACGGCAGAAGCGAGACATCTAGCAAGGCAAAAAATAGTATAGGGATCTGGGTAACGATCATCTTGCCTGTAGGGTCTTCAGGGGGATAGAACTCTTGCTCTTCAGAAACGTTCTCGACGGGATCCTCGTACTCGTTCTCAACACCCTATGCTACCCAAAGGAAATAACAACAAATAAACACTCAAGCAAGGAATTGATGCTCAATCAAGGATGATGAATGTCCAATTTGATGCATTTGACATGGCAAGCTACTCTAGTCACACTAGATGATTCCTCGCGCGTTGCCGCGGGAACTTCTGCATATAAATTTTTGTAGATTTTTTTACTATGGATGTAACGACCCGACCCAAAACGGTCGAATCTCCGGTGTTTCCGTACCATCCCAAGATCATGCCGGTACACACGCAGTACATCAATGTATATATCAAAGGGAAATCACACAGCTTTATTAATCGAAATCTCATATCGAGTCTTTTATTACAATAAAGATTACAATAAAGTGGCTGAAGGCCAACTCATGAGATAAAACTAATCCAAAACTTGCGGAAGCTTCAAAGGTAGTTGAGTCCATCTGACTCCAAGGGCATCTCACCGAGCGTATAGCGTATCCTCACTCCTGGTCAGAAAATTACTCTGCAACATGATACGTTGCAGCCGTGTAGGTCAGCATATTGAATATGCCAGCAAGTCATAAAAGAGAGGGTTAAAATAATCATCTACTATGGCAGGTGGGGCTATAAGTTTAAGTTTAGCGTAAAGCAAATTTTTCCTACAACAAGAGAGGGGCAAAGCAAAAATAATTACTACATTGTTGGTTGATTAATGAGAAGGTTTCACCAACCTTTTCTCATACCCAAGTTATCAATAATACCCACATCATTATAATTATTTGTGTTGAGAGTTCCTTTGGCTCAAGTTGTTCATGACCGTGGACACGGCTAATCGATTAGGTTTGATACTCTGCAGAGTTTTGCACACGTTCCCCACAAGATTTGATCGCCTCCGTTGACATCCTTGCACTTCAGGGTGTTTGAGAACCGGATGATCAAAACATGGTCTTCCAAAGGGTTCCTCTGAGCCACTGTCGGTGCCCATCCAATCCTATCGTTCTTCTACATCTCGTAGCACCGCCCGTCCAGAGTCGCCACGATGTCCAACCAAGCCAGAGCCCATAATGGTTTGTGGCTGTGCAGGTAAGCCTCAGGTCTTGAAGTATCCATCGATCTCTTTGTGCCTGGGTGGACCTTTCCACGTGAATACTGGCACTTCTCCAGCAACATCTAGGCTAACCACTGGTTTCTCCAGGGCGCCGTTCAACCAACATCCACCCAGAGGTCTATTGCATCATGAGGTCTTGAAAATTTCTTGAAGTCTTGAGGTCTTGATCATCAATTAATTCTCACAACTCTCATGATAAACACTCAACCAAACCCCGTCTACTAAAAGCATAGCAAAATAAAATATAACATCCCAGTCCAAAGTAACAAGGGAATTGGGGTGCCTACCACATGATATTACTCAAGTAACCAAATTTCCAAGTACCTAGGTGGAAGGTTGAACTAATGCAATTTGAAAACATAGGAAATAACATGATCAATGTAAACTTGCCTTGCTAACGATCTTCGTACTCGAGTGACTCTAGATAACAAGCCTCGCACTCCGGATGATCTAACGAATCAAACAATTACACAATCAGCATAACCATAACACAACTTACACTAACAACAAGGCAAACTAATAATACTAAAACAAACAATAGCACAACCAAAACAAATAGAAAGCCTATCAAATTTTTGTGGCAAAGCTTTTACTAAGACAAAACAAGACAAGAATTGTTTTCAGCAACTAATAAATAAATAACAGAAAAGTAAAGTAAAATTTTATTAGAAAACAGAAAGTATTTCACCATAAATCTTTTATGCAAAAAGAACTACTAAAAACCTATTATAAAGCACTACATAAAGTGAAAACGAAGTTTTTCTACTAAAACAAAGAACAAAACAATAAAATATTTTTATCAATAGAAAAAAATAAATCACCCAATGCTAAACAACAGAAACTAAAAGAAATATAACAAAAAGTTAAAATAAAACAGAATCAAAACAAACTAAAACAAAAATAAAACAAATTAACCCTAAAAGAAACTAAACAAATCTGTTTTGCTAAAAACCCTATTTTAAAATATACTAAAAGTTCCCAAATTGAACAGGGTGATAAAACTAACTAACACAAAACCGTGGCAAAAAGTTTCACTCAGAAATCTATTTTTAAACTCATGTTACTCAGATTCTAGTGATTTGAACAAATTCAAATGAATTCAAATTTAAAACTTCAAAATTTGAAAACTAAAGTTACTGGCATAAACTACATAATATCTGTGACAATTTGCAAAAAGGATCAACCCAAAACTCCTAAAAACCTAAAAGATATGGCTGTGGAAAATTTGAATCAATTCTGTTTCAGAAACTAAAACAAAAGAAAAAGAAAAACCTAACTAACGAACGGGCGTCGTGGCAGGCTAAGAGTGGACAAGGCGTGCGCGTGTGAGAGTTAACTAGTGAACGTCCATTGATTAAAACAAAACGGTTCGGCGCGTTATAATAAACCCAATCTGGGCCGTTGGCTCAGATCCAACGGTGGATGTGGGGAGGTGAAGCTCAAAGGGGGTGGTGGCGCTCCGGCGAGACCTCGACGGTGACGGTAGCTAGGTGGTGCTTGGGGGCATCACTTCGGTGGTCGAGGAAGGCGGCGAGGGGCTCCAATCAATGGCGGGCGGCCTCCGGCGTCATTTGGGGGCGACGACGAGGCGAGAGGGTGACGGGGACGGGCTTCTCGAGCTCCCAGAGCTTCGGGTGGAGGCGGAGCTCCGGCGAGGCGTCGGCTGGCTTTCGGGCGAGGTATTGGAGGGGGTGTGGGGGAAAACGGAGCGAGGAGGGGGCGAGGGGTTTTACAGGGGCCTCGGGGTGGTCTGAAAGGAAGGAGAGGAGGAGATCTCCTCGGGTGGATCTGCCTCCGGCGAGGATGGAAAGAGAAGGCAAGGAAGGAAGAAGGCGACCGGCGGGGCGGTTTTGGTCGGGTGGTGGGGCCGGGCGACAGAGAGAGAGGGAGAGCGCGAGGGCGATCGGGCACCAATCCAAAAAGGATTCGGATCCGGCTATAAAAAGATCCGGGTCGGATCTGTCCAGCTGGGCCTCGGAGGTTTCCTAATTAAAAGGATTTTTTTCCTTTTCTTTAAAAATAGGAAAGTAAAAAGGTGATTTCGAAATAAGGAATGTGAATAACATTTTTCCACGGCCAAAATAAATACTTTTTAAAAATTATTTTTTAGAAAATGCCTAAATTGCTTTTATTTACTTTTTGCAATTATTTTTCAAATAACCCCCTGGGTTTTATGGTTCTACAATGACACAAAATGCCCCTAGTGTGGAGTGTCATGTTCCTCCTCTCATATTTGAATTATTCCAAGGGTTTGCAAATAATTTGAAATGCAATTCAAAGGGCAATGGAGATGTTCTTCAGAAACTCAAACAGAAACTTTTGCATTTCATTCAAATCATAATATAGTTTCAAGCAATATGATGTGATGCATAGCTATATTTCATAACATTCCAAAATAGAATTTTGGGATGTTACAATGGAATATTGAATCTTTAAAGTTTCCAATTTAGTATTTCAAGGAAGATTTTATGATTTCACAAAAAAGAGAAAACAAAAGAGAAAAGAGGAAGATTTAATGAGTCGTCAAACAAATATATGTGTGCAACTCAACTGGTGTACACAACTCAAGGAATTTTAGCTTCATATGAAATCCAACTTGACTAATATCCACAAAGATAAATATTGGATTCACCAAAACGATACACTGAATACTAAATTATCCCCCGAAGAGACATTGTTAAGATCATCACACCATTAATCATTGGACAAAAACTGCAAAAGGTAAATGAGAAAAAAACTAAAGACCTTCTATGGTGAAGTGGTGATTTGAATTGATAAAAATTCAACAGAGTTGTAGCAAGCCTCTGAAATCCGAATAAACATGTTCATATTTGAATAAACATGTTCCAATTTGGTAACGCAGACCACGGTTGAAACTCTGAAGAAGCAATAAAACAGTGCACGTAGCTACTACACAGAGAAGGAAACATGTGAGTGAAGATGATGCAGGTACCAGGTAGGCACCGCGGGCAGGCGCGAGCACGGTCGAGCGCAACATCGATCTCCATCTCGGTTTAGTGATGAGGCTACACACCTTGAAGCTCGATTCTGGTGGAGACGGCTTGATTATGAATATGAGCAGAAGGAGATGTGTAAATGAAGTCGTCGTGTTACGTATGCGTGCCTCTTTGACTATCTCATTTAATTCAGAAGATGGAAGAGCAAACAACAGAGAAATGCTGATCCTTTCCCCTAAACAAAAGTGGTAGTGGAAGAGCAAATGCTTGATGCGTAAATAAAAGTTGTGCCGCAGGATTTGTTGGGTTTTTTTTGACATGGAATGTGTGGGGCATGTGGGTGATGTGGATAGCTAGTGGTATGTTGAGGTGGACACTTTGCATGTTAAGAGAATTGGGACCAACTTCTTAAGAATGCTAGATTAGAATGAAGTAAACATATGCAACTTTAGTTGTCTTAGAATTCTGGAAAGAACATCAAGATTATTTATTTGGATATGCATGAACATGGCAAAAATCAATGCTTCATGAGAAAATGATGCAAATGCATATGAAGAATGTCGCAAACGGAGCTACGGAACTCTCGGAGCACTCACGACAAGGTACGAAAGATCACGATGGCAAAACAGAATTTATCAAAGGCTAAGGGCAATTTCCTGGTGTTGCAAGGTTGCCACTGCATTGGGCATGAAATTCTAGGTGAAATAGACCTAAAGACCATGCAAAACAAGTGAGCACAACTCCCACAAAGCACAAAACAAATATTCAAGCAATCTGTCCAAAAACAGCAACATGTCATATTGCGCTCCACACAACAAGAGCTACAACAAGCTATAAAGAACAACAAAGACATGGGGGTGTAGCCTACACTATGCACAACAATTCATATATGACCAGCAACTTATATAGAGGCATGTATCAATAGAAAAAAAGCTCACAACAAGGCATATTGACACAGCAGTTAAGGACTTGGTGAAAAAGCCAGTTTTTCACAATCTGAGTTAACAGTTTGGCATTTTAATAGCAATAAAACAATATGCTACAGAGACTTTCATGGCATGAAATTTAACAGCATGCTAGAGGACAATATGCACTACAATTAACTCATTTACATCAACACCAAAACATGCTTAGATTCATGACAAGCATCTCCACAACATGGCATATTGAACTAACCAGTTTTATAAACTTAGAAAAAATATCAAGTGCAAAACAGAGCAGTTTTTATCAGGTTGACATATTGGACAGTAAAACTAACTAGGATGCAAAACAACTACTTGCAAGCAAATGGCACACGTTAACAGAGTATAGCATTCTCTACAAATCATGTCATTGATCCAACCACAAAGGAACCATAGATTCATGGCAATCATCATGGAAACATGGCAACAAAATAACAAGTTTAGGACTTAGAAATATTTGAGCATGTGAAAACAGTAGTATTTTGTAGCATGTTGGCAGCAAGAATTCCACACCCAAACATGGTTTATCATGGCATGCAAAAATATCAGGGGCTAGTACACATGTCAGAGAGCAATTTTCATGTTGACAAGTTTAGCAAATAGTGCAAGCATTAAATCATGCAAAATTAACAAAAGGACATATTATCACAAAATAGCATTCTCACAAACTTGCTCAACTGATAAAACTAATGCCACAGATGGGTTCATTGGATTTTTCTACCCCAAATTCATATATCATAAGCCTATGCTTCTGTAGAAAACTCTCACACAAATTACATTCGAAAACTACAAGAGCTACTTATAACATAGAACATGCCAAATTTGGCATATGCTATATTTGGCAACACACAGATTTGGCATGGCCGAAACTGGAAACTTTCCTTAAATGGCAACTGGCAGAAATCAGTGAATAAAATCAAAGTAAACAAAATAAAAAAACAAGGGCCCACTGGCAGTCACTCCAGGGCCCCTAGGAGGGTGACAAGTGGGTCCTGACCCCACTGTTAGTGACACTGGATTAAATCCACACGCAAAGAAAAATGGGGCTCCGGGGGTGGGGGATTGAACCCGTGACCTCCCGCTGGAGAGAGAGGTGGGCGACCACTAGCCTAAGGCTCGGGGGTTTTACAGACAAGGGGCGCTAAAGAACTTAGACTCACACAGTCCTGCGCTTTCTTCTACCTTGCGGCAGAGACCTCGGTGATGATGCCGGCGAGATCTCCGGTGATTGCCGCAGGTCGTGACCTATGACGGGGGTGCGGGATCAGCAGGAGGGGCGAAGAGAGGGAGGGAATGGAGCTAGGGGGCCTAGGGATAGCTCGGGGACACGCTAAATAGGGCTCTAGGGGCGTCGGCGGCCATCAAATCGACGAGCATGTCGACGTGGCTGCTGCGGATGCTCTGTCGTATAGGGGAACGACGAACGCGTGTGGGGAGGCTCAGTTGGGCCACACGCTAGGCTGGTCGCTGTGCTAATGGGCCCGCTGGGGAGGGAGGAGGCCCAGGAGCCTTCTCTCTCTCGAAAAAAGCATGTTTTCTTTTATTAAAAACCACATATTGCAAAAATCACAAAGAAAGAGAGGGTGGACTTTGGGGGAAAGAAAAAATATGTTCTGCACTCACAAAATTATGCTCTATTAATAAAATTGGTTTGGGCATTTTTAGAGAAAATAAACAATTCACCTATTAATTACTATTGATGCTTTTGCAAGATAGAATAAAATGATGGAGAGCAGCACAAGGCTAAGAACTATTTCACAATACCCTACAGAATATTAGGCAACTTAGCAACATTTTATTAAATTGATTAGGGCAAGTAAAAACAACACATCCAACAACTTTGAATTAAAGAGAGATGGAGATATTTTTTTTAAAGAATTTGAGGAGAGGTCTTTCCTCACAAGAATAAAACTTGGTTGCAAGCACATATTCACCACAACACACACTCACACAACAACTCATGATGCAACAAGTGGAATGAATGCCATGATGCCATGATGCAAAAGAAAGACATGAAGCAAATTTTATTAAGTCAAACCACAAGATGGCAAAACATGGGATGTCATACATGGAGTATTACATGGAAGGTATGGATTGCACTTGGTCCATTATATGTGGGAACTTGAGTACACTGAAGATCACACAGTGCCACTGTTTCGGGTCAGATGGGTGAAGAATGTCGAGAAGGAAGAACATGGTGTCGTTACCATGTCTCTACCCGAAGCAAAACCTTCTGGTTCAAAGGGTGCCAAAGGAATTACTGCCAAATATGAGCATTGGGTGTTCGCTAAGGACGTGTCACGATGCTTCTACATAACTGACCCGGCAAAGCCGAGTCATGTTGTTGTCAGGAGATCCCAGATATGCATCATCGGGATGGACGGAGTGGCCAACTAGGATGACTATGATCAGTTTGGTGTGGACCCAAAAGAAGAGGAGAACTATGATGACGATGAAAATTACACCACCAGATGGAGCAAAACTAGCTTGCCTCAGACATGACCTCCCTTCGCACAAAAGAGTCATAACGCGGGTTGGAAGTATTCAAGCAAGATTAAAATGACCCAAACCGTCATTGAGAGGATTGTCAAACAATATCGTACTACATGATTTGTGTACTTCATTATTTGTGATGTACTTTTGTCTACTTTTCATTGTGTAATACTTCACACATTAATTTGTGTATTGCATTTATGTGTACCTCCTAAACTGCATTATTATATACTACGACCCACACTTATTATTATGTAGTATGCATTTTCACACGCCTTCTGTCAATTAGAGCAGCCCTAACAACACAACACCAATTACTGATGGCGTTGGCCACGTCATTGGCGCCAACACTAACAACCAACCGGCACTTGAGCTACACTGCACTGTGAGAACCACTCTTTTCCCCCTTCTCCCCCACCGCCGGACACTGTTCTCTGTTGTTCCCGCCCAACCGCGCCCCCACCATGCGCCAACCGTGCCGCGCACCGCGCTGCCCAGCCATTCTCCTGGACCACCCGCTCATCGAAGAGCCTCTCCCTCCATCGTCTTGTCCGGCCACTCTCTCCCTATGTCGGCCTATCTGACCGGCCGGTCCGCCCTGCACCCACATCCCATCACGCAGTCTTCACGGGCGCCCCCATCCCCTCATACCCTCTCAATTCGGATGGTACAAAACTTCCTCTAACCAATTGATGAAATGTGTTATATGTTAAATCGTGTGTTCTTGCGAATTGTATCGCGCTACGTTTCTTTATGCAGGGAATGTCGAGAGAGTTGCCATTGTTTTGGTGAAACATGGATTCAACTCCGTTTCATCAATTTTCTGGCACTCAATATGTCCATTTTTGTCAACGTTCATGTCGATTTTTTCCATTGATTTTTTATTCTATGAATGCAACACAAAATGGAATATTGTAAGTACTGTTCCGACACAGGGGGTATGTGCGACGATCCTCACCTTGAGAACAATAAGTGCTTCACCATCACGCTACAATGTGACTACAAATATTATACGGTAATCGTACTTCAATATTGTTGGCAAATATAACTTTCTGGTTTTCCTTCAAAGTGTAATTTATCTTTCTTATTTGTCAACTAGTGTGTCCCTTGCTATGCAAGACCTTTTCTCCTAGACAAGTTTTTTGTCCGCGACATGGAAGAGCTGACTGAGATGACTGCTTACCTCAAGAGAAAGATGGTTTGGAATATTTACATAAAGTTTTGCCCAAGTGCAATTTGTTGCCTAAGAGTGTCGATGAGGCGAAAAAATCGTGTTCCCTCTTGATTTGTGATGTCTACTACACAAAATTATGTTTGTAGACTCTATTGGGCGTCCAAGCGCAGAGTTTTGTAGCAGAGTCTCAATTTTCCCTCAAGTGGATGACCTAAGGTTTATCAATCCGTGAGAGGTGTAGGATGAAGATGGTCTCTCTCAAACAACCCTGCAATCAAATACAAGAAATCTCTTGTGTCCCCAACACACCCAATACAATGGCAAATTGTATAGGTGCACTGGTTCGTCGAACAGATGGTGATACAAGCACAATATGCATGGTAGATATAGGTTTTTGTAATCTGAAAATATAACAACAGCAAGGTAGCAAGTGGCAAACGACGAGCAAAACTTCATATAAATGCTAGGAAACAAGGCATAGGGTTCATACTTTCACTAGTGCAATCTCTCAACAATGCTAACATAATAGAATCAGATGATCATCCCTCAACGTGCAACAAAGAATCACTCCAAGGTTCATATCTAGCGGAGAAGACAAGATGATATCGTTGTAGATAGTAAGAACCACCTCAAAGTTACCCTTTCCGATCAATCTATTGGGCTATTCCTATAGATGTCACAAACAACCCTAGAGTTCGTACTAACACCAATGATACATATCAATCAACCCTAATGTCACCTAGATACTCCAATGTAACCTCAAGGTTAATTATTCGACATGCATCAAACAATTTCAGATTCATCATATTCAATCCAACACAAAGAACTTCAAAGAATACCCCAAGATTTCTATGGGAGAAGGTAGGACAAGATCATGCAATAAACCCCTATGCATAGATCCCCAAGTTCACCGGAATCCGCAAGTTGGTGCCATATCATATATCAAGTGAATTAATAGAATACCCCATTGTCACCACATATATCCACATGCAAGACATGCATCAAGTGATCTCAAATACAATATTCAATATGACATAACAAAATCTCAAAGGGAAAGATTCAATTCATCACAACAGTATAGCAAGGGAAGAACACCATATGATGCAACTATATTAACAAAGCCTGTGATACATCAAGATCGTGCCGTCTCAAGAATACGAGAGAGAGAGACAGAGAGAGAAAGATATAGATAGAGAGAGAGATCAAACACATAACTACTAGTACATACCCTCAGCCCCGAGGGTGAACTACTCCCTCCTCGTCATGGCCTCCGCTGGGATGATGAAGATGGCCACCAGTGATGATTTCCCCTCTCCGGCAGGGTACTGGAAAGGCTCCACATGGGTTTTTCTTCGATACAGAGAGTTGCGGCGGTGGAGCGGAAGTTCTAGGTTAACTTTCGGAGGTTTCTATATATATAGGATTTTTCAACACTAGAATCACGTCAGCCGGAGCCATGTGGACCCCACAAGCCATCTGGGCACATCGAGGGGGGTGGGCGCGCCCTGTTGGCCTTTGGCCCACAGGTGGCTCTCCTCCGGTGGTTGTTCGCTCTAGTATTTCTTATTTCCTCCAGAAAAAAATCATAAAAAAGTTCCGTGCGATTCCGAGAAATTTTATTTTCTGCACAAAAAACACCACCACGGCAATTCTGGGTTAGTTCTAAATAAATCATATAAAGTGCATCAAACCCATATAAAAGTATTATAAACATAGACAAACATGGATGAATACTTCGTAAATTAAAGGTACGTTGGACATGTATCAGCATCCCCAAGCTTAATTCCTACTCGTCCTCGAGTAGGTAAATGATAAAAGAAGTAATTTATGAAGTGTGAATGCTAGCATAGTGAATAGTTTTGATCGGTGATAATTCCAGTCAATTTTCTAGCATCATAACCAACAATTGTTTCTCATAAAAATCATCATTATAGAGTAGCAACCAATTCACATGTCATGGTTCAAACAATGCGTTCTCTTGAAACTTAACAACATATGTTCTTAGTCATCAAACAATTTCAATGCATCATCAAGTCTAAGTAATATCTCCAGATACTCAATTATCATATAGTCTTTTATGATTGCTAATACTCAAGACATATTTAAAAAAAACATCCATCGAACACATAGAAAGATAGGGGATTAATGTTTCGCCTCCCAACGTACTTATCATGAAGATAATTTTCAACAATAATGAATCATGATCAAATATATTTGACTAGATATATGTGTTTGGATATTTCCCCACCACATGGTGCTTGTCAACTAATAGATTGAGGTTGGAATAAGAAGCTAACTCAACATGAAAAGTAAATAACATGAAATTAAATAACACAAAAGCAAATAGATTGCCCCTTTGCAGAGGGAAGCAGGGATTTGCAGAGGTTCCAGAGCTCATTGTTTAAAACAAATATGAATATGTAATTTTGAGTGGTATAATTTTCCTGTCAATGTCACAATAGAGTTTTCAATATCTTCCATGCTAAACACATTATTGGCTATTCCCAAACAGAATTGAAATTTTACTCCCCCTCCACCATTCAAACACATTCCATGGCTGGCCGAATCCACGGTTGCCTTCCAAACAATCAACTTTCTGGGGGAGTTTTTGTTCATTTATTTTTGTATTGTGCAGGACTGGGCACCCTTTTTACGAGCCTCTCTCGTGCAATGACAAATGAATAAGCACTCATCTTGAGAATAACCTGCTTAGCATGGAAGATAATGACCGTCCCATCGCTCCATGAGCGGTACGAGTACACAAAATGGATGTTTATTTGAATGTTTAGAGGTGGCACGTGCAATTTACTTAAAATGGCAGTGAAATACCATATATGGGTGGGTATAGTGGACTCTCATGGAAGAAACTTGGATCAAGGATTTGGATGCACAAGTAGTATCTCTACTTAGTACGAAGTTCTGGCTAGAAAAAGGTTCTAAACAAGCACCACAAGTTGGAGGATCCATAACAATATAACTTCTATGCAAATATGCCCAAACATAACCATTACGTTGTCTTCCTTGTCCAACTTAAACTATTTGATCAAGGTTGAAAATAATTAATGGGTATTCACAACCATACAAGATGTCCAAGATAATATATTTGTATGTGAAAGTTCTCTTTCTTATACTAATCATTCATGAATTGCTTGTATGACCAATATTGTGATTATCAAACTTCAATAGATTTTACTTTCTATACAAAATGTGAAACTACTACTAAGCATAAAGCACATTGATAATTTCAGATTTATAGTATTACATTCATTCACAATTTACTCTTAGGATAAAAGCGAAGCACAAAAGTAAACAACAAACTTCTCTCAAAATATATAAGTCAAGGTCAGCGAGTAGTCAAACAATCAAGTAGCTATATGAGGACTATCTCTCAATAAATTTTTTCAGATCTGAGTATTTTATTCAAAGAGCAAACAAAACAAATATATACTCCAAGAATAGAATATATCATGTGGAAAAATAAAAATTTAGGCTCAACATAGGCTAACCGATATTTGTTTAATGAAGAGAGGTGGGATGCATAGCATCCCCAAGCTAAGATGCTCGATAATTATTTCAATATTGTATTGGGGTGCCTTGGGCATCCCCAATATTGAGATGTTTTATCTTGTTCAATCCTCTCATGTCCCGACTTCACCTATGTCTCAAAAACTTCAACCACACAAAACTCGAAAAGAACTCGTGAGATAGGTTAGTGCACATAATAATAAATCAATACTTTATGTACTGCCAAGACAAGTTGAACCATAATTTTGAAACATTATATACTGTATACTATCATTCCACAATTTATATCTACCAATATAAGTCATGAAAACCATAGGAGAAGTAGATAACAAAACTATGACAACAATCTGTCTAAACAGGGCAATCCGTAGCAATTAATTTACAAAGTGCACTTACATAACTCCAAAAATTCTGAAAATTTAGGAAATGACAAAAAACTATATGAAAATACTGTGTAAAAATTTCAGAAACTTTCCATGTCCCAGTAAAATATGAAAATTCAAACACTACAGCAAAAGTTTCTATTCTTACACAACACACATCAAACATGCGATTCAAGCATCCTAAAAGGTAATTCTTGGGAATATTTATTGAAAAATATATTATAAACAATAGAAATAAATTTTTAACAAAACAGAATGACAATCCAAGCAAAACTCATATTATGTGACGAATAAAAATGTATCTCTAAGTAAGATATACCGATAGTGTTGAAGATGAAAGAGGGGATGCCTTTCGGGGCATCCCCAAGCTTACACACTTGAGTCTTACTTATATATTACCTTGGGGGTGCCTTGGGAATCCCCAAGCTTAGGGTCTTGATGTCTACTACGCAACCTTCTTCTTGTAGACTCGTGTTGGGCCTCCAAGCGCAGAGTTTTGTAGGACAGTAGCAAATTTCCCTCAAGTGGATGACCTAAGGTTTATCAATCCGTGGGAGGCGTAGGATGAAGATGGTCTCTCTCAAACAACCCTGCAACCAAATAACAAAGAGTCTCTTGTGTCCCCAACACACCCAATACAATGGCAAATTGTATAGGTGCACTAGTTCAACGAAGAGATAGTGATACAAGTGCAATATGGATGGTAGATATAGGTTTTTGTAATCTGAAAATATAAAAACAGCAAGGTAGCAAGTGACAAAAGTGAGCACAAACGGTATTGCAATGCTTGAAAACAAGGCCTAGGGTTCATACTTTCACTAGTGCAAGTTCTCTCAACAATACTAACATAGTTGAATCATATATAAATCCCTCACGTGCGAGAAAGAGTTCACTCCAAAGTCACAAATAGCGGAGAACAAACGAAGAAATTATTGTAGGGTGCGAAACCACCTCAAAGTTATCTTTTCCGATCAATCATATGAGCTATTCCTATAAGTGTCACAAACAACCCTAGAGTTTGTACTAAAATAACACCTTAAGATACACATCAACCAAAACCCTAATGTCACCTAGATACCCCAATGTCACCTCGAGTACCCGTGGGTTTGATTATACGATATGCATCACATAATTTCAGATTCATCTATTCAATCCAACACAAAGAACTTCAAAGAGTGCCCCAAAGTTTCTACCGGAGAGTCAAGACGAAAACATGTGCCAACCCCTATGCATAGATTCCCAAGGTAACGGAACCCGCAAGTTGATCACCAAAACATACATCAAGTAGATCAATAGAACATCCCATTGTCACCACAGATATCCCATCGCAATACATACATCAAGTCTTCTCAAATCCTTATAGACTCAATCCGATAAGTAAACTTCAAAGGGAAAACTCAATTCATCACAACTAGATAGAGAGAGGAAACACTCCATATGATTCATCTATATTAATAAAGCTCGCGGTACATCAAGATCGTGCCATCTCAAGAACACGAGAGAGAGAGATCAAACACATAGCTACTGGTACATATCCTCAGCCCCGAGGGTGAACTACTCCCTCCTCGTCATGGAGACCACCGGGATGATGAAGATGGCCTCCGGTGATGGTTTCCCCCTCCGGCAGGGTGCCGGAACGGGCTCCCGATTGGTTTTTCGTGGCTCTGGAGGCTTGCGGCAGTGGAACTCCCGATCTAGGTTTATTTTTGGAGGTTTCTATATTTATAGGAATTTTTGGCTGCGGAAACGATTCCAGGGGGCCATGAGGGAGTCACAAGCCAAGGGGCGCGCCCTAGGGGGGGCGCACCCCTGTGGCTTGTGATCTCCTCGTGGCTCTTCTAGCCCAACTCCAATGCCCTGTGGGTCTCTTCTGGTCCATAAAAAATCACCGTAAATTTTTATTCCGTTTGGACTCCGTTTGATATTCCTTTTCTGTAAAACTCAAAAACAAGGAAAAAACAGAAACTGGCACTAGGCTCTGGGTTAATAGGTTAGTCCCAAAAATAATATAAAGTTGTAGTAAAATGATTGTAAAACATCCAAGAATGATAATATAGCAGCATGGAACAAGCAAAAATTATAGATACGTTGGAGACGTATCAGCATCCCCAAGCTTAATTCCTGCTCGTCCTCGAGTAGGTAAATGATAAAAACAGAATTTTTGATGTGGAATGCTGCCTAACATGTTCATCATATTCTTTTCTTCTTTATATAGCATGGACATTTGGACTTGTAAATGATTCAAAGCAATAGTCTAGTTTTAACATAATGACTTCAATACTCAAGCATGTCAACAAGCAACCATGTCTTTCAAAATATCATCACTAAAGAAAGTTATCCCTAGCCCATCATGCTCAATCATTGATAAATTCATGGAACACACTCAAATATTAGCTATGCCCAATGCTCAAGTACGATCATAGTGCCCCCTGGTTGGTGCTTATAAGAGAAGATGGAGACTCAAAGCAAAAATAAAAATTGCATAAAGTAAATAGATAGGCCCTTCGCAGAGGGAAGTAGGGATTTGTAGAGGTGCCAGAGCTCAAGGTTTAAATTGAGAGAGAAAAATATTTTGAGTGGCATGCTTTTCCTGTCAACGAAAACGACGAAGTAGCTCACAATACTTTCCATGCTAGATACATTATAGGCGGTTCCCAAACAGAATAGTAAAGTTTTTACTCCCCCTCCACCAATCAATCACACTCCACGGCGAACCGAATCCACGGGTACCGTCCATACGAACAACATTCCTGGGGGAGTTTTGTTTCATTATATTTTGATTTGATTTTTGAGCATGGGACTGGGCATCCCGAATACCAGCCACTTTCTCGTGAATGATAGTGAATCAACACACATCGTGAAAATAACACACCTAGCATGGAAAAATATTGGATACTCCCCACCGTTTCATGAGCGGTACGGGCACACAAAAGAGAAAATTTATTTGAAGATTTAGAGATGGCACATACAAATTTTCTTGGAACGGCATGGAAATACCACATATAGGTAGGTATGGTGGACTCATAAGGCAAGACTTGGTTTAAGGATTTTGGATGCACAAGTAGTATTTCTACTTAGTACAAATGAAGGCTAGCAAATAGATTGGGAAGCAACCAAACCGAGGAACAAAAAATCTCATAAGTGAGCATTGAGTCATAACTAACACCGAATAATGCACCACAAGTAGGATGTAACTTCATTGCATAACTATTGACTTTCGTGCATGCATAGGGAATCACAAACCTTAACACCAATATTCCTACTAAGCATAATTACTCACTAACATGACTCACATATTACTATCATCATGTTTCAAAACTGTTACAAAGAATCAAGTTTAATTTGTCCCATGATCTTCATGAAAGTTTTTATTATATCCTTCTTGGATATCTATCATTTTGGGACTAGTTTCATATATTGTCATTGCCTTTTCGACAAGCTCAAACAAATTTAAATAAAGCACATGAGCATAAAGATTTCATCCCTCAAAAAGGTATAAGTGAAGCATGAGAGGGAATGACAAGCTACTCACGAAAGATATAAGTGAAGATCAATGAGTAGTCAAACAATTAAGTAGCTATGTGAGGACTCTCTCTATCTCAATAAATATTTTCAGATCTGAGTATTTTATTAAACAGCGAGAAAAAGAAAAATAGCACTCCAAGAAGAGCACATATCATGTGAACGAATAAAAGTTTAGGCTCAACATAGGCTAACCGATAGTTGTTGATGAAGAGAGGTGGGATGCGTAGCATCCCCAAGCTTAGATGCTTGAGAATTCTTGAAATAATTACTTGGGGTGCCTTGGTCATCCCCAAGCTTGAGCTTTTGTATCTCGTTCAATCCTCTCATATCATGGTTTCACCTATTCTCAAAAACATCATCCACACAAAACTCGAAAAGAACTCGTGAGATAGGTTAGTGCACATAATAATAAATCAACTCTTCATGTAATGCCAAGACAAGTTGCATAATAATTTTCAAACATTAGGTACTGTATACTATCATTTCCACAATTTATATCTACCAATATAGGCTATGGAAACTATAGGATAAGTAGATAACAAAACTATGACAGCACTCTGTCCAAACAGAACAGTCTGTAGCTATTTATTAAAACAGTGTACTTTTGTAACTCAAAAAATTATGAAAATTTAGGACATGCTATAAAATTTATATGACAATACTGTGTAAAAATTTCATAAACTTTCCACGTTCCAGTAAAATATGAAAATTCAAACACTACAGCCAAAGTTTCTGTTTTTACACAGCACTCATCAAAACATGCAATGCAAGCATCCCTAGGCTATTCTTGGAACTTTTTATTGAATTTTTTTTATAAATAACTCCTAACAGAGAACAACAAAATAATATGACGCTCCATGCAAAACTCATATTATGTGACGAATAAAAATATAGCTCCAAGTAAGATATACCGATAGTGTTGAAGTCGAAAGAGGGGATGCCTTCCGGGGCATCCCCAAGCTTAGGCGCTTGAGTCTTCCTTGGATATTACCTTGGGGGTGCCTTGGGCATCCCCAAGCTTAGGTTCTTGTCACTCCTTATTCTCCTCATATCGGTGTCTCACCCAAAACTGGAAAACTTCAATCACACAAAACTTAACGGAACTTCGTGAGAAAGGTTAGTATAATAAAGATAGATCATTCACTTAGGTACTGTCAAGACAAGATTCATAATTGTTATCACATAATATCTACTGTATTATATCATTCCAATAATTTATATCACTGAATATAAGCTATGGGAACACTAAAACAAGCAAACTATGCATGCAAAACAGAATCTGTCAAAAACAGAACAGTCTGTGAAGATCTGTAGTATAGCCATACTTACCTGTCTCTAAAAATTCTGAAAAATTAGGAAAATCTAGGAAATTTGTATATCAATCATGTGTAAAAAAATTCAGATCAAAATCACGTTCCAGTGAATTTACAAAATTCCTGGACTGTGAGAAAAAGTTTCTGTTTTTGCACAGAATCAAGTCAACTATCATCCATACTATCCCAAAGGCTTTACTTGGCACTTTATTGAAACAAAGGCTATCAAACATGATTAATACAGTAGCTTAATCATGTTAACACACTAAAACAGAAAGTAAAAGTGTTGGGTTGCCTCCCAACAAGCGTTTTTCTTTAATGCCTTTTAGCTAGGCATGATGATTTCAATGATGCTCACATAGGAATAATAATTGAAACATGCAAAAGAGCATCATGAATCTCATGAAAAGCACATTTAAGTCTAACCCACTTCCTATGCATAGGGATTTTTTTAGCAAACAATTTATGGGAGCAAGAATCAACTAGCGTAGGAAGGCAAAACAAGCATAACTTCAAAACCTTGAACACATAGAGAGGAAACTTGATATTATTGCAATTCCTACAAGCATACGTTCCTCCCTCATAATAATTTTCAGTAGCATCATGAATGAATTCAACAATATAACCAGCACATAAAGCATTATCTTCATGATCCACAAGCATAGAAAATTTGTCACTCTCCACATAAGCAATTTTCTTCTCATTCATAATAGTGGGAGTATCATATGAAGCTCGAATACTAAAAATTGTTTCCACATTAAAAGAGTAATGTTCAGTAAAAGGATATTCAAAATTATGGCAATAATTATCACTACTCTTTATAACATAAGTATCATCACAATACTCATCATAAGTAGCAACTTTGTTCTCATCATAGTCAATTAAAACCTCTTCCGAAATAGTGCAATCATTAATAAATAAAGTCGTGACCTCTCCAAATCCACTTTTATCATTATAATAAGATTCAACACCCTCCAAAATAGTGGGATAATTATTATCGAAAGTTGACACTCTTCCAAACCCACTGTCATAAATATTTCAATCATCATAAATAGGGGGTATGCTATCATCATAGTAAATTTGCACATCAAAACTTGGGGGACTAAAAATATCATCCTCATTAAACATAGCATCCCCAAGATTGGGACAAACATTAATTGAAGCAAATAAATTCTCAAACATGTCATTCTCATCAAACATAGCATCCCCAAGCTTGTGGCTTTGCATAACATAAGCATAATCACTCTCATCATTAATAGTATGAATAGCACCAATCATATAACAATTATTATCATCACAATTTTCTAAGTTGATGCCAAAAAGATTTTCAAGATTATAAGGGGTATCATTATTTGGGAGAGATACCTCTTTACCTTTACTTTTCCTTCTTTTCTTCTTCTTCACCCCATTATGTGTGGGTTTATTTAATTTCTCCAAGCTTCTTTTCGAAGAGATTGGTTGAATAAAAAGCTCCTCCTCGTTACCTGATTCATCATAAGAAAAAATAGGAGGATGTTGGGAAACCTCTTCCCCTTCATTAGTATTCTCATCATCTTCTATTTGTTTCCTTGTCTTTAAGTAATTTGCAATATAAGGATTCTCAATGCAATTTACCACGCAATACATATAGATTTCATTTAGATCAAAATCAATCATTTTCATGAGAGCCTAAGCTGGGACATCCTTAGTTTTATGTTTCATTTCTTCATACCCCAAAAATAGACTAAGTTCATTACGATGCTCAAGGGTAATGAGGCTATCACAATTTTTGGACACAATTCGATCATGAAATAATTCACATTGGAAATTAAAATGACCACTTTCATTGCAAAGTTCACAAGGCTGGCGAAAAATATTAAGTCTTTCAGCACAAACATATAGCCTCTCTTGCAACCATTTAGTTTCTAAATACTTATGCCTCTTACAAAATCTATCTTCCCTTTTAGGCATGTCTACACAAACTCTATGCACTCCACAAAAATTGACATGCTTATAAGAAATCTTTTTATCATGACTAGTGCGATCATCATTAGTACTATGGATATTCAAAGAATTCATACTAACAACATTGCAATCATGCTCATCACTCAAAGATTTAGTGCCAAACATTTTAATAACTTCTTCTTCTAACACTTGAGCACAATTTTCCTTTCCATCATTTTCACGAAAGACGTTAAAAAGATGAAGCATATGAGGCAACCTCAATTCCATTTTTTTTGTTTTCTTTTATAGACTAAACTAGTGATAAAACAAGAAACTAAAAGATTCAATTGCAAGATCTAAAGATATACCTTCAAGCACTCACCTCCCCGGCAACGGCGCCAGAAAAGAGCTTCGTTGACGGGATGTGAGTGCCGCTTACCTAGCCTCCCCGGCAACGGCGCCAGAAAAGAGCTTGATGTCTACTACGCAACCTTCTTCTTGTAGAGTCGTGTTGGGCCTCCAAGCGCAGAGTTTTGTAGGACAGTAGCAAATTTCCCTCAAGTGGATGACCTAAGGTTTATCAATCCGTGGGAGGCGTAGGATGAAGATGGTCTCTCTCAAACAACCCTGCAACCAAATAAAGTGAGCACAAATTGTATAGGTGCACTAGTTCGGCGAAGAGATGGTGATACAAGTGCAATATGGATGGTAGATATAGGTTTTTGTAATCTGAAAATATAAAAACAGCAAGGTAGCAAGTGACAAAAGTGAGCACAAACGGTATTGCAATGCTTGAAAACAAGGCCTAGGGTTCATACTTTCACTAGTGCAAGTTCTCTCAACAATACTAACATAGTTGAATCATATATAAATCCCTCACGTGCGAGAAAGAGTTCACTCCAAAGTCACAAATAGCGGAGAACAAACGAATAAACTATTGTAGGGTGCAAAACCACCTCAAAGTTATCTTTTCCGATCAATCATATGAGCTATTCCTATAAGTGTCACAAACAGCCCTAGAGTTCGTACTAAAATAACACCTTAAGATACACATCAACCAAAACCCTAATGTCACCTAGATACCCCAATGTCACCTCGAGTACCCGTGGGTTTGATTATACGATATGCATCACATAATTTCAGATTCATCTATTCAATCCAACAGAAAGAACTTCAAAGAGTGCCCCAAAGTTTCTACCGGAGAGTCAATACGAAAACATGTGCCAACCCCTATGCATAGATTCCCAAGGTCACGGAACCCGCAAGTTGATCACCAAAACATACATCAAGTAGATCAATAGAACATCCCATTGTCACCACAGATATCCCATTGCAAGACATACATCAAGTGTTCACAAGTCCTTATAGACTCAATCCGATAAGTAGACTTCAAAGGGAAAACTCAATTCATCACAACTAGATAAAGAGGGGAAACACTCCATATGATTCATCTATATTAATAAAGCTCACGGTACATCAAGATCGTGCCATCTCAAGAACACGAGAGAGAGAGATCAAACACATAGCTACTGGTACATACCCTCAGCCCCGAGGGTGAACTACTCCCTCCTCGTCATGGAGACCGCCGGGATGATGAAGATGGCCTCCGGTGATGGTTTCCCCCTCCGGCAGGGTGCCGGAACGGGCTCCCGATTGGTTTTTCGTGGCTCTGGAGGCTTGCAGCGGCGGAACTCCCGATCTAGGTTTATTTTCGGAGGTTTCTATATTTATAGGAATTTTTGGCGGCGGAAATGAGTCCAGGGGGCACGAGGGAGTCACAAGCCAGGGGGGCGCGCCCTATGGGGGGGGGGCGCCGTTGTGGCTTGTGATCTCCTCGTGGCTCTTCTGGCCCAACTTCGATGCCCCTCGGGTCTCTTCTGGTCCATAAAAAATCACCGTAAATTTTTATTCCGTTTGGACTCCGTTTGATATTCCCTTTCTGTAAAACTCAAAAACAAGGAAAAAACATAAACTGGCACTGGGCTTTGGGTTAATAGGTTAGTCCCAAAAATAATATAAAGTTGTAGTAAAATGATTGTAAAACATCTAAGAATGATAATATAGCAGCATGGAACAAGCAAAAATTATAGATACGTTGGAGACGTATCAGGTCTTAACACTCCTTATTCTCCTCATATCGGTGTTAATACTTGTGATCTGCGTTGGGTTTTTCGAGAAGAGGAACCGGTAATTGCAACACAAAGTGGGTAAGTATTTCCCTCAGTTATGAAACCAAGGTTTATCGAACCAATAGGAATATCAATCCTCAAACGTATTCAGCGACTGCACACAAAAGAGCAAACAACTTGCACCCAGCGCGGGCAAGAGGGTTGTCAATCCCATCGATCTCGTTATTTGCAAGCAAATGAGTTGTGTAGATAATTGTAAGCAAAATTAAAATAAAAGGTAAATAATAATAGCAACGTAGCAATAGCTTTTTAAAATATATAAGTGAATAGGCCCGGGGGCCATAGTGTTCCCTAGCGGCATCTCTCATGTAGGCAACATAAGGTGGGTAAACAAATTACTGTTGGGCAATTAATAGGAAAGCGGTTAGTTATGTGATTTTCACGACAATGATCATGTGTATATAGGCATCCCGTCCATAAACAAATAGGCCGACTCCTGCCTGCACATGTTACTATTACTCCACCCATTGACCACTATCCAACATGCATCTAGAGTATTAAGTTAAAAAGAGTAATGCTTGGAGAACATCGACATGATGTAGACAAAGTAAACTCAATCAATATGAATTAACCCCATCGTTTTATCCTTAGTAGCAGCATCACAAAGACATATCTTGTCCCTTTCTGTCACTGGGATATAGAAATTTGTCACGTTGAACCTACCAGAACATAACTCTCTCCCCCGAAGAAATATCAATCTAGTTTGCCAAACTATTTCAATAGATCGGAGAGAACTACGAAGCGATAATGATCATGCAATTAAGAATCATAATATATATCAGAGATATCTCAAATACTTTTCATGAATAATCTGAACATAAACCCACAATTCATTGGATCCCAACAAATACACCATACAAAAGAATTACATCGGATAGATCAAAGCAAAGATGCGATGATCATTGTATTAAAGATCATAAGAGAGAGAGATTGCCATCTAGGTACTAGCCATGGACCCGTAGGTCTGTGGTGAACTACTCATACATCATCATGAGGGCATCAAGGTTGATGTAGAGGCCCTCCATGGTCAATCCCCCCTCTGGCAGGGTGCCGGAACGGAGCTCCAGATGGGCTCCCAACGGAACAGAGACTTGCGGCAGTGTAAAATGTGTTTCGGGACCTCCTCTAGGCTTTTCACGATATATGAGAATTTATAAGCGAGAGAACGAGGTCGGGGAAGCCACGAGGGGCCCACAAGACATCATGGCGCCCCCAAGGCGTGCCCTGTTGGCTTGTGGGGCCCTCAGCTGGCTCCCGACCTTCTTCTGAAGCTTCTAGGTCTTCTTTTTGTCCAGAAAAATCATCAAAAAGTTTCGTGGCAATTGGACTTTGTTTGCTACGGTAAACCTGAAAAGTGAAAAACATGGAGAAAACAACAATTGGCACTGGGCACTGGGTCAATAGGTTAGTGCTCAAAAATAATATAAATTGGTAAATAAATACCCAAAAAGTATCCTAGAATAATAATATATCAGCATGGAACAATCAAAAATTATATATACGTTGGAGACGTATCAAGCATCCCCAAGCTTAATTCCTGGTCGTCCTCGAGTAGGTAAATGATAAAAACAGAATTTTTGATGTGACATGCTACCCATTATGTAATCTTTTGCATGTATGCTCATTGAGAAACGATGAATTAACAAACACCAACATAGTAATATTTATAAGCATAAGTAAGAAAATCATCAATCTTTCAAAGTATAAGATCCTAAAAGAATGTTTATCCCCATTCATCTTATTATATTAGCAAGGCATGACTCCATCTTCACCACATTAATACAAATGTTAAGCACCACTGTGTCCAAGTAAGGCAATTGGATCATACTTTTTCAAAGTGCATCAACTTTTTATTCTTCACGCAATACATGAGCGTGAACCATTGGACATAGCATAAAGGTGGGATCGAATATGGTGGTAGGTATCAAAGGGATAAAAAGTGGAGAAGATAGTGTCACATCAACTAGGCGTACCAACGGGATATGGAGATGCCCATCGATAGATATCGATGCGAGGAGTAGGGATTGCCATACAAATATGATGCACTAGAGCTATAAGTGTATGTAAGCTCCACTAAAGCTAAGTGGGTGTGCATCCAACTTGCTTGCTCATGAAGACCTCAGGCATTTGAGGAAGCCCGTCATCATAATATACAAGCCAAGTTTATAAATAATGAAAAAGTGATTCCCACTAGAATATGAAAATGACATAACATGAGACTCTCTATATGAAGAACAAGGTGCCACTTTGAGGCACAAGTGTGGTAAAAGATAGTAGAAAGTCCCCTCTCCTTTCATTTTCTCTCATTTTTTAATGGTGGGCTCATTTGGCCTCCCCCATTTTTATTCCCTCACTGGGAAAATGCTCTAACAATAATGATCATCACCCTTTTATTTACCTACAACTCGATATGAAAAACTGATATGACAACGTGATTCTATATGAATGCCTCTGGAAGTGTATGAGGATGTGCAATGATCTAGCATGACATGTATCAAAAACATGATGAGAGGTGGTATTGCCACAAATACTATGTCATCTCTATATGATCATGCAAAGCAATATGATGATGAACGAACTAGTCATGTGAAGTGACGATGGTATTTGCATGGTAATATATCTCGGAATGGCTATGGAAATGCCATGATAGGTAGGTATGGTGGCTGTTTTGAGGAAGATATAATGAGGCTTATGTGCAACAGAGCGTATCATGTCACGAGGTTTGGATGCACCGGCGAGGTTGGCACCAATCCTCAAGGTGCGAATAGGCAATGCACGGTACTGAAGCGGCTAGCAAAATATGAGGAGGTGTGATTGCGTATGTCCATGGTTTCACATTAGTCAATAAGAACTCATATACTTATTACAATGTTTTATTAGTTTTTATCACAAATAAAAGTACTACTCGCATGCCCCAAGGGAGGAGGTTAGGAGGAGTTAACCATTGCGCGCCTCCGACTCGAAACACCACAAGGATTTCAACGAGGAATAGAAATGCTCACACATCCTCACCATTCCTTTTTAATTTTTAGACAAATGAAAAATTAACACCTCTTAATATCGATACTTCCATTGATCACAATTATGTACTTATTCTTTTTCATATTACCACATCAATATCATTAACCCAAAGCTTCTCTATATGTGCTACATGATGGTTTAAATTATCACTCATTGAATACATATCATTTTTGAACTAGTCTCATGACCCATGCAAATTACCATCCCTATTTATTAACCCTCAAACAAATATAAGTGAAGAACGAGAGTGCAAATATTTCTAAAAAATCTTTACTCCACCGTGCTCAAAAAGATATAAGTGAAGTACTAGAGCAACTACTAAGCTCAAAAGATATAAGTGAAGCACATAGAGTATTCTAACAAATTATGATGAAGGTGTGTCTCTCTCAAATAGATGTGTCCAGAAAAATATGATTGTGTTAAACTGAAAGTAAAAGTAAACAAAAGCAAATGACGCTCCAAGCAAAACTCATATCATGTGACGAATAAAAATATAGCTCCAAGTGAAATACCGATGGATTGAGACGAAAGAGGGGATTCCTTCCTAGGCATCCCCAAGCTTAGACGCTTGAGTCTTCCTAGAAAATTACCTTCGGGTGCCTTGGTAATCCCCAAGATTAGGCTCGTGCCGCTCCTTATTCCTTTGTCCATCGTGATAACACCCAAGACTTGAAAACTTCAATCACATAAAACTCAACAAAACTTCGTGAGATCCGTTAGTATAAGCAACATATCAAATACCTTAGGTACTGTTATGAATTGATTCATATTTCCATATTTAATAATAGTTATTATATTCTAACTTCGCCATGGCTTATACCCCCCGATACAGTCCATAACATCATCAAAACAAGCAAACTATGCAAGCAAAAATAGAATCTGTCTAAAACAAAAGAGTCTATAAAGATCTATAGACACGTATACTTATGTAACTATAAAAATTCTGAAAACTTAGGAAAGCCTGAAGAATTCATATAGAAACACTGTGTAAAAATTTCAGATCATTATCACGCTCCAGTAAGAATATTAAAATTACTGTACTGGATTCAAAAGTTTCTGTTATGTTTCAACATTGGTTCTACTTATCATGCAAGTCATCCCAAAGGCTTTACTTGGCACAAACACTAATTTAAACACAAAAACACAATCATTACAGAGGCAATAATCATGTTATCACACACCAACAGAAAATAAAACAAAAAGTAAGATAACTATTGGGTTGCCTCCCGACAAGCACTATTATTTCACGCCCCTAGCTAGGCATAATGATTTCAATGATGCTCACATAAAAGTAAAGAATGAAACACAATGGGAGCATCATGAAGCATATGGCAAGCACATTTAAGCTTAACCACTTCCTATGCATAGAAATTTTGTGAGCAAACAATTTATGGGAGCAAGAATCAACTAGCACAGGAAGGCAAAACAAGCATAACTTCGAAACTTTGAACACATAGGGATGAAACTTGATATTATTGCAATTCCTACACGCATATGTTCCGCCCTTATAATAATTTTTAGTAACATCATGAAGGAATTACACAATATAACTATCACATAAAGAATTCATTTCATGATCCACAAGCATAGAAAATTTATTACTCTTCACATAAGCAAATTCCTTTTCATTCATGGTAGTGGGAGCAAACTCAACAAAATAACTATCATGTGACACTTGATTGTCATAACCAAATTGAAAATTAAAATCATGATGACAAGTTTCATGGTTATCACTACTAATTATAGCATACTTGTAATCACCACAATAATCATAAATTGGAGGCATGCAATCATCATAATGAATTCGCTCATCAAAACTTGGGGGACAAAAAATATCATCTTCATCAAACATAGCATCCCCAAGCTTGTGGTTTCGCATATCATTAGCATCATGGCTATTCATAGAATTCATTGTAACAACATTCCTATCATGCTCATCATTAAAGGAACTCACATTAAGCATTTTTATAAATTCTTCCTCTAACAATTGAGCACAATTCCAGTAAAAAAATAATTGAGCACAATTTTCCGAATCCTTATTTTCACGAAAGACATTATATATATGTAGCATATGAGGAAACCTAAACTCCATTTTTTTGTATTTTTGATTTATATGAAACAAGCTAAATATAATAGCAAATAAAAAGAACAACAAGTGAATGATAGTTTGTGTGAAGCTACTTGATAGTTGGTGATGATATTCCCCGGGAATGGCGCTAGAAATCCTTACTGATACTACTGATCTGCATTAGGATTTCCGTGAAGAGGAACAGGTAATTGCAGCACAAAGTGGGTAAGTACTTTCCTCAGTTATGAAACCAAGGTTTATCAAACCAATAGGAATATCAATCCTCAACTGTCTTCAGCAACGACATACAAAAGATCAAACAACTTGCACCCAACGCGGGCAAGAGGGTTGTCACTCCCCTTGATCTCGTTATTTGCAAGCAAATGAGATGTGTACATAATTGTAGATGATTTTAAATTAGAAAATAAAATAAAAGGTGAATAATAACAACAAGGTATCAATAGCTTTTGTAAATATATAAGTGAATAGACCCGGGGGCCATAGTGTTCCCTAGCGGCATCTCTCATGTAGGAAACATACGGTGGGTAAAAAATTACTATTGGGCAATTGATAGAAAAGCGGATAGTTATGCGATTTTCACGACAATGATTATGTGTATATAGGCATCACGTCCATAAGAAAATAGGCCGACTCCTGCATGCACCTATTACTATTACTCCACCCATCGACCGCTATCCAATATCCATCTAGAGTACTAAGTAAAATAGAGTAATGCTTGGAGAACAGCGACATGATGTAGACAAAGTAAACTCAATAATTATGAATTACCCCTATCGGTTTATCCATAGTACGAGCAACACAAAGATGTATCTTGTCCCTTCCTATCACTGGGATATAGAAATTCGTCAGGTTAAACCTACCACAACACACCTCTTTCACCGAAGAAATATCAATCTTGTTGGCCAAACTATTTCAATAGATCGGAGAGAATTACGAAGCTATAATGATCATGAAATTAAGAATCATAATATATATCAGCGATATCTCAAATACTTTTCATGAATAATCTGAACATAAACCCACAATCCATCGGGTCCCAACAAACGCACCGTGCAAAAGGATTACATCGGATAGATCAAAGCGAAGATGCGATGATCATTGTATTGAAGATAATATGAGGGACAGATTTCCATCTAGGTACTAGCCATGGACCCGTAGGTCTGTGGTGAACTACTCACACATCATCATGAGGGCAGCAAGGTTGATGTAGAGGCCCTCCATGATCGACCCTCCTCCGACAGGGTGCCGGACTGGAGCTCCAGATGGGCTCCCGACGGAACAGAGACTTGCGGCGGCATAAAAAGTGTTTCGGGACATCCTTTAGGGTTTTCACGATATATGAGAATTTACAAGCCAGAGAACTAGGTCGGGGAAGCCACGAGGTGCCCACAAGCCATCAGGGCGCCCCCAGGCGCGCCTTGTTGGCTTGTGGGGCCCTCGGCTAGCTCCCAACCTTCTTCCGAAGCTTCTAGGTCTTATTTTTGTCCAGAAAATATCATCAAAAAGTTTCGTGGCAATTGGACTTCGTTTGGTACGGTAAACCTGAAAAGTGAAAAACATGCAGAAAACAACAACTGGCACTGGGTCAATAGGTTAGTGCTAAAAAATAATATAAATTAGTAAATAAATACCCAAAAAGTATCTTAGATTAATAATATATCAGCATGGAATAATCAATAATTATAAATAAATTAGAGACGTATCAGGTGTCTTACCCAAAACTTGAAAACATCAATCACACAAAACTCAACGAAACTTCGTGAGATGGGTTAGTATAATAAATATAGATCATTCACTTAGGTACTTTCAAGAAAAGATTCATAATTGTTGTCACATAATACATACTGTATTCTATCATTCCCATAATTTATATCACTCAATATAAAATATGAAAACACTAAAACAAGCAAACTATGCATGCAAAACAGAATCTGTCAAAAACAGAACAGTCTGTGAAGATCTGAATGAAATCCATATTTTCCTATCTCTAAAAATTGCGAAAAATTAGTAAAATGTGGAGAATTTGCATAGAAAAACTGTGTAAAAATTTAAGATTTTTTTGACTCTCCGTAAAATCAAAGAAGTTCTCCACTGGACGTAAAAGTTTCTGTTTTTGCACAGAATCAAACTAACAAGTATCCATACTATCCCAAAGGCTTTACTTGGCACATTATTGAAATAAAAGACACAAAACATGATTACTACTGTAGCTTAATCATGTGATCATATCAAAATAGAAAGTATAAATATAGGGTTGTCTCCCAACAAGCGCTTTCTTTAAAGCCTTCTAGCTAGGCATGATGATTTCAATGATGCTCACATAGGAATAGTATTTGAAACATGAAAAAGAGCATCATGGATCACATTACAAGCACATTGAATTCTAACCCAATTCCTATGCATAGGTATTTTGCGATCAAATAATTTATGGGAGCAAGAATCAACCAGCATAGGAAGGCAAAACAAGCATATCTTCAAGATTTTCAATACTTAGGGAGGAAACTTGATATTATTGCAATTCCTACACGCATATGTTCCTCCCTCATAATAGTTTTAGTAGCATCATGAAGGAATTGAACAATGTAACTATCACATGGAGCATTCTTTTCATGCTCCTCAAGCATAGAAAATTTATTACTCTCCCCACAATCAAACTTCTCATACATAATGGTGGGAGTATTATAAGGGACTCGAATGCTATAAATTGTTTCCACATTAAAAGAATAATGTTCAGAAAAAGTGTATTCATAATTGCGCCAAGTTTTATAATAATATTCATCACTACCTTTTATAACATAAGTATCATCACAATAATCATCATAAGTAGTAACTTGGTTCTCATCATAATCAATTGAAACCTCTTCCAAGATAGTGGAATCATTACTAAACAAAGTCACGACCTCTCCAAATCCACTTTTATCATTACAATAAGATTCAACACCCTCAAAAATAGTGGGATAATAATCTTCTAAAGTTGACACTCTTTCAAACCCACTTTCATAAAAATTGCAATCATCATAAATAGGAGGCATGCAATCATCATATAAAAATTTATCATTGAAAGTAGGGGAACTAAAAAGATCATATTCATATAATATTGCATCCCCAAGCTTGGGATAAACATTATTTTAAGCAAATAAATTCTCAAACATGTCATTTTCATCAAACATAGCATCCCCAAGCTTGTGGGTTTGCATATCATTAACATAATCATCAATAGCATGAATGGCACCAATAGTATAACAATTATTATCATCATAATTTTCCAAGTGAGTGCCAAAAAGGTTTTCAATATTATAAGGAGTATCATTATCTTCCCAATCATCCTCATCACAACAAGTAGTAGGCATAACAAAATAATCATCAAGTATATCATCGTCCATACTACTTTCAGATTCATTCTCAATGATGATAGGAGCAACACTATTTGAGAGGGATACCTTTTTACTTCTACTTTTCCTTCTTTTCTTCTTCTTCACCACGTGGGTTTAAGTAAAATTTTCGAGCTTCTTATTGAAGAGATGGGAATCTCCTCCTTGCAACCCGATTCATTATGAGAAACAATAGGAGGGTATTGGGAGACCTTTACCCCTTCATTAGTATTCCTTTTATATTCTATTAGTTTTCCCATATTTCTATAGTTGGCAATACAAGCATTCTCATTGCAAGTTACTGCGCAAACATATAGATTTCTTGTAGATTAGTCTCATTATCATTGGTGACAAGGAATATATCAAACCAATCATTTTTATGTGACAATTCTTCACACACCAAAAATAAACAAAGTTCATTATGAAGTTTTTGGAAACGGTTTCATCATGAAAATGCATGCATTGGAGATTAGATGACCAACCCTATTGCAAAGTTCACAAGTAATGGGATGGAGAGAGCATAATCATGTGGCAAATTCATCTATCACTTTAAGCCACCAGTTGGTTTTATCATGTTTATGCTTCTTACAAAACCTATCATCCCTATATGACATGTCCTCACAAATTTTATTCACTCCACAAAAATTGACATGATTATCGAAACCTTTTTATCATGACTAGTTGAATGATCATTAGCATCATGGATATTCAGAGAACTCATACTAACAACATTGCAATCATGCTCATCATTCAAGGAATTCTCATTAAGCATTTTTATAATTTCTTCCTCTAACAATTGAGCACAATTTTCTGAATCCTTATTTTCACGAAAGACATTATAAAGACGAAACAATTGTGGGAACCTAAACTCCATTTTTTGTAGTTTTGTTTTATAAACCAAACTAGTGATAAACCTAAACTCCATTTTATTGGAATTTTCTTATTTCCTCCAGAACAAATCATAAAAAAGTTTCGGGCGATTCCGAGAACTTTTATTTTCTGCACAAAAAGCAACACCACGGTAATTCTGCTGAAAACAGCTTCAGTCCGGGTTAGCTCTAAATAAATCATATAAAGTGCATCAAAACCATATAAAAATATTGTAAACATAGGAAAACATGGCATGAATACTATATAAATTATTGATATGTTGGAGACGTATCAATTTGCTGCATGTAAGATATCATGCGTGCATAAATGATTGCTTATTATATCGTAACGAGCATGAGGACAAAACAGAGTGTCCAGCTTGCAAGGAACCTAGAAACAAGCATGTAAAGAAGGATCCTCTAAAGGTTGTATGGTACCTTCAGCTGATTCCACGCCTGCAATGTTATTTTGCTGACGCGAAGGAAGCAAAGAACATCACTTGGCATAAGACCAGGAAATCCAAAAATGATGGCATTCTGAGACATATTGCAGATGGTTGTCAGTGGAAAACACTCGACTGCATAGAACCAGAATTCGCAGCAGAACCAAGAAACCCCAGGTTCGGTGTTAGTAGTGATGGACTAAATCCATTTGGCAACCAGAGTAGAACACATAGTACGTGGCCCGTGTTTGTTTGGATGTACAACCTCCTGCCTTGGCTCTGCATGAAACAAAAGTACATACACATGGTAATGCTAATACAAGGGCCGGTCCAACCAGGCAACAATATCAACACATATCTTGAGCTCTTGAAGGAGGAGATAGACATATTATGGAAGGATGAAGGTGTCAAAACGTGGGATGCTAGCACTAGAAACTATTTTCCAATGAGAGCAGCATTGCTCACGGCCGTTCATGGCTATCTAGGTTATGGATATATTTCTGGCCAAGCGTGTCATGGACATTGCAGATGTGTTAAATGTATGGATGACACATCCTTTCACCAGCTATCAAAAAAGGGCAGTTTCAAAACAGTGTTCATGGGCCATCGAAGGTGACTTGACAAAGACGATGAGTGGAGAAGTCGTGGAGATCTATTCGACAACATAGATGGGCCCCAAGGGCCACCACGTAAGAGGAGTGGAGAAGAAATCCACGAGATGTTAAAGAATTGGGAAGATTGCCCGAAGCCAGGAAGGAAGAAAAAGAAGGCCTCTAAGAAAATGCTGTTAAAAGTATGGAAAACAAAGTCTGTTTTCTGGGGCTTGAAGTATTGGGAACTACTCAGTTCGCCGCATTCTCTTGATATGATTGATACGTCTCCAACGTATCTATAATTTTTGCTTGTTCCATGCTGTTATATTATCATTCTTGGATGTTTTACAATCATTTTATTACAACTTTATATCATTTTTTGGGACTAACCTATTGACATAGTGCCAAAGTGCCACTTGCTGTTTTTGCTTGTTTTTTACTTCGCAGAAAATCAGTACCAAACGGAGACAAAACGCTGCAGGGATTTTTGTGGATTTTTTACGGACCAGAAGAAAGAAGATGGGCCAAAGAATACCAGAAGAGGGGGCCTAGGGTGGCCAGCACCCACCAGGGCGCGCTAGAGGCACCCTGGCGCGACCTGGTTTGGGTTGGGCACCTCGGGCACCGCATCAACATACTATCGTGCCTATATATTCCTAGAAAATCCAAAAACCCTAGAGGAGTCGACCAAACACAATTCCAGCCACCGCAAGTTCCACAACCGCGAGATCCAATCTAAACACCATCACGGAGGGGTTCATCTTCTTCATAGGTGCCTCTCCAATGATGCGTGAGTAGTCCACAATAGACCTACGGGTCCGTAGGCAGTAGCTAGATGGCTTCTTCTCTCTCTCTCTCTCTTAGGATTCTCAATACAATGGTCTCTTGGAGATCTATTTGATGTAAACTTTTGCGGTGTGTTTGTTGGGATCCGATGAATTTTTAGTTCATGATCAGTTTCTATCCATGAATATTATTTGAGTCTTCTTTGATCTCTTATATGCATGATTACTTATAGCCTCGTATTTCTTCTTCGAATTTTTGGTTTAGTTAGGCCAACTAGATCGATTTTTCTTGCCATGGGAAGAGGTGCTTTGTGATGGGTTTGATCTTGTGGTGTTCTTTCCCAGTGATAGAAGGGGCAGCAAGACATGCATGTATCGTTGCTATTTAGGATAACAAGATGGGGTCTATTCCTACATGAATAGATCTTGTCTACATCATGTCATTATTCTTATTGCATTACTCCGTTTTTCCATGAACTTAATACACTAGATGCATGCTGGATAGCGGTCGATGTGTGGAGTAATAGAGGTAGATGCAGGCAGGAGTCAGTCTATCTATCTTGGACGTGATGCCTATATAATGATCATTGCCTTGGATATCGTCATGACTATTCGATTTTCTATCAATTGCCCAACAGTAATTTGTTCACCCACCGTGCGCTATACTCATGAGAGAAGCCACTAGTGAACCCTACGGCCCCCGGGTCTACTTTTCCTATCATATTGCTTTCCGATCTACGTTTTTTTTTGCAATCTTTGTGTTCAGATCTACAAAACCCAAAATATATTGCTGCATATTTACCCTTTTTATTTGTGTTCTGGAGAGATCTATCTCTCCTATCTATCACTACCTAATCTATCTATTTACCGTAGAGAGATTGACAACCTCTCTTTCGCGTCGGGTTGCAAGTATTTGTTGTTTGTGTGCTGGTGCTGCTTATTGGGTGGTGGTGATCCTCCTACTGGTTCGATAACCTTGGTTTCATAACTAAGGGAAATACTTACCGTCGCTGTGCTGCATCATCCCTTCCTCTTTGGGGAAATACCGACGCAGTCCAAGCCACGTCAAAGAAATTTCTGGCGCCGTTGCCGGGGAGGAAGCAGTCTCTTCTACGTGCCTATCATAGGCGCTGAGGGGACTCCACCATCATCTACCAGGTTCCTAATCACAAATCTCATCTCCTTGCAATTACATTATTTGCCATTTGCCTCTCGTTTTCCTCTCCCCCACTTCACCAATTTGCCGTTTTATTCGCCCTGTTTTTCGTTTGCCCTTTTTCTTGCCGGATCTCTTCCTTGCTTGCAATCTTGTTTGCGTAGTCACGATGACTCAAGAGAACACCAGGTTGTGTGATTTTCCCAATACTAATAACCATGATTTTATTAGTACGCCTATTGCTCCTCCCGCCACTAGTGCGGAGTCTTGTGATATTAATGCCGCTTTGTTGAATCTTGTCATGAAAGATCAATTGGACGGTAATCCTAATGAGGATGTCGCGTCCCATCTAAACACATTCATTTAATTGTGTGATATGCAAAAGAAAAAAGATGTGGACAATGATATTGTCAAGTTGAAACTATTTCCTTTTTCCTTGAGGGATCGTGCAAAAATTTGGTTTTCATCTTTGCCTCGCAATAGTATCGATTCTTGGAATAAGTGCAAGGATGCTTTTATCACTAAGTATTTTCCTCCCACGAAAATTATTTCCCTTAGGACTCAAATCATGAATTTTAAGCAACTTGAGCATGAACATGTTTCCCAATCTTGGGAAAGAATGAAGTTGATGATAAGAAATTGTCCTACACATGGTTTGAATCTTTGGATGATCATACAAAAATTTTATGCGGGATTGGATTTTGTCTCTAGAAATCTTTTAGATTCCGCCGCGGGTGGTACTTTTATGGAGATTACTTTGGGTGAAGCTACTAAATTGCTAGATAATATCATGGCTAATTATTCTCAATGGCATACCAAAAGAGCACCTACTAGTAAAAAAGTTAATTCGGTAGAGGAAATTAGTACTTTGAGTGATAAAGTTGATGCTTTGATGAAATTGGTTTCTAGTAAAAATGCTCCTATTGATCTTAATGATGTGCCTTTGTCTACTTTGATTGAGCAAAATAGTGAATCCGTAGATGTGAATTTTGTCTCACGCAACAATTTCAATAACAATGCTTATAGAGGTAATTTTAATCCTACGCCTTTTCCTGGAAATTCCTCTAATAATTATGGTAATTCCTATGGTAATTCTTCTTACAATAATAATAGGAACACCGCTGATCTTGAGAGTAATATTAAAGAATTTATCAATGCGCAAAAGGCTTTCAATACTACGATAGAAGAAAAGTTGAATAAGATTGATGATATGTCTAGAAGCATTGATAGAATTTCTCATGATGTTTAAAATCTCAAGTTGAAAGCTTTTGTGCCTAATATTGATGAATCTATTAAAGCTTTATATGTCTCTATGGATGAAAGTAAGAAAAGAATCGCTATGCTTAGAGCTAAAAGAAAAATCTTAGAAAAATCGTCTTCTAGTGATTGCCGTTACAAGAATGATGTAGATCTCAAAGTGATTGGTGTTTCTTCTATTGATTCCTTGTTTAGTAATGTTAAAATTGATAATGAAGGGACTGAAGTAGAGTCAACTTTAGCTAGAAGGCGTTCCAATAATTTGGAGCGTGAAAATCTTGATGAAAATTTTGATGAAAGTGGGTTTGAAGAGGTCAAAACTTTAACTAGTGATGCGCCCGCTATCTTGGATTGCAATGATTTTAACTATGATAGTTGCTCCTTGATTGAATGTATTTCTTTGTTGCAATCTATGTTGAATTCACCTCATTCTTATGAGCAAAATAAAGCTTTTACTAAACATATCGTTGATGCCATGATGAAATCTTTTGAAGAAAAGTTGGAGTTGGAGATTTCTATTCCTAGAAAATTATATGATGAGTGGGAACCTACCATTAAGGTCAAGATTAAAAATTATGAATGCTTTGCTTTGTGTCATTTTGGTGCTAGAGTTTCCACGATTCCGAAATCTCTATGTGATGTTCTTGGTCTTACCAACATTGAAGAATGTTCTCTTAATTTGCACTTGGCGGATTCTACTATTAAAAAGCCTTTGGGAAGAATTAATGATGTTCTTATTCTTACAAATAGGAATTATGCGCCCATTGATTTTATTGTGCTTGATATTGATTGCAATCCGTCTTGTCCCATTATACTTGGTAGACCATTTTTACGCACTATAGGTGTCGTGATTGATATGAAAGAAGGCAATATTCGTTTCCAATTTCCGTTGGGAAAGGGTATGGAACACTTCCCTAGAACAAGAATTAAGCCACCATATGAATCAATCATGAGGGCATCCTATGGATCTAAAACCAAAGATGACAATACTTGAATCTATCCATTATGCCTAGCTAGGGGCGTTAAACGATAGTGCTTGTTGGGAGGCAACCCAATGAATAAATAATTTTTTGCTTTTTTCCTTTCTATTTTTGAGTGTTGACACAATTATGCCTCTGTTATGATTGTGTTTTTATGGTTTATTTAGTGTTTGTGCCAAGTAGAACCGTTAGGATGATTCATAGGATGAGTAGAAGTGATGCTGAATCTGAAACAGAAAATTTGTGTACAGTATATGAATTTTCATTTTTTGCTGGAACGTGATCTTGAGCTGAAATTTTAACACAGTGTTTCTATACAAATTCCTTCGTTGTCCTAGTTTTTAAGAATTTTTATAGTTACAGAAGTATGGTTATGGTACAGATTACTACAGACTGTTCTGTTTGAGACAGATTCTGTTTTTGTTGCATTGTGTGCTTGTTTTGATGAATCTATGGTTTGTATTGAGGGGTATAAGCCATGGTAAAGTTAAAATACAGTAGGTATAATTCAATTATAAAATTTGAATGGGTTTACAACAGTACCTAAATAGTGATTTGCTTTCTTATACTAACGGATCTCACGAAGATTTTGTTGAGTTTTGTGTGATTGAAGTTTTCAAGTTTTGGGTGAGATCACGATGGATGAAGGAATAAGGAGAAGAAAAATCCAAAGCTTGGGGATGCTACCGCACCCCCAAGATATATCCAAAGAGTAACAAGCAACTAAGCTTGGGGATGCCCCTGAGTGGCATCCCCTCTTTCTTCTAACGACCATCGGTATTTTACTTGGAGCTATATTTTTATTAATCACATATCATGTGTTTTGCTTGGAGCGTCTTGTATCTTTGCTTGCTTTGTTTGTTAGTTTTTCCTTTGTATCCTTGCTGTACACACCTATTTGAGAAAGCCAAAAATCATGCTATGATTTATTAGAATTGCTCTATATGCTTCACTTAAACTTTTTGAGCTATATGAATTGCTCTAGTGCTTCACTTATATCTTTTTGAGCATGGTGTGATTGGAAACTTTTGTAGAAATACTCTCATGCTTCACTTAGATTAATTTGAGAGTTAGTAAATTTTTGAAGAAATCCTCTCATGCTTCACTTATACCTTTTTGAGAGATGAAATCTTTATGCCCATGTGCTTCACTTAAATTTGTTTGAGCTTGCCAAAAAGCAATGGCAATATATGAAACTAGTCCCAAAGAGATAGATATCCAAGGAGGATATAATAAAAACTTTCATGAAGATCATTGGACAAATTAAACTTGATTCCTTGTAATAGTTTTGAAACATGATGATAGTAATATGTGAGTCATGTTAGTGAGTAATTATGCTTAGTAGGAATATTGGTGTTAAGGTTTGTGATTCCCTATGCATGCACAAAAGTCAATAGTTATGCAATGAAGTTACATCCTACTTGTGGTGCATTATTCGGTGTTAGTTATGTTCAATGCTCACTTATGTGATTTTTCATTTCTTGGTTTGGTTGCTTCCCAATCTTTTTGCTATCCTTCACTTGTACTAAGTAGAAACAGTACGTGTGCATCCAAAATCCTTAAACCAAGTTTTGCCTTATGAGTCCACCATACCTACCTATATGCGGTATTTCCATGCTGTTCCAAGCAAATTTGTATGTGCCATCTCTAAATTTTCAAAATAAATTTTGTCTTTTGTGTGCCCGTACCGCTCATGAAATGGTGGGGAGTGTCCAATATTTTTCCATGCTAGATGTGTTATTCTCAAGATGAGTGTTTATTCACTTGTCATTGCACGAGAGTGCGGTGGTAATAGGGATGCCCATTCCCGAAATGAAAAAGAAAAAATATTTACTTTATGTTGTCAAATAATAAATTCCTTGGAAAGTGTTGGTATGGAAGGCAACCGTGGATACGGCCCGCCATGGAAAGTGAAAGTTTGGTAGAAAAAGGAATAAACTTTATTTTCTGTTTGGGAACCGCCTATGATATATCTAGCATGGAAAGTATTGTGAGCTACTTTGTCGTTTTCGTTGATAGGAAAAGCATGCCACCCAAAATATTTTTTCTCTCTCAATTTAAAACTTTGAACTCTGGCACCTCTACAAATCCCTACTTCCCTCTGTGAAGGGCCTATCTATTTACTTTATGTTTTTTTTATTTTTGCTTTGAGTCTCCATCTTCTCTTATAAGCACCAACTAGGGGGCACTATGATCGTAATTGAGCATTGGGCATAGCTAATATTTGAGTGTGTTTCATGAATGGATCAATGATTAAGCATGATGGGCTAGGGATAACTTTCTTTAGTGTTGATATTTTGAAAGACATGGTTGCTTGTTGACATGCTTGAGTATTGAAGTCATTATGTTAAAACTAGACTATTGCTTCCAATCATTTACAAGTCCAAATATCCATGCTATACAAAGAAGAAAAGAATATGATGAATATGTTAGGCAGCATTCCACATCAAAAATTATGTTTTTATCATTTACCTACTCGAGGGCGAGTAGGAATTAAGCTTGGGGATGCTGATACGTCTCCAACGTATGTATAATTTTTGCTTGTTCCATGCTGTTCTTTTATAATTTTTGGATGTTTTACAATCATTTTATTACAACTTTATATAATTTTTTGGGACTAACCTATTAACATAGTGCCAAAGTGCCAGTTGTTGTTTTTGCTTGTTTTTTACTTCGCAGAAAATCAGTACCAAACGGAGACAAAATGCTGCGGGGATTCTCGTGGATTTTTTGCGAACCAGAAGAAAGAAGATGGGCCAAAGAACACCAGAAGAGGGGGCCCAGGGTGGCCAGCACCCACCAAGGCGCGCCAGAGGCCCCCTGGCGACCTAGTGGGGGCTGGGCACCTCGGGCACTGGCTCAACCGACTATCGTGCCTATAAATTCCCAGAAAATTCAAAAACCCTAGAGGAGTCGACGAAACACCATTCCAGCCGCCGCAAGTTCCAGAACCGCGAGATCCAATCTAAACACCATCACGGAGGGGTTCATCTTCTTCATAGGTGCCTCTACGATAATGCGTGAGTAGTCCACCATAGACCTACGGGTCCGTAGGCAGTAGCTAGATGGCTTCTTCTCTCTCTTATGATTCTCAATACAATGGTCTCTTGGAGATCTATTTGATGTAAACTTTTGCGGGGTGTTTGCTGGGATCCGATGAATTTTTAGTTCATGATCAGTTTCTATCCATGAATATTATTTGAGTCTTCTTTGATCTCTTATATGCATGATTACTTATAGCCTCGTATTTCTTCTTCGAATCTTTGGTTTAGTTAGGCCAACTAGATCGATTTTTCTTGCCATGGGAAGAGGTGCTTTGTGATGGGTTTGATCTTGCGGTGTTCTTTCCCAGTGACAGAAGGGGCAGCAAGACACGCATATATCGTTGCTATTAAGGATAACAAGATGGGGTCTATTACTACATGAATAGATCTTGTCTACATCATGTCATCGTTCTTATTGCATTACTCCATTTTTCCATGAACTTAATACACTAGATGCATGCTGGATAGCGGTCGATGTGTGGAGTTATAGAGGTAGATGCAGGCAGGAGTCGGTCTATCTATCTTGGATGTGATGCCTATATAATGATCATTGCCTTGGATATCGTCATGACTATTCGATTTTCTATCAATTGCCCAACAGTAATTTGTTCACCCACCGTGCGCTATACTCATGAGAGAAGCCACTAGTGAACCCTACGGCCCTCGGGTCTACTTTTCCTATCATATTGCTTTCCAATCTACGTTTTTTTGCAATCTTTGTTTTCAGATCTACAAAACCAAAAACCCAAAATATATTGCTGCATATTTACTCTTTTTATTGTGTTCTTGAGAGATCTATCTCTCCTATCTATCACTACCTAATCTATCTATTTATCGTAGAGAGATTGACAACCTCTCTTTCGCGTCGGGTTGCAAGTATTTGTTGTTTGTGTGTAGGTGCTGCTTATTGTGTGGTGGTGATCCTCCTACTGGTTCGATAACCTTGGTTTCATAATTGAGGGAAATACTTACCATCGCTGTGCTGCATCATCCCTTCCTCTTTGGGGAAATACCGACGCAGTCCAAGCCACGTCAATGATGCATATCACACAAAAATATCTGCGAGAGTTTGCTTGGCACACTGTTTGACAAGCCAAAGATAAGTAAAGATGGTACGAGGGCAAGACAAGACTTGAAAGATATAGTTATTAGGGAAGAGCTCCAACCCGCATCCCTTAAAAGAACCAAGGAGACGAACCAGGGCAAAAACATCGCCATAGCCAACGAGACAAATAAGGGCCAAACCGTGTTGAAAACCAAAGAAGATTATTGCCCCCCCCCCCAGCTTGCTTCACGCTCGACAAGGATGAGCTTCATCAACTTTTCAAGTGCCTTGACGGCATCAAAGTTCCCTGGTTACTCGGGGCTCATTCGCAGATATCTTGACACAAAAAAGCAAAGGTTTAGCAACATGAAGACCCATGATTGTCATGTGAGGATGACACAATTACTTCCGATAGCTCTCAGAGGGATAATGGATGATCACATCCGCAATACACTTCTTGACTTCTGCAACATTTTTGACGCGACTAAAGGAGGATATCATCACAATACTATGTGAGCTTGAGATATATTTCCCACCGTCATTCTTTGATGTGATGGTGCATCTCCTAGTTCATATTGTTTCTGGGGTTAAAGACCTTGGACCGACATTCTTGCATACCAAGTTCCCGTTTGAAAGGATGAATGGAACTATGAAGGGTTACGTTCGTAACAGGGCCCGTCCGGTGGAAGCATCGTCCAGGCCGATCTGATCGAAGAGTGCATAACATTCTGCAATAATTATATAGATGATGACCAATCTCTTGGTTTGCCCACGAGGAAGCATGCCGATAGGCTCGAAGGAGTAGGTCACTCACAGTTGAAGCATGATTTAAATATGGATATACAAAAATGTCGAGACGACTTTGACAGAGCGCACACAGTGGTGTTACAACAAGCAGATATATTCACTCCTTGGCAGCAGACTCACAAGGACACATTAAAGAGAGAGCATGCAATGGCAGGGAGGCAGAGGACCGAAGCCCAGATCATTAGAGAGCACAACTCCAAATTTGTAGCCTGGTTACAAGAGCAAATTTGTGAGAAACCACTGCCAACGGGTATTGCCAATGAAATCTCATCTATCCATTAGCATTAGGCCCCGCATGCACTGTCGCCACCTACCAATCATATGATATCAATGGATACACATTCTATACCGAGGCAAAAGAAAAAAACTCTCTGATTACCAGAAATCAGGCGTCACGATAATTGCCTTCACTGAGAATGAAAATAACAGATACTACGGAAGGATCGAAGAGAGATGGGAACTTGAGTACGCTGAAGATCACACGGTGCCACTGTTTCGGGTCAGATGGGCGAAGAATGTCGAGAAGGAAGAACGTGGTGTCGTTACCATGTCTCTGCCTGAAGCACAACCTTCTGGTTCAAAGGGTGTCAAAGGAATTACCACCAAATATGAGCCTTGTGTATTCGCTAAGGACGTGTCACAATGCTTCTACATAACTGACCTGGCAAAGCCGAGTCGTGTTGTTCTCAGGAGATCTAAGATATGCATCGTCGGGATGGACGGAGTGGCCAACGAGGATGACTATGATCAGTTCGGCGTGGACCCAAAAGAAGAGGAGAACTATGATGACGATGAAAATTACACCACCAGAAGGAGCAGAACTAACTTGCCTGAGATAGGACGTCCCTTCTTACGAAAGAGTCATAACGCGGGCCGGAAGTATTCAAGCAATATTAAAAAGACCCAAACCGTCGTTGAGAGGATTGTCAAACGATGTCGTACTACATTATTTGTGTACTTCATTTGTGTGTACCTCCTAAATTGGATTATTATATACTTCGATCCACACTTCTTATTATGTAATATGTGTTTTCACACGCCATCTGTCAATTAGAGCAGCCCTAACAACACAACACCAATTACTGTTGGCGTTGGCCATGTCAATGGCGCCAGCACTAATAACCAACCGGCACTTGAGCTACACTGCGCTGTGAGAACCACTCATCCCCCCCCCCCCCGCCGCCGGACACTTTTCTCTGCCGTTCCCTGCCCAACCACGCCCCCACCCTGTGCCAGTCGTGCCACACATTGCACTGTCCAGTCGTTCCCTTGGACCACCTGCTCATCGAAGAGCCTCTCCCTCCATCGTCCTGTCCGACCACTCTCTCCCTCCGTCGGCCTGCCCGCCCTGCACCCGCACCCCATCGCGCAGTCTTCACGGGTGCCACCCCCCCCCCCTTGCGCGCCCTCTCGATCCGGACGGTACAAAACTTCCTCTAACCAATTGATGAAATGTGTTATATGTTGCATCGTCTGTTTTTGTCTCGCACTAAGTTTCTTTATGCAGGGAATGTCGAGAGAGTTGCCAATGTTTTGGCGAAACGTGGATTCAATTCTGTTTCATCAAATTTCTGGCACTCAATATGTCCATTTTGTCAATGTTCATGTCAATTTTTCCGTTGATTTTTTATTCCATGAATGCAGCACAAAATGGAATATTGTAAGTACTGTTCCGACACAGGGGGTATGTGAGACGATCCTCACCTTGACAACAATAAGTGCTTCACCATCAGACTATAGTGTGACTATAAATATTATATTGTAATCGATCTTCAACATTGCTGGCAAATATAATTTTCTATTTTTCCTTCAAAGTGTAGTTTATGTTTCTTATTTGTCAACTACTGTGTCCCTTGCTACGCAAAACCTTTTCTCCCTGACATTTTTTTATCTATGACATGGAAGAGGTGACTTAGATGACTGCTTACCTCAATACGAAAGATGGTTTCAATTTCAAAATGTACGATCTATAATGAGGTAGATCACACATATTTTGGTTGTCCTAATTGGAAAGGATTGACCAAAGCTTACGGATTTGAGCCTGGTATGAAAATAATATTTGATATTGGCACCTATTCTCTAAGTGAAGAAGACATATTGGTGGATTTAGACATGATGCCCATTCTTCCTCCGTGTAAGTTTTGTACATAGACTTATTAAATAACATTTCGGTTACACTCTGAATAGATGTTATTCAACCATAACTTATTATCTTCTGTATTTAAAATTGACAGCTTATTTTCTATCTTCAAGAAACATACGGAACATAGTAGATGACACCTAGTACACTGCCAGCAGTATGCTTACTTGGCAGGAAAAATGTCACCTCGTGTTCTTTGTTGCTAACATTGAGTCCCTTAAGGGCATTTATGGAGCTGGTCCAAATGATGTACGATACCTGTCACTAGTCCATACCTTGAACAAAGGCAACATTTGTAGAAAATGCATGGTAAGAGTTTCAACTATAGCATGTCTTTCACATACATACATTCTCCTCCACAAGTCAGGTGGGTTACTACTTTGCTTACTACGTTACTATTTTGTTCAAGGATAGAAGCTCCCAAGATGTGTTGTGCCTCCGGTGATGTATGACTACCAGGGTGATATGACAATTATTTCCGCTGACAAGATCTATTTCAGAGGTACATACTTGATTGCACCAGATGGACAACTCGAAATAAACGAATGGAGGCAACTACTTTGTGACTGCAACTTGAACATTGGAGATCTGTGGATCTCTATGCTCCACCATGGAGATGCAGGTGTTTTCCTATTCTTCAAGATTATTCCTAAAGGAGAAGAGTTCCGTACTAGTAGTACGATGGTTAATGTTTGCATATATTATGATGTACGTGTACATACGTGTTGTCATATCTTATCGGAATCAATATAGGATGCAAACGTCGTTATGTATATACTGATACAAAATTGCGCTGTCGTGGCAGCGTTTTTTTGATGCGTTTTTGTAATTTATAATGGTGTGCGGAATAAGATACAATGCAAGTAATACTGTCTCCAGTTTCTGACGTTAGGAAAGCCCACACACGATAGATATGTATGATATTGCCGTCGTTGAGATATAGCCCATGTCATAGGTATTCCGAATACTGCTGGTGAAAGGATCGATATGGTTGACTACAGGGGGGGTGAATAGGCAACTACTAGTTTTTAACTTTTCTTTAACAAATTATGTTTAGCAACAAATAGGTTGGCTAGATATGCAACTAGGTGAGCAACCTATATGATGCTAACAACTATAACAACACAAGCAAGCAAGGGAAAAACAATATAAGTAGCTTACACAAAGTAAAGGTAAGAAGTAACCACAAGTGGAACCGATGGAGACGAGGATGTGTTACCGGAGTTCCTTCCTGGTGTGGGTAAGTACGTCTCCGTTAGAGTGGTGTGGAAGCAAAATGCTCCCCAAGAAGCCACTAGTGCCACCGTATTCTCCTCACGCCCTCACAAAATGCGAGATGCCATGATTCCACTAGTGGTGCACTTGAAGGCAGCAACCGGACCTTTACAAACAAGGTTGGGGCAATCTCCACAACTGAATTGGAGGCTCCCAACAACACCATGAAGCTTCACCAAAATGGAATATGGATTCGAGGTGACCTCTTCTGTCTAGGGTGCTCAAACACCCAAGAGTAACAAGATCCGCAAGGGATTAGTTGGGGGAATCAAATTTCTCTTGGTGGAAGTGTAGATCGGGGCCCTCTCAACAAAACCCTAAAGTATCAACTGATACATCTCCATCGTATCTATAATTTTTTATTGTTGCATTCTGATATGTTATCATTCTAGGATACTTTTTGGGTCATTATTTACTAATTTATAATATTTTTAGCACTAACCTACTGACCCATGCCCAGTGCCAAAAAGCTGTTTTCTGCTTGTTTTTTACTTTGCAGGTTTGAAAGCACATTTGCTCCCTTGGTGGTTTTGGTAATTAATAACAACATATATATCATTGAACTAATGTTTTCACTAAGTATATTTCAGGAAAAGTTCAATGATAGGTTGACAAGAGGATTGTGGAGAAACCCCGAGATGCAAGGAAATGGATTGGCAAAGCTTCAAGCAAGAGGACTCTACATTTTACTTTGTGAGAAATCACTTTGAGTCCATAAGAAAGCCAATACTATTAAAATGGGGTAAGGTACTGTTGGTGAACAAGATGCTCCACATGCACAAGTGATAGTCACCAAAAACACCCACAAACTCTTCCACAAAAGTCTGTCCAAGCCATTCATGAAAATCAGTGCAACCAACAATTCCCACTCGATGCCACCGATTCCCAAATTCAGACAGACCCATGCCAAACCCTAGCCATTCGGTGCAACCGATTCTGCATCGGTGCCACTGAGTTTAGCTTGCCAACTTTCTATTACCTCGTTTCATAAAATCGGTCTTACCGAGTTTTGTGGATCGGCGTCACCGAGTTGTGCAATCTGACCGTTGGTCACCTATGTCGGCGTTCTGGGAACAGGGGTACCCAGACCTGCCTGCCTGCGGTCCTGGGCATGGCCCACCTCGTCAGCTAAGCGCGGCTGGCACTCAAGACAAGGCCCTCGTGAGGACCCGAGCTCACGAGGAAGACAGCACCAAGACCAGCAAGGGGTAGGCCTCCTCAGGCCCCCTCCAGAGCGGCGGAGATCTCTATGAAGAGCTCGGCCTCAGGAGTCAAGGATGTTGCAAGGAAGGACAGGCGGGCGCCAGCGCGCCAGGCGGGACAGTTTCCCCTTTGGTGCGAAGGGAGCAAGGACGTACACGGGTTCCCAAAGTGCCACCCAAAGGTTTCCATTCCGGTGCAACAAGACCACGACCACGAGCCCCGTAGGGTGGATGTCATCACCGAGCCCACCTCTGCATCATCGGCAGCCCCTTTGCAGGCGAAGACCACCTTTGGATAGGGCGGGGATGTACTCCTTTCCCCCTTCAAATTTGGCCGTTGTGGGATCCCTTCCCGCCATTGCGATAAGGGAAGAGGACCCGGGCCGCGGCTATACATAGAGGCTAGGTTGCACCATAGAGGGGGGGACGAACACTCCACCACAAAACTAGCAGAAGGCCAAGAACACCACTCGAGCGCCCTCACGAGGCTCCTCAACACTGTACTAGTTCATCGACCACACCTCCTCGAGAGGCAATCCACCAAAGCAGGAGTAGGGTATTACGCTTCGCAGCGGCCCGAACCTGGGTAAACCACCGTGTTCATATTCTTCCTCGTCATCGTGCGAGTTCATCGTCTTAACCATCGAGTAGCGAGCTAGGTAGGGCGAGGCTGCAGGGGATCTTCGCACACGCCCCTGTGTTCGAACCTTGAGGGTTTTGCGGAGCCCGAAATCCGACATTTGGCGCGCCAGGTAGGGGGCGTGTCGAAGTCTTCCTCAAGCCAAGCTCTTCCTCCACCTCGCCGCTCCGATGTCTAATGCCCGCCGAGCCCGCGCCGAGCGCCGAGCTGCCCGCGTCACCCAGACGGCGCCCGTGGGCCGCGCCGCCGTGCGCCAGTCACCCTCACCTATGGCCAATGCCGCCATGGGCCCGAAGGCCCACGAGCAAGAAGACTCCTCCCAGCCGGTCACCGCACGACGCGACGGCCACACCGCCACTCCGTCGATCGTTCCGGCTACCGGGTCATCCTCCCACGCTCGACCCGGGCCGCCGCGCGGCTCGGGTGCACTCGCCATGACGTACGAGCTGCTCCGCTACCGCCCCGCCCCTGACCGCCATGACAACTGGCTTCAGCGCATCGCGGAGCTCGTCAGTGCTGCCGGCGACGCTTCAGCACTCTCCTACTCGTTTCGACCCCAACCTTCCCTGGCAGATGACGTGGCCCATGATGCGCCGCCACCTCGTCCGCAATGCGACGTTGACCCCGAGCCCAGGCATGAAGCGCGCCCGCGCGACCAGCCCCGCGAATCGCGGGCATGGGCGAGAGATGAAGTAAGCTGCCTGGTGGTGCCCCGGCAATGCGTCGACGCGCGTGTGCTCCCCGCGCTGCCGAACTAGCATTGTGACCGGGCACCACTCGAGGCGGCCCCTCGAGAACGTCAAGACCGGGTCCCTCCCGCACACGCAGCACCCGTCGAGCCGGTGGGGTGCTTCGCCATCGCCCCGGAGCTCCATCCAACCACGTGGCCCTACAAGTTGAAGTCAGACCTACCCCCTCGCTACGACAGCACCCCAGATCCTGCCGAGTTCCTACAGCTCTACTCGTTGAGCATCCGGGCGGCCGGTGGAGACGACAAGGTCATGGCGTGCTGGTTCCCCATGGCACTCAACGGCGGTGCGCTCTCCTGGCTCCTCAACCTCCCGGAGGGGTCCATCACCTCCTGGGACAACCTGCGCAAGCGCTTCGTCGCCAACTTCTAGGGTACCCATGACCGCGCGCTCACCGTGAATGACCTGCGGCATGTGAAGCAGCAGGAGGGGGAGACCCTGCACAAATTCATACAGCGCTTCACGACTATGCGCCTCAAGGTCCCGAGGGCGTCGGATGAGGCAATCATCTCCGCGTTCACCGACGGCGTCATGGACCTCAAGATGAAGGAGGAGCTCGCCATGAATGACGAACTGTGCTCAGCCCTGGAGATGTTCAACCTGGCGAACAGGTGCGCCAAGGCCGAAGAGGGCCGCCTGTCGCTCCGCGAGCCTCTGGCGGCGGAGCCAGAGGAAAAGTAGACCAAGGCCAAGGAAGCGAAGCGCAAGGCCCCTGCGGTGCTTGCGGCTGAGCCTGAAGCGAAGCGCAGCCGAGGCGAGGAACCCCCCACAAGAGGGCGGCCGTCCTGCATCTTCCACGACACCATCGACTGCCAGGAGCTCAGGCTGGTCCGCGACGAGCACTTCGGCCGGCGCCCTGTACGCGTGGACCGTGGCTTCGAACGCGGCGGAGGCCGTTGGGACAACCGGGAGGTGCACCAGGAGTGGCGAGACCGACCTCGGGAGGACCACTAGCGCGATCAAGCTCGGGAGGACCGCTGGCGTGACGACCCTACGGAAAGGTCATGTCGTGGCCAGCCTCGTGAGGCCGGCCTACCACCACTACCGCCGCCACCCAGAAGGAAGGAAGAGGACAAGCAAGATGGTGGGGCTGGGGGCTTCCAGGAGGTCAGGGCGATAGCCTGTATCCTGGGCGGAGCCCAAGCCCCGGCGTCGAACCGCATCTTCAAGCAGTTCACACGGGAGGTGAACACGGCTCTCCCGAAGCCCGAAGCCATGCGCCCCCTCAAGTGGTCCCAGACCGCAATCACCTTCGACTCGAGGGATCAGCTCAGGTGCTCGGCCATGGCCGGCACACTCCCCATGCTGTGCACACCAACCATCAGCAACGTCCTCGTCACCAAGACCCTCGTCGACAGTGGAGCGGGGCTCAATGTCCTCTCCACTGAGACCTTCGAGACGCGCCAAGTGCCGTACGATCAGCTCATGCCAACCAAACCCTTCTCAGGAGTCACCGACGGGTCCACCGTCCCCATTGGCCAAGTGCGCCTGCCCGTCACCTTCGGCGCACACAAGAACTACCACACTGAGATCATCGTCTTCGACGTCACACACATCCACCTCCCGTACAACGCTATCCTTGGGTACCCGGCCCTCGCCAAGTTCATGGCGGTGACTCATCATGGCTACAACGTCCTCAAGATGCCAGGGAGTGGCGGCGTCATCACTGTCGCCTGCGATGAGAAGGACGTCGTCTGCTCCCTCGAACGCGCTTACCGCACCGCGATGGCCGAGCGCTCGGACGACGAAGATGCCCTGCCTCGCGAGGATGCATGCAGGAAGAAGAAGCAGCTCCTCACCACAGGGCGCCAGGGGGCTGGGACCTCCAAGGATGGCGCCTCAGGCTTTGCGCCCGGGGAAGGGGCCCCGCCCTCCATCACATAGGAAAGCGCGCTCGGCGCCCCCCTTGGGTCGGGCTCAGGGGCTTCCACCCGGGGAGCGTCCGGCCTGGCCAGTGAGACAAGGGATGCGCTCGAGCACAACCTGGAAGCGTGTCCTGACGCGCGTTTGCCTGAGCCAGGAGCACGGCACGAGGCGCCGAGCTCGCAAGAGTCCGTCATCAGAGCGATCGAGGAGCTTCGGGAAGCACAAGCCGTGCGAGGCGGGAGCTGCCCTGCACCACCAAGCGCAGCCGCCGTCGTCGGCCCAGCCGACAAGCCGCGCGTCTGCGTCAAGGCACTCACAATCAACAGGGCCGCGTCCCAGGGCCACTTCTGGCCGACGCGTGCCAATCACGGATGGGTCTACCTGCACAACTACGTCTGCATGCCCTTCGGCCTGGCGAACGCAGGTGCCACTTTTCAGCGCCTTGCCCGGGCCATGCTCGTCCCTTGCCTGGCGAGGCGCGACCAGGAGTTGGAGGAGATGCCCGGACCGAGTAGGGGTCCCGGGCCCCGGGAGGCGACGGGCTCATGAGGCTCACGCTCGCGGAGGTACAAGATCAGGCTACAACGGCAGCTTTGACTCTTCAGCGGCGTGGCCGCCAGGTGATTTTTTGGTTTGTGCCAGGTAACTTTTTGGTTTACTCCGTTTGAGGGCGCCCACCGGGCCGCATTATCCTCAGGCGACCAGGGCATACCCCTGCAGCCGCCTCGTTTATGCGCATTTCAACAAGCTTTTCATGCATGTGGTTTATTTCCTAATGTTTCACCTTATCTGCACGGCTCTCTGCCGGCGTGAATGTCGCCGCACCCGAATGATCCTACCTTTGACCGCTTCATGAGAGGGCCGGGCACGGCGTCTGTGCTCGGGTCCGTCCCTGCAGCGTCGATAAATCCAGTGGCTGAGCTCTGTCTGGCGGGCCGGCCCCGTTCAAGTCACCTCTTGGGGTCACTGGTGCTCGGACCTCTCATGCGATGGCCCTCGGGAGCACATTCGGCGCAGGCTTCTCCAAAAATCTGCAGGACCTCGGACGACGCTATCTACAAGAAGATCCAGGTGCAAACCGCCTCTGAGGTAGGGACCTCGCGAGGCCAAAGCGCCCTCGCGAGCTCCCAGATACACCTCCCAGTTCTACCGTGCAAGCCACGCGTACGAACTCAATGGGCTGTACACGCCCGGAGCCCCCCGAGGACGTGGAGGGGTTCCTTCCCACGCAATGTGGAAGCCACAGCTCCGTGCTGGCGGACAACACGGTCCACCAATGACTATGCCCACGCAATGTGGAAGCCACAGCTCCGTGCTGGCGGACAACACGGTCCACCAATGACTATGCCCACGCAATGTGGAAGCCCTACGCTCCGTGCTGGGGATAAACAACTGAGGGCGCCCCAGCGGCTGCATCCAACCTCAGGAAGGCTCCTTGCGGCCCCGTCTCGCTGCATTCCCTGGGATGTTCGCGTGAGGGGGTTGTATGGGTGCTACTACCGGGCCGAGCCTGGTACACGCCACCTTCCCAGGTCTGCCAAACCTGGTCTTCACGCGCCCCTCTCAAGGAAAGCCGGTGAGGAAAGGTATGGGAGCCGCTCGTACGTCAAGGGGGACTCCTGAGCATCGCAACTTAGGAGCCTCATTGGCCACGTAGCCCCTCACCCCTTGGAACCGTCCTGGTGATCCGGACGGCCCAACGGTGGCTGAGGTATGCGCGGGGCCGGGCCCTGCCGACGCAGAGCTCAAAGCGCTCAAAAACCCCTAAGGAGGATGCTGGAGCTCGTACGTCAAGGGGGACTCCTGAGCATCGCGACTCAGGAGCCTCACTGGACATGTAGCCCCTCACCCCTTGGAACCGTCCTGGTGATCCGGACGGCCCAACGGCGGCTGAGGTATGCGCGGGGCCGGGCCCTGCCGACACAGAGCACAAGGTGTTCAAAATTTCCAAGTTAACCTGGCCTTCGCCATGTTCCCTTCATGAGGGCTGCTTGTACGTCAAGGGGGACTCCTGAGCATCGCGACTCAGGAGCCTCACTGGTCCTGTAGCCCCTCACCACTTGTCCCGTCCTGGTGATCCGGACGGTCCAATGGCGGCCAAGGTATGCGCGGGATCGGGCCCTGCCGACGTAGAGCATCACAGCAAGCAAGAAGGAAACAAGGCGAAGAAAGCAATGATACGTCTCCAATGTATCTATAATTTTTGATTGTTCCATGCTATTATATTATCTATTTTGGATGTTTCATATGCATTCATATGCTATTTTATATTATTTTTGGGACTAACCTATTAATCTAGTGCCTAGTGCCAGTTTCTGTTTTTCCTTGTTTTTTGAGTATTGCAGATAAGGAATATTAAACAGAGTCCAAACGGAATAAAATCTTCGGAATGATTTTTCTTGGACCAGAAGAAACCTGCCAGACTTGGAGATGAAGGCAGAAGACCTGCCGTGTGGCAACAACCCACCAGGGCATGCCCTAGGGGGGCGCCCCCCTGGCTTGTGGCCCCACGGCAAACCTCCTAACCCTATTCTTCGGCCTATAAATTCCCAAATATTCCCCCAATACCAAAAAGAGCCACGAAAATACTTTTCCGCCGCCGGAAGCCTCTGTTCCCGTGAGATCCCATCTTGGGGCCTTTTCCGGTAATCTGCCGGAGGGGGATTCGATCACGGAGGGCATCTACATCAACTCCATTGCCCCTCCGATGATGCGTGAGTAGTTCACCACAGACCTTCGGGTCCATAGCTAGTAGCTATATGGCTTCTTCTCTCTCTTTGTTCTTCAATACCATGTTCTTCATGATCTTCATGGAGATCTATCCGATGTAATACTCTTTTGCGGTTTGTTTGTCGAGATCCGATGAATTGTGGGTTTATGATCAGATTATCTATGAATATTATTTGAATCTTCTCTGAATTCTTATATGCATGATTTCATATCCTTGCAAGTCTCTTCGAGTTATTGGTTTGGTTTGGCCAACTAGATTGGTAATTCTTGCAATGGGAGAAGTGCTTGGTTTTGGGTTCAATCTTGCGGTGTCCTCACCCAGTGACAAAGTAGGGGTAGCGAGGCACGTATTTGTATTGTTGCCATCGAGGATAAAAAGATGGGGTTTTCATCACATTTCTTGAGTTTATCCCTCTACATCATGTCATCTTACCTAATGCGTTACTCTGTTCTTCATGAACTTAATACTCTAGATGCAGGCAGGAGTCGGTCGATGTGTGAAGTAATAGTAGTAGATGCAGAATTGTTTCGGTCTACTTGACACGGACGTGATGCCTATATGCATAATCATTTCCTTGGATATCGTCATAACTATTCGCTTTTCTATCAATTGCTTGACAGTAATTTGTTCACCCACCGTATTATTTTCCTTCAAGAGAGAAGCCTCTAGTGAAACCTATGGCCCCCGGGTCTATTTTCCATATTATATTTTCAGATCTATAAACCAAAAATACCAAAAATACAATGCTGCAATCTTTTTTACTTTTGTTTTACTTTCTGTTCTAGCAATCTTCTATATCTATCTCTATCAGATCTCATCCTTGCAAATAACCGTGAAGGGATTGACAACCCCTTTATAGCATTGGGTGCAAGTGTTTGATTATTTGTGTAGGTACATCTATTGGGGACTTGCTTGTATCTCCTACTGGATTGATACCTTGGTTCTCAACAACTAAGGGAAATACTTATCTACTTTGCTGCATCACCCTTTCCTCTTCAAGGGAAAACCAACGCAAGCTCAAGAAGTAGCAAGAAGGATTTCTAGCGCCGTTGCCGGGGTGATCTACATCAAGCCTACCAAGTACCCATCACAAACTCATCTCTTCCATTTACATTATTTGCCTTTTGCCTCTCGTTTTCCTCTCCCCCACTTCTAAAATGATTTTCAGAAAAGATTTGCCTTTTTATTTGCCCTTCTTCCATTCGTCTTTTCGTTTGCCTTTTGTTTGCTCGTGTGTTGGAACGCTTGAACTCATGGCTAGCCTTACAACTATCGCTAGTACTCCTGAAAGTGAAGTTCTTAATTTTAAGTAGAGGGAGGGAGAAAACTTAAAAGATGCTTGATAAAGAATTTGCAATGCTCAAAATAGATCTACTCGTAAGCAATCTACTACCGTTCTCCTTCCCAATTTTTATGTGGGTGTTTCTCCTTGGAATAGATATGTTTTGGACACCATTACGGGAGGAAATTTTTTGGGAAGCCATACCTTTGATTCTTATAATGCTATGACTAATTTGGTAGGCGCACCCCCACTCGTGGTTAATGAAACAATCTTAACTTTGGAACATATGATGCGAAGACTTGATGTTATTGAAAATAAAGTTGCTACTATAGAGCTCATTGAAAACTTGGATAAAAAGATTCATAATCATATTACTTAATATGGATCTAAGGTAGGAGTTACTTTAAAAAAACCTAAGGGAAAAAGAACCCATAGTTAATGAAAAACTGGATCAAGATTCCTATAGAATTGGAAAGCTAGAGGACATCATTACCAACTTGGGTTCCGCTTTTGACTCTGTTCAAACCACTCCAAAATTTTCTCCTTCTAAGACTTCCAAGTTTGTTTATGTTCCTAAAAATAAGGGTGAATCCTCTAGGAAAGAGGATGAAGATCTTAAGATGATAAGAGTTCACCCCAGCTTTATCAATATTGTTAGCGAACCTATTACCAGAAGTGAATCTCTTTAATTCTTGCCTAGGAGCATTATTATTGATAAGAACAAAGAACCTCCTAGGGTTTATAAGTGTGCAATTGAGGAGTTGCATACCAAAGATGACAATACCTAGATCTATTGCGTTATGCCTAGCTAAGGGCGTTAAACAATAGCGCTTGTTGGGAGGCAACCCAATTTTATTTTATGTTTCTGTTTTTTTGCTTCTGTTCTTGAGTGTTTTGCACATTATTACCTCTGTAGTAATTGTGTTTTATTGTTTTAATTAGTGTTTGTGCCAACTAAAACCTTTGGCATGGTTTACGGTGATTGTTGATTTGGTTTTGCTGAAAAACAGAAACTTTTGCGCTCAGTCCAGGAATTTTATAAATTCACCAGAGCGTAAACTGGATCTTATTTTTTTTACACAAGATTGATATAGAAATTTCCATGATTTTCCTAATTTTTCAGAATTTTTGGAGTTACAAAAGTATTCGAAGTCTACAGATTGCTACAGACTGTTCTGTTTTTGACAGATTCTGTTTTCTTTGTGTTGTTTGCTTATTTTGATGTATCTATGGGTTGTATCGGGGGGTATGAACCATGGAGAAGTTAGAATACAGTAAATATTACATAAATATAAATAAAGAATGAGTTCACAACAGTACCTAAAGTGGTGATTTATTTTTCTTATACTAACGGATCTCATGAGTTTTCTGTTGAGTTTTGTGTTGTGAAGTTTTCAAGTTTTGGGTAAAGATTTGATGGACTATGGAATAAGGAGTGGCAAGAGCCTAAGCTTGGGGATGCACAAGGAACCCCAATCCATATTCAAGGATAGCAAAGAGCCTAAGCTTGGGGATGCCCCGGAAGGCATCCCCTCTTTCGTCTTCAATCCATCGGTAAATTTACTTGAGGCTATATTTTTATTCACCACATGATATGTGTTTTTCTTGGAGCGTCTTGTATGATATGAGTCTTTGCTTTTTAGTTTGCCACAATCATCCTTGCTGCACACATCTTTTGAGAGGGACATGCATTAATCGTGAATTTATTAGAATACTCTATGTGCTTCACTTATATCTTTTGAGCTAGGCAATGTTGCTCTAGTACTTCACTTATATCTTTTTAGAGCACGGCGGTGTTTTATTTTATAGAAATAATTGAACTCTCGTACCTCACTTATATTATTTTGAGAGTCTCTTTAAACAGCATGGTAATTGGTTTAGGTTATGAATTTAGTCCTAATATAATGGGCATCCAAGAGGGATATAATAAAAACGTTCATATAAAGTGCATTGAATACTATGAGAAGTTGGATTCCTTGCATATAGTTTTGAGATATAATGATGGTGATGTTAGAGTCATGCTAGTGAGTAATTGTGGAATGGTAAAAATACTTGTGTTGAAGTTTGTGACTCCCGTAGCATGCACATATGGTGAACCGTTATGTAACGAAGCCGGAGCATGATTTGTTTAATGATTGTCATCCTTTGTGTGAGGGTCGGAAGCACGCGATGGTTTACTCCTACCAACCTCTCCCCTAGGAGCATGCGTCTAACACTTTGCTTTGATAACTAATAGATTTTTGCAATAAGTATGTGAGTTCTTTATGACTAATGTGAGTCCATGGATTATACGCACTCTCACCCTTCCACCTTTGCTAGCCTCTCTAATACCGCGCAACTTTCGCTGGTGCATTAAACCCACCTTCCTCAAAACAGCCACCATATACCTTCCTCAAAACAGCCACCATACCTTCCTATTATGGCATTTCCATAGCCATTCCGAGATATATTGCCATCCAACTTCCACCGTTCCCTTTTTTTATGACACGCACCATCATTTTCATATTGCTTTGCATGATCGTAAGACAGCTAGCATGATGTTTTCATGGCTTGTCCGTTTTTTGATGTCATTTACTATGCTAGATCGTTCCACATCCCGGTACACCACCGGAAGCATTCATATAGAGTCATATCTTGTTGTAGGTATCGAGTTGTAAGTAAATAAAAGTGTGATGATCATCATTATTAGAGCATTGTCCCATGTGAGGAAAGGATGATGGAAGCTATGATTCCCTCACAAGAAGGGATGAGTCTCCAGACTTTACAAATAATAAAAGAGGCTAATGAAGCCCAAATAAAAAAAAGAGGCCAAAGATGCCCACCAAAATAAATAAATAAAAGAGAAAAAAAATGAGAGAAAAGAGAGAAGGGACAATGTTACTATCTTTTTTCCACACTTGTGCTTCAAAGTAGCACCTTGATCTTCATGATAGAGAGTCTCCTATTTTGTCACTTTCATATACTAGTGGGAATTTTTCATTATATAACTTGGCTTGTATATTCCAATGATGGGCTTCCTCAAATTTCCCTAGGTCTTCGTGAGCAAGCGAGTTGGATGCACACCCACTTAGTTTCTTTTTGAGCTTTCATACACTTATAGCTCTAGTGCATCCGTTGCATGGCAATCCCTACTCACTCACATTGATATCTATTGATGGGCAACTCCATAGCCCGTTGATACGCCTAGTTGATGTGAGACTTTCTTCTCCTTTTTCCATACAACCTCCACCATATTCTATTCCACCCATAGTGCCATATCCATGGCTCACGCTCATGTATTGCGTGAAAGTTGAAAAGGTTTGAGAACATAAAAGGGGTGAAACAATTGATTGACTTGTCATCGGGGGTGTGCATGATTTAGATACTTTGTGTGGGGAAGATGGAGCATAGCCAGACTATATGATATTGTAGGGATAACTTTCTAAGGCCATGTTATTTTGAAAGGACACAATTGTTTGTTAGTATGCTTAAAGTATTATTGTTTTTATGTCAATATTGAGCTTTTGTTTTGAATCTTATGGATCTGAATATTCATTCCACAATAAAGAATATTACATGGATAAATATGTTAGGTAGCATTCCACATCAAAAATTCTGTTTTTATCATTTACCTACTCGGGGACGAGCAGGAATTAAGCTTGGGGATGCTTGATACGTCTCCAACGTATCTATAATTTTTGATTGTTCCATGCTATTATATTATCTGTTTTGGATGTTTTATATGCATTAATATGCTATTTTATATTATTTTGGGACTAACCTATTAATCTAGTGCCTAGTGCCAATTTCTATTATTTCCTTGTTTTTGAGTATTGCAGATAAGGAATATTAAACGGAGTCCGAACGGAATAAAATCTTCGGAATGATTTTTCTTGGACCAGAAGAAACCTGCCAGACTTGCAGATGAAGGCAGAAGACCTGCCGTGTGGTGACAAGCCACCAGGGCACGCCCTAGAGGGGGGCGCCCCCTGGCTTGTGGCCCCACGGCAGACCTCCTAACCCTATTCTTCGGCCTATAAATTCCCAAATATTCCCCCAATACCAAAAAGAGCCACGAAAATACTTTTCCGCCGCCGGAAGCCTTTGTTCCCGTGAGATCCCATCTTGGAGCCTTTTCCGGTAATCTGCCGGAGGGGGATTCGATCACGGAGGGCATCTACATCAACTCCATTGCCCCTCCGATGATGCGTGAGTAGTTCACCACAGACCTTCGGGTCCATAGCTAGTAGCTAGATGGCTTCTTCTCTCTCTTTGTTCTTAAATACCATGTTCTTCATGATCTTCATGGAGATCTATCCGATGTAATACTCTTTTGCGGTTTGTATGTCGAGATCCGATGAATTGTGGGTTTATGATCAGATTATCTATGAATATTATTTGAATCTTCTCTGAATTCTTATATGCATGATTTCATATCCTTGCAAGTCTCTTCGAGTTATTGGTTTGGTTTGGCCAACTAGATTGGTAATTCTTGCAATGGGAGAAGTGCTTGGTTTTGGGTTCAATCTTGCGGTGTCCTCACCGAGTGACAAAGTAGGGGTAGTGAGGCACGTATTTGTATTGTTTCCATCGAGGATAAAAAGATGGGGTTTTCATCATATTGCTTGAGTTTATCCCTCTACATCATGTCATCTTACCTAATGCGTTACTCTGTTCTTCATGAACTTAATACTCTAGATGGAGGCAGGAGTCGGTCGATGTGTGGAGTAATAGTAGTAGATGCATAATCGTTTCGGTCTACTTGACACGGACGTGATACGTATATGCATAATCATTGCCTTGGATATCGTCATAACTATTCGCTTTTCTATCAATTGCTTGACAGTAATTTGTTCACCCACCGTATTATTTTCCTTCAAGAGAGAAGCCTCTAGTGAAACCTATGGCCCCCGGGTCTATTTTCCATATTATATTTTCAGATCTATAAACCAAAAATACCAAAAATACTTTGCTGCAATCTTTTTTACTTTTGTTTTACTTTCCGTTCTAGCAATCTTCTATATCTATCTCTATCAGATCTCATCGTTGCAAATAACCGTGAAGGGATTGACAACCCCTTTATAGCGTTGGGTGCAAGTGTTTGATTATTTGTGTAGGTACATCTATTGGGGACTTGCTTGTATCTCCTACTGGATTGATACCTTGGTTCTCAACAACTGAGGGAAATACTTATCTACTTTTCGGCATCACCCTTTCCTCTTCAAGGGAAAACCAACGCAAGCTCAAGAAGTAGCAAGCAACCACACAATTCAACAGTTATTACAAGCATTAAGAGTTTTCGCAAATACAGACAAGTCTAACGCCTCCGCGAGGCATGATGAATGTTGCAGGAAAGGAACAAGGAGGAGGAATTAGGAGGAGCCGCCGCCATCACTCGTCCCGGCCGCGGGGAACTCGTCGTCGACATCGCTAGCATCATCTTCTTCACCGCTAACCCTTGCAGCTTCAGGAGGCGGAGGAACGGTGACGCGGGTGAACTTCTTCACCAGCGCCTCCAGGACGCCCTTCACTACCGCCGCAGCGCTGCTGCGGACCTCGGGGGCGACCGGGCGGATCACGTAGTAGAAGTCAAACCCCAGCTTGCGAAGGTGAAGATGGCTGAAGACGCGCGTCGCAGCCTCAGAAAAGAGGTCGCGGCACTCTCTCTCCAAGACCCCCTCTACCTTGGCAACGGCGCCCTCCAGTGCCTCGACAAGCTTCGAAGAGAGCTCCGCGAAGCCGCTCTCCGGAGCCACCAGGGGCTCCGTAAACCCTTCTCGACAGAGGGAGTGGAGCGCTTGGCGAAGCTTGAGCTCGACGGAGGGAAGGGCGCTGAGCTCCGCGGCCTTTTTCTCCTCGGCCTTGGTTAGAGCCTTTTCCATGGTGTCGAGCCGGGCCTTTTGCAGGGCAACCTCCCTCTCCCGCGCGTCCAGGCGCTCTCGCTCTGTGGCTCGGTCGTCCACCGCCTGGGACAGCTTGGAGTCCCGATCGGCAAGCTGGGCCTTGCAGGTCTTGAAGGCTTCCCCCTGCTGACGCAGCTGCTCCGCAAGCGCGGACTTTTCCTCCTGAAGAACCTTCAAGCGGGCCTCCGCCTCGTCACAACGCCTTACAGTAGACGTCGCGTCGGTTAGCGCCACCTCGTGGGCTGCCTTGGCTGACGCGGCCTCCTTCTCGCTCTCCACCGCGGTTGCCTTGGCTTGCCCCAAACCGACACGGCGGAGGCGTCGGCCTGGAGCCACCCGGAGAGGAGCCCCAGTTGTCCACTCGTGAGGAGATCTTCGGCGCTCCCGAGGGCATCCCGAACTTGACCCAGAGCGGTGAAGGCCCCATCTAGAACGTCAAGGCCGCGCGACGCAGAGATCAAGGCCTCGTCCGGAGGGGTCGCCTGAGCGATCACAGGAGGCGTCACCAGCGAGGCAGAAGCATGAGGAGCAGGAGGCTCCGGAGGCTGCGTCACAACCACATGCAAGGTGGATGCAGACGAGACCATGGGCAGCTGGCCCTCGGGGGCAGGCTCACGGCCAGCGACGCCGACGCGCCCCCAGAAGCAGGAGCGGCAGCACCAACGCGCATCGGGGGCTCTGCGGCGGTGACCAGGAGGGTTACCTCGTGAGCCCCCACCCCCTCGGAGGCAGGCGCCTCGTCAGGCGATGGCAGGACGACAGGAGCAGGCGGTGCATCGGAAGGCGCCTTCGGCTTGACGCCCGCCTTCTTCTTCCTCATCTTCAGCGCGGCGGTGCACCTGGTTACCAAGCAAAGGAAAATCATCAGCCCACAAGCTACCGGCAGGCGACCAAGGCCGAGCCGGATTACTTACTCTTCAACATCGACCCACTTCCTCTTCCTCTCCGCTCCGACGACGACGGGGGCACCCTCACCTTTCTCGGTGAGGGCACCACCGCGCGGGGGATAAGGAGCACTGTCCGCAAGGGCAACCGCTGGAGGGATCGCCATGGCCCCGGCCTCATCCGCCCTGCCCGCGGGCTGCGATCCGGGCAGGGGCGAGGCTGGCACTTCAACTGCCTTGCCGGCAGAGGTAGGGCACACCGGAGGAGACTCCGCTCCGCGCTTCCTAGGGGTTACCAGGCAGGCGGACCGTGTGGCACGAGGGGCCGGTCCTAGCCCCCTGAGGACCTTGGCGGGACACGGAGAACCTGCAGCAGAAGCTTCACCAACATCGTCGTCGTCTTCAAGGCCGCGCAAGAGCATGCTCTGTGACGGGGGGACGCCTCCACCGAATCGCCATCCGCCGTCTTCTCTGAATCCTCCCCGCCCGTGGTGTCGCCGGAGGACACCATCACCGGGTAGCCAAGACCCTCACCTGGGGAGAGCCCCAGTTCGTCGAAGATGGGCATCACGGCAACCAGGTCGTCCCTGTCATCGCGACGGTACAGTGGGGCGTAGGCGTCGGGAAGGTCTCCGGGGTCGCCGTTGAGCAGGACCGACACAGTCCTGTTCAGCTCCCCGGGGGTCATGCGTGCGGACCGAAGCCTGAGGTTGTCGCCGCTGCCTTGGTAGTCCCACAAGGGCCTCGAGTGCGACTGGAGAGGCGCCAGGCGCTGCATCAAGAACTCCTTCACTATCATCCCCCCAGTCAGCTTCTTGGCGCTGATGTCGTGAGAGATCCGCTCCAGGATGGGCCTGGCCCTGGGGTCGGAAAGCTTCACGGAGCTCCACGCAGGGGTCTTCTCCGGCAGCCCCTTCGGCAGATCCAAGCGGGAGTTGGTGCTCTTGAGATCCATGAAGACCCAGCGGTGCCTGAAGTTCTCCACCTTCTTCCCGGCCTTTAAGAGCATGTTACCGCTCTGGACCGCGACAAAGGAGACGCACGCCGATCGCTGGGCGCCATCGTGCACGCGCAAGCTGAAGAAATGGTGAAAGAGGGCCACCGAAGGCTTCACACCGACGAAAGCCTCGCAGTAGAAGGCGAAGACGGACAAGAGCAGGATGGAGTTGGGCTGGAGATGAAGGGCTTGGATCCCGTTGTGGTTGAGGACGGCGGTGAAGAACTTGGAGAAGGGTGGGACGAGCCCAGCGAAGATGCTATGGAGGAAGGAAGGATAGGCCGACCTGGCCGAAGGCCGCTTCTCTGAGGCGTCACCCCATATCAAAGTCCGCCCCCACTCATTGGTCTCGTCCGCCGTCGACGAGAGCACTGGGACGAGGTCTCCGTCCTTGGCAATGGTGGACTCCGAGAGCGTCGGTGAGGAGGAAGTGGAGCCCGAGCGGGAGCCATCAAGAGGTTCCCAGGGGCTGACGAAGCAAGAAGGAAGACGGCAAGGTGTCGAGATCTGGAGAGGCTTCTGCTAAGGCCGGAGATCTGGAAGTGGGAGCAAGAGCGCGGAAGGGGAAGGCAATAATGGCTTAGCGCTGGAAATCAGGCTTTTGTCGATTCGGGCAGAGACCGAAGGGACACAAGACACCCGACGCCAACCGCGCAACGTACGCAGCCCTGGCCCGCAGGCGTTTAGGGCCCGCGGTGCCTCAGGCCTTCCTCAAGGGCTTCGCCCGGAGACCAGCTCGAGCACGCCTTGGACCCGGGGGCTACTGTCGGCGTTCTAGGAATAGGGGTACCCAGACCTGCCTGCCTGCGGTCCTGGGCACGGCCCACCTCGTCAGCTAAGCGCAGCTGGCACTCAAGACAAGGCCCTCGCGAGGACCCGAGCTCGCGAGGAAGACAGCACCAAGACCAGCAAGGGGTAGGCCTCCTCAGGCCCCCTCCGGAGCGGCGGAGATCTCTATGAAGAGCTCGGCCTCAGGAGTCAAGGATGACGCAAGGAAGGACAAGCGGGCGCCAGCGCGCCAGGCGGGACAGTTTCCCCTTTGGTGCGAAGGAAGCAAGGACGTACGCAGGGCGGATGTCATCCAAAGGTTTCCCCTTTGGTGTGAAGGGTTCCCAAAGCGCCACCCAAAGGTTTCCATTCCGGTGCAACAAGACCACGACCACGAGCCCCGCAGGGCGGATGTCATCGCCGAGCCCACCTCTGCATCATCGACAGCCCCTTTGCAGGCGAAGACCACCTTTGGACAGGGCAGGGATGTACTCCTGTCCCCCTTCAAATTTGGCCGTTGTGGGATCCCTTCCCGCCATTGCGATAAGGGAAGAGGACCCGGGCCGCGGCTATACATAGAGGCTAGGTTGCACCGTAGAGGGGGGGACGAACACTCCACCACAAGAGTAGCAGAAGGCCAAGAACACCACTCGAGCGCCCTCACGAGGCCCCTCAACACTGTACTAGTTCATCCACCACACCTCCTCAAGAGGCAATCCACCAAAGCAGGAGTAGGGTATTACGCTTCGCAGCGGCCCGAACCTGGGTAAACCACCGTGTTCATCTTCTTCCTCGTCATCGTGCGAGTTCATCATCTGAACCATCGAGTAGCGAGCTAGGTAGGGCGAGGCTGCAGGGGATTGCTACTTCTCGAACATGCGTTGGTTTCCGTGAAGAGGAACGGGTGATGCAGCAAAGTAGATAAGTATTTCCCTCAGTTGTTGAGAACCAAGGTATCAATCCAGTAGGAGATACAAGCAAGTCCCCAATAGATGTACCTACACAAAGAATCAAACACTTGCACCCAACGATATAAAGTGGTTGTCAATCCCTTCACGGTTACTTGCAAGGATGAGATCTGATAGAAATAGATAGAATAGATTGCTTGAACGGAAAGTAAAACAAAAGTAAAAATAATGCAGCAAGGTATTTTTGGTATTTTTGGTTTTAGATCTGAAAGTATAAGATGGAAAATAGACCCGGGGGCCATAGGTTTCACTAGAGGCTTCTCTCATGATGGCAAGTATTACGGTGGGTGAACAAATTACTGTCGAGCAATTGATAGAAAAGCGAATAATTATGAAGATATCCAAGGCAATGATTATGCATATAGGCATCACGTCCATATCAAGTAGACCGAAACGATTCTGCATCTAGTACTATTACTCCACACATCGACCGACTCCTGCCTGCATCTAGAGTATTAAGTTCATGAAGAACAGAGTAACGCATTAGGTAAGATGACATGATGTAGAGGGATAAACTCAAGCAATATGATGAAAACCCCATCTTTTTATCCTCGATGGCAACAATACAATACGTGCCTCGCTACCCCTACTTTGTCACTGGGTGAGGACACCGCAAGATTGAACCCAAAACTAAGCACTTCTCCCATTGCAAGAATTACCAATCTAGTTGGCCAAACCAAACCAATAACTCGAAGAGACTTCAAAGATATGAAATCATGCATATAAGAATTCAGAAAAGACTCAAATAATATTCATAGATAATCTAAACATAAACCCACAATTCATCGGATCTCGACAAACACACCGCGAAAGAGTATTACATCGGATAGATCTCCATGAAGATCATGAAGAACATGGTATTGAAGAGCAAAGAGAGAGAAGAAGCCATCTAGCTACTAGCTATGGACCCGAAGGTCTGTGGTGAACTACTCACGCATCATCGGAGGGGCAATGGAGTTGATGTAGATGCCCTCCGTGATCGAATCCCCCTCCGGCAGATTACCGGAAAAGGCTCCAAGATTGGATCTCACGGGAACCGAGGCTCCTGGCGGCGGAAAAGTGTTTTCGTGGCTCTTTTTGGTATCCAGGGAATATTTGTGAATTTATAGGCCAAAGAATAGGGTTGGAGGAGCTGCCGTGGGGCCACAAGCTAGGGGGGCGCCCCCCTAGGGCGCGCCCCTGTGGCTTGTCGCCACACGGTGGCTCCCCTGCCTTGGTCTCCAAGTCCTCTGGGTTGCTTCTAGTCCAAGAAAAATTATTCCGAAGATTTTATTCCGTTTTGACTCCGTTTAATATTCCTTATCTGCAATACTCAAAAACAAGGAAAAAACAGAAACTGGCACTAGGCTCTAGATTAATAGGTTAGTCCCAAAAATAATATAAATAGCATATTAATGCGTATAAAACATCCAAAACAGATAATATAATAGCATTTAACAATCAAAAATTATAGATACGTTGGAGACGTATCAAGCATCCCCAAGCTTAATTCCTGCTCATCCTCGAGTAGGTAAATGATAAAAATAGAATTTTTGATGTGGAATGCTACCTAACATATTTATCCATGTAATATTCTTTATTGTGGCATGAATATTCAGATCCGTGAGATTCAAAACAATAGTCTAATATTGACATAAAAACAGTAATACTTCGAGCACACCAACAAGGCAAGTGTGTCCTTTTGAAATAACATGGCCTTAGAAAGTTATCCCTACAAAATCATATGGTCTGGCTATGCTCCATCTTCCCCACACAAAGTATCTAAATCATGCACAACCCCGATGAACAAGTCAAGCAATTGTTTTACACTTTTGGTGTTCTCAAACCTTTTCAACTCTCACGCAATACATGAGCGTGAGCCATGGATATAACACTATAGGTGGAATAGAATATGGTGGAGGTTGCAAGGAAAAAGGGAGAAGATAGTCTCACATCAACTAGGCGTATCAACGGGCTATGGAGATGCCCATCGATAGATATCAATGTGAGTGAGTAGGGATTGCCATGCAACAAATGCACTTAGAGCTATAAGTGTATGAAAGCTCAAAATGAAAACTAAGTGGTCGTGCAAGATGAAATTCCACTAGTTATATGAAAGTGACAAAATAGGAGACTCTCTATCATGAAGATCATGGTGCTACTTTGAAGCACAAGTGTGGAAAAAGATAGTAGCAATTGTCCCTTCTCTCTTTCTCTCACTTTTTTTTTCTTTTTTTTCCTTTTTTTATTTTGGTGGGCATCTTTGGCCTCTTTTTTTTATTTGGGCTTCGCTGGCCTCTTTTATTTTTTGTAAAGTCTGGATACTCATCCCAACTTGTGAGGGAATCATGGCTTCCATCATCCTTTTCTCACACGGGACAATGCTCTAATAATGAAAATCATCACACTTTTATTTACTTACAACTCAAAAAGAAAATTACAACTCGATACCTAGAACAAAATATGACTCTATATGCAAGATGAAAGTGATGGTGCATGTCATGAAAAACGGAACGGTGGAAGTTGCATGGCAATATATCTCGGAATGGCTATGGAAATGCCATAATAGGTAGGTATGGTGGCTGTTTGAGGAAAATATGGTGGCTGTTTTGAGGAAGGTGGGTTTGATGTACCGACGAAAGTTGCGCGGTACGAGAGAGGCTAGCAAAGGTGGAAGGGTGAGAGTGCATATAATCCATGGACTCAACATTAGTCATAAAGAACTCACATACTTATTGCAAAAGTCTATTAGTTATCAAACAAAGCATTAGATGCGTGCTCCTAGGGGAGAGGTTGGTAGGAGTTAACCATCGCGCGCTCCCGACCCTCACACAATGGTTGACAATCATTAAACAAATCATGCTCTGACTTCGTTACATAACGGTTCACCATACGTGCATGCTACGGGAATCACAAACTTCAACACAAGTATCTCTTCCAATTCACAACTACTCACTAGCATGACTCTCATATTACCATCTCTATTATCTCAAAACTATATGCAAGGAATCAAACTTCTCATAGTATTCAATGCACTTAATATGAAAGTTTTTATTATATCCCTCTTGGAAGCCCATTATATTAGGACTAAATTCATAACCTAAACAAATTACCATGCTGTTTTAAGAAACTCTCAAAATAATATAAGTGAGGTATGAGAGTTCAACAATTTCTATAAAATATAACACCACCGTGCTCTAAAAAGATATAAGTGAAGCACTAGAGCAACATTGCCTAGCTCAAAAGATATAAGTGAAGCACATAGAGTATTCTAATAAATTCACGATTCAGCGTGTCCCTCTCAAAAAGAATGTGTGCAGCAAGGATGATTGTGGCAAACTAAAAAAGCAAAGACTCATATCATACAAGACGCTCCAAGCAAAACACATATCATGTGGTGAATAAAAATATAGCCTCAAGTAAATTTACCGATGGATTGAAGACGAAAGAGGGGATGCCTTCCGGGGCATCCCCAAGCTTAGGATTTTTGGTATCCTTGAATATGGCTTGGGGTGCCTTGGGCATCCCCAAGCTTAGGCTCTTGCCACTCCTTATTCCATAGTCCATCAAATCTTCACCCAAAACTCAACAGAAAACTCATGAGATCCGTTAGTATAAGAAAAATAAATCACCACTTTAGGTACTGTTGTGAACTCATTCTTTATTTATATTTGTGTAATACCTACTGTATTCTACCTTCTCCATGGTTCATACCCCCCGATACAACCCATAGATACATCAAAATAAGCAAACAACACAAAGAAAACAGAATCTATCTAAAACAGAACAGACTGTAGCAATCTATAGACTTCGAATACTTCTGTAACTCCAAAATTTCTGAAAAATTAGGAAAATCAGGGAAATTTGTATATAAATCTTGTGTAAAAATTTCAGATCAAAAACACGTTCCAGTGAATTTACAAAATTCCTGGACTGAGAGAAAAAGTTTCTGTTTTTCAGAAAAATCAAATTGCAAACACCGTAGACCATCCCAAAGGTCTTACTTGGCTCAAACACTAATTTAAACAAGAAAACACAATTATTACAGAAGTAATAATGTTCAAAACACACCAAAACTGAAACAAAAGACAGAAAGCAATAATAAAATTGGGTTGCCTCCCAACAAGCGCTATTGTTTAACGCCCCTAGCTAGGCAAAACGCAATAGATCTAAGTATTGTCATCTTTGGTATGCAATCCATAAGTAGCTCTCATAATAGATTCATAAGGTAATTTTATTTTCTTTCTAGGAAAGTGCTCCATGCCTTTCCTTAATGGAAATTGGAATCTAATATTTCCTTCCTTCATATCAATAATTGCACCAATCGTTCCAAGGACAGGTCTACCAAGAATAATAGGACATGTAGGATTGCAATCTATATCAAGAACAATGAAATCTACGGGCACATAATTCCACTTTGCAACAATAAGAACATCATTAATCCTTCCCATAGGTTTCTTTATAGTGGAATCCGCAAGATGCAAATTTAAGGAACAATCATCAAATTCACGGAAACCTAGCACATCACATAAAGTTTTTGGAATCGTAGAAACGCTAGCACCCAAATCACACAAAGCATGGCACTCATAATATTTAATTTTAATCTTAATAGTAGGTTCCCACTCATCATAAAGCTTCCTAGGTATAGAAACTTCCAACTCAAGTTTTTCTTCAAAAGATTTCATCATAGCATCAACAATATGTTTAGTAAAAGCTTTGTTCTGATTATAAGCATGAGGAGAATTCAACATGGATTGCAACAAGGAAATACAATCAATCAAAGAGCAGATATCATAATTAAAGTCCTTGAAATCCAAAAGAGTGGGTTCATTGCTACTTAAAGTTTTGACCTCTTCAATCCCACTTTTATCAATCTTAGCATTAAGATCTATAAACTCCGAATCATTGGGACGCCTTTTAACTAAAGTTGACTCATCTCCAGTCCCATATTTATAAAGATTTACATTAGAAAACAAAGATTCAATAGGATTCACATCAATCACTTTAAGATCTTCATCAATATTATCACGAGAACACACTTTTTCAAGCCATTCACGCTTAGCACGTATTCTAGCGGTTCTTTCCTTACATTCATCAATAGAAATTCTCATAGCTTTTAAAGACTCATTAATATCATGCTTGGGTAGAATAGATCTAATTTTCAAAGAATCAATCTCAAGAGAAATTCTATCAACGTTCCTAGCCAAATCATCAATCTTGAGCAATTTTTCTTCAATCATAGCATTGAAACCCTTTTGAGAACTAATAAATTCTTTAATATTATTCTCAAGATCAGAGGGCATCTTATTATAATTTCCATAAGAATTGCGGTAGGAATTACCATAATTATTAGAGGAATTACTAGGAAACGACCTAGCATTGAAATTACCTCTATACGCGTTATTACCAAAATTGTTCCTACCAACAAAGTTCACATCCATAGATTCATTATTATTTCCAATCAAAGAAGACAAAGGCATATCATTAGGATCAATAGGAGCACTCTTACTAGCAAACAATTTCATCAATTCATCCATCTTGTCACTCAAAGTATTAATCTCTTCAATAGCATGCACCTTTTTACTAGTAGGAGATCTTTCGGTATGCCATTGAGAGTAATTTGCCATAATATTATCTAGGAGTTTAGTAGCTTCTCCTAATGTGATTTCCATAAAAGTACCACCCGCGGCGAAATCTAAGAGATTCCTAGAAGCAAAATTCAATCCAGCATAGAAAATTTGTATAATCATCCATAAACTCAAACCATGCGCGGGGCAATTTCTAATCATTAGTTTCATCCTCTCCCAAGATTGTGCAACATGCTCATGATCAAATTGCTTAAAATTCATTATATTGTTCCTAAGGGAGATGATCTTAGCGGGCGGAAAGTACTTGGAAATAAAAGCATCTTTACACTTATTCCATGAATCAATACTATTTTTAGGCAAAGATGAAAACCAAGTTTTAGCACGATCTCGTAGTGAGAACGGGAATAGCTTCAATTTAACAATATCGTTATCCACATCTTTCTTCTTTTGCATATCACACAACTCAACGAAAGTATTTAGATGGGATGCGGCATGTTCATTAGCAAGACCGGAAAATTGTTCTTTCATAACAAGATTTAGCAAAGCAGCATTAATTTCATAAGATTCCGCACTAGTGGCGAGAGCAATCGGAGTACTAATAAAATCATTATTATTAGTATTGGAAAAGTCACACAACTTGGTATTCTCTTGAGTCATCGTGACAAAGCAAGCAATCAAGCACACAAGCAAACGAAAAGACGAACGGAAGAAGGGCGAATAAGAAGGCAAATCTTTTTGGAAAATCGTTTTAGAAGTGGGGGAGAGGAAAACGAGAGGCAAATGGCAACTAAAGTAAATGCAAGAGATGAGTTCGTGATGGGTACTTGGTGGGCTTGATGTAGATCTCCCCGGCAACGGCGCCAGAAATCCTTCTTGCTACTTCTCGAGCATGCATTGGTTTCCGTGAAGAGGAACGGGTGATGCAGCAAAGTAGATAAGTATTTCCCTCAGTTATTGAGAACCAAGGTATCAATCCAGTAGGAGATACAAGCAAGTCCCCAATAGATGTACCTACACAAAGAATCAAACACTTGCACCCAACGCTATAAAGGGTTGTCAATCCCTTCACGGTTACTTGCAAGGATGAGATCTGATAGAAATAGATAGAATAGATTGCTTGAATGGAAAGTAAAACAAAAGTAAAAATAATGCAACAAGGTATTTTTGGTATTTTTGGTTTTAGATCTGAAAGTATAAGATGGAAAATAGACCCGGGGGCCATAGGTTTCACTAGAGGCTTCTCTCATGATGGCAAGTATTACGGTGGGTGAACAAATTACTGTCGAGCAATTGATAGAAAAGCGAATAATTATGAAGATATCCAAGGCAATGATTATGCATATAGGCATCACGTCCATATCAAGTAGACCGAAACGATTCTGCATCTAGTACTATTACTCCACACATCGACCGACTCCTGCCTGCATCTAGAGTATTAAGTTCATGAAGAACAGAGTAACGCATTAGGTAAGATGACATGATGTAGAGGGATAAACTCAAGCAATATGATGAAAACCCCATCTTTTTATCCTCGATGGCAACAATACAATACGTGCCTCGCTACCCCTACTTTGTCACTGGGTGAGGACACCGCAAGATTGAACCCAAAACTAAGCACTTCTCCCATTGCAAGAATTACCAATCTAGTTGGCCAAACCAAACCAATAACTCAAAGAGACTTCAAAGATATGAAATCATGCATATAAGAATTCAGAAAAGACTCAAATAATATTCATAGATAATCTAAACATAAACCCACAATTCATCGGATCTCGACAAACACACCGCGAAAGAGTATTACATCGGATAGATCTCCATGAAGATCATGAAGAACATGGTATTGAAGAGCAAAGAGAGAGAAGAAGCCATCTAGCTACTAGCTATGGACCCGAAGGTCTGTGGTGAACTACTCACGCATCATCGGAGGGGCAATGGAGTTGATGTAGATGCCCTCCGTGATCGAATCCCCCTCCAGCAGATTACCGGAAAAGGCTCCAAGATTGGATCTCACGGGAACCGAGGCTCCTGGCGGCGGAAAAGTGTTTTCATGGCTCTTTTTGGTATCCAAGGAATATTTGTGAATTTATAGGCCAAAGAATAGGGTTGGAGGAGCTGCCGTGGGGCCACAAGCCAGGGGGGCGCCCCCCCCCCCCTAGGGCGCGCCCCTGTGGCTTGTCGCCACACGGTGGCTCCCCTGCCTTGGTCTCCAAGTCCTCTAGGTTGCTTCTGGTCCAAGAAAAATTATTCCGAAGATTTTATTCCGTTTGGACTCCGTTTAATATTCCTTATCTGCAATACTCAAAAACAAGGAAAAAACAGAAACTGGCACTAGGCTCTAGATTAATAGGTTAGTCCCAAAACTAATATAAAATAGCATATTAATGCATATAAAACATCCAAAACAGATAATATAATAGCATGGAACAATCAAAAATTATAGATACGTTGGAGACGTATCAGGGATCTTCGCACATGCCCCTGTGTTCGAACCTTGAGGGTCTTGTGGAACCTGAAATCCGACAACCTAATCGGTACCACCGAGAATTATGTATCGATCTCACCGAGATTCAAAAGTTACTGCCTTTTGGTCACTTCGGTACCACCGAGTTTTACACTTCGGTGTCTCCGAGTTGGTCACTTTAGGTGTAACGGTTGGATTTTTGGGGATGCCTATATATACCCCTTCACCACCACCCACTCGAAAGAGAAGCACTCAGAACTCTTCCATACTTGCCCCATCCAATTTTCTGAGAGAGAGCCACCTACTCATGTGTTGAGATCAAGCTATTCCACTCCATCCATATGAATCTTGATCTCTATCCTCCCCAAGTTGCTTTCCACCAATTCAATATCTTCCACCAAAGCCAAATCTATGAGAGAGTGATTGTGCGTTGAGGAGTCTATCATCTTGAAGCACAAGAGCAAGGATTTCCTCAACATTGCCGAGCCTATTACCTTTTGGAGGGTGGTGCCTCCTAGATTGGTTAGGTGTTGCTTGGGAGCCTCCTACTTCGTGTTGTGGAGTTGAACCAAGAAGTTTGTACGGGCAAGGAGATCGCCTATTTCGTGCAGATCTACCCATAGTGAGGCTAGTCCTTCGTGGACGGAAGCCGTTATGGAATAGTCAAGGTTGCTACTTCGTGGAGCCCTCCGTGGACTCTCGCAACCGTTACCCTCTGTGGGTTGAAGACTCCATAAACGTGGACATACGATAGCACCACCTATCAGAACCAGGGGAAAAATCTTTGTGTCTACAAATGCTGTTTGATCTTCCTTCCTACCCTCTACTACATAAGCTTGTTGTTACTTTCCGCTGCTATACTCTTAGAAATGTATGTGTAGGGTGTACTTGACTTGCTATCATTGCTAAAATCTACCAACACTTAAAATTGGGAAAAGGTAGAATTTTTATTTGTCAACTAGTCTAATCACCCCCCTCTAGACATACTTTCGATCCTACAAGGTTTCCTTTACCAAACGAAGTCCAATTGCCACAAAACTTTTTGATGATTTTTTTTGGACCAATACAAGACCTAGAAACTTTGGGAGATGGCCGAGAGCTGCACCAGGGCCCCACAACCCATCAGGGCGCGACCCTAGGGGGGCGCCCTGATGGCTTGTGGCCCCCGGGTGGCCCTTCCCACCTCGTTCTCTAGCCTATCAATTCTCTTATATCATCGAAACCCTTAATCAAGTCCAGAAACCCTTTTTCCGCCACCGCAACTCTCTATTCCATCGGGAGGCCATCTGGAGCTCCGTTCCGGCACCCTGCCGAAGGAGGGATCGATCACGGAGGGCCTCTACATCAACCTTGCTACCCTCATGATGATGTGTGAGTAGTTCACCACAGACCTATGGGTCCATAGCTAGTACCTAGATGACAATCTCTCTCTCTTATGATCTTCAATACAATGATCATCGCATCTTCGCTTTGATCTATCCGATGTAATCCTTTTGTGCGGTGTGTTTGTTGGGATCCGATGAATTGTTGGTTTATGTTCAGATTATTCATGAAAAGTATTTGAGATATCTCTGATATATATATTGTCTCTTAATTGCATGATCATTATAGCTTCGTAATTCTCCCCAATCTGTTGAAATAGTTTGGCCAACTAGATTGATATTTCTTCGGTCATTGCCATGAACATCGCATAACTATCCGCTTTTCTATCAATTGCCCAACAGTAATTTGTTACCCACCGTACGTTTCCTACATGAGAGATGCAACTAGAGAACACTATGCCCCCGGGTCTATTCACTTATATATTTACAAAAGCTATTTCTACATTGCTGCCATTATTTATTATTTATTTTATTTTGCAATTTACAATTATCAACAATTATCTACACAACTCACTTGCTTGCAAATAACGAGATCAAGGGGATTGACAACCCTCTTGCCCGCGTTGGGTGCAAGTTGTTTGTTCTTTTGTGTGCAGTCACTGAAGACGGTTGAGGATTGATATTCCTATTGGTTTTATAAACCTTGGTTTCATAACTGAGGGAAATACTTACCCACTTTGTGCTGCAATAACCCATTCCTCTTCACGGAAAACCCAACGCAAATCACAAGTATCAGGAAGGATTTCTGGCGCCGTTGCCGGGGAATATCATCATCAACTATCAAGTAGCTTCGCACGAATTTTCATTCACTTGTTCTTCTTTTTATTTGCTTTTATATTTATCTTGTCTCATAAAAATCAAAAATACAAAAATATTTATCTTTGCTTGTTACTTTGCTTGCTTGCCTAGCTACGTTATCTTTATAATGTGATTCATGATAGTTCCTTGAATGAAAAGCATGATTGTCATGTTGTTAGTATGAATTCTATGAATATTAATTGTGCTAATGATCATGATTGGGGTGATAATCATGTTGTTCATTGTGATGTCGGTAATTCTGAGCTTCATGTTGAATCTATTATTGACAATTACATTTGTAATAGTACTAAAAGTGGGTTTGGAAGAGCGTCAACTTTATTTAATGTTAATCCCACTACCTTGAATGATTGTAAAACTTTTGTGCATGTGGTCATAGAGAAAATATTTTATATGATAGCTATATTTTTGAATTTTAATATGATCCTACATGTAATTATTATGAGAGAGGCGAATATGGTTATAGAAATTCTCACGTTACTCACTTACCTCCCTTGATATTCACATTATTAATGCTTCAATCTTCTTATTTGCATATGCTAGATTTCACTTGTCTTGAGAATTTGTTTTCCTATAAAATGCCTATGCATAGGAAGTATGTTAGACTTAGATGTGTATTTCACATGCTATATGAACTCTCTTTGTGCTTCAATTATTATCCTTTATGTGAGCATCATTGAAATCTCAAGCCTATCTTGATGGCTATAAAGAAAGAGCTTGTTGGGAGACAACCCAATAGTTATGTTTCTTTTTAATTTATATTTGTTTGTGATAACATGATTATTGCCTATGTAATGATTATTTTTTATGTTTTAATTAGTGTTTGTGCCAATTAAAGCCTTTGGGATGACTCACATGATGAGTAGAATTGATACGGTGCGAAAACATAAACTTTAACGTCCAGTACATGAATCGTCGTTTTTCACTGGAACGTGATAATTATCTGAAATTTTTACACAGTATTACTCTGAAAATTCTTTAGGTTGTCCTAAGTTTTCAGAATTTTTAGAGTTACAGAAGTATACCATCTACATATCTTCATAGACTGTTCTGTTTGAGACAGATTCAGTTTTTGCTTGCATAGCTTGCTTGTTTTGATGATGCTATGGAGTGTATTGGTGGGTATAAGCCATAGAGAAGTTAGAATACAGTACCTATTATACAATTATAAAATTGGAATCAATTTACAACAGTACCTAAAGTATTTGATATGTTTCTTATACTAACGGATCTCACAAAGTTTTGTTGAGTTTTGTGTGATTGAAGTTTTCAAGCTTTGGGTGTTATCGCGATGGACAAAGGAATAAGGAGTGGAAAGAGCCTAAGCTTGGGGATGCCCAAGGCACCCCAAGGTAATATTCTAAGGAATACTCAAGAGTCTAAGCTTGGGGATGCCCCGGAAGACATCCGCTCTTTCGTCTCAATCCATCGGTATGCCACTTGAAGCTATATTTTTATTCGTCACATGATATGAGTTTTGCTTGGAGCGTCTTTTGCTTTTGTTTGCTTTTACTTTCAGGTTGCCACAATCATGTTTTGCTGGACACACCTATTTAAGAGAGACACACATTCATCATAATTTGTTAGAATACTCTATGTGCTTCACTTGTATCTTTTGAGCATAGCAGTTGCTCTAGTACTTCACTTATATCTTTTTGAGCACGGTGGTGTGTAGATTTTATAGAAATAATTTCACTCCCGCTCTTCACTTATATTTGTTTGAGTGTTAATAAACAGTGACGGTAATTTGCATGGATCATAAGACTAGTCCAAAAATATTAGGTATTCAATGAGTGATAATTAAGTTCATCATGTAGCGCATAGAGAAGTTGAGGATTAATAATACTAGTCATCGACCCGTGCATCTGCATGGGCTAGAATTCCAAACATGTAGAAATCTAAAAATATCTATATGACATCCATTCCACATGAATCTTTTAGAATTCAAAATATAGTAAAACATAAAAAATTGTTTAAAAAACTATAATTAATTCTATGGAGTAGTATTTATCATACGGAAAGGAAAAAATATTACTGGGTTAAATACCTAAGTCTTTGCGGTAGAATATTTGAAGTGATTTTTTAGGGCATCGATCATTTAAGATAGTATAGGTGAGGCGTTCATCTATATATGTTTACCATGATGATAAAAAGTGAAACTATGTTGAAATAATCATAAAGATGAAAATTACACATTCGACAGACTAATCCATGTCAAAGAGAAACAAACAAAAACATGCATGGTGGAGTCAATATATTCGCTTAGTCCTATAAATTTAGCAAACGCATACTATCATGTACTTAATAAATATGTCCCATATTTCTAATAGTTACACATTTCAGGTACTAAATTGTATGAGTGTGATTTTTTTTTGGAGGAACAACAACAGTGGTCATATTTTTCCATCCAATCCTAAGAAAATAATTAATATGATCAGAGTGTAGGTTGGTCCAACCAATGTATCACCAGAAAATTTATAGTAGTGAAGGATAACACAACTCTTGTAACTACATACATAAATTAGTCATTTTGTTCATCTCCAAATCTAGTTGGCAATGAAATATGTCAAATAGAGCTACAATATCCAGCTAACAATTATTAGCATAAAAAATTGTAACGACTCATTTTGTAGAGGAGTATGTAGCACGAAGGGTTATCATACATATACACTGAAAATTCTTTCTTCAGGGGATAACAAAATAATATTATGATACTGACAGGATAAAATAAATATAAGCGTCCAGTATATTTGCATGAAAACCAATGTAATTGGAGGCATTGTTTTGCAGACATGGATGTGGAACCTCCCACATACCTTCCAACACATGCAATTGCGTTGCTCTTCTCACTGCTAGTAGGATGGTATTAGCAAAATAAAGAATAGCACTACAAAATTAAATATTGTGAGAATCATGGTATTATTCGGCAACCCATACTGACAGGATGCCTGGATGGCGAGGTAGCAAGGAGGCGCCAAACTCCAGCGAAGAAACAATATGTGATTATTCCTTTTCTAATCTAAGAAAAAAAGCGACGTGGGACTAGGGGATGGTACGCATTATGCAAAACCGATATCTAGATGTGTTTATTCTGTTGAACTTGCACGTGGGTATCTTGGTGTTTTTTGTTTGACACGAGGACACTTTTTTTCCTCTGTTGTACGTGATGGATGCACTTTTAGTTTTTGAAGGAACTCACGTGGTGTTGAGGACTCATTTGTTTTGGTACATGATGGACATTGGTGTTGAGAAATTTGAGGAGTCTTTTTTTTCTTTTCTATGTGATAATGCACTTTTAGTTTTTGAAGGAACTCATGTGGTGTTGAGGACTCACTTTTTTTGGTATGTGGTGGACATGGATGTTGAGAAATCCTTTTTTTGGGGACCTGCTGCACGTAGTTTTTATTTTTGATGGAACATGCACATGGCTGTTGAGGTCTCTTCCCTATACGTGTAGGTATATTCCTTTTAATGTATATGGTGCTTTTCTTAAAGAACGTTGTTCTAAAATATCATAACCATCAATTTTTAAATCTAACGGTTAAACTAATCTTGCTTATGTGGATTAACATGGAGGCTCTTATGTTGCATCCAATTAGTAAATATAAGATTGATGTAGTAATCTAAAAAGGTGTAAGTTTAAAATTATTAATTTATAAAAGTGTTGATATTCAGAGAGGTTAATGTTTTTATTTGTCTAAAAATTAAAGAGGCATGGCAATGATGTGTGAGCATTTCTATTCCTCGTTGAAATCCTAGTGTTGTTTCGGGTCGGAAGCGTGCGATGGTTAACTCCTACCAACCTCTTCCCTCGGGGCATGCGGGGAGTACTTTGATTTGTGATAAAACTAATAAAACTTTGCAATAAGTATATGAGTTCTTTATGACTAATGTGAAACCATGGACATACGCAATCACACCTTTTCATATTTGTTAGCCTCTTTGGTACCGTGCATATCCCGTTCTCACCTCAATGATCGGTGCAACTTTCGCCGGTGCATCCAAATCCCGTGACATGATACGCTCTGTTTCACATAAGCCTCATTATATATTCCTCAAAAAATCCACCATACCTATCTATCATGGCATTTCCATAGCCATCCCAAGATATATTGCCATGCAAATTCCATCGTCACTTCACATGACTAGTTGTTCATCATCATATTGCTTTGCAAGATCATATCACTAGTGCAGCCACGCGCTATACAAACGGTTTTTATCCACTTTCCGTGACGTAGTCTTAAACCGTCGCCTTGCATGTGTGGGTGATGGGGGGGCTATACCACACGACAACCAAAACCCATCGGCGATGCCTGCACCCAGTCACACACGATGGGCAAAAATATATCATTTGCGATTCGAAGGGCCATCACAAACAAACATATTGGGGAAGACGTGTGAGATGAGCTTATCATCCCACACAGGGAATCCCAAGGTTACGTCTCCATTCGTATTGCAAATCACACACAATTTTCTGCATAACATCATTTGTGATAGGGCTGGTCACCACACGCGATAGTTATAATTCTATCTTTTGTGTTATTCAAAACATCACTCACGGTGTCTAGAAGAAATTGTTTGGCATTGGGCTGCCCATCACACACACATGATATACAAAAACATTTGTGATTGGGTGTCCTAACACACATAGTGGTCGAGCAGAATTCATGTGTGATTCCTCATAGATCCAACACGCCAACTTTGTAGAAACCGTGTGGGTTTGTTGATGTCATCGCTCACGGTGTAGTCCTAGAAACCGTCTGGAATGGGAACCCCAATAATAAGCCTGAATACTCTATTATTTATAATCCATTTAGTAATCAAATTAACATTACATATCAAGCACAAAATATATTCCTTATTCGTAGTATGGTAACCAGGATTTCATAATTGAATTACAACAGGGTACAACATCATATAGGCATATACTGCCTAGCTACCCAATTGCAAAACAGGACAAAGTTTCAAATGCAACATCTAAAACCTTTGGAAATTAAGTATCATCATATACGATAAATAGACAGATGAGTCTCATCTAGAAAATTGTTAAAGCGGAAGGCAAATATTGAACCTTCAATGATGTTGAAGGTCCTCGCAACTTTTGGCCAGTGCCTGTGGATGATTGCCCGCCCATCCTTCGTCCTCTTGAGGAAGACTTCAAGATTATACCGTGGGTGCTTTCTGAATACCTTCCTCGCCTCTTGATCATACAGGTGGTTTGAGACGTAATAATCGATGAACTACCTTGAGAAGGACTGAAAACAAACATATGCGTAAATATTTTTTCTAAAATTTGAAATGCCCCAAAGGGAAAAGGACAAGGTGAAAGAGATGGTACCATCCTATAGTTGACTGATGTCTTCTTCATTGTGCAGACAAACATCTTGTTGTTTTTCGTAGCTAGTTTCTTTATCTTAACAATCTTTTTGAGTTTCTTGATTTGACTGATATTCAAGGACACCTCATTTCCCCACATGCAAAAAGGGTCGAAGAGTGGGTCTAAACCTCTACAGCAGGACCTACATGTGCAAGAACAAATTATTAAAAATAGTAATATTACAATGGTTCCTGCAATTGCACAATAATGTGCTATTAGCCAAACGACCATGGATGTGCAAACCTCGATGGTAAACTTCAATGTCCCCCATTGTTTCCACCTGCAACATATTTAATACAAATATTGATCTGGTTATAAGTGATATTTGGCATACTATCATTGAAATATGTTAATGGAAAATAAACACATTGCGGATCCAACAGATTAATTTTAGCCACATGGAAAAGCCAGTTATCTAAACCAAGCGTGCTAAGAACTAGGAAATATTGCATAATTGTACAATATGAAATATTTCACATGTATTTAGTACATCTAAATTCGATTTATTCATCACAAGCATAACAATACAAAATTGTACCAACAACAATTGAACATCACATTGCAGAATTGAACTAAATAGTTAAATGATCACCATAACAAATGAACGAAACAGCTAACTAATTAAGCACCACATTGCACAATAGAACATATTAAAAGGGCAGGTTGCAGTAGCATTACATTGGATATTTTGCTAGAATTTCTAAATGAAAGGCAGTAGCGGCACACGCAACAGGTAAACGAAACATGCTTAACCGGCGTAGCTAGGTGAACATAGGTCCTTAGTGATAAAGCTAAGAAAAACAAGCTATTCCTCATCATCGGAGATATCGATGATGGTGGCCTCCTTCAACTTGGAAGAGGGCCCGGCCTCCGCACCATGGGTGGACCCCTCGTAGTGGTGAGTGGCTTGATCCTACCCCGGCACCAACATGCCGGCTCTGGGGTTGAGGTAAGCACGGGCGCGCTAAGAAAACACATCAAAGTCTTCGTCGAACGCACCGGCGGTGCCTTCGTGAAAAGACCACGAGCTGTCATTTATAGCAGCCAATCGCATGGCTACGTCAATGCGCGAGGCGTCGACGGTGGCCTCGACGGCGAGGTGCTCCTCCAAGATCTGGGGGTTGGCACGCATTGAATCCATTGCTGGCTCATCTGCGCGTGCAACCGCGATTTGCTTCTCCACTGTCAAATGCTCTTTGAGATCCTGGCTATACTGCGTGCACAACTAGGGAAAACCTTATACACAGAAGTTTGGAGGATGCACTACTAGGGAAAACCTTATACACAGAAGTTTACCAGTAGCGCTTGTTAAAATGAGGCGCTACTGCTATATAACAGTAGCGCGGTGTGAAAAAGATCGCTACTGTTATATATATAGCAGTAGCGCGTCCCATATAAAAAGCGCTACTACTATACCTGCCACACCGTTGCCTACAGGCTAGGTATAGTAGTAGCGCCCATCTACAGACAGCGCTACTACTAAGAAAATAATAGTAGCGCGTTTTAAGGGGCCAGCACTGCAACTAAGAAAAGAAAAAAAGGAAAGAAAAAAAGAAAAGGAAAATTAAAGAAAAAGAAAAAATGAAAGCAATAGCAGCAGCGCCTGTTCTGGAAGGCGCTATAGTTACATTAGCTATAGCGTGTTTCTCGTACACGCGCTATAGATAAGTTAACTATAGCAGCAGCGCTTTCCTATAACACGCGCTGTGACTAAGTAGCTATAGCGCTTTTGCAGGAACCGCGCTACGGCTAAGTTTGACTTACCCCTGCGCGGGCGTCCCTCCTTCCCCAATTCCCCATTCCCTCAGCGCCCCTGCTCCCTTGCCGCCACTGCCTCCGTTGCCGTCACCAGAGCCGCCACCGGAGCCGCGCGCCGTCACCGTCACCGGAGCCGCCACCGGAGCCACGCGCCCTCGACGCCCCCGGAGCCACCCTCGTCCGCTCCTCGCCGCCCCTGCCTCCCTCGACGCCCCTGCCTCCCTCACCGTTACCGGAGCCGCCGTAAACGCCACCGGAGCAACCCTCGACGCCCTCCCCGCCACCGTCTCCCCAGAGCACCCTCTCGGTAAGCCCCCACCCCTCCTCTCTAGGTTAATTTACTTAGGTGAATTTAGTTATGAACCCTAGCTAGGTTTAAGCAGAGTAGTAGTGGTACGGTAGGTGAATACTTTGCAAGAGGGTAGTGGGTTAATTTACTTAGGTGAATTTAGGTATGAACCCTAGGTTTAAGTATGAACCCTAGGTTTTGGTATGAAACCTAGGTAGCTAGGTTTTGGTATGAACCCTAGGTAGCTATTTTGATATATATGAATTCAGCTAGATATCAAATTAGGACAGAAATATTATTCTAGGGTAGTACAGAAATTTTTTCATTTTATCATTATAGAGCACTAAAGTTAACTGAATTTTGTTCTATTAGTAGTTAACTGATTTTTTTTTCATTTCATCATTGTAGAGCACTAAAGTTAAATGAATTTGTTCTATTAGTAGTTAGCTGAATTTGCTTCTACACTTAGTTTTTGAATTAGCTTGTGAAATTTGGACATGTATATTTGGACATGTGGTTGCTCGTGTATATTTGGACATGTGTTGCGGTGTCCAAGATGGATATTTGAAAATTGTTTGCAGGGAATGATTTCGAGTGGCCTATGTTTTGCCGGAATGTTGATTCATTTCCGTTCTGGCAAATTTCAGGCGCTCTATTTGCCCAGTTTGTAGCAAAGGTCATGCCAAAATTTTCCGTGAATTTCGGCATGACTTGTGGTACAAACTAGGACATATCGAGTGCCCAGGATTTGCCGCAACGGGAATGAATCAACATTCCTGCAAAACATTGGCCTTTTTTTATGTCATTATTCATTTTATTAGGTCTAGAATTAATTGACTAGATTTAATCGTAGGAAACATGGCTAGCAACGATGAAGGACAGGGTTCTGGTGATTGCAACATCTACGCGGCGGCAGACGCCTATTTGAACCTTCTCGATGAGCAACGGTTGTTGCAGGGCCCACCTATCACATCCGAGACTGAGACCGACATCGAGACCGGCGCCGAGACCGGCGCTGAGACTGACACCGGAGATGAGACCGGCGCTAAGACTGACACCGGCGCCGAGACCGGCACCGAGGCTGGCGAAGACGGTATAGAACCGAAACGAAAGATGCAACGGCGCCCAAACCAGCTCATCACTACTAGACTGGTGGTCACGGAGGTGGACGACGGCAATTTTGAGCCAAAAGAGCCTGTGGAAGCGCGCGCGTGCTTCGGCAATCAAATAGGCTGCATCCTATGGGCAACCGCCACCATCAACGATGCGAAACTATGGAAGATACCAGATATGAAGCAGTCCCTCCTAACGAAGCTGCACCAGGTGTTCTTGTTGAAATGACGCGCCATGGGCAAGTTTAGCGGCGCGTTGTTCGCCTGGAAAGTAAGGGTGAAAGCAAGGATCATCGACAAAATGGAACCCTACTCCGAGATTGTAAAGGATAATCCAACAATTACAGAAGAGTAGTTTGAAATATTCAAGGCGGCTTGCGTTACCGAAGCTGCCAAAGAAAAGTCGGAGTACATGAAGGAACTTCAAGAGAGGAACATGCGATGCCACCACCTCGGAAGCCGTGGTTACGCGGGGAAGAGGTCCATATGGGCCAACGAGGACGCGGAACGCGAAAGTCTGGGCATCCCAGACCCCTTGGCGGAGTTCACCGTCCCGCAGGAGCGTGACGTCCTCAGGGCCCGGTACCATTGGGACCCAGTCAAGAAGGTTTTCGAGACGGACGCGGTCACGACGGAGTTCATGAGACTGCTGATAATTTTTAATTTACCCCCTAATTTTAGCTTCTGATCAATTCGACTGCACGTTTAGTCATATTTGTAAACGATCCTTGTTCCTTTTGCAGAGAGAACAGCACAGGATCGCGGCCGAAAGCGACTCGCCGTCTGAGGCGTTGGCGAGGCCCAAGTGGGACACCCCATTCAACCGGGCCTTGAACATATTGAAAGGACTCCCGATGGACACTCGGCCGTCGTATGGACGCGTGCACGGCGTCGGAGACGGCGCCACGTGGAAGAAGTACTACCGTGAGACCACGGAGGAGAGAAAGGAAAGACGGAGGTCAAATGAAGAAAACATCGACAAGAAGGTTGCGATTGAGGTCGCAGCAGCGGTAGCTGCCGCAAAACAAGAGATTGCAGCTTCGTATGGTGTCTTGGTTCTGGATATCGACAGTTGGAGCAGGCAAAATCCAAATAAAGAGGCAGCGGACTTTCCCCTTTCCATCTTCTTCGGGAGCAGCTCGACTAGCATTGCACCAGCACCTGCTCCTGTACCAACTCCTGCACCGGCTCCCACACCTGCTCCTGCACCAGCTCCTGCACCGACTCCCGCACCTGCTCATAGCAGCCCGTCCTCCATCTCGGACGTGCTCAGCGGTGCTTCGTCTTTGGCTGAGCTCGATGCCCTCACGGTACCTGTCACACCGGCCCTCTTCAATAAATGTGTAATCTCCCGTTTCCGTTGCCTTTCGGATGTCTCACATCGCAGACATGTCTTTGTAGGCCGACGTTACCCGTGCACCATATTGTACACCATCAGCGGCCAGAAGGTGGATGTGGGGAAGGCGACGATAGTGAAGCCGAAAGAACAATTGTTCCACAGCCGGCCGATCCCCCTGACGTCTTCAAGGTTTCCGTGGCCAGTGTCAAACCGGGCCACGAGAATTTGGCTCCTCCGGTACTAGGGGGAGACGATGACGAGACCCCGCGGCGGCTTGGCAATTGCAAGAGGTGGGTCCTGTTGTGGCCAAAGAGTCTGCTTCGTCTGGAGGCGGCCGGGAGCACACCCACGACCACGCAGCCTCAGCAAGGTATGAACATCAACACCCCACCTGCCCAATTAGCGTCGCCTGTCGTACCGGGTGATAGCGGACGGGGAGAGGAAGAGGCTCCATTAGTCGCTGATGATGTCGCCGCCGCCGAAGAAGCAATGCTTGATATCGATGCCATAGATGAGGATGACGATGACACTCTACAGTATCTCAATACTGGCGCCTATGACGACGGAGGATTGATGGCTCAGCAGTATGACTACTCAGGGTTTGAGCGTCATGAGTCGGTGCCTGAATTGCCGCCTCCGGAGGCTGAACGTATTATAGATGACCTTCAAGTAGCAAAGAAGCATAGGAAGAGAGCGAGGAAAGGCAACAAAGTTGCTTCTATGATCCAGCCGCCTCCGCAGCCTCGGGTTCAAGACCATATACCTGTCATGGGTGCAGCGAAATACCATATCCCCGGTGAACCAATCCTACCTAAGGCAGCGATAAAGGCCATATATGGCGATCTCAGGAGATTTCATGACGATGTGTTGCGAAGAGAGAAAAGCCTGATCGCCTCGCAAAATCCAGGATACCCGCTCTACGTGGTTAACGTGCCGCGGCAAAGGTTGTACGTCGACACATTCCCCGCGGAAAAGTTCTTCCTTCGATTCGATTACATCTTCGACATGTTTCACGTGAAAAAGCTGGATTTTACGTTTGTCCGCCTTTTTGCCTTGTACATGAACTACATCATCAGGATTGAGCAGATACCTTATATCTATGTCGCTGACCCGTACTTCATGCACGAGAGCTTCTTGGCAGTCTGCAAAGAGCACCGTGAATACGCGAGTAACTACATCGACGATTTCATGGTCGGCAATAAGGACAAGGAGACGATTCTCGTGCCTTATCATCCCATGTAAGTCATCCGCGCGGATATCCTTCCTTTGATTTCAATCATTTCATTTGCACGCGTGGAGGCTAATTTGAGGTGTACTTATTTTGCGCAACGACGGGCGTGCCGTCCTCATCATCCTTTACCCCTGAGTCTCCCACACTCTTTACTTGGACTCGTTGAAGAACATGAAGAAAAAGGATTACACCCACATCAAGTCTGTTCTCGACAGTGCTATCTTTACGTACGGTGTACGGGGTGGAGAGATCACGCTCAGGAAGACAAGGAACCGCGCACCCTGCTTCGGCCATAACACTAACTTCTGCTGCATCCAGCAACCGAGTGGTACTATCAGTGATGGATTCTATGTCCTCCACCACATGCAGGAGTTCAGACGGGATCAGCAGAACCTTCGCATTTCACCTAGATCCGGCGATGCCCATATTCTGCAATGGGCAAAGAACCTAGGAGATATCCTGGATCATCGACTCCGAGCTGAGTTCTATCACATCCAGCGTGAACTTGCCCAAATCATCATGAAGGAGGTCCTCGAAAAAACAGGGATGTTCTACGAAGAAGGGCAAATGTCGCGGGAAGACATCCGAACACGCATAGCCGCTCAGCGTCTCGACCTGAAGCCTTTCACTGCGCTCGGAGACTATCTCCCTGACTTGCATGGATGGCACGACATGTTGGAGTGATTGACGATATATGACAATGTGTCCGTTTAGTCCATACTTTCTCTATGACGAAACTTTGAGTTATGCACGACGAAACTTTATTTGTGATGTAATTAAACCGTCCTCCTCAACTAGCGAAGATCACTCTAGTTAGGGCATTTTGGGTACGATGAACTTTGTTATTTATGCTCATGATATGTTGCTTCTATTTTTGCCAAGTCTGTCTCTTTCTATTGCTCAACTATATATGTTGCATATCATCAACTCATGTGACGATGCAGGTGCATAGATCATCGATGGCGAAGAAGTGCTACGCCAGGAGTATACGACGAGTGGCCGGAGTGTCAGGCCCAGGTGTACCGGTTTCCGGTTTCCGAGCGACAGCCAGTAGTTAGTTTAGGTTCACGCTAGTGCGAGAGAGGGATACGAACCGACAGCCAGTAGTTAGTTTAGGTTCACGCTAGTAGCCAGAAGTACTACATTATGTATGATGAGACATGTCATGTAACTTGTATAGCTATATCGTGATTATGACGTGACGACATGATTTGTGTTGGATGATATGATGAGACTATTATGTGTATGATATGATGAGCATATTGCATGTTTATGATATGATTAGAATACTGTATGAAACCTGTATAGAAACATCGCAAATACGTAGCAAAAAAAAGATATGACAAAATATAGTTGTAGCGCTCTTTAGCACTGGACAGGAAAATGCTGCTGCTAAAGGACTTAGCAGTAGCGCTGGTATGCAAAGCGCTACTGCTAAGTAGGTATAGCAGTAGCGCTGGTATGCAAAGCGCTACTGCTAAGTAGGTATAGCAGTAGCGCGTGTCAAAATGCATTGCTGCTAAACGTTAGTTGTAGCGCCGTATCAGTAGCGCGGGTGCCTGCGCTACTGATACACCAAATACCCGCGCTACTGCTAGGGCTTTCCCTAGTAGTGATGGGGCGGTGACTTGGGTGGATGGTGTCGCGCCGGCGATCGGGCCATGTGGGATGGAGGAGGAGGGGTGAGGGGGTATTGGGGAGCGTCGCCGGCGAGGCCGAGTAGCAGGAAGGAGCGTCGCCGGCGAGGAGGCGGCACTGCAAGCAAGTAGTGAAGGTTTGGACTAGGAAAGGTAGAGGAAAAGGTGGAAATGTGGCTTTTGATTGGTATCGCGGGGGGGGGGGGGGCGAGGGAGGTAGATATTTCGGCGGTAGCCCAAAATTTTCATTCGATGCAAAGAAAAACTGGCACGGAAAGCACCATCGGACACAGTCCCTTATTCAGAATCGTGTGCGATATCAAAACATCACGAACAGTGCCTCTATTAGACTCCGTGTGTGATGAAATTGAACATGCAAAATTTTTAGTATAGTTCTCAATATCAACACATCACCAATGAAGCATGCGCTATATCCCGTGTGTGATGAACTTGGACGTGCATATGTTTGTCTCCAAGCATCCGACGTAAGATTGGGTACTACATATCACACGGTTCGTGCCAAAAATTGTGTGTGATGAACTTCAATTTCATTTTCAATTGGAAGATGGAATGGGGATATGGTGGCAAATTTTTTATCCGAATTTCCCTTGTCACAGTGGTGATCCACGTCGTCGCATAATTTAACATCAATTGCTAATTTGGGTACTACACAAAAGAGCCTACACCACAACCCACACTTACTTAATCAAGCAATTAAACAGAGCTAGTTGGCCTAAACATTACTCTAACAAAAGACCAACGCTCTAAACAAAGACTAAGGTTCCGCCTGACGCTCGCCGATCATCGCCGCATCCTTCGTGACCAGCTCGGGCTCGACGACCTCCAGGGGAAGGGGATCCATGTGAAAGCACATTTGCTCCCTTGGTGGGTTTGGTAACTAATAACAACATATATGTCATTGAACTAATGTTTCCACTAAGCATATTTCAGGAAAAGTTCAATGATAGGGATGGCAAAAAGGATTGTGGAGAAACCCCAAGATGCAAGGAAATGGATTGGTGAAGCTTCAAGCAAGAGCAATCTACATTTTACTTTGTGAGAAATCACTTTGAGTCCATAGGAAAGCCAATACTATTAAAAGGGGGTAAGGTACTGTTGGTGAACAAGATGCTCCACGTGCACAAGTGATAGTCACCAAAAACACCCACAAACTCTTCCACAAAAGTCTGTCCAAGCCAAACATCCAAAATCGGTGCAACCAACAATTCCCACTCGGTGCCACCGATTCCCAAACTCAGACAGACCCATGCCAAACCCTAGCCATTCGGTGCAAACGATTCTGCATCGGTGCCACCGAGTTCAGTTGCCAACTTTTCGTTTAGCTATTTTCAGTCTTCGGTACCACCGAGTTTGCCAGTCGGTCTCACCGAGTTTTTGGACCAACTCTCTGGTTAGCCATTCACAAGAATCAGTACCACCGATATTTGTGAATCGGTCCCACCGAATTTCTGGACTAACTCTCTGGTTAGCCATGGTCAAGAATCGGTACCACCGATACGTGAGAATCGGCGTCACCGAGTTGTGCAATCTGACCGTTGGTCACCTAATCGGTACCACCGAGAGTTATGTATCGGTCTCACCGAGATTCAAAAGTCACTGCCTTTTGGTCACTTCGGTACCACCAAGTTTTATACTTCGGTGTCACCGAGTTGGTCACTTTAGGTGTAACGGTTGGATTTTTGGGGATGCCTATATATACCCCTTCACCACCACCCACTCGAATGAGAAGCACTCAGAACTCTTTCATACTTTCCCCATCCTATTTTCTGAGAGAGAGCCACATACTCATGTGTTGAGATCAAGCTATTCCATTCCTACCATATGAATCTTGATCTCGAGCCTCCCCAAGTTGCTTTCCACCAAATCAATCTCTTCCACCATAGCCAAACCTGTGAGAGAGTGATTGAGTGTTGAGGAGTCTATCATCTTGAAGCACAAGAGCAAGGAGTTCATCGACATTGTCGAGCCTATTACCTTTTGAAGGCTGGTGCCTCCTAGATTGGTTAGGTGTCGCTTGGGAGCCTCCTACTTCGTGTTGTGGAGTTGAACCAAGAAGTTTGTACGGGCAAGGAGATCACCTACTTCGTGAAGATCTACCCATAGTGAAGCTAGTCCTTCGTGGACGGAAGCCGTTATGGAATAGTCAAGGTTGCTACTTCGTGGACCCTTATGGGTGGAGCCCTCCGTGAACTCTCGTGACCGTTACCCTCCATGGGTTGAAGACTCCATAAAAGTGGACGTACGATAGCACCACCTATCGAAACCACGGGAAAAATCTTCGTGTCTACAAATTGCGTTTGATCTTCCTCCCTACCCTCTACTATACATGCTTGTTGTTACTTTCCGCTGCTATACTCTTAGACATGCATGTGTAGGGTGTACTTGACTTGCTATCATTGCTAAAATCTGCCAACACTTAAAATTGGGAAAAGGTAGAATTTTTATTTGGTCCAGTAGTCTAATCACCCCCCCCCCCTCTAGACATACTTTTGATCCTACACCATGGCATCCATCGCCACATACTCTGCAAGCATCTCACAGTCCGCGTCCGCCATCTCTTTGGAAAAGGCCGCCACGAGTCTGGTGTGGGCTGCCGCGGTCCGGGCATTGCCAGCCTCTATCTCGGCAAGGGAGGCTGCCGACGAATGGACGGCTGCCCGAGCGCTCTTGGCGATTGCCAACTCTTCGGACGTAGGTTGCCAACCGTTGTCAGAGAAGGCTGCTGTTATTTGTGCGGTGACCGACACGAGGTAGGCGTGGGCGGCCTCGGCATAGGCGTGGGCAGCCGCCATCAGGGCTACCGCGGCCGTCGAGGAACGGACAACTGCTATGCCGTTCTCGCCATTTGCTATCCCGGTCACTGATGTTGCTGCTGCCATCTCAGATGCAGCTGCTGCCATTTCGGCGGCTGCAGCCGCCCTGTCGTAGATTGCGGCCATGCTCAGGGATGTTGTGAGCGCGTTCATGGCTGATGCAGCCGCTCTCGGGCCGGAGTGGGTCGCCGAAGTTGCCCTCACGATGCGGATCCACGTCCCCATCTTTAACCGGTGGCGCTTGAACAGTAGAGTGGTCTTGGGGTACAAGTGTGACTGTGTGGTTGACGCGCCGGCGGTGTACTAAAGCTTCCAGCCTAAGCCATATATGAGAATTGGCCCAAGATATTTTTATACTACGTCGCACATGTTTCATGATCAAGAACTGTTTGCGATGTATTTGATTTTCATACTGCTTTGAAACGAAAAATGAAATTACATCGACAATTGAAGGTGTTTGGATGGCAAACACATTTATCTGCAGTGAACGTGCAACTATAGGAGTGTCTGTTAAATATGGCACTATTCGGTGTTGTTTAGGCCCTTTTAAACATTTAAAGAGTTTTTTAGACATTTCATGTGCATACTTCAAATTTGAACTGGAGTTAAGAACATATTAGAGTGCACCTGAATGGTTGAAAATCATCTATGTGTCACTGGATACATGCTTTGGTCCAATGCAAGAAATGGAAGTTAAACGAATTCCAAACCTCTCATTATTTTGGCTCGGTCGTAGACATTGAGAAGCGTTTTTTCAAATTCCAGTAAAACAAAATACCTTCAGAAATTCATGAAACTTTGCATGGTGTCATATCATGGATCATGTGTGTCGTGGTAAAAAAATGCCCACTCCGGGACAAGTTTTGGTACAAACCTGTTACAAACCGAAGATTCTCACATGAAGTCATGTGGTTCCGATAGGAAAATTTCACATTTTATGTGGGAAACAACATCCGATGTCCTTCTCTCCTTGAATTTATTTCTAGAGTCTCCATAGAGCAACACGAATGTGTCATGCTAACTAATGGAATATTACATAGTTCATTTGGCCTTTTTAGTACATTGATTGAGTTTTCTAGGCATGTAATGTGCATAATTCAAATTTGAACTAAAATCACATGTTCGAGCGCATGAATATTAGTCAAAAAATCATACACGTTTCCCTAGCTACATGTTTAGGTCCCATGCAAGAAATGGGAATGAATTTCAAACATATCATCGTCCTGGCTCGACCGCGCAACATTGGGAAACTTAGTTTTTAAATTCATATAAATGCAAACCTCGACAGAAATTCATGAAATTTGGGCATGTTGTCATCAATTGCCCTGTTGTGTGTGTTGTGGTAAAAAAAATGCCCTATTTTGTAAAGGTTTTGGCACAAAGCCTCTTACAAACCGGCGATTCTCACAAGAAAGTCATGTGTTTCGATGGGGACAGTTCACCTTTTATGAAACAGCACCCGTTGTCTCTTCTCGCTTTGGATTTATTTTTAGAGTCGCCATAGAGCAACATGACAGTCATGCTACACTATGGATTTTTTCCAAGGTACGTGAGACCTATTTACTACATTAATTGGGTTTCTAGCCGTTTAATGTGCATAATTCAAATTTGAACTGCAATCACAAGGTCCTGCGCATGAAAAATAGGTTGAAAAAATCATATGCCTTCCCCTGGATGCATGCATGCATGTTTAGATCCCACACAAGAAATTGGAATGGATTTCAAACATCTCATTGTTTGTTGGCTTGACCGCAAACATCGATATACTTGGTTTTTTCAAATTCCAGAAATCTAGAACTCGTCAGAAATTCATGAAACTTGGCATGGTATCGTGACAGGGGAACACATATGCTGTGGTAAACAACTTGTCCAAAATGGACATGTTCTTGCACAATCCCCTTAAAAATCAAAGCTCCTCACAAGAAGCTTTGTGGTTTCGAGAGGGAACATATATATTATATATGCATGTCACATATGCGGGTGAAAATACATCTGATGCCTCTTCTCTCCTTGGTTTTTTTATAGAAACAACACATGCATGTACGTGCGAAGTGCAACAATATGAATAAATTAAGGGATCACTTGGCTTTTAAATACATTAATTGAGTTTTCGGTGCATTATATAATGTGCATAATTCAAATTTGCTCTCCAATCACAAGGTCCGGGGCAACAAAATGTGTTGAAAAATCATATATGTGTCCCTGGATGCATGTGTTAGGTCACATGCAAGAAAATGAGAACGAATTTCAAACATCTCAGCATGTTGACTCGACCACAAACATCGAGAAACTTGGTTTTTAAATTTTTCTAAATCCAAAACTCCGTAAAAAATTCATGAAACTAGGAATGGTGTCATGACAAGGCACACATATGACGTGGTAAAAAATAATATCAACTAGGACATGTTTTGTTGCAAGCCTCTTACAAACCGAAGCTTCTCACACAATAAACTACGTGGTTCCGATAGGGAAAATATGCATGCCACATCTGCGGGTGAAACGACATCCAATGAATCTTCTCTCCTTGATATTTGTCTAGAAACAACATAAAGCAATAAAGGGCTTCACAAAGGGTCAGATAGAAAGGATCATAGAGATAATTTAGAGACAAGAGATAATTGAGATCATTTGAGACTATGAATTTTGAAAATAAGTTCTCCCCCTTTGGAGTGAATCATTTGAGATATTGAGGGATCACTGAAACCAATTTTCCTTCAGCAGAATTCTGACAACTTCTATGATTTCTCCTCCTTTGACAAAGGGATCTTTGAATGATTGAGAATTCTCTCCTTTGATATTTCTCCCCCTACACTGTTATGGGATCATTGATTTGACTGGAATATATCAATTGTGACAAAGACCACTGAAGTTTGCAAAAATAGGTGGCTCCGAGACAACATGGGTAGGTAGCACCGATGAGTGGTTATGTAGTATAACTGCCGAATCGGTGAAACCGAGTCTTGTGAATCGGTAGCTCCGAAATGCAAAATAGAAACTTGGCAAAAATATTCTTGGCCATTTTGTTAACACAGTTTTTCAGAAAGTCTCAATAAAATCATAGAGATTTGTAGTGAATTTTCATAAAGATTTTCAAAGATTTTTTCAAAAGGATTTTCAATGAATTTTCAACTAGATGAGAATCGAGTGGTTCCAAGAAATCATGCAACTTAAAGATGAGCCAAACGAGAAACCTTCATCTAGATGATGATCGGCGACTAGGTCACCTATATTAGAGCATATTGACTTGGGAGCCAAGCAAGAATACTTGATCATAGGTCATGCTCTTCGTTTAAGCACAAATGGGGTTACCATTTTGACATAAAGCATTTAATGTTGTCACATTATTAAGAGATGCTTTAGCTCAATTCTTAGAGTAAATCTCCCCTTGATGTGATATCCCCCCATAGGAGGGATAAACTAACCTTGGGTTATGTCGTTGAAGACTTCATGTAGGTGATGTAGTAGTGGATGCTCAATGTTGATGAAGATCATCTTTAGTTGGGAGCAATCCGTGTTGTTTCCTTACTCTCCTCACCTACATGGGTTAGTCCCATACAAGGAACAAATACAAGGATATCTATGGACATGGAGTGAATTCCAATTTAGATGATGTCCATTGATTCATTAATTACCTTGTCCCTTGATTACCTTTGAGTGAGGTAGATGACATGGTTTGTAGGTAGACTTGTTGTGGATGCCCAAAAGTTGAAGTTTGGGGCAGTCCTTCCTCTTACTCAAGATAGGTCTTCCTACAAAAGTTAGTCAAGCAAGGAAAAACATAACATATCCAATTGACAAGAATGAAGATTTCATGGTAATATGTCAAGGATATGTTTTGTTTGGTCTTGTTCCTCCATCACAAGGTAGAGATGTAGATACTTGGCTTTTGACAAGATTGCTTATGATTCGAATTGTTGGCAATCTTGTGGAGTGTAGCTCATCCAAGTTCCTACAAAAGGGTTAGATGCAATACAAGGGAGCATAGATTTCCAAGATATAAGATAATGTCAAAATGATAGAATCAAGGAACAGTCATTTAAGCTCATGCCCTCATATGCATCAAAGTAAGTTTTAGCTCAAGTTTGAAGCATCAGTGATGTTCAACACACTCCTCAAGTGACAAAACACTTTCTCATCAAGTGGCTTAGTAAAGATATCGGCCAATTGCTTGTTAGTCCTCACATGCTTGAGATTAATATCAACATGATCACGAATGAAATGATGACGAACTTGAATATGCTTAGTTCGGGAATGTTGCACAGGATTATAAGCAATTTTAATAGCACTCTCATTATCACAAAGCAAATGAGCATGTCTCACATGGATTCCATAATCCTTGAAAGTTTGAGTCATCCATAGTAATTGCACACAACATGATCCAGCAGCAATGTATTCCACTTCAACAATAGATAGAGATACCAAATTTTTTCTCTCGGAAGACCAAGACACAAGGGATCTACCAAGAAATTGGCAAGTACCCGAGGTGGATTTTCTATCAACCTTATCTCCAGCATAGTCCGAATCGGAATAGCTAACAAGATTAAAAGAAGATCCCTTAGGATACCAAATACCAAAGTTTGGTGTATGTATCAAATATCTCACAATTCTTTTCACGGCCTTAAGATGACACTCTTCAGGTGCAGCTTGATAACGAGCGCACATGCACACACTAAGCATGATATCAGGATGAGAGGCACATAGATATAGCAATGAACCGATCATTGATTGATAAACCTTTTGATCAATCGGTTTGTCCTCTTTGGTGAGGTCAACATGTCCACTTGTAGGCATGGGAGTTTTCATACCTTTACACTCTTTCATGTTGAACTTCTAAATCAAGTCCTTGGTATACTTGGTCTGAGAGATGAAAGTTCCATCACCCGTTTGCTTGATTTGTAAACCAAGGAAAAATTTCATCTCACACATCATTGACATCTCATACTTCTCTGACATCAACCTTCCAAATTTCTCTCTAAAATGTGGGTTAGTAGATCCAAAGATAATATCATCCACATAAATTTGGCACACAAATAGTTCACCATTAACTCTCTTTGTGAATAAGTTTGTGTCAATTTTACCAATTTCAAAACCCTTTTCAATAAGAAACTTCGTTAAGCATTTGTACCAAGCTCGAGGGGCTTGTTTAAGACCATAAAGAGCTTTACGAAGCTTATAAACATGATTAGGTTTCTTAGGATTTACAAAACCAGGGGGTTGCTTAACATAGACCTCTTCTTCAATTTCACCATTTAAAAAGGCACTTTTAATATCCATTTGATAAAGAGTGATATCATGGTGATTAGCGTAAGCTAGAAGAATGTGAATAGCTTCAAGTCAAGCAACGGGGGCATAGGTCTCACTGTAGTCCATACCTTCGACTTGGGTGTAACCTTGAGCCACGAGACGCGCCTTGTTGCGTACGACTAGGCCATCTTCGTCTTGTTTGTTCCGAAACACCCACTTGGTTCCGATGACGTTTTGATCTTCTTTGGGCTTCTCCACCAATGTCCACACTTCGTTCCTCTCGAAGTTGTGTAGCTCCTCATGCATGGAATTCACCCAATCGGGGTCCTCAAACGCTTCTTCCACCTTCAAAGGCTCAATGCTAGAGATGAAAGAGTAATGCTCACAAAAGTTAGCTAGACGAGTTTTAGAGCGAGCAATTCTTCCGGTTTGTATGTCACCGAAGATTTGCTCGAGGGGATTTTTTTTGTTCACTCTTGCTCGAACTCGTGGTAGCCTTTGCTTGTTGGATGGTGGAGCTTCCTCATCATCATCATCTTCATCGTTGTCATTGGTGGTGTTGTTCTCTTGTGGAGGAGGTGAAGGAGGTCGATGTGGATCATCTTGATGTACTTCCTCCTCTTCTTCATCTGGCCGTGTACCAGTCGTGGATGCCTCCATGTTGTTCCGTGGTTCACCTTGACGTGAAGTTGGGGCTTCCACTTGAGTTGATGAAGTTATCTCCTTCACCTCCATGGGATGCATCTTTCCAATAGATAGATCTTGAATGGCTTCCGAAGGCTCCTTGTCACCTACATCATTCGGCAGTTGTTCGACTTGCGAACCATTAGATTCATCAAACTTCACATCTACCGTCTCTTCAACTTTTCGAGGGAAGTTGTTGTAGAGATGGTATGTGTGAGAGTTTGATCCGTAACTGAGAAGGAAACCTTCATGAGATTTAGGAGCAAATTTAGAAAGACGATGCTTATCAAGAATGTAACACCTAGAGACAAATACTCGAAAGTATCCAACTTGGGGTTTGTTACCGGTGAGTAGCTCATATGTCGTTTTACCGAGAAGCTTGTGAAGATAGAGTTGGTTTGTAGCATGACAGGCTGTTTCCACGGCCTCTACCCAAAAGTGTCTTGGAGTCTTGTACTCATCGAGCATCGTTCTAGCCATCTCAATAAGAGTTCGGTTCTTCCTCTCAACAACTCCATTTTGTTGAGCGGTGTACGTAGCTGAGAACTCATGTAGGATCCCTTCTTCGTCAAGAAAGGTATCCACATTTGTGTTCTTGAACTCTGATTCGTTGTCGCTCCGAACCTTCTTGATCTTCACCTCAAATTGGTTTTGGTCCTTGTGAGCAAAGTTCTTGAAGAACTTTTGTACCTGTGACCTATCATCAAGGAAGAATACCCACGTAAATCTGGAAAAATCATCAACTATGACTAGACCAAAAGAATTTCCACCAAGGCTCTTGTAAGCATTGGGACCAAATAGATCCATATGAAGCAACTCGAGTGGTCTCTTAGTAGTCATGATATTCTTTACGGGATGACTTCCACCTACTTGCTTTCCAGCTTGACAAGCACTATAGAGTGTATCTTTGTCAAAGATAACACCTTTAACACCAAGGATATGAACTCCTTTGATAAGCTTGTCTAGATTACGCATACCAACATGTCCTAGCCTTCTATGCCAAAGCCAACCTTTAGAAGCTTTTGCAATAAAATAAGTACGAGGTTGGGCTCTTTTAGTGAAATCGACAATGTATAGATCACCTCTACGAAAACCGGTAAAGACCATTTTATGATAATCTTGGCGAAACACTTGGTAATCAACTTTAGTAAATAGCACATTAAAACCAAAGTCGGCTAGTCTAGGTACGGAAAGTAGATTGTAGCCAAGAGATTCAACAAGCATGACATTTTTAATGGAGCTATCATGGGATATGGCCACCTTATCAAGACCAAGTACCTTACCCTTGGAGTTGTCTCCAAATGTAACGTACCTTCGTGGTCCATTGTTTGGTTTAATCTCTTCGAACATATCCTTGTCCCCGGTCATGTGATCGGTGCATCCACTGTTGAGAATCCACTCCTTTCCACCAGACATGTAATCCTTGAAGTTTGCCATAAGACTCAAGCACCTCATGATCTTATCATGCTCAATATGAAACTCTTCATCCTCATTGTAGCAGCCATGCTCCGCATTGTCATCATCAAGTGGAAAACCCTCGTCACAAGGAACAAGAGATTCGTTAGAATTGTGATCACGACAATGTTCAAGGGCATGATTACGAGTAGCTTCACGGATGATGTTATTGATAGTGGACACATTTCCTTTAGCACGCACGAGATCACTTAGCTCAAATAGACAATTATCAAACTTAGGATCACTAGGCTTCATCATATAAAAGGCAATAGCTTTATGAAGAATTTCATCAAGATTACTTAAGGAGTAATTTGGATATCGTTTCTCCAAATAATTCCACAAAGGATAAGCACATTCAAAGTTCTTCATTTGATTAAGCACAACTCTAGGCAAAGCTCTAACAATAAGATTGACAGTTCTAAGAATACAAAGCATGTCAATTTATTCTTCTTGAGAAGGATGCAAGGGCTCAGTGCGAGACATATAGGGATTCATAATGTACTTGCTCAAATGAAATTCATTGAAAATGGAAAGCATCTTGTCTCTCCACTCTCTATAGTACTCTCCATCAAGAAGGGCACTCTATAACTAATACTCCCCATACTAAGAACATCCATCTTCCTCCAATGGTGATTAAACCAAGGCTATGGAGACCAATGCTCTGTACCAATTGTGGGATCACTAGAAGTGGTGTCTAGAGGGCGGGGTGAATAGACTAATTGCAAAATAAAAACCTAGCCGTTTCCCAATTTTATTTGTTGGCAGATTTTAGCATGATTAGCAAGTCTAGCACACCCTTCACAAGCACATCAACAAGTATAGCAGCGGAAAGTAAAGATATGCATGTGAAAGTAAGGAGTAGAGATAGGAAGATCAAACGCAATTGGAAACATGAAGATTTTTCCCGTGGTTCCGATAGGTGGTGCTATCGTACGCCCATGTTTATGGAGTCTTCAACTCATGGAGGGTAACGATCGCGAGAGTCCACGGAGGGCTCCACCCATAAGGGTCCACGAAGTACCAACCTTGACTATTCCATGATGGCCTACGTCCACGGAGGACTAGCCTTACTCGGGGTAGATCTTCACGAAGTAGGCGATCTCCTTGCCCTTACAAACTTCTTGGTTCACTCCACAACATGAAGCATGAGGCTCCCAAGTGACACCTAACAAATCTAGTAGGCACCACCCTCCAAAAGGTAATAGGATCGATAGTAACGATGAACTCCTTGCTCTTGTGTTTCAAATGATAGTCTCCTCAACACACAATCATTCTCTCACAAATTTGGCTTGGGTAGAAGAGATTGATTGGATGGAAAGCAACTTGGGGAGGCTAGAAATCAAGATACATATGGTTGGAGTGGATGATCTTGACCTCAACACAAGGGTAGGTGGTTCTCTCTTAGAAAATTGGATGGGGCAAGTATGGAATAGTTCTGAGTGCTTCTCTTGCGAGTAGGATGTGGTGGAGGGGTATATATAGGCATCTCCAAAAATCCAACCGTTACAACATTATTGACCATCTCGGTGAAACCGAAGCAAAACTCGGTCATACCGATTTGTTCAAAATGTGGCAACTTTAGGAATCTCGGTGAGAGCGATATATTATTCTCGGTGGTACGGAAATGAGTGGCCGAGGGCAGTTTCCAAACTCAGTGGCACCGATTTATAAAACTCAGAAATTCCGATTTTATAAATCGAGATGACAGAGAGTTGGTCACCAATCTCGGTGGCACCGATAGGAATCTTGGTTGTACCGAGAATAGTTTTGTGGCTAGGGTTTCTGTATGGGCTTTGAACTCGGTGTAGCCGATATGAAAGTTGGTAACACCGATTTTGAGAGGATGGCTTAATGACAGAATATTTGTGGGAGAGCTTGTGAGTTTATTAGGTGGCTAACACTTGATCACTCGAGCATTTCATTCACCATAAATACCTCACCCCCTTTTGATAGTGTTGGCTTTCCTATGGACTCAAAGTGATTTCTCACAAAGTAAAATGTAGAGTCTTCATGCTTGTAGCTTTGCCAATCTTATTCCTTCCTCTTCTTCTTCTTGTTGGGGAATCTCCTCACACCCTTCTGTGGACTAACCTGAAATGACTAGGTAAAAATATTAGTCCAAGATATAATGTATGTTGTCATGAATTATCAAAACCACAAGGCAGCATATGTGCTTTCACCAATACAATGGCAAATTGTATAGGTGTACTAGTTCGGTGAAGAGATTGTGAAACAAGTGCAATATGGATGGTAGATATAGGTTTTTGTAGTCTGAAATTCTAAAAACAGCAAGGTAACAAGTGTAAAACAGCGAGCAAAATGGTATATTAATGCTTAGAAACAAGGCCTAGGGTTCGTACTTTCGCTAGTGCAATCTCTCAACAATGCTAATATAATTGGATCACATAACCATCCCTCAACGTGCAACGAAGATTCACTCCAAAGTTCTTATCTAGCGAAGAACATAAGAAGAAATTGTTTGTAGGGTACGAAACCACCTTAAAGTTATCCTTTCCGATCAATCTATCCAAGAGTTCGTACTAAAATAACACCAAGTTATCCTTTCCGATCGATCTATCTAAGAGTTCATACTAAAATAACACCATATGATACGCATCAACCAACTCTAATGTCACCTAGATACTCCAATGTCACCACAAGTATCCATGAGTTAATTATACGATACGCATAAAAAATCAGATTCATAGTACTCAATCCAACACAAAGAACCTCAAAGAGTGCCCCAAGATTTCTACCGAAGAAAGTAGGACGAAAACGTGCATCAACCCCTATGCATAGATTACCCCAATGTCACCTCGGGAATCCGCGAGTTGAGTGCCAAGACATAGATCAGGTGCTCTCAAATCCATAAAAGTATTCAATTCGGCAACAAAAATTCAAAGGGAAAACTCAATTCATCACAACAAGATAGAGAGGGAATAACATCATATGATCCGACTATATTAACAAAGCCCGTGATACATCAAGATCGTGACATCTCAAGAACACGAGAGAGAGAGAGATTGAACACATAGCTACTGGTACATACCCTCACCCCCGAGGGTGGACTACTCCCTCCTCGTCATGGCCTCCACCGGGATGATGAAGATGGCCACCGGAGATGATTTCCCCTCTCCGAGAGGGTACTGTTTTCTCTCCAGATTGGTTTCTCGTCGATACAGAGGATTTGAGGCGGTAGAACTTCTCGTCTAGGGTTATTTCTGGTGGTTTCTATATATATAGGATTTTTGGGCGTCGGTTTCACGCGAAGATGGGCCACGAGTGGAGCACGATACACCTGGGCACATCAGAGGGGCCTAGTGCACCCAGGTGGGTTGTGACCACCTCATGGTTCTTCTGGCCCTCCAACGAAGCTTCTAGTGCCTCTTTTGTTCCAAAAAAAATTGTCAAAAAGTTTCGGGTGATTCTGAGAACTTTCATTTTCTGCACAAAAACAACATCACAGCAATTCTGCTGAAAACAGCGTCAGTCCGGGTTGGTTCTAAATAAATCATATAAAATGGATTAAAGCCATATAAAAGTATTGTAAACATAGGTGAATATGGCATGAATACTTCATAAATTATCGATACGTTGGAGACGTATCACGTATCCACTGTATCTATAATTTTTTATTCTTTCATGCTATTATATTATCAATCTTGGATACTTTATATGCAATAAAATGTTATATTATATCATTTTTACCTATTAACCAAAGGCCCAGTGCCAGTTCTGTTTTTGACTTTTTCAGAAAACCAATACAAAACAAAGTCCAAACATGATGAAACTTTTTGGTGATTTTTTCTAGACCAAAAGAGACCTACAAAGCTTCGGGAGGAGGTCGGAACACGCGTGAGGGAGAAACGAGCTTGGAGGGCGTGCCCTAGGGGCTAGCGCGCGTGGGGCCCTTGCAAGTCCCCTTGACCTAATTCCACTTCTATAAATTCCCAAATATTCTGGAAACAACACAGAGCGACCAGAAACACTTTTTTTGCCGCCGCAAGCCTCTGTTCTACAGCGATCCCATTGACGAGGCTTGAGACTGCGTCGGTATTTCCCCCGAGAGGAAGGGATGATGCAGCATAGTGATGGTAGGTATTTCCCTCAGTTATGAAACCAAGGTTATTGAACCAGTAGGAGGATCACCACCACCTAATAAGCAGCTCCTGCACACAAACAACAAATACTTGCAACCCGACGCGAAAGAGAGGTTGTCAATCTCTCTACGGGAAAAGATAGATATTTTTGTATGCGATTGGATAAATAGATCTTGCAATAACACAAAATAAAATAAGTAAAGATAAATGGCAGCAAGGTATTTTTGGGTTTTTGGAAATATAGATCTGAAAACAAACGCGGCAAAAAAGATAGATCGGAAAGCAATATGTTGGAAAAGTAGACCCGGGGGCCGTAGGTTTCACTAGTGGCTTCTCTCATGAGTATAGCGCACGGTGGGTGAACAAATTACTGTTGGGCAATTGAAAGAAAATCGAATAGTCATGACGATATCCAAGGCAATGATCATTATATGGGCATCATGTCCAAGATAAGTGGACCGACTCCTGCCTGCATCTACCACTATTACTCCGCACATCGACTGCTATCCAGCATGCATCTAGTGTATTAAGTTCATGGAAAAATGGAGTAATGCAATAAGAACGATGACATGATGTAGACAAGATCTATTCATGTAGGAATAGACCCCATCTTGTTATCCTTAATAGCAACAATACATGCGTGCCTTGATGGCCCTTTTGTCACTGGGAAAGGACACCGCAAGATCGAACCCATCACAAAGCACCTCTTCCCATGGCAAGAAAAATTGATCTAGTTGGCCTAACTAAACCAAAGATTCGAAGAAGAAATACGAGGCTATAAGAAATCATGCATATAAGAGATCAAAGAATTCTCAAATAATATTCATGGATAGAAACTGATCATGAACTCAAAATTCATCGGATCCCAACAAATACACCGCAAAAGTTTTCATCAAATAGATCTCCAAGAGACCATTGTATTGAGAATTAAAAGAAAGAGAGGAAGCCATCTAGCTACTGCCTACGGACCCATAGGTCTATGGTGGACTACTCACGCATCATCGGAGAGGCACCTATGAAGAAGATGAACCCCTCCGTGATCGTGTTTAGATTGGATCTCGAGGTTCAGGAACTTGCGGCGGCTGGAATTCTGTTTCGTCGACTCCTCTAGGGTTTTCAGAATATTTGGGTATTTATAGGCGTCAGATGCGGTTGAGGGGGGTCCCGAGGTGGGCACCACCCACCAGGCCGCACCGGGGGCCCCTGGTCGCGCCCTGGTGGGTGTTCCCCACCTCGGGCCTCCTCTCTGGTACTTGTTTGGCCCATCTGGTGTCTTCTGGTCCATAAAAATTCTCCAAAAGGTTTCGTTAATTTTGGACTCTGTTTGGTACTGATTTTCTGCTAAGTAAAAAAAAGCAAAAACAGCAACTGGCACTTTGGCAATAGGTTAGTTCCAAAAAATGATATAAAGTTGCTGTAAAATGATTGTAAAACATCCAAGAATGATAATATAACAGCATGGAACAATCAAAAATTATAGATACATTGGAGACGTATCAGCATCCCCAAGCTTAATTCCTACTCGTTCTCGAGTAGGTAAATGATAAAAACAGAATTTTTGATGTGGAATGCTACCTAACATGTTCATCTCATATTCTTTTGCTTTATAGCATGGACATATGGACTTTTAGATAATTCAAAGCAATAGTCTGGTTTAACATAATGACTTCAATACTCAAGCATGCCAATAAGCAACCATGTCTTTCAAAATATCAATGCTAAAGAAAGTTATCCCTAGCCCATCATGCTGAATCATTGATCCATTCATGAAACACACTAAATATTAGATACGCCCAATGCTCAAGTACAATCATAGTGCCCCCTAGTTGGTGCTTTATAAGAGAAGATGGAGACTCAAAGTAAAAATAAAAATTGCATAAAGTAAATAGATAAGCCCTTCGCAGAGGGAAGTATGGATTTGTAGAGGTGCCAGAGCTCAAAGTTTTAAATTGAGAGAAAAAATATTTTGGGTGGCATGCCTTTCCTGTCAACGAAAACGACAAAGAATTTCGCAATACTTTCCATCCTAGATACATCATAGGCGGTTACCAAACAGAAAATAAAGTTTATTCCTTTTTCCACCAGTCTTTCACAATCCATGGCTAGCCGTATCCACGGGTGCCTTCCATACCAACACTTTCCAAGGAATTTATTATTTGACAACATAAAGTAATTTTATTTTCTTTTTTCATTTCGGGAATGGGCATCCCTATTACTATCGTACTCTCGTGCAATGACAAGTGAATAAACACTCATCTTGAGAATAACACATCTAGCATGGAAAAATATTGGATACCCCCAACCGTTTCATGAGCGGTACGGGCACACAAAAAAGAATTTTTTTTTGAAAATTAGAGATGGCACATACAAATTTGCTTGGAACCGCAAGGAAATACCGCATATAGGTAGGTATGGTGGACTCATAAGGCAAAACTTGGTTTAAGGATTTTGGATGCACAAGTATTATTTCTACTTAGTACAAATGGAGGCTAGCAAATAGATTGAGAAGCCACAAACCAATAAACTAAAATTCACATAAGCAAGCATTGAGCATAACTAACACCGAATAATGCACCATAAGTAGGATGTAACTTCATTGCATAACTATTGACTTTCGTACTTGCATAGGGAATCACAAACCTTAACACCAATATTCTTACTAAAGCATAATTACTCACTAACATGACTCAAATATTACTATCATCATGTCTCAAAACTATTACAAGGAATCAAGTTTAATTTGTCCAATGATCTTCATGAAAGTTTTTATTATACCTTCCTTGAATATCTATCACTTTGGGACTAGTTTAATATATTGCCATTGCTTTTTTGACAAGCTCAAACAAAATTGAGTGAAGCACATGAGCATAAAGATTTCATCTCTCAAAAAGGTATAAGTGAAGCATGAGAGGATTTCTTCAAAATTTACTAACTCTCAAATTAATATAAGTGAAGCATGAGAGACTTTCTTCAAAATTTACTAACTCTCAAATTAATCTAAGTGAAGCATGAGAGAATTTCTTCAAAAAAATTGCAAGCACACCGTGCTCAAAAAGATATATGTGAAGCACTAGAGCAATTCTATAGCTCAAAAAGTTTAAGTGAAGCATATAGAGCAATTCTAACAAATCATAGCATAATTTTGGCTCTCTAAAATAGGTGTGTCCAGTAAGGATACAAATGATACACAACAAAAACAAACAAAGACTCAAAGGATACAAGACGCTCCAAGCAAAACTCATGATATGTGATGAATAAAAATATAGTTCCAAGTAAAATACCGATGGTTGTTAGAAGAAAGAGGGGATGCCACTCGGGGGGCATCCCCAAGCTTAGTTGCTTGTTTCTCTTTGGATATATCTTGGGGTGCGATAGCATCCCCAAGCTTATACTCTTTCACTCCTTATTCCTTCATCCATCGTGATCTCACCCAAAACTTGAAAACTTCAATCACACAAAACTCAACAAAATTTTGTGAGATCCGTTAGTACAATAAAGCAAAGCACCACTCTAAATACTGTTGAAAACCCATTCATATTTTATTATTGCATTATACCTACTGTATTTTAACTTTTCCATGACTTATACCCCCCAATACATGCCATAGATTCATCAAAACAAGCACACAATGCAATGAAAACACAATCTGTTAAGAACAGAACAGTCTGTAGAAATCTGTACTCTAACCGTACTTTTGAACATTAAAAATTCTGAAAAATAGGAAAACGCAGGGAATTTGTATAGAAATACTGTGTTAAAATTTCAGCTTTTTATGGCGCTCCACTAAAACATGAAAATTCAAACACTGGACGTAAAATTTCTGTTTCAGATTCAGCATTGTTTCTACTCATCTCATGAATCATCCTAATGGCTTTACTTGGCACAAACACTAATTAAAACATAAAAACACAATCATAACAGTAGCATAATTGTGTCAACACTCAAAAATATAAAGGAGAAATAAAAAATAAATTTATTCATTGGGTTGCCTCCCAACAAGCGCTATCGTTTTACGCCCCTAGCTAGGCATAACACATAGATTCAAGTATTGTCATATTCAGATTTTGCTCCATAGGATGCTCTCATGATTGATTCATATGGTGGCTTAATTATTGTTCTAGGGAAGTTTTCCATACCCTTTCTTAGTGGAAATTGAAATTTAATATTGCATTCTTTCATATAAATCACGGCACCTATAGTGCGTAAAAACGGTCTACCAAGTATAATGGGACAAGACGGATTGCAATCAATATCAAGAACAAAAAAATCAATGGGCACATAGTTCCTATTTTCAAGAATAAGAACATCATTAATTATTCCCAAAGGCTTTTTAATAGTAGAATCCGCCAAGTGCAAATTAAGAGAACATTCTTCAATATTGGTAAGACCAAGCACATCACATAGAGATTTCGGAATTGTCGAAACACTAGCACCCAAATCACATAAAGCAAAGCACTCATAATTTTTTATCTTGAATTTAATAGTAGGTTCCCACTCATCATGTAATTTTCTAGGAATAGAAATCTCCAACTCCAACTTTTCTTTAAATGATTTCATCATGGCATCAACAATATGTTTAGTAAAAGCTTTATTTTGTTCATAAGCATGGGGTGAATTTACCATGGATTGCAGCAAAGAAATGCATTCAATCAAAGAGCAACTATCATAATTAAAGTCTTTGCAATGCAAGATAGTGGGCACATCACTAGTTAAAGTTTTGACCTCTTCAAACCCACTTTCATCAAACAAATTATCAAGATTTTCACCCTCCAAATTATTGGGACGCCTTATAACTAAAGTTGACTCTTCTTCAATACCTTTATCATCAATTTTAATATTACTAAACAAAGAGTCAATAGAAGAAACACCAATCACTTTAAGATCTTCATCATTTTATGAAGGCAATCACCAAAAAACGATTTTTCTAAGATTTGTCTTTTAGGTCTAAGCATAGCGGTTCTTTTCTTACTTTCATCCCTAGAGACATATAAAGATTTAATAGATTCATCAATCTTAGGCACAAAAGCTTTCAACTTGAGATTTTCAACATCATGAGAAATTCTATCAATGCTTCTAGACATATCATCAATCTTATTCAACTTTTCTTCTATCGTAGTGTTGAAGGCCTTTTGCGCATTCATAAAGTCTTTAGTATTACTCTCAAGATCAGAGGTGTTCCTATTATTATTGTAAGATGAATTATCATCATAATCATTAGAGCAATTTCTAGGAAAACGTCTAGGATTAAAATTACCTCTCATCGTTATTGAAATTGTTGCGAGAGATGAAATTCACATCTATGGAATCACTATTTTGCTCAATCAAAGTAGACAAAGGCACATCATTAAGACCAATAGGAGCATTCTTAGTAGCTACCAATTTCATCAAAGCATCAACCTTATCACTCAAGGTACTAATTTCTTCAACCGAATTAACTTTTTTACTAGTAGGTGCTCTTTCGGTATGCCATTGTGAGTAATTTGCCATAATTTTATCTAGCAATTTTGTAGCTTCACACAAAGTAATTTCCATAAAAGTACCACCCGTGGCAGAATCTAAAAGATTTCTAGAGACAAAATTCAATCCCGCATAAAAATTTTGTATGATCATCGAAAGATTTAAACCATGAGTAGGACTATTTCTTAGCATCAATTTCATTCTTTCCCAAGATTGTGCAACATGTTCATGCTCAAGTTTCTTAAAATTCATGATTTGTGTCCTAAGGGAAATAATTTTCGCGGGAGGAAAATACTTAGTAATGAAAGCATCCTTGCATTTATCCCAAGAATCGATACTATTGCGAGGCAAAGAAGAAAACCAAATTTCTGCATGACCCCGCAAGGAGAAAGGAAACAAATTCAACTTCACAATATCATTGTCCACATCTTTTTTCTTTTGCATATCACACAATTCTACGAACGTGTTTAGATGGAACGCGGCATCCTCATTAGGAGTAACGACAAATTGATCTTTCATGACAAGATTCAACAAAGTGGCATTAATATCACAAGACTTCGCACTAGTGGCGGGAGGAGCAATCGGAGTACTAATAAAATCATTATTATTGGTATTGGAAAAATCACACAACTTGGTGTTTTCTTGAGTCATCGTGACCACGCAAACAAGATTGCAAGCAAGCAAGATCTAGCGAGAAACAGGGCAAACGAAAAATAGGGCGAATAATACGGCAAGTTGGTGAAGTGGGGGAGAGGAAAACGAGAGGCAAATGGCAAATGTTGTGAAGTGGGGGAGAGGAAAACGAGAGACAAATGGCAAATAATGTAATTGCAAGGAGATGAGATTTATGATTAGGAACCTGGTAGATGATGATGGAGTTTCCTCGGCGCCTAAGATTGGCACGTAGAAGAGACCGCTTCCTTCCCGGCAACGGCGCCAGAAATTCTACTTGACGAGGCTTGAGACTGCGTCGGTATTTCCCCCAAGAGGAAGGGATGATGAAGCACAGCGACAGTAGGTATTTTCCTCAGTTATGAAACCTAGGTTATCGATCCAGTAGGAGGATCACCACCACCCAATAAGCAGCTCCTGCACATAAACAACAAATACTTACAACCCGACACGAAAGAGAGGTTGTCAATCTCTCTATGGGAAAAGATACATATTTTTGTATGAGATTGGATGAATAGATCTTGGAATAACACAAAATAAAATAAGTAAAGATAAATGGCAACAAGGTATTTTTGGGTTTTTGCAAATATAGATCTGAAAACAAACGCGGCAAAAAGATAGATCAGAAAGCAATATGTTGGAAAAGTAGACCCGGGGCTGTAGGTTTCACTAGTGGCTTCTCTCATGAGTATAGCGCACAGTGGGTGAACAAATTACTGTTCGGCAATTGATAGAAAATCGAATAGTCATGACGATATCCAAGGCAATGATCATTATAGGCATCACGTCCAAGATAAGTAGACCGACTCCTGCCTGCATCTACCACTATTACTCCACACATCGACCGCTATCCAACATGCATCTAGTGTATTAAGTTCATGGAAAAACGGAGTAATGCAATAAGAACGATGACATGATGTATACAAGATCTATTCATGTAGGAATAGACCCCATCTTGTTATCCTTAATAGCAATGATACATGTGTGCCTTGCTGGCCCTTCTGTCACTAGGAAAGGACACCGCAAGATCGAACCCACCACAAAGCACCTCTTCCCATGGCAAGAAAAATCGATCTAGTTGGCCTAACTAAACGAAAGATTCGAAGAAGAAATACGAGGCAACAAGCAATCATGCATATAAGAGATCAAGGAAGACTCAAATAATATTCATGGATAGAAACTGATCATGAACTCAAAATTCATCGGATCACAACAAACACACCGCAAAAGTTTACATCAAATAGATCTCCAAGAGACCATTGTATTGGGAATCAAAAGAGAGAGAGAGAGAGGAAGCCATCTAGCTACTACCTACGGTCTTGTAGGTCTATGGTGGACTACTCACACATCATCGGAGAGGCACCTATGAAGAAGATGAACCCCTCCGTGATGGTGTTTAGATTGGATCTTGAGGTTCTGGAACTTGCGGCGGTTGGAATTGTGTTTCATCTACTCCTCTAGGGTTTTCAGGATATTTGGGTATTTATAGGCGTCAGAGGCGGTTGAGGGGGGTCCCGAGGTGGGCACCACCCACCAGGCCGCACCGAGGGCCCCTGGCCATGCCCTGGTGGGTGTTCCCCACGTCGGGCCTCCTCTCTGGTACTTGTTTGGCCCATCTGGTGTCTTCTGGTCCAGAAAAATTCTCCAAAAACTTTCGTTAATTTTGGACTCCATTTGGTACTGATTTTCTGCGAAGTAAAAAACAAACAAAAACAGCAACTGGCACTTTGGCACTATGTCAATAGGTTAGTCCCAAAAAATGATATAAAGTTGCTATAAAATGATTGTAAAACATCCAAGAATAATAATATAACAGCATGGAACAATCAAAAATTGTAGATACGTTGGAGACGTATCGCCCATTGGAGATCTTTTTCGCTACCGAAGGGGGAAGTGATCATGGAGGTTGTCCACATCAACCTTGGTGTCTCCATGATGATGTGTGCGAGCAGTCCACCACTGACCTACGGGTCCATGATACGTCTCCAACGTATCTATAATTTTTTATTGTTCCATGCTATGATATATCATTCTAGGATGCTTTTTGGGTGATTAATTACCAATTCATATTATTTTTGAACACTAACCTATTAACCCAGTGCCCAGTGTCAGTTGATGTTTTTTGCATGTTTTTTACTTTTCAAGTTTACAGTACCAAACAAAGTCCAATTGCCCCGAAACTTTTTTATGATTTTTCTGGGCTAAAAGAAGACCTGGAAGCTTCGGGAGGAGACCGGAGGCCTCACGAGGGAAGGATCACACAGTAGGGCGCGCCCAGGGGGGGTGGTCGCGCCCTGATGTGTGCTGCCTCCCTCAGGTGGCCCTCGACGCACCTCTCTGGCATATAAATTCTATTAAATCTCGAAACCTTAGGGAGCCTCCCGAAACACTTTTTCCGCCACCACAAGTCTCTGTTCCACGGTGTGCCGATCTGGTGCCCTGTTCCAATGCCCTGTCGGAGGGGGGATCGATCACGGAGGGCCTCTTCATCAACCTTGCTGCTCCCATGGTGATGTGTGAGTAGTTCCTTACAGACCTACAGGTCCGTAGTTAGTACCTATATGGCTATCTATCTCTTGATCTTCAATACAAAGTTCACCACATCTTCACGGTGATCTGTTCGATGTAATCACTTTGTGCAGTGTGTTTGTTGGGGTCCCATGAATTATGGGTTTATGTTCAGATTATTCATGAATTTTTTTTGAGTCTTCTCTGATTTCAGTTATGATTCTTATTTTCATGATTATTATAACTTCGTAAATCTCTCTGATCTATTGAAATAGTTTGACCAACTAGATTGATATTTCTTCATTGAGAGGGGTGTGTTATAGTGTGTTCAACCTGACGGGTTTCTATATCCCTGTTATAGAAGGGGACAAGATACGTCTTTGTGTTATTGCCACTAAGGATAAAATGATGGTGTTAATTCATATTGATTGAATTCTCTTTGTCTACATCATGTCATCGTTCTCCAAGCATTACTTTGTTTGTCATGAACTTAATATTAGAGAGGCAAGCGTAGCAGCGCTCTCGACGTGGAGTAATAGTATTAGGTGCAAGCAGGAGTCGGCCTATTTGTTATGGACGTGATGCCTATATACACATGATCATTAGCGTGAATAAAGATTGCATAACTATGCGCTTTTCTATCAATTTCCCAACAGTAAATTTATTTACCCACTGTATGCCTACTACATGAGAGATGCCACTAGAGAACACTATGGCCCCCCCGTATCTATTGACTTATACATTTACAAAATCTTTCAATACCTTGCTGCAATTTATTTCCTTTTATTTTATTTTGTAATTTAAAATATTCAACTTTCATCTACATACTTCACTAGCTTGCAAATAACGAGTCCAAGGGGATTGAAAACCCTTTTGCCCGCATTGGGTGCAAGTGTTTGCTTCTTTGTGTGTAGTCGTTGAAGATGGGGGTTGCATGCTACTCCTATTGGTTCGATAAACCTTGGTTATCAACTGAGGGAAATACTTATCTATACTATGCTGCATCACCCATTCCTCTTCACAGAAAACCGAACGCAGATCACAAGTATCTGTAAGGATTTCTGGCGCCGTTGTCGGGGAGTATCATTAACCTACTATCAAGTAACTTCGCAGAAATTATCATTCAGTTGTTCTACTTTTTATTTGCTATTATATTTTGCTTGTTTCATATAAATCAAAAAATACAAAAATATTTATCTTTGCTAGTTACTACTCCCTCCGTTCCTAAATATTTGTCTTTTTAGAGATTCAACTATGGACTACATACGGAGCAAAATAGGTGAATCTACACTTTAAATTATGTCTATATACATCCGTATACAGTCCGTAGTGAAATCTCTAAAAATACAAATATTTAGGAACGGATGGAGTAGTTCACTTCTTTGCTTGCTAGTTTACTTGTCCTGCTTGTTACTTTGCTTGCTCGGTCACCATGTCTCAAGATACTACTAAGTTGTGTGACTTCTCAAACACTAATAACAATTATTTTATTAGTACTACAATACCACCCGCCACTAGTGCAGAGTTTTATGATATTAATGCTGCATTGCTGAATCTTGTCATGAAAGAACAATTTTCAGGAAGTCCTAATGAGGATCCCGCTGCTCATCTCAATACCTTTGTTGAATTTTGTGATATGCAAAACAAAAATGATATGGATAATGATGTGGTCAAATTAAAAAGTATTTCCTTTTTCACTACGAGATAAAGCTAAGGCTTAGTTTTCATCTTTACCACGTAATAGTATTGGAACATGGGATAAGTGCAAAGATGCTTTTATTGCCAAGTATTTTCCTCCTACTAAGATCATATCCCTTAGAAATCAAATTATGAATTTTAAACAACGTGATCAAGAACATGTTGCACAATCTAGGGAGAGGATGAAATTAATGATTAGAAATTGCCCTACTCATGGTTTAAACTTGTGGATGATTATCCAAAATTTCTATGTTGGACTAAAATTTGTGTCTAGATTCTGCTACATGTGCTACCTTCATGGAGGTGACATTAGGAGAGGTCACCAAACTTCTGGACATCATCATGACAAAATACTCTCAATGGCATACCGAAAGAGCTCCAACTGGTAAGAAGGTAAATTCTGTCAAAGAAATCACTACTTTGAGTGAAAACGTGGATGCTCTTATGAAAATGGTTGCTAGTAAAAAATGCTCATGTTAATCCAAATTATGTGCCTTTCTCTACCTTGATTGATCAAAATGATGATGCTATTGATGTGAACTTTATCTCGCGAAAAAATTTCAAGAACAATGCGTATAGAGGCAATTTCAATGCTAGACCGTATCCCGGTCATTACTCTAATAATTATGGAAATTCTTTTACAAATAACAATAGTATATCCTCTAATCTTGATAACACCATTTAATAATTTATTCTTTTCAAAATATTTTTAATACTATGGTAGACGAAAAGTTGCATAAAGTTGATGATTTGGCTAAAACCATGGATAGGATTGCTCTTGATGTGGAAACTCTTAGAAATAAAACTTTGCCACCAAAACATGATTTTAAAGAGACTATTAAATCTATCCAAATATCTATTGATTAAAGTAAGGAGATGACTGCTAAGTTGAAAGCTAAGCGGGAATTCTTAGAAAAAGCTCTTCCACCCGGTTTTTACCGGAATCATGATGAAGATCTTGAAATGATTGGTACTTATCCTATTGAATCTTTATTTACTAATCTGGAAGTAAATAATAAAGGGACTTAAGATGAGTCAACTCTATCTAGAGAGTATCCCGTTTGCTTGGAGCGTGATGATTCTAATGATAAAATTGAAAAAAGTGGGTTTGGAGAGGTTAAAACTTTAACTAGTGATGTGCCCACTATCTTGGATTACAAGGACTTTAATTATGATTTTTTCTCTTTAGTAGAATGTATTTCCTTGTTGTAATCCATTATTAGCTCACCCAATGCTTATGAATAAAATAAAGCTTTTACTCAACATATAGTAGAAGCGATTATTAAAGCTTATGATGAGAAACCTGAACTTGAAGTTTCTATTCCTAGAAAATAACTTGATGAATGGGAACCTACTATCAAAATAAAACTAAAATAATATGAACACAATGCCTTGTGTGACCTTTGTGCTAGTGTTTCAACAATACCTAAGTCTCTTTGCGATGTGCTTGGTCTCACCAATATTCAAGATTGTTCCCTAAACTTGCATCTTGCGGATTCTACAAGAAACCTTTGGGTAGAATAAATGATGTACTTATTATTGAAAATAGAAATTATGTGCCTATAGATTTCACCGTGCTTGATATTGAATGCAATCCTACTTGTCCAATAATACTTTGAAGACCTTTTCTATGAACTATAGGTGCAATTATTCATATGAAAGAGGGAAACATAAGTTTCCAATTTCCATTAAAGAAAGGGATGGAACACTTCCCTAGGAATATAATTAATCCACCCTATGATTCTATCATGAGGGCTACTTATGGGTGGAGTGTCAAAGATGACAACACTTGGAAATATGCATTATGCCTAGCTAGGGGCATAAAGCAATAGCGCTAGTTGGGAGGCAACCCAATAGTTATCTTTAATTTTGTTTTTTATTTTCTGTTTGTCTGTGATAAATGATTATTCACTCTGTAATTATTGTGTTTTTATGTTGAAATTAGTTTTTGTGCCAAGTAAAGCCTTTGGGATGACTCGCAAGATGAGTAGAATTGATACGGTGCAAAAACAGAAACTTTAGCGTTAAGTGCAGAATTACTATGATTTTACTAGAACATCTTTTTGTTCTAAAATTTTTACTCAGTATTTATGTACAAATTATTCAGGTTTCCCTAATTTCTCGGAATTTTTGGAGTTACAGAAGTATAGGTTCTCTACAGATCTTTACACATTGTTCTGTTTTACACAGATTCTGTTTTTGCTTGCATAGTTTGCTTGTTTTGATGATGCGATGGATTGTATCGAGGGGTATAAGCCATGGAGAAGTTATAATACAGTACCTTATGAAATAATAAAATAATTATCAATTTATAACAGTACATACAGTATTTGATAGGTTTACTATACTAACGGATCTCACGAAGGTTTTTGTTGAGTTTTGTGTGCTGAAGTTTTCAAGTTTTGTGTGCTATCACGATGGATGAAGGAATAAGGAGCGGCAAGAGCCTAATCTTCAGGATGCCCAAGGCACCCCAATGTAATATTCAAGTAAGACTCAAGCTTCTAAGCTTTGGGATGCTCCAGAATGCATTACCTCATTCCTCGCAATCCATCGGTATGTCACTTGGAGCTATATTTTTATTCATCACATGATATGAGTTTTGCTTGGAGCGTAAGTTGCTTTAGTTTGATTTTTTTAATTTTACACAATCATTGTTTGTTGGACACACCCATTTGATAATACACAAGGTCACCATGATTTTTTAGAATACTCTTTGTGCTTCACTTATATCTTTTGAGCTTAGCAGTTGATCTAGTACTTCATTTATATCTTTTAGAGCACGGTGGCGTATAGATTTTATAGAAATAATTTCACTCTCGTTCTTCACTTATATTTGTTTGAGATTTAATAAATAGTGACGATAATTTGCATGGGTTATAAGACTAGTCCAAAAATAATAGGTATCCAATAAGTGCATAATCAAAACCACATAAAAGAGAAATTGCGGGTTAATGATATTGATGTGGTAATATGAACGGGCATGAGTGCACGATCATTGGTTAGTAAAATTATCGTGAATTAGAGGGTGCTAACTTGTTGTTCATCTAAATATTTTTCATAGCATGGTGATGATGTGTGAGCATACTTATTCCTCGTTGAAATCCCACTGGTGCAGCGACGTGCTATACAAACGGTTTTTAACCCCTTTCCGCGACGTAGTTCCAAACCGTCGCCTTGCATGTGTGGGCGATAGGGGGGTCAATCCCACACGACACCGCAAACCCGTCAGCGATGGTGGCCATCGAACGCAAACGATCTGCAATTATAATCGTGTGCGGTGCAGGAACAGATCGCACACATGATCTTTTCGGCCTACGTGTGGGATTTGGGATCAATCACACACGTCCAAGACGAGTGTACCGCGTCTAATTGCTCATGGAAAACAAACGGAGTTTGACCTTTGACCGTTTGCGAAACGTTACCTAATCCACACGGTCCATTGTAGACACTGTGTGTGATATCTTCATCATCGCACACGAGATTTCTCTGGGAACCGTGTACCATGTATAACATCATCGGACATGTTTCCCGAAAAATGTACGCGTGGGATTGTCTTTGCATCAGGCACGGTTTCTTGTTGGCTCATGTGTGAGATACGGTGCTATCGCAAACGATTGAGTAGCTCCTACGCACACGTACACGTGTTGCAAACCATTTGCGATTTCTTATGTATCACCGACGTTTTAGATTATATGTCGGGTGCTTGTTCTGTGGATCATAGGCGGTTGCGCTATGAGTTGAACGTGCTTTCCGTTCTGGACCGCACACGCTTAGTTGCTTGAACCGTGTCCGCTGAAATTGCCAGGTTATTGTAAAATATCACATTTAATTCACCCTGCAAATAGCAAGTTCGCCACAATATGCAATCGACAAATAGTGTCCACATGAAGAATATTCATCATAATCCGCCACAATATGCAATTGAATGAATAGTATCCACAAGTAGAGGATTCATCATAATTCACGACAATATGCAATTGAGAAAATGCTAGCTAAATTCCACAGCTGTTAAACCGACATATCCAGTACATAATCATAGTGTACGAATTATGAAGACATGATCACATGGAAAATAATGCATCCATGTGTATATGTTTAGCTGATAACACTATATGAATGCGTACTTATTTTTAGGAGATTTGAATATGGAAATCTTCGACGTCTTTAGAGGGCTTTATATAGTGTTTCACAAAGAAGGTGCTGATAAATTTCCTAACATACAACAATTCATCGGCGGCGAGCGGTTCAGAAGTCATCGGTGCCAAGATGAGCTGCATAACTTTTAGATCAGAATGTGACATACGTGTGGAGTAGAAGATAGTAATTAAGAAGCAGACTTACTGGTTTTATCCTGTCAGCATCGACACCACATTCAGCATGTCTGCATAGGTTCATCATGTGTGCACAAACGTAGTATCCACATAGGCTGGTACCTTGTTGTTGCTGAGGACACTGAAATTTTTTGTACAGTATTAGTCATGTATTTGCCCTGTTAGGAACAACCTAACTGGTGTAAGTTGTTTCTTCTTTTTTCTATGGATAGAAATAGAAAGAGGTTTACTTAGAAACTTGAACATCTGGCTAGCATTTTCTGATAAAAACGGATTTCGTTGTCTTACCCTCCTAAAGTTATGTTCTTTGACAATACACTAGAAATGAAGATGAATTTTCACACACTCAATTCTGTAACCACATATGAACACAACGCATTAACATCAAAGAATTCAATACCTATCCATGAAATCCTGAAGATGACTCGGATCCTGAGGCGCATTTGACTCTCTGAGAGAATCCATGTAGTAAATTGTGTTGCATTTTGGAACAATGACCACCAAGATCCAGTGACCTCTACAGTTTAAGAAAACCATGAATGTACAAACTATGTCTAAAACAGAAAGACGATCAATGTATGCATGGTTGTATATTTATACTTACTGTTCATGATATGGCCACATGAAGAATTCTCCTATCTGTAAGTCGAACAAGATCTTGGTGACAAAATCAATGGAAGCCGTGCGTGAGTCATTATCTTGTAACAAAATGCCGTTTGCTAAATCAGGATCTATGAAATACGCATGCACCCCTGTTGTTCTCTGCGCCATCAATCCCCTGAGAGGAATATAGTACGGTTAGCTTTTTATTCATTTACATCCTTGTATGGAGAAGATGATCAAAGTTTATGCAGTACTTACAACATCAAGTATTTGACAAGAGTGGCAGCAAGCTCATCGAAGTTGAAGAAGAGGTGAAGTCCTCGAATTCCACACTGATGGTACCTAGAACATGAGAGAAATGCCATTGGTCGTAGTGCAACTCCACAATGTTAGTATCTTCTCCTTCCGACATTCTTTCCATGCAACATTTATGTAACTTGCGAGCACTAGATCGAACTGCACTCGTCCTAGAAATCGCCAACAAGGAATGGTTGGCCATGTTTGTACTTGCATTTCTCAAATGTGTCTACTTCCATACTAGAAAGTTGCTTTTGAAGGTCTTCTTCAGACAAGTAGTCAGAACCGGGATTACCCAGCCCTTCGAAAACCTTATTGTTAATTTGGGTACGGTCGATGATTGTTTGTAGAAGGAGGCTCTTGGTCCCATCCCTCCTCGCTCTTTTGAGGCCCAACTTCCTATGTGCAACCGTGCCCGCTTTTGTCTTCTTAGTTGAAGCACTTCTTGTTTGACATTTGGTTTCATCAATGACATGCTGCTGAGAAGCGTGTGAAGGTACGATGGACTGCTGAACAGATGATGCCGCTCTGACGGACTGCTGAGCTGTAGTGCCAGAGTCGACGGAGAGCTAACCAGCCGTTAAAGCTATTCTGGGCTTCTGAGCAGCTGATGCCAATGTGTCGGTGTGTTCATGCGGCTGTGAAAACGTGTTGGTTTGCTGAGCAGGCAGTGCCGAGACATCGGTATGCTTATCAGGCGGCTGCGAACCGCTGGACTGATGAGCAGGTGGTTCCTGACTTTCGGAGTGCTTAGCAGGCGGTCCCGGACTTTCGGCCTTCTTACCAGGTGGTTCCATACATTCAAACTCCTTAGCACGCGGTTCGGTCGGGTTTATCTGGTGAGCATGCAGTGCCAATGTGTCTGCACTTTCTGCTTCAGTGGCCGGCATCTGAACCGATGATATGTCTTCAGTAGTTGTAGGCCTTGCCACAAGCTGCTCAGGATGGGACGATGACCTGGCCTCTATGGCAGGAAGTCGGTAGGGCTGATCACAGGTTGATGCCTCGGGCATCTGATTCCCAAGAGTATGTTCATCGGGGGAATCACACAAGATCTGCTGTGGCGAGATGAGAGTCACCGGTTCGAGGGCGACATTGGTTGATTTTGGGGGGCTGGAGGGGTCTCATCCAGGAAGTATATTTCTTTCCGCGGCAACTGGATGTGATTTAACCGTGTTTCTTCCAAGGTCCTCTGCTCATCAGGGTCCCCAAGGACATTCTTCAGGGCAAAATCACTGAATCCAGGCTTTATTTCAGTCACGTGGCACTTCACACAACCCGACTTCAATGGCACATTATCCAACAAGAGACCCCCATCAAAGTCAGGGTTGTAAACCCACGCTGTTGCACATTTTAAAGTACCTTAATAATGTGTCAGCATGGCCCTCACTCTCTCCCCATGTCAATATAGATCAGATATAGCACCATCATGTCCACCTACAGCATCATTGTCGCTGGGGTTAGCTGATGCACAGCTACTCTTGTGCGGTGTTGCCATACAATAAGTGGCATCATCCATGTCGACATCCCCTTGCGTGTCCTGGCTATCTCTCAGCATTTGTGTCTTCTCCTGCATATATGACTCCTCAACTTCCTTTCGAACTACAGGATACATGTCCCTCTTAATCTTTTTGCGCAAGTCTCTCTGCTTATAATCAATCCTAGCTTTTTTCATGTTGAGCCTCTCTTCTTTGCTTAGTGAGAAAGCCCTTTTTTGTGGGACATTGACCCCAATACCCCTAGCACGGCCAGGGGGCTCTTTGGTAGTCAGAGCCTGGGACAGAATGTCACATGGCCCTGAGTTCCTGTACAACCTTCCAGTGTTTTTCGAAGCCTTTGCCATCACATCATACAGTTCTTGGTCTGCTGAGTTTTCAAAGTAATAAGAACCGTCTCCATGCCTCTTTGCACATGCCCGCAAGTAGTCCCTAGCACGAGTGCCCCTAATTTCACTAAAGGCCGGTTTGCCACCCGCAGCTACTGCTTCTTTGTCCCCCTGCTCCCATATCGGTTTCATGCCGTAGTATCCTGCCACACCCATATGGTGGGGGTGTGTGTTCTTCTTCTGAAGTTCCGATTGCATGGCACTCTTCTTAATAAACTCTTCACTGGCCCTGACCCTTTTGAATTCTGTCCAATCTTCCTTTGTAATTTGGGGGTACGAGGGGATTGGGTCCTTGCATTGACTCAAGAACTTCTTGTACAACACATGCTTCCAGTTTCTCCAAGCATCCCTGGCCTTCTTCAGTGCAGCGTGTTCCACCTGCTCTCTCCACTCCTCAGGAACGTTGAAGTGCACCATCATCTCACGAACTATCCTCTGCCGTGTTTCTGTACCAGCCTTCCAAAACCTCGGCAGATTAATGTTGAGCCTTGCCCTGCCAACAAATCCACACACACTCTTAAACCTCGTGCGTGCTTTATCTGGTTTAGTTGGAGCCCAAGACTTCAAATCGATGTCAGTTACTTCGTATACACCTTTAGGCAGGTGTGTGGGCTTTCTTGGAGCGCTCTTCCGGCTCTTGACCGGATGGGTGATTGTGGCAGCTCTATCCCATTCATCATTTCTTGGTACACGATTATCTGTTTCAGACATATTGGCTTCGGACTCAGATGAAGATACATCGCCAGACGTATGGCTGTCATCACTGCTAATAGACATCTACAGCGTACACATGCAAAATTCAGAAAAGCGGATAAACATAAAAAATGTAACAGCTTGGAAACTAGTTGTCTAAACATGGCATGTGATCATTTGGAAATGTACGGCTAATATGTTCATTTAGTGTGACTCGTGCGCACATGATATGTAATTCGACAATAACTAATTGGAACAAATACAGCTTATATGTTAGAAGGTAGATGATGAACATAAATATGCTCTCCATTATTTTATAATCATTTTGGGGACAAACCGATCCAAATAGGAAAAGGGATCGCAAGATAATAGACCTCACCGCGATGAATGGCAGCAACTGGCCGTTTTTTTTGCAAATCCGGTAGGAGAGGCGAGGGTACTGGATCGATATGCTCGACGGCGGCTGGCGAGCAAATGAAGACGGCGAGGCATAGGCAGCCGCGTGTTTGGAGCGGCAGTGAAGGGTAGGGTTGACGCCGGGAAGCGGGTACGCGGTCGGGTTGAGAACGACGGTGCCGGAAAGGGTTCTGGTGTGGATCTGGGGGACGGGAGGGGGAGGGAGCTAGTTGTCGATGGACTTTGGGTAGAATACGTGAACAGATGAGCGAAATGGGGGAGGGCACGGGTTTGGGGGGAGGGGAGGGGGGCATGTTGGCGGCTTCGGTGAAAAGGGTGAAAAAAGATCGCCATGCGCCCCGCGGAAAAAACATTGCAAACGGTTTCATATAGTAACCCGTGTGCACAGGCAGAACAAACCTGTTCGAAATGAAAACTTGAAAACTTTGAAATGTAGACGTGACCTCATCGTTTTGTCTCAAAAAAATTCCCACGGTACGCAGCTATTATTGTACCCTAATATTGATTTTTTGACGCATTTCTAGGCTCGCCTGCTATATTTTTCAGCATTTTTTATCATTTACGGGGCATTTATTGCATATAAATCAAATCCCAACTTCAACAGCATGTGTTGACGAGAGGTATAAGGAACGCCGTCCGATATGGGTGAATCCTACGGTGCAGACGCACGAACCGCGTGGTTTGGGTTTTGTCCAATCAGAAAATAGGACTCATGTTGCGTGCATTAGGTTTCATAGGCCGCGGTTTAGAAAGCACACGGTTCTAATGAACGAACCATGTGCTATTTATCTATGCAGAACAGTCATATTTTCATTTCAAATCAATTTGGGACTTCATCATTTCGCCTCGAATTATTTTCATCCGCAGACAATCAACTATTAGCCCCTGTATTGATTTTCGGCCGCATTTTCATGACTTGTTTGCTAATCTGAAGACATTTTTCCACCAACATGGGGCTTGTTAGTAATTTAATTGGAGGAAATGTAGATGTATTACAAAAATGGGTGTGTCACCGTGGCATGGTGTGAAGACCCCGTGGGAAAAATTGGTAATGTCTGGCGGAAGTTGTGATGGCCTGCCCTTTGAAAACGAATGCATCTCACACAAATGATCATGGTTTACGAAAAGTAGAGTTGGCATTTCAGACTCCAATCGGTGTCAACCTCATCCTTTCGCCTTGGTTTTTTCCTTGGTATGCAAACATCATTGTACAACTAATATTGATCTTCTAGTGGATTACATGTCTCGTTTGCTATATCTGAGTCATATGTTGCAGTTACCATGTTAATTAGTTCTTATAAACAAAATATCCCAACAAGAATTACGTGTGGATGGTGGCAAAGAATCTCTTACAAATCATTTGTGTGTCGCTTTGCGTGATTTTCGTCATTGTGCAACGAATGAGAAGAATTGTCAAGCATTTCGGATGGGAGATGTGTCCACCTAAAGAAATGTCAGTAATTTAATTACATGAAATGCGGATGGACTCGGAAAATCATGAAAATCGGTGTGTCATCGTGGCGTCATCTCGAGACACCGCCGAAAAAATTTGGTAAAATTTGGCACAAGCTACAATGATCGCTAATTGGAAACCATAGCATATGAGTAGAAGGATCATAGTTCCAAGGGGAGAAGTGGCAAATCGAACTCCAATCGACGGTGTCTTCATTGCCTCTCCTCCAAATTTTATCCCACGGTAGTCAATCATAATTAAACATCAGGTTGGATTTTCTGGCGCATTTATGGGCTCGCCTGCTATATTTTTTTAGCATTTTTTATCATTTATGAGGCATTTATTGCATATAAATCAAATCCCAACTTCAACAGCGTGTGTTGACGAGAGGTATAAGGACCGCCGTTCGATCTTGGTGAATCCTACGGTGCAGACGCACGATCCGCGTGGTTTGGGTTTTGTCCAATCAGAAAACCGGACTCACGTTGCGCGCATTAGGTTTCATAGGCTGTGGTTTAGAAAGCACACGGTTCTAATGAACGAACCGTGTGCTATTTGTCTATGCAGAATAGTCATATTTTCATTTCAAATCAATTTGGGACTTCATCATTTCGCATTGAATTATTTTCATTCGCAGACAATCAACTATTAGCCCCGGTATTGATTTTCGGCCGCATTTTCATGACTTGTCTGCTAATCTGAAGACATTTTTCCACCAACATGGGGCTTGTTAGTAATTTCAATGGATGAAATGCAGATGTATTACGAAAATTACAAAAATGGGTGTGTCACCGTGGCATGGTGTGAAGACCCCGTGGGAAAATCTGGTAATGTCTGGCGGAAGTTGTGATGGCCTGCCCTTTGAAAACGAATGCATCTCACACAAAGGATCATGGTTTACGAAAAGTAGAGTTGGCATTTCAGACTCCGATCGGTGTCAACCTCATCCTTTCGCCTTGGTTTTTTCCATTGTATGCAAACATCATTGTACTCCTAATATTGATCTTCTGGTGGATTACATGTCTCGTTTGCTATATCTGAGTCATATTTTGCAGTTACCATGTTAATTAGTTCTTATACACAAAATATCCCAACATAAATTACGTGTGGATGGTGGCAAAGAATCTCTTACAAATCATTTGTGTGTCACTTTGCATGATTTTCGTCATTGTGCAACGAATGAGAAGAATTGTCAAGCATTTCGGACGGGAGAAGTGTCCACCTAAATAAATGCCTGTAATTTAATTACAGGAAATGCAGATGGACTCAGAAAACACGAAAATCGGTGTGTCATCGTGGCGTCATCTCGAGACACCGTGGAATTTTTTTTGGTAAAATTTGGCACAAGCTACAATGGCACAAGCTACAATGATCGCTAATTGGAAACCATAGCATCTGAGTAGAATGATCATAGTTCCCAGGGGAGAAGTGGCAAATCGAACTCCAATCGACGGTGTCTTCATCGCCTCTCCTCCAAAATTTATCCCACGGTAGTCAATCATAATTATCCTTCAGGTTTGATTTTCTGGCGCATTTATGGGCTCGCCTGCTATATTTTTCAGCATTTTTTATCATTTACGGGGCATTTATTTCATATAAATCAAATCCCAACTTCAACAGCGTGTGTTGACGAGAGGTATAAGGACCGACGTTTGATCTGGGTGAATCCTACAGTGCAGACGCACGATCCGCGTGGTTTGGGTTTTGTCCAATCAGAAAGCAGGACTCACGTTGCGAGCATTAGGTTTCATAGGTCGCGGTTTAGAAAGCACACGGTTCTAGTGAACGAACCGTGTGCTATTTGTCTATGCAGAACAGTCATATTATCATTTCAAATGAATTTAAGACTTCATCATTTCGCCTCGAATTATTTTCATCTGCAGACAATCAACTATTAGCCCCTGTATTGATTTCCGGCCGCATTTTCATGACTTGTTTGCTAATTTGAAGACATTTTTCCACCAACGTGGGGCTTGTTAGTAATTTAATTGGAGCAAAAGCAGATGTATTACGAAAATTACAAAAATGGGTGTGTCACCGTGGCATGGTGTGAAGACCCCGTCTGAAAAATTGGTAATGTCTGCCGAAAGTTGTGATGGCCCGCCCTTTGAAAACGAATGCATCTCACATAAAGGATCATGGTTTACGAAAAGTAGAGTTGGCATTTCGGACTCCAATCGGTGTCAACCTCATCCTTTCGCCTTGGTTTTTCCATGGTATGCAAACATCATTGTACTCCTAATATTCATCTTCTGGTGGATTACATGTCTCGTTTGCTATATCTGAGTCATATTTTGCAGCTACCATGTTAATTAGTTCTTATAAACAAAATATCCCAACATGAATTACGTGTGGATGGTGGCAAAGAATCTCTTACAAATCATTTGCGTGTCGCTTTGCATGATTTTCGTCATTGTGCAACGAATGAGAAGAATTGTCAAGCATTTCGGACGGGAGATGTGTCCACCTAAAGAAATGTCAGTAATTTAATTACATGAAATGCGGATGGCCTCGGAAAATCATGAAAATCGGTGTGTCATCGTGGCGTCATCTCGAGACACCGCAGAAAAAATTTCGCACAAGCTACAATGATAACTAATTGGAAACCATAGCATCTGAGTAGAAGGATCATAGTTCCAAGGGGAGAAGTGGCAAATCGAACTCCAATCGACGGTGTCTTCATTGCCTCTCCTCCAAATTTTATCCCACGGTAATCAATCATAATTATACGTCAGGTTGGATTTTCTGGCGCATTTATGGGCTCGCCTGCTATATTTTTTAGCATTTTTTATCATTTATGAGGCATTTATTGCATATAAATCAAATCCCAACTTCAACAGCGTGTGTTGACGAGAGGTATAAGGACCGCCGTTCGATCTTGGTGAATCCTACGGTGCAGACGCACGATCCGCGTGGTTTGGGTTTTGTCCAATCAGAAAACCGGAGTCACGTTGCACGCATTAGGTTTCATAGGCCGTGGTTTGGAAAGCACACGGTTCTAATGAACGAACCGTGTGCTATTTGTCTATGCAGGACAGTCATATTTTCATTTCAAATCAATTTGGGACTTCATCATTTCGCCTCGAATTATTTTCATCCGCAGACAATCAACTATTAGCCCCGGTATTGATTTTCGGCCGCATTTTCATGACTTGTCTGCTAATCTGAAGATATTTTTCCACCAACATGGGGCTTGTTAGTAATTTAATTGGAGGACATGTAGATGTATTACGAAAATTACAAAAATGTGTGTGTCACCGTGGCATGGTGTGAAGACCCGGTGGGAAAAATTGGTAATGTCTGGCGGAAGTTGTGATGGCCTGCCCTTTGAAAACGAATGCATCTCACACAAAGGATCATGGTTTACGAAAAGTAGAGTTGGCATTTCAGACTCCAATCGGTGTCAACCTCATCCTTTCGCCCTGGTTTTTTCCATGGTATGCAAACATCATTGTACTCCTAATATTGATCTTCTGGTGGATTACATGTCTCGTTTGCTATATCTGAGTCATATTTTGCAGTTACCATGTTAATTAGTTCTTATAAACAAAATATCCCAACATGAATTACGTGTGGATGGTGGCAAAGAATCTCTTACAAATCATTTGTGTGTCGCTTTGCATGATTTTCGTCATTGTGCAACGAATGAGAAGAATTGTAAAGCATTTCGGACGGGAGAAGTGTCCACCTAAATAAATGCCTGTAATTTTATTACAGGAAATGCAGATGGACTCAGAAAATCACGAAAATCGGTGTGTCATCGTGGCGTCATCTCGAGACACCGTGGAATTTTTTTTGGTAAAATTTGGCACAAGCTACAATGGCACAAGCTACAATGATCGCTAATTGGAAACCATAGCATCTGAGTAGAATGATCATAGTTCCCAGGGGAGAAGTGGCAAATCGAACTCCAATCGACGGTGTCTTCATCGCCTCTCCTCCAAAATTTATCCCACGGTAGTCAATCATAATTATCCTTCAGGTTTGATTTTCTGGCGCATTTATGGGCCCGCCTGCTATATTTTTCAGCATTTTTTATCATTTACGGGGCATTTATTTCATATAAATCAAATCCCAACTTCAACAGCGTGTGTTGACGAGAGGTATAAGGACCGACGTTCGATCTGGGTGAATCCTACAGTGCAGACGCACGATCCGCGTGGTTTGGGTTTTGTCCAATCATAAAGCAGGACTCACGTTGCGAGCATTAGGTTTCATAGGTCGCGGTTTAGAAAGCCACGGTTCTAGTGAACGAACCGTGTGCTATTTGTCTATGCAGAACAGTCATATTATCATTTCAAATGAATTTAAGACTTCATCATTTCGCCTCGAATTATTTTCATCTGCAGACAATCAACTATTAGCCCCTGTATTGATTTCCGACCGCATTTTCATGACTTGTTTGCTAATTTGAAGACATTTTTCCACCAACATGGGGCTTGTTAGTAATTTAATTGGAGGAAAAGCAGATGTATTACGAAAATTACAAAAATGGGTGTGTCACCGTGGCATGGTGTGAAGACCCCGTGTGAAAAATTGGAAATGTCTGGCGGAAGTTGTGATGGCCCGCCCTTTGAAAACGAATGCATCTCACATAAAGGATCATGGTTTACGAAAAGTAGAGTTGGCATTTCGGACTCCAATCGGTGTCAACCTCATCCTTCCGCCTTGGTTTTTCCATGGTATGCAAACATCATTGTACTCCTAATATTGATCTTCTGGTGGATTACATGTCTCGTTTGCTATATCTGAGTCATATTTTGCAGCTACCATCTTAATTAGTTCTTATAAACAAAATATCCCAACATGAATTACGTGTGGATGGTGGCAAAGAATCTCTTACAAATCATTTGTGTGTCGCTTTGCGTGATTTTCGTCATTGTGCAACGAATGAGAAGAATTGTCAAGCATTTCGGACGGGAGATGTGTCCACCTAAAGAAATGTCAGTAATTTAATTACATGAAATGCGGATGGACTCAGAAAATCATGAAAATCGGTGTGTCATCGTGGCGTCATCTCGAGACACCACCGAAAAAATTTGGCACATGCTACAATTATCGCTAATTGGAAACCATAGCATCTGAGTAGAAGGATCATAGTTCCAAGGGGATAAGTGGCAAATCGAACTCCAATCGACGGTGTCTTCGTTGCCTCTCCTCCAAATTTTATCCCACGGTAATCAATCATAATTATACGTCAGGTTGGATTTTCTGGCGCATTTATGGGCTCGCCTGCTATATTTTTTAGCATTTTTTATCATTTATGAGGCATTTATTGCATATAAATCAAATCCCAACTTCAACAGCGTGTGTTGACGAGAGGTATAAGGACCGCCGTTCGATCTTGGTGAATCCTACGGTGCAGACGCACGATCCGCGTGGTTTGGGTTTTGTCCAATCAGAAAACCGGACTCACGTTGCGCGCATTAGGTTTCATAGGCCGTGGTTTAGAAAGCACAAGGTTCTAATGAACGAACCGTGTGCTATTTGTCTATGCAGGACAGTCATATTTTCATTTCAAATCAATTTGGGACTTCATCATTTCCCCTCGAATTATTTTCATCCGCAGACAATCAACTATTAGCCCCGGTATTGATTTTCGGCCGCATTTTCATGACTTGTCTGCTAATCTGAAGACATTTTTCCACCAACATGGGGCTTGTTAGTAATTTCATTGGAGGAAATGTAGATGTATTACGAAAATTACAAAAATGTGTGTGTCACCATGGCATGGTGTGAAGACCCCGTGGGAAAAATTGGTAATGTCTGGCGGAAGTTGTGATGGCCTGCCCTTTGAAAACGAATGCATCTCACACAAAGGATCATGGTTTACGAAAAGTAGAGTTGGCATTTCAGACTCCAATCGGTGTCAACCTCATCCTTTCGCCTTGGTTTTTTCCATGGTATGCAAACATCATTGTACTCCTAATATTGATCTTCTGGTGGATTACATGTCTCGTTTGCTATATCTGAGTCATATTTTGCAGTTACCATGTTAATTAGTTCTTATAAACAAAATATCCCAACATGAATTACGTGTGGATGGTGGCAAAGAATATCTTACAAATCATTTGTGTGTCGCTTTGCATGATTTTCGTCATTGTGCAACGAATGAGAAGAATTGTCAAGCATTTCGGACGGGAGAAGTGTCCACCTAAATAAATGCCTGTAATTTAATTACAGGAAATGCAGATGGACTCAGAAAATCACGAAAATTAGTGTGTCATCGTGGCGTCATCTCGAGACACCGTGGAAATTTTTTTGGTAAAATTTGGCACAAGCTACGATGATCGCTAATTGGAAACCATAGCATCTGAGTAGAAGGATCATAATTCCCAGGGGAGAAGTGGCAAATCGAACTCCAATCGACGGTGTCTTCATCGCCTCTCCTCCAAATTTTATCCCACTGTAGTCAATCATAATTATCCTTAAGGTTTGATTTTCTGGCGCATTTACGGGCTCGCCTGCTATATTTTTCAGCATTTTTTATCATTTATGGGGCATTTATTTCATATAAATCAAATCCCAACATCAACAGCGTGTGTTGACGAGAGGTATAAGGACCGACGTTCGATCTGGGTTAATCCTACAGTGCAGATGCACGATCCGCGTGGTTTGGTTTTTGTCCAATCAGAAAGCAGGACTCACGTTGCGAGCATTAGGTTTCATAGGTCGCGGTTTAGAAAGCACACGGTTCTAGTGAACGAACCGTGTGCTATTTGTCTATGCAGAACAATCATATTATCATTTCAAATGAATTTAAGACTTCATCATTTCGCCTCGAATTATTTTTATCTGTAGACAATCAACTATTAGCCCCTGTATTGATTTCCGGTCGCATTTTCAAGACTTGTTTGCTAATTAGAAGACATTTTTCCACCAACATGGGGCTTGTTAGTAATTTAATTGGAGGAAAAGCAGATGTATTACGAAAATTACAAAAATGGGTGTGTCACCGTGGCATGGTGTGAAGACCCCGTGTGAAAAATTGGTAATGTCTGGCGGAAGTTGTGATGGCCCGCCCTTTGAAAACAAATGCATCTCACATAAAGGATCATGGTTTACGAAAAGTAGAGTTGGCATTTCGGACTCCAATCGGTGTCAACCTCATCCTTTCGCCTTGGTTTTTCCATGGTATGCAAACATCATTGTACTCCTAATATTGATCTTCTGGTGGATTACATGTCTGGTTTGCTATATCTGAGTCATATTTTGCAGCTACCATGTTAATTAGTTCTTATAAACAAAATATCCCAACATGAATTACGTGTGGATGGTGGCAAAGAATCTCTTACAAATCATTTGTGTGTCGCTTTGCGTGATTTTCGTCATTGTGCAACGAATGAGAAGAATTATCAAGCATTTCGGACGGGAGATGTGTCCACCTAAAGAAATGTCAGTAATTTAATTACATGAAATGCGGATGGACTCGGAAAATCATGAAAATCGGTGTGTCATCGTGGCGTCATCTCGAGACACCGCCGAAAAAATTTGGCACAAGCTACAATGATCGCTAATTGGCAACCATAGCATCTGAGTAGAAGGATCATAGTTCCAAGGGGAAAAGTGGCAAATCGAACTCCAATCGACGGTGTCTTCATTGCCTCTATTCCAAATTTTATCCCACGGTAGTCAATCATAATTATACGTCAGGTTGGATTTTCTGGCGCATTTATGGGCTCGCCTGCTATATTTTTAGCATTTTTTATCATTTATGAGGCATTTATTGCATATAAATCAAATCCCAACTTCAACAGCATGTGTTGACGAGAGGTATAAGGACCGCCATTCGATCTTGGTGAATCCTACGGTGCAGACGCACGATCCGCGTGGTTTGGGTTTTGTCCAATCAGAAAACCGGACTCACGTTGCACGCATTAGGTTTCATAGGCCGTGGTTTAGAAAGCACACGGTTCTAATGAACGAACCATGTGCTATTTGTCTATGCAGGACAGACATATTTTCATTTCAAATCAATTTGGGACTTCATCATTTCGCCTCGAACTATTTTCATCTGCAGACAATCAACTATTAGCCCCGGTATTGATTTTCGACCGCATTTTCATGACTTGTCTGCTAATCTGAAGACATTTTTCCACCAACATGGGGCTTGTTAGTAATTTCATTAGAGGAAATGCAGATGTATTACGAAAATTACAAAAATGTGTGTGTCACCGTGGCATGGTGTGAAGACCCCGTGGGAAAAATTGGTAATTTCAGGCGGAATTTGTGATGGCCTGCCCTTTGAAAACGAATGCATCTCACACAAAGGATCATGGTTTACGAAAAGTAGAGTTGGCATTTCAGACTCCAATCGGTGTCAACCTCATCCTTTCGCCTTGGTTTTTTGCATGGTATGCAAACATCATTATACTCCTAATATTGATCTTCTGGTGGATTACATGTCTCGTTTGCTATATCTGAGTCATATTTTGCAGTTACCATGTTAATTAATTCTTATAAACAAAATATCCCAACATGAATTACGTGTGGATGGTGGCAAAGAATCTCTTACAAATCATTTGTGTGTCGCTTTGCATGATTTTTGTCATTGTGCAACGAATGAGAAGAATTGTCAAGCATTTCGGACGGGAGAAGTGTCCACCTAAATCAATGCCTGTAATTTAATTACAGGAAATGCAGATGGACTCAGAAAATCATGAAATTCGGTGTGTCATCATGGCGTCATCTCGAGACACCGTGGAATTTTTTTTGGTAAAATTTGGCACACACTACAATGATCGCTAATTGGAAACCATAGCATCTGAGTAGAAGGGTCATAGTTCCCAGGGGAGAAGTGGCAAATCGAACTCCAATCGACAGTGTCTTCATCGCCTCTCCTCCAAATTTTATCCCATGGTAGTCAATCATAATTATCCTTCAGGTTTGATTTTCTGGCGCATTTATGGGCTCGCATGCTATATTTTTCAGCATTTTTTATCATTTACGGGGCATTTATTTCATATAAATCAAATCCCAACATCAACAGCGTGTGTTGACGAGAGGTATAAGGACCGACGTTCGATCTGGGTTAATCCTACAGTGCAGATGCACGAACCGCGTGGTTTGGGTTTTGTCCAATCAGAAAGCAGGACTCACGTTGCGAGCATTAGGTTTCATAGGTCGCGGTTTAGAAAGCACACGGTTCTAGTGAACGAACCGTGTGCTATTTGTCTATGCAGAACAATCATATTATCATTTCAAATGAATTTAAGACTTCATCATTTCGCCTCGAATTATTTTCATCTGTAGACAATCAACTATTAGCCCCTGTATTGATTTCCGGCCGCATTTTCAAGACTTGTTTGCTAATTTGAAGACATTTTTCCACCAACATGGGGCTTGTTAGTAATTTAATTGGAGGAAAAGCAGATGTATTACGAAAATTACAAAAATGGGTGTGTCACAGTGGCATCGTGTGAATACCCCGTGTGAAAAATTGGTAATGTCTGGCGGAAGTTGTGATGGCCCGCCCTTTGAAAACGAATGCATCTCACATAAAGGATCATGGTTTACGAAAAGTAGAGTTGGCATTTCGGACTCCAATCGGTGTCAACCTCATCCTTTCGCCTTGGTTTTTCCATGGTATGCAAACATCATTTTACTCCTAATATTGATCTTCTGGTGGATTACATGTCTCGTTTGCTATGTCTGAGTCATATTTTACAGTTACCATGTTAATTAGTTCTTATAAACAAAATATCCCAACATGAATTACGTGTGGATGGTGGCAAAGAATCTCTTACAAATCATTTGTGTGTCGCTTTGCGTGATTTTCGTCATTGTGCAACGAATGAGAAGAATTGTCAAGCATTTCAGACTGGAGATGTGTCCACCTAAATAAATGTCAGTAATTTAATTACAGGAAATGCTGATGGACTCAGAAAATCACGAAAATTGGTGTGTCATCGTGGCGTCATCTCGGGACACCGTGGAAAAAATTTGGTTAAATTTGGCACAAGCTACAATGATCGCTAAGTGGAAACCATAGCATATGAGTAGAAGGATCATAGTTCCAAGGGGAGAAGTGACATATCGAACTCCAATCGACGGTGTCTTCATCGCGTCTCCTCCAAATTTTATCCCACGGTAGTCAATCATAATTATACGCCAGGTTTGATTTTATGGCGCATTTATGGGCTCGTCTGCTATATTTTTCAGGATTTTTTTTCATTTACGGGGCATTTATTGCATATAAATCAAATACCAACTTCAACAGCGTGTGTTGACGAGAAGTATAAGGACCGTCGTTCGATCAAGGTGAATCCTACAGTGCAGACGCACGATCCGCGTGGTTTGGGTTTTGTTCAATCAGAAAGCAGGACTCACGTTGCGAGCATTAGGTTTCATAGGCCGAGGTTTAGAAAGCACACGGTTCTAGTGAACGAACCATGTGCTATTTGTCTATGCAGAACAGTCATATTTTCATTTCAAATGAACTTGGGACTTCATCATTTCGCCTCGAATTATTTTGTTCCGCAGACAATCAACTATTAGCCCCTGTATTGATTTCCGGCCGCATTTTCATGACTTGTTTGCTAATTTGAAGACATTTTTCCACCAACATGGGGCTTGTTAGTAATTTAATTGGAGGAAATGCAGATGTATTATAAAAATTACAAATATGGGTGTGTCACCGTGGCATGGTGTGAAGACCCCATGGGAAAAAAATTGCAAATGTCTGGCGGAAGTTGTGATGGCCTGCCCTTTGAAAACGAATGCATCTCACACAATGGATCATGGTTTACGAAAAGTAGAGTTGGCATTTCAGACTCCAATCGGTGTCAGCCTCATCCTTTCGCCTTGGTTTTTTCCATGGTATGCAAACATCATTGTACTCCTAATATTGATCTTCTGGTGGATTACATGTCTCGTTTGCTATATCTGAGTCATATTTTGCAGTTGCCATGTTAATTAGTTCTTATAAACAAAATATCCCGACATGAATTACGTGTGGATGGTGGCAAAGAATCTCTTACAAATCATTTGTGTGTCGCCCTGCGTGATTTTCGTCATTGTGCAACGAATGAAAAGAATTGTCATGCATTTCCGACGGGAGATGTGTCCACCTAAATTAATGTCAGTAATTTAATTACATGAAATGCGGATGGACTCGAAAAATCATGAAAATCGGTGTGTCATCGTGGCGTCATCTCGAGACACCGTGGAAAAAATTTGGTAAAATTTGGCACAAGCTACAATGATCGCTAATTGGAAACCATAGCATCTTTGTAGAAGGATCATAGTTCCAAGGGGAGAAGTGGCAAATCGAACTGCAATCGACGGTGTCTTCATCGCCTCTCCACCAAATTTTATCCCACGGTAGTCAATCATAATTATACGTCAGGTTGGATTTTCTGGCGCATTTATGGGCTCGCCTGCTATATTATTCAGCATTTTTATCATTTACGGGGCATTTATTGCATATGAATCCAATCCCAACTTCAACAGCGTGTGTTGACGAGGGGTATCAGGACCGCCGTTCGATCTGGGTGAATCCTACGGTGCAGATGCACGATCCGCGTGGTTTGGGTTTTGTCCAATCAGAAAACAGGACTCGCGTTACGCGCATTAGGTTTCATAGGGCGCGGTTTAGAAAGCACACGGTTCTAATGAACGAACCGTGTGCTATTTGTCTATGCAGAACAGTCATATTTTCATTTCAAATGAATTTGGGACTTCATCATTTCGCCTTGAATTATTTTCATCCGCAGACAATCAACTATTAGCCCCTGTATTGATTTCTAGTCGCATTTTCATGACTTGTTTGCTAATGTGAAGACATTTTTCCACCAACATGGGGCTTGTTAGTAATTTAATTGGAGGAAATGCAGATGTATTACGAAAATTACAAAAATGGGTATGTCACCGTGGCATGGTGTGAAGACCCCATCGGAAAATTGGTAATGTCTGGCGGAAGTTGTGACGGCCTGCCCTTTGAAAACGAATGCATCTCACACAAAGGATCATGGTTTACGAAAAGTAGAGTTGGCATTTCAGACTCCAATCGGTGTCAACCTCATCGTTTCGCCTTGGTTTTTCCCATGGTATGCAAACATCATTGTACTCCTAATATTGATCTTCTGGTGGATTACATGTCTTGTTTGCTATACCTGAGTCGTATTTTGCAGTTACCATGTTAATTAGTTGTTATAAACAAAATATCCCAACATGATTTACGTGTGGATGGTGGCAAAGAATCTCTTACAATCATTTGTGTGTCGCTTTGCGTGATTTTCGTCACTGTGCAACGAATGAGAAGAATTGTCAAGCATTTCGGACGGGAGAAGTGTCCACCTAAATAAATGCCTGTAATTTAATTACAAAAAATGCAGATGGACTCAGAAAATCATGAAAATCGGTGTGTCATCGTGGCGTCATCTCGAGACACCGTGGAAAAAAATTTGGTAAAATTTGGCACAAGCTACAATGATCGCTAATTGGAAACCATAACATCTGAGTAGAAGGATCATAGTTCCAAGGGGAGAAGTGGCAAATCGAAGTCCAATCGACGGTGTCTTCATCGCCTCTCCTCCAAATTTTATCCCACGGTAGTCAATCATAACTATACGTCTGGTTTGATTTTCTGGCGCATTTATGGGCACGCCTGCTATATTTTTCAGCATTTTTTATCATTTACGGGGCATTTATTGCATATAAATCAAATCCCAACTTCAACAGCGTGTGTTCACGAGAGGTATAAGGACCGTCGTTCGATCTGGGTGAATCCTACAGTGCAGACGCACGATTCGCGTGGTTTGGGTTTTGTCCAATCAGAAAGCAGGACTCACGTTGCGAGCATTAGGTTTCATAGGCCTCGGTTTAGAAAGCACACGGTTCTAGTGAACGAACCGTGTGCTATTTGTCTATGCAGAACAGTCATATTTTCATTTCAAATCAATTTGGGACTTCATCATTTCGCCTCGAATTATTTTCATCCGCAGACAATCAACTATTAGCCCCTGTATTGATTTCCGGCCACATTTTCATGACTTGTTTGCTAATTTGAAGACATTTTTCCACCAACATGGGGCTTGTTAGTAATTTAATTGGAGGAAATGCAGATGTATTACGAAAATTACAAAAATGGGTGTGTCACTGTGGCATGGTGTGAAGACCCCGTGGGAAAAAAATTGGTAATGTGTGGCAGAAGTTGTGATGGCCTGCCCTTTGAAAATGAATGCATCTCACACAAAGGATCATGGTTTACGAAAAGTAGAGTTGGCATTTCAGACTCCAATCGGTGTCAACCTCATCCTTTTGCCTTGGTTTTTTCCATGGTATGCAAACATCATTGTACTCCTAATATTGATCTTCTGGTGCATTACATGTCTCGTTTGCTATATCTGAGTCATATTTTGCAGCTACCATGTTAATTAGTTCTTATAAACAAAATATCCCAACATGAATTACGTGTGTCGCTTTGCGTGCTTTTCGTCATTGTGCAACAAATGAGAAGAATTGTCAAGCATTCCGGACGGGAGATGTGTCCACCTAAATAAATTTTAGTAATTTAATTACAGGAAATGCACATGGACTCAGAAAATCACGAATATCGGTGTGTCATCATGGCGTCATCTCGAGACATCGTGGAAAAAATTTAGTACAATTTTGCACAAGCTACAATGATCACTAATTGGAAACCATAGCATCTGAGTAGAATGATCATAGTTCCCAGGGGAGAAGTGGCAAATCGAAGTCCAATCGACGGTGTCTTCATCGCCTCTCCTCCTAATTTTATCCCACGGTAGTCAATCATAATTATATGTCAGGTTTGATTTTCTGGCGCATTTATGGGCTCGCCTGCTATATTTTTTAGCATTTTTTATCATTTACAGGGCATTTGTTGCATATAAATCAAATCCCAACTTCAACAGCGTGTGTTGACGATAGGTATAAGGACCGCCGTTCGATCTGGGTGAATCCTTCGGTGTAGACGCACGATCCGCATGGTTTGGGTTTTGTCCAATCAGAAAGCAGGACTCACGTTGTGAGCATTAGGTTTCATAGGCGGCAGTTTAGAAAGCACACGGTTCTAGTGAATGAATCGTGTGCTATTTGTCTATGCAGAACAGTCAGATTTTCATTTCAAATGAATTTGGGACTTCATCATTTTGCCTCGAATTATTTTCATCTGCAGACAATCAACTAATAGCCCCTGTATTGATTTCCGGCCGCATTTTCATGACTTGTTTGCTAATTTGAAGACATTTTTCCACCAACATGGGGCTTGTTAGTAATTTAATTGGAGGAAATGTAGATGTATTACGAAAATTACAAAAATGGGTGTGTCACCGTGGCATGGTGTGAAGACCCCGTGGGAAAAATTGGTAATGTCTGGCGGAAGTTGGAATGGCCTGCCCTTTGAAAACAAATGCATCTCACACAAAGGATAATGGTTTACGAAAAGTAGAGTTGGCATTTCGGACTCCAATCGGTGTCAACCTCATCCTTTCGCCTTGGTTTTTTCCATGGTATGCAAACATCAATTTACTCCTAATATTGATCTTCTGGTGGATTACATGTCTCGTTTGCTATATCTGAGTCATATTTTGCAGTTACCATGTTAATTAGTTCTTATAAACAGAATATCCCAACATGAATTACGTGTGGATGGTGGCAAAGAATCTCTTATAAATCATTTGTGTGTCGCTTTGCGTGATTTTCGTCATTGTGCAACGAATGAGAAGAATTGTCAAGCATTTCGGATGGGAGATGCGTCCACCTAAATAAATGTCAGTAATTTAATTATAGGAAATGCAGATGGACTCAGAAAATCATGAAATTCGGTGTGTCATCAAGGCGTCTTCTCGGGACACCGTGGAAAAAATTTGGTAAAATTTGGCAGAAGCTACAATGATCGCTAATTGGAAACCATAGCATCTGAGTAGAAGGATCGTAGTTCCTAGGGGAGAAGTGGCATATCGAACTCCAATCGACGGTGTCTTCATCGCCTCTCCTCCAAATTTTATCCTACGGTAGACAATCATAATTATACTCCAGGTTTGATTTTATGGCGCATTTATGGGCTCGGCTGCTATATTTTTAGCATTTTTTATCATTTACGGGGCATTTATTGCATATAAATCAAATCCCAACTTCAACAGCGTGTGTTGACGAGAGGTATAAGGACCATCATTCGATCTGGGTGAATCCTACAATGCAGACGCACGATCCGCATGGTTTGGGTTTTGTCCAATCAGAAAGCAGGACTCACATTGCGAGCATTAGGTTTCATAGGCCGCGGTTTAGAAAGCACACGGTTATAGTGAACGAACCGTGTGCTATTTGTCTATGCAGAATAGTCATATTTTCATTTCAAATTAATTTGGGACTTCATCATTTCGCCTCGAATTATTTTCATCCGCAGACAATCAACTATTATCCCCTGTATTGATTTTCGGCCGAGTTTTCATGACTTGTTTGCTAATTTGAAGACATTTTTCCACCAACATGGGGCTTGTTAGTAATTTAATTGGAGGAAATGCAGATGTATTACAAATATTACAAAAATGGGTGTGTCACCGTGGCATGGTGTGAAGACCCCGTGGGAAAAATTGGTAATGTCTGGCGGAAGTTGTGATGGCCTGCCCTTTGAAAACGAATGCATCTCACACAAAGGATCATGGTTTACGAAAAGTAGAGTTGTTATTTCGGACTCCAATCGGTGTCAACCCCATTCTTTTGCCTTGGTTTTTTCCATGGTATGCAAACATCACTGTACTCCTAATATTGATCTTCTGGTGGATCACATGTCTCGTTTGCTATATCTGAGTCTTATTTTGTAGCTACCATGTTAATTAGTTCTTATAAGCAAAATATCCCAACATGAATTACGTGTGGATGGTGGCAAAGAATCTCTTACAAATCATTTGTGTGTCGCTTTGCGTGATTTTTGTCATTGTGCAACAAATCAGAATAATTTTCAAGCATTTCGGACGGGAGATGTGTCCACCTAAATAAATGTTAGTAATTTAATTACAGGAAATGCAGATGGACTCAGAAAATCACGAATATCGATGTGTCATCGTGGCGTCATCTCGAGACACCATAGAAAAAATTTGGTGAAATTTGGCACAAGTTACAATGATCGCTAATTGGAAACCATAGCATCTGAGTAGAAGGATCATAGTTCCAAGGGGAGAAGTGGCAAATCGAACTCCAATCGACGGGGTCTTCATCGCCTCTCCTCCAAATTTTATCCCATGGTAGTCAATCATAATTATACGTCAGGTTTGATTTTCCGGCGCATTTATGGGCTCGCCTGCTATATTTTTTTAGCATTTTTTATCATTTACGGGGCATTTATTGCATGTAAATCAAATCCCCACTTCAACAACGTGTGTTGACGAGAGGTATAAGGACCGCCATTCGATCTGGGTGAATCCTACGGTGCAGACCCACGATCTGCGTGGTTTGGGTTTTGTCAAATCAGAAAGCAGGACTCACGTTGCGTGCATTAGGTTTCATAGGCCATGGTTTAGAAAGGACACAGTTCTAATGAACGAACCGTGTGCTATTTATCTATGCAGAACAGTCATATTTTCATTTCAAATGAATTTGGGACTTCATCATTTCGCCTCAAACTATTTTCATCCGCAAACAATTAACTATTAGCCCCTGTATTGATTTCCGGCCGCATTTTCATGACTTGTTTGCTAATTTGAAGACATTTTTCCACCAACATGGGGCTTGTTAGTAATTTAGTTGGAGGAAATGCATATGTATTATGAAAATTACAAAAATGGGTGTGTCACCACGGCATGGTGTGAAGGCCCCGTGGGAAAATTTGGTAATGTCAAGCGGAAGTTGTGATGGCCTGCCCTTTGAAAACGAATGCATCTCACACAAAGGATCATGGTTTACGAAAATTAGAGTTGGCATTTCAGACTCCAATCGGTGTCAACCTCATCCTTTCGCCTTGTTTTTTTCCATTGTATGCAAACATCATTGCAGTTACCATGTTAATTAGTTCTTATAAACAAAATATGCCAAAAGGAATTACGTATGGATTGTGGCAAAGAATCTCTTACAAATCATTTGTGTGTCGCATTGCGTGATTTTCATCATTGTGTAACGAATGAAAAGAATTGTCAAGCATTTCGGACGGGAGATGTGTCCACCTAAATAAATGTCAGTAATTTAATTACAGGAAATGCAGATGGACTCAGAAAATCATGAAAATCGGTGTGTCATCGTGGCGTCATCTCGAGACACCGTGGAAACTTTTTGGTAAAATTTGGCACAAGCTACAATGATTGCTAATTGGAAACCATAGCATCTGAGTAGAAGGATCATAGTTCCAAGGGGGGAAGTGGCAAATCAAACTCCAATCGACGGTGTCTTCATCGCCTCTCCTCCAAATTTTATCCCACGGTAGTCAATCATAATTATATGTCAGGTTTGATTTTCTGGCGCATTTATGGGCTCGCCTGCTATATTTTTCAGCATTTTTTATCATTTACGGGGCATTTATTGCATATAAATCAAATCCCGACTTCAACAGCGTGTGTTGACGAGAGGTATAAGGACCGTGGTTCGATCTGGGAGAATCCTACAGTGCAGACGCATGATCCGCGTGGTTTGCATTTTGTCCAATCAAAAAGCAGGACTCTCGTTGTGAGCATTAGGTTTGATAGGCCGCGGTTTAGAAATCACACGGTTCTTGTGAACGAGTCGTGTGGTATTTGTCTATGCAGAATAGTCATATTTTCATTTCAAATGAATTTGGGACTTCATGATTTCGCCTCGAATTATTTTCATTCGCAGACAATCAACTATTAGCCCCTATATTGATTTCTGGCCGCATTTTCATGAATTGTTTGCTAATTTGAAGACATTTTTCCACCAACATGGGGCTTGTTAGTAATTAATTGGAGGAAATGCAGATGTGTTACGAAAATTACAAAATTGGGTGTGTCACCGTGGCATGGTGTGAAGACCCCGTGGGAAAAATTGGTAATATGTGGCCGAAGTTGCGATGGCCTGCCCTTTGAAATCGAATGCCTCTCACACAAAGGATCATGGTTTACGAAAAGTAGAGTTGTCATTTCGGACTCCAATCGGTGTCAACCTCATCCTTTTGCCTTGGTTTTTTCCATGGTATGCAAACATCATTGTACTCCTAATATTGATCTTCCGGTGGATTACATGTCTCGTTTGCTATATCTGAGTCATATTTTGTAGCTACCATGTTAATTAGTTCTTATAAACAAAATATTCCAACATGAATTACGTGTGGATGGTGGCAAAGAATCTCTTACAAATCATTTGTGTGTCACTTTGCGTGATTTTCGTCATTGTGCAAGAAATGAGAAAAATTGTCAAGCATTTCGGATGGGAGATGTGTCCACCTAAATAAATGTTAGTAATTTAATTACAGGAATTGCAGATGGACTAAGAAAATCACGAAAATCGGTGTGTCGTCGTCGCCTCATTTCGAGCCACCGTGGAAAAATTTTGGTAAAATTTGGCACAAGCTACAATGATCGCTAATTGGAAACCATAGCATCTGAGTAGAAGGATCATAGTTCCAAGGGTGGAAGTGGCAAATCGAACTCCAATCGACGGTGTCTTCATCGCCTCTCCTCCAAATTTTATCCCACGGAAGTTAATCATAATTATACGTTAGGTTTGATTTTCTGGCGCATTTATGAACTCGCCTGCCATATTTTTCAGCATTTTTTATCATTTACGGGGCATTTATTGCATATAAATCAAATCCCAACTTCAATAGCGTGTGTTGACGAGAGGTATAAGGACCGTCGTTCGATCTGGGTGAATCCTACGGTGCAGATGCACGATCCGCGTGGTTTGGGTTTTGTGCAATCAAAAAGCAAGACTCACGTTGCATGCATTAGGTTTCATAGGCCGCGGTTTAGAAAGCACACGATTCTAGTGAACGAACCGTGTGCTATTTGTCTATGCAGAACAGTATAATTTTCATTTCAAATGAATTTGGGACTTCATCATTTTGCCTCAAATTATTTTCATCCGCAGACAATCAACTATTAGCACATGTATTGATTTCCGGCCGCATTTTCATGACCTGTTTGCTAATTTGAAGACATTTTTCCACCAACATGGGGCTTGTTAGTAATTTAATTGGAGGAAATGTAGATGTATTACGAAAATTACAAAAATGGGTGTGTTACCGTGGCATGGTGTGAAGACCCCGTGGGAAAAATTGGTAATGTCTGGCAAAAGTTGTGATGGCCTTGTCGGTGTCAAAACCGGCGGATTTCGGGTAGGGGGTCCCGAGCTGTGAGATTAGAACCGATGGTAACAGGAGAAGTGGGAGACGATGTTTACCCAGGTTCGGGCCCTCCTATGGAGGTAATACCCTACGTCCTACTTGATTATATTGATGGTATAAGGGTTACAGAGTTGATCTACCTCGAGATCGTATGACTAAAACCCTAGATGAGTTCTGTTGGCCTACAACCTAAAACCCTCCGGCTTATATAGACGCCGAGGGTACTTAGGGTTTACAAATGGTCGGTTACACGTCGAAGGGATAAACATGCCTATACACTACTCCAAACGTGGAGAACACGCCATGATTCTCGAAGCTTCCTTCCTGGAGATAGAGCCTTCGATCAATCCAATGCTCGGTATGCAACCCATATAGTCCGGCCCATAAGAAATAGGTCGGCCTCCCGAGGACCCCTTAAACCAGGACTCCCTCAGTAGCCCCCGAACTAGCCTCCAATGCCAAGGGTCCAAGCTCCAGCTGCTTCATACCATCAGAGTCTTCGGCTTGCGAGGCGAGTTCCTCTCTCCAGATAGTGATCGGCCGAGTGTTAGTTCGGCCTCCGATGATGTGTAATTTTCCCGATCATTGATCGTCTGAGCACCATGAATAGCTCGGCCCTGAAGGCCAAACGTCAAGGGGTAAATAGTGCTCCCTGACAACCTTTTTGACGAAAGGTCACGGCCCACCACGACCACTGAACCAGTCGAAAGGACTCGATTCGCGGTTCGAGGCCATTTTCACCAGCACGATCCATTAATGCACAGATCGTGCTTCGTTTCACACGGGATATGTTTAATCATGCGTGTATAACGGCACGCACGTCTTGGGAAGCGGAGCGATTCATGGCGCAGCGAAGGGAGGCTAACCGACGACTAGCCCAATAAAAGGGAAAGAAAACCCCAAGGCTTAACCGCACTTCCCATTCGCATGCTTGCTTCCCCAATCTCTCGAGCTTCCAGAGCCCAGATCTAGGTTTTCCACCCTTCCTCCTCCGAGCTCAGCCATGGCCAGCTCTGGTTCCAATGGCAAGTGGGAGGCTTCCACGGTCACAGACCAGGACATCCGGGACCTCAAGGACGCCGGCTACCTCCCCGCCAATATCTTCCACCGCGCCGCGGAGGAGGGCCAGGTGATCCCCACCCCCAAACCAGGCGAGAGGGTGGTTTTCATTCCTCACTTCATCCGAGGATTGAGCTTCCCGCTCCACCCCTTCGTGAGGGGCCTGATGTTCTTCTACGGACTCGACTTCCACGACCTCCCGCCGAACTCCTTCATGCATATATCGGCCTTCATCATCTTCTGCGAGGCGTTCCTGCGGGCCGAACCACACTTCGGACTATGGCTGAAGATATTTAATATCAAGCCGAAGTGTGTCGCAGGGGAACACGCAGACTGCGGCGGGGCGGTCATCAGCAAGCTTCCCCACGCAGTATGGCCGTCTGGCACCTTCATCGACACCATCAAGACTTGGCAAAAAGAGTGGTTTTACATCACCGAGCCAAGGGAGGAGGGCGGAACTGTTCCTGCCGAATTCAGGTCCGGCCCGACGACCAGATTGACCTCATGGGTCCGAAAGGGCCACGAATGGGGGTCGGACACAGAGGTGGATGACCTGCAGAGGCGCGTCGCCTCCATTATCAAGGACGGGATCAGGCTGACCAACGTGGTCCAGATCATGCTCCAGTGGCGCGTCCTCCCCTGCCAGCGCCGGGACTCCCCTATGTGGAATTATCGGACTGACGATGATCCTACAATTCGTCAGTTCTTCCGCACCACATGGGAGAAGCTATGGAAGGCGCTTTTCAAGGCGCAGGAGAACTGGCCGGCCAAGAAGGAGGACCAAGGCCTGCGCGCCGATAAGCCCCCTTCCGAGGTATGATATAACTTCGTTTGATCGGCTTCGTTTTCCCAAAGAAAATCTAAGCGCTTTCCGATCACTTCCGCAGGAATGGTTGAGCAAGGCTACAGGCATCAAGTGCCCGGCTCCACAGCCCGAATACCCTAGGTCCCAGCTGCTGTCGGGGATGCTCGTCATGGCGCCTTACCAGGCGCCAAAGAAGAAGGAGCAGAAGAAGAAACCAGGCCGAACAGGCCTGCGCATCAGGGACCAGCCAGGGGCTATGTCTGAGGACACCCATGCCTCCTCAAATCAAGAGGAGGAGCAAGAGGGTGAGGGGGGAGGTGATTCCCCCCTTAAAGGAAAGAGGGTGGCGTCGTTGGACACTTCAGAGGATGTACCTCCTCCTGCCCTGAAGAAAGCGCGTCGGACTCAGGTCGTTCTGTGTGACGACAGTTCGGACTCGGATACCGAGTCCGAAGACTTCCAGAGGGTTCCATGAAGGAGCCTCAGGGTCAAGCCCCCAGCTCGAAGGTACAGATCCGAAGACCTCCTGAGTTGTTAGTGCTAAGTTTTAAATGTCATTAATATGTGAGCGCCTATTGACTTGCAGCCCACCACGTGTTCTCCCCACCGATCAAGTCTCGGACGGGGAGACCCCGCCCGCCGAGCTAGCAAAGAGCGGGAATGCGTCGCACCACTCCCCTCCGGGCGCCGCGAAGGACGCCACGGAGGTGTCATCCCAGTAGGCTCCTTTGGAGCCGGACACCGGAGGCGAAAGCGACGACGTCATGGTCGAGGCTAACACCTCGATCGCCGAAGACCGGGGGGACAAGCCCCTCCCAGATACTGAGGAGACCGGACAAGGGGATGTCTGGTCCCTTGCTGAGGTCGTCTCCAGAGCGCACCATGCCTCCGGAGGCACCGGTTCAATCTCCGGTTGGAGATCGGGTCAACCGATCCCCACCGGCGCCACCGACCAATGGGTGGTCGGCTATGGGGGAGGCTCTGTCAAGCGCCTCCATCTCCGGGGAGCACCGCACCCTCATGGGTGCGGTGTTGCAGAGCATTCAGTCCGTAGACAGCGGACTGAAGGAGGCCTTCGACGGTCTCCTGACGGGCTTTCAGGTGAGTCACGTAATGCTCAGTTTATGAAATATTAATTTCTTTGATTTATCATTATATACATGGCATCCCCCGAACCCTAGGTGAGTTTGGAAAAACTTACCTGGGGGTCAATCATAGACCAGTATCCGAACTATGTATAGGACAATATTTATTCGGAGCGTTCTAACAGTCCTTAAGAGGACCAGACACAGGAGCATATTTATGATAGTTCGGAAGTTTGGAACCCATGTAACTTGATATGGTGTTGTTTTTTTTACAGGCTTCGTCGACGGCGGCGGCTGCTAATGCTGCCGAGCTGGACGAGCTAAATCGGAAGCTCAAGAGCTCCGAAGATGAGCTTGATGCACTGAACAAGAGATTCGACGAGGCGCAAGGTAAGCCGTATTAGAGTATCCAAACTCTTCATCACCATACTATCAACGTAGTAGTTTTGATATGTCTTAATGCTTACATAGCCTTGTCGAACGAAATTGAGAAGCTCAAGGCCGAGCTTGAGAAGGCGAAGCAGGAGGCTGCGGTTCAGAGGGCGACGGCCAAAGAAGCGCCGCTCTATCCGCCTTAAGACCCACCAGCGACAAGCATGAGGCTCGAGAGGAGGAAATCCAACAGGAGCTCAAGGACGCCAGCCAAAAGTGCGAGGACCTTGAGCGAAAAGGCAAGGAGCAGGCCGCCGAACTATCCACCCTAAAAAAAATCTCCAAAAGGAGCGGGTGGATAGGCGGTCCTTTGAAGAGCAAGTCAGCCAGGCCAAGGCTATCATGGATGGTAAGCCGTTTTTATTGCAGTGTGTCTTCAGGGATAGCAAGTTCAAATTGCTTACCCAAGTATGGCGTTCCTCAGGCGTCTGCTCGGACCTCCAGAAGAGCGCCGCGGACGCAAACCAGTTCTATGCTTCGCGGGGAGAAGGAGATGAAGCTCGGCTATTTTGGGCGCAGTTTGAAGCCCCCGAGCGCTCTCCTCTCCTTGTTGAGCAGCTAGAGCAGCTGATGGAGCTACACCGGGTGGCGGAGCCAGCCATGAAAGATCTCTGCATCCGGCTATGGCCCAACGAGCAACTGCCGGGCAGCTACTTCGTCCTGGTGCAGAAGCTGAGCGACGCCTCGCCCCGGATCGACACGCTAAGGCGATCTTCCTGTATCGAGGGAGCTCGGATGACCTTTGCGAAGGACAAGGTGCACTGGCCGGGGCTGGATCCGATGAAGATAGCCATCGCCCCTCCGCCTCCTGGAAAGGAGCATATGTGCCCCGAGCTGTACTTCTCCGGAGTAATGGAGGGTGCTCGGGCGATAGAGTCGCAGTGTTCGAGAGAGAACATGTATGAGTAAAGCGTTGTAATATGTCCGAGGACTTTTTAACGCGTTTATATTTAAGATGCATGGTTTATCATGTCCTTCATGTTTTGCATCCTTTATAACTCCTGTGTGGCCGTTAAAACTGAAAGTTGCGAGTCGTCGGCTTCAGCCCCCATGTAGATACTACGCAGGGTGTCTATGCCAACGCACTGTTACCCTTAGCCGAGCTATCGATACCCGAAGGCGGTAGTGTGGGGCGGACAAGGCAATCAGACCATAGTGCTTTATTGCTTTCACTTAGCCGTAGGGGCGCGAGAAAGGAGTGCGGGGGGCTGATAACTAGCCCCCAGGGTTTGTGATGTTCGGATGAACCGTGGCTAAGGCCGATATCACATGGTTTGTACTAATACCAAACCCATCGTATGACACGGAATAACCTCTGACGAGATTTAGTTAAGCTCGGATTCGCAGACCGGTTCTCGCATACCATGACAGTCAGTTTTTGGCTTTCTCCACTGAGGTGCTTGACCAGGCTAGCCGGAAGCACAATCGCAGTGGTGGTCCCTTTGCCCTTTTAGCCGAACGAGCGGAACATAAAAGGGCAAGCACAGGAGCCGGGCAACCTAACTATTGACCCAAGACATAGTTCGGAACCAATGCATATAAAGCGGAATTCCAAGACGCCGAACGCAAAATCAGTTGTGCTTAAGGCAATTTTGTAAGTTCGAGCCCCCGGTCTATTAGCCGGTTGCAGCGTAAGGTATACCAAACAGGTTCGCAAGGAGAGGGAGAAAATAGAGGGTGTGTCCAAAAAAAGACAGCGAAACGATCATACATAAAGGATCTGTATTTTGCTCAACAACTCTTATATTATTCAAATTGCCGATACAACTGTTTACAGGTATTAAAAATGAAATATAAACCTTACAGGAGGGGTTGAACCAAGGGTCTTCGATAGGTGACCTGACGTCCTCGATGTGCCCTGTCGCTTGTCCGCTCCTGCGTCTCCCGAAGAGTTGTATACCACTCTGGGTGTACTATTCGGCGAGCGGACTTTGGAGAAAAGTCTTGAGAAGTCGCCGAAGTGTGAATGAGCTTTACGCCATAACAGGTACTTTATGGTACCTGTAGTGTGTGAGAAGACATGTTGATGGTGATAGTTCGGTCCAGCCGAACACGTACCCTTTAATAGTTTTTTCCCCATCGCTGCCCATGGAATTTTGAGCGCAAAGTTGTGCCTCCTCGGCACGTACTTTGCCGGTTCTAGGGCCGTGCGATGGGGGGTGAATCCCTATTTATGGGGAGAAGAAGGTTCTGGTACTTCGGGTTGAGACCGAGCTCGCTTCCCAGCCTTGGGTGCCTTTACGGCAGATGTCGGCATTTGCCGATCATCAGTGTAATGGAATTCGGCCGCCAGGGCCAACGCATGTTCCTCAGTTCGGAGGGAGCGCTCTGTGTTGCCGTTGACAGTAATGACCCCCTTGGGGCCAGGCATCTTGAGCTTGAGGTATGCGTAGTGTGGGACGGCGTTAAAGCGAGCGAACGCTGTACGGCCGAGCAAGGCGTGATAGTCGCTGCGGAAAGGTACGATGTCGAAGATCAAGTCCTCGCTTCAAAAGTTATCAGGCGAGCCGAACACTACTTCCAGGCTTACAGAGCCCGTGCACCGGGCTTCGACGCCTGGGATCGCTCCTTTAAAGGTAGTGTTTCTGGGCTTGATCCTTGACGGATCTATGCCCATCTTTTTCACCGTGTCTGAGTAAATCAGATTGAGGCTACTTCCTCCGTCCATTAGGACTTTAGTGAGGTGATACCCGTCTATGATGGGGTCTAGGATGAGGGCGGCCGAACCCCCATGACGGATACTGGTCGGGTGATCACGTCGATCGAAGGTGATCGGATATGCCGACCATGGGTTGTACTTCGGGGCTACAGGCTCTACGGCGTAGACATCTCGAAGGGCACGCTTCCTCTCCTTCTTGGGTATATGGGTGGCGTATATCATATTTACTGTTTTTACCTCTGGAGGGAATTTCTTCTGTCCGCCACCGATCGGACCGCGGGTTTCATCCTCGTCCTCGCTGCGTGGGCTCTTGCCTTGGTCCTCGGATGCGAGCTTGCCGGCCTGTTTGAATACCCAACAGTTACGGTTGGTGTGGTTGCTGGGCTTCTCTTGAGTGCCATGGATCTGGCAAGGCCTCTCCAATATCTTGTCCAGTGGCGTGGGTCCGTCGCGATTGCCTTTAGGAGGCTTCTTCCGCTACCCAGGCCGGGAGTTGCGGAAGCTGGCGTTAACAGCCGTGTCATCGGCATCACTATTGTTGTGCCGGCGCTTGTTCTTGTTGCGCTTCGGTTTCCCGTTTCCATCCCGAACTTCGGAGGTTCTGGGGTCGTCGGGGTTGTGGCTATGTCTTGCTAGCCAGTTATCCTCGCCCGCACAAAAGCGGGTCATGAGTGATGTGAGGGCGGACATTGTCCTTGGTTTGTCCTGGCCGAGCTGTCGAGCCAGCCATTCGTCCCGAATATTGTGCCTGAAAGAGGCTATTGCTTCGGCGTTCGGGCAGTCCACGATCTGGTTTTTCTTGGTCAAGAAACGATTCCAGAATAGCCACGCGGATTCTCCTGGCTTGTGGACGACGTTGCTTAGGTCGGAGGAGTCCGGTGGCCGAACATAGGTGCCCTGGAAGTTAGATCGGAATGCATCCTCTAGGTCCTCCCAGCACCCAATGCAGTTTTCGGGGAGGCTATTTAACCAGTGCCGAGCTAGCCCCTTGAGCTTCAGGGGTAGGTATTTGATGGCGTGGGGGTCATCTCCTTGCGCCATGTGGATGTGAAGGAGAAAATCCTCGATCCATACGGTTGGGTCAGTTGTCCCATCGTATTGTTCCATGTTTACTGGTTCAAACCCTTCTGAGAACTGATGCTGCGTCACCTCGTCCGTGAAGCACAGTGGGTGGGCGGCGCCTCTAACCCGAGCAATGTCGCGCCGGTGATCGGAGTCTGCCCTGGCTCGGTTTTGTTCCCGTCCTGTATGGTTGCAGTCGAGCCAAGGTCGGTACCCATCCCGTCTATCGGGAGAGTATCCTCTGGATCCGTAGATGGATCGCGTACGACCTGCTCTATCGTCCAGGTCGTGTCGCAGGTCGAACCTGTCATCGGGCTCTAGTGGCTCCTTTCCCCGTCTACGGGGTATCGGCGGCCTATAGCCGGTGTTGTCAACCGTCCTGTCTCGTCCTCGAGGAGGGCGGTCTGGCTTGTCGTATGGGGTATGTTTAGGGGATGGCGTATCAGTGAGCTCGTCGTCGAATTGTGGCAGCAGCCTTCTGCGCGGATAGCTCTTAGGTTGGTCCGATAGACCGGTACCGTATCCTTCCTCAGCTGAGAGGACTCTCGTCCATCGATCATTGAGGTCGTCTTGCTCGGCTTTAAGCTGCCGTTCTTTTGCTTTCAGGCTGCGGGCCGTGGCCATAAGTTGTTGTCTGAACAACTCCTGATCTTCAGGATTATCAGGGATGGCGAAGTCATCGGCTTCCGGGATGTCCTCCTCTTCGACAGGGGGGAGGTAATTGTCATCCTTGGAATCATTTAGATCGCCGGGGTTGCGCCGGTCTTCTGGCCTCTCCTAAACCTCTAACGGGTGTTCGGGGACTTCGGGATTGCCGGGGTCTTCCGGGGTGTCTCCGTCTCCGGTGCCATCGATAGCTCTCCTTCCCTTTTTCCCTTTTGATCGTTTATGTGGCTTTCGACGTCTTGACGGCGCTTCATCCGACTTGTCACCGTCGTTCTTCGGAGTGTCCACCATGTAGATGTCGTATGTGGAGGTGGCAGTCCACCGCCCGGTGTTAACGGGGGTGAGGGCGCGATCCTCCTCATCCATGTAATCTGCCTCCTCAGAGGCATAGTCCAACATGTCGGTTAAATCCTCGACAGTGGCTACTAAGTGGGTGGTGGGTGGGACAGAAAATTCATCCTGACCCGTCTTAAGCCCGATCTGAGCACAGATCAGGGTTGGGTTCTCGGCATTCTTCATCGACGGGCCTCGTTGAGTATCGAGAGCTCGATCGGATCGGCCTGCTCAGAGCTTCCGGAGTTAACCTCCGATGCGTCCGCGCGGGGAGAGTGTTCGGCAAGAACAGGGGTCCGATCGTCTGGCACTATGACCGGATCCGGACTGAAAGTTGGGTCCTCGCCGGGGCAGATCCTGTGGATAGGACCGAGAGATGGATCTAAGGTTAAAGCCTCAGAGTCCTCGGGCATGGCGGGCAAGACCGCGAGCCCGGTTAGTGACAGGTCGCCCCGAGAGTCTACGGAGAACTCTAGGTTCCCGAATCTGACCTCTTGATCAGGGGCGAAACTTCCAACACGGCCTAGACGGCCGGTCGGGTCGGTGTGCAGCACAATGCTGCCGAAGGCGAAGATCTGTCCGGGGACGAAAGTGCCCGTATTGCGGACCTCTTCGCTAATGACAAGGCGAGCCATCGATTCCTTTGGCGATCACAGCGGAACTCTCAATGAAAGCACCAATGTCGGTGTCAAAACTGGTGGATCTCGGGTAGGGGGTCCCGAGCTGTGAGACTAGAACCGATGGTAATAGGAGAAGTGGGAGACGATGTTTACCCAGGTTCGGGCCCTCCTATGGAGGTAATACCCTACGTCCTGCTTGATTATATTGATGGTATAAGGGTTACAGAGTTGATCTACCTCGAGATCGTATGACTAAAACCCTAGATGAGTTTTGTTGGCCTACAACCTAAAACCCTCCGGCTTATATAGACGCCGAGGGTACTTAGGGTTTACAAATGGTCGGTTACACGTCGAAGGGATAAACATGCCTATACACTACTCCAAACGTGGAGACCACGCCATGATTCTTGAAGCTTCCTTCCTGGAGACAGAGCCTTCGATCAATCCAATGCTCGGTATGCAGCCCATATAGTACGGCCCATAAGAAATAGGTCGGCCTCCCGAGGGCCCCTTAAACCAGGACTCCCTCAGGCCTGCCCTTTGAAAACAAATGCATCTCACACAAAGGGTCGTGGTTTACGAAAAGTAGAGTTGGCATTTCGGACTCCAATCGGTGTCAACCTCATTTTTTTGCCTTGGTTTTTTACATGGTATGCAAACATCATTGTACTCCTAATATTGATCTTCCACTGGATTACATGTCTCGTTTGCTATATCTGAGTCATATTTTGCAGCTACCATGTTAATTAGTTCTTATAAACATAATATCCCAACTTGAATTACGTGTGGATGGTGGCAAAGAATCTCTTAAAAATCATTTGTGTGTCGCTTTGCGTGATTTTCGTCATTGTGCAAGAAATGAGAAGAATTGTCAAGCATTTCGTACGGGAGATGTGTCCACCTAAATAAATGTTAGTAATTTAATTACAGGAAATGCAGATGGACTCAGAAAATCACAAAAATTGGTGTGTCATCGTGGCATCATCTCGAGACACCGTGGAAAACAATCGGTAAAATTTGGCACAAGCTTCAATGATCGCTAATTGGAAACCATAGCATCTGAGTAGAAGGATCATAGTTCCAAGGGTGGAAGTGGCAAATTGAACTCCAATCGACGGTGTCTTCATCGCCTATCCTCCAAATTTTATCCCATGGTAGTCAATCATAATTATACGTCAGGTTTGATTTTCTGGCGCATTTATGGGCTCGCCTGTTATATTTTTCAGCAATTTTTATCATTTACGGGGCATTTATTGCAGATAAATCAAATCCCAACTTCAACAGCGTGTGTTGACGAGAGGTATAAGGACCGCCGTTCGATCAGGGTGAATCCTACGGTGCAGACGCACGATCCGCGTGGTTTGGGTTTTGTCCAATCAGAAAGCATGACTCACGTTGCACGCATTAGGTTTCATAAGCCGCGGTTTAGAAAGCACACGGTTCTAGTGAATGAACCATGTGCTATTTGTTTATGCAGAACAGCCATATTTTCATTTCAAATGAATTTGGGACTTCATCATTACGCCTCGAATTATTTTCATCCGCAGACAATCAACTATTAGCCCCTGTATTGATTTCCGGCCGCATTTTCATGACTTGTTTGCTAATTTGAAGACATTTTTCACCAACATGAGGCTTGTAAGTAATTTAATTGGAGGAAATGCAGATGTATTACGAAAATTACAAAAATGGGTGTGTCACTATGGCATGGCGTGAAGACCCCGTGGGAAAAATTGGTAATGTCTCGCGGAAGTTGTGATGGCCTGCCCTTTGAAAACGAATGCATCTCACACAAAGGATCATGGTTTATGAAAAGTAGAGTTGGCATTTCGGACTCCAATCGGTGTCAACCTCATCCTTTCACCTTGGTTTTTTCCATGGTATGCAAACATCATTTTACTCCTAATATTGATCTTCTAGTGGATTACATATCTTGTTTGCTATATCTGAGTCATATTTTGCTGTTACCATGTTAATTAGTTCTTATAAACAAAATATCCCAACATGAATTACGTATGGATGGTGGCAAAGAATCTCTTACAAATCATTTGTGTGTCGCTTTGCGTGATTTTCGTCATTGTGCAAGAAATGAGAAAAATTGCCAAGCATTTTGGACGGGAGATGTGTCCACCTAAATAAATGTTAGTAATTTAATTACAAGAAATGCAGATGGACTAAGAAAATCGGTGTGTCATCGTGGCGTCATCTCAAGACACCGTGGAAAAACTTTGGTAAAATTTGGCACAAGCTACAATGATCGCTAATTGGAAACCATAGCATCTGAGTAGAAGGATCATAGTTCCAAGGGTGGAAGTGGCAAATCGAACTCCAATCGACGGTGTCTTCATCGCCTCTTCTCCAAATTTTATCCCATGGTAGTCAATCATAATTATACGCCGGGTTTGATTTTTTGGATCATTTATGGGCTCGCCTCCTATATTTTTCAGCATTTTTTATCATTCACGGGGCATTTATTGCATATAAATCAAATCCCAACTTCAACAGCGTGTGTTGACGAGAGGTATAAGGACCATCGTTCGATCTGGGTGAATCCTACGGTGCATATGCACGATCCGCGTGGTTTGGGTTTTGTCCAATTAAAAAGCAAGACTCACGTTGCACGCATTAGGTTTCATAGGCCGCGGTTCAGAAAGCACACGGTTCTAGTGAACGAACCGTGTGCTAACGAACCGTGTGCTATTTGTCTATGCAGAACAGTAAAATTTTCATTTCAAATGAATTTGGGACTTCATCATTTTGCCTCGAATTATTTTCGTCCACAGACAATCAATATTAGCCCCTGTATTGATTTTCGGCCACATTTTCATGACTTGTTTGCTAATTTGAAGACATTTTTCCACCAACATGGGGCTTGTTAGTAATTTAATTGGAGGAAATGCAGATGTATTACGAAAATTACAAAAATGGGGGTGTCACCGTGGCATGGTGTGAAGACCCCGTGGGAAAAATTGGTAATGTCTGGCAGAAGTTGTGATGGCTTGCCCTTTGAAAACGAATGCATCTCACACAAAGGATCGTGGTTTACGAAAAGTAGAGTTGGCATTTCGGACTCCAATCGGTGTCAACCTCATCCTTTTGCCTTGGTTTTTTCCATGGTATGCAAACATCATGGTACTCCTAATATTGATGTTCTGGTGGATTACATGTCTCGTTTGCTATATCTGAGTAATATTTTGCAGCTACCATGTTAATAGTTCTTATAAACAAAATATCCCAACTTGAATTACGTGTGGATGGTGGCAAAGAATCTCTTAAAAATCATTTGTGTGTCGCTTTGCGTGATTTTCTTCATTGTGCAAGAAATGAGAAGAATTGTCAAGCATTTCGGACGGGAGATGTGTCCACCTAAATAAATGTTAGTAATTTAATTACAGGAAATGCAGATGGACTCAGAAAATCACGAAAATCGGTGTGTCATCGTGGCGTCAGCTCGAGACACCGTGGAAAAAACTTGCTAAAATTTGGCACAAGCTACAATGATCGCTATTTGGAAACCATAGCATCTGAGTAGAAGGATCATAGTTCCAAGGGTGGAAGTGGCAAATCGAACTCCAATCGACGGTGTCTTCATCGCCTATCCTCCAAATTTTATCCCACGGTAGTCAATCATAATTATATGTCAGGTTTGATTTTCTGGCGCATTTATGGTCTCGCCTGCTATATTTTTCATCAATTTTTATCATTTACGGGGCATTTAATGCATATAAATCAAATCCCAACTTCAACAGCGTGTGTTGACGAGAGGTATAAGGACCGACGTTCGATCAGGGTGAATCCTACGGTGCACACGCACAATCCGCGTGGTTTGGGTTTTGTCCAATCAGAAAGCATGACTCACGTTGCACGCATTAGGTTTCATAAGCCGCGGTTTAGAAAGCACACGGTTCTAGTGAATGAACCATGTGCTATTTGTTTATGCAGAACAGCCATATTTACATTTCAAATGAATTTGGGACTTCATCATTTCGCCTCGAATTATTTTCATCCGCAGACAATCAACTATTAGCCCTTGTATTGATTTCCGACCGCATTTTCATGACTTGTTTGCTAATTTGAAGACATTTTTCCACCAACATGAGGCTTGTTAGTAATTTAATTGGAGGAAATGCAGATGTATTACGAAAATTACAAAAATGGGTGTGTCACTGTGGCATGGCGTGAAGACCCCGTGGGAAAAATTGGTAATGTCTCGCGGAAGTTGTGATGGCCTGCCCTTTGAAAACGAATGCATCTCACACAAAGGATCATGGTTTTTGAAAAGTAGAGTTGGCATTTCGGACTCCAATCGGTGTCAACCTCATCCTTTCACCTTGGTTTTTTCCATGGTATGCAAACATCATTTTACTCCTAATATTGATCTTCTAGTGGATTACATATCTTGTTTGCTATATCTGAGTCATATTTTGTTGTTACCATGTTAATTTGTTCTTATAAACAAAATATCCCAACATGAATTACGTATGGATGGTGGCAAAGAATCTCTTACAAATCATTTGTGTGTCGCTTTGCGTGATTTTCGTCATTGTGCAAGAAATGAGAAAAATTGCCAAGCATTTCGGACGGGAGATGTGTCCACCTAAATAAATGTTAGTAATTTAATTACAAGAAATGCAGATGGACTAAAAAAATCAAGAAAATCGGTGTGTCATCGTCGCGTCATCTCAAGACACCGTGGAATAACTTTGGCAAAATTTGGCACAAGCTACAATGATTGCTAATTGGAAACCATAGCATCTGAGTAGAAGGATCATAGTTCCAAGGGTGGAAGTGGCAAATCGAAATCCAATCGACGGTGTCTTCATCGCCTCTCCTCCAAATTTTATCCCATGGTAGTCAATCATAATTATACGTCGGGTTTGATTTTCTGGATCATTTATGGGCTCGCCTCCTATATTTTTCAGCATTTTTTATCATTCACGGGGCATTTATTGCATATAAATCAAATCCCAACTTCAACAGCGTGTGTTGACGAGAGGTATAAGGACCATCGTTCGATCTGGGTGAATCCTACGGTGCAGATGCACAATCCGCGTGGTTTGGGTTTTGTCCAATTAAAAATAAAGACTCATGTTGCACGCATTAGGTTTCATAGGCCGCGGTTCAGAAAGCACACGGTTCTAGTGAACGAACCGTGTGCTATTTGTCTATGCAGAACAGTATAATTTTCATTTCAAATGAATTTGGGACTTCATCATTTTGCCTCGAATTATTTTCGTCCACAGACAATCAATATTAGCCCCTGTATTGATTTCCGGCCACATTTTCATGACTTGTTTGCTAATTTGAAGACATTTTTCCACCAACATGGGGCTTGTTAGTAATTTAATTGGAGGAAATGCAGATGTATTACGAAAATTACAAAAATGGGGGTGTCACCGTGGCATGGTGTGAAGACCCCGTGGGAAAAATTGGTAATGTCTGGCAGAAGTTGTGATGGCCTGCCCTTTGAAAACGAATGCATCTCATACAAAGGATCGTGGTTTACGAAAAGTAGAGTTGGCATTTCGGACTCCAATCGGTCTCAACCTCATCCTTTTGCCTTGGTTTTTTCCATGGTATGCAAACATCATGGTACTCCTAATATTGATCTTCTGGTGGATTACATGTCTCGTTTGCTATATCTGAGTCATATTTTCCAGCTACCATGTTAAATAGTCCTTATAAACAAAATATCCCAACTTGAATTACGTGTGGATGGTGGCAAAGAATCTGTTAAAAATCATTTGTGTGTCGCTTTGCGTGATTTTCGTCATTGTCCAAGAAATGAGAAGAATTGTCAAGCATTTCGGACGGGAGATGTGTCCACCTAAATAAATGTTAGTAATTTAATTACAGGAAAGGCAGATGGACTAAGAAAATCACGAAAATCAGTGTGTCATCGTGGCGTCAGCTCGAGACACCGTGGAAAAAACTTGCTAAAATTTGGCACAAGCTACAATGATCGCTATTTGGAAACCATAGCATCTGAGTAGAAGGATCATAGTTCCAAGGGAGGAAGTGGCAAATCGAACTCCAATCGACGGTGTCTTCATCGCCTATCCTCCAAATTTTATCCCACGGTAGTCAATCATAATTATACGTCAGGTTTGATTTTCTGGCGCATTTATGGGCTCGCCTGCTATATTTTTCAGCAATTTTTATCATTTACGGGGCATTTATTGCATATAAATCAAATCCCAACTTCAACAGCGTGTGTTGACGAGAGGTATAAGGACCGCCGTTCGATCAGGGTGAATCCTATGGTGCAGACGCACGATCCGCGTGGTTTGGGTTTTGTCCAATCAGAAAGCATGACTCACGTTGCACGCATTAGGTTTCATAAGCCGCGGTTTAGAAAGCACACGGTTCTAGTGAACAAACCGTGTGCTATTTGTTTATGCAGAACAGCCATATTTTCATTTCAAATGAATTTGGGACTTCATCATTTCGCCTCGAATTATTTTCATCCGCAGACAATCAACTATTAGCCCTTGTATTGATTTCCGACCGCATTTTCATGACTTGTTTGCTAATTTGAAGACATTTTTCCACCAACATGAGGCTTGTTAGTAATTCAATTGGAGGAAATGCAGATGTATTACGAAAATTACAAAAATGGGTGTGTCACTGTGGCATGGCGTGAAGACCCCGTGGGAAAAATTGGTAATGTCTCGCGGATGTTGTGATGGCCTGCCCTTTGAAAACGAATGCATCTCGCACAAAGGATCATGGTTTATGAAAAGTAGAGTTGGCATTTCGGACTCCAATCGGTGTCAACCTCATCCTTTCACCTTGGTTTTTTCCATGGTATGCAAACATCATTTTACTCCTAATATTGATCTTCTAGTGGATTACATATCTTGTTTGCTATATCTGAGTCATATTTTGCTGTTACCATGTTAATTAGTTCTTATAAACAAAATATCCCAACATGAATTACGTATGGATGGTGGCAAAGAATCTCTTACAAATCATTTGTGTGTCGCTTTGCGTGATTTTCGTCATTGTGCAAGAAATGAGAAAAATTGCCAAGCATTTTGGACGGGAGATGTGTCCACCTAAATAAATGTTAGTAATTTAATTACAAGAAATGCAGATGGACTAAGAAAATCAAGAAAATCGGTGTGTCATCGTGGCGTCATCTCAAGACACCGTGGAAAAACTTTGGTAAAATTTGGCACAAGCTACAATGATTGCTAATTGGAAACCATAGCATCTGAGTAGAAGGATCATAGTTCCAAGGGTGGAAGTGGAAAATCAAACTCCAATCGACGGTGTCTTCATCGCCTCTCCTCCAAATTTTATCCCATGGTAGTCAATCATAATTATACGTCGGGTTTGATTTTCTGGATCATTTATGGGCTCGCCTCCAATATTTTTCAGCATTTTTTATCATTCACGGGGCATTTATTGCATATAAATCAAATCCCAACTTCAACAGCGTGTGTTGACGAGAGGTATAAGGACCATCGTTCGATCTGGGTGAATCCTACGGTGCAGATGCACAATCCGCGTCGTGTCACCGTGGCATGGTGTGAAGACCCCGTGGGAAAAATTGGTAATGTCTGGCAGAAGTTGTGATGGCCTGCCCTTTGAAAACGAATGCATCTCACACAAAGGATCGTGGTTTACGAAAAGTAGAGTTGGCATTTCGGACTCCAATCGGTGTCAACCTCATCCTTTTGCCTTGGTTTTTTCCATGGTATGCAAACATCATGGTACTCCTAATATTGATCTTCTGGTGGATTACATGTCTCGTTTGCTATATCTGAGTCATATTTTGCAGCTACCATGTTAAATAGTTCTTATAAACAAAATATCCCAACTTGAATTACGTGTGGATGGTGGCAAAGAATCTCTTAAAAATCATTTGTGTGTCGCTTTGCGTGATTTTCGTCATTGTGCAAGAAATGAGAAGAATTGTCAAGCATTTCGGACGGGAGATGTGTCCACCTAAATAAATGTTAGTAATTTAATTACAGGAAAGGCAGATGCACTCAGAAAATCACGAATATCGGTGTGTCATCGTGGCGTCAGCTCGAGACACCGTGGAAAAAACTTGCTAAAATTTGGCACAAGCTACAATGATCGCTATTTGGAAACCATAGCATCTGAGTAGAAGGATCATAGTTCCAAGGGTGGAAGTGGCAAATCAAACTCCAATCGACGGTGTCTTCATCGCCTATCCTCCAAATTTTATCCCACGGTAGTCAATCATAATTATACATCAGGTTTGATTTTCAGGCGCATTTATGGGCTCGCCTGCTATATTTTTCAGCATTTTTAAACATTTACGGGGCATTTATTACATATAAATCAAATCCCAACTTCAAAAGCGTGTGTTGACGAGAGGTATAAGGACCGCCGTTCGATCTGGGTGAATCCTACGGTGCAAACGCACGATCCGCGTGGTTTAGGTTTTGTCCAATCAGAAAGCATGACTCACGTTGCACACATTAGGTTTCATAGGCCGCGGTTTAGAAAGCACACGGTTCTAGTGCACAAACCGTGTGCTATTCGTCTATGTAGAACGGTCATATTTTCATTTCAAATTAATTTGGAACTTCATCATTTCACCTCGAATTATTTTCATCCACAGACAATCAACTATTAGCCCCTATATTGATTTTCGGCCGCATTTTCCTGACATGTTTGCTAATTTGAAGACATCTTTCCACCAACATGAGGCTTGTTAGTAATTTAATTGGAGGAAATGTAGATGTATTACGAAAATTATAATAATGGGTGTGTCACCGTGGCATGGCGTGAAGACCCCGTGGGAAAAATTGGTAATGTCTGGCGGAAGTTGTGATGGCCTGCCCTTTGAAAACGAATTCATCTCACACAAAGGATCATGGTTTACGAAAAGTAGAGTTGGCATTTCAGACTCCAATCGGTGTCAACCTCATCCTTTCGCCTTGGTGTTTTCCATGGTATGCAAACAACATTTTACTCCTAATATTGACCTTCTGGTGGATTACATGTCTCGTTTGCTATATCTGAGTCATATTTTGCAGCTACCATGTTAATTAGTTCTTATAAACAAAATATCCCAACTTCAATTACATGTGGATGGTGGCAAAGAATCTCTTAAAATCATTTGTGTGTCGCTTTGTGTGATTTTCGTCATTGTGCAAGAAATGAGAAGAATTGTCAAGCATTTCGGACGGGAGATGTGTCCACCTAAATAAATGTTAGTAATTTAATTACAGGAAATGCAGATGGACTCGGAAAATCACGAAAATCGGTGTGTCATCTTGTCATCAGCTCGAGACAACGTGGAAAAAAATTGGTAAAATTTGGCACAAGCTACAATGATCGCTAATTGGAAACCATAGCATCTGAGTAGAAGGATCATAGTTCCAAGGGTGGAAGTGGCAAATCAAACTCCAATCGACGGTGTCTTCATTGCCTCTCCTCCAAATTTTATCCCACGGTAGTCAATCATAATTATACGTCAGGTTTGATTTTCTGGCGCATTTATGGGCTCGCCTGCTATATTTTCAGCATTTTTTATCATTTACGGGGCATTTATTGCATATAAATCTAATCCCAACTTCAACAGCGTGTGTTGACGAGAGGTATAAGGACCGCCATTCGATCTGGGTGAATCCTACGATGCAGACGCACGATCCGTGTGGTTTGGGTTTTGTCCAATCAGAAAGCAAGACTCACGTTGCACACATTAGGTTTCATAGGCCGCGGTTTAGAAAGCACACGGTTCTAGTGAATGAACCATGTGCTATTTGTCTATGCAGAACAGTCATATTTTCATTTCAAATGAATTTGGGACTTCATCATTTCGCCTCGAATTATTTTCATCCGCAGACAATCAACTATTAGCCCCTGTATTGATTTCCGGCCGCATTTTCATGACTTGTTTGCTAAGTTGAAGACATGTTTCCACCAACATGGGGCTTGTTAGTAATTTAATTGGAGGAAATGCAGATGTATTACGAAAATTACAAAAATGGGTGTGTCATCGTGGCATGGCGTGAAGACCCCGTGGGAAAAATTGGTAATGTCTGGCGGAAGTTGTGATGGCCTGCCCTTTGAAAACGAATGCATCTCACACAAAGGATCATGGTTTACGAAAGTAGAGTTGGCATTTTGGACTCCAATTGGTGTCAACCTCATCCTTTCGCCTTGGTTTTTTCCATGGTATGCAAACATCATTTTACTCCTAATATTGATCTTCTGGTGGATTACATGTCTCGTTTGCTATATCTGAGTCATATTTTGTTGCTACCATGTTAATTAGTTCTTATAAACAAAATATCCCAACATGAATTACGTATGGATGGTGGCAAAGAATCTCTTACAAATCATTTGTGTGTCGCTTTGCGTGATTTTCGTCATTGTACAAGAAATGAGAAAAATTGTCAAGCATTTCGGACGGGAGATGTGTCCACCTAAATAAATGTTAGTAATTTAATTACAGGAAATGAAGATGGACTCAGAAAATCTCGAAAATCGATGTGTCATCGTGGCTTCATCTCGAGATACTGTGGAAAAAATTTGGTAAAATTTGGCACAAGCTACAATGATCACTAATTGGAAACCATAGCATCTGAGTAGAAGGATCATAGTTCCAAGGGGATAAGTGGCAAATCAAACTCCAATCGACGGTGTCTTCATCGCCTCTACTTCAAATTTTATCCCATGGTAGTCAATCATAATTATACGTCAGGTTTGATTTTCTGGCGCATTTATAGGCTCGTTCGATATTTTTCAGAATTTTTTATCATTTATGGGGCATTTATTGCATATAAATCAAATCCCAACTTCAACAGCGTGTGTTGACGAGAGGTATAAGGACCGTTGTTTGATCTGTGTGAATCCTATGGTGCCGATGCATGATCCGTGTGGTTTGGGTTTTGTCCAATCAGAAAGGAGGACTCACGTTGCGCACATTAGGTTTCATAGGCCGCGGTTTAGAAAGCACACGGTTCTAGTGAACGAACCGTGTGCGATTTGTAAACCAAACTACACATGTTCAGTTCGTACATACCGGAGTGAGATGAACTGAGCGTTCTAGCTGTATACAGTACATGCGAAACTAGATCAACATAAGGCCGTGCATACCTTGCAATATAATACATGCGAAAATTATAACAGAACGAACTCAGTATACATCCGTCACAATTCAGTACATGCAACAATTAAGTACAGTAGACATAATGACTAGTTTTTTGAATCAATTCCCATAGTTTCCCCGTCTTCCCCAAATCCCAAAATAGCTTCCAAATCTCTAGCTACCAAATTCCCTAGCGTGGCGCTGACATTGGGGAAATGCGAACGAGTGGTGCTCATGGTTTCAGTGCGGCTGCACCGGTTCGTACAGTCGCTCTTGGCAGCGCCATTGGCGGCGCAACCATGACGGCGGTCACCGCCGAGCACTTGCCTAAGGTCACCAGGAGGCTGGTGTACTACGGATCCGAATCGTCTTGTCAGGTCCCAATCATTCCTCACCTTTTTAGCATGACACACACACAAGAAATAGATCAAATGCTGGATCCAGAGTTTGACTCCAGCAGACTCCCGCAACATGAGTTTGATTCCGAGTTTTGTGCCACCGAGAAGTACCAAAAGCTGAGTTGTGTGCACGGACACACTCCCGCTCGACGTGTATGCACGGAGGGATTCGACATTGGCAGACGGTTTCTCGGTTGCCCCTTAGAGGTTAGTGATAAGTTCATCCCTTAAGTTCAGTTAATGCCCCCACTCATCCTGATTATTTAACATTCGCAGGGATATGAGGCTTGTGCCTTTGTTAACTGGCTGGATGATGAATGGCATGGGAGGGCTCGGAGTGTTATCACCAAGCTTGCAGAAGATAACATAAAGCTGAAGAAGAAACTGACTAATCTGGAGTGTACAATCACTACGATGAAGCAAGAAAGAATCAATCACAGGCAAGAGACAAAAGCAAGAGACAAGAAGGAACTAGCATGTGTAGTTGTAGTTGCCGCATTAGCCATCTTCTATGCGTTGTTTGCAATGATCATTAGGGGTTTCGTTTGATTATTAATGGCTACATCAATAAGCAGAGCTCATCTATTGCTTACCAATTGTCCTATGTTAAATGCTTACAATTTAACACCCGTTGTGTTTCATATAAGCGTGTGTGTAGTTAAACAATGCATCTAGCGAACTGTGTGAACTCCTAAAATGTACACATGTGAAACATTTGGCATATTGAGAACTGCACAATAGCGGGAATTTAGAGCGACGGGTCGGGTGCACACAATTGCGGTTGATTATATCGGAATTCTAACCGCCTGCCAAGGCGCCAATATAATCAATCAATCTCCCGCTTCAATTGCCATTCCTCTTGTCTTCACACCATGCTTCAGTTGCCACCATCTTCATCGTCCTGGTCGGCCACTCTACACTTCCACGCACTCTGCAATCTCACTTTCTCGCCGGTTGTTTAATTACATAGCGCATCAATGTCGACCGACAGCAAGGACGACAGTTCCGCCAGTCTGGGGTCAACCACAGAATCATCACGCTCCTCGTCCATGAGTCCGGCATCAAGCCCTGACCTCCATTTTATCCGGCTCATGGAAGGGACGCCGCCGCCGGAGTCATTGGACGATGACCAGACGGACGAGGAGCCGCCGAAGGACGAAGAAGACGACAACGATGAGGAGGAGGAGGAATGGTCGGACAAGGAGGAGGACGACGAGGAGCCTCCGAAGGATGAAGAAGACGACGACGATGAGGAGGAGGAGGAATGGTCGAGCAAGGAGGACGATGATGAGGACATCAACGACAATGGCGATGAAAATCCAGCGGTCAGCGGCAAGAAGCGTCCACGTCAAGACGATGGCGCGGGGCCATCTAACAACAACAAGAAGAAGTAAAACAGACTGTAATCCTTAAATCTGTTGTCGTTTGCTCATATTTATTCCTTAACTCTGTCTACCTTCTCGATCTCATCGCAAACGGTTAAGAATACAGATTCGTGAGTGATCATTCACAATATCGCACACATTTGGTTTCATGAATTGTGTGCCATGTCGAGCACACAATTCAGAACAACAAATCATATGTGTTGTCCAGAATTATGGCACACAGTTCTGATTATCGAACTGTTTGCAGCCTATCACACACACCTTGGTACGCCGCACCGTTTGTGTTCTTACGTATCATCACAAACAGTTCATATGAGGGACCTGTATGCCGTACATCACACACATCTATATTTGATTAACCTTTTGTGCCATTTCGCCTCATCACAAACAGTTCTTCAAAGTCGACTGTCTGTCGTAGATCGCACACGCAAATATTTTCTGAATCATATTTGATGGATCCTACATCGCACACAGTTCATGTCATTGACGATGGAGCTTGAACTATACCGTTTGCGATTCATGCATTGCACACAGTTTCGTCGAAGGGTCTTTGATTGCAGTGTCGTGTTAGCAGCATCCTGCAATAGTTTCCTAGTGTTGTTTAAGTCAGAGGCGCGCGATGGTTAACTCCTCCCAACCTCCTCCCTAGGGGCATGCGAGTGGTACTTTGCTTCGAGATAGCTAATAAAATCTTGCAATAAGTATGTGAGTTCTTTATCACTAATGTGAATCCATGGATGTACGCACTCTCACCACCTCATATTTGCTGGCCTCTTCGGTACCGTGCATTGCCCATTCTCACCTCGAGGACCGGTGCAACCTTCGCCGGTGCATCCAAACCCCGCGACATGATACGATCCGTTGCACATAAGCCTTATTATATCTTCCTCAAAACAGCCACCATACTTACCTATTATGGCATTTCCATAGCCATTCCGATATATATTGACATGCAACTTCCACTGTTACATCATATGACTGGTACTTTCATTGTCATATTGCTTTGCATGATCATATAAGCTGACATAGTATTTGTGGCAAAGCCACCATTCATCATTTTTTATACATGTTACGCTTGATCATTGCACATCCTGGTACACTACAGGAGGCATTCAGATAGAGTCATATTATAGTTTTCATGTTGAGTTGTAAGTGAATAAAAGTGTGATGATCATCATTATTAGGGCATTGTCTCAGTGAGGAAAGGATGATGGAGACAATGATTCCCCTACAAGTCGGGATGAGACTCCGGACGAAAAATAAAAGAAAGAAAGAAAGAAAGAAAGAAAAAGGGGGGGAAGAAGAAAAGAAAAAAGAAAAAAATGAAAAAAAGAGAAAAAGAAAAGGAAAAAAATGAGAAAAAGGAGGGAAGGGACAGTGCTACTACCTCTTTTTCCACACTTGTGCCTCAAAGTGGCACCATGTTCTTCATATAGAGAGTCTCTTGTTTTATCACTTTCATATGCTAGTGGGAATTTTTCATTATAGAACTTGTCTTATATATGCCGATGACGGGCTTTCTCAAATACCCGAGGTCTTCATGAGCAAGCAAGTTGGATGCACACCCACTTAGCTTCATTTGAGCTTTACTTATAGCTCTAGTGCATCAGTTGCATGGCAATCCCTACTCCTCGCATTGATATCTATTGATGAGCATCTCCATAACCCGTTGATACGCCTAGTTGATGCGAGACTTTCTTCTCCACCTTTACCCCTTTGAAAACTACCACCATATTCTATTCCACCTTTATGCTATATCCATGGCTCACGCTCATATATTGCATAAGTAATAAAAAGCTGAAGAGCATTAAGACGTACGATCCAATTGCATGACTTGACACCGTGGTGCTTGACATTAGTATTTATGTGGTGAAGACGGAGCCATGCTATTCTTATATGATAAAATGAATAGAGGGTGAACATTCTTTAAGGATCATATATTTTGAAACTTGATGATTATGTTACTTATGTTTATAAGTATTGCTATGTTGATGTTTGTTAATTCATCATTTCTCAATGATCATACCTTCAATAGATTACATATAGGGTAGCATGTCACATAAAAAATTCCGTTTGTATCATTTACCTACTCGAGGACGAGCGGGAATTAAGCTTGGGGATGCTGATACGTCTCCAATGTATCTATAATTTTTTATTGTTCCATGCTATGATATTATCGTTCTAGGATGCTTTTGGGGTGATTATTTACCAATTCATATTATTTTTGAGCAGTAACATATTAACCCAGTGCCCAGCATCAGTTGTTGTTTTCTGGAAATTTTTGCCATTTCAGGAATTTATAGTACCAAAGGAAGTCCAATTGCTGGACAAAAAGAAGACGTGGAAGCTTCCGCGGGAGACTGGAGGCCACACGAGGGAAGGAGCACACAACAGGGCGCACCCAGGGGGGTGGTCATGCCCTGATGTGTTTTGCCTCCCTCGGGTGGCCCTCGACACCCCTCTCCGGCCTATCAATTCTAATAAATCCCCAAAACCCTAGGGAGCCTACCGAAACAGTTTTTTGGTCACCGCACGTCCTGTTCTGCCGTGTGCCCATCTGGAGCCCTGTTCCGGTGCCCTGCCAGAGGGGGGATCAACCACGGAGGGCCTCTTCATCAACCTTGTTGCTCCCATGGTGATGTGTCAGCAGTTCCATATACACCTATGGGTCCTGCTACTTCTTGAGCTTGCGTTGGTTTTTCCCTTGAAGAGGAAAGGGTGATGCAGCAAATTAGAGATAAGTATTTCCCTCAGTTTTTGAGAACCAAGGTATCAATCCAGTAGGAGGTACAAGCAAGGCCCCAATCTATGCACCTGCACAAACAATCAAACACTTGCACCCAACGCTATAAAGGGGTTGTCAATCCCTTCACGGTCACTTGCAAGGATGAGATCTGATAGAGATAGATATAAAAGATTACTAAAAGTAAAACTAAATAAAAGTAAATAAAATTGTAGCAAGGTATTTTTGGTATTTTTGGTTTATAGATCTGAAAATATATAATGGAAAATAGACCCGGGGGGCATAGGTTTCACTAGAGGCTTCTCTCTTGAAGGAAAATAATACGGTGGGTGAACAAATTACTGTCGAGCAATTGATAGAAAAGCGCAGAGTTATGACGATATCCAAGGCAATGATTATGCATATAGGCATCACGTCCGTGTCAAGTAGACCGAAATGATTCTGCATCTACTACTATTACTCCACACATCGACCGACTCCTGCCTGCATCTAGAGTATTAAGTTCATAAAGAACAGAGTAACGCCTTAAGTAAGATGACATGATGTAGAGGGATAAACTCAAGCAATATGATGAAAACCCCACCTTTGTATCCTTGATGGCAACAATACAAATACGTGCCTCGCTACCCCTACTTTGTCACTGGGTGAGGACACCGCAAGATTGAACCCAAAACTAAGCACCTCTCCTATTGCAAGAACTACCGATCTAGTTGGCCAAACCAAACCAATAACTCGAAGAGAAATACAAAGATATGAAATCATGCATATAAGAATTCAGAGAAGATTCAAATAATATTCATAGATAATCTGATCATAAATCCACAATTCATCGGATCTCGACAAACACACCGCAAAAGAAGATTACATCGGATAGATCTCCAAGAACATCGAGGAGAACATGGTATTGAGGATCGGAGAGAGAGAAAAAGCCATCTAGCTACTAGCTATGGACCCGTAGGTCTGAGGTAGACTACTCACGCTTCATCGGAGGAGCAATGGAGTTGATGTAGAAGCCCTCCGTGATCAAATCCCCCTCTGGCAGATTACCGGAAAAGGCCCCAAGATGGGATCTCACGGGAACAGCAGGTTGCGGCGGCGGAAAAGTATTTTTGTGGCTCTCTCTGATGGTTTGGGAATATATGGGAATATATAGGCGAAGAGTTAGGGTTAGAAGGCCTGCAGGGGACCCACAAGCCAGGGCCCCCCCCTAGGGCGCGCCCTGGTGGCTTGTCGTCTGTTGCCAGGTCTTCTGACCTCCTCTCTAGTTCTTCTAGATGTCTTCTGGTCCAAGAAAAATCATCGCGAAAGTTTTATTCCGTTTGGACTCCGTTTGATATTCCTTTTCTGTAAAACTCAAAAACAGGGAAAAAACAGAAACTGGCACTGGGCTCTAGGTTAATAGGTTAGTCCCAAAAATAATATAAAATAGCATATTAATGCAATAAAACATCCAAACAGATAATATAATAGCATGGAACAATCAAAAATTGTAGATACGTTGGAGACATATCAAGCATCCCCAAGCTTAATTCCTGCTCGTCCTCGAGTAGGTAAATGATAAAAACAGATTTTTTTATGTGGAATGCTACCTAACATATTTATCCATGTAATTTTCTTTATTGTGGCATGAATATTCAGATCCATAAGATTCAAAACAAAAGTTTAATGTTGACATAAAAACAATAATACTTCAAGCATACTAATAAAGCAATCGTGTCATCTCAAAATAACATGGCCAAAGAAAGCTATCCCTACAAAATCATATAGTCTGGCTATGCTCCATCTTCATCACACAAAGTATTAAATCATGCACAACCCCAGTTTTAGCCAAGTAATTCTTTCATACTTTAGTATTTTCAAACTTTTTCAACTCTCACGCAATACATGAGCGTGAGCCATGGACATAGCACTATAGGTGGAATAGAATATGGTGGTTGTGGAGAAGACAAAACAAGGAGATAGTCTCACACCAACAAGGCGTATCAACTGGCTATGGAGATGCCCATCAATAGATATCAATGTGAGTGAGTAGGGATTGCCATGCAATGGATGCACTAGAGCTATAAGTGTATGAAAGCTCAAAAAAGAAACTAAGTGGGTGTGCATCCAACTCGCTTGCTCACGAAGACCTAGGGCAATTTAAGGAAGCCCATCATTGGAATATACAAGGCAAGTTCTATAATGAAAAATTCCCACTAGTATATGAAAGTGTCAATATAGGAGACTGTCTATCATGAAGATCATGGTGCTACTTTGAAGCACAAGTGTGGAAAAAGGATAGTAGCATTGCCCCTTCTCTCTTTTCTCTCATTTTTTTTATTTTCTCCTTTTTTCTTTTGGTGGGCTTCTTTGGCCTCTCTTTTTTTATTTGGGCTTCTCTGGCCTCTTTTATTTTTCATAAAGTCCGGAGACTCATCCCGACTTGTGGGGGAATCATAGTTTCCATCATCCTTTCCTCACACGGGACAATGCTCTATAATGATGATCATCACACTTTTATTTACTTACAACTCAAAATTTACAACTCGATACTAGAACAAGATATGACTCTATATGAATGCCTCCGGCGGTGTACCGGGATATGCAATGATCTAGCGTAGCAATGACATCATCATGCTAGCTATCTTATGATCATGCTAAGCAATATGACAATGATGGTGCGTGGCATAATAAACGGAACAGTGGAAGTTGCATGGCAATATATCTCGGAATGGCTATGGACATGCCATAATAGGTAGGTATGGTGGCTGTTTTGAGGAAGTATATGGTGGCTGTTTTGAGGAAGGTGGGTTTAATGCACCGGCGAAAGTTGTGCGGTACTAGAGAGGCTAGCAAAGGTGGAAGGGTGAGAGTGCGTATAATCCATGGACTCAACATTAGTCATAAAGAACTCACATACTTATTGCAAAAGTCTATTAGTCATCAAAACAAAGTACTACACGCATGCTCCTAGGGGAAGGGTTGGTAGGAGTTAACCATCGCACGATCCCGACCTCCACACAAAGGAAGGCAATCAATAAATAAATCATGCTCCGACTTCGTCACATAACGGTTCACCATACGTGCATGCTACGGGAATCACAAACTTTAACACAAGTATTTCTACCAATCCACAATTACTCACTAGGATGTCTCTAATATTACAATCTTTATATCTCAAAACAATCATAAGGAATCAAACTTCTCATAGTATTCAATGCACTTTTATATGAAAGTTTTTATTATATCTCTCTTGGATGCCCATCATATTAGGACTAAATTCATAACCTAAACAAATTACCATGCTGTTTAGAGACTCTCAAAATAATATAAGTGAAGCAAGAGAGTTCAATAATTTCTATAAAATAAAGCCACCGCCGTGCTCTAAAAATATATAAGTGAAGCACTAGAGCATATTGCCTAGCTCAAAAGATATAAGTGAAGCACATAGAGTATTCTACTAAATTCACGATTCATGCGTGTCCCTCTCAAAAAGTGTGTACAGCAAGGATGATTGTGGCAAACTAAAAATCAAAGACTCATATCATACAAGACGCTCCAAGCAAAACACATACATGTGGTGAATAAAAATATAGCCTCAAGTAAATTTACCGATGGATTGAAGATGAAAGAGGGGATGCCTTCCGGGGCATCCCCAAGCTTAGGCTCTTGGTTGTCCTTTAATATTACCTTGGGGTGCCTTGGGCATCCCCAAGCTTAGGCTCTTGCCACTCCTTATTCCATAGTCCATCAAATCTTTACCCAAAACTTGAAAACTTCACAACACAAAACTCAACAGAAAATTCGTGAGATCCGTTAGTATAAGAAAATAAAATCACCACTTTAGGTACTGTTGTGAACTCATTCTTTATTTATATTGGTGTAATATCTACTGTATTCCAACTTCTCCATGGTTCATACCCCCCGATACTACCCATAGATTCATCAAAATAAGCAAACAACACATAGAAAACAGAATCTGTCTAAAACAGAACAGTCTGTAGCAATCTGTAAACTTCGAATACTTATGTAACTCTAAAAATTCTGAAAAATTAGGAAAATCTGGGATATTTGTATATAAATCTTGTGTAAAAAATTCAGATCCAATTGACGCTTCCGTGAATTTATAAAATTCCTGAACTGGGAGTCAAAGTTTCTGTTTTTCAGTAGGATCAAATTAACTATCACCGTAGACCATCCCAATGGTCTTACTTGGAAAAAACACTAATTAAAACACTAAAACACAATTACTACAGAGGTAATAATGTGTAATTTATTCAAGAACAGAAACAAAACAAAAAATAAAATTGGGTTGCCTCCCAACAAGCGCTATTGTTTAACGCCCCTAGCTAGGCATAACACAATAGATCAAAGTATTATCATCTTTGGTATGCAATCCATAAGTAGCTCTCATAATAGATTCATATGGTAATTTAATTTTATTTCTTGGGAAGTGTTCCATGCCCTTCCTTAACGGAAATTTAAATCTAATGTTTCCTTCTTTCATATCAATAATTGCACCAATCGTTCTAAGGAAAGGTCTACCAAGAATAATAGGACATGTAGGATTGCAATCTATATCAAGAACAATGAAATCTACGGGCACATAATTCCTATTTGCAACAATAAGAACATCATTAATCCTTCCCATAGGTTTCTTTATAGTGGAATCCGCAAGATGCAAATTTAAGGAGCAATCATCAAATTCACGGAAACCTAGCACATCACATAAAGTTTTCGGAATAGTGGAAACGCTAGCACCCAAATCACACAAAGCATGGCACTCATAATCTTTAATTTTAATATTAATAGTAGGTTCCCACTCATCATAAAGCTTTCTAGGTATAGAAACTTCCAACTCAAGTTTTTCTTCAAAGGATTTCATCATAGCATCAACGATATGTTTAGTAAAAGCTTTATTTTGATTATAAGCATGAGGAGAATTCAACATGGATTGCAACAAGGAAATAAAATCTGTAAAAGAACAATTATCATAATTAAAATCCTTGAAATCCAAAGGAGAGGGTTCATTGCTACTTAAAGTTTTGACCTCTTCAATCCTACTTTTATCAATTTTTGCATCAAGATCTATAAACTCCGAATCATTGGGACGCCTTCTAATTAAAGTTGACTTATCTCAAGTCCCATCTTTATCAAGATTTATATTAGAAAACAAAGATTCAATAGGAGTCACATCAATCACCTTAAGATCTTCATCAGTATTTTCACGAGAAATCGAAGAACACGCTTTTACTAACAATTCTCGCTTAGCACGCATCCTAGCGGTTCTTTCTTTACATTCATCCATAGAAATTATCATAGATTTTAGAGACTAATTAATATCATGCTTGGGTGGAATAGATCTAATTTTCAAAGAATCAATCTCAAGAGAAATTCTATCAACGTTCCTAGCCAAATTATCAATCTTGAGCAATTTTTCTTCAATCATAGCATTGAAAACCTTTTGCGAACTAATAAATTCTTTAATATTATTCTCAAGATCAGAGGGCATCTTATTATAATTTCCATAAGAATTTTTGTAGGAATTACCATAATTATTAGAGGAATTACTAGGAAACGGCCTAGGGTTGAAATTACCTCTATACGCGTTATTACCAAAATTGTTCCTACCAACAAAATTCACATCCATAGATTCATTATTATTTCCAATCAAAGAAGACAAAGGCATATCATTAGGATCAATAGGAGCACTCTTACTAGCAAACAATTTCATTAATTCATCCATCTTTCCACTCAAAGTATTTATTTCTTCAATTGCGTGCACCTTTTTACTAGTAGGAGATCTTTCGGTATGCCATTGAGAGTAATTTGCCATAATATTATCTAGGAGTTTAGTAGCTTCTCCTAATGTGATTTCCATAAAAGTACCACCCACGGCGGAATCTAAAAGATTTCTAGAAGCAAAATTCAATCCCGCATAAAAAATTTGTATAATCATCCATAAACTCAAACCATGTGCGGGACAATTTCTAATCATTAATTTCATCCTCTCCCAAGATTGTGCAACATGCTCATGATCAAGTTGCTTAAAATTCATTATATCGTTCCTAAGGGAGATGATCTTAGCGGGTGGAAAGTACTTGGAAATAAAAGCATCCTTACACTAATTCCATGAATCAATACTATTTTTAGGCAAAGATGTAAACCAAGTTTTAGCACGATCTCGTAGTGAGAACGGAAATAGCTTCAATTTAACAATGTCATTATCCACATCTTTCTTATTTTGCATATCACACAATTCAACGAAAGTATTTAGATGGGATGCGGCATCTTCACTAGGAAGGCCGGAAAATTGTTCTTTCATAACAAGATTCAGCAAAGCGGCATTAATTTCATAAGATTCCGCACTAGTGGCAGGAGCAATCGGAGTACTAATAAAGTCATTATTATTAGTATTGGAGAAGTCACACAACTTGGTATTCTCTTGAGTCATCGTGACAAAGCAAGCAATCTAGCACACAAGCAAACAAAAAGACGAACGGAAGAAGGGCGAATAAAAAGGCAAATCTTTTTGGTTTTGCTGAAAATTGTTTTAGAAGTGGGGGAGAGGAAAACGAGAGGCAAATGGCAAATAATGTAAATGCAAGAGATGAGTTTATGATGGGTACTTGGTAGGCTTGATGTAGACCTCTCCGGCAACCACGCCAGAAATTGGCAAGTTGACGGGGGAGTTCTTGTCTTGACTTGCTATGTATCCTCCCCGGCAATGGCGCCAGAAATTGGCAAGTTGACGGGGGAGTTCTTGTCTTGACTTGCTATGTATCCTCCCCGGCAACGGCGCCAGAAATTGGCAAGTTGACGGGGGAGTTCTTGTCTTGACTTGCTATGTATCCTCCCCGGCAACGGCGCCAGAAATTGGCAAGTTGATGGGAGAGTTCTTTTCTCGACTTGCTATGTATCCTCCCCGGCAACGGCGCCAGAAATTCTTCCTGCTACTTCTTGAGCTTGCGTTGGTTTTTCTCTTAAAGAGGAAAGGGTGATGCAGCAAAGTAGAGATAAGTATTTCCCTCAGTTTTGAGAACCAAGGTATCAATCCAGTAGGAGGTACAAGCAAGGCCCCAATCTATGCACCTGCACAAACAATCAAACACTTGCACCCAACGCTATAAAGGGGTTGTCAATCCCTTCACTGTCACTTGCAAGGATGAGATCTGATAGAGATAGATATAAAAGATTACTAAAAGTAAAACTAAATAAAAGTAAATAAAATTGCAGCAAGGTATTTTCGGTATTTTTTGTTTATAGATCTGAAAATATATAATGGAAAATAGACCCGGGGCCATAGGTTTCGCTAGAGGCTTCTCTCGAAATAATACGGTGGGTGAACAAATTACTGTCGAGCAATTGATAGAAAAGCGCAAAGTTATGATAATATCCAAGGCAATGATTATGCATATAGGCATCACGTCCGTGTCAAGTAGACCGAAACGATTCTGCATCTACTACTATTACTCCACACATCGACCGACTCCTGCCTGCATCTAGAGTATTAAGTTCATAAAGAACAGAGTAACGCCTTAAGTAAGATGACATGATGTAGAGGGATAAACTCAAGCAATATGATGAAAACCCCACCTTTTAATCCTTGATGGCAACAATACAAATACGTGCCTCGCTACCCCTACTTTGTCACTGGGTGAGGACACCGCAAGATTGAACCCAAAACTAAGCACCTCTCCCATTGCAAGAACTACCGATCTAGTTGGCCAAACCAAACCAATAACTCGAAGAGAAATACAAAGATATGAAATCATGCATATAAGAATTCAGAGAAGATTCAAATAATATTTATAGATAATCTGATCATAAATCCACAATTCATTGGATCTCGACAAACATACCGCAAAAGAAGATTACATCGGATAGATCTCCAAGAACATCGAGGAGAACATGGTATTGAGGATCGGAGAGAGACAAAAAGACATCTAGCTACTAGCTATGGACCCGTAGGTCTGAGGTAGACTACTCACGCTTCATCGGAAGAGCAATGGAGTTGATGTAGAAGCCCTCCGTGATCAAATCCCCCTCCGGCAAATTACCGGAAAAGGCCCCAAGATGGGATCTCACGGGAACAGAAGGTTGCGGCGGCGGAAAAGTATTTTTGTGGCTCTCTCTGATGGTTTGGGAATATATGGGAATATATAGGCGAAGAGTTAGGGTTAGAAGGCCTGCAGGGGACCCACAAGCCAGGGGGGCACCCCCCCCCCCTAGGGCGCGCCCTGGCGGCATTGTAGGACCGAAAGTATGTCTAGAGGGGGGTGATTAGACTACTTGACCAAATAAAAGTTTTGCCTTTTCCCAAATTTTAGAGTTTGCAGTTTTAGCATTCATGGCAAGTCAAGTACACCCTACACATGCAAGTCTAAGAGTATAGCAGCGGAAAATAACAACAAGCATGAGTAGAAGGGATAGGGTAGGAGAATCAAACGCAGTTGTAGACACGATGATTTTTCCCGTGGTTCCGATAGGTGGTGCTATCGTACATCCACGTTTATGGAGTCTTCAACCCACGAAGGGTAACAGTCGTGAGAGTCCACGGAGGGCTCCACCCATAAGGGTCCACGAAGTAGCAACCTTGACTATTCCATAACGGCTTCCGTCCACGAAGGACTAGCCTCACTATGGGTAGATCTTCACGAAGTAGGCGATCTCCTTGCCCATACAAACTTCTTGGTTCACTCCACAACACGAAGTAGGAGGCTCCCAAGCGACACCTAACCAATCTAGGAGGCACCACCCTCCAAAAGGTAATAGGCTCGGTAATGACGATGAACTCCTTGCTCTTGTGCTTCAAGATGATAGACTCCTCAACACACAATCACTCTCTCACAGATTTGGCTTGGTGGAAGAGATGGGATTGGTGGAAAGCAACTTGGGGAGGCTAGAGATCAAGATCCATATGGTTGGAGTGGAATATCTTGACCTCAACACAAGGGTAGGTAGCTCTCTCTCAGAAAACTGGATGGGGCAAGTATGGAATAGTTCTGAGTGCTTCTCTTGCGAGTAGGTGGTGGTGAAGGGGTATATATAGGCATCCCCAAAAATCCAACCGTTACACACAAAATGACCAACTCGGTGACACCGATGTGTTAATCTCGGTGGTACCGAAGTGACCAAAACATGGCAACTTTTGAATCTCGGTGAGACCGATATAGGAAACTCGGTTGCACCGATAAGGTGACCAACGGTCAGATTCCCAATCTCGATGATGCCGATCCAACAATCTCGGTGGTACCGAAATTGTGAATTTGCGTAACAGAAAGTTGGCAACCTAAACTCGGTGGCACCGGTATGGAATCAGTTGCATCGAAGTGGCTAGGGTTTGGCTGAGTCTGTCTATGGTTGAGAATCGGTGGCACCGGGATGGAAATGTTGGTTGCACTGATTTTGAGTATTTGGCTTTGGACAGACTTTGGTGGGAGAGTTTGTGGGTGTTTTTGGTGACTATCACTTGTGCACGTATGAGCATTTGTTCACCAACAAAACCTTACCCCCTTTTAATAATATTGGCTTTCCTATGGACTCAAAGTGATTTCTCACAAATGTAAAATGTAGAGTCCTCTTGCTTGAAGCTTTGCCAACCTATTTCCTTGCATCTTGGGGTATTCCACAATCTCCACAATCCTTTTGCCAATCCTATCATTGAACATTTCCTGAAATATACTTGGTGAAAACATTAGTTCAATGACTTATATGTTGTTATAAATTACCAAAACCACCAAGGGAGCAAATGTGCTTTCAATGTCCCCCTTTTTGGTAATTGATGACAACATATAGATCAAAGCTTCGACATATGATATAATCAATGAATATAATCGTCGCTTTGAGAAGTATGTGATAAGCAAGAGCTCCCCCTAAATTTGTGCATTATTTTAAAATTTGCGTTTGAATGCAAATGCACAATCGATTAGGTACATGGGGCACTTCTTCCATGTCACATACATCTTGGTGGTGTGCGAGAATAATAAGAGTTAATCAACATGGCACAACACAATTAAGAGAAGGTGAATGATAATCTCATAAGCATTAAGATGATAGGAAATAGTAGCATCACACATCAAGCGTATGATCAAACACCAACAAACGTGTATCACAAGCAACCAAAAGACAATTGTTTTTGAAAAAGCAATAAACACCAAAACGCTCTCTCACTCGAAGCCTAAAGATCTATATACACTTCTCCCCCTTTGGCAATAAGTTACCAAAAAGTTCAAAGGCATATATCTAAGCGTTCTTGGGCTGATCTCCTCCGGTTGTTGATGAAGGAGTCGAGAGAACAGCGTCGGCGAAGATCTCTGCAGATGTCGTGGATGGAGTTGGAGTGGCGGCTGGAGGAACTAAAACTGATGGAGCGGGAGCTGAGGTGACAGCAGCAGGAGCTGATGGCGAGGGCCTCAAGTCTGTTGCTGGCACAGTGGCTGATCTGGCCTGAGTAGGAAACTGTGTGCCTGTCCTGAGAGGTGATCCATCCTCATCATCATCATCATCAGAATCAGAAGAATGAGGAAGAGGCACTGAGTCAACTTCCTTCTTAAGCTCATTGACTGTCTTCAGCATCTGACATACTGACCCTGTGAATAGAGTATAGAGGAGCAGAAGAAGATGAGTCATCACAAAATTATCAGCTGGTTTTTGAAAGTTTGAACAAAAGATTTTCAAGGTTTTGCATTCTGTCACATGAAAATCGGTACAGCCGAAGCAAAAGTTTTGGTGCTACCGAGACTGACTATCTCATTAACAGAAACTTGGCACTCTTTTCGGTGAGACCGAAAAGAAGTACTCGGTTTCACCGAGACAGTTCTCAACAGTACAGACAAGCAAATCGGTGATACCGATTTGTTCACTTCGGTTCCACCGAGTTCCATCGGGCGGACTGCAAACCCTAGAAAATCGATCGTTCTCTAACTACAGGAAGTTTTAGTGGATTGAGAGGATTTCAAATGGTGGCTTATAGATAATATTGAATCCAATGCGCGAGAATCAGACGGGGAGCGCAAGAAAGATCGAATCCGTACCCTAGCTCGGTGACGGATCCGCTACGGCGACGCCGGCGGCGAAGATGCCCGTCGACGGCGAGATTCCCAGCGGCGGAGACGCACGGGGAGGCAAGGCGATGACCAGGGGGTCCTTCTGCGGCAGCTTAGGGTTTGGGGCGCGACGTTTGAAGATTGAATTTTTGAACCGTCGGGACCATAGATTATATACCCTTCACTGTCGGTGACGCCGATTCTAAATTTTCGGTGTCACCGAGTTCCTCAAGTGTCAGTTGACAAGGAAACTCGGTGTAACCGAGAATATGGAATCGGTAGTACCGAGATGAAAAACTAGATCAACCCTAGGCATTCGGTGAGACCAAGATTTTGGGGTCGGTTCCACCGAGATGCACTTGGGAGGTTTTAATGGTCAGTCCTTGTCGATACGGAACTCCGAGTGCTCCACACACAGAGGGATCGAAAAGCACTTGTTCAAATTTTGTGATGCAGCATGAATAGAGTATGAGGTGAGAAAGCATAGATAGCTAAAGAGTGGTCCTAGGCATTCTTGTCCATCCAATTGGCAAAAGAGAAAATCAAGAACCAAATAGCAACAATTGGATGTCCTCGAATGAGAAAATAAATGCAGACCAACATGCTCACACAATAAGATGTCAAATGAAATCATGACAAACATGCACATACACACTAGCATCTAACAAGCACTTGGGCGATGACGAAGTCATCTATATATGAGTATTTGACTTAGGAGCCAAGTAAGAATACTTGATCATAGGTCATACTCATCGTTTAAGCACAAGTGGAGTTACCACTTTTACATAAAGCATTTAATGTTGTCACATACTAAGAGATGCTTTGACTCAAGTCTTAGAGTAAAGCTCCCCCTTGATGTGACATCCCCCCATACGAGGGATAAACTAACCTTGGGTTTTGTCGATGAAGACTTCATGTTGGTGAGGTAGTTGTGGATGCTCAAGGTTGATGAAGATCACCAAGAGTTGGGAGCATCCTTGTTGTTTCCATACTCTCCTCACCTACATGGGTTAGTCCCAACATACAAGAGACAAATACAAGGATATCTATGGACATGGATATCTATGGACATGGAGTGCAAGGCATGTGTTATGATGTCCATTGATTTGTTGATTACCTTGTCCCTTGCTTACCTTTGAGGGAATGTGTGACTCCTTGAACTATTGCATAGAGTTGATGTTGATTGCAAATAGTTCTTGCCAATAATGAATATGAGTGAATTTCATTGGCGGAGTCACCCCTCAAGAACTCTCTAGTTCTTCTTCTTGGGGACCCACATCAAGTTGATGGGGATCCTTGGTGTTGAAGTAGCCTTGGGTACCCACTCCACCAAAGCTAGGGATTCATATTCATATGAGTCAATGTCCTCTTGAATCTTGTTCTTGCCCTTGAGTTTGTGGTCTTGTGGTGGAAGGTCATCTTGAGTGTTTGCCCCCTTGGGAAGAGTATTTTCATACTTCTCCTTTTGAGGAACAAACTTGGGCTCGGGGTATTGACCTTCTTCCCATTCAACTCCATTTGCGTTGAAGTAGCCAACACCACGATTCTTCCGGTATCCTCCGTGCTTGCGTACAATTTCCTCAAATTGCTTACACCCGGCAAGACTCTTGTAGATACATTTTTCTATAATTCCTTTCAATAAAGCATTTTCTTGCTCAAGTGTAACTTGGCTAAGAGAATCATCATTAGTGGAATCAATAGAACTACTAGAAGCAACATCATTGGGTTTAGCATTTTTATTGTTGCTACTAGATGAAGAACCTTTCTTGCCTTTGTTACTAGATTTCTTAGTTTTAACTTGAGGCATGAATGTAGACAAGAGTAGTCGTTTGGCTAGATAAGATGAAGTCTTCTTTCGGAGATCGTCATTGATAGCTTTAAGAAACTCATGCTCTTGCTCCAAGTTGAGCTTCTCGAAGCGTAGCTTCTCATGAGTTCTCACAAGCTCTCTATGATCTTCGAGAGTAGATTCATGAGCTAACTTAAGAGTGTTTAGTTCTTTAGTTAGTTCTTCTATTTTCATCTTATCATCATCAATTGACTTATCTTGACTAGCATGAGAATTATCAAGTTCATTTTGATCAACATCACTAGTTTTATCAGAAAGCAAGTCATCATCACAAAGCAAATCATCTTCATCACTATTAAAATCAAGATACTCAGGGGGTGATACCTTGGGGCCTTTAGCCATGAAGCAACTTCCACTCCCTTCGTTTGGTGAATCAAATAGATCGTAGGAGTTGGTAGTCACTAGAGCAATTCTGGAACACCATCATCTTGACTATAGTCGGAGTCGGAGTGATAGCTTCTCTCGGAGTTATCGTCAGAGTCGGAGCCGGAGACCCATTCACCAACATGAGCTTGATGTTTTCTTCTTGTGTAGCTCTTGGTGTACTTGTCCTTCTTCTCCGAATCCCTACTTCTCCTTGAGTGTCTTCGTTCATAACGATCATCTCTACTCCTTCTATCTCTTTGAGGTGATTCATTCCTTGAGCTTCGTCTTCTTGGTGACTCTTCTCTTCGTTTGTAGGGAGCCGAGCACTCATTTGAGTAGTGTCCGGGCTTCCCACAATTGTAGCAGTTGCGGTCACGACTTGACGAACTCTTCTCATCATATCTTGAGTTGGAGCTTCTTTCTTTGCCTCTATTCTTGTAGAACTTGTTGAATTTCTTGACCATGAGGCTTATCTCTTCATTGGTGACAAGGTTGTTGCTTGAAGTTGCGGGAGCATCACTTGTGGCTTTGTAAGCACCGCTAGACTTGTGATGAAGCTCTTCCTTGTCTTTGAGTGTCATCTCATGAGCAACAATCCTTCCAATGACTTCCGTAGGCTTGAGATCTTTGTAGTTGGGCATCATTTGGATCAATGTGCACACGGTGTCGTATCTCTCATCCAAAGCTCTAAGTATCTTCTTGATGATGAATTTGTCGGTCATTTCTTCGCTTCCTAAGCCGGCAATCTCATTTGTGATGAGAGCTAGCCTAGAGTACATCTCCGCGACTCCTTCACCATCCTTCATCTTGAACTTGTCAAGCTGACCTTGAAGAACATCCAACTTGGATTCTCTCACGGACTCGGTTCCTTCGTGCATATCAACCAAAGTATCCCAAATCTCTTTTGCATTCTCAAGACGGCTAATTTTGTTGAATTCTTCGGGGCATAAGCAGTTGAAGAGAATGTCACATGCTTGAGCGTTGTATTGCAACATCTTCAATTCATCCGCAGTCGCTTCATTATCCGGTTCCTTTCCATTACCAAAGAATTCACCTTGCAAGCCAACACGAACAACAGCCCAAACGGCGGGGTTATGACCAAAAATATGCATTTTCATTTTGTGCTTCCAACTAGCAAAATTAGTGCCATCAAAGTACGGACCTCTACGGTGATAACTTCCCTCACTAGACGCCATACTCTCCTAGGTTGTGAGACCAATGCAATGGAGACCAAAGCTCTGATACCACTTGTAGGACCGAAAGTATGTCTAGAGGGGGGTGATTAGACTACTTGACCAAATAAAAGTTTTGCCTTTTCCCAAATTTTAGAGTTTGCAGTTTTAGCATTCATGGCAAGTCAAGTACACCCTACACATGCAAGTCTAAGAGTATAGCAGCGGAAAATAACAACAAGCATGAGTAGAAGGGATAGGGTAGGAGAATCAAACGCAGCTGTAGACACGATGATTTTTCCCGTGGTTCCGATAGGTGGTGCTATCGTACATCCACGTTTATGGAGTCTTCAACCCACGAAGGGTAACGGTCGCGAGAGTCCACGAAGGGCTCCACCCATAAGGGTCCACGAAGTAGCAACCTTGACTATTCCATAACGGCTTCCGTCCACGAAGGACTAGCCTCACTATGGGTAGATCTTCACGAAGTAGGCGATCTCCTTCCCCTTACAAACTTCTTGGTTCACTCCACAACACGAAGTAGGATCTCCCAAGCGACACCTAACCAATCTAGGAGGCACCACCCTCCAAAAGATAATAGGCTCGGTAATGACGATGAACTCCTTGCTCTTGTGCTTCAAGATGATAGACTCCTCAACACACAATCACTCTCTCACAGATTTGGCTTGGTGGAAGAGATGGGATTGGTGGAAAGCAACTTGGGGAGGCTAGAGATCAAGATCCATATGGTTGGAGTGGAAGATCTTGACCTCAACACAAGGGTAGGTGGCTCTCTCTCAGAAAACTGGATGGGGCAAGTATGGAATAGTTCTGAGTGCTTCTCTTGCGAGTAGGTGGTGGTGAAGGGGTATATATAGGCATCCCCAAAAATCCAACCGTTACACACAAAATGACCAACTCGGTGACACCGATGTGTTAATCTCGGTGGTACCGAAGTGACCAAAAGGTGGCAACTTTTGAATCTCGGTGAGACCGATATAGGAAACTCGGTTGCACCGATAAGGTGACCAACGGTCAGATTCCCAATCTTGGTGACGCCGATCCAACAATCTCGGTGGTACCGAAATTGTGAATTTGCGTAACAGAAAGTTGGCAACCTAAACTCGGTGGCACCGGTATGGAATCGGTTGCACCGAAGTGGCTAGGGTTTGGCTGAGTCTGTCTATGGTTGAGAATCGGTGGCACCGGGATGGAAATGTTGGTTGCACCGATTTTGAGTATTTGGCTTTGGACAGACTTTGGTGGGAGAGTTTGTGGGTGTTTTTGGTGACTATCACTTGTGTACGTATGAGCATTTGTTCACCAACAAAACCTTACCCCCTTTTAATAGTATTGGCTTTCCTATGGACTCAAAGTGATTTCTCACAAATGTAAAATGTAGAGTCCTCTTGCTTGAAGCTTTGCCAACCTATTTCCTTGCATCTTGGGGTATTCCACAATCTCCACAATCCTTTTGCCAATCCTATCATTGAACATTTCCTGAAATATACTTGGTGGAAACATTAGTTCAATGACTTATATGTTGTTATAAATTACCAAAACCACCAAGGGAGCAAATGTGCTTTCAGGCTTGTCGTCTGCTGCCAGGTCTTCTGACCTCCTCTCCAGTTCTTCTAGATGTCTTCTGGTCCAAGAAAAATCATCGCGAAAGTTTGATTCCGTTTGGACTCCGTTTGATATTCCTTTTCTGTAAAACTCAAAAACAGGGAAAAAACAGAAACTGGCACTGAGCTCTAGGTTAATAGGTTAGTCCCAAAAATAATATAAAATAGCATATTAATGCATATAAAACATCCAAAACAGATAATATAATAGCATGGAACAATCAAAAATTATAGATACGTTGGAGACGTATCAGGCCCGCAGTTAGTACCTAGATGGCTATCTCTCTCTCTTGATCTTCAATACAAAGTTCATCGCATCTTCGCGGTGATCTATTCGATGTAATCCTTTGTGTGGTGCATTTGTTGGGATCCGATGAATTATGGGTTTGTGTTCAGATTATTCATGAAAAAGATTTGAGTCTTCTATGATTTCTATTATGATTCTTATTTGCATGATTATTATAGCTTCGTAAATCTCTCGATCTATTGAAATAGTTTGGCCAACTAGATTGATATTTCTTCAGCGAGAGGGGTGTGTTGTAGTGGGTTCAACCTGATGGGTTTCTATATCCCAATGACAGAAGGGGACAAGATACATCTTTGTGTTATTGCCACTAAGGATAAATCGATGGGGTTAATTCATATTGATTGAATTCTCTTTGTCTACATTATGTCATCGTTCTCCAAGCATTATTATGTTTGTCATGAACTTAATACTTAGAGAGGCAAGCATAGAAGTGCTCTCGACATGAAGTAATAGTAATAGGTGTGATGACCCACAAGTATAGGGGATCAATCATAGTCCTTTCGATAAGTAAGAGTGTCGAACCCAACGAGGAGTAGAAGGAAATGATAAGCAGTTTTCAGCAAGATATTCTCTGCAAGTGCTATGAGGAACAATAGTTGATAGTTTTGTAGCAAGATAATTTGTAACAAGTGATAAGTAATAATAGTAACAAGTATGCAGCAAGATAGCGCAATCCTTTTTATAGCAAAGGATAGGCCTGAAAGTAGTCTTATATGAAGCAAGTGCTCCCGAGGACACATGAGAATTTCTGTCTAGTCATGTTCATCATGTTGAGTCGATTCGCGTTCGCTACTTTGATAATTTGATATGTGGGTGGACCGGTGCTAAGGTTATGTTCTTACTTGAACTAGCAACCCACTTATGATTACCCCCTCTCGCAAGCATCCGCAACTATGAAATAAGAATTAAGATAAATCTAACCATAGCATGAAACGTGTGGATCCAAATCAGCCCCTCATGAAGCAACACATAAACTTGGGTTTAAATTTTTGTCACTCTCGCAACCCATCATCTACTTGTTACTCCACAATGACTTCCCTTAGGGCCATAACATGGTGAAGTGTCATGTAGTCGATGTTCACATGACACCACTAAGAGAAGTAACAACATACATATCATCAAAATATCGAACGAATACCAACTTTATATGATTACTTATAACAAGACGTCTCCCATGTCCTCAGGAACAATAGTAACTACTCACACCTCATCAACATGTTCAAGATGAGAGGTATACTAATAATGATTAAGGATCTGAACATAATATCTTTCACCAAGTAATCCAACAAGCATCAACTACAAGATGTAATCAACACAACTAGTAACCCACAGGTACCAGTCTGAGGTTTTGAGACAAAGATTGAATACAAGAGATAAATTAGGGTTGGAGATGAGATGGTGCTGGTGATGAGGTTGATGAAGATTGGTCCTCCCACGAAAGAGGAAGAGTTGGTGATGACGATGGCTTCGATCTCCCCCTCCCGGAGAGGAATTCCCCTGGTAGAATCTTACTGCCGGAGGGCAAAAGTGCCTCTGCCCAGGTTTCCGCCTCGAGGCGGTGGTGTTCTGTCCCGAGAGTTAGCTTATGATTTTTTTTCTAGGGTAAAACACCTCTATAGGAGAAGATGGGCATCGGAGGGCAAACAGAGGCCCCACAAGCCATCAGGGCGCACCCCCAGGGGGGTCGCGCCCTGTTGGATTGTGACTAGCTGGTGGCCCCCCTCCGGTATATTTTTGCTCCAGAAATTCCCAAATATTCCATAAAAATTCTCTGTTAAATTTTAGGTCATTGGGAGTCTGGTGATTTTTCTGCCTTTTCTCGGTTTTCCGGTCCAGAATTCCGGTTTCCAGATATTCCCCTCTTTGAGGTGTACCTTGCATATTCAGAGAGAAAAGCATAAGAATCATATAATAATCAGGAAATAATGGACAAGAATAACATAAATATCAATCATGAATCATGATGCAAAATGGACGTATCAAGGTGCAGGTAGGAGTCGGCCTATTTGTTTATGGACGTGATGCCTATATACACATGATCATTGTTGTGAATAAAGATTGCATAACTATGCACTTTTCTATCAATTGCCCAATAGTAATTTGTTTACCCACAGTATGCCTACTACATGAGAGATGCCACTAGAGAACACTACGCCCCCCATGTCTATTCACTTATATATTTACAAAAGCTTTCAATGCCTTGCTGCAATTTATTTCCTTTTATTTTATTTTCCAATTTACAATATTCAACTTTCATCTACATACTTCACTAGCTTGCAAATAATTAGTCCAAGGGGATTGGCAACCCTCTTGTCCGCGTTGGGTGCAAGTGTTTGCTTCTTTGTGTCCAGTCCCTGAAGACGGGGGTTGCCTGCTACTCCTATTGGTTCGATAAACCTTGGTTCTCAACTGAGGGACATACTTATCTATATTGTGTTGCATCACCCGTTCCTCTTCACGGAAAACCCAACGCGGATCACAAGTATCAGTCCATAGCTAGTAGCTAGATGGCTTCTTCTCTCTCTTTGATCTTCAATACCATGTTCTCTACGATTCCCGTGGTGATCTATGCGATGTAATCTTCTTTTACAATGTGTTTGTTGGGATCCGATGAATTGTGGGTTTATGATCAGATTAATTATTCATTACAAGTAATTGAGTATTTTTTGAAATTTATTATGCATGATTGTTATAGCTTTGTATTTATCTTCGATCTATCTATTTGGTTTGACCAACTAGATTTTTTATCTTTAGTGGGAGTGGTGCGTTGAAATGGGTTCAATCTTGCGGTGCTCTATATCCCAGTTATAGAAAGGGACAAGGCACGTATTTGTATTATTGTCATTAAGGATAAAAGAATGAGATTTATTCAAATTGCTTGAGTTTACTTTGTCTACATCATGCCATCTTGCTCCAAGCATTATTCTGTTTCTCATGAACTTAATACCTAGAGAGGCAAGCATAGAAGCACCCACGAAGTGGAGTAATATTAGTAGATGCAGGATCATTTTGATCCACTCGTTTATGGATGTTATGCCTATATACATGATCATTGTCATGAATAACATGTCATAACTCACTATTCTGTCAATTGCCAAACAATAATTTGTTTACCCATTTAATGCTATGTTCGAGAGAGAAGACTCTAGTGAAAACCTATGTCCCCCGGGTCTACTTAATCATACTTACTAAAACCCTAAAAATACCTTGCCACCTTTTATTCTTTGTTTTTACTTTTTATATTTATATATCTATCTCTATCAGAATTGACCCTTGCAAGTAACGAGTTCAAAGGGCTTGACAAATGACAGCTCTCTTGACGCGTTGCATGCAAGTGTTTAGTTTTGTGTGTGTAGGTGCTAACGACGAGAGTTTATTTGATTCTTCTACTGGTCTAATAACCTTGGATCTTACTGAGGAAAATACTTATCGCTACTATATTGCTTCACCCTTCCTCTTCGGGGAAAAACCACACGTAGATCACAAGTAGCAAGGCCACATGAGACAATGTAAAGCAACGATGGACTCGGCGGCAGATGAGGAAACCCTAGACGAGTGGGAGCCTTTGTTTTTTCTCGAAAAGACGGAAAATGCACGTCTTTCATTTTCACCAAATAGATAAAACATAATATCCTATTTGCAGCGCCAAACTTTAGGTGATGCCAATCCTAAAAAATACCATGACGCTATTGTCCGAGAGCAAGGATGATAATAGAGCCAACTGCTCAAAAATCCTAACAAAGACCATGACGCTACATCTATGGGTGATTTTTACTGGATTGTTGTTATGGAATGGGATGGCGGCACTTAACTTGGGAGAAAGGAGGTTCACCCAGGGATTAGGGGTCGTGGGAATTAGTGGAAGATTGGTTGGGGGAGTGTCCACAATGAGATTTTGTAGGTGCGTAAGTGTAGAATTATTGGCTCCCGGTAGCACATTCTCCCACGCGCCAAAATTGCCTTTTTTGGATTTCAAAAATCCAGAGAGAAAAAAACTAGATTTTTTCAGGGTCACGTTCATATTCTACTTGAAAAATATTACGTGGAAAGCATTAGCATTTTGACCTTTGCAAAAAATACAAGTCAAACTCCAAATGTTACACCTAATTTGTTATTTTACTGACGAAGCAGTGTTACCCTGTTTCACCTGAAAATTATCAAGAACACTTGTTACAATAACACGAACGTCTACAAAGACCTTCACTTTTTACTACTTATTATGAATTTATCGTTCATTCAAAAGCATGTGATTCATGATGTCTACTATGCAATTTTATTCTTGTAGTCTCTATTGGGCCTCCAAGCGCAGAGTTTTGTAGGACAGTAGCAATTTTCCCTCAAGTGGATGACCTAAGGTTTATCAATCCGTGGGAGGTGTCGGATGAAGATGGTCTCTCTCAAACAACCATGCAATAAAATACAAGAAATTTCTTGTGTCGCCAACACACCCAATTCAATGGCAAATTTTATAGGTGCACTAGTTCGGCGAAGAGATGGTGATACAAGTGCAATATGGATAGTAGATATAGGTTTTTTGTAATCTGAAAATATAAAAATAGCAAGGTAGCAAGTGTCAAAATCCAAGAAAAAATTGTATAAATGCTTGGAAATAAGGCCTAGGGTTCATACTTTCACTAGTGCAATCTCTCAACAATGCTAACATAATAGAATCATACGATCATCCCTCAACATGCGACAGAGAATCACTCCAAAGTTCATATCTAGCGGAAAACATAAGATGAAATTGTTGTAGGTAGTAGAACCACCTCAAAGTTATTCTTTCCAATCAATCTTTTGAGCTATTCCTATAAGTGTCACAAATAGCCCCAGAGTTCGTACTAGAATAATCACCTAGATACTCCAATGTCACCACAGGTATCTGCGAGTCAATTATATGATATGCATAAAAAATCAGATTCACCATATTCACTCCACGCAAAAGAACTTCAAAGAGTACCCCAAGATTTCTATCGGAGAAAGTAGGACAAGAACGTGTATCAACCCATTTGCATATATTACCCGATTATCACTATGGGAATCCGAATGTTGAGTACCAAAACATATATCGAGTGAATCAGTAGAACACCCCATTGTCACCACGAGTATCCTCATGCAAGACATACATCAAGTGATCTGAAATCCACTGTTCAAGAATTTGTCCTATTAATCAGTTAACTTGCTAGTTAATCGATATTCGTAGTGTGGCCGAATCGAATAAAACATATTCATCGCGTTAACTTGCCAGGCCGAATAACTAGTCTACCAGACTGATTAATCCTTTGTCATACCGGTTAATCAGTTGCCAGACCGATTAATCGTTACGGGCCCGTTAACAGGTGGGCAAATGAATTCCACAATTTTGGCCCATAACCTCTCCCACCCCCTCTTGCTACTCAATATCTAGGGTTTTAGCGTCAGCCACCACACTACACCTCCAAGATCAAACTGCTCGGTCACACATGTCGCCTTCTTGGATCCCACCCCTTGCTAGCTACCTCACATCCTCTCCCATGGGCTGCTCACCATTGCCTCACCAGGGGGATGCTCCCCAATATATTCCTCCATGGAGTCAGCAGCATGCAAGGTACTATCATCTTCTTCCCATATCTTAGTGAAGAATCCACCATTCATATACTATTAGATTATAGATTAAAATTATGTAGATTAGTGGATGTAACTATTGATTTAGGTTTTTATTTGTAGTATATTATGTGATATATGTTAGCAAGTATATGGACAAGCCTAAATGTTCAATTGATAACTTTGAATTTTGGGATTTTGTAGGCTTGGATGCATAACGATTATTAATTTTACCTTTTTAATATTTTTATATGCCTACAATAAAATATTTTGGTATATTACGGTGCATGGAAGTATGGTATAAGACATAAAAAATCTAGATGTAAGTTGGCAAGTTCCTATGAATTTCCTGATTAATGGTCAACGGATTAATTCAGTTAATAGGCCGATTCACCAATTAGTCACTACTCCCAAGCCGACCGAGCAGTTACCAGTTACCAATTTCTTGAACATTGCTCAAATCCAATATTCAATCTGACATAACAAAATCTCAAGGGAAAGATTCAATTCATCACAACAAGATAGCAAGGGAATAACATCATATGATCCAACTATATTAACAAAGCCCATGATACATCAAGATCGTGACATCTCAAGAACACAAGAGAGAGAGAGATCTATCACATAGCTACTGGTACATACCCTTTGCCCCGAGGGTGAACTACTCTCCCCTTGTCATGGACACCGCCGAGATGATGAAGATGGCCTCCGGTGATAATTTCCCCCTCCGACAGGGTGCCGGAACAGGGATCCGGATGAGTTTTCTTTGGTATAGAGGCTTGCGACGGTGGAGCAAAAGTTCTAGGTTTATTTCTAAGGGTTTCAAGATTTATATGATTTTCGGCATTGGGGTCACGCAAAACGGAGCCACGAGGTGGTCCCAAGCCATCAGGGTGCGCCCAGGGGGTGATGGCACCCTGATGGCTTGGGGGCACCTAGTGGCCCCGCTTCGGTGGTTCTTCTCTCCAGTATTTCTTAGTTGTTCCAGAAAAAATCTTTAAAAAGTTCTGAGCGATTCCGAGAACTTTTATTTTCTGCAAAAAACAACACCACGGCAATTCTGCTAAAAACAGCGTCGGTCCGGGTTAGTTCTAATTAAATCACATAAAGTGCATCAAAACCATATAAAAGTATTGTAAACATATGTAAATATGGCATGAATACTTCATAAATTATCGACACATTGGAGCCGTATCTGCATCCCCAAGCTTCATTCCTACTCGTCCTCGAGTAGGTAAATGATAAAAGAAGTAATTTATGAAGTGTGAATGCTATCATAGTATATAAGTTTGATCAGTGATAATTCCAATCACTTTTTCTAGCATCATAAACAGCAACTCTTTTCTCATAAAACTTCTCATTATCATGTAGCAAGCTATTGACAAGTTAAAGTATAGACCATAAACTTTCTTGAAAACCAACAAACCATGTTCTTAGTCATCAAACAATTACAATTCATCTTACTTTTGGGAAGGGTCTATGTAAGAGCTTTGATTTATCCAATTCCACATACTCAACTATCATTTAGTCTTCCATGATTGTTGACACTCATAGATTTTTTTTAGAATAAACAGTTTCAGCCAAACACAAAGGAAGATAGGGGCTTAATGTTTCACCTCCCAACTTATTTATCTCAGGGATAATGTCAACAATAATGAATCATGATCACCTATATTCAACTGGATATATGTGCTTGGATCTTTCCCGGCCACATGATGATTGCCACTAAAGAATTAATAGATTAGAATAGGGATGAACATTATTGACTCTTGCATAAAAGTAAATATAGAAAAAAATACATAAAAGTAAAAGATAGGCCCTTCGCATAGGGAAGCAGAGGTTGTCATGCGCTTTTTATTTTTGGATGTGCAAACTCTTAATGGAAAGGAACGCCACTTTACATTGCCCCTTGTGATAGCAATCTTTATTATGCAGTCCGTCGCTTTTATTTCTTCACCATCACAAGTTCGTAGAAAGCTTATTTTCCTTTCCAATAAAAGATCATACATATTTAGGAGTAATTTTTATTGCTTTTTGTACCGATGACAACTTACTTGAAGGATCTTATTCAGTCCATAGGTAGATATGGTGGGCTCTCATGGCAAGAAACTGGGTTTATGGGTGTTTGGATGCACAAGTAGTATCTCTACCTAGTACGAATTTTTGGCTAGCGAAAGATCCTAAGCAAGCACCACATGTTAGAGGATGCATGACAATATAACTTCTATGTGAATATAAACAAGCATAACCATTATGTTGTCTTCCTTGTCCAACATGAACTACTTGATCAAGTTTGAAAATAATTAATGGGGGCTCACAATCATATAAGACGTCCAAGATAGTATATTTATATGTGAAGTCTCTCTTCCTTCAATATTCTTTCATGAATTGTTCAAGTGACCAATGTTATGTTTGTCAACTTCCAATAAATTTTACCGCTTATACTTCTTGTATGTGAAGTCACAACTCCCCATGGGATAAGCATATGAAGCATACATAATTTCATACTTATGACATTCAATTCATTCAACATTTTCTCTTAGGATATAACTGAAGCACAAGAGTGAACATCAAACTACTCTCAAAAAGATAGAAGCGAAGATCAAAGAGTATTAAAACAATTAAGTAACTATGTGAGGACTCTCTCTCTCTCAATAAAGATTTTCAGATATGAGAGTTATATTCAAACAGCAAACAAAACAGAAGACACTCCAAGAGTAGCACATATCATGTGAAGAAATAAAAACTTAGGATCAACATAGGCTAACTGATATTTGTTGACGAAGAGAGGTGGGATGCGTAGCATCCCAAGCTTAGATGCTTGCGACTTCTTGTAATATTTACTTGGGGAGCCTTGGGCATCTCCAAGCTTCGGCTCTTGTGTCTCGTTAATTCCTCTCATATCATGGTTTCACCTAGGTCTCAAAAACTTCATCCACCCAAAACTTGAAAAGAATTCGTGAGATAGGTTAGTGCACATAAGAATGAATCAACACTTTATGTACTGGCAAGACAAGTTTTATAATAATTTAAAACATTATCTATTGTATAGTATCATTTCCACAATTTATATATACCAATATAAGTCATGAAAACAATAGGAGAAGTATTTAACAAAACTGTGACAGCAATCTGTCTAAACAGGACAATCTGTAGCAATTTATTCAAACAATGTACTTCTGTATCTCCAAAAATTATGAAAATTTAGACCATGATAACAAAATATATGAAAATACTGTGTAAATTTTCAAAAACTTTCCACGTTCCAGTAAAATATGAAAATTCAACCACTGCAGCAAAAGTTACTGTTTTTACACAGCACACATCAAACATGCAATTCAAGCATCCTAGAAGGCAATTCTTGGAACTTTTAATTGGAAAACAAGATTATAAATACTAGCAAAGAAGTTTAACAAAATAAAATGACACTACAAGCAAAACTCATATTATGCACTTTCAAGAATTCACCCGATTAATCAGTTAATTGGCCAGTTAATCGCTACTCATTGGGTGGACGAATCGAATAACACCTATTCATGGCGTTAACTTGCCACACCGATTAAACGGTCTGCCAGACCGATTAAATGGTTTGTCAGACCGATTAATCGGTTGTCAGGAGGAATGCTCATTGTTGGCCCGCTAACTCGTGGACAAACGAAGCCCGACTATTTGCCTCACAATCCCTCCCAGCCACTCCCGTTCCTAAGGAGCTAGAGTTTAGACCTCCACCTGCCCCTCCCGCTTCTCTCATTCCCTCATGACCTAGGTGGCGGTAGGCCAGGTCCTCGTTGGCGCACCGCCGCTTCCCCTGCTCCCATGTGTGTTGTCACTTTCTCTTCTTCCTCCGCGTGCTGCTACTTCCCCTCCTCCTTCGTGACCTGCCACCTCTGGCACCCGGCCTGTTTAGATGTCCTACGCGACCACCATCACCTTTCTTGTTTGTCATTATCGCGCGGCCGCCATCTCTTAGAGTTGTGTTCCAGGCAGAAATCGGTAAAAACAAATGTTGTTCTATACACGTTTGTTGATGAGTTTTATGCCCACATGGATGTTTGTTGTTGTATACATGTTTTCATCTATTGAGAAAATAAACTGGTTCCATTTGCTTCATATTTACAATGTACATTTTTTTCTCCATAAAAAATTTGCTTCTATTGAGTAAAATTACACCGATTAATGATCGACCGATTAATCCAGTTAATAGGCCGATTCAATGATTAATCGCTACTCCCAAGCCGAGCGAGCAGCTTGAAGTAATAAAAATATAGCTCTAAGTAAGATATACTGATAGTATTAATGGTTAACGATTTCCTCAACATTGATATTATATGATGAATAAAAATATAGCTCTAAGTAAGATATATCGATACTGTTAAAGACGAAAGAGGGGATGCCTTTTAGGGCATCCCCAAGCTTAGACGCTTGAGTCTTCCTTGGATATTACCTTGGGGGTGCCTTGGGCATCTCCAAGCTTAGGGTCTGACCACTCCTTATTCTCCTCATATTGGTGTCTTACCCAAAACTTGAAAATTTCAATCACACAAAACTTAACGGAACTTCGTGAGATGGGTTAGTGTAATAAAGATAGATCATTCACTTAGGTACTGTCAAGACAAGATTAATAATTGTTCTCACATAATACCTATTGTATTATATCATTCCCATAATATATACCACTAAATATAAGCTATGGAAACACTAAAACAAGCAAACTATGCATGCAAAACAGAATCTGTCAAAAACAGAACAGTCTGTGAAGATCTGGATTTAAACCATACTTCCCTGTCTCTAGAAGTTATGAAAAAATTAGGACAGCGCAGAAAATTTTCATAGAAAAACTATGTAAAAATTTCATATTTTTTGACTCTCAATTAAAATCAGAGAAATTCTGCACTGGACGTAAAAGTTTCTGTTTTTGCACAGAATCAAACTAACAAGTATCCACACTATCCCAAAGGCTTTACTTGGCACATTATTGAAATAAAAGGCACAAAACATGGTTACTATAGTAGCTTCATAATGTGAACACACAAAAACATAAAGTATAAGTGTTGGGTTGTCTCCCAACAAGTGCTTCTTTAAAGCCTTTTAGCTAGGCATGATGATTTCAATGATGCTCAGATAGGAATAGTACTTGAAACATGCAAAAGGGCGTCATGGATCACATGACAATCACATTTAAGTCTAACTCACTTCCTATGCATAGGGATTTTGCAGGCAAACAATTTACTATAGCAAGAATCAACTTGCATAGGAAGACAAAACAAGCATGACTTCAAAACTTTGAATAGATAGATAGGAAACTTGATATTATTGCAATTCCTACAAGCGTATGTTCCCACCTCATAATAATTTTTAGTAGCATCATGAAGTAATTCCACAATATAACTATCACATGAAGCATTCTTTTCATAATCCACAAGCATAGAACATTTATTACTCTCCCCACAAGATAACTTCTCATACATAATAGTGGGAGTATCATAGGAGACTCGAATACTATAAATTGTTTCCACATTAAAGGAGTAGTGTTCCAAAAACAAGGTATTCATAATTATGACAAGTTTTATAATAATAATCATCACTACTTTTTATAACATAAGTATCATCACAATAATCATCATAAGTAGCAACTTTGTTCTCATCATAATCAATTTGATCATTTAAAGTGAGGGGACTAAAAAGATCATCTTCATTAAGCATAGCATCCCCAAGCTTGGGACAAACATTAATTGCAGAAAATATATTCTCACAAGTGTCATTTTCACCAAGCATAGCATCCCGAAGCTTGGGACAAATATTAAATGCAGCAAATGGATTCTCAAACTTGTCATTCTCATCGAACATTGCATCCCCAAGCTTGTGGTTTTACAAATCATTAGCATAATCATCGATAGCATGAATGGCACCAATAGTATAACAATTGTTATCATCGTAATTTTTCAAGTTACTGCCAAAAATATTTTAAAAATTATAAGGAGTATCATTATCTTCCCAGTCATAATCATCACAACAAGTCGCGGGCATAACAAAATAATCATCAAGTGTATCATCATCCACACTACTTTCGGATTCATTCTCAATAATGATAGGAGCAACATTATTTGAGAGGGATAACTTTTTACCTTTACCTTTTCTTCTCATCTTCTTTACCACATTTTGTATGGGTTTAAGTAATTTTTTCGACCTCCTTATTGAAGAGATTGGTTAGATGGGAAGCTCCTCCTTGCAACCTGATTCATTACGAGAAACAATAGGAGGGTATTGGGAAACCTTTACCCTTTCATTAGTATTCCTTTTATACTCTATTGCTTTTCCCATCTATCTATAGTTGGCAATATAAGCATTCTCATTGCAATTTACTATGCAAAACATTTAGATTTCCAATAGGTTAGTTTCATTATCATTAGTGATAAGGAATATACCAAACCAATCATTTTTATGTGACAATTCTTCACACCCCAAAATAAAACAAATTACATTATAGAGTTCACCGTAGATCAAATTATCACAATATTTGGAAATGGTTTGATCATGAAAATGCATGCATTGGAAATTAAGATGATGACCCTATTGCAAAGTTCACAAGTAATGTGATGAAGAGAGCATAATCTTGTGGAAAATTCTATCATGTGTATGCTTCTTACAAAATCTATCATCCCTATATGGAATGTCTTCACAATTTTTATTCACACCACAAAAATTGACATGCTCATAGGAAATCTTTTTATCATGACTAGTGCAATCATCATTAGCATCATGGATATTCAGAGAATTGATACTAACAATATTTCTATCATGCTCATCATTCAAGTATTTCACATAAAGCATTTTTTATAAATTCTTCCTCCAACAATTGAGCACAATTTTCTGAACCATCATTTTCAGGAAAGACGATATAAAGGCGAAGCAATTGAGGCAACCTAAATTTCATTTTTCATAGTTTTCTTTTATAAAACCAAACTAGTGAAAAACAAGAAACTAAAAGATTTAATTGCAATCTAAAGATATACCTTCAAGCACTCACTCCCCGGCAACATCGCTAGAAAATAGCTTGATGTGTACTATGCAACTTTATTCTTGTAGACTCTGTTGGGCCTCCAAGCGTAGAGTTTTGTAGGAGAGTAGCAATTTTCCCTTAAGTGGATGACCTAAGGTTTATCAATCCGTTGGAGGTGTAGGATGAAGATGGTCTCTCTCAAACAACCCTGCAATCAAAATACAACAAATCTCTTGTGTCCCCAACACACTGAATACAATGGCAAATTGTATAATGCACTAGTTCGGCGAAGACATGGTGATACAAGTGCAATATGGATAGTAGATATAGGTTTTTGTAATATGAAAATATAAAAATAGCAAGGTAGCAAGTGGAAAACACCGAATAAAACGTTGTATAAACGCTTGGAAAAAAGGCTTACGGTTCATACTTTCACTAGTGCAATCTCTCAACAATGCTAACATAATAGAATCATATGATCATCCCTCAACGTCCGAAAAGGAATCACTCCAAAGTTCATATCTGGCGGAGAACATAAGATGAAATTGTTATAGGTAATAGAACCACCGTACCGCAAAGTTATTCTTTCTGATCAATCTTTTGAGCTATTCCTATAAGTGGCACAAACAACCCTAGAGTTCGGACTTGAATAACACCATATGATACGCATCAACCCTAATGTCACCTAGATACTCCAATGTCACCACAAGTATCTGTGAGTCAATTATATGATATGCATCAAACAATTTAAGATCCATCATATTCAATCTACGCAAAAGAACTTCAAAGAGTACTCCAAGATTTCTATCTTAGAAAGTAGGACAAGAACGTTTATCAACCCATATGCATATTATACCCCATTGTCACCACGGGAATCTGCAAGTTGAGTACCAAAATATATATCAAGTGAATCAATAGAACACCCCATTGTCACCACGGGTATCCACATGCAAGACATACATCAAGTGATCTCAAATGCAATATTCAATCCGACATAACAAAATCTCAAGGGAAAGATTCAATTCATCACAACAAGGTAGCAAGGGAATAACATCATATGATCCAACTGTATTAACAAAACCCATGATACATCAAGATCGTGACATCTCAAGAACACGAGAGAGAGAGAGAGAGAGAGAGAGAGAGAGAGAGATCAGATAGCTATTGGTACATACCCTCAGCCCCGAGGGTGAACTACTTCCTCCTCGTCATGGACACCGCCGGGATGATGAAGATGGCCTCCAGTGATGATTGCCCCCTCCGGCAGGGTGCCGTAACAGGGCTTCGGGTGAGTTTTCTTCAGTATGGAGGCTTGTGGCGGTGGAGCAGAAGTCATAGGTTTATTTCTGAGGGTTTCTAGATTTATATGATTTTCGGCGTTGGAATCACGCTAAACGGAGCCACGAGGTGGTCCCAAGCCATCAGGGCATGCCGAGGGGGGTGATGGCGCCCTGATGGCTTGGGGGCACCTGGTGGCCCCCGTCTGGTGGTTCTTTGCGCCAGTATTTCTTATTTGTTCTAGAAAAATATGTCAAAAAGTTTCGGACGATTCCGAGAACTTTTATTTTCTGCACAAAAACACCATCACGGTAATTCTCCTGAAAACAACGGCAGTCTGGGTTAGTTCTAATTAAATCCTATAAAGTTCATCAAAACCATATAAAAGTATTGTAAACATAGGTAAATATGGCATGAGTACTTCATGTTATTGATACGTTGGAGACGTATCACTTCCCAGAGCAAAAACGGCCCTCCCCGAACCGCTGACTATATCTTATTGTCATATCATGTACAACCAATTTAATAGCCACGTATAAAATAGTTGGATATAAATATGTACTAGTTTATAGTAAGTATAATAAGGTGACATAATAGGCTTATAAGAGTTCTCACATCATATTTGTGATGAACAATGTTCCAAATATCGGCCAGTTAACAGCTATTCGGACCCCTCCCGATACGAGAAAGTGCTATTCGTGTCCATTAACTAGGAGGGCCAGTTAATCGGTCTGACAAGCCGATTTATTGGATGTTAGGCCGAATTTTTGGCTTGGCTGATTAATTAGGGAGCAGTTTTTGGCCAAAACTACTCTCCTATGCCAAGAACAGAAGCACTACTCTCCTATGTTGTGTTGTTCTGTAAATGCTGATGTACTACTGCTGGTGCTGATGATGTGTTGCTCTCTTATGTACAAGTAGTATTGTCATTGTGCTGCTCTCCTTTGAAGTTAGATAGCGATGTACAATTATTGCCATTATTGATTACTGGTGATGTGTTTTTGTTGTTGCTACTACTCTTCTATGTAGATCTAGACATCATAAGAACATCAAGGTGTAGGACCGAAAGTATGTCTAGAGGGGGGGTGATTAGACTACTTGACCAAATAAAAGTTTTGCCTTTTCCCAAATTTTAGAGTTTGCAGTTTTAGCATTCATGGCAAGTCAAGTACACCCTACACATGCAAGTCTAAGAGTATAGCAGCGGAAAGTAACAACAAGCATGAGTAGAAAGGATAGGGTAGGAGGATCAAACGCAGTTGTAGACACGATGATTTTTTCCCGTGGTTCCGATAGGTGGTGCTATCGTACATCCACGTTTATGGAGTCTTCAACCCACGGAGGGTAACGGTCGCGAGAGTCCACGGAGGGCTCCACTCATAAGGGTCCACGAAGTAGCAACCTTGACTATTCCATAACGGCTTCCGTCCATGAAGGACTAGCCTCACTATGGGTAGATCTTCACGAAGTAGGCGATCTCCTTGCCCTTACAAACTTCTTGGTTCACTCCACAACACGAAGTAGGAGGCTCCCAAGCGACACCTAACCAATCTAGGAGGCACCACCCTCCAAAAGGTAATAGGCTCAGTAATGATGATGAACTCCTTGCTCTTGTGCTTCAAGATGATAGACTCCTCAACACACAATCACTCTCTCACAGATTTGGCTTGGTGGAAGAGATGGGATTGGTGGAAAGCAACTTGGGGAGGCTAGAAATCAAGATCCATATGGTTGGAGTGGAAGATCTTGACCTCAACACAAGGGTAGGTGGCTCTCTCTCAGAAAACTGGATGGGGCAAGTATGGAATAGTTCTGAGTGCTTCTTTTGCGAGTAGGTGGTGGTGAAGGGGTATATATAGGCATCCCCAAAAATCCAACCGTTACACACAAAATGACCAACTCGGTGACACCGATGTGTTAATCTCGGTGGTACCGAAGTGACCAAAAGGTGGCAACTTTTGAATCTCGATGAGACCGATATAGGAAACTCGGTTGCACCGATAAGGTAACCAACAGTCCGATTCCCAATCTCGGTGACACCGATCCAACAATCTCGGTGGTACCGAAATTGTGAATTTGCGTAACAGAAAGTTGGCAACCTAAACTCGGTGGCACCGGTATGGAATCGGTTGCACCGAAGTGGCTAGGGTTTGGCTGAGTCTGTCTATGGTTGAGAATCGGTGGCACCGGGATGGAAATGTTGGTTGCACCGATTTTGAGTATTTGGCTTTGGACAGACTTTTGTGGGAGAGTTTGTGGGTGTTTTTGGTGACTGACACTTGTGCACGTATGAGCATTTGTTCACCAACAAAACCTTACCCCCTTTTAATAGTATTGGCTTTCCTATGGACTCAAAGTGATTTCTCACAAATGTAAAATGTAGAGTCCTCTTGCTTGAAGCTTTGCCAACCTATTTCCTTGCATCTTGGGGTATTCCACAATCTCCACAATCCTTTTGCCAATCCTATCATTGAACATTTCCTGAAATATACTTGGTGGAAACATTAGTTCAATGACTTATATGTTGTTATAAATTACCAAAACCACCAAGGGAGCAAATGTGCTTTCACAAGGTAACACTCTTCCTTGTGGTTATGTAGCCTAGGATTGCATATTCATACATTCAGTACAATGCATGTTGCTATATAGCATAGGATATAAAGATATGGCCCTAGTTAACCTACCGATAAATGGGTTACCGATATATTCATTTAAATGGCCGATTCACCGACTAATCCTTTACCAGCCCCCGATCGATATGGTGCCAGTTACCGATATCATGAACATTGTTGATGAATTGGAGGGAAAAGGAGAAGAGAGAGAGAGAGAAGAGGTGTGGACGTAAACTAACAACAAGCAGCAACACAAGCTCCCACACACCTTGAAATAATAAGTCGAGTTAGACATCGATGACATAGTATGTAGAGCAACCACCAATTATATGGATGTGATTTTCAGTTGATTATACATGATGTGGCACTGAGATAGAGCTAGTAGCATGCTCTCTTAGGGCATGAGTTATGGTGGCAACACCTAGTTCTGCCTCAAGACCTCCACATTAGCACAAGAAAAATGAGACTACCATTTTGATTTTCATTCAATCTACACAGTGACCTTGTGACATGAGCAATTTGCTTCTATATCTGGAGCATTATTTCTCATAATATATTACTCCACTCTTTCTTCCTTCCTGCACTCTCCCTGATGTAGGGAAAGACACTTGGTTTGTCCTAATCTTTACAATTTGAAGATGGCAAAGGAGAAAACACAAGATCACAGGCAACGCAATAGATCACTAGATGAACAAGGTTCACATCACACATGTGCTCTCAAAGCATCCAAGTAAATCACTGGTGCAGCGACGTGCTATACAAACGGTTTTTAACCCCTTTCCACGACGTAGTTCCAAACCATCGCCTTGCATGTGTGGGCGATAGGGGGGTCCATCCCACACGACACCGCAAACCCGTCGGCGATGGTGGCCAACGAACGCAAACGATCTGCAAATATAATCATGTGCGATGCAGGAACAGATCGCACACATAATCTTTTCTGCCTACGTGTGGGATTTGGGATCAATCACACACGTCCAAGACGAGTGAAACGCGTCTAATTGCTCATGGAAAACAAACGGAGTTTGACCTTTGACCATTTACGAAACGTTACCTAATCCACACGGGCCATTGTAGACACTGTGTGTGATATCTTCATCATCGCACACGAGATTTCTTTGGGAACCGTGTACCATGTATAAGATCATCGAACACGTTTCCCGAAAAATGTACGCGTGGGATCGTCTTTGCATCGGGCACGGTTTCCTGTTGGCTCACGTGTGAGATACGGTGCTATCGCAAACGATTGAGTAGCTCCTACGCACACGTACAAGTGTTGCAAACCGTTTGCGATTTCTTATGTATCACCGACGTTTTAGATTATATCTCGTGTGCTTTTCCTATGGATCATAGGCGGTTGCGCTATGAGTTACGTGTGCTTTTCGTTCTGGACCGCACACGCTTAGTTGCTTGAACCGTGTGCGCAGAAATTGCCAAGTTATTATAAAATATCGCATTTAATTCACCCTGCAAATAGCAAATTCGCCACAATATGCAATCGACAAATAGTGTCCACATGAAGAAAATTCATCATAATTCGCCACAATATGCAATTGAACGAATAGTATCCACAAGCAGAGGATTCATCATAATTCACGACAATATGCAATTGAGAAAATGCTAGCTAAATTCCACAGCTGTTAAACCGACATATCCAGTACATAATCATAGTTTACGAAATACGAAGACATGATCACATGGAAAATAATGCATCCATGTGTATATGTTTAGCTGATAACACTATATGAATGCGTACTTATTTTTAGGAGATTTGAATCCGAAAATCTTCGACGTCTTTAGAGGGCTTGATATAGTGTTTCACAAACAAGGTGCTGATAAATTTCCTAACAGACAACAATTCATCGGCGGCGAGCGGTTCAGAAGTCATCGGTGCCAAGATCAGCTGCATGACTTTTAGATCAGAATGTGACATACGTGTGGAGTAGAATATAGTAATTAAGAAGCAGACTTACTGGTTTTATCCTGTCAGCATCGACACCACATTCAGCATGTCTGCATAGGTTCATCATGTGTGCACAAACGTAGTATCCACATAGGTTGGTACCTTGTTGTTGTTGAGGACACTGAAATTTTTTGTACAATATTAATCATGTATTTGCCCTGTTAGGAACAACCTAATCGGTGTAAGTTGTTTCTTCTTTTTTCTATGGAGAGAAATAGAAAGAGGTTTACTTAGAAACTTGAACATCTGACTAGCATTTTCTGAAAATAATGGAATTTCGTTGTCTTACCGGTGAAACGATCACGTGTTGCAGAGGTAGTTGGCGGTCGAACTGATTCCCTCCTAAAGTTATGTTCTTTGACAATACACTGGAAATGAACATGAATTTTCACACACTCAATTCTGGAACCAGATATGAACACAACGCATTAACATCAAAGAATTCAATACCTATCCATGTAATCCCGAATATGACTCAGATCCTGAGGCGCATTTGACTCTCTGAGAGAATCCCTATGTTGCGTTTTGGAACAATGAACACCAAGATCCAGTGACCTCTACATTTTAAGAAAACCATGAACATACGAACTTTGTCTAAAACTGAAAGACGATCAATGTATGTGTGGTTGTATATTTATACTTATTGTTCATGATATGGCTACATAAAGAATTCTCCTATCTGTAAGTCGAACTAGATCTTGGCGACAAAATCAATGGAAGCCGTGCGTGAGTCATTATCTTGTAACAAAACGCCGTTTGCTAAATCAGGATCTATGAAATACGCATGAACCCTTGTTGTTCTCTGCGTCGTCAATCCCCTGAGAGGAATACAGTACAGTTAGCTTATTTGTCATTTACAGCCTTGTATGGAGAAGATGATCAGAGTTTGTGCCGTACTTACAACATCAAGCATTTGACAAGAGTGGCAGCAAGCTCATCGAAGTTGAAGAAGAGATGAAAGTCCTCGAATTCCACACTGATGGTACCTCGAACGTGAGAGAAATGCCATTGGTCATAGTGCAATTCCACAATGTTAGTATCTTCTCCTTCCGACATTCTTTCCATGCAATATTTATGTAACTTGCGAGCACTAGAACTGCACTCGTCCCAGAAATTGCCAACAAGGAATGCTTGGCCATGTTTGTACTTTTGTTTCTCAAATGTGTCTACTTCCATACTCGAAAGTTGCTTTTGAAGGTCTGCTTCAGACATGTGGTCAGAACCAGGATTACCCAGCCCTTTGAAAACCTTATTGTTAATTTGGGTATGGTCGATGATTGTTTGTAGAAGGAGGCTCTTGGTCCCATGCCTCCTCGCTCTTTGGAGGCCCAACTTCATGTGTGCAACCGTGCCCGCTTCTGTCTTCTTAGCTGAAGCACTTCTTGTTTGACATCTGGTTTCATCAACGACATGCTGCTGAGAAGCGTGTGAAGGTACGATGGACTGCTGAACAGATGATGCCGTTGTGACGGACTGTAGAGCTGTAGTGCCAGAGTCGACGGACAGCTGACCAGCCGTTGAAGCTATTATGGGCTTCTAAGCAGCTGGTGCCAACGTGTCGGTCTGTTCATGCGGCTGTGACAACCTGTTGGTTTGCTGAGCAGGCAGTGCCGACACATCGATATGCTTATCAGGCGGATGCGAACCGCTGGACTGATGAGCATGTGGTTCCTGACTTTCGGAGTGCTTAGCAGGCGGTCCCGGACTTTCGGCCTTCTTACCAGGGGGTTCCATACATTGAGACTCCTTAGCACGCGGTTCGGTCGGGTTTATCTGGTGAGCATGCAGTGCCAATGTGTCTGCACTTTCTGCTTCAGTGGCCGGCATCTGAACCGATGATACGTCTTCAGCAGTTGTACGCCTTGCCACAGGCTGCTCAGGACGGGACGATGACCTGGCCTCTATGGCAGGAAGTCGGTAGGGCTGATCACAGGTTGATGCCTCGGGCATCTGATTCCCAAGAGTATGTTCATTGGGGGAATCACACAAGATCTGCTGTGGCGAGATGAGAGTCACCGGTTCGAGGGCGACATTGGTTGCTTTTGGGGGGGCTGGAGGGGTCTCATCCAGGAAGTATATTTCTTTCCGTGGCCACTTGATATGATTTAACAGTGTTTCTTCCAAGTTCCTCTGCTCATCAGGGTCCCCAAGGACATTCATCAGGGCACAATCACTGAATCCAGGCTTTATTTCAGTCACGTAGCACTTCACACAACCCGACTTCAATGGCACATTGTCCAACAAGAGACCCCCGTCAAAGTCAGGGTTGTAAACCCACACTGTTGCACATTTTAAAGTACCTTCATAATGTGTAAGCATGGCCCTCACTCTCTCCCCCTGTCCATATAGATCAGATATAGCACCATCATGTCTAGCTGCAGCATCATTGTCACTGGGGTCAGCTAATGCGCAGCTACTCTTGTGCGGTGTTGCCATACAATAAGTGGCATCATCCATGCCGACATCCCCTTGCGTCTCCTGGCTATCTCTCAGCATTTGTGTCTTCTCCTGCATATATGACTCCTCAACTTCCTTTCGAACTACACGATACATGTCCCTCTTAATCTTTTCGCGCAAGTCTCTCTGCTTATAATCACTCCTAGCTTTTTTCATGCTGAGCCTCTCTTCTTTGCTTAGTGAGAAAGCCCTCTTGTGTGGGACATTAACCCCAATACCCCTAGCACGGCCAGGGGGCTCTTTGGTAGTCAGAGCCTCGGACAGAATGTCACATGGCCCTGAGTTCCTGTACAACCTTCCAGTGTTTTTGGAAGCCTTTGCCATCACATCATGCAGTTCTTGGTCTGCTGAGTTTTCAAAGTAATAAGAACCGTCTCCATGCCTCTTTGCATGTGCCCGCAAGTAGTCCCTAGCACGAGTGCCCCTAATTTCACTAAAGGCCAGTTTGCCACCCGCAGCTACTGCTTCTTTGTCCTCCTGCTCCCATATCGGTTTCATGCCGTAGTATCCTGCCACACTCATACGGTGGGGGTGTGTGTCCAATCTTCCTTTGTAATTTGAGGGTACGAGGGGATTTGGTCCTTGCCATGACTCAAGAACTTCTTGTACAACACATGCTTCCAGTTTCTCCAAGCATCCCTGGTCTTCTTCAGTGCAGCGTGTTCCACCTGCTCTCTCCACTCCTCAAGAACATTGAAGTGTGCCATGATCTCACAGACTATCCTCTGCCGTGTTTCTGTACCAACCTTTCGAAACCCCGGTAGATTAATGTTGGGACTTGCCCTGCCAACAAATCCACACACACTCCTAAACCTCGTGCGTGCTTTATCAGGTTTAGTTGGAGCCCAAGACTTTAAATCGGTGTCAGTTACTTCGTATACACCTTTAGGCTGGTGTGTGGGCTTTCTTGGAGCGCTCTTCCGGCTCTTGACCGGATGGGTGATTGTGGCAGCTCTATCACGTTCATCATTTCTTGGTACACGATCATCGGTTGCAGACATGTTGGCTTTGGATTCAGATGAAGATACATCGCCAGACGTATGACTGTCGTCGCTGCTAATAGACATCTACAGAGTACACATGTGAAATTCAGAAAAGGGGGATAAACATAAAAAAATGTAACAGCTTGGAAGCTAGCTGTCTAAACATGGCATGTGATCATTTGGAAATGTACGGCTAATCTGTTCATTTAGCGTGACTCGTGCGCACATGATATGTAATTCGACAATAACTAATTGGAACAAATACAGCTTATATGTTGGAAGGTAGATGATGAACATAAATACGCTCTCCATTATTTTATAATCATTTTGGGGACAAACCGAACCAAATAGGAAAAGGGATCACAAGATAATAGACCTCACTGCGATGAAGGGCAGCAACTGACCGGTTTTTTTTTTTTTAAATCCGACAGGAGAGGCGAGGGTACATGATCGATATGCTCGACGGCGGCTGACGAGCAAATGAAGACGGCGAAGCGTGGGCAGCCGCGTGTTCGGAGCGGCAGTGAAGGGTAGGGTTGACGCTGGGAAGCGGGTACACAGCCGGGTTGATCATGACGGCGCCGGAAAGGGTTTTGGTGTGGATCTGGGGGACGGGAGGGGGAGGGAGCTAGCTATCGATGGACTTTGGGTAGAATACACGGACAGATGAGAGGAATGGGGGAGGGCGCGGGTTTGGGGCTAGGGGAGGGGGGCATGTTGGCGGCTTTAGTGAAAAGGGTGAAAAAAGATCGCCGTGCGCCCCGCGGAAATAATATTGCAAACGGTTTCATATAGTAACCCGTGTGCACAAGCAGCACAAACCTGTTCGAAATGAAAACCTGAAAACTTTGAAATGTAGACGTGACCTCATCGTTTTGTCTCAAAAAATTTCCCACGGTACGCAGCTATCGTTGTACCCTAATATTGATTTCCTGGCGCATTTCTGGGCTCGCCCACTATATTTTTCAGCATTTTTTATCATTTACGGGACATTTATTGAATATAAATCAAATCTCAACTTCAACAGCGTGTGTTGACGAGAGGTATAAGGACCGTCGTTCGATCTGGGTGAATCCTACGGTGCAGACGCACGATCCGTGTGGTTTGGGTTTTGTCCAATCAGAAAGCAGGACTCACGTACAAGAGATCTGATATACTGTGACGAAAATGCTCGTGACAGTGACTCGTAACGTCACCGAATATGATAATGCGTGACAATACACACCTAGCATCACAAAATCCCCCAAATCCGTGACGGCCACATAATCACCGTCACTCATTACCATATTCTGTGACGGTGTTGGTAGTTCCCATGACAGACATGGTTGGGTCACGGAAGAATTCAAATCAGTGATGCTAGTATATTGTCACATATATCTGGTGGTGAGATCTAAGGAGGTGGGACGCACATGTCAAAAAAGAAACACAGTAAAAATATATCATAAAAATTGTACACATTGGCATATCCGGGGGTGCGCCAATATACTCTGGGGCCATCCGGGGGTCCGCCGGGTGTGCCGTGACACACCCAGAAATATACTCTGGGGCCATCCCGTATGTTGTTCATGGTAGGATTTTTTTTCATACTAAGGAATCATAGTCGTATCATAGTAGGAATCATAGTCATATCATAGTAGGATTTTTTTTCATACCAAGGAATCATAGTCGTATCATAGTAGAAATATACTCTGGGGCCATCTTGTATGTTGTTCATACTAAGGAATCATAGTAGGATTTTTTTTCTCCACGTACTATTTGGCCCAATTCTGAACTGAGGCCATCCCAAAAATATACTACTACGTATTTTTTTCCTCAGTTTCTCCTGGGCGAGCGAGACGCAAGTAGCGACGAGCGACCTAATCCCCATCTGGCTCAGGCGCTTGGCTGCCGCTCCCGCTGCCTTACACGCCGCCGCACTCCGGCACGACGTGCCGCCCCTCCACTCACCTTCTCCTCCACCGGATTTCCTCCCACCACACGGCCACGGCACGACGAGCCCCTCCGCTCACCTTCTCCTCCACCGGCTCTCCTCCCACCACACGACCACGACACGAGCCGCCGGACGTCCGGGGCAAGCCGCTGACCTGGAGTGAGTCCCGGATCTCCGGAGGAGCTGCTGGCCTGCCGCCGCCTGGCGGTGGTCAGTGGACTGGCTGTAGTCCCTCCCATCCCCAGTTCTCCACCGCGACTGCAACACTTCTGACGGCCGACGGCCTCGTGAATTTTTCTGCAGTTCTTCTCAACTTGTTCAGTAGCAAAGAACAGGGATTTTTAATCAATTGATGCAATTTACTTTTAGATAATTTGGCATTGTGTTACTTGTGTAATGAGATCTCAGATGTGTGAATTGATGTCATTTATTTCCTGAACCTGAATGTACAATCAATTTGTTGTATGGAACTATGAAGTATGAACTGATGCCATTTACTTGAATGATTGCTGACCTCCTCTAGTTGATCATCGAGACACCGTGCAGTTTCCGAACAGCCGGTCTCATCTCCTTGATCACCGGGATGCCGCCACAGCACATGAATTTGTTTTAACGAACTGAATTTCTATAGATGTGTAGTCTCTGTTTAATGTAGCTCCTGCGCAGCCGAGCCGTGGTCATCGAGACATCATACTAACAGATAGAGAATGATTTCTAAATGCATTTATCCTTTTTTTGTACTGTATTAACCGCTGCACTCCGCATGTATTTAAGTTGCAAATTTTGGTTGGATAGTCTGCACGCGGTGATTAGCTCTGTAGCTTTTGGGACTTGGTAACGTTGGAATCAAATTATAGTTTGGAGATTAAAGTTTGGTGAGATGTTTAACATGTACTAAAAAAGTATTCTGCTTGCTAGACTTCATGGTAAATAATAGTTTCATGTACATATTGAAAGTGTACTGCTCAAAGTCTTTAGTTTTCAGTTTTTATGAATGTGGGAAATATGAGCAATATTGTATTGTTTGTGAAAAGTAAATATTTTCCATATGGCACATGTGTGCTAGTTATGGTGTAAGCATATTTTTCTCACAAGTAAATTAATTTTTTGTAGGACAATGGACCGAAGCTGGATACACGGAACTCGTTTCACAACATCGTACTTGAAAGGTGTTGAGGAGTTTATGGATATTGTTCGCCAAAATTTCCCAGAAAATCAAGACGTACTATGCCCATGCCGAAACTGCCTGAATCTGGAACTCCAGAGCCAGTCAGTTGTTGAGGAGCACGTACAATGCGCTGGTATGTCCAACACATATACGAGGTGGATCTTTCATGGTGAATCATTGAGTGATGACGAAGGGGGTGAGATGGAGGATGTTGCATACACGTCTGATGACGATGACTTTAATGAAGACAATCGAGATGATGTTTCGTATATGGTAGATGATTTGGCTAGATCTGGAAGGCGAGGTGAGGGTCAGCCAAACCTCTATTGCAAGCTAATTGAGGAAGCCAAGAAAGAACTGTACGAAGGATGCAGCGAGTTCACACGACTATCCTTTATCATTAAGCTCCTCCATGTTAAGTCATACAACCGGGTCACAAACAGAGGATTCAGTATGTTTCTTGAGGTGTTCAGCGCGGCGTTTCCACATGCTGATATACCAAAGTCATATGAAGCAGCTAAGAGTGTTCTCCGTGAAGCTGGGCTTGGTTACGAGACTATTCATGTATGCAAGTTTGATTGTGCATTGTTTTGGGGGAACTATGCCAACAACACACATTGTCCTGAGTGCGGGACATCAAGATGGAAAGACACGGAGGGAAGGAAAAAAGATACCCCACAAGGTTCTTAGGTACTTTCCTATAATCCCTAGGCTTCAAAGATTTTTTGTGTCAAAGGAACAGTCGGCAGATGCTAGGTGGCACAAGGAGAAGAGGGTCGCCGAGAAAGGTGTTATGAGACACCCAGTTGATGGTGAAGCATGGAAGCACTTTGACAGAGAGTATGGTTGGTTTGCTAAAGATGCTCGTAACTTTAGGCTTGGCATTGCCACGGATGGATTCAACCCCTTTGGATACATGAGTAGCTCATATAGTATGTGGCCAGTTTTTGTCATCCCGTACAACTTCCCACCGTGGATGTGCATGGACCAATCCAATTTCATGATGGCTTTGCTTATTCCTGGAAAAAAAGAACCTGGAAAGGAGTTCCATGTATTTATGCAGCCATTGATAGCAGATATGATGAAGCTTTGGGGAACCGGTGTGGAAACGTATGATGCATTGACTGATGATCCATTTACTTTGCATGCTGCGTTCTTGTGGTCTATTCATGATTACCCTGGACTAGCCACTCTATCAGGCCGTAGCACTAGAGGCTATTATGCATGTGTGCACTGTGATGAGAACCCTTGCTCCGAGGCTCTGGAAAAAAAGATTGGGTATGTTGGGCATCGCAGATTTCTTCCCACCAATCATCGTTTTGGGAGAAGCAAGGATTTCAACGGGTCAGTTGAGAAACGAGAGAAACCTCGTAAGTTCACAAATGCCGAAGTGTTGGAGAAGTTAGAGAAAGTTAAGAATTTCAAACCAAGGAAGTATCCAGGCAATAAGAAGAGAAAGCGCACTCAGAAAGATGAACCAATCTGGAGTCAGAAGGTTAGCCTATATGATCTGCCATATTGGTCAAACCTAAAATTAGCATACAACATTGATGTGATGCACGTCGAGAAGAACATATGTGAAAATATACTTGGGACCCTACTTGAGATTGAGGGAAAGAATAAGGATACAGCAAATGCCAGGATAGATTTGCAGAAGTTAGGAATCAGGGATGATCTGCATCTGAAACCTGATGGAAAGGGCGGAATGGTGAAGAAAAAGGCAGAGTATAATCTCACCAAGGAGAACAAGAAAAGATTCTGCGAGTATTTAGCTAATGTGAAATTCCCAGATGGGTATGCTGCTAATCTAGCAAGATGTGTGGATCTTGAAACATATAAAGTGCATGGGTTGAAGACCCATGACTGTCACATACTACTACAGCAAGTCATACCAGCTGCACTAAGAGGGCTTGTGAGGAAGGACATATATGAGGCCATTGCTGAACTTGGTAATTTTTTCAGACAGTTGTGCTCAAAAACTCTTCGAGTTGATGTGCTTCACCAGATGAAAGAGGATATTCCTGTAATTCTTAGCAAGCTTGAGAGGATTTTTCCACCCGCCTTCTTTGATGTCATGGTTCATTTAGCTGTTCACCTTCCTGAAGAGGCAATTCTGAGGGGCCCTGTGCATTATGGATGGATGTATCCAATAGAAAGAAGGCTTGGGTACCTAAAGGGAACAGTTCGTAACAGAGCAAAGCCAGAAGGGTCAATTGCGGAGGCATATGTCGTGGATGAGTGCTTGTCCTACTGCTCTAGATATCTGACAAATATTGAGACAATATTTAACAAAGAAGATAGGAACAAAGATGGGAAGAGGAATGTTTCTTCTGATGAACTGGCAATTTTTTCAATGGCTGCAAAAGGTCTCGGTGCGTCAAAACTGAACCTTTATGATACTGAGTACGACGAAATGGTTTGGTACGTGCTTAATAATTGTCCTGATGTAGACAAGTACATGAAGTAAGTATTCTTGCCATCTTTTTATGCATATTATGCGGTTGGCTCGTAGAGATAATGAATTTTGATGTGTTTATTTTTTTGTTTGTTGTTGTAGGGTTTGCCGAGAAGAGTTGCGAATGAAAGGTGTGGCTAACATTGAGCAGACACTTAAGAAGGAATTCCCTACGTGGTTTGAGAAGCATGTAAGCTATTTATTTTTGTGTGTCATATATCCATCTTGCATTACTGACGCCATTAACCTTATCATTTTGATGTGTGGTCATCATGTACAGATTCATAATATAGGAGAGCAGAATGTTTCAGAGGATTTGTACTCGCTATCATGTGGCCCAGACAAGCGTTTACTGGTGTACTCTGCCTGCAACGTGAATGGTGTTCGATATCACACTCTGGATCGTGAGAGGAAGAGAAGAACTCAAAATTCAGGCATCATGGTAAAGGGAGATAAAAATGGTGCAGAGATTCTGTACTATGGTGTTCTGAAGGAAGTTCTTGAGTTGATGTACTCGAAAAACAAGCATGGTGACAGGTCAGTATATTTGTTTCGTTGTGATTGGTATGATATTACAAGCAAGACGACCGGGTTGAGAGATGATGGGTACTTCAAAAGTCTGAATCATAAGGCTCTTCGGTACAAAAAGGATCCTTTCATATTGGCTTCTCAAGCAGAGCTTGTGTTTTACATGGAGGACACACATCTTGGAAAAGACTGGAAAGTGGTACAGACTTTTAGTCATAGACATTTGTATGATGTTCCCGAATCAGAGACGGGTGAGCTCAATGCTACAGATGCATACCAAGAAGATATCGTAGCGCCGACTTTTACAGTGAACGATGTTGATCCGGTGTTTCACACTTTCGGCCGTGATGATGAAGAAGGCACACCCGTTGATCCTAAAATCATCGCCGAGATTGAGAAGATTGTCGAGAACAATGATGAAGATAGTGCCACCGATGAGGATGAACAAGAAGATGACGGGTTGAGTGGAAACAGAAGTGAGCACTCAAGTGATGATGAAGTTTAGCATGCTTTTGGACGTTCGCATCTCCAATGAAGTTTTTTGCTTGTTTCATGATTTTTGTAATGGCTTATATATCCTCCTACTTTATTGAAGTGACGTGCAATAGGTTTGCTTGTTTCCTGAAGTTTTGCTTATTTGGGTTCCTGAAGTTTTGCTTATTTGGGTTCACGTGCAATAGGTTTGCTTGTTTACTGAAGTTTTCCTGAAGGCTGTCCCCCGGTACTCATCCTCCCTACATTCCTGTCTCTGCTACTCGTTGGATCTGGCTGGTTTTTAAGTTTTTCTTTTGACAAAACTCGTTTATTGTCTATATAAAAGGGGGTCTTCCAATTCTATCTCACATAGGGATTCAGATAGGTGAGCTGGTTCAAGCAAGCGTACTGAAGCATTCGTGGGCAGGTTTCGAGTCTCACGGAACGCAATTAATTTTTTATTTACGAAACGCAATTTTTTCCTTGAAGGACGGAGGAAAACATCTTGATGGACAAAATAATTACAATTCGTCCTTTAATATTAGGTAGAGAAGTAGAGCGAAAGCCTTTTTCGGTATACACATCGTCGAGACCTCTTTTTATTTTACGCAATTAATTTTTTATTTACGAAACGCAATTTTTTCCTTGAAGGACGGAGGAAAACATCTTGATGGACAAAATAATTACAATTCGTCCTTTAATATTAGGTAGAGAAGTAGAGCGAAAGCCTTTTTCGGTATACACATCGTCGAGACCTCTTTTTATTTTAGTGTTATCTAAATGTAGCACTGAAATTTCTACTAATCCCTAACGACTTTGTTGTTTTTTTAAAAACACTAATGGTCAATGTCAAATTGCAAGTATGGATTACACATTTTATTTCTTCATTGCAATATTTATAAATGAAGTATATTATTTTAGATCATGAAAAAACGAACACTGAACGGGTGAACCAGCCGACGAATTGTCAACACCGTCTTGCCATGGCGCCCTAGGCGCGGTGTGGTGCGTCTATGCCGATGGCAACGGTCTGGACACCTCCAAGGAGGAGCACGACACCCGCAGGCACCGCTATCCATAGGATTTTGCCCAACAGTGCCTCCCAGGACGCATCGGGACGGGTCGACGTCACCACCCAACCAACACGACGGGGGTGGAGCGCCTTTGGGGTGGCAGGGAAGCTGCACCATGCCACCGCCTGCGGAGGAACGACACTGCAACATAGCTTCGCGCCATGCCCTACCGCTTTGCAGCCCGCCTCCATGCCTTGGTCCCAGCTCCCGCGCTGAAGGGCGCCACCGGCACCAACACCACGTCCAAGGGGGCCATGCAGGAGTGCACGGGCCAAACACTGGAGCAGCTGGAGAATGCCCAGCTGCCGCCGCCACCGCACGGGCTTTGCCCAACAACGACCCCCGGTGGCGGCGAGGAGGGGAGAGACGGGGGAGGAGGGCGGCGACTACCGGTGGGATGTGGTGAGCCGCCCGACTCGCCCTAGGTCGAGCGATGCAAGGCCATTTTTCTGAGTATCTCATGAGTTTTTAATCTTAAACGCCATTTACTAATTCTGAAACCAAATCTATGTAACATATCTTTTTCGAGACATGCTTGCCATCAACCGACTGATAACAACATGTGCGTCCGTCGCCTCCATGTCTGTTGGATCTATCTTAATCGAATGGTCTGTCGCCTCCATGGCCGTTGGATCCGGTGTTGCAATTTTCCCCATCGCAACAACCAGGCTGTTGCAGGATCTCAATCTAACGTGAATCCTTGACCACATCCATTTATTCTTTATCATTTCATCCCGAGGCATCAACAACAGCACAACAGGGTGGTCATGGTTTGCCGTGAGCCAGAAGTCCGGTGCGGTCGCCGCTGTGGTGCGCCGGTTCAACCGGAGGTTGGGCGCAGTCGTCGTAGTGGTGCTTGTCGCCCGCTTCCACCATGTCCGTCAACCACGCGCGGTGCAACCACCTCGTCGGAGAGGAGGATGGCGGCGAGGCGACCTGGTCGGTGGTCCAGTGCTCATTTGCGACAACACCTTTGTTGCAAAAGTTCCGCAATATGAACTCTGTTGCAAACGTCCGAACGCAACATCATCCTTGTTGCAAAGCTCGCAGTTGAATCTGACGGCTCCACACGTTGAATCCTATGGCTCGACATGCGTCAGATCTTTTAAAAAAAATCCGTCGGCTGACGCGTAGCATTGCCCAATTTTTTCCGCACCGAAAAAACTATTGCCTCTAGTTTTCTGAAAATATATTATATGTTTATTACGTCAAAAAATTAGTTTCCCTCCACCAAAAAAACATGTTCCCTCCATTTTTGCAATTTTTTGGCGTCCTACCCCACCTGTCGGTCACCACAAAAATGTCAGCCCCCACGATCTATTCCCGCGCGTAGCAATTTACCCTTCCCTCATATCCTGTCGTGGCCATCTCCGCTTCCCCCATTATCGCCACCAGCAGATCGGAGGTCCTCCGATCCACCCGCCCCAGCCAGTCGTGAGCCGCCCCCTCCTCATCTACGGGATTCCGGCCGTCGCCTCACTCGCGAGCTTCTCCTCCGCGCTCCGGTAAACTCGAACGCTGCCGCCCTTCTCACTGGCGGGATAGGAGCCGCCGGCCTCACCCGCGAGAACGCCGCCGCGTGCACTAGAGAGCGTGCCGCCACCGGCCGCAAGTTCGTCGATCTCGTCAGGTACGTGATTTGTTAACTGTCCCCGATCTCGCCGTTCTTTCTGCATGTGTTCCACGCCAATTGCTTTGATGTACACGCGGGTGTACAATCTGCTCCTGCTCTGTGCGGACTCTAGTAGACAGGCCATGTGACAGACTGATATAAGATGAGATCTGTAGACAGTGTGTGTTTATTCCGTTACCAACTGATCCACATTCTGAAAGGTGATGTGTTGATCGATTCATTTATGTGGGTCTGGGGTTGATTATACTACAATCATTGACAGGAGAGTATAGTGCTTTTAGTTCCAGTATACTACACACCAATCAAATCAGAATGTTGTGTGCCTGCACCCTGACTCGCCTTGAGCCCTAGTAGCTGCTTTGGTCCGATTATCAAATATGTACATATTTAATTTATGCTCTTAGAGTAGTTACTAAAATAATATGGTTCCTGTGCATTTTAATTACATCTGCTTATGGTTGATGCTCTTCAGTGTTTGTGTTGGTTTTCTAGGTGTGCCCAGTTCTTGTATTTTGCTTGCCTCATCTATCTGAAATCTGGGAGCATCCAGTAGTATTTTGTGTTGGTATTTAGGTGAGCTAGATGGACAGACTTGCTGAGAGTGGATTACATAGTTGCCTGACCCTTGACAAATCTGACTTGTTTTGCTGCAGCTAAGCTAAACTACAGGATGGCCAAGATAAATTAGGTGCTGCCTAACAAGGTTAGTCATACTGGTTTAGATAGTTTAAAAAACTAATGTTGTATTCTGCTGTTTCCTGTCTTTCAGAAAATAAAGTGAACTTGTATAACTCATGAGTCTGATATATGCATGTGAAGGGTTACTCGTTCTAATGTTTTAACCATTTTCCCTTAGTCTGAACATGACTTCTATTGGATTACCTCCAATGTGTTCTTCTAAACAAGTAACACCTATTTAACTGAAAACTGCACCTACAGTTGCATGCTCTCTGTTTCTAAGTAGTTTGGTTCAGCATTCTATTCAAATCTACTCAGAGATAACTTGGTTCTTAGTAGATTTTGTTTGCTGAAATACCTATGAACAGTAACTCTTTTGAATTCTTTCCAGCTTGAACTGTGATGTTACTATCTGTATACTTGTATGGATAATTTTCTGTCTTTTCAGTCATGAACCGAACTGTCTCTACGCAGCTTTGACTATGCACCATATGTTAACATATTGCTTCCTAATTTTCATGATATCCTTCTTTTCCAATGTAGCACGACCATGCCGGCAACACCGGAGTATGAGAGGAACAGGTTGGCAAGGATTGCGAGGAACACGGCAGAAGGTGCAGCGCCTCTTGCGCACATTAAAAAATTAGTCGGTCAACTGGTATACGGTGGGAGTGGTCATGAAGAACAAAGGAACAGAGGTAAAAATGCTGGTAGTGGCTCTGAATATGAGCCAAATGATGATGAGGAGGCTGATGATGCCAATGAGGATTCTTGGGAAGAAGAGGAGCATGAGCCAACTCTACTTATCTCAAAGGCAAGAGTACTATATATTAGTGTAGTACATAGTAGATAATACATTTCTTTCTAACCTGTTCATAAACATGTGTTTATCAGTGTTGGTACACCACCTAAATCTCAAAGTTGTTCATATCATGTGTAAATTATAATGCCAACTAAGTAACACAATTAATTGGTATCCTCTGATGAATTGTTCTAGCAATGTAAACATCAATGTTTTCCCAACTTATTTGAATCAGGAAAAGCAAGCTTCTGCAAAGCCACAAGGGAGAAAGCATGCTCGGCCCAAACCTACTGTACCTACTACCACAAGAACCACAAGAGCATCAAAATCAAAACCTAACCAGACAGAACAGATCCCATCGGGTGACAATGACAGTTCACTTCTCCAAACTTCCAAGGACAGCAATACACCTCACGCTGATACAGAGATGCAACATTCTCAAGACATGACAAACACCTCTTGCCAAATTGATAGCACAGTTACAGTACGTGGCCAAGGTATATGCAACATCATCACTTAACAGTGTTTGCATTCTAGTTTCCCCTTTGAAATAATAAAGTTCCACCTTTTCTGCTACCTTGTGATGTAGGTGTTGTAGTATGCTCCACTCGTCCAACTAATCCAGAAACCTCAAAGAGGGGTAAACGTAGACCAACCATGGGGCATGGACTACAGGATTATGCTAAAAGGAACGGAGGGAGGAAGATGAAGATTGAGTTCTCAGCTGGTAGAGTGAGACCTCTTGACCCTGTCCAAGCAGCCAAGCTTACTTCTTAGTGTGGTATACATGTCCGTAGCCACATGCATGTTGCTACACATTGGAAAGATTACAGCAAAGACGGCCTAGACCATCATATTCCTAAGGCTATTGGTCATGTAGCGGTGAGACATTTTTGTTCACTCTTCAGATTCTCATTTTCGCATGTCATGCTGTTATTTGATGATGTATCTTACCACTCATTGTTTTCAGAAACATTTTGAAATGGATCCAAAAGAGGAGCTATCCAGAAGTGTATGCAAAAATATACTCTAGAAAAGTATTCGGCAACAACGGTATAGGTTGAAGAGGGATTATAACAATGGCCTTACCTTTGAAGAAGCGTTAGCCAATAAGCCACCCAATGTGAGTCAGGAAAATTGGGAAGCCCTTGTCAACAAATGGTCAGATCCAAGAAACAAGGTCTGTAGTCAAATATGCCACTAGAAACATCTATACTGAATCTTAAGTTTACCTTCCTTGCGATTTTCCTTTTGTTGTGACTTTGATACGAGCAACAACACTACTTATAATACTAATATTCATTTGTTTCATACAGGAACTTTGTCAAAAGAACAAGGATAACAGAGAAGCTGTCAAGCATCAACAAACTACAGGCTCTAGGTCTTATCCTTCCCATTTCCACCAAATTGTAAGTATTCTAGCTAACTCATTGTTGTCCCATGTCGAATACAACATGACTTCATATATGGAATAATGATTATTTCGAACAACTTGTAGAAAAAAGACAAGTACAACAATGAGGACCCTAGTCCAATTGACTTTTTCAAAGAGACCCATACGAAAAGAAAGACTGGAAGTATGAGCACGGCTGCACTTAACGCTTATGTGAGTTTTCTTTCTCTTTTCTCGATGACTTGAATACCTGTTGGTGTTGCCTCACTGTTTTGCTGTTGGCTGCTACTTATATTGCTGTTGTGATGCTGCCTTCCATTGTTGTATTGCTTCTGGTTTTATCTTTGTTGGCTTTGGCTACTTCCTATATATGTTGCTTATTCTGCTGTTGACTGCTGGTAGCTATGCTTCAGATCAAAATTCAAAAGTCTCCCTCATATGTCTTGCAAGTTTCAGATTACTTTATTTAGGGAACCATACTTAATAGCAGACATACATGTATCTCAGTTCTATAGGTGTTTACGGTTATTATCTATGCTTTTCTAAGTGTATAATCTAACCTTTCATGTCCCTCTAACTTATGAAAGAATACTTTCTTGTACAGACTGCCATGCAAAATAAAAAGAGTGAAGCACAACCAGAAGATGAGCAGCCAGTATCTGATACACAGATTGTGGCTGATGTTCTAAAGGAGCATAGCTCCTCAAGCACCTTTCTTTCCACTATGGGCTACCAATCAAGATCTGGGAGGTCTAGGACCTCCGCTTCCACAGAACGTGTTCGAGAGCTAGAAGAAAGAGTTGAGCAACAGAAGAGAGAGGCAATTGAGGCACGCGAGATGTATCAGCGACAATTAACCGAAAGAGTTAAAGCGCAAGAGTCCGCACTTGAAGAGATGCAAAAGAAGCAACAACAAGAAATCGAAGCTTTGAAGAAGAGCCAGGAAGAGAAGATGAAATCCTATGAAAAGAAGCAAGAGGAAACAGACAACCTTATCAGTTTCCTCTTACGGAAACATGCAACTCAAAACTAAGCAACATACCTACTGGTTCATGAAGGCCATCATTACGTGGTGGTGATATCTAGAACATACATAGTTTGCTTTTCTTTAGTTATGTTAGTTTCATTACATGGTGGTGATATCTAGAACATACATAGTTTGCTTTTCTTTAATTATGTTAGTTTCATATTGCAAGTTATTTATTGTCATTTTCTTTGAATGTACGATGATATTTGGTTGTGTTAAATATATATTGTTATTTGGCAGTCGAGTATATATTGTTGTATGTATTGAAGTTGAATTTTGATTCGAAATTTGTAGTAAAGTAAATTTGGAAGTGTTACCAAAAATAATATGATATAAAATTAAATTAAAAAATAACTAATATTACCCTCACAAAATAATTCTACAAAATAATATGTGAAAATATCTGGAAAATAATTAATTTTTAATGAAAATGTAATTAACAAAAATATTCCAAAAATAAATAATTATTTAAAAAAATTGGGAAAATAAAAAAATCCAGAAAAATGAAAAATAATTTCAATTTTTTTAGAGAAATAAATTCTAATAAAATTACATGACATCATAGATGACGTCATCCACCTTCGGTGACGCTAATCAGTGATGTTTTAGGGCCATGGGATGGACTCCTAGGTGTTATGCCAGTGACGGTTCACCATCTGCATCGTCACTGAAGGTCCCATATTCGGTGACAGTCTTTCGCGCGCTGCGTCACTAGGAGGAATCTGTGACGGTGATTCAGTGACGATGCTCGTGACGCTCAAAATACGTCACAGCGAGGTTTTCCATGACGTTCCTGGATATTGCATGACGATAGTAGCTCGTCACAATATACCAGATCCCTTGTAGTGGTTGCGTGCATTAGGTTTCATAGGACGCGGTTTAGAAAGCACACGGTTCTAGTGAACGAACCGTGTGCTATTTGTCCATGCAGAACAGTCATATTTTCATTTCAAATGAATTTGGGACTTCATCATTTCGCCTCGAATTATTTTCATCCGCAGACAATCAACTATTAGCCCCTGTATTGATTTCTGGCCGCATTTTCATGACTTGTTTGCTAATTTGAATACATTTTTCCACCAACATGGGGCTTGTTAGTAATTTAATTGGAGGAAATGCAGATGTATTACAAAAATTACAAAAATGGGTGTGTCACCGTAACATGGTGTGAAGACCCCGTGGGAAAAATTGGTAATGTCTGGCGGAAGTTGTGATGGCCTGCCCTTTGAAAACGAATGCATCTCACACAAAGGATCATGGTTTACGAAAAGTAGAGTTGGCATTTCGGACTCCAAGGTGTCAACCTCATCCTTTCGCCTTGGTTTTTTCCATGGTATGCAAACATCATTGTACTCCTAATATTGATCTTCTGGTGGATTACATGTCTCGTTTGCTATATCTGAGTCATATTTGGCAGTTACCATGTTAATTAGTTCTTATAAACAAAATATCCCAACATGAATTACGTGTGGATGGTGGCAAAGAATCTCTTACAAATCATTTGTGTGTCGCTTTGCGTGATTTTCGTCATTGTGCAACGAATGAGAAGAATTGTCAAGCATTTCGGACGGGAGATATGTCCACCTAAATAAATGTCAGTAATTTAATTACAGGAAATGCAGATAGACTCAGAAAATCATGAAAATCGGTGTGTCATCGTGGCGTCATCTCGAGACACCGTGGAAAAAATTTGGTAAAATTTGGCACAAGCTACAATGATCACCAATTGGAAACCATAGCATCTGAGTAGAAGGATCATAGTTCCAAGGGGAGAAGTGGCAAATCAAACTCCAATCGATGGTGTCTTCATCGCCTCTCCTCCAAATTTTATCCCACGGTAGTCAATAATAATTATACATCAGGTTTGATTTTCTAGCGCATTTATGGGCTCGCTTGCTATATTTTTCAGCATTTTTTATCATTTACGGAGCATTTATTGCATATAAATCAAATCCCAACTTCAACAGCGTGTGTTGACGAGAGGTATAAGGACCGCCATTCGATCTGGGTGAATCCTACGGTGCAGACGCACGATCCGCGTGGTTTGGGTTTTGTCCAATCAGAAAGCAGGACTCACATTGCGCGCATTAGGTTTCATAGGCCGCGGTTTAGAAAGCACACGGTTCTAGTGAACGAACCGTGTGTTATTTATCCATGCAGAACAGTCATATTTTCATTTCAAATGAATTTGGGGCTTCATCATTTTGCCTCGAATTATTTTCATCCACAGACAATCAATTATTAGCCCCTGTATTGATTTCCGGTCGCATTTTCATGACTTGTTTGCTAATTTGAAGACATTTTTCCACCAACATGGGGCTTGTTAGTAATTTAATTGGAGGAAATGCAGATGTATTACGAAAATTACAAAAATGGGTGTGTCACCATGGCATGGTGTGAAGACCCCGTGGGAAAAATTGGTAATGTCTGGCGGAAGTTGTGATGGTCTGCCCTTTGAAAACGAATGCATCTCACACAAAGGATCATGGTTTACGAAAAGTAGAGTTGGCATTTCGGACTCCAATCGGTGTCAACCTCATCCTTTCGCCTTGGTTTTTTACATGGTATGCAAACATCATTGTACTCCTAATATTGATCTTCTGGTGGATTACATGTCTCGTTTGCTATATCTGAGTCATATTTTGCAGTTACCATGTTAATTAGTTCTTATAAACAAAATATCCCAACATGAATTATGTGTGGATGGTGGCAAAGAATCTCTTACAAATCATTTGTGTGTCGCTTTTTGTGATTTTCGTCATTGTGCAACAAATCAGAAGAATTGTCAAGCATTTCGTACGGGAGCTGTTTCCACCAAAATAAATGTCAGTAATTTAATTACAGGAAATGCAGATGGACTCAGAAAATCACGAAAATCGGTGTGTCATCGTGGCGTCATCTCGGGACACCGTGGAAAATTTTTGGTAAAATTTGGCACAAACTACAATGATCGCTAATTGGAAACCATAGCATCTGAGTAGAAGGATCATAGTTCCAAGGGGAGAAGTGGCAAATTGAACTCCAGTCGACGGTGTCTTCATCGCCTCTCCTCCAAATTTTATCCCACGGTAGTCAATCATAATTATACGCCAGGTTTGATTTTCTGGCGCATTTATGGGCTCGCCTGCTATATTTTTTAGCATTTTTTATCATTTACGGGGCATTTATTGCATATAAATCAAATCCCAACTTCAATAGTGTGTGTTGACGAGAGGTATAAGGACTGTCGTTCGATCTGGGTGAATCCTACGGTGTAGACGCACGATCCGCGTGGTTTGGGTATTGTCCAATCAGAAAGCAGGACTCACGTTGTGCGCATTAGGTTTCATAGGCCGCGGTTTAGAAAGCACACGGTTCTAGTGAACAAACCTTGTGTAATTTGTCTATGCAAAACAATCATATTTTCATTTCAAATGAATTTGGGACTTCATCATTTCGCCTCGAATTATTTTCATCTGCAGACAATCAACTATTAGCCCCTGTATTGATTTCTGGACGCATTTTCATGACTTGTTTGCTAATTTGAAGACATTTTTCCACCAACATGGGGCTTGTTAGTAATTTAATTGGAGGAAATGCAGATGTATTACTAAAATTACAAAAATGGGTGTGTCACCGTTGCATGGTGTGAAGACCCCGTGGGAAAAATTGGTAATGTCTGGCGGAAGTTATGATGGCCTGCCCTTTGAAAACGAATGCATCTCACACAAAGGATCATGGTTTACGAAAAGTAGAGTTGGCATTTCGGACTCCAATCGGTGTCAACCTCATCCTTTCGCCTTGGTTTTTTCCATGGTATGCAAACATCATTGTACTCCTAATATTGATCTTCTGGTGGATTACATGTCTCGTTTCCTATATCCGAGTCATATTTTGCAGTTACCATGTCAATTAGTTCTTATAAACAAAATATCCCAACATGAATTACGTGTGGATGGTGGCAAAGAATCTCTTACAAATCATTTGTGTGTCGCTTTGCGTGATTTTCGTCATTGTGCAACGAATGAGAAGAATTGTCAAGCATTTCGGACGGGAGATGTGTCCACCTAAATAAACGTCAGTAATTTAATTACAGGAAATGCAGATGGACTCAGAAAATCACGAAAATTGGTGTGTCATCATGGCGTCATCTCGAGACACCGTGGAAAAAATTTGGTAAAATTTGGCCCAAGTTACAATGATCGCTAATTGGAAACCATAGCATCTGAGTAGAAGGATCATAGTTCCAAGGGGAGAAGTGGCAAATCAAACTCCAATCGACGGTGTCTTCATCGCCTCTCCTCCAATTTTATCCCATGGTAGTCAATCATAATTATACGTCAGGTTTGATTTTCTGGCGCATTTATGGGCTCGTTCGATATTTTTCAGCATTTTTTATCATTTACGGGGCATTTATTGTGTATAAATCAAATCTCAACTTCAACAGCATGTGTTGATGAGAGGTATAAGGTCCGTCGTTCGATCTGGGTGAATCCTACGGTGCCGACGCACGATCTGTGTGGTTTGGGTTTTGTTCAATCAGAAAGTAGGACTTACGTTGCGCGCATTAGGTTTCATAGGCTGCGGTTTAGAAAGCACACGGTTCTAGTGAACGAACCGTGTGCGATTTGTAAACCAAACTGCGCATGTTCAGTTCGTACATACCGGAGTGAGATGAACTGAGCGTTCTAGCTATATACAGTTCATGCGAAACTAGATCAACATAAGGCCGTGCATACCTCGCAATTTAGTACATGCGAAACTTATAACAGAACGAACTGAGTACACATCCCTCAAAATTCAGTACATGCAACAATTCAGTACAGTAGACATAATGACTAGTTTTTTGAATCAATTCCCATGTACATGGGGTGATCGCGATCATTAGGTTGACCCCTAATGAACTTAGGATTTCTGATGATTTTACGCTTCTCCTCTTTTAAGTCGCGTGGCCCCTTAGCGGGAACTCATCATATTGATTGTACTCCTCCTCATCACCAACATTCTCGACGCCTAGTACCCTCCTCTTCCCATACATCACTACATGGCAGTGCGTATGCAAGAGGTCTGGCACAAAGAAAATCTGGGTAGCATCGCTGGCAAGAATAAATGGGTCCTTGTGATATGCCATAACTCTGCGGTCAACATATGTCTTCCTGTTGTAAGCATCAACCTTTATGCTACTAAGAGGGACCCATCTGCACTTGAATAATGCCACCTTCATTTGCACATAGTCAAGCTCCCAAATCTCTTCAATGGTTCCATAGTACACCTGTTTATCATCTTGCTCTACAGTTAGGCATTCTATTCGAACAGAGCTATTCTGATACGAGGTCTTAGCATCACGTTCCTCGGTGTAGAACGTGTTGCCATTTATGTCGTACGCTTGATACTTCATAATCATCATTGATGGCTTTTGTGCCAACCACGTTGCAAGGTCATCTTGGGGTCCGTTTCTCAAACGATCCTTCAGCCACCTTATATGGTCCCTATTGGGTGCATTTGTCTCGGCAGCTGGTGATAGCACATTGGGTAAGTTGCTTCGTTGTATCTCCTCCATGTGTTCTGTAGCATGAGCGTCGAGTATCGAGCTGTTAAGCAGTACCGTCAAATGGGCTTGATCGGCCATATCTCTAGGTGCACGAAACTGCGAGCCAACAAGGACCGGCTTACCAGCCAGCCTTCCCTCATGGTGAGAGAGGGGCACACCTATAGGTCTAAGTTTCATGTATTCGGTGCAAAACTCAACCACCTCCTCCGCGGTATAACCTTGTAGGATGCTTGCCTCTGGATGACATCGGTTCCGACAATAGCGCTTCAATATTCCCATGTACCGTTCGAAGGGATACATGTTGCGAAGAAACACAGGACCACAATACTTTATCTCGTCCACAAGGTGCACGGTGAGATGGACCATGACATCAAAGAATGACGGTGGGAAGAACATCTCTAAGTTTGACAATATCCTTGCAATATCAGCTTGCATATTATCCAGCTCTTCAACATCTACCACCTTCTGCCATAGTTTGTTGAAGAAATCACAGAGATCAATCAATGTGTTTCTTATGTCTGTGTCCATCATATTCCTTATGGCCACCGGGAGGATTTGTGTCAACATTACGTGGCAATCATGTGACTTCATGTGAGACAACTTCTTTTTACCCAAGCTGTCATCCACGAGACTTCTGATGTTTGCGGAGTAGGAAGAGGGTGTCTTAATTGACAACAAAATTTTGAAGAACTCTTTTACTTCTGCTGTAGTGAAATTGTAACTCTGGTGTTGGTGGAGCAATTTGTCATCATCTTCTGCTTCATTCATGCGTTGTGATTGATCACTAAGCATATCGAGTCGTGCATCGTCACCATCCTTTCTTTTGCCTTTAATCTTGAGCAGAGTACCAAGGATACTTTCACAGACATTCTTCTCTACGTGCATGACATCAATGCAATGACGTACACTTAGGAACTCCCAGTAAGGTAATTCCCAAAACACTGATTTCTTCTTAAACACTTGGTCCCTGGGTGTTATTTTTTACGTCGAACCGGATCCCTTGCCAAGCACAACATTAATTTTTTAACCATGTTGTGGACTTCTTTCCCATCATAGGGTCTTGGGCCCATTCCTTTCTCTATCGTACCATCAAATTCAGCCGTCATTTTTTGGTAAGGGTGATTTCTCCTTAAGAACCTAAGATGACGCAAATACACGGTTTTGCGCGAGTTGGAAAGAAATCTACTCTCTGTCCTATCCATGCATGTGACACATCCTATTGGTCTCTTTGTTTTCTGCCCCGAACTATTGCCTAATGCCGGCATATCTTGAATGGTGTGCAGCAGCAACGCATGTAGCCGGAAAAACTCCTTTGCGTTGGCATCATGACAGCTCACACCAGACCTCCACAATATCTGCAGTTCTTCTACCAGTAGCTGAAAGTAAATGTCGATATCATTTCCAGGTTGCTTCGGGCCTTGGATAATCATCGACATCATGATGTATTTTTTCTTCATACACAACCAAGGAGGAAGGTTATATATGCATAGAAGCACCGGCCAAGTGTTGTGTTTGGTGTTCATATTGCCAAATGGATTAAATCCATCAGTACACTCCCCTAGCAATATATTTCTTGGATCCTTTGCAAAATCTTTAAACTTGTTAGCAATTTGTTCCCACTGAGCCCCATCTTTCGGGTGCCTCATATACGTATCCGCAGTTCGCTCATCATGATGCCACCGCAACCTCTTTGCCTCTCTAGGGTTTGCAAACAAACGCTTCAACCTTGGAATTATAGGAAGTATCAAACAACCTTGAACGGGATTCCTGTCTTCATCTCTTCGTCCATTTTGTACTTGTCCTGTGCTCTCCTGCGCTTGTATCGTGCGTGCTTGCATATGGGACATGAACGCAAATCTTTGTAATCACCGCGGGACAACATACAATCATTCACACAAGCGTGTATCTTCTGGACTTCAAGTTCCAATGGATAAACAATTTTCTTCTCTTCGTTCGTGCTTTTGGGGAGCACATTATCTTCTGGAAGAATGTCGTTGAAAAGACTCAACAACTGTGTGAAGGCCTTGTTTGATAGACCACTTTCTGCTTTAAATCTGAGAAGCGTCAGTGTGACACTCAACTTGAAATATTTCTTTTTGCAACCTGGATACAAATCTTTCTTGGAGGCCGCATCAATGCTTGGCAGCTCCTTGTACCCGGCTATATCTTTATCTCGGCCTCGGAAATCTGTAATCATAGCAGCAAAATCTGGCATATCATCAAGGTCGGTGTTGTCTGCTTCACACTCTTGGTTTTTCTTTGGGTTTTTTGGCATGCCAGTCTTCTGTCTGTAGCTTGACGTCTGAGCCCCGAGGTTAAATTCATCACCCATGCGACTCTGATTGGGGTTTGGCACCTCGCCGATAGGCAGGTTATTACCTTCATCCATAACCGGCTCTTCACCATGTTAGTCCATCTTGTGTATCCACCCATGAATCCCCTTTTGTATAAGTGTAACTCGACCTCATCAATTGGAATTGACACCGTATTGCTACAATCCTTGCATGGACAGAGGATGTATTATTCTTTGCAAATTCTCTTCTTTGTACGTTCAGCCAAAGCCATGAACTCCTTCACGCCATCCCTATACCTTGAGCTTGTCCGATCCCCCATCCATTCAGATCGTTCCATCTGCACACATTGCATCCTTAATGGATGCACAAAGATGGGTGAATAAATCACAAGATTTTATTTTCAAAATTTATGGAGGGCACTGCATAATGTTACCTAGCCGTGCAATGACACTAATCAACCAGTCAATTTACACGCATCGTCAGTAGTGCCATTATATGAATTTAATACATTAATTAGTCCACTCAAGGACAATAATACCTTAATTAATTAGCAGCGGCACGGCGAGATAGCAGGGTCGAGGAGCAGAGCTTAGCGGGGCACCTGCCTGTAGTCTGGGCTCCACTATCCCGCCTACGACCACGAGGGACGTGCTCCAGTCACGCCGGCGCCGACCATGAGGATTGAGCTCCTCTTATATCTCCCGCCACCGACCGAGGATTGACCTCCTGTCACTCCGCCACCGCCGACCGAGCATTGACCTCCTGTAACGCCGCCACCGCCGACCGACCGAGGATGGACTCCCTATAACGCCGACACAAGATTGACCTCCTATCCGTCAGCCGCTGCCTCGGTCGCCGCCGACATCTCTATCAGCATACTTTTTTTGGGTTTCTGGAGAGCGGCTGTTTACCGCACCCATATGTACCGGGAAGCACATCACAAACGGTCATGTTACGGAAAACGTGTATCACGCACGTTCCATCTCACACGATTTGATTTGGGAAACCGTGTGTCGTATACAACAGAATGCGATAAATAGTTCACCCGACCGTTATCATCAGATCCCCATAGTTTCCCCGTCTTCCCCAAATCCCAAAATAGCTTCCAAATCCCTAGCATCCAAATTCCCTAGCGTGGCGCTGACATTGGGGAAATGCGGACGAGTGGTGCTGATGGTTCCAGTGCGGCTGCACCAGTTCGTACAGTCGCTCTTGGCAGCGCCATTGGCGGTGCAACCACGACGGCGGTCACCGCCGAGCACTTGCCTAAGGTCACCAGGAGGCCGGTGTACTATGGATCCGAATCGTCTTGTTAGGTCCCAATCATTCCTCATCTTTTTAGCATGACACACACACAGGAAATCGATCAAATGTCGGATCCAGAGTTTGACTCCAGCAGACTCCCGCAACATGAGTTCGATTCCGAGTTTTGCGCCACCGAGAAGTACCAAAAGATGAGTTGTGTGCACGGACACACTCCCGCTCGACGTGTATGCACGGAGGGATTCAACATTGGCAGACGGTTTCTCGGTTGCCCCTTAGAGGTTAGTGATAAGTTCATCCCTTAAGTTCAGTTAATGCCCCCACTCATCCTGATTATTTAACATTCACGGGGATATGAGGCTTGTGCCTTTGTTAACTGGCTGGATGATGAATGGCATGGCAGGGCTCGGAGTGTTATCACCAAGCTTGCAGAAGATAACGTAAAGATAAAGAAGAAACTGACTAATCTGGAGTGTACAATCACTACGATGAAGCAAGAAAGAATCAATCACAGGCAACAGATGAAAGCAAGAGACAAGAAGGAACTAGCATGTGTAGTTGTAGTTGCCGCATTAGCCATCTTCTATGCGCTGTTTGCAATGATCATTAGGGGTTTCGTTTGATTATTAATGGCTACATCAATAAGCAGAGCTCATCTATTGCTTACCAACTGTCCTATGTTAAATGCTTACTATTTCACACCAGTTGTGTTTCATATAAGCGTGTGTGTAGTTAAACAATGCATCTAGCGAACCGTGTGAACTCCCAAAATGTACACATGTGAAACATTTGGCATATTGAGAACTGCACAATAGTGGGAATTTAGAGCGACGGGCCGGGTGCACACAATTGCGGTTGGTTATATCGGAATTCTAACCGCCTGCCAAGGCGCTAATATAATCCGTCAATCCCCCGCTTCAATTGCCATTCCTCTTGTCTTCACACCACGCTTCAGTTGCCACCATCTTCATCGTCCCGGCCGGCCACTCTACACTTCCACGCACTCTGCAATCTCGCTTTCTCGCCGATTGTTTAATTACGTAGCGCAGCAATGTCGACCGACAGCGAGGATGATAGTTCCGCCAGTCTGGGGTCAACCACAGAATCATCGCGCTCGTCTTCCATGAGTCTGGCATCAAGCCCTGACCTCCATTTTATCCGGCTCATGGAAGGGACGTCGCCGCCAGAGTCATCGGACGACGACCAGACGGACGAGGAGCCGCCGAAGGATGAAGAAGACGACAACGATGAGGAGGAGGAGGAATGGTCGGACAAGGAGGAGGACGACGAGGAGCCTCCGAAGGACGAAGAAGACGACGATGATGAGGAGGAGGAATGGTCAAACAAGGAGGACGACGACGAGGACATCAACGACGATGGCGATGAAAATCCAAGGGGCAAGCGGCAAGAAGCGTCCACGTCAAGACGATGGCGCGGGGCCATCTAACAACAACAAGAAGAAGTAAAACAGACTGTAATCCTTAAATCTGTTGTCATTTGCTCATATTTATTCCTTAACTACAGCCGGATCCGCTGTCCTCGGCCATGACCTTCTTGGCTACGAAGAAGAGGAGCAGGGAAGGGTCGATGTCGAGGCGGGCGGACGAGTAGAGGTCATCGAGTGGCCGCCTGGAATTTCTGGCAGTGAAGGAAAGAATGGGCCATCGCGTAAGAAGGGTCAGGCGCTTGACCCGGTGCCTGCGAGGTCGTCCCTTTCCTCAGCGCCTCCCTCCACCATGCGATTAACGCGACCACGCTCTGCGACGGCGGCAGTGGGGATCCGTGATGGAGGCGGCGGATCCGCGACGGCGGCAGCGGCGTCCCTGGCGAAGTGGCGATCTAGACCGAGGCCGCTGGTGGGAGGAGAGACCTGATGCCTGCGAGGTCGTCCCTTTCCTCAGCGCCTTTCTCCACCATGCGATTAACGCGACCAAGCCCTGCGGCGGCGGTCGTGGGGATCCCTGATGGAGGTGGCGGATCCGTGGCGGCGGCGGTGGCGTCCCTGGCGAAGTGGCGATCTAGATCGAGGCCGCTGCCGGGAGGAGAGCGGAATGTTTTTTTTTGTTCCCTTTTTTGATTGTGAAACCGGTGGACGAAAGTGTAGGAGCGGGCTGAGACGGAAAATAAACTCCACGAAAAAAACAGACGAAAAAACCAGTATGGGAGGGAAGACGAAAAAAAACGGAACGAAAGCTACCAAGTCCCCCTTTAGGAGCAGAGATATACTGTGTAGAAGGAGTGCAGTGTTTTTGTGCTAGGGCTATATGGAGCCCTTTATTTGAAACATTAAAAAAACATATTTCAAAGTTTCAAGAAATTCTGAAAAAAATCCACATTGATAGATGGATGTATAAATTCCATGAGAAAACACATTGATTTGCGAGCTAAAAAATAGTGGAAATCATTGGTTTTGTATAGTGAACAATGTATGTACTATCCACTATTTGCAAAAACACCAATTTGCCTTTCTTTTTTGTAGGTCGCATGTCAATGTATTTCGTCGTGAAAATTTGCACCAATGGAGTATACGTATGTATGACCGTGTGAATTTCCGCGAACAACGCCACCATGGTTTAAACCTCGAAGATACCGCCTCCATCCACTGTAGAGATTAATGGGCTAAAATCCGGTTTACATAAACTGGTGGTATAGAAAGAAAAAAAGCGAAACATAGAAAAAAACGAAAAATGAAAATGCGCGCACGCGTCAAATGGGTCGGCCAACTTTGATTATAGTTGATGTTTTGGTAAGATTTGATTTGATTTGGGTATGAATAGTGAAAAGCATGAAAATTTTGGATTTAGTTAAGATTTGATTAGAAAGAGTTGATGCATGATATTGTTTTGGAAAAATGCCAATTTAATTGAGTTAATGCATGCGTTAAATGGGCCAGTCCAACTTGCCTGTGCTTCTACGAAAGTTCGCCCATATAACACTCATGAGCGTCATATAGGGTTTGTGAAGGAGGTTGGTGACATGTGAGGCCAGACTATCAAGTCCTCCTTAAAAAATAGAGAAAAGCTTAGTGACAAGCCAGATTTTTCCTTCTGGTCCAAGCCAGATTTTCGGATAGAACAACTATTTTCACCAAAATTCAGAACACCCCTCTCGGATTTGACTTCCTATCTCGTTTGGACATCGTCATCATGGTTTTCTTGTTTCGCGAACGACCCCATCATGGTTCGAACCTCGAAGATATCACATCCATCCATTCTCTATACCTGGCCATGGGCAGCCCGGCCCGACCCGACCCGGCCTGAAATTCCCGGGCCGGGTCGGGCATGGGCTTGCCCGTGGGCCGGGCCCGAGCTTGAAAATCAAGGCCGAAGGCCAGGCCGGGTCAGGCTCGGCCCTGCAAAAATCCATTTTTACGCGTACGTCGGGCGGGGCGGGGCCGGGACGGGCTCGAGCCCAGAAATTAGGCCCGACAGACGGGCCGGGCTAGGGCCTGAGTTGCGGGTTTTTTTAGGCCCGGACCGAGTTTTGGCCAGGTAGTCTCTCACGTTTCTTTGTCTCAAAAAAAAAAGTCTCTCACGTTTCTTTTCGAGGCAAATCCACTGTCACGTGCTCGTTATCGAGGTGACGTGTCCGTTTCACGTTCACTCGAGCCGCGCCAGTGACCACCCCCACCCGATTAGTAGGTAGGCTCCTGCCGCCAACCCAAGCACGTCAATCACGGCAGCCCAAATTCCTAGCAGCAGCAGCCGAGCGCCGGCCGGGAGCGGGCAAGATGGCGGCGGCGGCCGTAGCGGCGCGGGTGTACGAGGCGGCGGCGTGGTCCGCGCTGGCGGCGCTGGAGCGCAACCTCCTGCCCGACGCGGTCACCCGGCGGCTCACGCGCCTCCTTCTCGCGCAGCGCCTCCGCCTCGGCTACCTCCCCTCCGCGCCGCTCCAGCTGCAGGACCTCCTCCTCTTCGCCCACTGTACGCATCGCCCCAGCCCAAATGCAGTTTCCTTCACCCTCGCTGCTTGCTGCGCTGCGATTCTAATTTCTCTCTGCCAATATTACCCGAATGTCTGGACGGGCGAACACACGGTAGCAGTTTTTTTTTTCCTTTCTTCCTTTTTTTTGCGAGGGAAGAACAACTGGTAGCAGTTGCGAGTAGATCTGGCCAGTTCGCGGGACGCACCAAAGTTTCTATCTGTCGCGTACATGTTTCAGTTATCCGTTCATATCCGCTACTTTCCGCAATTTCCCTGAGAATTCAAATTCAAAATTTGTGCCTAGCTACTGTTCTGTCACACTTACCGTGGACACGTTTAGTTCTTCTATTAGTTGATTGTGAGTCTGATTCCTCTGCTGACACTTGTCAGCGCGGTGATGTTCTAGAATTTGGTTTGTGTTTGCAGCACTTGAAGGCATGCCCATTGCCATTGAAACGGACACAGCTAAAACCCAACACTACGAGTTGCCGACCACATTCTTCAAGCTAGTGCTCGGAAAAAACCTCAAATACAGGTGCTTCATGGTGCACACAAGGAATGGTTAAATGGCTAGCTGTTCGGTGGCAGAAAATATTAAATCTTATAATGTTATACACAAGTAAAAGCTACTTGTGCTTCATACATTAATTCACATACACACTCCATAATTTTCCAGTTCATGTTACTTCCCTGATGATTCAAGCACCCTAGAAGATGCTGAGGTTGCAATGTTGGAGTTGTACTGTGAGAGGGCGCAGCTGCAAGATGGCCAAAGCATTCTTGATGTTGGATGTGGATGGGGATCCCTCTCTGTATACATAGCAAAGAAATATAGGAACTGCAATATCACAGGGATATGCAACTCAACAACTCAAAAGGCTTTTATAGAAGAGCAGTGTAGGTACGTGCAACGGTTTTATTGCTGAGAGGACCTGATTAGTGCATTCTGCTGCCATGTAGTGAAACTTTTATGTTCCTCATTATCATTTTAAGTTTGCACCAGAGTCTATTGATGACAGCTCAATTTGATTTCATTTTTATCATGTTCATATATCACAATTTTCTAGACATGCATCAACCATTCAACCTTCACTTTTGCTAGACATGCTGACAGAGTTCACTTTCCCGCATACCACTTCATTTCTGTTACAGGGAAAATGAGCTATCCAATGTTGAGATTATTGTAGCAGACATCAGCAAGTTTGAGATGGAGCGTTCTTTTGACAGGATCATATCCATAGAGATGTTTGAGGTATAACTTAACTTGAAATTTTCCGTGCTTTTGACCCTAGTAATAATTCGTCAAGGTAATGGGGTGTTTGTAATGGGCCTATTATGCAGCACATGAAAAACTACAAGGCACTTCTTAAGAAGATATCCAAATGGATGAAAGAGGATTCCTTATTGTTTGTTCACTACTTCTGTCACAAGACATTTGCGTACCACTTCGAGGTACTTTAACAATCCTGCATTTTCACAAGTCATTTGGTCTTGGCTACATCTGAAATAGCTTTCCCATCACACGGATCATGGTACTACTTCTTATATTTTAGCTCTATTTGTATTCGTTGACATATATGTGAAGTTCACTTAACAATCTCGTTCCTACTGAGTGATAGAAGTTCCTTGCGGTATTATTTTTATTAATTACTAACACTCACGAGTGTCCTTGGAACTCTTATTCGCTTCTGCAAATGTGAAATAAGTTCGCCTCTGGTACTGAAGTAGACTCATTAAGTTATTGCTGAGAACTGTATTACTATAAATGTATATGTAGTGTAATTCTCGTGTGAACTGAGACATCACATTTTCAACAGGACAAGAATGATGATGACTGGATCACAAGGTATTTCTTCACTGGAGGAACAATGCCATCAGCGAACCTCCTTCTCTACTTTCAGGTTAGTACCTAAAGGATCATTCCTCTTGAGTAGGCCACTAGTCCCTGCCCTGGCGAAATATGAATATTAGTTAGCTGACCATTGATTAAACATGGATACTGATACTCTCTTACTGTATTTTTGCAGGAAGATGTATCTGTGGTCAATCATTGGCTTGTCAGTGGCACACATTATGCTAGAACTAGGTATGCCTTTCCTAAGTTTCACAGTATCATATCCCTTTTACTTAACGTGCTTCGACATGATTCCGGATGAGCTTAATTGATTAGGTAGGAAATGCAAAATAACAGTGCAGACCTTGGTATTGATTATTGAAGTAAAAATGTTATACAATGAGCTGTGAATTAATTGTTGGAGAATTTCCTGGTTTGCGTTTCACTTTTTTTCGAGAAAGGCAAATTTTAACATGCTCCCTCTTACCCCCTCTTTTTACATGTGAGTTAAGAAGGTAAGAGTTAATCAGACCACTAATTAATGAGATGAATGGCTCATATTTATTATATACTCTTACCTCTCATGTGAAAAGAGGGGGTAAGAGGGAGCATGTTAAAACTGCTCAGAAAGAAAACATCGAGAGATTCTTGCTTTTTTTGTATTGAAAAGATACGGTTTATGTTACAATCCTCCTAGGAGGTACAACGTTGATGATGAATACAGGAAATTCGTTTGCATTCGCTACTGATGCAAAGCGAAAGTTCATTGGTGTCTAGAGTTTATACAATGCTATTTTGTATGCGATGTCTACCTGTAGTGAGGAGTGGCTGAAACGTATGGACAAGAACATCGCTACCGTAAGGCCAATCTTTGAGAAGACCTATGGGAGGGAATCAACTACCAAATGGATAGCTTATTGGAGGACATTCTTCATCTCAGTCGCTGAACTTTTTGGATATAACAATGGTGATGAATGGATGGTTGCACATCACCTGTTCCGAAAGAAGTAGAAGTGCCGCTGGACATTTGTGGAGCAAAGTAGAATTATATGTTGAGAATCATCCATCACACAGGTTGTACCTAGTAATATATTTTTTCTGTGTTGAGCAGTTATCCTCCTCGAATAAAATTGTACCTCGGTGTTCTGGTACTTCAGCATTGACGCTGGCAATGTAAAATATTTTCTTATCTAAATTGTTTACAAAAGATTTGCAGTTTCCAAGTGCGAGAAACAAAAAATTTGTATCCCGAAAGATTTATGTGATCTTGGAGAGTATTCAGGTTTCAAGGACAAGAGTTCAGGTAGTCAGCAGCAACCTCCAAACCATAGTCACACAGTAGCATCGGATTCATTAGTTATTTCAGGAAGCCATTTAGGCCGTACCTGCTCCGAATGAAAGACAAGATGAATTACCTAGAGAACCACATCTTCCTGCTACTATGATATACAACTATCTCCTACTTTACAAAGTGGAAGCAAAAATCATCTAGATTTGACAGGAAACAACAATTATCTACATGACCGCTTCCATTGCTGGATCGCTTCGTGCAAGGAATGGCTGGGAATTATGGTCAGACTTGGAAGCATGTGTTTGGTAATTGGGGAGATCTTGTGTTCCTTGACCCAAGCTTCGATCGCCCTGCGCTCGTAGGTATGACCGTCAGCAGCAACACACGGATCGTCCATTACCTCCTGCATCGAAATTGTCTCTTAAGCTGAAGTGACAGTTGAACTGGCGCTATTTTATGTAGAGAATTTTACCTGCGATATAGGGCAGATGAAGTGGCTTGGCACAACTGCGTTTGGACTTTCAAACTTCCGGGAACTGGTAACCCTGCTTAGAATATTTTCGAGCTCTGGAAGCACCTCTTGCTCAAGATCAGGCCTGTCCCTGCATCTTAGCGCCGTACAATGCAGCCCCAGTTTTGCCATCATCTCCGCCTCAGCGATTGGCCAATCATTCAGAGATACATCCAGGATATCAGGAAATGTGCCCTTTCGGATGGCCCCTTCTGCACTAAGTATTAGCCCATTCGGACGCTTGCCAGTTAGCAGCTGGAGAATGATGATCCCCAGAGCGAAAAGATCTGATTTCGGACGAACTGTCCCAGTTAACTGGTACTCAGGGTCCATGTAAAACATTGTGCCGGCAATGACGGTGTCGTCTCTGTATTCTGTGAAACCATCTGGCGCTAGATCTGATATGAGCTTCGCAAAACCTACGTCGCCTATTTTGCTTACATAGTTCTTGTCCAGCAGGATATTTCCAGGCTTGAGATCACGATGCACAATCGGCTCCGGCTTCGTTCCGTGCAAGAATGCAAGCCCACGGGCTACCTCGAAAATAATTTGGAAGCGCAGAGACCAATGGAGTGGTTGGCGCCCTTCGTTGTCAATAAGTTGATCTTCCAGACTTCCATTCTCCATGTATTCGTATACAAGACATCCAATTTCAGGACAAAACCCAAGCAACAAAACCAGGTTGGGATGGTGAAGTCGGCTTAGAATATCAACCTGCATCATGTGGAAAAAAAATTCAAAGCATTTAATAAATACCCCATCGATAATAAAAATATATTAAATCAAATTATCTTTACCCCTGTTTATGTGTATTAACAACGCAGTAAAAATGTTATGAGATTTACAAGGAGACGCGTAAAAGAAATATAAATCGGAGTACCTCTTTAAAGAACTCATCAATCTTGCCACGGGAATCTTGCTGGATAACCTTGACAGCTACTTCAGTGTGATCAAGGATGCACCTATATACAATCCCATAGCCTCCCTCACCGATCTTTTTTGCATCAGAGAAGTTCTCAGTGGCAAGCTCTATTTCATGTCTCGAGTAGCGCCTGCAAATTTTGCCTGTCGACAGAAGAGCATCCAGAACCTTTGTCTTCTCTGTAGTCGCCATGTTGGTTACAGTTTCAGCATTGTGCTTGGAATAAGCTTCACGAGTGAATGCCCCTTTCACCATCTCATCTTCTTCAATAGCTCTGAAATGTTCGTTTTTCTCCGGTGCAGCTTTCTGTTTGAAAAAATCCTCCCGCTGTAGTGCATCTTGCACTTTCTGCAAATCTTCACTACACCCATTAGAAAACACCTCGATCTGAAACATCATAATGTAATGGATAAGGACTGAGTAAAACCTTCCCTCAGAATGGAAGATGACCAAATGCAAAGCGTAGTGTATGTATAGTAGCAACTAACTTAGGGGATTAGTATCAACCTTCTAAGTAGGAGATGGGCCAAATGTGAATAAAATGTCACTCCATGAAGCACATGGCAGCAGCTTTATTGATTAGCATTACCAAATAACATTTTAAGGCACTACTCCCTCCGTTCCTAAATATAAGTCTTTCTAGAGATTCCACTATTGAACTACATACGGATGTATATAGACATATTTTAAAATGTAGATTCACTCATTTTGCTCCGTATGTAATCCTCTATTGGAATGTCTAAAAAGACTTATATTTAGGAACGGAGGGAGTAGATAGTAACAGTAGCTAAAGATATACAACAACCATCACAAGAATTTAACCTTAGCTTGGGATGAGATATTTGCAGGTTTATCATATATATAACTAACCTGCTTAGCATGGACGCGATTTTCACAAGCTTCGACATACATCATCGGTGTATCCTGAAACTCCTTCTTCGGTTTTGCTACTTCATCTATACGTCGAGACTGTAAATCATGACAGCAACAAAAATCATACATTCTCAAAAATACATGCCAGCTCACAATTACCGGTATTAATGTCAGAAAATCTGGAAGCCAAAATCACATAGTAATCGGAAACAGCTCTAACCTCTTCAATAGAACTTAAGGAGACATAAGGAAATTCCTTCAACTGGCCAATGGCGTCAAAATCTGTGTCTCCTGTTCGCCCTGGTGTCTTTCGACCTAAGCTTCCAAACAGACGTCTTCTAAGAATTTCTGAACTTTTAGCAGCACTCGTAGAATAGCTAAGAGAACTGCAGGCTTGAGAGGACGAGTCAGAACTAGTAACTTCAGAAGATTTTGGTGTGTTCACATCAGGAAGGTCGTGCAATGATTGTTTGTCTTGCAACTGGCTCCTCAGTCTTAGGGCAAATTCTCTATGACTAACTGACTCGATCTTTAAGCAAGTATTTGAATCTGTAAAAACGCATGTGTTTAAGAACAAAATGTGTTCCTTACCATTCCATTGGTAAAAGTGAATAGATAGAGACGTAACGAAGAAAGAGAAATAGAGCAAAACATACTGTCTGTTTGAGTCTGATGCGCAAGTTTTATAGTTAATCTGTGCCGGGACACGATAAATACATTGCAAGAACATGGCATGGCTTTTAAGACAGTATTGGGCAAATCTTGGAGCCATAATATCCTGAAAAGATAACAGTGCTAGCATTTAAAAATCTTGGAGATTTGGCACAACTGGCTTGAAACTTGAACGTGCTAAAGAAACTCCATACATAAACATAGATGCTCATAAGTGTAACTTTGATTCAGCCATGAAATAATATAGTGATGTGGTTATGAAACTGCATGCAGGAATTCTATAGATTCAGGAAGCACAGCGCACAGCATGGCAGGTATGACCTTTAAATGGTGGAGTCTAGAGAGCTACAAGCCCTTTTAGGAGTTGGAACAATATCAGTGGCTAATACAACAACAACAACAACAATAACAACAAAGCCTTTAGTCCCAAACAAGTTGGGGTAGGCTAGAGGTGAAACCCATAAGATCTCGCGACCAACTCATGGTTCTGGCACATGGATAGCAAGCTTCCACGCGCCCCTGTCCATGGCTAGTTCTTTGGTGATGCTCCAATCCTTCAGATCTCTCTTTACGGACTCATCCCATAGTAGTTGCTAATAGCCAAAGTAAAAAAGTTACGCTAGGGGGAAAAGTAAACCGTGCTATCACAGGTGATAACATAAGCTCGGTAAACGCATGTAATAGTTAGAGCACATAGTAGTTGCGCCCTCTGTTTTCGAGTCGCTCGACTAGTCGCGACTAGTCGTCGACTAGTCGACGAGTCGCAGTTCCAGGGCCGACTCAGCCTCTCGACTCGACTCCTGGGATGAGTCGAGCGACTCGCGCGACTAGTCTCGACTAGTCACGACTAGTCGCGGTTTTTGGGTCGAACGACTCGAGGCAGCGCTGGATCTGGAGCACCCTCCCGCCGCCGTGCTGCTGATGCTGCTGCTGTGCCGCCGCGCTGCTGCTGCTGCGCCCCCGCCCCCGCCGCCGCCGCCGCCGCCGCATCCCCCGCTGCAGCGCTGGCCGCTGCTGCTGCTGCTGCTGAAGCTGCAGCGGCAAGAGGAGCGGGCTGGGAGGAGGAGCGGTGGCAAGAGAGCTGCTGCGGGGGAGTTGAGAGATCCATCGCTGGTGGATTAGGTCACGGGAGTGTGGCTGGTGGATTAGGTCACGGGAGAAGTATATAGCTACTAGATGGGCTTTTGGGCCACAGGGAAGTGCATAACTAGTGGCCCATCTCTCAGTCGGCCCTGGTTGCTGCTGCTGCTGGTGTGCTCCTCCCTCCTCCCCTGGTTGCTGCTGCTGGTGGTGTGCTCCTCCCCTCCTCCCCTGGTTGCTGCTGCTGCTGTTGTGCACTTGTGCTCCTCCCCTGGCTGCCTGCTGCTTAACTCACGTCGACTCGTCGACCGTGAGTCTAGACTAGTCACGACTAGTCTAGAGTCGCCCCCTCCCGAGCGACCCGTCGACTCATCGACTCGAAAACCTTGGTTGCGCCACAACATAAACAGAAACCAGCTGTCAATCATCGAATTTGCATGTGACATCCACTATTTTTGTTTTGGAAATATTTCCTGAGGGCAGAAGCAGAGAATGAGAATGTATGTGTTATCCACTTATCCTTTTGAGCTACTCTCAACCTTGTAAAAGAGAATAATTAAGGATGACCCTTTCAGTTAGCTAGAATCTCCACCACTAACACTTCCCAAGAGATGAGACCATTGGGACTAAATAGCACACATAACTCAAATATCAAACAAACCCAGATGCACATGCTGACAATCAAGCAGGTACATAACAGGGACCAATCAGCATGAACAGGGTTGTGGCTATCCTACAGTATTCTGTTTCAAACATAGATCAGCCTCTAGTTTGTGTATGAGGTAATATCACCGGTAGTCATAGAACTTGCGTTTGATGTTCAGTTTGGTGCTAAAACTTTGAAAATACGGATTTGTGGTCACATAACTTGAGATGACGTGCAAATACGGTGCATTCTCACGTATTGGGCTGTATGGCATGCCCACGTGGCACACCAGCGCGCCGTAGCCCATCTGTCAGTGTCTTGAAGCGGATTTTTTGTGGATTACTCCATTGCGTTTTATTTATTTATGTACAAAGTCCCTTAAATAAAATGAAAAAAGTTGCAAAGCATGGGTTTCGAAACCCAAAATCTACTTCTTATTGACTCGCATAGACAACCAGTCTGCCAGTGCCATCAGAACAATCACGCTAGACGTTACAAATTAATTTTTTTGAAAGCTAGGAGAAATAAGGAAGTTCGGGTCGAACCGGTGAGCTTCATCAAAACATTTGTGTACGTGGGCTAACCACCAGACCTATTGAAAACTGTATTTATGAATTCTTTTAAACGTTTTTCTTTTAAAATAATGAAACTTTTCATCGTGAAGAAGCTTACGATTACTTACTAGTATATTTAAGTTGAATTGGCACTTACGCCTAGATTATAAGAGGGTAACTAAGACTACCAATTTACACATAGTACCTAACTTTAAATATAGCATCCCCACAAAAGAAATTTTGTGTATAGCTGGCTGGCCTATAGATTCATAAAATTGAACCTATACAACAAAAAGCACTCTTATCTCTATTTATCTCAAAGGAACTAAAATCAAGTCTATCTTTAGCTAATTGACGATACGTATACTTAAAGGATACGTGAACAACGTAGAGTGCAAAGGCAACATAAAAGGAAATCCAAAATACACCAGAATGTCCCCTAAAAATACACCAAAATATAAGTTGTTATAATTCAAAAAAACAAGAATATAAGTTGTTTTCTTACATAGAACAAAAAACGAATAATGGATTACCTAAAAAAAGAATAATGGACAACAAAACTTTGGGTCCATTTGTAGTACTCCTAGGATCCCCTTAAAAAAGGTAATACTCGTAGGTACCGTGAGTTTAAAGGCACTATCTGACATAGGCTTGTGTAGCTCCAGTTTATCAGCTTCTAACTTTTGCGGTGGTTAACTCTTTGCCAATGTGACTTAGGTGAGGCAAGAAGCTAAAAATGTTGACAAGCTGCAATTGAGGATCAGGCTGAGCTTAATGAACTTCTGCTGTACTCGGCTTCTTTCTAAATTTGTTGCTGAAAAAATATAGTACGAAAGTCAAAAATATTAGTTAGCCAGAAAATCGGCAAAAACTGATCGCCCAGTAAGAGTCAACTATATACTTGTAAACTTTCCTAGAAAGTAAAAAAATGCTTTATTATTTAAGCACCCATTTTCTTAAAATGCATTTTTCATCTAGTCATCTTTGTCATGAAACTGTGCAAGCATATGGAGAGTCAAATACCGTTCAAACAGAAAATACCTGTCGGTGTTACATTTGCGGAAAAAATCACATGCGTAGCAAAATTGACCCTTTTCCATGAAAATATAAAAGCACACAGACATCTGGATATTTGTGGATGTGTGTTTTTTTCAAAATTGTCTTGCTAGTACACATGCGGTGAGCGACCAGCACGACAAAGGCTCAAACCGCGTGGCTCCCATTTTTTCGCTTTAGAGATTTCAGTTTTAATAAGTACAGTCTTCAAAGGATATATAATTTTAGTTGTGCATATTAGGCGTGAAAATCAGTGGTATGGTGGCTATCCATGCTAGGCAGTTTGCATTAGATGGTTGGTTCGAACGACACCTGCCAGCTTTTCCATTATTTGAGGGATTTTGTACTTGAATATATAAAATGCAAGGGAGTTATTTGATAAAAAACGCTTCCAGCCATTGACAGGTGGGCCTATGCCGCGCTGGCACGCCATGTAGGCAGGCCATACGGTCAGATATGACAGAAAGCACCGTATTTGCACGCCCTGTCAAGTTATGCGACCACAAATCCGTATTTTTAAAGTTCTAGCACCAAACTGAACATCGAGGGCAAGTTCTATGACTTCCGGTGATATTACCTCTTTGTGTATACGCGGATGGATGCATCTATCTACGTTTCTGATGCCAAACGAGTAACAGGAAAGAGCGAGGGGGCGTCACCATCCGCAAAAGGAACTCACCCCTTTCTGCTCCCTGCACTATCTTACATTTCTGGTTCCTCTTTTGGGGAAAAGCGAAGCAAGTAGCAACAGCTATCCAGATTCGTTGGGTTCTCAAAAAGCGAAATTCTGGCCTTATCTGAAGTCGAAAATATATACCTCCGGAACCAGCTCAAGGAGGCGGATCCGAGCACGAGGGTGCGGACGCCGGACTTTGCCGCGTACCTGGCCAGCGCCTCCGCGACGCTACCCCCCTCCAGAACCACCGTCTCCACCTGCACGCACGCACGCTCGAATTCAGACAAGAGCAGATCGATCAAAACGACTGAGCTAGGTAGCAGGCTAGCAGCTGCGCAAGAGAGGGGAAGATTGTCGAGGAGTGGAGCTGACTGACGGTTTTGCTGCCGAAGAGGCGTCGCAAGGGGAGGAAGACGTCCTGCGCGCGCGCCCTCCGGTCCTGCGAGAACATCTCCACCACCCCCGCCGCCATCCTCTCCACCGGCACCATCTCCCCCGCTGCACCGCACGGCCACAACAAGAAACACTTCAGCTCGCCGCTGACGATCACCACCGCGCCGCGCGAAACCGAATCGATGGGGAGAGAGAGGCGGCGAGACCAACTTACTGGGGGTGGGGACGAAGGCGAGGGGAGGGATGACGTGGACGAGCGCGACGCGGCCGGGGGCGGCGGCGGCCCACCTGGCGGCCCGGCGGCTGGCGCGGCCGTCCCCGCGCACGGCCACCGCCACCGCCAGGGGGTCACCCGAGGACGCCATGCCGCGGGGCAGCCAACGGCGTCGGCGGAGAAGGGAGAGGACTCAGAGGAGTCGAGGCTCTTGGCGGCGGCTGTGTAGCAGTCAACCAAGCAATCAAGTCAGCAACAACCACCCGAGCTCGCTCCGCAGCGCTGGATTCGGCGGGGAAGCAGCTTTCTCCCTGCTCTGAGAGAGTGAGAGGTGGCTTCGCTTCGGTTGAATGGTGCCAAAAGAAAAACTGATTTCAAAATCAACTTGAGCTTATAAAATTCCCTGGCTCTGATCGTTTGGATGCGTTGGTCCGACGACGAGGCAACCTGCGCGACCGCGACGTCGAGGTAGGACCCGCCTGCGACCCCAAGAAGAATGCTCTGTATTTACGCTGTACTACTACTACAGTACTAGGTTGTTGTCCCGTCTTTATGTACTACTAGAAAATCCAAACTTCTTTTTTTTCCTCTTTGCGACGAAGAAAATTCAAACTTCGAAGCCAATGCGAGGTGGTGTCTTGTATGCCACTCTCACGGCATCTCCGACCCTCACCCTCAACCTGTCCGCATACGTCCGGACATATGGTCTAAACGTGTTGTATCATTCAACGTCGGTTGATTCATTTAATGGACCAGACGCACTTTCTTTCATAAACCGAAGACAAATATGGGAGGGTTTTGCGTCCGTACCGCTGCCACGTTCGCTCCTGACCGCCTTGGGCCACGAAAAAAATCCCATCCACATCTACCGCGTTTTTCATCGAACGCACACGCCGCTTGCCGCGCTGCATTCATGCCGACCCACAGCATGCAGCGGCCGGCATTGATGCCCGCAATTTGACCGGACTAGAGAGGGCTTGGACGGGCTCGAGCTCTCTTGAGTCGCTGCGTCCCGAGAAACCAACTCCGGCCGCCGCATTGAAGCGGGCTGACCGCCCCTTCGCCTGGCTTGGCCGCAACTATTTAAGTCGTGCGCCAGCGACGCAGAGAGCCGCACCCCCCTCCCCGAGCACCGTCCTCTTTCTCCTCCACCTCCCCATCCCCGAGTTTAGCGGCAATGTCGAAGTCGTGGTTCTCCGCATCGGCAGCAGGCGCCAGGGGAAGTTCCTATTCAGGCGGATTGTGGCACCACCGCCCTCGCTCTCTGGGACCATCTGCATCGATGATGACGGGCTCCTCCGGCAAGGAGGAGATAGTCATCTCCTATGGCAACGAGGAGGACCAGCCGCAGTAGCGGCTCGTCTCCTCTTAGAGGCGGCTCTGACGGACATATGGAGATAATGACAAAGCGTTTCACTCTGTCATATGGGTCCGACGCCACCATTGCCGGCGCGCGTGAAGGAGGAGCCAGCGTCCCTGCCGCATGTCCACGTGAAGCAGGAGTCGGCATCTCTACTCCGGCAGGTGAAGGACGAGCCGACGTCCTCCACATCGGCGGCCGTGTGAAACAGGAGTCGGCCGCCTCCGTCGCGTGAAGGACAAGCTAGCGTCGCCCCCACCGCACAGACGCTACGTCCGGATTGACGGCTCTCGTCGCCACCACAACGCCATCGCTGCCCTATAAAGGAGGAGTTGTCGCTCGCGATAGCGAAGGCGCGTGGCCGCATCCTCCACTACCTCGGAGGAGGCGGTTACGACAGTACCTCCGGCTCTCGGGCCATGGTATCCGAGGCAGAGCGCACGACAAGGCAACAGACTAGGTACGACTGACACAATATCGGTCGCCGATCCGCGTCCGCCAAGACGGACATGGCGCTGGAATGGGTCCGCAACGACCCTTACCTCGCCGCCGCTTGGGCGCTTGACCGCTCCGTCGCCACCGCGGACACGGCCGCCAGGCACTGCCGCTGCCTTGACATCGAGCTCGCCAAGATCTGCCCGGAGTGGTCACTTAGTGACTGCTCCGCTAACGCCAGTAGGGGCAAGACCGCCGCCAGGGCTCCACCAGCGTCGTCGAAAGTCGCCAAGGCGGCCCTCCGCACCACGTAACAGGAGGCGGGGCGGCTCCTCCGGGAGCGGCAGGCAGCCGCCGGACAAGGCTGTCGCGGCCCTCCGACATCCTTACACCACTAGAGGGACGATGACGACGATAGCGGTGTGGCATGACAGGGCGGTCACTCTTACAAAGTGGTCGTCCGATATAGGTTTTAGTTTCTTTTTTATATTTTTTATTAAAACGATCGAAAATCGTCCTTTTATGTAAATTATATCCGAACTTTGTATGAAATCCACCCGGTTTGCACGAATTTCATTCGGTTCATTTCAACAACTGTTGAAATGTATGTGGGCAGCGTTGGATGGCGGTCTCCGACATTAGTTTTTGCGGACTGGTCCACCCTATCCGCGGATAGATGCCTGAGAAATTTGCAGTTCACGGTTGGAGATGCCCTTATTTGTGTAAACCGCAATGATTGTTGCGGAACGGTTCCGAGAGTTCGTGGATTGTTCGTTGGATGGATGAATTTGCAACCCAAATGATAACGCCTACATGTGTGGCATCTCTACACTTCGTCCACACACCTTAATCTCCGTCTGTTCTGGTTTGCACGAATCTTGACGATTTCTGACGAAATTGGAGTGCCACGTAGGCGTAGTGTGCCGTGTGGCGGTTAGAGCGCTCGCCCACACAGCCTTGCACGACCTGCAGCGCGCGCGCGGTTGCCAGCTTCGTCGTGTGGGTGAACTGGTTCTCACCCACACGGACACCATTCAGTCCACGCCGTGTGGGTGAACTGCTCTTTGCCCACACGACGCTCGTACGGTGATAGATGTCAAATATGTGACAATTAGTTAATCACACATGGCAACTATAGTTGACCATACATGGCAACTATGGTTGGACCACACGTGACAACTAGTTAATCACACATGATAACTATGGATGACCATACATGACAACTATGGTTTAACCACACGTGGCAACTAGTTAATCACACATGGTAACTATGATTGACCATACATGACAACTATGGTTTGATCGCATGTGGCAACTACCGTTAATTAAACATGGTAACTATAGTTAACCAAAACAAAGAAGTTGCCATGCTTTACAACTAAAGTTGCCATCAACAAATGTCAGGGTGGAATTGCTTCGTGTCACACGTGCGGGGTGGGGATGAGTAGTTATTGTTGGGCGTGTGGCACGAAATAGCTGCGTTCGGACGTGTAGATAGTTTTAATGTTCGCCCACACAGGATCGTGTGGGCTGCCTCCTGGGTATGCCACGCTGGTCGGATGTCCAATATGTCACATGTGTGATGAATATCGCGATCCATTTGCAATAGCTTGTTTGAGAAATGGAAATCAAGTCATATGAGCATGGTATTCACTGGCGGAGCTTAGTGTAACTCGGGGGACCGTGGCCCTCCAAGTTTTGCACATTTGTGAAGAAAATTTATCAAAGAGAGCATAGATTAGAGATGCTACTGTATTTTACCCATTACAAAATTCAGATTTGGTGATTCCCCCCCCCCCCCCCCCCCCCCCCCCCCCAAGCCAGCTTTGTCAAGCTCCGCCACTGATTGGTATTTGTAGCTTGGTGAAAACTCGTATCTATATAAATTTCAAATGAATACAAAAGAAAATCATTGAGAGGACAGGTAGAAAGACTTGCATGTCAAATTTTTGAAAGAATGATCTTTGTGCTATGCAACTTGAGGACTTGTTTTACATCAAGTTACCTCCAGTGGCTACTGATCTATTTTGAATCAAGTAGGAGTATCACAGAATATCCGTCTGCTTATACTTTGTATATAAATAAATAAAATCAAACTGATGGATCTGATTTTCTGTGAAGTTACGATACCACTAGCCAAGATGCCAAGAGTCTTGAGTGTTCACACGCTGCGCCCACACGGAACACTGGACACCAGTCAAACCAACTCAACTGTTGACTCCAAGAGAAGATGCTCTCCAGTCTTGGGCTCTTGGCAGGTCCGTCGGTGCCCCTCTGTCTACAGGGTCAACGCCTCGTCCACGCTTGGGGTATCAAGATTCAAGAGCTTGCCAGACAATCCATGGCGGGGCTGCTGTTATTTACATCACTTTTTTTTGTTGCGGGTATGCTGTTATTTACATCACGGCAACGCTGCCATGTGACACAACACCAAAACTTAACTTGCTCCAACTCTCACCGACCACATTTTGATACACAGAAAACAACTGACGGGTTCAGCCACGAGTGGATTTGGTGTCCGAATCAAGCGACACGTCTAAAACACTCAATGCGAAAATCGTAATTACCACACACATATATCCGGGCGGGGTGAAACCCGCTTTGCTATTACTAGCAGATCTTCTTGGAAACCGATTAATATTTTTGGTCCAGATTGTTTCCGACAAGTTAGCGCATGGCCACACCCTATGATTCTATAATCACTTGTAACCGAGACACCCCTATTTTTACAGTCGTAAAAACTGCAGTTGATGCCAAGTAAGACATCCTTGGAGCTATTCTTTAAGATCTCGAAGGGCCGATGGCCGAACTTTATTAGATAGAAAAGAAATACAGTCTGGTTAGCAGTCTAGGCGCACTAGAACTGAAAACCGAGGGGAGAACGCCGAGTACAGCGGTACAGTAGCTATTCTTTAAGATCGCTGCCCCTTTCTCATGCTCAACTCCAACCTCCCTATAATTAAAACAGTTTAGTCTTCGGCCTTTGAGCCTAACTAATGATAGCTCCCTTGATCGATGCCTTCAACCTTTGAGCCTCAGCTAAGAGGGAAGAGTGTTCATCTCACAGGCAAACTTCAAGATTTCAATTCTCCGGCTAACTTCCACCACCGTGCATGCTGCGAAACCCGTGGTGTGTCTTGCAGAACCAGACTCTGAAGGATAGCCTGTCGAACGGGGCATGATTTAAAAAAAAATCTTGTGTTGCAGCATAAGGAGTTTCACTCTCCGAAAAGAAAAAAAGCAGAAGGAGGTTCACGTTTTCAAAGCACAAACCAATCGGTCTTCGATTCTCGTTTCTCCCCCGGATTCTCTCTTGGTTGTGACAATAGATAAAATGCCTTATGTTTGATGCCCCGGACTAAATACACCATTTTTCTTTGTAATTTATAGATGCCCAACCTTAGCTTTGCTCTGTACCTATATATGCCTTCTATAAAGCTAAGGTACGCGATTGCGTACTCTCAAAAAAAAAAAAACTTAGCTTTGCCAACTGATAGACTGTCACGCATTACACTTGATCAAGTAACTTTGCTGGAGGACAAGTATTTGTTCAAAAAAATTGGCCTAAATATTAAACTGCCAAGAAAAAAATGCAGACAAACAAGCATCATAAGATGAACCATCAGTCAAGATCCATTCATTGGGCTAGAGTTCATGCCAAATCCAGCACACAATTAAATCGTCCAAATAAGGGAAATAACCAAAGATGGGGAGTAGAGAGAGAAGCTCGCCTGAGAGAGTCCCCCTCCCTCGTTTCGGGCTGTTGCTGGACTCCTACGCAGACAGGGGAGCGACACAGTGAGCGGAAGGCACGGTGGGACAGGGCGGAGAGGGTAGGCCAGGACGGGCTCGCGCGGAGGACCGGGGCGCGGGGGGAATACCAGTGGGCCGAGGAGCTCCGGTGTCGAGGTGAGGTTGAAGGCGAAGACGAAGGCACGGGGAAGAAGGTAGCCCCACCGCAACGACCACGGGCGGCAGCGGAGGGACCCCTCGCAACGGAAGGTTTTAAATTGATCAACTCTTATCGCTTACAGTCGCTTGCAAGTAGTTGAATTTGCTAGTCGTGACCAACATCTTGAGCGCCATATTAAAGTTAATAATTCTTTTCTTTACATGAGAGCAGATCAACGACGCGACATAAAGAAAGCAAGCAGGACCAGCCTGCCAAAAAAAACAAATCTTAAACCACGATTATTTTTTCTGATACAGTAGAATTACATCTCAGGCACCATCCCAAACACACGAAACATAATGGGTCAAATGGGTGAAAGCAGGGGATAAGCATTTAGGGAGTCTTATTCCGGGAGAGTAAACATGCAATTTGCTTTTGGCCTGTGTGGCCATGTAACCGACAATTCATATTCTCTTCTGCTTAATTAATGAGATGAGGCAAATCCTTTGCCCCCGTTTAAAAATAAAATAAAAAGGGGTCAAATAGCTAGTACTCATCCCTTAGTTTGGTTTATTAGTCCTTCAAGGGGCCTAAATTTGACCAAAAATTTTACTCATAAAATAGGAGTTATATACCATAAAAAAAACCATTGGATTCGTATTCAAATGAAGTTCCCAATGATAATACATTTTGTGGCATATAACTTATAATTTTTGAGTCAAATTTTGGGTCAAATTTAGGTTCAACGATCAAGATGTAAACCCGCACCCAAGTATCTTACATGACTGTCATCTACTAGTAATAGTAAGGAGACAGACGAATGCATAACAAAACCAAGAGTTCTTACATGACTGTCATCTACTAGGAAGGAGATAGACGAATGCATAACAAAACCAAGAGTTCTCACTGTTAGATGTGTATAGTCCCTTTTCGGTACTTCCCCATTGTATAAGGGGTTTTCTGCACTTTACTCACATGTATATGTAATGGCCTTTGGCCCTCAGTGAATATCAGTTGCTCATTCCTAACATGGTATCAGATGCTTAGGTTTGCCTCTCTCCCGCTCGCGCACGCAGCAGCTCCGTGCCTCTCTCCCGTCGCCGGCCACCTTCTCCCTCGTCGCCGGCCACCTCCTCCCCCGTCGCCGGCCACCTCCTCCGCGGCAGCCGCCGGCCGTCCGCGCCTCCCTTGCGCCCGGCCGGAGTTCTGCAGCTGCTCCCGCAGCTGCTCGCGCGCCGCGCCGTGACCAGGGCCGCGCCCAGCCCGCGCCCCGTCTGCACCCCGGCCGCGCCCAGCCCGCGCCCAGCATGCACCCTGTCCGCGCCCTCGGCTGCTGCAGCTGCAGCGCCGGCCGTAGACGCCTCCGCCTCCGGCTGTCCACCGGTGCTCCTCCCGCTGCCGCCGCCCTCGACCGGCCGCCGCCGCCCCCGGCAGCTGCGCTGCCTCTCCCTCCTCGACCGGCCGCCCCCCCCCCCGGCTGCTGCCATGCCTTGCCCGCTCGGCCGCTGCGCCTCCCGCCCGAGCCCGATCCAGATCGGGCGGTACTGTTACGGTTGACCAAAAAAAAACAGAGAGCTCCTCATGTCCTCTTCAGGCTACGTTGCTGTTCCTCGGTGCTTGGTGATCTTCGATGGCACCAACTATGCTGAGTTTGCGGGCTTCATGCGGATCCACATGCGCGGCCTTCTCCTGTGGGGCGTTCTCTCTGGCGAGGTCCCCTGTCCGCCCTGCCCTGTCGCTCCCGTGACTCCTACCCCACCGGTGCCGCCTGTTCTTGCTACTGGTGCTTCCCAGGCTGATCGGGATGCAGCCAAGGCTCTCGATGATGCTGCGGTGGATGCTTATGATCAGCAGGTATCAGCCTATTCCGATGCTCTTTCTCTCTACCGGGATGGTCTGTCTGCTTACACTCAGTGGTGCAATGATGATGCTCGAGCTGCTGTTGTTCTCACTGCGAGTGTCCTCCCTCAGTTTGCTTCGGAGTTCATGAGCCTTAGTACTGTTGCAGCGATGTGGTCTTACCTCTGTCAGCGCTATCAGCCCTCTGGTGATGCGCTCTACTTATCTGTGGTGCGTCAGGAGCACGCTCTTCAGCAGGGTGACTCTTCTGTTGATGAGTTCTACACACAGAGTTCTGCCATCTAGCGCCAGCTTGACTCACTTCGGACAGTTGTTTGTGGAACTTGCCGTTGCTGCCAGACTATGAGGTCCGACTTGGAGTTTCAGCGTGTCCATGAGTTCTTATCTCGCCTCCGTTCCGAGTTTGAGCCTCGACGCGCTCACTTGCTTGCTCGTGGTCGTGTTCCTATCTCGGAGGTGCTTGCTGAGCTTCGTGCTGAGGAGACCCGCCTCCGTTCTACTGGGTTGCTTGCGGTTCCCTCTGTGTTGGCTGCTCGAGCTCCTGTGTCGTCTGCTCGTCTCACCGCTCCACCGCTTCTGCCCACACCTTCAGGGGGGGGTGGGTCGCCCTCCTTATGCTGAGAAGGGCCGGTCGCGCCGTGACACTTTCTGTGGCTACTGCTCCAGGCAAGGTCACCCAGAGTCTGATTGCCGCCAGAAACAGCGCGACCAGAGGCGCTCTTCTACCAGTGGGACTCATGCGTCTCCCTCGACTCCGTCACTCACTGACCAGGACATTGTACGCCTCAAGCGTCTACTTGCTTCCTCCGGCTCCTCGTCGACTGGTTCCGCTGCTGCTGTGACTGCATCCACTTCTCCACCACCGTCAGCATCTACTCAGTCAGGTACATCTACGTGGGTTCTGGATTCTGGAGCCTCCTTTCATATGTCTTCTGATTCTTCCGCGTTGTCTTCTCTCCGACCTCTTGATTCGCATGTTAATGTTCTTACCGCCGATGGCACACCTCTTCCTGTTGCTAGTCGTGGTATTCTTTCCACTCCATCTTTTTCTGTTCCTAGTGTTTCACATGTTCCTCGCCTTACCATGAATCTTTTTTCCGCTGCCCAACTTACTGATTCTGGTTGTCGTGTCATTCTTGATACCGACTCTTGCTCCATTCAGGATCGTCGCACCAAGGCTTTGGTTGGTGCTGGCCCCCGGCGCCGTGAGTCAGAGGGCCTTTGGGAGGTTGACTGGCTTTGTGTTCCTTCCGCTGCCACTACTTCTGCCAGCTCTCATGCTCTTGCTGCCTCTTCGTCTGCGTCCTTCCAGCAGTGGCATCATCGCCTTGGTCACATCTGTGGCTCTCGCTTGTCTTCTTTAGTTCGTCAGGGCCTCTTAGGGTCTGTATCTGGAGATGTTTCCTTACATTGTAATGGTTGCAGACTTGGCAAACAGACCCAGTTACCTTATCCTACCAGTGAGTCCGTATCTCAGCATCCTTTTGACTTAGTTCATTCTGATGTCTGGGGTCCTGCTCCCTTTGATTCAAAAGGTGGTCATCGCTACTATGTTTTGTTTATTGATGATTTCTCTCGCTACACTTGGCTCTACTTCATGAAATCTCGTAGCGAGGTTCTCTCTATATACAAACGATTTGCTGCCATGGTTCACACCCAGTTTTCCACGCCCATTCGTACTTTTCGTGCTGACTCCGCTGGAGAGTATATCTCCCAGCTGTTGCGTGGTTTTCTCGCGGAACAGGGTACTCTTGCCCAGTTCTCATGTCCTGGTGCTCATGCTCAGAATGGCGTTGCCGAACGTAAGCATCGTCATCTGCTTGAGACGGCTCATGCGCTGATGATTGCCGCTTCTCTTCCACCCCACTTTTGGGCTGAGGCTGTTTCTGCATCCACCTATCTCATCAACATTCAGCCATCGACTGCTCTGCAGGGTGGTATTCCTATGGAGTGTCTCACTGGTCGATCTCCTGACTACTCAGCTCTTCGTATGTTTGGATGTGTGTGCTATGTCCTTCTTGCCCCGCGAGAACGCACCAAACTGACTGCTCAGTCGGTTGAGTGTGTTTTCCTTGGCTACAGTGATGAGCACAAGGGCTATCGCTGTTGGGACCCTGTTGGTCGTCGCTTACGCATCTCGCGTGATGTGACCTTTGATGAGTCTCGCTCTTACTACCCCCGCCCTTCCTCCTCGAGTTTCTCTGTGGACGATATTTCTTTCCTTCTCCTTCCTGATACATCCTCCTCTGTGCCTCAGGTCTCTTCCCTTCCTCCGACCCGTCTCACTCTTCCTCACATGCCACCGACACCACAATCCCCTCCATCCTCCTCTCCACCCTCCTCTCCGGTACGTCGGCCTCTCTCTCCTTTTCCTCTCCACTACACTCGCCGCCCTCGTGTTGAGGATGATTCTCCTGACACATCTTCCACTTCCGATGTTCCTCCTTCCACGCCTCCACCAGTTCATCATCTCCGTGCTCGACCTCGACCCCCTCTTGATCGCTATTCTCCTGCCAAGTACGGCCTCTCTGTTGTTGCTGAGCCGACTTCCTATCGGGCTGCCCTGACTCAGCCTGAATGGCAGCTTGCGATGGCCCAGGAGATTGCTGCCCTTGAGCGTTCTGGCACGTGGGATCTGGTTTCCCTTCCTTCTGGTGTTCGTCCCATCACATGCAAGTGGGTCTATAAGATTAAGACTCGCTCTGATGGTTCTCTTGAGCGCTACAAAGCTCGTCTTGTGGCTCGTGGTTTTCAGCAGGAACAGGGACGCGATTATGATGAGACATTCGCTCCTGTGGTCCACATGGCCACTGTCCGCACTCTCCTTGCTGTAGCTTCTGTTCGTCATTGGTCTGTGTCTCAGCTTGACGTTCAGAACGCCTTTCTCAATGGTGAGTTGCGTGAGGAGGTTTATATGCAGCCACCCCCAGGGTACTCTGTTCCTGATGGTATGGTCTGCCGACTTCGCCGCTCTCTCTATGGTCTTAAACAGGCCCCTCATGCCTGGTTCGAGCGGTTCGCCTCTGTCGTGACTGCCGCGGGCTTCTCGCCCAGTGATCATGATCCCGCTTTGTTCGTTCACACGTCTCCTCGTGGTCGGACTCTTCTCCTTCTCTATGTTGATGACATGATCATCACTGGTGACGACTCTGACTACATTACCTTTGTTAAGGCTCGCCTTCGCGACCAGTTCCTCATGACTGATCTTGGTCCACTTCGCTATTTTCTTGGGATTGAGATCTCCTCGACCTCTGATGGCTTCTACATCTCCCAAGAAAAATATATTCAGGATCTTCTTTCTCGCGCTGCTCTCGGTGATGAGCGCACAGTTGTGACTCCTATGGAGCTCAACGTTCAGCTTCGTGCCTCTGATGGTGACCCTCTTCCTAATCCCACTCGCTATCGTCACCTCGTTGGCAGTCTTGTATATCTTGCTGTTACGCGTCCTGACATCTCCTATCCTGTCCACATCCTGAGTCAGTTTGTTTCAGCCCCCACCTCTGTCCACTATAGTCATCTCCTTCGTGTTCTACGATATCTTCGTGGCACGATCTCTCAGCGCCTTTTCTTTCCCCGCTCCAGCTCTCTTGAGCTCCAGGCCTACTCTGATGCTACCTGGGCTAGTGATCCCTCTGATCGACGCTCGCTGTCTGCTTACTGTGTCTTTCTTGGTGGCTCTCTTATTGCCTGGAAGACAAAGAAGCAGACTGCTGTTTCCCGCTCGAGTACAGAGGCTGAGTTACGAGCCATGGCTATGTTGACGGCTGAGGTGATCTGGTTACGGTGGTTACTTGAGGATTTTGGTGTGTCTGCTACCACCTCGACTCCCTTACTGTCAGACAGTACCGGTGCTATCAGTATTGTGCGTGACCCGGTGAAGCATGAGCTCACCAAGCACATCGGTGTGGATGCCCACTTTGTACGTGCTACTGTGCAGGATCAGACTCTCACTCTCCACTATGTGCCCTCTGAGTTACAGTTGGCAGACTTCTTCACGAAGGCACAGACTCGAGCGCAGCATGGCTTTCTTCTCTCCAAACTCAGTGTTGTCGATCCACCATGAGTTTGAGGGGGGGTGTTAGATGTGTATAGTCCCTTTTCGGTACTTCCCCATTGTATAAGGGGTTTTCTACACTTTACTCACATGTATATGTAATGGTCTTTGGCCCTCAGTGAATATCAGTTGCTCATTCCTAACACTTACATGACTGTCATCTACTAGGATGGGGGCAGACGAATGCATATCAAAACCAAGAGTTCTTACATGACTGTCATCTACTAGGATGGGAACAGACGAATGCATAACAAAACCAAGAGGTCTTGAATGTATGTCATCTACTAGGAAGGGAACAGACGAATGCATAACAAAACCAAGAGTGCCAAGTCAAAGTACCCAGTTGATGGCGTCCTTGACAAAATGGTAACATGTGGACTTGTGCTTGATCATGCGGAGTCCATTGCCATCGTCGCGCAGAATCTGTATGCCAGTGAGCACTGCAAACTGCTCACCAATTGTTTCGTCGGTCTCTATGGACTTGGCAACACAAAACTTGTCATCGCCAAGGTATACCAGTTCAGAAGACGTTGCAAACCAGTCCTCTTCCTTAGGCGGGTTCAGATCCTCAAAATGCTGCAGAATGGGTGGTTGCTGTCTGTCCTCCTCCATGGCAGAGAGGTCAAGAGCGCACAGGCGTTTATGGCTGTCTGCCGAGAAGCCGAACCACAGGTTGAATTCAGGGATGTACTTGGCTTCCCCATGAAAGGGCAGAGTCCACTCCGCAACGTGCCTCCATTCTTCCACGTTCCTCGACGTGTCAAAGCAATAGGTGCCAATGCCCATGTTCACACATGACATATAGATGGTGGAGCACCTGTTGATCCTGTTAACCAGGCTCGTGTAGGAGGCTATATCAGAGGGTCGGTAGTCTGGCTCGAGGACAAACGGAGGCGGCCGAAGAACCCGCCAGCGCCAGCCTCTGTGCATTTCGCGCACTTCTGGGCCGCCGGTCCTAGGCCCGTGCTCAAGGACCTCGAAGCAGGAAACCTTGTAGTCATCACTGGAGCCATATGCATCCATGGCCTCCCCGAGGTTCCTCTCCATGACGTAGAGGCTGTTCTCGGCGGCGCCGGGTATGGGGATGGAGAGGCACACGGGGTTCCACCCCTTGGGCTCGTTGATCCAGGGCATATGAAGGAAGAGACGCTCGTCGGCGTCGTACAGCGAGCTTTCGCCGGCCACGTTGGCGCCTACGATCCTGCCTTCGCCGCCGCCCATGAGCGCGAACAGATCCATGCCGCCCATGAGCGGCATGGTGGTGGGGGATGGAGAGAAGCTCAACGCTGGCTCGGGCAGAGAAAGGGTCTGCATTTCCAGAGCGCAATCCTTGGCCTTGTTTGCGATCGATGCTGCTGGCTCGCCTGCTGATTCGTAGAAGAGATGCTTGTACGGGTCGATTCGCCGCACCGAGTGGACGCCTGTGGAAGTATTCTTCGTCACCACATTGAGAAGCCGCCGTATCATCTTCGATCGTCTGCGCCCCAGTAATCGCAGCCTTGCTGATAAAAGGGAAAACAATGATCAATAATTTGGTGAGACGTTTAGAAAGGCAGAGGCTTTCGCCGAATAATATACCTGAAAACCAAAGGATCAACGAGCAAGAAAAGTAGAACGGGATTGGTGTGGCGGCGGAGACTGGGAAGGGGGAGCTTAGGTCTTTCCGGTTTGCCCTAGTTCCGTCCTTTTTCTTTTTCTTTTGAGAATTATAGTTCCGCCCCTTCTTTTTAGAATTAGTTTTTTTTGTGTATAGAGAAAATGGTTCTCATGTATAAAAAGGGGCGCTACTATGTGTCGGTCGACGGACCTTTCTACCGCTTCGAGATCCACCGCTTCGCGAGACGTCGTATCGGGCGAAGTGAACGCCCGAGTGTCATATCCTCTATCATTGTAACAAAGATCGTGTTGCGGTACGGGTAATGTTGTAGAAATTTAAACATAGGTCAAGTTGCAGATCTTTTTTTAACAAAGCCGTGTTACAAGTTTTTTTTACAACAGAGGTCATATTGCAATTTATTTTTACAATAAAGATCTTGTTACAGTTTTTTTGGCAACAGAGGCCTTGTTCTAAAAAAAATGTAACAGAGGTCCTGTTACAGTTTTTTTTTCTTGCAACAGAGGCTTTGTTGCAGTAAGGAAAGGACGTGGGAGTCAGGTCCATCATGTCATGTGGGACGCGTGACGTGCAACCAAGACGGCAAACGCGAGAGGGATAATCCGTCGATTGAACCATATCATTTCCCATACAAAAATTGTGTACACAAAAATACAATGTATATGAAAAGAATTGATGATTTATTTAAAAAATGTTAATTAAGCATTTGAAAAATGTTAAATAAATAGTTGAAAATGTTAATCAAGCATTGAAAAAATGTTAGATGTGTACAGAAAAAATGTTGAAGATGTATTGAAATATGTTAATCTTGTATTTGAATGTTAATCAACATATGAAAATTTTCAAAATGTATAAAAACATGTTGACCATGTACTTAAAATATGCTAATCTTGTACTTGAAATGTTAATCAAGCAATTGAAAATTTACAAAGTGTATAGAAAACATGTTGACCATGTATTTGAAAAAATCATCAAACATTTGAAAAATGTTTAGAATGTGTATATAAAAAAATTTGACCATGTATTTAAAAAATGTTAATCATGTATTTGAAAAAATCATCAAACATTTGAAAACTGTTTAAAATGTGTATATAAAAAATTTGACCACTTATTTAAAAAAATATTCAATTTGTATTTGAAAGACGTTATACGTGTATTAGAAAAATGTATAGGATATATACCGAAATTGTACAATACGTATGAGAAAAGTAGACATCAAGTTTTTAAAAACAATTGTGTTCAAAAAAAAAGTTTTTAAAAACAATTAACATGTATTTAAAAATGTTAAATGTGTACATAAAATGGTTTTTACATATACAAAAATGTTGAATGTGTACTGAAAAATAAACCGGTGAAAAAAGAGAAAAAAACAAAATAAAGAAAAAAGGCAGTGAAAACCAAGAAGGAAACAAAGAAAACCGAAGAAAAATAATAAAAGGAAAGGAACAAATCCAATGGAAACAGAGAACAGAAACAAAGAAAATGTTAATAAAAAGAAATATGACAGTAAAAAAAGGAAAAACCAGTGGAAAACGGCTCTTTTCTCTTAAGTAGATCATGCCTTATATTTTATCACAAACCTGACAATGGCACAATGGCCAACAGCTCTAGCCAGCAGCAAGGAGGCATGGGTTTGATCCCTAGTTGCTATTTTTCTCCTCAAATCCTATTTGACAGCTTATGCGTCCGTCATAGGCTATTTGATCCGCATCGCGCGCACCCCCCCCCCCCCCCCCCCCTCTCCTCTCAATCTAAATTGGTCAACCCATCTTAACGCATGAGAGGAATCAGCCCTCCCAAGTTTGGGGAAGCTTCCCAGTCGGTTTTTATTATTTTTCGATTTGATTTTTTTCTAAAACCAGTGTTTGGTTTTTTCTTTCTTTTTCTTTGCTTTTATTTTGTACTTTCTATTTTTTTAAATATATTTCAAAATGCTCTAATTCTTTTCAAATTAAATGAATGTTTTTCAAAAAAAGAGTGATTTATTAAATAGATGAACTTTATTAAAAAATGATTTTTAAAAAAAAAATTGATGAAGTTTTTTTCACGTTCGTAATTTTTTTTCAAAATTGAGAACTTTTTCCAAAATAAATGATTTTAAAAAAACTGATGAACTTTTTCCAAATTTTTGGAAAATTCAAAACCGATGAACTCTTTGCATATCTGATGATTTTTCTCAAATTTGATATGGACTTTTCTAAAATTCGTAAACTTTTTTGTCAAATTTTCAGTGCCAACCGACGCTGAGAGCGGCGAAGAGGAGATCTCCCCCTTTCACTATTTCTCCTGTTTTAACTGTGCACGAACAGGCATTACCATTGGCGTGAGATATAAGGCGAGAGCTTCTTTTGTCTCGTTGTAAGTGAGAATAGCTCTCACACATCCTCCTTACATACCATGGAGACTCTTCGCGTACTTGGGACCTGTCCCAACTAACACAAGGTCTGGTTCGTCTCCTACTCTACGTCAGGAATATATCTGCGCAAAAAAAGGAATATATCTCTGTTATAGCGAGAGATCTTTTTGTCTCGCCTGATGCTTTCGGCTCTTCTTGTTGTAGCTGCCTCGGCCATTTTTTTTCGATCATTGTACGTTCGACGACCGCTAGCCGTACTGCACGTAATAGGTTTGCCCAATTTTTGTTTTTCTCTTTGTTTTATCTGTTTCTTCATCAAAAAAAATCTCTGTTTTTCTTTGTTTTTCACCAGTTTTCTTCGTTTCCTTCATGGTATTTACTTTTTTCTTTCTTTTTTTATTTGTTTCTTTCTCGGTTTTCACTGGTTTTTATGTTTTTCATTCTTTCTTCGTTTCTTTTTTGGTTTTCATTGATTTTCTTCATTTTTCTTTGATTCTTTCTTTGGTTGCATTCTTTTGCATTGGTTTTCTTAGGTTTTTATTTCCCTTTTTCATATTTCTTTGATTTTCTTTTCAGATTTTATTAGGTTTCTTTGTTTTCTCAGGGTTTTTTTTTGTCAATTTTCATTTTTAGTACACATTCAACATTTTTGGTATACATCAGACACATTTTTGTATACACGTTTAATATTTTTAAAATACATGATTAACATTTTTTTAAACTTATATACTTTTATATGTCTATTTTTTCTATACACACTATACATTTTTCATATTTTTCAAACAAGAAGCAATTTTATAAGCATCCTTGAAAGCAACAAATTCATCTATTTGTTCCGCATCATAGTAATCATATTCATCATTAGCATAAGAAGCCAAGATTTATTATCGTTAAATTCCCATTTGAAGGGAAGATGTGGAGCCTCTATAATAGAGAAACAAGTATAATCAGACATTAAGCGTATATTCCAAGCATACCAACGTAACATTTGTATTTGGTCCCATAATGTGACAGCTCGAGACCGACGCTATAGATGACTTCGATATATTTCGTTATCGTCGTGTGTTTTGTTTGTTTGTCGCATTTATCATCGCATCATTCGCATTGCATCCGCACTCTGTTGCCATCGTTTTTCAAAACTTTCATCCGTTCGTAGTTATCGGTTATCCCCATTTTCGTCGTTGACCGTTTCGAGATCAAACACACTTGCACGCCTCTGCGTGACCGTGATAATATTATTTTATAAGTGGGAATAAAATGTTCTTGGAATGGGTTGAAAGTTGGCGAGCGATCTTAATATATTGTAGGTAGACCGTCTGTCAAATTTCATCGTATTTGGAGTGCGTTTGATACCTTAACGGATAACTATAGCGGTAGCCGGTCAAATTTGTCGAACGTTTTTCATAACATAAAACTGATGCCGCCCGTTTTTCCTTTCTTCTAAATGCCTAGCCTCTCTACACACTACACAGACCCCTCGCGCGTGCTCGAAACCTTCCCCTAACCTGAATCGCCGAATCATGACCGATGGATCCGATTCAACCCCGAAATACCCCAAGCATCTTCGGTTTCTTCATCGGACACCCCTAAATTTTTTTTCTCGACCGCCCGATCTAAATCGGACGGTTCGGTGAGCCCCGAACCTCTTCCCATCCATCCCATCGCCCGCGCCGCCACCCACCTGGTCTCCCCCCGATCCACCTACCCAACCAGCGAGCCCGTGCACGAGTGCCCGTGCCCGAGCGCACGCAGCCGCAACGCGCAGCCAGCCCAGCCATGGATGGACGCGTCCAGCGACCACAGAGCAGCCAACCCAAGCTGCACGTGCCCGCGGTCTCATCTACTTCTCCTCGAGCCCGAAGCAGCAACGCCCCTGCCTCCTCGCGCCCGCGTCGAACCAAAGGAGCCTGAGCTCCATGCCCAAAGGCCGCCTCCTTCGACCGGCCTTGCCGGAGAAGCAGCTCCCACCGGTCAGCCGCCCCTCGATCCTCCCGTTCCTCCTTCCCTCCCATCTCTCTATCTCTTCTTCTTCTCTCTCTCTCTCCCTCACGATTTCCCGTCCTCTGTCTCTCTTTCTCTCACAAGACATCGCCGCCATGGCCTCTAGCTGGCAGCCCGCCTGCGCCAGGACCTTCCCCGCGACGCTCCTCTCGAGCCTCCCGTCATGCCTCTCCAACGTCGGGCCTCCTCCTCGCCTCGCCGCCGGCAACCAACCTCGTCAGAGTAGCCCGCTGGAGCGGCAGAAGTTCAGACGAGGAGGACGACGCCTCGACCGCTCACCTCGCCCTGGAACGCCGCGTCAGCTCAGCAAGGCGAGGAGCCTCCCCTGCCAATCTCGCACGCCCGTCGTTGTCTAGTTGCTGCAACCGTCGTTGCTTTGCTCGCCTTCCTTGTCGGCAAGCATCGCCAGAAATCCATGGCCAAAGCTCATGCTTTTCACTCTATGTTCAAGTGGTTCGGGTGACCTTTTGTTTCACAAGCACCTCACTAGCTGAGATGGTCATTCTAGTTAACCACCAGGTCTTGGGATCGAATCCTAGGGAGCCCAATGTTTTGCCTCTGCACGCATAGAATAACATGGTGCAGTTTCTTTTGCTGTTTAACAACATTAAAATTGTGTTTAGGGCAGAACAGTACCAAATTCGAAATTTGCATATGGGGATTTTCCGGAATTGTTATGTGTTGTCTCCGGCCTCATTTAAATTGCCTAGATAAGTAGTTTAACCATGCTTCACCTCTTGCCATGTTAACAACATGTAATATTAATGGGTAGCATAAACGGGAATGAACAAATAATTGTTGTGAAGTTTCGTCAATATGCAACTCGTTGCATATTGAGCTTCACTTAATGTGTAGTAATTGTTTGTTGCCATGCCATGACATGCCTCCTTAAACCGGACATGCATCATAATTAGTTGTGCATCATGTCATGATTATGCTTGTGTGTTTACCATGTGTTGTTTGCTTCTTCCCGGTTCACTTCTTCTCGCTAGAGTTTTGATAACTATTCGGAGTGTGAGGATTCGTTCGACTACGCTCGTTCGCCTACTTCACGGATTTCGTTCTTCTTCCAAGCGGGATTACAGGCAAGATGACCATTACCTTGGATATCAATACTATTTGCTAGTTGTCTCGTTTCTATCGCTATGACTCGCTACCTACCACTTGGTTGTCAAGCCTTCCAAAATGCCATGATAAACCTCTAACCCTTCACATCCTAGTAAACCGTTGTTTGGCTAAGTTACCACTTGCTCAACCCCTCTTATTTAATTAATGCATCTATACACTTGGTAAAGGGTGCAAGGCTCGACCTTTTGTCTAGTGTTTTGTTCCACTCTTGCCGCCTTAGTTTCCGACTACCGGTGTTATACAGGGGGGCCCAGTGCTGATGGTCTTGGTCCCAAACGGGCTGCCTGCGGGGCCGCCACGAGGAAACTCGAGGATTGGTTTAACCCGTAGCTAGTCCCATCCGTCATGTCCTGAGAACGAGATACGCGGCTCCTATCGGGGTGACGACACATCGGGCGGTCTTGCTGGATTTGTTTTACCTTTAACGAATGTCTTGTGCACCGGGATTCCGAGGACACTTCGGGTTATCCCGCGGTTGAGGTTTTCCACCGCAACTTGTGGTTAGTTTGTGATGGATGAGTTGGAGCACCCCTGCAGGGTTAAATATTTCTGAAAGTCGTGCCCGCAGTTATGTGGCAACTTGGAAAAAATTTGACACCCGGTTATAGAAAACTTCAAGTAAACTCAATTAAAATACACCAACCGTGTGCGTAATCGTGACCGTCTCTTCTTGTGAGGTTTGAACCAAGAAGAGAACACGGTGGGGTTATGATTGACTCGTAAGTATGTGTTCAGGATCACTTCTTGATCATTGCTAGCTCACGACCGTCATGCGTAGATCACTCTTCTTATTCTTGTACTAGTAAGTTAGCCAAATAAAATGCTTAGTGATGTTGCAACCTCATGATACGTCTCCGTCGTATCTACTTTTCCTCACACTTTTGCCCTTGTTTTCGACTCTAATTTGCATGATTTGAATGAAACTAACCTGTTGGGGAACGGAGCATGAATTTCAAAAATTTCCTACGCTCACGCAAGATCTATCCATGGAGATGCATCGCTACGAGAGGGGAGAGTGTGTCTACGTACCCTCATAGACCGTTAGCGGAAGCATCTCACAACGCGGTTGATGTAGTCGAACAATCCTTCGAGCTCCACCGATCGAGTACCGAACGTACGGCACCTCCGAGTTCTACACACGTGCAGCTCAGTGACGATCCTCGCCTTCTTGATCCAGCAAGATGTCGAGGAATTAGATGAGTTCCGTCAGCACGACGGCGTGGCGACGGTGACGGTGAAGTGATTCCGGCAGGGCTTCGCCTAAGCTCTCCGAAAATATGACCGAGGTGGAAAACGGAGATCGGGGCACCGCACACGGCTATGGGACAATTGTGTACTTTGGGGTGCCCCCTTGCCCCCGTATATAAAGGATGAGAGGGAGGAGGCCGGCCCCCTAGGGGTGCACCAAGTGTGGGGAGTCCTATTAGGACTCCTTAGTCCTAGTAGGATTCCACCTCCCATGCGGAGTAGGAAAGGGGGAAGGGAGAGGGAAAGGAAAGAGGGGGCTGCGCCCCCTCCCCTAGTCCAATTCGGTTTGGGCAAGGGGGGGCGCGTGCCTCCTCACGTGGCCTGCCTCTCCTTTTCCCGTATGGCCCAATAAGGCCCATTACTTCTCCCGGTGAATTCCCGTAACTCCCCGGTACTCCGAAAAATACCCGAATCAGTCGGAACCTTTCCGACGTCCGAATATAGCCTTCCAATATATGAATCTTTACCTCTCGACCATTTCGAGACTCCTCGTCATGTCCGTGATCTCATCCGGGACTCCGAACAAACTTCGGCCACCAATCACATAACTCATATAATACTAAATCGTCATCGAACCTTAAGTGTGCGGACCCTACGGGTTCGGGAATGATGTAGACATGATCGAGACGACTCTCCGGTAAATAACCAACAGCGGAACCTGGATGCTCATATTGGTTCCTACATATTCCACGAAGATCTTTATCGGTGAACCTCATATGTCAACATACGTTGTTCCCTTTGTCTGGCGGTATGTTACTTGCCCGAGATTCGATCGTCGGTATCCAATACCTAGTTCAATCTCGTTACCGGCAAGTCTCTTTACTCGTTCCGTAATACATCATATTGCAACTAACTCTTTAGTCACGGTGCTTGCAAGGCTTCTGTGATGCTGTATTACCGAGAGGGCCCAGAGATACCTCTCCGATAGTCGGAGTGACAAATCCCAATCTCGATCCATGCCAACTCAACAAACACTTTCGGAGATACCTGTAGTGCACCTTTATAATCACCCAGTAACGTTGTGACGTTTGATACACCCAAAGTATTCCTACGGTATCCGGGAGTTGCATGATCTCATGGTCAGAGGAACGTGTATTTGACATAGTGAAAGCAATAGCAATAAACTGAACGATCATTTGCTATGCTAACGGTTGGGTCATGTCCATCACATCATTCTCCTAATGATGTGATCCCGTTATCAAATGACAACTCATGTCCATGGTCAGGAAACCTTGACCATCTTTTGATCAATGAGCTAGTCTAGTAGAGGCATACTAGGGACATAGTATTTGTCTATTATCCACACATGTATTTAGTTTCCGGTCAATACAATTCTAGCATGAATAATAAACCATTATCATGAACGGAGAAATATGATAATAATAATAAACACTTTATTAATTGCCTCTAGGGCATATTTCCAACAGTCTCCCACTTGCACTAGAGTCAATTACATTGTAATGAATCTAACACCCATCGCATTCTGGTACTGATCATGTTTTGCTCGTGGAAGAGGTTTAGTCAACGGGTCTGCCACATTCAGATCCGTGTGTACTTTGCAAATCTCTATGTCTCCATCCTTAATCAAATTCCGAATGGAGTTGAAGCGACGCTTTATATGCTTGGTTCTCTTGTGAAACCTGGGCTCCTTTGCTATAGCAATTGCTCCAGTGTTGTCACATAAGATAGTCATTGGACCCGATGCACTAGGTATGACACCCAGATCGGATATGAACTCCTTCATCCAGACTCCTTCATGTGCTGCTTCGGAAGCAGCTATGTATTCCGCCTCACATGTAGATCCCGCCACGACGCTCTGCTTGGAACTGCACCAACTGACCGCTCCACCATTAAGAATAAATACGTATCCAGATTGTGACTTAGAGTCATCTGGATCTGTGTCAAAGCTAGCATCGACGTAACCCTTTACGACGAGCTCTTTGTCACCTCCATAAACGAGAAACATGTCCTTGGTCCTTTTCAGGTACTTCAGGATATTCTTGACCGCTGTCCAGTGATCTACTCTTGGATCACTTTGGTACCTTCCCACCAAGCTAATAGCGAGGCACACATCAGGTCTGGTACACAGCATGGCATACATAATAGAGCCTATGGCTGAGGCATAGGGGATGGCACTCATCTTCTCTTTGTCTTCTGCCGTGGTCGGGCTTTGAGTCTTACTCAATCTCACACCTTGCAATACAGGCAAGAACCCTTTCTTTGACTGATCCATTTTGAACTTCTTCAAAATCTTGTCAAGGTATGTGCTTTGTGAAAGTCCAATGAGGCGTCTTGATCTATCTCTATAGATCTTGATGCCTAATATGTAAGCAACTTCTCCGAGATCCTTCATTGAAAAACTTTTGTTCAAATAACCCTTTATACTTTTCAGAAATTCTATGTCATTTCCCATCAATAATATGTCATCCACGTATAATATGAGAAATGCCACAGAGCTCCCACTCACTTTCTTGTAAATACAAGCTTCTCCATAAGTTTGTCTAAACCCAAACGCTTTGATCACTTCATCAAAGCAAGTATTCCAGCTCCGAGATGCTTGCACCAGTCCATAGATGGATCGCTGGAGCTTGCATACTTTGTTAGCACCTTTAGGATCGACAAAACCTTCCGGTTGCATCATATACAATTCTTCCTTAAGGAATCCATTAAGGAATGCCGTTTTGACGTCCATTTGCCAGATTTCATAATCATAAAACGCGGCAATTGCTAACATAATTCTGACAGACTTTAGCATCGCTACAGGTGAGAAAGTCTCATCGTAGTCAACTCCTTGAACTTGTCGATAACCTTTAGCAACAAGTCGTGCTTTATAGACGGTGACATTACCATCAGCGTCCGTCTTCTTCTTAAAGATCCATTTATTTTCAATAGCTCGCCGTTCATCGGGCAAGTCTACCAAAGTCCATACTTTGTTCTCATACATGGATCCAATCTCGGATTTCATGGCCTCAAGCCATTTGTCGGAATCCGGGCTTGCCATCGCTTCTTCATAGTTCGAAGGCTCATCGTTGTCTAGCAACATGACCTCCAAGACTGGATTTCCGTACCACTCTGGTGCGGAACGTGTCCTGGTTGACCTTCGAAGTTCAGTAACAACTTGATCCGAAGTTTCATGATCATCATCATCAACTTCTTCTCTGGTCTGTGTCGATGTCACAGAAATTTCTTTCTATGGCGTACTACTATCCAGAGGAGGTACAATTACCTCATCAAGTTCTACTTTCCTCCCACTCACTTCTTTCGAGAGAAACTCCTTCTCTAGAAAGGATCCATTCTTAGCAACGAATACTTTGCCTTCGGATCTGTGGTAGAAGGTGTACCCAACGGTCTCCTTTGGGTATCCTATGAAGACGCACTTATCCGCTTTGGGTTCGAGCTTATCTGGCTGAAGCCTTTTGACATAAGCATCGCATCCCCAAACTTTCAGAAACGACAGCTTAGGTTTCTTACCAAACCACAGTTCATACGATGTCGTCTCAATGGATTTAGACGGTGCCCTGTTTAAAGTGAATGCAACTGTCTCTAATGCATAACCCCAAAATGATAGTGGCAAATCGGTAAGAGACATCATAGAATGCACCATATCTAATAGAGTACGATTACGACGTTCGGACACACCATTACGCTGTGGTGTTCCAGGTGGCGTGAGTTGTGAAACATTTCCACATTGTTTTAAGTGATTGCCAAACTCGTAACTCAAATATTCTCCTCCACGATCAGATCGTAAGAACTTTATTTTCTTGTTACGATGGTTCTCTACTTCACTCTGAAATTCTTTGAACTTTTCAAATGTTTCAGATTTATGCTTCATCAAGTAGACATAGCCATATCTACTCAAATCATCTGTGAACGTGAGAACATAACGATATCCACCGCGCGCCTCAACACTCATCGGACCGCATACATCGGTATGTATTATTTCCAACAAGTCTGTTGCTCGCTCCATTGTTCCGGAGAACGGAGTCTTAGTCATCTTGCCCATGAGGCATGGTTCGCACGTCTCAAATGATTCATAATCAAGTGATTCCAAAAGTCCATCTGTATGGAGTTTCTTCATGCGTTTTACACCAATATGACCTAAGCGGCAGTGCCACAAATATGTGGTACTATCATTATCAATTTTGCATCTTTTGGCATCAATATTATGGATGTGTGTATCACCACGATCGAGATTCAACAAGAATAAACCATTCACAAGCGGTGCATGACCATAAAAGATATTATTCATCAAAATAGAACAACTTTTATTCTCTGATTTAAATGAATAACCGTCTCGCAATAAACAAGATCCAGATATAATGTTCATGCTCAACGCAGGCACCAAATAACAATTATTTAGGTTCATCACTAATCCCGAGGGTAGATGTAGAGGTAGCGTGCCGACGGCGATAACTTCAACTCTTGAACCGTTCCCGACGCGCATCGTCACCTCGTCCTTAGCCAATCTTCGTTTATTCCGTAGCTCCTGTTTCGAGTTACAAATATGAGCAACCGAACCAGTATCAAATACCCAGGTGCTACTACGAGTATTGGTAAGGTACACATCAATAACATGTATATCAAATATACCTTTGTTGATGTTGCCAGCCTTCTTATCTGTCAGGTACTTGGGGCAGTTCCGCTTCCAGTGACCAGTCCCCTTGCAGTAGAAACACTCAGTCTCGGGTTTGGGTACAGACTTGGGTTTCTTCGTGGGAGCAGCAACTGATTTGCCGTTCTTCTTGAAGTTCCCCTTATTTCCCTTGCCCTTCTTGAAACTAGTGCTCTTCTTTACCATCAACACTTGATGCTCCTTCTTGACTTCTATCTCCGCAGCTTTGAGCATAGCGAAGAGCTCGGAAATAGACTTTTCCATTCTTTGCATATTATAGTTCATCACAAAGCCCTTATAGCTTGGTGGCAGTGATTGGAGAATTATGTCAATAACCGAATCATCTGGAAGATTAACTCCCAACTGAGTCAAGCGGTTATGCAACCCAGACATCTTGAGTATATGCTCACTGACAGAACTATTCTCCTCCATCTTACAGCTAAAGAACTTGTCGGAGACATCATATCTCTCGACCCGGGCATGAGCTTGAAATACAAGTTTCAGCTCTTGGAACATCTCATATGCTCCGTGATGCTCAAAACGTCTTTGGAGCCCCGGTTCTAAGCCGTAAAGCATGGCAGACTGAACTATCGAGTAGTCATCAACACGTGTCTGCCAGGCGTTCATAACGTCGACAGACAAGGGAGGGGGTGCGACACCTAGCGGTGCATCAAGGACATAAGCCTTCTGTGCAGCAATGAGGATGATCCTCAGATTACGGACCCAGTCCGCATAGTTGCTTCCATCATCTTTCAACTTAGCTTTCTCTAGGAACGCATTAAAATTCAGTGGAACTACAGCGCGGGTCATTGATCTACAATTGCAAAGATTATTTAGACTATGTTCATGATAATTGAAGTTCAATTAATCAAATTATTTAAGAACTCCCACTTAGATTAACATCCCTCAAGTTGTCTAAGTGTAACATGATCCACATCAACTAAGCCACGTCCGATCATCACGTGAGGTGGATTAGTTATCAATGGTGAACATCTTTCATGTTGATCATATCTACTATATGACTCATGTTCGACCTTTCGGTCTCTTGTGTTCTGAGGCCATATCTGTATATGCTAGGCTCGTCAAGTTTAACCCAAGTATTCTGCGTGTGTAAAACTGGCTTACACCCGTTGTATGCGAACGAAAGATTCCATCACACCCGATCATCACGTGGTGCTTAGAAGCGTCGAACCTTCGCAACGGTGCATACTAGGGGAGAACACTTATCTTGAAATTTAGTGAAGGGGTCATCTTATAATGCTACCGTCGTCCTAAGCAAAATAAGATGCATAAAAGGATTAACATCACATGCAATTCAATATATGTGACATGATATGGCCTTCATCGTCTTGTGCTTTTGATCTCCATCAGCCAAGCACCGTCATGATCTCCATTGTCACCGGATTGACACCATGATCTCCATCGTAGCGTCGTGACACCTTGATCTCCATCGCAGCGTCGTGGTCATCTCGCCGGCTATTGCTACTACTACTACTGCTAACTCATAGCGGTAAAGAAAAGCAATTACATAGCGTTGGCATTGCATACAATAAAGAGACAACCATAAGGCTCCTGCCGGTTGTCTGATAACTTACAAAACATGATCATCTCATACAACAACTTATATCACATCATGTCTTGACCATATCACATCACCAGCATACCCTGCAAAAACAAGTTAGACGTCCTCTACTTTGTTGTTGCAAGTTTTACGTGGCTGCTACGGGTTTGCAAGAACCGTTCTTACCTACGCAAAACCACAACGTGGTGTAGTGATTGATTTTTCATCTTCTAAAAGAACCCTCTTTATTGAAACCGATTCAACTAAAGTGAGAGAGACAGACACCCGCCTGTCACCTTTATGCAACGAGTGCACTTAGCGGTGAAACCTGTCTCGCGTAAGCGTACGCGTAATGTCGGTCCGGGCCGCTTCATCTCACAATACCGCCGAATCAAGTATCAACTAGTAACGGCAAGCAATATGTATACACCCACGCCCACAACTCACTTGTGTTCTACTCGTGCAAATCACATCTACGCATAGACCTGGCTCTGATACCACTGTTGGGGAACGGAGCATGAATTTCAAAAATTTCCTACGCTCACGCAAGATCTATCCATGGAGATGCATCGCTACGAGAGGGGAGAGTGTGTCTACGTACCCTCGTAGACCGTTAGCGGAAGCGTCTCACAACGCGGTTGATGTAGTCGAACAATCCTTCGAGCTCCACCGATCGAGTACCGAACGTACGGCACCTCCGAGTTCTACACACGTGCAGCTCGGTGACGATCCTCGCCTTCTTGATCCAGCAAGATGTCGAGGAAGTAGATGAGTTCCGTCAGCACGACGGCGTGGCGACGGTGACGGTGAAGTGATTCCGGCAGGGCTTCGCCTAAGCTCTCCGAAAATATGACCGAGGTGGAAAACGGAGATCGGGGCACCGCACACGGCTATGGGACAATTGTGTACTTTGGGGTGCCCCCTTGCCCCCGTATATAAAGGATGAGAGGGAGGAGGCCGGCCCCCTAGGGGTGCACCAAGTGTGGGGAGTCCTATTAGGACTCCTTAGTCCTAGTAGGATTCCACCTCCCATGCGGAGTAGGAAAGGGGGAAGGGAGAGGGAAAGGAAAGAGGGGGCTGCGCCCCCTCCCCTAGTCCAATTCGGTTTGGGCAAGGGGGGGCGCGTGCCTCCTCACGTGGCCTGCCTCTCCTTTTCCCGTATGGCCCAATAAGGCCCATTACTTCTCCCGGTGAATTCCCGTAACTCCCCGGTACTCCGAAAAATACCCGAATCAGTCGGAACCTTTCCGACGTCCGAATATAGCCTTCCAATATATGAATCTTTACCTCTCGACCATTTCGAGACTCCTCGTCATGTCCGTGATCTCATCCGGGACTCCGAACAAACTTCGGCCACCAATCACATAACTCATATAATACTAAATCGTCATCGAACCTTAAGTGTGCGGACCCTACGGGTTCGGGAATGATGTAGACATGATCGAGACGACTCTCCGGTAAATAACCAACAGCGGAACCTGGATGCTCATATTGGTTCCTACATATTCCACGAAGATCTTTATCGGTGAACCTCATATGTCAACATACGTTGTTCCCTTTGTCTGGCGGTATGTTACTTGCCCGAGATTCGATCGTCGGTATCCAATACCTAGTTCAATCTCGTTACCGGCAAGTCTCTTTACTCGTTCCGTAATACATCATATTGCAACTAACTCTTTAGTCACGGTGCTTGCAAGGCTTCTGTGATGCTGTATTACCGAGAGGGCCCAGAGATACCTCTCCGATAGTCGGAGTGACAAATCCCAATCTCGATCCATGCCAACTCAACAAACACTTTCGGAGATACCTGTAGTGCACCTTTATAATCACCCAGTAACGTTGTGACGTTTGATACACCCAAAGTATTCCTACGGTATCCGGGAGTTGCATGATCTCATGGTCAGAGGAACGTGTATTTGACATAGTGAAAGCAATAGCAATAAACTGAACGATCATTTGCTATGCTAACGGTTGGGTCATGTCCATCACATCATTCTCCTAATGATGTGATCCCGTTATCAAATGACAACTCATGTCCATGGTCAGGAAACCTTGACCATCTTTTGATCAACGAGCTAGTCTAGTAGAGGCATACTAGGGACATAGTATTTGTCTATTATCCACACATGTATTTAGTTTCCGGTCAATACAATTCTAGCATGAATAATAAACCATTATCATGAACGGAGAACTATGATAATAATAAACACTTTATTAATTGCCTCTAGGGCATATTTCCAACATAACCCGGACTGACGCTGTTTTCAGCAGAACTACCATGGTGTTGTTTTTGTGCGGAAATAAAAGTTCTCGGAACTGGACAAAAGTTTTTGGAGATTTATTTTACAATAAATAAAAAATATTGGAGCCAAGAACCACCAGAGGGGGGCCCTACCTGGGCACAAGACACCAGGGCGAGCCAGCCTCCGCCCCCCCCCCCCCCCCCCCGGCGCTCCCTGGTGGGTTGTGCCCACCTCGTGGCCCCACTGACCCTAATTCCGACGCTATAAAATCCTATTTTTGGACAAAAAAATCAGAGAGAAAGTTTCATCGTGTTTTACGATACGAAGCCGTCGCCACCTACTGTTCTTCATCGGAGGCCGGATCTGGAGCCTGTTTGGGGCTCCGGAGAGGGGAATCTTCGGTCTTCGTCATCATCAACCCTTCTCCATCGCCAATTCCATGATGCTCCCCACCGGGAGTGAGTAATTCCTTCGTAGGCTTGCTAGTCGGTGAGGAGTTGGATGAGATTCATCATGTAATCGAGTTAGTTTTGTTAGGGCTTGATCCCTAGTATCCACTATGTTCTGAGATTGATGTTGCTATGACTTTGCCATGCTTAATGCTTGTCACTAGGGCCCGAGTGCCATGATTTCAGATCTGAACCGTTTATGTTATCACCATTATATCTATGTTCTTGATCCGATCTTGCTAGTCATATGCACCTATTACGTGTTCTGATCCGCAAACCCCGTGACAATAGTCAGGATACTTTCCGGTGATGACCATAGTTTGAGGAGTTCATGTATTCACCGTGTGTTAATGCTTTCTTCCGGTTCTCTATTAAAAGGAAGCCTTAATATCCCTTAATTTCCTTATGGATCCCGCTGCCACGGGAGGGTAGGACAAAAGATGTCATGCAAGTTCTTTTCCATAAGCACGTATGACTATTTATGGAATACATGCCTACATTACATTTATGAACTGGAGCTAGTTCTGTGTCGCCCTAGGTTATGACTGTTATATGATGAATATCATCCAACGAGTTCACCGATCCAGTGCCTACGAGCTTTTCACATATTGTTCTTGCTAAGTTACTATTGCTACTGCTACTGTTCCAACTGCTATAAAACTATTGCTATCACTGTTACCGTTACGGTTACTGTTACTACTGCTATCCAAACTATCATACTATTGTGCTACTAATCACTCTGTTGCAGATATTTAATCTCTAGGTGTAGTTGAATTGACAACTCAGCTGCTAATACTCTCAAATATTTTTTGGTTCCCCTTGTGTCGAATCTATAAATTTGGGTTGAATACTCTACCCTCAAAAACTGTTGCGATCCCCTATACTTGTGGGTTATCAAGACCTTTTTCTGGCACCGTTGCCGGGGAGCATAGCTATATTTGTTGGGTCACTTGGGATTTATATCAATTGATCACTATGAAGAATCTGAAGGATCCAAAGACTAAGATTCTTCCCTCTAAGACGAGGGGAGGTAAGGAACTGTCATCTAGCTCTGCACTTGATTCACCTTCTGTTATGAGTAAGTTTGCAACACCACCACATGCTAGTGATCCTGATATGTCGCAAGTTATTGATGATGCTACTTCTGCTATGAATGATGCTTATGATGATGCTAGTACCATGCTTGATGATAATGTGCCACTAGGTGAATTTCTTGATGAACAAATTGCTAGAGCTAAAGAGAATGAAATTACTGAAACTGATGAGATTTCTGAAACTGATGAAGCCTTTCAAACTGATGACTATGAAACACCTACTAGACCTGGCTCTCCTAGATTTGAAATGCCTAAGATACCTGAAGGTTATGTTATGGATGAGGAGGTAACTAGAGAAATTCTTTCTTGTAAGGATAGAAACAATCTTAAGAAATTGCTACGCAAGTATAAGGAAAAGACTTTGAATGCTAGAATGAAATGTGATCCTAAGTTTGCTACTTCACCTATCTTTGTTACCGATAAGGATTATGAATTATCTGTCGACCCAGAGTTAATTACTTTAGTTGAATCTGATCCTTTCCATGGCTATGAAACTGAAACTGTAGTGGCACATCTTACTAAGCTGAATGATATAGCCACCCTCTTTGCTCATGATGAGAAGATTCGCTACTACTATATTCTTAAGTTATTTCCATTCTCATTAAAGGGTGACGCTAAGACATGGTACAATACTCTTGCTCCTGGTTGTGTGCGTAGTCCCCAGGATATGATTTACTACTTCTCTGAAAAATATTTTCCTGCTCATAAGAAACAAGCTGCCTTACAGAAAATATTTAACTTTGTGCAAATTGAAGAAGAGAGTCTCCCACAAGCTTGGGGGAGGCTTCTTGAATTGCTTAATGCTTTGCCTGATCATCCTCTCAAGAAAAATGAAATACTTGATATCTTCTATAATGGACTAACTGAAGCTTCTAGGGACTTCCTAGATAGTTGTGCTGGTTGTGTTTTCAGGGAACGAACTGTTGAACAAGCTGAGGATTTATTGAATAATATATTGAAGAATTATGATGATTGGGCTCTTCCTGAACCACCACTTAAAATCCGAAGAAGAGGGGTATCTTATTTCTCAGTCCTGAAGATATGCAAGAGGCAAAGAAATCTATGAAGGAAAAAGGTATTAAAGCTGGGGATGTTAAGAATTTACCACCTATTGAAGAAATACATGGCCTTGACACATCACCACCTCCACAGGTGGTAGAGGTAAATTCTTTATTAAAGTTTGATAAAAGTGATATCCCTCACAATAAACATCCTAGTCAATGCTTATATGAGTTTGACAACTATATTATGAAGCAAGATCATTTCAATGCACATGTTCTGAAACAATTGAAATATAATTCTGATATGATTGCTCGCTTGAGTGACTTGCTATTTAGAATCAGTAATGATGTTAGAGGTGTAGGAAAGCATGCCTCTATGGTTCAAACTCAATTAGAACAAGTTGCTAAATCTCAAAAAGAATTGCTTGATGAAATGGATAATAATATGAATGATTTTGCTGCTAGAGTAGTAACTAGAGGAGGTAGAATGACCCAAGCACCACTTTATCCTGAAGGTCATCCTAAAATAATTGAACAAGACTCTCAGAGAATTAATACTGATGCACCTAGTACTTCTAAAAAGAAAAAGAAAAAGAAAAATGATAGGACTTTGCATACCTCTAGTGAACCCGAGATACAAAAACCTCCTAATAATAATGATGTCTCTATTTTCGATGCTGAAACTCAATCTGGTAATGAACATTCACCTAGTGATAATGAAAATGATAATGATGATGTTCATGAAGATGCTCAACCTAACAATGATAAAGAACCAGATAATGATGTTGAAATAGAGCATGTTGCTGATCTTGATAACCCACAACCTAAAAACAAATGTTATGATAAAAGAGACTTTGTGGCTAGAAAACATGGTAAAGAAAGAGAGCCATGGGTTCAGAAACCCATGCCCTTCCCACCTAAACCATCTAAGAAAAAGGATGATGAAGAATTTGAACGCTTTGCTGAAATGATTAGGCCAGTCTTTTTGCGTACCCGCTTAACTGATATCCTAAAGATGGCCCCTTATGCAAAATACATGAAAGACATCATCACTAATAAAAGAAAGATACCTGAAGCTGAAATCTCCACCATGCTTGCTAATTATTCTTTTAAAGATGGAGTACCTAAAAAACTTGGAGACCCTGAAATACCAACTATACCTTGCTCCATTAAAAGAAATTATGTCAAAACTGCTTTGTGTGACTTGGGAGCCAGTGTTAGTGTTATGCCTTTCTCCTTATATAAAAGACTTTATTTGAATAAACTCACACCTACTAAAATATCATTGCAAATGGCTAACAAATCAACGGCCATACCTATCGGTATTTGTGAGGATGTGCCCGTTGTTGTTGCAAATGTTACTATCTTAAAGGACTTTCTTATTCTTGAGATGCCCGAGGACGACAACATGTCGATTATCCTTGGTAGACCCTTTTTGAATACTGCGGGGGCTGTTATTGATTGCAATAAAAGCAAAGTCACTTTTCATATCAATGGTAATGAGCACACGGTGCACTTTCCAAAGAAACAATTCCAAGTGAATGGTATAAATGTTATTGAAGAATCTCCGACACTCACTATTGGAAGTTTTCAATTACCTCTACCTACTGCCAAAAAAAATATGATATACTTATTGTTGGGGACATGCACATCCCCATTGAGGTAACTTAGTGTTTTACGAAAGTTCTTTGGTTTCATGCTAATCGGAAGTGGTTGTTAATAAGACTTGATCAACCTTATTAATGGATCATTTTTGAGAGGTGTGAAGTCGATGAATCTAGTAAGCACAACTCTCTGCTTCCACCTTTTATTTTCTATTTTACCTAGTCAAATAAAATAAAATGCCATGTTTATCCTATTTTCTGTTTTCACCGTGTAATAAAAAATGACCCAAAAATAAAAGCTCTCAGAATGTTCTGAAAATTTGATATGATTTTTTCTGAATATTTCTGAATTTCTGGTGCAAATAATACTAGAGGGGGGTGCACCTGGTGCCCACAAGACACCAGGGCGTGCCAGCACCCCCAGGCACGCCCTGGTGGGTTGTGGCCCCCATGTGGGCCCCCTCACTTATTCCTTTAGCCCATGCCACCCCCTACCTCCAGAAAAAATCACCATAGCTTCTATTCCCATGTTCTTGCTCTCAAACCCGCGGATTTCGATCTCTTTGCTCGAAGCTCCGTTTCCGAAACTGTTTGGAGGGATTGCTACTTGGTATGTGACTCCTCCATTGCTCCAATTAGTTTTTGATTTATAGGGTTATCTTTAGAGTAATTAGCTACTCTTGGTGTTGCTGTAGATGAGCTTGCATGTTGAATTCTTAGAGTTCTAAGTCTATGCATCCTTAGGAGTAGTTGCTATCAATTTCACGAAGTTTTGTTGACAAATTTTTTGTAGGCTAAAATTTTCAGAATTTTTATTATAGGAATAAGATGGATTTCTTTAGGAAGTTTTCCTCCAAGAAAAATGCCAAAGGAGTCATTGGGGAATCATCGGACAATGACCTCCACACTCCGAGAACGGTGGAGGTGCGGCCGTGCGAATGGCCGCATGATGCCTTCATGGAGGAGGCCGGGTTCCATCCAGAGTTTGCTCAATTTGTTGCAAATGCTGGGCTAACCGAGCTCCTCTTAGCTAAGTGTGACCAACACCACATCCTTACAAATTCCTTTGTGCAAAGTTTTCATTTTCTGAGGAAGAATAATCCTCCTGAAGTGTAGTTTAAGCTTTATGCTGAAACTCACAAGATACCGTTAACTGACTTTTGCGACATATGCTTGATCCCCTCTGATGGGGAATTAAGAGAACCTAGACCAGCGGAGTTTGAGGATTTTCTCCTCACTTTAACACTGGGGGAAGATAGAGGCTTGTCAAATGCTACTGCTACCAGTTTGCAGTTTCCTTCTGTGCACTACTTTGCTCTGTTCATCGCAAAGTGTTTAACCGCTAGGGAGAAGGTCGGCGTACTCAGTGCCCCCGATTTGCTATTTTACGCCGTGCACTGTATAATGATCACACCTTTAGCATGGGGGCTATTATTGCACGTCGCTTACACCTTAACAGGACTAAGGGAAAGATACATGGTGGTATTTATGCTACTCGCTTATCGAGACACTTTAATGTTCAGATTCGCCCACATGATTATCTCTTGTCCCAAGTTTATCAGATCACAAGGCGTTGCAAGATCACCAATTTATTGAGGCAATTGATTCTTTCCATAACATTCGTTACAACTTAGTATTCAGCGTCGAAATCCATGATGTTATTTCGTTGCCTGCACCTGCTCTGTTTGATTCTATTGCCAGGAACGGATACAGGATCATGCCAGATGACATTATAGCCTACCGGAACAACCTAGCAGCTGTTGAGGAGGAACCCCAGGGGTGGGACGCTCAGGTGCCGCCTCCACCTCACTTCAACTTGGGACCGAATGGCTACTACGGATGGTGATTACCAAGCTAGGCCAAAAGCCTAAGCTTGGGGGAGTACGTATTTTCACCGACATTACATTCATGTTCACACATTTCATTCCAGTTGTCGGTGTTCATACTTTTTCATTGTAATATCCATGCTAGATTTGTTTTCTCGCTTTCTTCTTGTGTGTTTGAAAAACTTTGAGAAAATTCAAAAATATTTCCTAATTATTTTCAGTTTTTCTTTCTAGCTTAGTTTAATTGTAGTATCGAAAGAAAACCCAAAAAGATTTCTCGTTTCTTCTTATACTTGTTGGGAGCTCTCCCGTGTAAATAGTTTTTCTTGTATTTGTTTTTCCCTCTTTAATTTGCTTTCTTCAAGAAAAAACAAAAACTCCAAAAACATTTCAGTGTGTTTCTCTAAAATTCTTTTCCTTTTATTTGAGTCATACCAAGAAGAAGACCACGATGAAAATGTTGAGTGGCTCTCATATGCACTATTGTTATCTAACAAAGAGCCCATGTTACCTTGTCTTCTCCTCTTGAATAAAATGTTTGCAGATTCCATCTTAGTCCACGGCACTCTTGCACTATTATTATTCTCTTATCATTTGGCTGTGCAAGTGAAAGGCAATAATGACGATATTTTATGAAGTGGCCGTGGCAGAGAAAAGCGGGTATGAACTTAACTTGTTTTTGTTTCTGTAAATATGTTTAACCTAGTATCCTTGATTCGGCATATTATGATCAAACATGTTTGCAATGACCATTAGAGATTATAGTTGTCCATGCCATGCTTAAGTAGCTAGGAGTGGATAATGATTTATCTTGGATGTCAACATGCATTAAAATGGTTGTGATGTGGTATGATGATATGGTATCCTCCTCTGAATGTTTCAAGTGGCTTGACTTGGCACATGTTCACGCATGTAGTTGAATCAAAACCAACATAGCCTTCATGATATTTATGTTCATGGTGTCCATATTCTACTCATGCTAGTAGTCAATGTTTATTATATGTAATGCATGTTCATGACCTTTTTCGCTCTCTAGCTGGCCGCTTCTCAATCTATTTGCTAGCCTTCACCTGTACTAAGCGGGAATACTGCTTGTGCATCAAAATCCTTAAACCAAAGTTATTCCAGATGAGTCCACTATATCTACCTATATGCGGTATTACCTTGCCGTTTCAAGTAAATTTGCATGTGCCATCTCTAAAAATTCAAATGAACATCTGTTTTGTGTGCCTGGACCACTCATGGAGCGACAGGGGGCGGTCAGTATCTTCCATGTTAAGCGGGTTATTCTCATGATGAGTGTTTATTCACTCGTCCTTACACAAGAGGGGCGGTAATAGGGATTCCCAGTCCCGAAATCAAAAATTACAAATAATTAAACAAAACTCCCCCATGAATGTTGTTGGTATGGACGGTACCCGTGGATTCGGCTAGCCGTGGAGTGTGATTGTTGGTGGAGGGGGAGTAAACCTTTACTTTTACCGCTTGGGAACCGCCGCTAATGTGTTTAGCATGGAAGATATTGATAACCCTTGGTCGTAACGTTGACAAGAAGGGTGTACCTCCCAAAATTATACATATATCTATGTTTTAAGCTTTGAGCTCTGGCACCTCTGCAAATCCATGTTTCCCTCTGCGAAGGGACTATCTATTTACTTTTATGTTGAGTCATCACCTTCTCAAATAAGCGCCAGACCTGAGAGCACTATTGTCATCCTCATGCATTGTGTATAGTTAATATTGGGTGCAGCATGACTGGATCTTTTCTACCATGAATTACAATGTTTAGTCGTTGCTTGAACTTTGTAGGTGCTCTGCATTTATGTTTTGCGGTCTCAGAAAGGGCTAGCGAGATACCACTATTGTCATATTATATCACGATTGTTTTTGACAAAGTGTTGGCGCTTGAGATATTTTATTATTGCTCGCTAGTTGCTTATGTCATTGATATGAGTTAATATAATTTCCAATAGTTATTGCTGGCATGGTTAGTCATAATCTTTGCTGAAAACCTGGGTGCTACTTAAGCATATATATGTAAACAAGAACAAAAGAGTTCGTAAAAGTTTTTCTTTATCACTTTCAGTTTGTCAACTGAATTGCTTGAGGACAAGCAATAGGTTAATCTTGGGGGAGTTGATACATCTCCGTCGTATCTACTTTTCCTCACACTTTTGCCCTTGTTTTGGACTCTAATTTGCATGATTTTAATGAAACTAACCCGGACTGACGATGTTTTCAGCAGAACTACCATGGTGTTGTTTTTGTGCAGAAATAAAAGTTCTCGAAACTGGACGAAACTTTTTGGAGATTTATTTTACAATAAATAAATAAATACTGGAGCCAAGAACCACCGGAGGGGGGGCCCTGGCTGGGCACAAGACACCAGGGCGCCCCCCCCCCCCGGCGTGCCCTGGTGGGTTGTGCCCACCTCGTGACCCCACTGACCCTAATTCCGACGCTATAAAATCCTATTTTTGGAAAGAAAAAAACAGAGAGAAAGTTTCATCGCGTTTTACGATACGGAGCCGCCGCCACCTCCTGTTCTTCATCGGGAGGCCAGATCTGGAGCCCGTTTGGGGCTCCGGAGAGGGGAATCTTCGGTCTTCGTCATCATCAACCCTTCTCCATCGCCAATTCCATGATGCTCCCCACCGGGAGTGAGTAATTCCTCCGTAGGCTTGCTGGTCGGTGAGGAGTTGGATGAGATTCATCATGTAATCGAGTTAGTTTTGTTAGGGCTTGATCCCTAGTATCCACTATGTTCTGAGACTGATGTTGCTATGACTTTGCCATGCTTAATGCTTGTCACTAGGGCCCGAGTGCATTGATTTCATATCTGAACCGTTTATGTTATCACCATTATATCTATGTTCTTGATCTGATCTTGCTAGTCATATGCACCTATTACGTGTTCTGATCCGCAAACCCCGGAGTGACAATAGTCAGGATACTTTCCGGTGATGACCGTAGTTTGAGGAGTTCATGTATTCACCGTGTGTTAATGCTTTGTTCTGGATCTCTATTAAAAGGAAGCCTTAATATCCCTTAGTTTCCTTATGGACCCCGCTGCCACGGGAGGGTAGGAGAAAAGATGTCATGCAAGTTCTTTTCCATAAGCACGTATGACTATTTACGGAATACATGCCTACATTACATTTATGAACTGGAGCTAGTTCTGTGTCGCCCTAGGTTATGACTGTTATATCATGAATATCATCCAACGAGTTCACCGATCCAGTGCCTACGAGCTTTTCACATATTGTTCTTGCTAAGTTACTATTGCTACTGCTACTGTTCCAACTGCTACAAAACTATTGCTATCATTGTTACCGTTACCGTTACTGTTACTACTGCTATCCAAACTATCATACTACTGTGCTACTGATCACTCTGCTGCAGATATTTAATCTCCAGGTGTGGTTGAATTGAAAACTCAGCTGCTAATACTCTCAAATATTCTTTGGTTCCCCTTGTGTCGAATCTATAAATTTGGGTTGAATACTCTACCCTCAAAAACTGTTGCGATCCCCTATACTTGTGGGCAAGGAAAAAAATAGCGCGCTATACAAAATAGCGGCGTCCTTGAAAATATGCTATTAGCGTGCTATACCGTGCTATTAGCGAGACATTGTACATGTATCAATTTAGCGAGACGGTTCTCAATATGCTATAGCGTGCTATTAGCGACGCTATAGCGTGCTATTTTTTTCAATGCTTGTGGGTTATCAAGACCTTTTTCTGGCGCCGTTGCTGGGGAGCATAGCTATATTTGTTGAGTCGCTTGGGATTTATATCAATTGATCACTATGAAGAATCTGAAGGATCCAAAGACTAAGATTTTTCCCTCTAAGACGAGGGGAGGTAAGGAACTGCCATCTAGCTCTGCACTTGATTCACCTTCTGTTATGAGTAAGTTTGCAACACCACCACATGCTAGTGATCCTGATATGTCACAAGTTATTGATGATGCTACTTCTGCTATGAATGATGCTTATGATGATGCTAGTACCATGCTTGATGATAATGTGCCACTAGGTGAATTTCTTGATGAACAAATTGCTAGAGCTAAAGAGAATGAAATTACTGAAACTGATGAGATTGCTGAAACTGATGAAGCCTTTGAAACTGATGACTATGAAACACCTATTAGACGTGGCTCTCCTAGATTTGAAATGATTGTTTTGTATTGATGTATTGAGATATTTATGTTGTGGCATGTGGCGAGTGTAAGCCAACTCCATATACTCATCTTTTTTTACATGTATTGTGAAGATTTCCATTCTTGCGAAGCGACCCGAAATGCGCTTCTATCCTTACCAAGGCCCTCGAGCCATCGCGAGGATAGTACCGCATTTTAGGCATGACACGTATGTATTTCTTATTTGAGTCAATCGATAATCCCTAGATTATTTGGTTTGATCTAAAGTGTATCCCATTATCATATTGAACTGGGATTTATCAGGATTACCAAAAAAAATATTCATTGTTCCACACATAACCAGCATCGAGGGTTTTAAGAGGTTCCTCATGAGTAGCAAGTACAAATTATTTAGTGTTTCATGCCAGAAAATGTCCTTATAACCCACAAGTGTAGGGGGTCAGTTGTAGGCCTCCTTTGGTTTGGAGGAATTTCACAGGAATTCTATAGGATAGGATTCTTGTAGGAATTTTTCCTTTAGAGCCCTTTGGTTCGTAGGAATGCATTCTTGTTCCTACATAGGATTGGTTCCTATCCTCCACATTTCAAAGGAAAATAAAAAAGAGCCTAGACTCAATGGAAAAATTCCTATGATGTGAACCAAATAACATCTCTTTTCCTAATCCACTCATAGAATTTGAGATGCATGTTATCTCATTTCCTACAAGTTTCCTATTCCTATGATAATCCTATCCTATGAACCAAAGGAGGCCGTAGTCTTTTCAATAAGTAAGAGTGTGGAACCCAACAAGGAGCTAAAGGTAGAACCAATATTCTCTCAAGTTCTATCGACCACCAATACAACTCTACACACTTAACGTTTGCTTTACCTAGAACAAGAAATAAAACTACTTTCCAAGAATAGAAATAGAAATTTGCAAGATAATAAAAGTTAGTTGTTGTTTTAATAAAAGAACAATAAATAAAGGGTTTTGGAAAAGCAATAAATAAAAGGATTGTGCATAGGCAATTGAATATGACACGATAGTGATGCTCATCATACTTATGATGGAGAGGCCTAAGCTAACATATTATTCATACTTGGATCATATGTTTTTATGATTTGAACTCTAGCAAGCATCCGCAAATACTAAAGATTCACTAAGGTAAAATCGAACCATAGAATTGAGTTAAAAGTCCATTTTATCTCATATGCAACAACTCACGAACTCAGGTTTAGACTTCTATCACTCCCGCAAACCACTACAAGCAAATCATTAACATATTGCAACACCCTACACAGAGGATCCCACATGTTTACGCAAGACGGCGGGCACCATAGGACAGCAATGTAATAACGTACAACTTGTATTAATCATACCATACCACAATTAGCCCACGTGACAAAAAGAAACTACTCAGACACAATAGAGGTGCCACACATCATTGAATAATAATATATAGGATCAAGCACCATGTTTAAGTAGAGGTTACAGGGGGGTGAGAGAGAGTACACCACTGCACGGAGAGGGAGAAAGATGGTGATGATGGTGCTGAAGTTGTTGGAGATGATCGCCCTCTCAATGGTTCCACCGACGACGCTCCGGCGCCATCGGGAGAGAGGCCCCTTCCTTCTTCTTGCTTGTCCTTCCCCTATATGGAAGAAGGTTTCCCCCTCTAGTCTTGGCCTTCATGGCCCCCGGAGGGCGGGATACTCTCCGATATTGGATCTCTCCTCTGCTTTTTTCTCTAGGGTTTTCTCTCTGTTCTAGTATTGTTTTCTCGCCGAACACCGTTTCTTAAATAGCCGTAGATCCCTAAATCCGATCGAGCTGAAACTTTAACACATTTTTTCCTCATAATTTCCTTGCGCCCGAAGGAGATGTCAAAACGAGCTACGGTCTCTCCACAAATCTGCATGGCGTGGGTGGGGCCCCAGGTCACACGGTCTGAGCATGCGGGGCCCATGAGCATTTCCCTGCATTGATTCTTCCACCATAATTTCAGATATATTCCATAAAAATCCACGTAAATTCTCAGGTCATTCCGGCTCCGTGAAATTTTCACCTGAACCCCCCAAAACAATCAAAACACTGGCCTTTGGCACTGGTTAATAAGTTAGTCCAAATAGAAATAATATAAATTGTTGCCAAAAATATGTAAAAGTGGTATAATAATAGCATGAAACAATCAAAAATTATAGATACATCGAAGACGTATCAGTATCCAACGAGCATCCACGCAAGTTAAACTCCTCTTGACCCTCGTGTTGAAGCACTGTAGGCGAGGCGAGCAGTCTGCATTTGTAGCGAGCGCGGGTGGTTGTTGGGGCCAGACCGCTGGAAAGCGTGGCGGCGGTGGTGTGTTTGTACGTTGTGGGAGTTGTGACCGGGGGTCGGGGAAACGTGGCTGGAGCCAGGAACGCAACCTAGGTCTAGGTTTAGGTGCGTGATTTTGGGCTGGTTAGGCCTTCGAGGGTGTTTTTTATTGGCCATCTTTGTTTACTTTGGGTAATTTGGGTTATTGTGATACCATGGGTACAAACCCGAATTTCTCGAATACAATCCGGGTTTCCAAACTGCTGCCCAATTTAGTGCTTGGGTTTTTTGGGTTCGGGATACGGGTATCGGGTTTTATGCCCAGTGTGACCGGCAGGGGTGTTCTCCAGGACTTTAGCTAGGTTTAGTGCTTGTTCACCTTCTAGGTCCTGATTAAGACTTCACAACTTTGATCGTTGCATGACAACTATAATAATTCGGTTGCAGTTTACTATTGGCTTTGGCTGAGAGCATTAAAACATTATTCTGGTAGTTGCCTTAGCTTTAATAAAAGTTGGGACGGGGGAAACCCCCTTTGATTCAAAAAAATTCTACATGTCAATTTTTGAAAGAATGATCATTGTGCACTAGTGCAGAAAAGCCTAGCTATGGCGTGGCAAAAAGGGACCTGTTGGCATGGACACACGACGCCACCAATATGGCGCCACTGTTAAAATTTAGTGGTGGCGTTGGAGACGACGCCAGCAGTATTTTGAATACCTGCTGAAGTTGGATAGAGTTGCACGCCGGCACTGTCATATTTAGCTAATAAAAAAATACCAGCTTCACAAAAGATACTAAACATTTCAGTCACAAAAGATACCAAACATTTCATTCACAAAAGATACCAAATTCACAAAAGGAAAGTACCAATTACTTCTCACAATGTATATATCGATCTTCCCCTCTCTTGATCGACACTACCTAGCTAGTTTTTCCTAAGGACTTTCTTAAGATCACGAATCTTATTCCTATTCGTCTCCCCCTCCTTGATGTAATGCGCCTTCTCCGTCTTCAGTTGAGTCCTCTGGGCCTTCAGGACTTGTATCTCCTTATTGATCTCAGTTATCTCGAGGTTTAGCGCCGTGATCTGACCTTCGAGACTGAAAATCTTATCGTAGACAATAGCATTGTCATCGATAATTTTGTCCTTCTCTTTCATCAGGGAGTCATTCAACTCCTGCAGGGCCTTGAGGGTACTCTCACGTGACGCGATCAGCTCGTGACTGAGCACGTCCACGTCACCTGAAGACTGCACAACGACAGCTAGCGAAGACGGACCTCCTACGTATGCCTGCCAAGGGTTTCAAATCATGAACAATTAATTAGTGGTTAGATACACACACACACACACACACACACACACACACACACACACACACACACACACACACACACACACATATATATATATGGATGTTGCAATGCTAATGCATGTTTTTGTAACCTTAATTACATGCTTGGTGCTCACGTAGCATTTATCTCCAAAAAAAACCCGACCAATGATCAGAGGAGCCTACCCAGAGGCTAGAGTCGGCCATGCTATTTGGCTAAAGAATGAAAAGAGTGTTTAATGCATAAAGAATTAAATGAAGGAGCCTACCAAAATGGGAACAGGTTGTGTCATACATAATAAATTACTTAGGCTATGTTTGATAGAAACAGGTTGCATACATAATAAATTACTTAGGCTGTGTTTGATAGAAACATGTTGCATACATAATAAATTACTTAAGTTGTGTTTAATAAATGGAAAATTGAAAGTTTATGTCTTTTGGCAATGACTAATAGAGACCAAAAGTTTAAGCACTTATGTTTAATGTAGCCTTATATGGCACTCGACTATTGTAAAGAAGATGTAGTTATAAACTTATAGAATGGTATGGCATATATGGTAAACGTAAGCTATCTATGCATTAGAACAATAATAATAAGGCTCCAAGCACCAAATTTAACTATACATGAACAACATAAAAAATGAATGAGATATGCAGCGTAATGGGTTAGTGCTCTTATAAAAACTGCATCAATTGCGTTCTCATTAGGACCAACACAAAGGAGCGACCTACGGCTGATGTTTAAGAAGACGGTGTTCTGGTTTAGAACAATGGTTTTTACTAAGATTCAAACAACATGAAATCTACAACATGTACAACATGAAATCTACAACATGTACTAAGATTCAAACAGCAAAATACCCAATACCCAATACTCAACATCCAGAGGTAGCAATACCCAATACTAGTTCTTTCTAGCATTGTAGCATTCTAGTTTTTTCTTTGCATAAAAAAGCGGAGATAGCAAAATACCAGTGACGGAGACGCAGAGGTGCTCGGCGGCGAGGAGGGTCTGCGGGCGGCGTCGGGCGGGGCGGCATCGGGTCGGGCGGCGTTGGGCGGGGCGGCGACGGGTTGCGTCGGGCGCGGGGTCGGGCGGGGCGGCGACGGGCGGCATCGGACGGGGTGGCAACGGGCGGCGGCAGGGATTGAGAGGAGGACGAGAGAGTTGGGGCTCGAGAGAGTGGGAAGTAAGGCGCGGGACGGGGATTAGACAGATTAGTGCTGGCGTGGGCCTAATGGGCCTAATGTGCAACGCCAGCACTAATCGAATAGCTATGGCGTTTCAATTTAGCCAACCCCAACACTATTTAAAAATATTAGTGCTGGCGTTGGTGAGAAATGGCGCGCCACGAACAAGAGTTGTGGCTAGCCATTTCTGCACTAGTGGTGCTATGAAACTTAAAAGACTTGTTTTACATCATTTTCCTTAAGGTCGTCATTTATAGCTTTATTTTTTACCTCGATTTTCTTCCATGCTTTTATTTTAAATAGCTGTGGAGGACTTTTAGTGTACGATGAATCATATCCTCTAACTAATTTTTCATTAAACTTAAATGGCTGGGATTTATTTATGTCTGTTTTCTTTCAAAAGTGAGCAAGGTCCGCCACTTTTTGGAAGAAAAGAAAAACATTGGTGTTGGAGGAGTCAGATTTGTAACTATCACAGTCGGATGCCGGCGCCCTCATGGTTGAAAGTTGAGAGTTGGGACCCACATTATATCTAACTTAAGCATATTGAAGTTTGGGGAAACTTCATGTGTCCTCACCTACAGGACGATATTGGATAGCAAATCGACAGTACTGTTTCAACGGCATATATGATAGATATATACTTTCTCCGTTTTTAAATGTAATTTTTTTTAGACATTATACTATAAATTACATACGGATGTATATAGACGTATTTTAGAGTTTAGATTCATTCTTTTTTTCCGTACGTAGTCTTGAAATCTCTAAAAAGACGAACGAAGGTATTGTAATAGATTAGTACGCATATTTATTTATAACCACTCGCAGGTACTGACTGACGAAAGCAACTACGTAGACATTGCCAGGATCCTTCACGTCTTGGCCAAGAGAGATCTCTTCCGGAAACGACGAGCAAATGAAGCGGATCTGCGCATGCTCTCAAGTCCTGTGTATTCACACGCCGCGCCCACACGAAACACCTGGACAGCAGTCAAACCAGCTCAACTGTTGAACTCCAAGAGAAGACACTCTCCGGTCTTACAGGTCGGCCAGTGCCCCTCTGTCCACAGTCAACGCCTCGTCCACGCTGGGGCTGCCGTTATTTATTGGGTCCTCGTATTGTTTATACGTGTGGGCGTCAAGGGATCTCGTCACACGTCTCGTGTGGTATCTAAGAGAACCAGCCCACACGCCTACGTGTGGGCAAAACAGGTAATGCCCACACGTCCGGCCTCCTGCCTCGCGGTCCCGCCCACACGCTTACGTGTGAGTAAAACAGGTAACGCCCACACGCCCGCACGTCCGCGTGACAGTCATCACGCGCCCTCACCCCAAACCTGTTCGGACCCTCTTCCATGTTTGTTTAACTGTTGTCATGGTTGCTTAACTGCACTCGTCATGTCTGAACAACTGCAGTTGCCATCTCAGGTCAAGTGCAGTTGTCATTTATAGACAACTGCAGTTGTTGTCATGTATGGCCAACTGCAGCTACCATGACTTATCACTTGCAGTTGCCATGCCTGGTCTACTACAGTTGTCATGATTTGAAAACTTTAGGAGTTGCCACCTACTAACACTAGGCAGTTGTCATGTAACACTGGAAAGACAAGGCAAAATAATATCTTGGAGTTGCCATATGCTTCTAAGCACCCTAGCCAGTTGCCACAGAAACACTACAAAAAGACATGGCAAAATAATATATTCGGGTAAGAGAGAGAGTTACCATCTGCTTACAAACACACTCGGCAGTTGCCATGTACCACTGTAAAAAACATGGCAACTAACAGTTTGGGGTGTGAGAGAGGAGACGGGTGGCGATCGTGCGGGCGTGTAACAAGCGTGTGGACGAGCTGATAAACGCCCACACACCAACCCCTATGCGTGCGTGAAACAGGCGTGTGGGCGAACTGATAAACGCTCACACACCAGCCCTTCTACGTGCGTGAAACAGGCGTGTGGACGAACTGATAAACGCCCACACACCAGCCCCTTCCTACTTGGCATAAAAAACTGGCGAAAACTTGTCAAGATTCATGCAAACACGAATGGACGCCGATCATTGCGTGTGGACGAGTTGCAAAACGCCCACACGTGTGGGCGTTATCTTTTCCGTATTTATTTACATCGCGACAGCACTGCTGCCATGTGACTGAACACCACAACATAACTTGCTCCAACTCTCACAGACAACATTTTTATGCAGAAAACAAGCGACACGCGTAGATTAAATGCAAAATTCGTAATTACCCAGCACATATCCGGGTGGGGAAGCAGATCTTCTTGGAAGCCGGTTAATATTTTTAGTCCAGTTTGTTTCCCACAAGCAAGCATGCGCATGACCACACACACTTACAAAGCGTTCATCGCCAGCCGTTGTTCATCGCGATTCTATAATCACTTGTAATGGACACCGCCATTTTTACAATCGTCACAACTGCAGTTGATGCCCAGTAAACACATCCTTGGAGCTATCAAGACCGCGGCCCCTAGAACCAGGCCAAGCAGTTAGTCTCCAGCCTTTGGCATTCATCAAAAAGGAAAAAAGAGTCTTCAACCTTTGAGCCTAACTAATAGCTCCCTCGATCGATGTCTTCAGCCTTTGAACCTCAGCTAAGAGGGAAGAGTTCATCTCACATGCATCCTTCAAGATTTCGATTCTCCGGCCAACTTCAGTGCCGTACTGCGAATCCCGTGGGACACCTTGCAGAACAAGACTCTGGAGCATAGCCTGTCGGACAGAAAAAAAAATTCCAAAACACCAAAGGATGAGGAATGATTAGAAAATTCTGTGTCGCAGCAGCATAAGGAGTTCACGTTGTTGAGAACTCAAGGGGAAAAGTTACCTCGTGGTTCTGCTTCTGGGAGTAGCACCGGATGAGCAACTTGACCATCTTGTTGCGCACTTTGACGGAAGCACTGCTCCGGAAAATGAAACCGGACAGGTGATGCTTCGCTAGTGTGAACGACATGGAATCCCTCCGAGCAGCCTTGTCCAGGATACCAGATGTCCATGATTTGGCGTATGCCTCCAAGATTCTTTCGTCGTCCTACAAATGAAATTCATAAATATGAAAGGTCAAGCCATCACTTCTTATCAGACATCTAATAATTAGCACCAAAAAAAGCAATGAACCATGTGCTCTTTGCATAGTCTGTGTTGTGCAATGTGCAAGCCCTAGACGAGTTAAAAGTAAGTAATGAAAACGAATTCATAGTCCACCCTGTCACTACCAAAGATGCTATCCGGAAGAGAATCATAAAAGGAACCAATGAAACGATACCTCAAGAGGCTCCAAGTATCCTTTAACGTCACCAATGCATTTGTCTAGGGGAGGCAACAGTTCAAGCACATAAGCAGTAGACAATGCATTCCAGGCTGCCAGCCGAACCGTAGTCTCAACACTTCTATGCAAATAAATGGCCACTTGCCGACCAAAAATAACATCTCCATATGAGACGGCTGCGAATTGATCTACAACACTCTCGACAAAAGTAGTGTAGCTCTCATGAATTTTCTCCTTGAATCTGAGAATTTCATGAGTACTAATTACTTTTGCTTCTTCAACAGTGGCCACAGATCCTACAACCTCATCATTATTGGCAGAGTGAGATCTATAATATTTCTGGCATAACATGTCCAGATGCTGGCCATACAATTCTTGCAAAGCCTCAAAAATATCCTTGCTTCTATCTTCTTGAAGCAAGTCCATGTTAGTGCGGAGAGAGGCAGAAAGTGCATGCATTTTCCAAACCAAAGGAACATCAAGAGATGGAGCAGCTGAAACAGCTTCCAGACCCAATAAAAAGATAAGACCAGCTCTTGAAACGTCAGCGTCATCAGTGCAGCAGATTGAACTTAGAATCCAATGCACAGGAAGAGGCAGTCTCTGGTGTGCCCACTCTAGAGCTAACGTGCTGCTAGGTGGATTCACAACTTCTGTTAACTCCATTTCCTCTTGAATCGTCTCCAGTGTTTCTGGTACTTTTGGCTTATTTATGGCACTGTTATTTCTTGCATGTTTGTCTGGATTCTTCTTCTTGATGGCCAACCATCTGGATCTGAAATGTGAATTTAGCACGCTGCTAAAATGCTGATACTCATCTTCAGTTATGTCCCATTCAAAAGTTTTTGGTAATTTCATTTGAGAAGCCAGACAATGTATGGAAGATTTGAGACATTTCAGAACTGAAGGTTGGAAGAGGATATCAAAGGCTCTCTCCAACGTAGAGATCTGGCCAGGTCCTGCAATCAAAGATACACCAAGGACAGGACTGATTCTCTCTGAAGCGTTGGCGAATGGATTAGTCACATTATCCGAGTTTGCACCTTTACTGAGAGTAACAAGGCCTTCTGGCGCAGCAGAGACGATTTTTATCAACTCTAGGATCAACTGTGAATCCAGTTGTGCAAGTAGGCATTTCAGAGACCAAAATCCACCCCCGCATGTCCCCCAGCCAAACCCAACACCAGGAGCTAGTCCTCCTCTACCAAACATCTCTATATTCTTTAATACAGGCCACTGTGAGGAAATCATTGGCAACAGCGAAGTTAGAAAGTTCAACAAGTCATTATGCCATAAACTGGAAATGCCTTCTTGTAATATCTTGCCAGCTAGCCCTGCTTTAGATTCTTTGAGATGCTCAGAACTATTTGTTGTCGCTCTCTGGATCACTCTGTCAACAGAACAGGATAGCTGCACTAATCTTTGAAGGCAACTTATGGAAGATAGTGATGCATCGACATCACCCCAGCATCTCATATGACAAAGCCCCTGCACCAACGATACACCACAGGATGGCAGCTGCTCCTCATGCCCAAGAACTTCAGCGCACAAGAAGCTGAAAAACCCATTAGTGATTATCCCCAGGCCAATTTTGGGGACAAAGTCCGGTATCCAAGGCAAGCAGTAACTTCTACTATCAGGAGTGCCCTCTGGTGATATTCTTTCCAATGTCGAATTAAGCATGCCTAGTACAGAAGAAATCAACAAAACCAAGCAGCTTTGCTCCGGTGTATGTGTTGTATTCTCACTCTGCCCATTGATCAGTGCACACAGGTAGGGAATATCATTTAGATGTAACCAAGACAGCGCCAAATCTACCATTGGAACTACATGACTCCAAGACCATATCTCACCATAACTGCCAGGAACTCCCACATCTTGCTTGCCAAACTGCTCTACTGAATGAAGAAGCGGTAGCCTTTGTGCCAGAGCTCCTAATACAAGAAACGACTCTCTTGCAATTGAACTAAACTCAGAAAGAACATTGTGTTCACTTAGATTCTGAAACACTGGAGGGATGAGCCACAGGCATAGAACAGGAAAGAAATCTGTGAAGTGTGATATGCAAAATCCATAAGAAATACAGGTTCTCCAAAACCGCAGCTGCTCGACCATCATTGCTGAAATCAGCTTGCATTGTTCCTTTCCGGGTTTTATCCAATCCTTAAGGGTATAAGAGGGTAAGAACCAGTGCCACATTGCCTGCTGAAAAACTCCATTGTTCACAAAATTCAAGCATGTTTGTCTGTTGTATTTGGACAAAACCTAGCAAAAGGGACAAAAGACTTTAGATGATAACAAAGAGACCTTCTGTTTGAAAAATATAGAAGCTATAGTTAAAAAAGTGATTGTCGCCTTTTAGTATGAGCAATCTCAACTAAGAATAGCTTTTAATATGCTCATGGTGTTTATCACCAAATCTTAACAGCGGGACAGCCGTATAAATAAGCAACTCAAAGGAAGAGTAAAATCCACCAAATAGTTTGCATCAGTACATGCATTGTTGAAGGGGGTTTGAGTGATTGACATAAATTGCAAGGGAAATACTAACACAATACAATTCCTATGTAGTCAGATCTCTGAAGCTGCAATCAAAGAAAAGACCTCAAGATGAGATTGTTGGTTGTTAGTTGACACTAAAAAGTATCAACTCATTCAAGAATCAGTTATGACAAGTGACAAACGAGCCTTTAGTTTTGAGTTTTGATATCACTGATACAAGGTATAAAAATACTTGCATCCAACAGGACACCACTTTTGAGTTCAACTAACAATAGACAATTAAGCAACAAAACCGGAATAGATTACTGGGAGAAGCATAATTAGATCTAGTTATAGATCAATGGTAAGCAAGGATGATCAATAATGAAACACTAACACTACCAACAAGATGCAGTTTCAGGTGCTAACCAATATCAACATAAAAACATGATATGTCAATGTACGATGACAAATATCTATCATGTTACCCTATAATATGAGATTGCCTTAGCAGCAAAGATACCTTCAACAAAGTAACCCCTCTGATCATTGACGAGTGAATTTCCATTGATCCTTGGCTGTACAACAGCTTAACAACACATTGAACAAGCTTTGTACAATTCAAGATGGCATCAGCAGATTGAGGAGAGTGTCTGGCTAATGCCACGAGAATTGAAACGAGATAATCTTTTTGAATTTGAGGCGGGTCCATCTGAATCAACAAAGAGGTACAGCCTGAATTTAAGATTCTTAATCATGCCCACCGGTTTCCACAATAAAACTAAAAGATTGATAAAATCAAATAAAATAATGTGTTCAATTATCTGAAAAACAGAGCTTTGTAGCTTAGTAGTAGAAGTGCAATACAAAGTTATCTATATGAAAGAAACAATCCAGGCAGCACATGTATGCTTCAAAAATTGTTCGAAAAGGTAATATATGCTATTGGATGGCAGGAAACAATAATGTTCAGATGATTGAGTTAGTACTGTCGCACACCTACAACTGCCATGTGGCATACAGTTCTCAGAAATACGAAGGATGTTTACATTATTCAAAGGGTAAACAAGTTAATACTAGTGGAACAGGAGGTGCTGTGCTGGAGGCATATAATTGATACTTTAATAGAATATAGATAACAAGTACTACTATACAAGACTGAACAAACTTTGGAGAGGGGGGGGGGAGCACATTAAAATAATCCAAAAGCAGGCCTGTGACTAATAGACAACACAGTTCCGTGCAAATAATTTGGAGCCAATGGTTTTGTTATTCTGGTGAAATAAAAGAAGGCACAAAGCTCTATGTCTGGCCAAAAGTCTGTATGGTTGTAAAAGAAACACACTGGACAAGAGAAAAACTCAAAAGATAAAGATTGACCTCCAAAAGGGAGCAGATACGTGGTAGAATTCCCATTCTAATAAGACCAGCAGCAACATCCTGACCAGACACAATAACATCATCTTGAATGGTGTGTTTCTCGTCACTTTCTTCTTCTTCATCATCACCATAGTGTAGAAGTATATTGGATGGTTTTGTGTTGTATTTCCAAAAACCCCCTTCAAGAAAACCTCCATCCACATCAGGTTTGCTACGAAAAACAGGAGCTGTGCAGATATCTTCCATCTGATTTATTAATTTCTGCATGTGCGGGAGATCAACCATAGAAGACTCAAATTTGTAATAAAAAAAGGAATAGACAGTTAAGGGAGTTACCTCTGAAAAATCAAAATATGACTCATTCATGTCATAGCTCAACATAACATTAATAATTTTAGCGCAAGTCAAAACTACAGACTCATGGTTATCATCCAATGCCATCCTGCAAATGTCTCAGTTAGCGACAAGGTGGTAAAAAAAATAGAAAAAAAAAGATATATGGCATTGCAAGGTCTCAAATTGATGCCGTTTAACTTACAGAAATACCATGCAAAACATCTAGGTGTACATTTGCTAACTGCTGGTTGTGTTAGGTTCTTCTATGATTTCCAGGATTTGGTTGTGAGACTTAATATGATTGCAGTAGTTAACAACCTCGTAAAAATAATATACCAATAAAACGCCTAAGTGCAAACAGAAAATATTAAGGGGAAGGGAGGAGTATAAGAGCATCCGCACCCCAGCGCCTATAAATTAGACGCGCTATAGTGGACATTTCTGTCTTCTCTTTCCATTCACCTTTCTTAGCTCTTTAGCCACATCCCATATTACGCCATCTATAGGTGCTAAGGAGTCCAATACATATTCAAATATAAATCTGTTTAGCTTAACATTAGGTGCTATTGCTAAGCTTTTTAACCTTAGCTCCTACCCTCACATCCACTAGCACCAGCGTCAGCCAATTTCTATTTCTATTAGCATCTAGGGATGTGGATGCTCTGATAAGGTTAGGGGATCAATACATTAATATCATCTTGTAAATCACTGATAGTTTATCGATGAGATCACTTTAAACTATTACTAACACTTACTACTCTCTAATATGATAACTAAAAATACGATTGTTTGAAGCATGCATTTTCAGGCATAGATACAGCTATTCAAAATATCTTGAAGGAAACTAAGCATATCTCTGTGGTTCACGTTATGTTTGCTTGACTATACTTGATAGGATCGTGCAGTACATGTATGCTCAGTGGCTCTCCCCACTATAATGAACTAAAAAAAAAATTGTATGTCAACAATAAGCAAATCTAAAATGAAGTTATCAGCTCGGAAATAAGTACCTTAGAGAAAGAACCAACTCTGGTTCGGGGCCAAGGGCATAGGCCCAAACTGCTTGCCAGTCATAAGCTTTCTCAGCATAATTAGCTCCTTCCACATTATCTGCTAGATCCATTTTATGCAGGTTGTGCAATGCCCTATTCAGAACAGAAGCAAGAAGCTGCAGTGCTAGTACACGCTGCCCAGGAACCTACAGTTTGAACAGCAAAGCTGAATTACATTGTGTTTCTACATATTTTTGGGTCACGCTTCAAGAATTGAGGCAAAAACTATGAAGCACTTCTTCATAAGCTGAGATGTTCAATGACGCAGGGAGCACTAACTACCATCCCTACACACCCACCCCTCACAGGTGGTCTCAAGTAATCTGAATATGAGTTCTGTGACAACCCCTATCTTTTACTTGGTCTTTTTCATGTACTGATGATTAAAATTACCAATTTACTAGCAAGTGATTCTGGAGAAACAAATTTATGGAATAGCCTCACCAATCATCAGTCTAGCATGATAGCCAGTATGCCATTTCATGACAGATGCATGCAATCTAGTAAGTAGTAAAAGTTGAAGTTTAACAACCTATCCAATTGGATGTGGAATGCATGCAGATCTTGCAATTGTAAATTTAGCAAGAACTGCTTGGATAAAAGTTTATTAAAATATGTACTACGCAATCAATTGTGCATAACATGAACCCCGCAAAATTGAAGAAGAAGTCCATATATGTTCCGATGTTCATGTTGCTCGAATATGACACTGAATACAGCCAAACGCTAAGTATAGTTTGCCCATCAACCATCTGGTAGAGTTTATAAAACAAACCATGCTCCTGGTAAGTGCCAACGCCTCATTGATTGTGTAACCAACAGCTGCAGGATCTCCCTCTGTTCGTAGGAAGTCACGCTCAGCTACATTTTCTCCATGAGTCTTCTTGCCTACAAGCAGAAAAGGCAGACTGTGATGTCACCACAAGAAGCCAAACTCAAGAGGGCAAAGAAGAAATAATTTACCATCTTGTTGCTCCTGGGAAGATTGAAATCCCATAATATCTCCATCCAATCCAAACCTACACGACCTGATCCGCTCCACTCTCTCACTCCATGCCTTCCAAGAGTGTGCACTCTGCTCACCAGCAGTCAAATGCTCGCCTGGAATAGCCTTTGCGGTCTTCCCTGGCCCTGAAGTTTGCCTACTCTTATCCTTACCCTCGTCTTTCTTGCCACCAGACTTGTCCCTCCCCCGACGCCTCAATACCTCCACCAGAGCTGGATCCATCCTATTCAAAATATCTGCCTGTGCCTCCGCTATCTCCTCTGCCGACATCCCTGCCAGCCTCGCTGTGTTCTCTGCATTAATCTCTGCTGCGATCGATGGCTCCCCATCATCGAGCTGCATACCCTCTCCTCGCAATTCAGCAACCCCAGCCCCACCTTCCGTCATCGATGCATCCCCTGCATTAATCAGCTTCTTTGACAACACATCAGAAACCAAACCCGTTAAGCCCAATGCCTCCCTACCATTTCCACTGTCCATCTCCATGTCATCTCCCCCCAATCCCCTCTCGCCCACCTGGCCAACTACGTTTTTAACCTCAGCAACATGATCAATTTTCTTTGTGTTGTCTTTCTTCGCGTGCCTCCGCTTGGGGGGCACGTCGTCAGCGACAAACTCTCGCCACCTGCTGAAATCCATGCCCTTCTTCTCTTTCCTCCTCACAGGCCCAGCCACCGCGGCCGCTGGCTGGTAGTCCATCTCGTCCACATCCATCCCGTAGTCCTCCTCCTCCCCCTCCCCTTTCTTCTTGTCAGCACCCTTCGCCACCGGTTTCCAGTGCTGCACAAGAGCAGTTAATCAGTCGTAAAGCACAAGCAAGCACTAACTGAAGAGGAGAGGAGCAGGTCGGCGGGTTCAGTGCTAGGCTAGGGTTTCAGGGAGGGGCGACGGCGGCGGCTTACGGGGCCATGGGAGCGGTGGCGGGCGACGGGGAAGGGGAGGACGGTGGGGCGCGGGGCGGAGGAGGGCGCGGCGGCGGAGAAGCCCTTCTCGACGATGGCGCCGACGAGATGGGCCGGTGAGGCCACCGTCGCTGCCGCGGGGGCGGGGGCGGCGGCGGGGGGAGGCGGCGGCGGGTCGAAGGGCTCCTCCACGACCTTGCGGCGCGCCGGGAGAGCGCCCGGCTGGTGCCTCCGCTTCGTCGCGTCTTCCATTTGCGGCCCTGGTGTGCGGAGCGCGGCCTTGGCAGTCGGCAAGGAGGGTTTAAGGGAAAGAGCCAGGGAGGGAACGAGGGGATTCGCTGTGGTGGGCTTCTTTCTTTCTTGCGTTTGCAACTCGATAGCTCTTTCCTCCGCCGCCTCTAGGGAACCCAATTTTGTAAAAAAATCGGGATCTGACCCTTTTCCTACCGTCAGGTTCCATAACGGTAGGGTATAGCAGCCTACCGCCAAGTATAACTGGCCATATCTCGGGCCGGGCCGGGCCTCGGGCCGGGCCGAAAAAAGCCCGGCGCTAAAAACCCAGGCCCGAGCCCGGCCCGGCCCGGCCGTCGGGCCTGATTTTTGGGCCCAAGCCCGGCCCGAGCCCGAAAAAAGCCCGGCCCGCCCGGCAGGCCCGGCCCGGCGTAGGCATAAACTTCAGTTTCTTTGGGCCCGAGCCCGGCCCGGCCCGTGGGCAAGGTCGGGCCGGGCCGGGTCGGGCTTTTTCGGGCCAGGCCGACCGGGCCGGGCTGCCCATGGCCAGGTATACCGCCAAGGTCCTTGGCGGTAAGAAACTTACCCACGTCAGCGCGACGCAACCCTACCGCCAAATATGCTGACGTTAGTCTGTACAACCTTATTGTCAAAGTGTCTGGCGGTAGGTGCGAACACGATCTGTGTCTGATACTTAGAAAAAAATTACGGTATGGCGTGTAACCCTGCCACCAAGGACCTTGACGGTAGGCTGCTATACCCTACCGCCATGCATCCTGGCGGTACGAAAAGAGTCAGATCCCGGAATGTTTACAAAGTAGGGTCAGATCTCGATTAACTATATGAAAAGAGTCAAAACACGAAATTTAGCCGCGAGGGGGGCTCGCACCTTTAAGATTTTCATGTTTTTCGTCAACGTCTAGTAATCTTTGTATTTTGTCACAATAAAAGTATTTTTTTATGTTGCCATGAGGTTAAGAGTTTTCAGTCCTCGGAGATACGATTATTTGGATCTGATGAGTTTATGTTTGTGTATTAAGTTTTTTCTTTGGGTTTGATTCTTTGTGAAGGTGGAATTTTTCATCGACGCCATGTTAAGATATCATGATTCCACGACCTGCACTTTTAGGGGATCATCCCTGGTCCAAGCACGTTCATCGATCAAGGCTTCCCATCTTTCTGGATAGAGGACTCAAGGCGCTTTTAAAAAACATTAATGGTAATATTAATGCGGGGTGAAATAAGGGCAACATCGTTACTTCAGTCTAATTACAGCCTCTTTATGGAAGTCTTTGAAATATTTCTTCTAGCAAAGATTGATACGCGAAAAAGGTGTTTCCAAGAGATTTTATTGTAATTCTTAGTTTTAGGAGTTATTTTGTAATTTTTTTATATTAGATCCAAATTAGTGTACCTGTGATTGCTATGGGTATTAATAGAATTGCAGGTGTTTTTTCAAAAAAAAACTCTTCGTGTGACAGGTTTTCAAAATTTTCAAAGGGTTGTCACTTTCAAAGTCAAATATGATAGTAACTGTGATGTGCTTTTGTTTGTTTTGACACTCTTCGTAATTCTACCTTTAGCTCCTCGTTGGTTTCGACACTCTTATTTATCGAAAAGGCTACAAATGACCCCTATACTTGTGTGTTATCAGACGTTAAGACAACTTTCCTAAATGAAGAGTTGAAGTAGGAACTTTACATGGAACAGCCTGTTAGTTTTGTAGTGGATGGTCATGAAGGAAAAATGTGTAAATTGTTGAAATCTTTTGTATGGTTTGAAGCAAGCACCACGACAATGGCACGAGAAGTTCAAAAGAACTTTGACATTTACGGGCTTTGTTGCAAATGAAGCCGACAAGTGTGTACATTATCGCCATGGTGGGGACGAGGGAGTTATATTGTGTTTGTATGTTGACGAAATACATATGTTTGGCACAAATATCAAGGTATTGAAGAAGTGAAAGATTTTCTAAATCAGTACTTTAAGATGAAAGACCTTGGAGTGGCCGGTGTCATCTTGAACATCAAGCTTTTGAGAGGTGATGATGGTGGGATCACTCTATTGCAGTCTCACTAAGTGGAGAAGGTTTTGGATCGCTTTGGATATTCAGATTGCAAACCTTCTCCAACACCTTGTGATCCAAGTACGTTTGATTCGGAAGAACGAAGGAGACATAAAGGATCAATTGAGATATTCTCAAATCATCGGCTGGCTTATGTATTTAGCTAGCGCTACGAGGCATGACATCTCGTTTGCCGTGAGTAAACTAAGCCGGTTTGTTTCAAACCCGAGAGATGTTCACCTGCATGATCTTGAGAGGACAATGCGCTATTTGAAGGGTACCGCGGGTTGTAGACTACACTATACCGGATATCCAAGGGTACTTGAGGGTTATACTGATGCGCATTGGATATATGATGCTCATGATCTAAAAGCCACAAGTGGTGTTGTTGTTTCATGGAAGTCTTGCAAATAGACCATCTCAACAAGGTCAACAATGGAAGCAGAACTCGCAGCATTAGACACATCAACAGTTGAAGCTGAATGGCTTCGAGAATTTTCTATGGACTTGTCGGTGGTTGAAAAAACAATACCAGCTATCCTAATGAATTGTGATAATCAAACAGTGATCGTCAAGGTAAATAGTTCTAAGGACAACAAGAAGTCATCAAGACATGTGAGAAGGAGACTGAAATTTGTCAGATTTATGAGAAACTCTTGAGTTATAGCATTGGACTATATAAACACAACGAAGAATCTGGAAGATTCATTCACAAAGGGTTTATCATGAAATGTGATAGACTATGGATCGAATGATATGGGATTGAGACCCGCCATATAAGTTGTCCATGGTGGTAACCCAGTGCATGTGATCAGAGATCCCGTGAATTAAAATTGAAGAGACGAGCTATTGGATAACTGAGAGGAGAATATTTATTTTATAAAGATTCACTCCACATGATGCAATTCTCTCCTAATATGTATGGCAGGTTGATATCAATCTTAATATGTTCTGAGTGGCTTGGGTAGGCAAAGATGTTGTCCTACAGACCATCTAGAAAGAACACACCTATATGAGTTAGACTGTTAAACGTCGAAGTCTGTGAGATTCGGGTGCTCTCTAATAAACTCATGAAGAGACCGTGGAGTACGACGTATATGCTCCTACCCGTGGAAAGATTTTCAACGGTCTAGTATCGGTCGAGACTTTTACCCGAAACATGTTTGCACAAAACTTGCAATTCAAGGCGTAGTACATTTTGAAGGTATAATGGGTGTAGCGTGAATTTCTAAGTGGAAGTTCAACTTAACAGTCTCCACTGGAACACCGGTATATAAACAATGTCTTGGAACCATGGACAAACTCTATGTGCCTCTGGGATCTTGTCGTCGTTTTGTCACGACAGATGCCATGGGGTGGCTTATCGAACGTGGTTGGGGCCGAATGGACGTTGATGGGCTCCGGAGACGGGATCGGGGACAAGCGGTGCGAGACACATGATGTACCCAGGTTCGGGGTCCTCTGTCAGAGGTAACACCCCTAGTCCTGCTTGTCTTGTTGACAATGGAGAGAGGTTTACAAGGTTGCTCCTTGAGCCGTTTGCTAAAGGAGGAAGAAGGAGCTTGCTAGCTTCATTTCCCTCTTGGTGTGAGTGTGTAGAGCTCGGTGTCCGCCCCTTGCATGGGGGGATGCCAGGGGGTTTTATAGGACACCCCTGGCTTACAATACGCAGGTATAATGCGGGTGGGACCCGACTGGCAGCCTCTTGAGCCGGCTGCGGGCTCCCATCGGAAGTGGGGGCCCGCCTGGCCAGCCGTCGCCATTGGTGCGTGCTCGTCATGCCGCGGCGTGGGCCGCACTATGCGGTGTCGCCTAGCCGCAGATGACCGTGGTCAGCGGTACGACCGGCTCCACTGTAGCCACGCGGGGGTTGGGTCATGGAGTGGTTGGAGGCATGCCGCCTCGCCCGGTCGCGGTCGGCCGAGGTCAGATGTACGGCCGACCCCACTGTAGCCACGCGTGCTCTGGTCAGCGGTACTGGGAGCACCATCGCCATGCTTTGCTGATATGTCGCCGTCCTGTCGTACAGGTTGATGGGAAAGGCGCTGACCCACTGGCCGGCGGGTCGCCTTGGAGCCGGACCGCGGGGAGTCTTGCCCCGAACCGGTCCATGACTGGGAGCCAGCTCCGGGGATCCGGTCCATGGCGGGGAGCCGGCCCTCCAGGGGCGTCGCTCGCCCGGTAATGTTTTTTAAAGTGGTTGTGGCCCATTTGAGCCTACCCCGGGGTTATCCCCCCGACAAATCTGGCAAGGGATCGTTAGAATTATTGGGATTTAGCCCATCTGTTATATCCACTGATTTCTAAGAAAATCTCGTAGGCCCATGTGGCACATTCATGCATGACAAGAAAGAAGCTGAATCTGTACCTACTGGATATCCATTAGGTACATGATATCCGATGGTTTGAGTATGGGGTGCCAATTTGTGTCATGGGTATTAAAGTGGGTGTGTGTAAAAGATTTATATGGGCATGGGTTTGGACGAAAGGAGGTTGTACCCATCCATACCACCATAAAAAACTAAGATCAATTATTACGAGTCGGATTTTGTAGAAGAAGTATGACTTTTTTCCAGCAACACAAGAATGATATGTTGTAAAAATACAAAAAAGTGTAGGTAAATGCACACCAATTAATTCACATATGTAATGAGTAAGCTTGCACCACATGAAAACGTAATTTATGTATCTAAAAAAGTCAACCATAGCGGTATGACTAGTCAACAATCACAAATCATTGTTATATGAAAATCTTGAAAAGAATTATACACAAAAAACATGCCTTTGACCACCTTGCCCCCCTTCAGACCCACAACATGGCATAGTTGTGGATCGCCGAGTATCTTGTATATGTGGTTATATGTTGTCTTCTAAATGCAATTAAGACCTGCTGCACCCTTACAAAAGAAGAGCTCCCGCTAAAAGAAAAAAAAGATGATTTAGTATGCCCTTTTGTCAGGCAAACATGATCGTCAAACATAACGAAATATTCTTTTTTTAGGGGAAATCTTGCCGCTTTATTTAACCAAAGCTAGGGATCTCGTCCGAAATTACAGAAAGAATAAAGTCTGGTGGTGCATCCACCCACAAAGCATTACGAAAATCACCTACAGAAACCCTAGCAAGCTTATGTGCGGCTCCATTTCCAGAGCGACGAATCCAAGAAACCTTGAACTCCTGAAAATGATCAAGCATCATCTTGATGTCCTGCACCCACGGCCCAACCGAAGACAAATTCCTTCCCGGTTGCTTCAGCATCTGCACTAGCGCCTTGCAGTCCAGCTCAAGGTGTGCCCTCTGAACGTGGCGATCAGTTGCCACCTGTAGAGCCCTCCTGCAAGCAAGAACCTCAGCTGCCTCTGGATCGACAATACCTGGGAAAACAGTGCATGCTCCAGCTAAGAAAGCTCCATTGTGATCCCTCAGAACAGCACCACCTCCCGCATTCCCTCCCTGCTTCGAGACCGCGCCATCGGAGTTGATCTTCACCCATCCATCTTCGGGGGGCTCCCACTTCTGGATAGTTGTCGGCTCCGGCTGAGGCGCCATCATCTCATGATCGTCAAACATAACGAAATATTCAAAACCACATATATACCGAGTAAATGTGGCTCGATGGTTAGCGGTGCGAGTGGCCATGCAGCCCGCTTGAGTTCGATTCGTGCGACCTCCTCGGGTGTCTCAACTAGGGTATTTTTCTTGTCTTGGCCCCAGGTATCTCATATGCCTACGGGTCACAGCGAGAACTCATAGTTGAGGTGTGCGTTGTGGCATGTGTGCATGTGTCGCGTGTGTGATCATGTACCAGACCTTGTATCCGTTAAAGCTCAAAACCACACAATTCACACACCATGCTCACCACTAAACGTGGAAAAACTAACCTGCATACTATCGACTCTCTGGACTGGCGTTATGCCGCTTTCTAGCTCTCCTCTCACTCTCCGCTCCTTAGCTTCTCTCCTTCTCCACCGTCACGCCTTTCTCCTCTGTTTTCCCTAGTGGATTCCAGTGTGTTCTTCTCCTCTGCTTTTTCTTTCTCAGTTTCTCTGCTAGATCCGTTCGGCTTGAGATGGAAAGGCAAGATTTGGAAAAGCAGCCTGATAGGGAAGCCACCTCAGTTTCTCCGGGAGGTTTTATTCCAGATCCGGGGATTGAGATCAATATGCAGAGCCTGTCCATTCGGGATCCAGAAGTTCTTCACATTCAGGTTCATCAAGAAATAAGAGATCAAGGTCAGGATGCTAGGTACAATATTCTCATGAAGCTGGCTGTTACTGGAGGAGCTCCGAGGATTCTCTCTCTTAATGTGGTGCAACAATCCATGGCTAGGGCATGGAGAGACAATTACCAGGGTATATCTCAGCTTTCAAGGTACATATTTGTTGCTCACTTTCAATCCTTGGAAGCGGCTATGTTCGTGTTTACTCGTCAGCCTTGGAGCATGGGTTCAGATAATCTTTTGATTGAGTTTGTGGATCCGGAGGACCATAACAAAGATATACAGGATTATAAGTTTGATACTATCTTTGTTACGGTTCGGATTTATGGTGTTCCTCCTCGTTTTCGCTCTCAAGAACTCCTGCAAAAGATTTTGGGTAGTTTGGGACAAATCTCAGAGTTTCATCCTTTCAGTCAAGCCATGCTTTTTGCTAAATCTGAATATATGTGGGGCACCATAAGGATGGAAGTAGCTAATCCTGTTCGTGATAAGATATGGGTTTCATTTACTCAAGATTTGGCAAGCTGGGTCTATCTGTTCTATGAAAGAATAGGTCGTATTTGCACCTTTTGCGGAGTGATATTTCATAGTGTGCAGCACTGTCCTACTAGAAATAATCTTCTTATCTCCAGACAGAGGTTGCACATTGACTTGGATCAAATTCCCCCAGTAAAATTGGGACAATGGATGAATAAAGCAGAGCTCATCCCAATGCATGCTGCTGTTGAGAGACAGGAACATGAAGCTGTTTTTTCAACTTTTCTGAATCCTCAGTTGGTCAGATTACGGAAGCAATCTATGGAAGATGCTAAGGGTAAATCTAAGGCTATTTCTGAAGAAGATTGCAGAGAAGCTGTTCCTAAGGAGTTGTCATTAAGGAAAATCAATAGGCAAATTCAGATGTTGCAGCAAGGGAGTTCATCCAAAGATGCAAACCAGCAGCAAGTTCAGGAATGTGTTTTTCCATCTCAGTTTCGTCAGTCTACTGTTCATGGTCAAAGCGGTGAGCACATTTGTAAGAGCACATTTCTCCATGTGTGGTTTTGGGTAATTGATGACAATCCCTATGGACTAATGGTTGCCTTAAGTTATATTCGAAGGATTTGTCCATAGGCACTTCTTGAAGTCCATCTGTTGGTTTCAAGGAGTTTATATGGTGACCAAGGTGGTATTCAAGGTTTTATCCAAAGATTGGTCATAGAGAAAATAAGATACAAGGTTGATCAAGACTAAGTCAAAGAGTGAATCAAGTTGATCAACACACAAAGCGTACAAGATGTACCGAGAGGGATCAAGTGATCCCATGGTATGGTAAGCATTGTCCATTACGCTTTGTGTACTAACCCATGTTCCCTGTGAGTGTTCTTTGTGGGGTTAGGTATGTTTCCATGGGCGAGCATCAATAAGAAGATCCCATACAATCCATGGAGGATGACATCAAGTGGTGATCGTCATCAAGGTTGCGGTGTGCAAGTTCAAGTGAAGCATCACGAAGAGATCATGCTTGAAGCTTGCCGTCCATTGTGGTGACAATGGACTTGTGAAGATGTGACGAAGAGTGGCTCATTCATAGTGGAGTACGGGGGAGCAATCATCTAGTCTTCATCGAGCCAACGCAATCAAGAAAGGTGGTCCATCTTGAGGAAGTCAAGATCGTCATCATCTAGCTCAAGTGGACTATGCGCAAGGCTAAGGTTTGACCTTGATAGGTTTTTCTATTTTACCGGTCTCCTAGTGGTAGTTGGGAGACTGGGTTATAGGATAGATAGCCGTACTATCAAGGGGGATCTCAAGTGAGTAGCTTGATCGTATCGTTCGTTGAGAGCTCAAACCATTGCATTCTTGGCATCATCATCTTTCTTGGTTCTTGGTTGGTTTTTCTCTTTGTGAGTTCTTGAGCTTATGGTCAGCTTCATGACAAGCTCAAGTTCATCGAAAACGGAGTCCATATGCATGTTCTATGATGTTTTCGATGTTGGAGTTTTTGCCGGTTCTTTATTCATAGAGGTTTCACATCTCTATATCATTGGCATTTTTATACTGCCTCTTCTTAAGAAAACCAGTCGGTGTTGGATAGCTCTTGTCGTCCTGAATCCAACAAGCTTGAGTTTGCTCAATTCGGAGCTCATTTGCAGAGGTTATGGCAGTTCTGGTTTTACCTGTTTTCTTGATACGGTTGTACCGCTCGCTCGTGTCTTCCGGCATAACCACCACCCCAGGGGTGATACCCTGGGGGTGCTGCCACTATCTGGTCCCCAGCGGTTGTACCGCTGCCCCCGGGCGGTTGTACCGCCAATTGCTGGGTGACCCTGGGTGGCAGCCCTGGGCGGTTGTACCGGCCCAACACCGGGCTACAACCGGACACGGTTCTGTTGTGCTGCGGTTGTTGGGCGGAGGTTGGGCGGTTGTACCACTATATTACTATAGCCCGGTACTACCGGTGTCTCAAGCGGTTCTACCGCTTGGGACTTTGCCATGTCCAGCGATCGAGTTGAGCGGTTGCACCCGGCCAACTTTCTGTTGTGGTCCGGTGGTTGGGCGGTAGTAGGGCGGTTGTACCGGTCTTGCTGGTTGTACCGGTTATACCGCCTACTCCACCGGTTGTACCGCCCGTGTGCGATTCTGCACATAACGGGCAGATTTGTGGGGACCTATTTAAGGGGGTCTTCTTCCCCAATGGTTCCCCAACCTTTGAGCAAGCTTTCCCCCACCATTGTTGACCTCTTGAAGCTTGCTATCTCTCAATCCCTCCAATGATTCTTGCTAGTTCTTGAGGGAAAAGAGAGAGGAGATCTAGATCCACATTTCCACCAATCACTTTCTCCTCTATGTGAGGGGAACCCCTTGGATCTAGTTCTTTGAGTTCTTCGTGTTCTTTGTTCTTCCTCTCATTTTCCTCCCTAGCATTAGTTGCTTTGGTGGGATTTGGGAGAGAAGGACTTGGGCACTCCGTGTGCCCTTGCCATTGCATTGGGTGCAAAGGTTTGAGTTCTCCACGGTGATACGTGGAAGTGAGAAGTTGAGAAGCTTATTACTCTTGGGTGTTTGAGCACCCTAGAGCTTGTTCCTCTTGGGTGCCTTGGCGCCCTAGACGGTTGGTGGTGCCTCGGAGCTCAATCATTGTGGTGTAAAGCGTCGGGGTCTCCAATTAGGTTGTGGAGATTGCCCCGAGCAATTTGTACGGGTACTGGTGAACCGCCCCCAAGGGTTGCCAAAGTGTACGGGTACCGGTGACCGCCCCCAAGGGTCGCCATTTGTACGGGTTCGGTGACCGCCCTCAAGGGTCCCTTAGTGGAATCACGGCATCTTGCATTGTGCGAGGGCGTGAGGAGATTACGGTGGCCCTAGTGGCTTCTTGGGGAGCATTGTGCCTCCACACCGCTCCGAACGGAGATTAGCATCCGCAAGGGTGTGAACTTCGGGATACATCGTCGTCTCCGCGTGCCTCGGTTATCTCTTACCCGAGCCCTTTACTTATGCACTTTACTTTGTGATAGCCATATTGTTTCTTGTTATATATCTTGCTATCACTTAGTTGTCTATCTTGCTTAGCATAAGTTGTTGGTGCACATAGGTGAGCCTAGTTGTTTTAGGTTTTGTGCTTGACTAATTAAACGATAGTTTTATTCCGCATTTGTTCAAGCCTAAACCGTAATTATTTTAAAGCGCCTATTCACCCCCCCTCTAGGCGACATCCACGTCCTTTCAACATTTTCAAGCCCCAACTGTTTCTCCTACTGCAGTTATTTCTGAGACAGGGTTGAGGCGGTGCAATAACGCGGGAGACAATGCAATTCAAGTGACTGCCAGCCCAGCTCACCTGCCTGGTTCTCTGTCTGTCCCGACTCAGCCGGGGGATGCAGATCAGTCAGGCCCATTGTCTCAGCTTCTTATGGACCCTCTGTATACTCCTGGAGAAGAGGAGAATATTCTCAGGCAGAGATATGGACCAGTTTTGGGCCAGCAGGCGTCTCAACCCAATGAGTGGCAGCAGTCTGCTCCTCTCGCTTCGCAGGGCTGCGCTACTCCTGCTATCCCTGGCAATATGGAGGAAAAAAGACTCAGTGGGAAAGGGTTTATTAGTCCTTCCTTTCATCCTTCCTCTCCTCCTCCCTCAGCCCGGCTCCCGCCCCCTTCTCCTCCAAGGCTCAGCCCCAAGCGCCCCCTTGCTCTTCTTCCAAATCCGCCTCTGCCACCGCCAAAGAGGATTGAGTTGACAGGGGAGATCGATGACGCAGCTTGCTCTGAGGGAGGTCAGGCGCTCGGCCGAGTTGATTCAAGCCCAATCCGAGCTGCATCTGAGGCGGCTCCGGCTCCTGGCTCTGGATCGGGCCTGCTCGGAGCGCCATCGCTCGGAGTCACCCCCTCTCCCATGCGGCTGGAGGTGGTCCCGTGGGTGCCTCTCCTCAGCGCCCCGACGGATTTGCAGCTGCTGCCCGCACCGGCGGCAACCTCTCAAGAATCAGACCTCACTCCCCTGCTGGTAGAGATGCATCAGACTCTGGGCGCCGTCGTCGACTTGGAGCTAGCAAATGGGATGTTCCCCCAGCCGCGAGACTTGGAGGTTTGCGTCCCGTTTTCAACCAGTTTCCTCGCCGTACCTATGGTTCTTCCACTTGGGTCCGTGACAGTGGCACCAATCAGATGGGCAGTAGCAGTGTGTTATGTAGAGGCAGCAGCAAACCTGTGGCAACTCTGGGTCTCGGGACTGTTGTGGATCAGAGCAGATTTCCTATGGTAGAAGGCAATGAGACAGCAGCAAGCTATGATCCTTGGTCGATCAGGACGCCTCCAAACTCTTTTAGTGCAGATGCAGGCAGCTCCTATCAAGGCCCTATCTCCCCTCCTAGAGGCGATCGCCTCCACTACTTGGGTGTGGATGTTGATGGTTGCACACATGGCACCCGAGGTCAAGCCACAATGGAAGATCAAGATAACATTAGCTCCACTGGCCAAGGTGATACAGTTGATATTCGCAGCGGGCAGGAGGCAGGTGATATGGAACTCAGTGACCACGAGGGTGAAGGCTTGGTTCACTCCGTCTCTCGGGCAGCGGCGTATGGCCCTAACACGCCTCCTGCGCCATGAAGGCCATCGCTTGGAACTGCCGAGGTATGGACAGGGGCCTCGGCAGCGAGCGTATGCTCTACCTTGCTAACCTGATGCGGTCCACTAATGTTCAGGTAACTTTCGTTTCAGAAATTAAATCCTCCAAAGTCCATTCAACTGATATTGTCAATAGGTTTGATGTGTCTAATGCTTTTGTTGTTCCTTCTAGAGGGGCTTTGGGTGGTCTTTGGCTTATGTGGACTGATGAGCTCAAAGTTTCTGTTCATACAGCTGCGTTTCACTATATATTAGCTAATGTAGTTCATGTAGCTTCTGGGGTCGACTTTTGTCTCATTTGTATATATGGTGACCCCTATCATAGGCAGACTAATGCCATCTGGGACCATGTTGCTGCTTTTGTATATGATAATCTAGGTAAGCCCATGGTATGTATGGGTGACTTGAATGACATCCTGTATGACGTTGATGGTTGTAATGGTAATATCAACTACTATCGTATGCATGCTTTTCGGTCTCTTGTTAAAAATTGTGGCTTGTTTGATGTTGGTTATAGTGGTCCTGCATATACTTGGCGTGGTAGACAGAATACTTCGAAGCCTATTCATAGACGCCTTGATCGTTGTTTGGTTAATCCTGCTTGGTGCTCCTATTACCCCAATACTAAAGTTTTGAACCTTCCCATCATTCTCAGTGATCATGCTCCGATTTTAATTTCTATTGACAGTAGATTTGTGAAACCTAAGCAAACTTTCAAATTTGAAAATTGGTGGCTCATGGAGAAAGACTTTCACTCGTTTGCTAAAAATGCTTGGAATGCTAGTACTCTTCCTTCTTTTGCAGCAAAGTCTTCTTCTTTAGCAAGATCCTTAAAAACTTGGTGCAAGAAGAAAAAGCCCCTGCAGCAAAACCTTGCAGATTTGGAGTCACAGATTAATGACCTACAACAGCTTCCTCTTCATCAGCAAAATCAGGATTTGAAACACTCTCTTACTGTGAGGTGTGAGCATACTCTCTCTCAACTTAACCATTATTATAAGCAGCGTAGTAAAAAGACTTGGGTGGCTAAAGGTGATCGTAATACAATTTTTTTTCATCAAGCTGTCCTTAAACGCAGAAAAAGGAATACTATATGTTCTATCAAAGATGAGCATGATATGATCCATTTCAAGCCTGCTGCAATTATGCAAACTTTTGTTAACTATTTCAGATACATTTTTTATTCTCCTAATGTTAATGTGGATAGACCTTTTCCTCTTTCTCAATGGTCCAATGATAATGATGATCCTACTTATTCTGTTCCTGACAAAGTTGAGATTTTTCAGATTCTTAAGGAAATGAAACTCAATGCTTCTCCTGGGCCAGATGGCTTCAATGTGGAATTCTATTTAGCTACTTGGGATTGGATTGGGGATGAGGTAACTCAGCTTGTGTCTAACTTTTATGTTACTGCCACCCTTCCTCCTCATATTAATGATACCAATATTGCTCTCATTCCTAAGAAGCTGGTTCCTCTTGTGCCCATGGACTATAGGCCTATTAGTCTTTGCAATGTGCTCTATAAAATCATTGCCAAATCTTTAGCTAATAGACTCAAGCCTCACCTTCCTGATTTTATTGATCCTTCTCAGCAGGCTTTCATTGAGGGTAGACGTATTAGTGACAACATCATTATTGCTCAAGAAATTGCTCATTCTTTTTCCCTCAAATCCTGGAAACATGATGCTTTTATGCTTAAGATTGATCTTGCTAAAGCTTTTGATCGCCTTGAATGGAATTTTATTGTTTCTGCTTTGTCACGTAAGGGGCTGCATGGTCATTTTATAAATTTGGTGTATGCATGCATTTCATCTCCCATGTTTTCTGTGCTCATTAATGGGCAGCCTTCTCATAAATTTAAAAGTTTCCGAGGTATCCGACAAGGCTGTCCTATGTCTCCGTACTTATTTGTCCTTGCTATTAATGAGCTGTCCATCATGCTAAATGATGCTTTGCAGGCCAATCATTTGCAGGGTATTTCTCTTGGTCCAAATTGCCCTTCTGTGCATTCTCTCCTTTTTGCAGACGATCTTTTGGTTTGTGGATAGGCTACTTGTCAAGAAGCTCAGACCATGGCTAGTCTTATTCAACACTTTTGTGCTCTTTCTGGCCAAACCCCTAATTGGAATAAATCTGCCATCTTTTTTAGTTCTCATGTGTCCCAGGCTATTATAAATGATATTAAGCTTATTTTTCGTGTGGCTAATCTTGATGCTAATTTCACTCATCTTGGCCACCCGCTTATTTTGCCTGCAAAAAATAGAGGTGTCGCTTACAATTTTGTGTTAGATAAATTTTTAAATAAGCTTCCCTCTTATAAAGCTAATATGCTTTCTCATGCTGCTCGGCTTGAACTTATTCGATCTGTCTTCTCGGCTATCCCGGTTTACTATATGGCCAATATTTTGTTCTCCAAAAAGTTCATTGCTAAACTCACTGCCATCATTAGGGATTTTTGGTGGACAGGGGTACGAGGAACAAATTCGAGAAGGAGCCTTTGTCTCAGAGCCTGGAAAGATATTACCAATTCAAAGGCTGAAGGTGGTCTAGGAATCAGGAATTTAAAAGCTATCAATGAAAGCCTTATTCTTGCTGCAGCTTGGAGGTTAGCAAAAAATCCTTCTTCTCACTTATATTGTGTTCTTCAAGCAAAATATTTTCCTACTTCTACTATTTGGAAGGCCTCCTTTGCCCCTCCTAAGTCTGCTTTTTGGGCTTCTGTTTTAAAAATGCTTCCCAAACTCAAAGAGCATGCTTTCTATCAACTCACTCAGGGAAATATTTCTTTATGGAGCATGCCTTGGTGTCCTCTTTGGAACTCTATTCATGATTTTCTTATCCCTCAACAAGCAGGCTTTGTTTACCCTTCCTTGGTCAGAGATCTTTGGCTGCCTGGGGAAAAAATTTGGAACCATAATCTCATTTGTTCTTTATTTAGACAGCCTCTTGCTTCTCAGATTATTAACACTGATATTATTGAGGATGACAATGATGATTTACTTTGTTGGCCTTTGGCTCCTAATGGGGTTTGTTCGTCAAAATCTGCTTATAAGCTCTGTTTACAAGACATTCACTCTCATCCTAGAACAGCTCCTCTTGAAGTTTCTTTGGATTTAAAGAATTTTCTTAAAATCATTTGGAAACAGAAAAACTTGTTGCCTAAAGTCCAAACCTTTGCTTGGAGGCTTCTTAGTAGAGCCTTGCCAACAGGTATGAGAGCAGGCCGTTTTTCTACTCATATTTCTCAGATTTGTTGTAGGTGTGCTCAACAAGAGGATGAATTTCACCTTTTCTTTCTTTGTGACTTTTCTAGAGCTGCCTGGTTTTCTGCTCCTTGGTTTATTAGAGCTGACACTCTTATACAAGGACAGGAATCGTTGCATTCTACTCTCATTCATCTTGTTTCTATGGGGCATCCTCATGCTTCCTTGCAAAATGTTTTGAATTTTTTATGGAGCATTTGGAAAGCTAGAAATGATTTCTTGTTTGAAAGAAAGAAACATCTCCCTTATCAAGTGCACATTGCTGCTGCCACTTTGGATTTTGCATTACATGAACAATCTTTGCTTCCTTCTACTAATCAGATTTGTGCTACTATTAATCATGAAGGACATGATATTCCTAAGCAAGGACAGACACTTAAGTCTGATCTATTGATCAATGGGGCATTTTTTTTTTCTGATGCAGCCTTTAGAACTTCAAAAGTTCCAGGTCTAGGCCAAGGACAAGTGAGGACAGGTGTTGGAGTATATTTTTGCATTCCTGCTCCGCTGGGAGATCTTAACATCCAGGTTCAAGCTTCGGCCCCTCCTACTTCAACTCCTATTCAAGCAGAAGCTATAGCGCTTGCATATGCAGCTCATTTGGCAACCTGTCTTAATGTTCAGCAGCCCACTTTTTTAACTGACTGTCTCTCTCTTGCTTCACTTGTTGCGTCCAGGAATATCTCTCATTCTGCAGCTCCTTGAAACATCAGAAAAGAATTGGCTTCCTTTGTTAAATCCACTTCTAATCTAAATTCTAAAGTGTTTCATATTTTCCAGGAATTTGAATGGAGTGGCTCACAATCTTGCTCAGCAGGTTTATCAATCTATTGGTGGATCCATTCTGGCTTGTTCTTCTCACTCTCATGCCGCTGGTGCCTGTCCGCTTCTAACTACTTTGCAAGATTTTAACTTTTCAGGTTTTCAGGTGCATAAGGTGTATTGCTTCTAATAGTCTGATGGGCTCTTTTGCTGGATGGATTCCTTAATGCATGTCATCTCAGGTCCTGCTAAGAAGACTGGGAAGTGCTAATGGATCATTTTGAGTTCAGTTCTGCTTCATCTCTCAGCTATTGGGATAGTGCTTGTACCCCTGCTTCCCCTTTGCTTGCTACCAGCTGTTCGTTGCTGCTCCATCTTGGAGTGTTCTCTAGCTTTAGTTCATCTGGTTGACATGTGGTCAACCTATCTTTGCTAGCTTTTAGCAGCTCTCCTTCTATGGCTGTCATCTTCTTTCTTATCTATTGTCCAGCCAAATGTACTCTTGTTTGTACTGATATTATGAGCTGCTAATGCATTTGGGCACCTTTTGGTGCCTTGCTCTGTTCAAAAAAAAAAAACGTGGAAAAACTAATTATAATAAACTAAAAAGTGGTGCAACTGCTACACAAACACAAACTTTGCTTAAAACACAGTTATTATTCTAACATAGGCAGAGCCAAGCCAACCACAACCAAGCCAAACTGCGTTACAGATGGGCACACGACCAAGCCAGCCAAACCACACACACGCACACACGAGAGAGAGGGAGAGAGCCACATGCATCCCCTCCACGGAACATCCTTTGCTTTCTCTAATCCCTCCACACCTGGAAAGTACGCGTCGCGGAGCTTTCCTCCCATAAACACCTCATAAAAATCATTCTTAGGAGGACCAAATCACCCGACCCAAGCCAGCCAAGCCAGGAAGCAAAAAAAACCCCCCCACCCTCCCCGCAATAGCAAACACGCGGAAAAAAATGGAGGCATGAACGCGCCCTCCTCCTCCTCCTCCTCCCCCGATCCCGTCGACGGCCCAGCGGCCCCGGCCCCGGCCCCGCCCCCCTGCTCCCCGGCGGGAACCTAGCTCGTAGGCGGACGTGAGGGGAGCGGCGCGCGGCAGCGACGATGCCGTCGCACTCGGATCTGGACCGGCAGATCTCGCAGCTGCGGGACTGCAAGTTCCTGCCGGACGCCGAGGTCAAGGCCCTCTGCGAGCAGGCCAAGGCGATCCTCATGGAGGAGTGGAACGTGCAGCCCGTGCGCTGCCCCGTCACCGTCTGCGGCGACATCCACGGCCAGTTCTACGACCTCATCGAGCTCTTCCGCATCGGCGGCGACACCCCCGACACGAACTACCTTTTCATGGGCGACTACGTCGGTACGTCCCCGCTGCCGCCCCCGGCCCTTTCCGCCGACAGGATTCGGTCAGGTCGTTCGATCTGGTTCCGATTTAATGGGGAGCAATCAGGGGGGGGGGGGGGGGGGGGGCTACCAATTCGATGGATCCTCCCCTCCTGCTCTGTGCGGATTGGGTGGTTCGAGCTGCCGGGGCTGCGAATAGATTGTTTATTACGCTATAATGATTGTTATTTTTCTTCTTACCGTAGTTACATGGATTTCTAGAATGAATTGTGCCATCATGCTAGGTCCTGTTCTGTTGATTAAATAGGGTGGACGCTGTTTCGGATTTGATATGTCAACCGACTCAAAATTTATTGAGAGTATGAAGTGATTCTCACGGGCATGAATGGATGTCCTTGGAAGTGTTCCTTATAGTGACGGCACATTTGGAGAATTGGGGTGATGATTTTGGACTTTTGTTGCCTCATTTAACAAGGCAAAAGGCTGCCTGGGGAAATAAAACCTCGAATTTAGATGGAATGGATACCTGTTCTCTACCCGTAGAGCAACAAACGCCGATTTTTTTGTCGTTACACGTGTACGCTTTTCCCTGCGTGGCAAGCATTCTCAGAACTGATATCAGCATGATTACGTTGTAAGAATGACAACCATTCGTTGACTAAGGTGTCGCTTCATTGCCCTTAGGTGGTAAGATGTTCCCCTCGCCTTAGCCATCTAGCATATGGGGCCCACAGAGAATTTTCTGCCGCTGCCTAGTTGTCGCTGATCCTGGGCTGGTAAACTATATTCCCGTGTTGCTGTGATGAGGGAGAAGAGAGGGCTTGCAAGGCAGAAAGTAGGGTTATGTGACGGTGTCTGTTGATGTGAGGAAGGGGAGGAGCGTGGTGGCTCCGCTGCTGCGGTGAGGGACAAGGGAGTGGTTCTGGGAATTAGGTCACAGGAGTAGATGGGGCTATTAGATGATGGGCTTTTAAGCCATGTGGCAGGTGGGTATTATATTATGTGCTGTTTGCTCTGTTCCCAGGATTTCTAGGGGGCTAGTGTACTGCCTTGTATATAAGCACTTCCAATTATTTGTGGGGGTTGCGCCCCTACTTTTGAAAACCATGGTGTCTACACCACATGCTTTCGATGTATTTATGCAGCTCACCTATGAATCAGACAAATAAGATACCACTCAATGGGTATCTTTATTAGGAATAACCGCTTCGTAGATGTTCGGTAGAAATGCTATTATTTCAGTTTAGTTGACTGGTTATTCTTTTTCTTTCTATCTATAATTTGATTTCTTTCCTTTCGATTGTGTTCATTTGGTTCCATGTTATAACTGGATTGATTTTTATGGACATTTGCTGCAGACCGTGGCTACTATTCAGTGGAGACTGTTTCATTATTAGTGGCTCTCAAAGTTCGTTATAGAGACAGAATCACAATATTGAGAGGAAATCACGAGAGCCGACAAATCACTCAAGTGTGAGTTCCTATTTCTCGATTCTGAAAAATCTTACAGCAGTTACCAATTGCTAGTTTCAGCATAGTACTTCTGAATTGTAATTACTGCAAACATATTGGCATTATTCCCTATATCTGTTCGAATGGCTGAGTTGGAAATGGGTTATCTCCTGTCACGAGCATGTTTTGTGGTAGAAAGGGCACTGAGAGGTTTTTGCTGTCAGAACATTAGTACATATGTTACTTTGGTGTCTCCTGCCTTGTGACTTTGGCCTTCTTTAATTTTAAGTTACTTGTTACTTATTGAAGATTCTTGTCCAAAATCTAAACCTATAACATGATACATGAATATTGCTGGCAAATAATCTGTTCACACATCGAGCTATATGTTAATATTGTCTCATTAATCGATGAGACCATAGACATTAAATTAGGAAATGGTAAGTGTGGAAACAAATCCCTGGGACCTCACTCCTGTTGTTATGTGGGATTGTTGCACAACACAATCTTCTTAGCGATATGATGAATTTCTGATGTGTTGGAGGCTAGGCGTTTGTGGTATTGTTTTGACAAGGCACATCTACAGTGGTTTAGGATTGGGATCACTATGGATTGGTATTGCTGCAAGACACATCCGATGGATCCACTGTAGATTATTTGCAACATCATGATTTTGCGATGTGAAGTAGGACAGAATTTGGGATATCGTGACTTGAGGAGGTGCAGCCGATGGATCAGTGTGTGGTGGTTTCAGTCAAATGTACGAACCAACGTACAATTCTGCATTTAACCCAGGCTCCTGACTTTCTGCACTGGCCAAATTGTAAGCTTCCGAATCGCACGGGAAAAAGGCTGAAGGTGATATATTGTGATATGACCATCCGAAATGGCTTAAAGCATCAATTATGATTTGGAATTTGGCTTTCAAATCTCCTCTCATCCCTAGCTGCTCTTGATCGGAAGATCACGTCACAATATAATTTTGTTTTTCCCTTGGACTCCAACATGAAGGTGAAACAAAACAGCTTATAAATTTGCAGCAAAAGAAAAATAAATCTCATTTGCTACATACAAGAAAAATGTGGAACTAAACATAAGCAGTGTTAAACTATTTACCCCAAGGTTGATATTTTTTAATTAACCACCATATTGCTATGACAACTCGACAACAATGTATGTAGAACCATGGTTTTTGGCAATAACTTCATACCAAATTGTGTTAAAGCTGCCTGATTTCCCCCCTATGTATATCATATATGTAACTCTGCTTTCGCTTTTAGAATCATGAAATAGTGTTGGATCTCTAGCATTATTTTTTGACATTGTGAAATGGTCTTCAGGCTCTGTAGTTTTACATCGTCACATGCTTTTACCCAGTGCAACAGTTTTGACTGAGATGTTTCTTCACAGTTTTTATCCTTTTTTTTTTTTGCACCATCCTATTGCTTGAAATGTATTACTCCCATCAGAATGTATTGCTTATCCATCAAATGATCAAATATCCATATCAAAATTTGATATGCATATTTGTTTCAATTATATCCACTTGTCTCTTTGGGATGGCTGTAATAAGGTTCCTGTCAACAATCACATCCCAAGGTGAAAAAGAAATGCACATAAGAAATGCACATAGCTACATACAATAGCCTGCTAGTTATATGAGTATATAATAACTAAATAAAGATACATTCCTTTCCTTTGGAATAATATAAATCTTTCATCTTCTATCCGATCTGTTATATTCTTATATTTGAATAAATAAGTCATGGGAGTATCCAGTGGAACCATATTTCGGGTTTACACTTTTTAACTCTCACATGATATTTGGATGGACGAGATGAACATATTTAGGTGTAGCTGAAGGTCATATCCATGACTATCTATCAGCAAGCCCGTCACAGACAAATAAATCAGTTGTGAGGGCTGCTAGCTGACTCCCAGATCTCATTCAACGGTAAATGGTCCATGTGGAGTTTAGATGTTAGCAGTTAATGTATTGTAGGGTTTGTGTTCTCGACTAAAATTTATCTGCATAACAGTTGTATCATGATCTGAGCCCTTAGCCTGGGGTGTGCATTGTGCTACTTTTTGAAATGCAAGCCCATCCATAGCGTTAGAAGGTGTGCCTGACAGAGTTCTTGGCTACAGGTATGGCTTCTACGATGAATGCTTACGGAAGTACGGAAATGCAAATGTCTGGAAGTACTTCACGGATTTGTTTGATTATTTGCCTCTCACAGCTCTTATAGAAAACCAGGTTTATTCTTTTCACCAAATTTGTTGGTTTGCTCTGTTAATATAGACATAAAATTTATTTCCATGTAAGCTTGGTCAAAGAAGAATTCCTGTTTTGTAGGTATTTTGCCTCCATGGTGGTCTCTCTCCATCATTAGATACATTGGACAATATTCGTTCTCTTGATCGCATACAAGAGGTACACTGCGTTTTATCATTTGAGCTAATATGGATCATTTTATGCATGAAGTCTGTTGATTTGAACTACTCCGTAGACAAGGCAAACATTTTCTAGAGGGTCAATGATAGCTCTAGAACAGAACAATGTGTAGATTTCTGAATCTCTATTTGGAAGGCCTAAGTCGATCCTCGGGCTTGAGCAAAGAAGTGCAGCCTAGGACCACTCATCTAAGAAGTTACAGTGAAGTATTCTTTTCATGATGCATAATTATATGTTCTACCAAGATCAGGTCGACCAAGTGTTTTAACTGGTTGCAGTTACGTGGTTTTCACAGTTCCCCAGTCCTGCTTGAATTTTTACTTGCTAGTTCAGTTTTAGTGGCAAAATGGCTTAAAATTAGAACCTGCAATATGGTTGGTAGACAATTTCTTGGTATAGACCGTGGACTTAATATTGCATGAACTTGACCTCATTGCACCTTTGGGTTCAAGAATTTTTGTCTTGTGCAGAATATGTGTGCTGTATTCTGTGATTTGGTCGACTCTTGATTAATGTTTTTTTCTGTTCTCTAAAATGGCTATAGGTCCCGCATGAAGGACCTATGTGTGATCTTTTGTGGTCTGATCCGGATGACCGATGCGGGTGGGGAATTTCACCAAGAGGAGCAGGCTACACATTTGGACAAGATATAGCACAACAGTTTAACCATACAAATGGTCTTAGCCTTATTTCAAGGGCCCATCAACTTGTGATGGAAGGGTTCAATTGGGCACAGGTTGGTTTCCAGTGGGTTAGATTTCTATCGTCCTAATCATTTTCCCACAATTCCTGCGCATAGAATTTCCCTTCATCTCTGGCATTTGAGCATCAGATTGGAAAACATCCCTGCAGGAAACTTGAATAATTGATTTGCCTTATGTCGATCATTGTGCAGGAGAAGAATGTTGTCACAGTTTTCAGTGCGCCAAACTACTGTTACCGGTGTGGTAACATGGCTGCGATTCTCGAAATTGGGGAGAACATGGATCAGAACTTCCTCCAATTCGATCCAGCGCCACGGCAAATCGAGCCAGACACAACGCGCAAGACCCCCGACTACTTTTTGTAATCGTGGTGTTGACTTTTTTTTTTACTCTTGTGCTGCTGGTGCTCCTCTCATCCGCAGCACAGCAGTGCCTGGCTGGATCTGTAGATCTCTGTCCTTAGAAAATGGGATTCCTTGAGCTGAGTTGTGTACCCCCCCCTCTCATTCTTTTGTTTGGAGATTTTGGTTGCCGCTTCTCAGGACCTCATAGGACATGTTAAAAGTACATTGCATTGGTATTTTTTTTTGTATCTCCATTTTGTATTATTTCCGAGACAGAGAAGGGAAGCTGCAATAGAATTGTCTCGTAACATATTTCATGCTCTTCTTCCGAAGAATTCTCTTATGCTCTGGCAGATTTCCGTGATGTTGTGTTGTCTGGATGTGACCTGTGGGAGATCTGCCTCAAATGACAAAGTTACTCGGTTTGTGTGAATTGTGTATGGATTTTTCCAATGCTTGTGCACAATTTCCTGCTATCTTCTCTTTATCGGGTATAACAGTTCGCTGAGATCACATGCCATCAACTACAGTAAGATGCATTGCCCGTCAAAGAAAACTGGAACGTCTGTGAGGCCTTTTGGAGACAAAGAGCCCATTTGGTTAAAAGAAGGGGAAATAAATGCAAGCCGTTTCCACAAATTTGGCTCCGAAAGAAAAGGAGAAACACCATTAACAGGCTGCATAACGCTGCAGCAGTTTGGGTGGAGGGTGAAGGCCGATTGAAGTGTGCCATCCACGACTACTTTTTAAGTTCCTAGTGTCTTTCAGCCAAGGTAAGTCACAAGACATTCTTAACTATGTTGATACGAAAGTGGACAGACAAATGAGTGAATTTCTTTGTGAATACTCGAGAGAAGAAGTAAAAGATGCCCTTGATGTAATTGGAGATCTGAAGAGACCAGGGCTGTATTCTACAAAAAGTATTGGCACATTGCTGGTGAGAAGGTGATCCAAATGTTCTAAGTGCCTCTTTGATTCAAAGGATTTCAAAAGGAATTTTGTAGGATTCTATTTCTTACGAATTTTTTCTAGGTGGGTTGTCTGTTTCGTATGATTATTATCATTTTTTTCTTCATCCACTTCAACATAATGTGAAGAATCCTAGGTTTTTCATACGCACAATCAGTGGCGGAGCTAGCCAAGATCTTCTGGGGTGGGGGGTGGGGGGGGGGGGGGGGGGGAGGGCTAATCACAAAATACAGATGATGGGGGGGGGGGGGGGGCGCAAATACTGTATTTTTTTTTCTAATCTCAGGACCCCAAAAAAATTCCTTCACAATTTTGACCAAGGTTGGGGGGCCATGGCCCCTGCAGGACCAGCCGTAGCTCCGCCAGTGCGCACAATGAAACACACATGCTAATCTTGAACTACTATTAAAGATGATATGCTTTTCTATTCCCGCGTTACACGTATCCTAAAAATCAAGGAGGCCTTAAAGGGTGGTCAAATGCCGTTGGGACGGAATAACACTACTATCGTTACAATCCACAAAGTAAAAAAAAAACATAGAGAAGTTGAAGGATCCAAGACCTATAATTCTTTGTAGCGCGATATACAAAATTGTATCGAAAATTATCACCTATTGACTCAAGTTTATTCTACCAATTGCCCACCACACCTTATGTGTGGCTTGTAACTTCAGAATTGAAATTATGAGTTATATGAAGTAGTTTTCTTTAGTAGTTATGAAAAACAAAATCCAAAGCCCTTGTGCCCGGTAGAATCATTGCAGATAATATTCTATTAGCATATGAGTTGACACATTTCTTGCAACACAAAAAAAGGCAGCCACAATTATGTGACCCTCGAGCTAGACATGATCAAAATTTATGAGTGTCGAATGGGTTTCTTTACGAACGTGATGATAAAGATAGGCTCCAACAAAAGATGGATGAACCATGTTATGAAATATGTCTCTGCTGTAAGATATAAGACAAGGGTAAACAATCCGGAAGTGGAGTTTTTGAGCTCGGGCTCATTTGAGCCCGGTGAACAGTAAAATCCGAAAAAAATCAAAACAAATTCAAAAAATTCTGTTTTTTTTTTGTAGAAACATTGACAAAAGTTTTACGTGCTCCCAAAATTTCATATTGAAATCACATTCCTGGAAATTGTGGCAAAAAAAATGATGCTCCAAATGTGTTATTTTAAAAGCATTTTAGAGTGCTGATTTTGTTTTTTTTGGCACGATCTCCGCGAATATCTTTTCAAGATGAAATTTTGTGAGCATGAAAAACTTTTGTCAATGTTTGCACCAAAAAAAATTCAGAATTTTTTGAATGAGTTTTCATTTTTTTTTCAATTTTACTGTTCATCCCGAGCTCGGGAGCAGAAGATGACTTTCCTAAACAATCCCCTCAAGCGAACAAAGAAAGAACATAAGTTCAACATCTGAGTTAGCATGTGTGGTTCTCTTTCCTCCCTTTCCTCTCGGGCAGTGTAAACTTTTCGCTTCCAAGCTCCATGCATGAAGCCGTGGATTTTTCTTCCCTCCGCCTGTCGCCCTGACAGCTGGTGGCGAGAGAGGAATCCCAGTGCCTTTGACTCTCGTCAGTAGTTTAAGTTAGAATACAATTTATTCCTTACGGGGATGGCGCTCAGACAGATGATGACACTTCTTCGAGTTGGTTTTTTGTGGTCCGATAGGAGCGAGTTCGTCCATTTGGACGAAGTTGACGGAGCTCCGATAGAGGATTGACGCGTCAACGCCTTTTTCTAGCAACAATAATGTTTGTTCAGTGGTCATGTAATTTTCATTTTTTATTATAATGTTTGATGGTGCTCTCTACATCTGGTGAACTTCTAATCCTTCTAAAAAAAAATGCCCTCAAAGCAAAAATGAAATAAACCAGGAGCCCTTCTCTCACAAAGCCTCAAACCCTCACCATAGGAACTGCTCCAGAAGAATGTCCGAGAGACTGCGGCGGCGCCAGTGAGCCAGCCTCCTCCGCTGCGCCGCGCAGCCACGGGCCATGGAGATAGAGGCGGCGACTCCCCTTCCCAAGAAGAGGAGGTCGGAGGTGCCCGGAAGCAACCAACCGGAGGAAATCTTGAGCCGTGAGCCGACGGCGGCGGCCATGGAGGCGCTCGAATCCGACATCCGAGAACCACCGCCTGGAGCTGGAGGAGCAGAAGACGGCGTCGACCATATCAGCGGACTGCCCGACGCCGTCCTCGGCGACATCATCTCCCTCCTCCCCACCAGGGAGGGCGCCCGCACCCAAACCCTCGCCTCCCGGTGGCGCCATCTCTGGCGCTCCGCTCCTCTCAATCTCAACTACTACGACCTCCCCGCCGAAGGTGACGTTCTGATACGCCTCATTTCCCAGATCCTCTCCGCCCATGCTGGCTCCGGCCGCCGCTTGTGCATCTCCGCGCACCACCTCTACCACCACCCTGACACAGTGGATGCCTGGCTCCGGTCGGCTGGCCTCAGCAACCTCCAGGAGCTCGAGTTCTGCTGCACCAGTTATCCACCGGCACTGCCGGCGGTGACGGCGTCCACCTTCCATCTCTCGTCCAGCCTCCGTCTGGCCACATTTAGCCAATGTCGCTTCCCCGACAGCATCATCCAGACGCTTCACTTCCCCCAGCTCAAGCAGCTCACACTTGAAAAGGTCAGCATCTCGGCAGGTTCTCTGCAGAGCTTCATCGCTGGCTGCCCCGTCCTGGAATCCGTGCTTCTTAACCACTGCACTGGCTTCAGCTGCATTCGGATCTGCTCCCCAAACCTGAGAACCATTGGCGTGTGTGTTGGATACCTAGGCGAGTTAGTGGGAATATCTATTGAGGACGCCCCTTGTCTCGAAAGGTTGCTCCAACTTGGCTTCACTAAGTGCTTGGACATATCGATAATATCAGCGCCCAACCTGGAGACCATGGGCCGCCTTCGCTACGATGAAGCTTACGGCTTCAGCTTTAAGGTAGCTTTCACCTTCATGTCTAACCTGCATTTGTCAGCAGGCAAAATTCATATTATCTGCATTTTTATATGACCTGATGCAATGTTCTATTCTTCATAGGGATTTCCTACTCTGTTCCCAGTGGTGGCACACACTGTCAAGACTTTATCTATCACTGTTGTTCCTCTCAGTGTGGATATGGTTCTTGATCTCATGTGTTGCTTTCCCTGCTTGGAGAAGTTGTATATCCAGGTAACTATCTGGTTGTGATTTCTAGTGTTAACTACTCCCTTCGTCCGGAAATACTTGTCGGAGAAATGGACCAGACGGAGGGAGTACTAAGCTCTTTGCATGAACTTTTGTCTTTCCATTTTCAGATACGTTCGTCGGGGAGAAAGAATTTGTGGCGTCGTAAACACCAGAGTCACATCAGATGCCTTGACATCCGTCTCAAGAAAGTAGTGTTGGCAAATTATCGAGGCATCATGTCAGAAGTTAACTTTGCCATGCTCTTTGTATTGAATGCTAAAATGCTAGAGTTATTAAGATTTGAGATTGGCGGCTGCTGCGGTAAAGAGTTCATTGAAAGGCAGCGCATGTTGCTTCAGGTTGGGAACAGGGCTTCGAGAGGCGCTCGGTTTGTTTTCGCAGAAAATACATGCCTCCGCAAACTTGAGGACATCAAGCATGTGCGGGATTTGTCTGTAGCTGATCCCTTTGAATGTTGATATTGACATTGGGTTTCCTGTGTACTTGGAGGGGTTATCCTTGCTCGTCACATTTTTCCGATCGATCCAAATTCGATTGGTTCTCTTGTTTCTGATGTTTTGAAGTTCCTGGTGTGCTGGAACCTTGTGGTATTTAAACCAATTGTGTAGAATCTGTAGAGAATGGGGATTTTTTTCCGTCTAATTGTGCCTAGGCAAGGTCTGTGATTGCAAAGTTTGAAACCATTCTCTTTCTTAATATTTGTTATGCTGTGTACATTTCCTTGTTTCCTCTAAAACTGAGCTACATCGTACAAGAGGTTTATTTTATTTGAATGTTTCAAGCACAGGGAACTTCACTTTGTCCCTGCACTTCTCATTCAGTGGTACATCTTGGCTTGTCATCTTTATTTACGTACTGTATGTATTTGTTCAGCCAGGTTGTTCTCTTCCATGAGATGACGATGGGATTTTGCATTTGAGAGTGTCATTTTACCTGGAGAGCATAACGAGCATCTATCTATCTAGCCTTGGTTGGAGTTGAGACATGGTTCGTGAGAGCGTTCCCACATGATCTGTCGTGTCGTGTGGTGCCTATGAGTCCCATGGCTGGAGCATGCGTTTCCTGTAACATTTGTCCCTTCATCTGTCTGCTCCTTTTTGCCCTTTCAGCCTGTATGCCCTCCCTTAGGTAAGCAGCCTTCCCGACCTGAGCATGTACGTAAATGATTTTCTGATAATTCCTTGGTTTCATACTGTACAATTTACTTCATGCATGTTTGCATGGTATTTATTCCTAATAGCTTGTATGGATTGAAATCGCATGTTGGGTCTTTCAAGTCAACTTCGTATGCTCAATGAGACCCTAGACCTAGCGAGGATTGCAATATGTATATCTGCAGCGAAAATCCAACTCTGAGCTCGGGCTCAGCTGCTCCCGCTGACGAAAAAAATAAAAAAAAATACTAGAAAAATTCAAAAAATTCCAATTTTTTTTGTGTGGTAGATATTTTGTTGCGTGAGGTTCGCTCCAAATTTCAAGTTATTTGGACATCTGAGCAGCTCTCGGCAAAAAAGACAAATCGGGTCAGAAAGAATGGAACTAACCCGGACTGACGTTGTTTTCAGCAGAATTGCCTTGGTGTTATTTTTGTGCAGAAATAAAAGTTCTCGGATTGACCTGGAAATTTATGGAGAATATTTTTGTAATTAATAAAAAATATTGGCGAAAGAATCAACCGGAGGGGGTCCACCACCTGGCCACAAGCCAGGGGGGGCGCGCCCCCCTACTAGGGTGCGCCCAGCAGGCTTGTGGGCCCCCTGAAGCTCCTCCGACCTCAATTCCAACTCTATATATTCCTATTCGGGGAGAAAAAAATCAGAGAGAAGAGTTCATCGCGTTTTACGATACGGAGAGGGGAAATCGACGGCGTCGTCATCACCAACCATCCTTCATCACCAATTTCATGATGCTCTCCGCCGTTCGTGAGTAATTCCATCGTAGGCTTGCTGGACGGTGATGGGTTGGATGAGATTTACCATGTAATCGAGTTAGTTTTGTTAGGGTTTGATCCCTAGTATCCACTATGTTCTGAGATTGATGTTGCTATGACTTTGCTATGCTTAATGCTTGTCACTAGGGCCCGAGTGCCATGATTTCAGATCTGAACCTATTATGTTTTCATGAATATATATGTGTTCTTGATCCTATCTTGCAAGTTGTAGACACCTATTACGAGTTATCATCCGCATCCCCCAGGGTGACAATAACTGGGATTCTTTCTGATGATTACCGTAGTTTGAGGAGTTCATGTATTCACTAAGTGCTAATGCTTTGGTCCGGTTCTCTATTAAAAGGAGGCCTTAATATCCCTTAGTTTCCATTAGGACCCCGCTGCCACGGGAGGGTAGGACAAAAGATGTCATGCAAGTTCTTTTCCATAAGCACGTATGACTATATATGGAATACATGCCTACATTATATTGATGAATTGGAGCTAGTTCTGTGTCACCCTATGTTATAACCGTTGCATGATGAATGCCATCCGACATAATTATCCATCACTGATCCATTGCCTACGAGCTTTTCACATATTGATCTTTGCTAAGTTACTTTTCCGTTGCTACTATCACCATCACTACAATACTGCTATTGTCGCTTTGCCATCGTTACCGTTACTTCCATACTGCTTTGCTACTGAATACTTTGCTGCAGATACTAAGTCTTTCAGGTGTGGTTGAATTGAAAACTCAGCTGCTAATACTCGAGAATATTCTTTGGCTCCCCTTGTGTCGAATCAATAAATTTGGGTTGAATACTCTACCCTCAAAAACTGTTGCGATCCCCTATACTTGTGGGTTATCAAGACCTTTTTCTGGCGCCGTTGCCGGGGAGCATAGCTCTATTCTCCGAGTCACTTGGAATTTATATCTGTTGATCACTATGAAGAATCTGAAAGATGCTAAAACCAAGATCTATCCCTCAACTACGAGGAGAGGTAAGGAACTGCCATCTAGCTCTGCACTTGATTCACCTTCTGTTTTGAGTAAACTTGCCACGCCACCACCTGCTATTGATTCTGATGTGTCGCAAGTAATTGATGATGCTACTTCTGCTATGCATGATGCTTATGATGATACTTTGCTTGATACTACTGTGCCACTGGGTGAATTTCTTGATGAACAAATTGCTAGAGTCAATGCTGCAACTGATGATATTTCTGAAACTGATGAAATTATTAAAACTGAACACCATGAGACACCTGCTAGACCTAGCTCTCCTAGATATGAATTGCCTAATATACCTAAGGGTTATGTTATGGAAGGAGAGGTAGCTAGGGACTTTCTTGCTTGTAAAGATAGAGATGATTTTAAGAAATTACTATGCAAGTGGAAAGAAAAATCTTTGAATGCTAGAATGCAATATGATCCCAAGTTTGCTACTTCACCTATCTTTGTTACTGATAAGGATTATGAATTCTCTGTCGATCCTGAGTTAATTACTTTGGTTGAATCTGATCCTTTCCATGGTTATGAATCTGAAACTGTTGTGGCACATCTTACTAAATTGAATGATATAGCCACCCTATTTACTCATGAGGAAAAAATTCGTTATTACTATATTCTTAAGTTGTTTCCTTTTTCATTAAAGGGTGATGCTAAGATATGGTTTAATTCTCTTGCTCCTGGTTGTGTGCGTAGTCCCCAGGATATGATATATTACTTCTCTGAAAAATATTTTCCTGCCCATAAGAAACAAGCTGCCTTGCAGGAAATATTTAACTTTGTGCAAATTGAAGAAGAGAGTCTCCCACAAGCTTGGGGGAGGCTTCTCCAATTACTTAATGCTTTTCCTGATCACCCTCTCAAGAAAAATGAAATACTTGATATCTTTTATAATGGACTAACCGATGCTTCTAGGGACCACCTAGATAGTTGTGTTGGTTGTGTTTTCAGGGAACGAACTGTTGAACATGCTGAACTACTATTGAATAATATATTGAGCAATGATAATGATTGGACTATTCCCAAACCACCTCCAAAGCCAACTCCGAAGAAAAGAGGTATTCTATTTCTCAGTCCTGAAGATATGCAAGAGGCAAAGAAATCTATGAAAGAAAAAGGTATTAAAGCTGAAGATGTTAAGAATCTACCACCTATTGAAGAAATACATGGTCTTGATAACCCGACACAGGTAGTAGAGGTAAATTCTCTCCGTAGATTTGATGAAGGTGATATTCCTTATAATAAGTCCGCTAGCCAATGCTTGGATGAGTTTGATAACTTTATTGTTAAGCAAGAAAATTTCAATGCTTATGTTAGTAGACAATTGAAACATAATGCTTACATGCTTGATCGCTTAGGTGATTATATGAGTAGAACTGTTAATGATCTTAAGCTTATTAGTAAACATGCTTCCATGGTAACTACTCAAGTAGAACAAGTACTTAAGGCACATAATGATTTGCTTAATGAGATAATTAGTAAGAACAATGATCATTCTGTTAGAGTTGTGACTAGAGGTGGTAGAATGACTCAGGAACCTTTGTATCCTGAAGGCCATCCTAAGAGAATTGAGCAAGATTCTCAGAGAGTTAATACTGATGCACCTGGTCATTCTAATAAAAGGAAAAAGAATGATGACAGGACTTTGCATGCTGCTAGTGAACCTGTTATAGATACTCATGAAAACCCAAATGATATTTCTATTTCTGATGCTGAGACACAATCTGGTAATGAACATGAGCCTAGTGATAATATTAATGATGATGTTCATGTTGATGCTCAACCTAGTAACGATAATGATATGGAGATTGAACCTGCTGTTGATCTTGATAACCCACAACCTAAGAACAAAAGATATGATAAAAGAGACTTTGTTGCTAGGAAGCATGGTAGAGAAAGAGAACCTTGGGTTCAGAAACCCATGCCTTTTCCTCCTAAGCCATCCAAGAAAAAGGATGATGAGGATTTTGAGTGCTTTGTTGAAATGCTTAGACCTATCTTTTTGCGTATGCGCTTGACTGATATTCTGAAAATGTCTCCTTATGCTAAGTATATGAAAGATATTGTGACAAATAAAAGAAAGATACCGGAAGCTGAGATTTCCACCATGCTTGCTAATTATACTTTTAAAGGTGGAATACCAAAGAAACTGGGAGATCCCGGAGTACCTACTATACCATGCTCTATTAAAGGAAATTATGTTAAAACTGCTTTATGTGACCTTGGAGCTGGTGTTAGTGTTATGCCTTTCTCTTTATATCGTAGACTTGATTTGAATAAGTTGACACCTACTGAAATCTCTTTGCAAATGGCTGACAAATCAACTGCTTTACCCATCGGTATTTGTGAGGATGTGCCTGTCGTAGTTGCAAACGTTACTATCCTAACGGACTTTGTTATTCTTGATATTCCCGAGGACGACAGTATGTCGATCATCCTTGGTAGACCCTTTTTGAATACTGCAGGGGTTGTTATTGATTGCAATAAGGGCAATGTCACTTTTCATGTCAATGGTAATGAGCAGACGGTACACTTACCGAAGAAACAACCTCAAGTTCATAGTATCAACTCCATTGAAAAAATTTCAACGATTATGATTGGAGACTTTGAATTCCCTCTCCCTACTGTCAAAAAGAAATATGATATACTTATTGTTGGGGACATGCATATCCCCATTGAGGTAACCTAGTGTTATTCGAAAATTCTCCGGTTCCGTGTCATTCGAAAAAAGTTTGTCAATAAGACTTGATCAACCTTATTGATGGATTCTTTTTGATGAGCATGAGATGGATGAATTTAGAAAGCACAACCTTCTGTACCCAACTTTTATTTTTCTGTTCTTTAGTTTCAATTTAGTAAAAATGCTATTATTTCTCTGTTTCCTGATTTATCCGTGCAATAGAAAAATGACCTGAAAATAAAAGTTCTCAGAATTCCCTGAAAATTTAGTATGATTTTTTCTGGAATATTTTAGAATTTTTGGCACTGAGAACACATCAGAGGGCTGCACCAGTGGGCCACAAGCCTGCCGGGCGCGCCCACCCCCCTGGGCGCGCCCCCCTGGCTTGTGGGTCCCACGTAGCCCCCCCTCACTTATTCCAGCACCCATCCACTTCGTCTTCCTCCAGAAAAAATCCCATCATTGCTCAAACCTGTGTTCTAGCTCATCTTGCTGCCATTTTCGATCTCCTTGCTCAAAGCTCCATTTGCAAAACTGTTTTAGGGGATTGTTCATCGATATGTGACTCCTCCAATGGTCCAATTGGTTTTTGTTCTAGTGCTTTATATATTGCAAATTTTTGCCGCTGTGGTGACCTTGTTCTTGAGCTTGCATGTCAAATTTGTATGGTCCCAAGTAGTTTTGATGCATGGTATAGCCTCTAGGCACTTGTAGGAGTAGTTGCTATAAGTTTCGTTGAGCTTTGTTCACTTTTATTTGGAGTTACTAAAAATTTCAGAATTTTTTCAGAGAAAGAAAAATGTTAAGGAGAATGTACCAAGGTGGTTCCTCGAGCAAGAAGACCCCGAGACTCGCGATACGCGAGCCCGACTTTGAACCACCGAGGGAAGCTCAAGTGCGGCCTTGTGAATGGCCGTCGGATCCATTCATGGTCCATGCCGGATTCAAGGAAGAATTTTACGCGTACATACGAAATGCTGGCCTTGAAGATTTTGTTTCAGACCAATGCAAGCAATATTATCAACTCACTGATTCCTTCGTGCGGAGGTTTGAATTTTCATCCAGGCGTAATACGCATTCCGTTCTATTTAATCTTTATGATGAATCTTATACTATGGACCTAGAGGATTTTAACCATGCATGCAAAATTCCACAATGGGGCAGCCATAATGATCCTCACAAAACTGAATATAATGATTTTCTTGCTAGCATCACTGTGGGAGAAACTAGAAACATTACACAGGCTACCTTGGGGAGCATTCACTTTCCCGCCATACATTATTTTGCTCTCTTCATAGGTAGATGTATTAACGGTAAACATGACCATAGCCACCTTTGCGTACCTGATCTTAGTATTCTTAAGAGTGCGGTCATGAGTGATAGACGATATAACTTGGGAGCTATTATTGCTAGGAGGCTACATAAAAATGCTAAAGATGGAGATTTCTTTGGTGGAATTTATGCCACCCGTGTAGCTAATTATCTTAGGGTACCCATAAGGGAGAATGATATTGAGTTACCCCCTGCTTTTCTTGACTATGAGGCTATGGTGCGCTACCAGTTTCTTGAGAGAAACGAACAACCCCTCCTGTACCGACTAATTTTTGACAGACAACGTGCTGTCCATATTACCCTTCCTGCTCTTGCCTTCTTTAACTTTCAGGAAAAACGGAGACACTTTATAACCAGAGAGGAGGCAAACGAGTACGAGAGAGAGGCGAAAGCCGCTCGCCTCCGCGCTGCAGCCGCTCAGGCAGTAGCTGCCGCAGCCCAGTACAACCCCAACTATGACTTTGGATATTATCCGGGCCAGCCATGGCCCTAGACCAACTTAGGCCAAAAGCCTAAGCTTGGGGGAGTACGTATTTCTCACCGACATTACATTCATGTTCACACACTCATTCCAGTTGTCGGTGTTCATACTTTTTTATTGTACCATCCATGGTAGTTTATTTCTTCTTTTTTGCTTTCTTCTTGTGTGTTTAATTAACCTTGAGAAAATCCAAAAACTTAGTTCTAGCTTTACTTCCTAGTTCGTTTAGTTGTAGTATTAAAAGAAAACCCAAAAAGATTTCTCGTTCTTCTTTTGCTTGTTGGGAGCTTTCCCGTGTAAATAATTTCTTTTCTTCTTTGGGTCGTAAGGAGAAGACCACGATGACGTGTTGAGTGGCTCTCATATGCATTATTGTTTATCTATCAGAGAGCCCATATTACCTTGCCTTCTCCTATGAGTTATTGCTTGCAGATTCCAGCTTAGTCCAATGCACGTGCACTCTTATTATTATTCACACCGTTCGGTCGTGCAAGTGAAAGGCAATAATGACGATATATGATGAAATGATTGAGATGGAGAAAAGCTGGTATGAACTCGACCTATTTTGTTTTTGTAAATATGATTAGCTCATCGTTCTAGATTCAGCTTGTTATGGATTGAACATGTTTGCAATGACAATTAGAGATTATAGTTATTCATGCCATGCTTAATTAGCTAAGAGTGTATAATGGTTTGTCTTGAGTGCCAACATGCATTTTAAAATGGCTGTGATGTAGTATGATAGGATGGTATCCTCCTCTGAATGATTCAAGTGGCTTGACTTGGCACATGTTCACGCATGTAGTTGAAACAAAACCAACATAGCCTCCACGATGTTTATGTTCATGGTGATTTATATCCTACTCATGCTTGCATTCAATGTTGGTTAATCTCAAAGCATGTTTATGACTGTTGTCGCTCTCTAGTTGGTCGCTTCCCAGTCTTTTGCTAGCCTTCACTTGTACTAAGCAGGAATACTGCTTGTGCATCTACTTCCTTAAACCCAAAGTTGTTCCATATGAGTCCACCATACCTACCTATACGCGGTATTTACCTGCCGTTCCAAGTAAATTTGCATGTGCCAAACTCTAAACCTTCAAATAATACTCTGTTTTGTATGCCCGAATCGCTCATGTAGTGACTAGGGGCTGTCAGTATCTTCCATGCTAGGTGGGTTATTCTCACGATATGTGTTGATTCACTATCATTCACGAGAAAATGGCTGGTATTCGGGATGCCCAGTTCCATGCTCAAAAATCAAATCAAAGTATAATGAAACAAAACTCCCCCAGGATTGTTGTTTGTATGGACGGTACCCGTGGATTCGGCCCGCCGTGGAGTGTGATCGATTGGTGGAGGGGGAGTAAAAACTTTACTATTCTGTTTGGGAACCGCCTATAATGTATCTAGCATGGAAGATATCGAGATCTCTTAGTTGTTATGTTGACAATGAAAGCATACCTCCCAAAATTATGATTCATCCCTGTTTTAAAAGCTCGAGCTCTAGCACCTCTGTAAATCAATGCTTCCCTCTGCGAAGGGCCTATCTATTTTATTTACTGTTGAGTCATCCTCCTCTTATAAAGAGCACCAGTTAGAGAGCACCTCCGTCATTTGTATGCTTTGTTATTAATTGATATTGAGTATGAGTGTGACTGGATCTCTTTTATCATGAATTACAATGTCTAGTCAGTCCTTGTTCTTCAGAGGTGCTCTGCATTTATGTTTTGCGGTCTCAGAAAGGGCTAGCGAGATACCATTATATCATATTGTATCATGATTGTTTTGATAAAATTGTTGTCATCCGAGATTTATTATTATTGCTCGCTAGTTGATTATGCCATTGATATGAGTAAATGTGAGACTTAAATGTTATTGTGAATGTGGTTAGTCTATAATCTTTACTGAAAATCTGAACATCAGTTAGACATATTTACAACAGCAAGATCAAACAGAGTTTGTAAAAGTTTTTCTTTATCACTTTCAGTTTGTCAACTGAATTGCTTGAGGACAAGCAATGGGTTAAGCTTGGGGGAGTTGATACGTCTCCGTCGTATCTACTTTTCCAAACTCTTTTGCCCTTGTTTTGGACTCTAATTGGCATGATTTGAATGGAACTAACCCGGACTGACGCTGTTTTCAGCAGAATTGCCTTGGTGTTATTTTTGTGCAGAAATAAAAGTTCTCGGATTGACCTGAAAATTTACGGAGAATATTTTTGGAATTAATAAAAAATATTGGCGAAAGAATCAACCGGAGAGGGTCCACCACCTGGCCACAAGCCAGGGGGGCGCCCCCCCTAGGGCGCGCCCAGCAGGCTTGTGGGCCCCCTGAAGCTCCTCCGACCTCAATTCCAACTCTATATATTCCTATTCGCGGAGAAAAAAATCAGAGAGAAGAGTTCATCGCGGTTTTACGATATAGAGCCGCCGCCACCTCCTGTTCTTCCTCGGGAGGGCAGATCTGGAGTCTGATTTGGGCTCCGGAGAGGGGAAATCGACGCCGTCGTCATCACCAACCATCCTTCATCACCAATTTCATGATGCTCTCCGCCGTTCGTGAGTAATTCCATCGTAGGCTTGCTAGACGGTGATGGGTTGGATGAGATTTACCATGTAATCGAGTTAGTTTTGTTAGGGTTTGATCCCTAGTATCCACTATGTTCTGAGATTGATGTTGCTATGACTTTGCTATGCTTAATGCTTGTCACTAGGGCCCGAGTGCCATGATTTCAGATCTGAACCTATTATGTTTTCATGAATATATATGTGTTCTTGATCCTATCTTGCAAGTTGTAGACACCTATTACGAGTTATGATCCGCATCCCCCAGGGTGACAATAACTGGGATTCTTTCTGATGATTACCGTAGTTTGAGGAGTTCATGTATCCACTAAGTGCTAATGCTTTGGTCCGGTCTCTATTAAAATGAGGCCTTAATATCCCTTAGTTTCCATTAGGACCCCGCTGCCACGGGAGGGTAGGACAAAAGATGTCATGCAATTTCTTTTCCATAAGCACGTATGACTATATATGGAATACATGCCTACATTATATTGATGAATTGGAGCTAGTTCTGTGTCACCCTATGTTATAACCATTGCATGATGAATGCCATCCGACATAATTATCCATCACTGATCCATTGCCTACGAGCTTTTCACATATTGATCTTTGCTAAGTTACTTTTCCGTTGCTACTATCACCATCACTACAATACTGCTACTGTCGCTTTGCCATCGTTACCGTTACTTCCATACTGCTTTGCTACTGAATACTTTGCTGCAGATACTAAGTCTTTCAGGTGTGGTTGAATTGACAACTCAGCTGCTAATACTCGAGAATATTCTTTGGCTCCCCTTGTGTAGAATCAATAAATTTGGGTTGAATACTCTACCCTCGAAAACTGTTGCGATCCCCTATACTTGTGGGTTATCAGGGTGTTTTTTTGTTGGGTCCACGTGTTGGAGATAACATTACAGATAGTCCAGACAATCGCATTTTCTGCGAGGGGTGAGGGAGTCCGAGATTAAGGGGTCCTCGGACTACCGGCCTATTCCTTATGGGCCGGACTCGTGGGCCACTCGTTGGAGGATCGGACTGACCGAATACCCCGTGACCAGGGGGGAAACCTCAGGAGGCGTGGCGTGCCCTCCAAGCTTAAGATGATAGAATAGGCATGTTTATTCCTTTGATAAGACCGACTATGTGTAACCCTACGGACCCCTGGTATCTATATAAGCCAGAGGGTTTAGTTCGTAGAGGCAGGTGAACTCATCTAGGGTTTAGCTACTTGATATCGAGGTAGATCGACTCTGTAATCTTCATACACATCAATACAACCAAGCAGGATGTAGGGTTTTACCTCCATAGGAGGGCCTGAACCTGGGTAAACATCGTCTCCTTCGTCCCCTGTTACCCATCGATTCTAGATCCACAGCTCGGGACCCCCTACCCGAGATCCGCCGGTTTTGACACCGACATTGGTGCTTTCATTGAGAGTTCCGCTGCGCGATCGCTAGAGGAATCGATGGCTCGCCTTGTCATCAGCGATGAAGTCTGCAGCAAGGACGTTTTTGTTCCTGGCCAGATTTTCGCGTTCGGCAGCATCGTATCGCATGCCGATCCGGCCGGCCATCTTGGCTAGGTCGGAAGTTTCATCCCCGCTCAGGAAGTCAGATTCGGGAACCTTGAGTTCGTCGCTGACTCCCGGGGAGATCTCGATTTAACGAAGCTCTCAGCTCTCATGGAGGAGCCCGCATGCCCCGACGCCTTAACGCCGGAGGCAGCAGGTCCCACCGCTAAGGTGGCCTCTATCTCTGGGTCAGCCATAACGCCCAACCCAACCGATATGCCCGGATCTGCCGCGGCCGAATACAACCTGGGCACGTCGTCGAGTGACCCTGGGACAACGGCGCTGCGGATCGACCCCATGCGCTCCAGCGACATGGACCCCGCCGACATCTCCTCATTAAACGAGTTACTTGGTCGGATTCAAACCATGGGCGTGACCGACGGCCAAACCTCAGTCTACGACCAGATCGGGTTTAAACCCGATGATAGGGAGATTCATACCCCACCGATCACTCACTTAGTCGCTACTGTTGAGTGTCCGGCCGGAGGCTCGTCCTCTCAACTACCGGAATTAAAAATAGTTTACATCCCGGTTTCCGACCGTCAGGATCTCTCCTACAATACAGAATCCGGAACTCACACCGGAAGTAGTTCGGGATCGGCCGCCGATCTAGCGCGCGACCTAGAACCCGCGCAGAAGGGTCTTGTTGATAATATGGACTCCGAACCCGCCACGCCGGATCCCGCGATGACACGGGAGGCAAACGCCGTGATCCCGGACTCACATCCTGGCGAGAAACTAAAATTTCCCCCGCCCACCACCCAAGTCGAGCACTCCTCAAGCAGCGCAGGAGAGCCCAAGTTATCGGGCTTATGGGAAGTTAAACAACAACCAGGGGAGTCAGTCCATCATTTTTGGGCTAGACTCCTCCTTATTAAAGATAGAGTACCAAACTCTAGTGGCCAGGAGATAATAGCAACCTTCAGGCACAATTGCCACAATGAAGGAATCCTCAATGCCCTAGCCCGTCATCACATTCATGACTTCACCGAGCTATCGGACCTGGTACAAAAATATTGCGCCATGGAAAGCACCTGGCAAGCCGAACGTTTGTTTTCGGAGCCGATCCCTGCCGAACACCCTAGATGAGCTCGGAAAAAGCGAATACCTTCTAAACGGCCGGTCGAACACGAACCCGCCGAGAAAGAGAATAGACCCCCTACGGGAGTCAGAACTGTCCTTGACGGACTATTAGACAAGCCATGCCCTATACACTCTGTATTACTGAACACAAGCCCGACTCATAGCCTTAGAGCTTGCTGGGTCGTCAGGCAGGTTGCAAAAAGCGGAGAGGCCATCCTCTAGGCCCTACCTCCAGGCAGACGTTCAACGGCGCCACCAGAATGCAACGCCGAGATCCTGACGATGTACGAAACATTTTCCTCCAGGAATAAGAGGAAGAGAGCTCTTCGAGAACTCGAACAAATCTATCAGGTGGCAGCAACGAATTCATGGACAGACACACCGATCACCTTCGGAGAAGCTGATCAACCAATCACCCGCCCCGGCCGAACACCTGCCGCACTGGTCCTCAACCCCATCGTCGATGGTTTCAGGTTACAAAAGGTGCTAATGGACGGCGACAGTGGTTTAAACCTCATTTACGAGGATACCTTGGAAAAAATGCAGTTCGACCGACCCCGCATCGAACATAGCAACACAACCTTTCGTGGGATCATCCCTGGGAAAGAGGCACATTGTTCCGGACGCGTTACCCTCTATGTGGTATTCGGCACGCCCGAGAACTACAGATCTGAAGAACTTCTCTTTCATATCGTGCCCTTTCACAGTGGTTACCACGCTCTTTTGGGGCGTGACGCTTTCACAAGATTTCAGGCTATACCACATTACGGGTATATGAAGCTCAAAATGCCGGGCCCAAACGGGGTGATCACAATCACAAGTGACCCGAATAGAGCCCTTCGAGCCGAAAACAGAACAACAACGCTCACCCTCGAGGCACTAGCTGAGACCTTTGCAGCAGAGGAATTGACCGCACTCCGGTCAACAGTGGACAAGGATGATGTGGTCCTTAGCAAGAGGCCCAAACCCACGTCCTTTAAGCCTGCAGACGAAATCGTCAAATTTCAGGTACATCCAACGGACCCCAATTAAACAGCGTCCATCGGAGCTCAGCTGGACCCCATGGTGGACGAAGCACTGCGAACATTTTTACGAGAAAACTGGGATATCTTTGCCTGGCATCCTTCAGATATGCCAGGAATCCCACGACGGCTAGCAGAACACAGTCTGAACATAATCGCAGGCTTCAAGCCCGTCAAACAGGCTTTACGCCGATTTTCCGAACCCAAGCAACAAGCTATGGGCGAAGAACTAACAAAATTGCTGGAGGCCGGGTTCATAAGAGAAATCAAACACCCCGAATGGTTGGCAAACCTGGTTATGGTACCAAAGAAAGATAAATCCTGGCCGCCGTGTGTCGATTTCAAAGACCTTAATAAAGCTTGCCCCAAGGACCCTTTCCCCTTACCACTCATAGACCAGATTATTGACGCCACAGCCGGACACGACTCATTGTGCTTCCTCGATGCTTATTCCGGATACCATCAGATCAAAATGAAGGAATCCGATCAAGCTGCAACTGCATTCATCACCCCCTACGGGCCATTCTGCTTTAACACAATGCCTTTCGGGCTAAAAAACGCAGGTGCTACATACCAGCATATGATTCAGACATGTATCGAAAAACAAGTCGGTAAAACAGTCGAGGCATACGTGGACGACGTGATCATTAAGACCAAACACGTCAGCCAACTGATAGACAACCTCAGGCAAACTTTTGCTAGTCTACGGGAATATGATATACGGCTCAATCCGGACAAATGTGTCTTCGGAGTTCCCACTGGTAAACTACTCAGATTCATTGTTTCCCATAGAGGAATAGAAGCTAACCCTGCTAAGATCCGCGCCCTATCTGAACTTGCGATTCCTACAGAGCTAAAGCACATCCAAAGGCTGGCGGGCTGCGTGGCGGTTTTGAGCCGCTTTATCTCCCGCCTTGGTGAAAAGGCTTTACCGCTCTACAGGCTGCTGAAACTGACCAAAAACTTCGAGTGGACCGATGAAGCAACGGTTGCACTAGAGGAAATTAAAACACTGCTGGCCAGCAACCCCATACTCATGGCGCCAGGCGCCGGTGAACCAATGTTACTGTACATCTCGGCCACCAATCAAGTGGTTAGTGCGGTGCTCGTCGTCGAACAAGAGGACGAGGGTCACAAATTCCGGGTGCAAAAGCCAGTCTACTATGTGTCAGAAGTGCTAACGCCATGCAAGTCCAGATATCCGCACTACCAGAAGATAGCCTATACAGTGTTCATGGCATCACGAAAGCTCAAACACTACTTTCAAGAATGTTCGGTCACGGTGGCATCCGAAGTACCCCTGAATGATATAATCAATAACAGGGATGCCACCGGCCGCATAGCCAAATGGGCCATCGAACTCCTTCCTTTCGAAATCGCCTATAAGCCACGACGAGCTATTAAATCTCAGGTGTTGGCCGATTTCCTTGCCGAATGGACAGAGGCCGAGCTCCCCAGAGAATATAGTACATACTCCCATTGGACGATGTACTTCGACGGATCCAAGACACTGGCTGGACTAGGGGCTGGAGTTATCCTCACATCTCCCACGGGAGACAACGTCCGGTACGAGTTGCAGATCATGTACGCCGATTCTAACAATGCGGCCGAATACGAAGCACTATTGCACGGGCTTCGGATGGCAGCATCGATGGGCATACAACGGCTTGAAGTACAGGGAGATTCTAATCTCGCCATCTCTCAAATCAATGGCGAATTCGATGCTAAAAACCCAAAGATGGCAGCATACAGAAACGCCGTTCTTAAAATATCCGCACGGTTCGAGGGTCTAGAATTCCACCATGTCGCTAGAGACAACAATCAGGCTGCTGACATACTCGCCCGTATGGGGGCCAAGCGCGACCCCGTCCCAAAAAACACCTTCCTTGAACGGCTTTTCAAGCCATCGGTGGTATGGCAGGACGAGAATAAGGGCGCTGGAGCCATCAGTACGGAAGAGATTGTCCCTCCTATAAATGAACCAGATGAGCAAATCATCGGCGGGTCCATAATTGAAGAAACGCCTTCGACTCATGAGGTCATGGCAGTAATCGCACCATGGACCGAGCCCTTCCTTGCCTACCTTCTCCGCCAAGAACTCCCCAACGACCAGACGGAGGCGAGACGCATAATTCGGCGATCCAAGGCCTATAAGGTCCACGAGGGTGAGTTATATAAGAAAAGCACTACCGGGATACTCCAACGGTGCATATCTGAGGAAGAAGGAATGCAGCTTTTGGCCGAAGTCCACGCAGGCATGGGCGGCCACCACGCCGCAGCATGGGCCTTAGTAAGCAAAGCCTTTCGAGCCGGATTCTTTTGGCCCACCGCTCGAGCGGACGCCCAAGCACTTGTCCAACATTGTGTTGGATGTCAACTATTCGCAAATCGAAGCCACATGCCCCTGATAGCTCTTCGGACTATTCCGATCACCTGGCCTTTCGCGGTCTGGGGGCTGGATATGGTCGGACCACTTAAAGGGGGGACCAAGAAAAATAAATATCTACTGGTCATGGTCGACAAGTTCACCAAATGGATCGAAGCAAAACCAGTAAAATCAGCTAAGTCCGGACCAGTAGTCGACTTTATATCCGGCGTGGTACACCGTTATGGTGTCCCGCACAGCATAATAACGGACAATGGATCCAATTTCACCACCCAGGAGGTGAAGGACTGGTGCGCAAACATGGGCATCAAGCTCGATTACGCCTCGGTGTATCACCCGCAGACCAATGGACAAGTCGAACGGGCCAACGGCCTAATCATGAGTGGCATCAAACCACGTCTGGTCCGATCTCTTCATGAATCTGACTGCAATTGGGTAGAGGAGCTTGACTCCGTTCTGTGGGGTCTGCGTACCACCCCGAATCGATCAACGGGATACACACCGTTTTTATGGTCTACGGGGCAGAAGCAGTCCTTCCCTGCGATATCATTCACGACGCACCTAGGGTGCACATGTACGAAGAAAAGGAGGCCGAGTTAGATCGGCAGGACGACTTAGACGCCTTGGAAGGAGAGCGCGATATAGCTCGGGCCCGCTCTACTTTCTATCAATAGCAGGCTCGGCGCTACCAAAGCAGGGAGGTTAGAGCGAAGGCATATAATGTGGGCGAACTCGTCTTACGACTCCCAGAGAAGCAGAAGCATAAACTCAATCCCAAGTGGGAGGGCCCTTTCATATTTGACGAAGTACTTACAGGAGGGGCTTATCGCCTCCGCAACCCGCTGGACAATCGCCTCGAACCAAACCCATGGAACGCAGCTCGTCTTTGGCGCTTTTACGGTTAGACCGGTGTCGTCATATTTCTTACCTTTCTTTTTCTTTTTCTTTTTTTGTCTTTTGTATTCCTTCCCTTCCCTTTTAGCTTTACAGGATTGGATATCATTTCCCAGCATGTGTTCGGCTAAACCGAGCTTGCGTTAAGTTTTTCGGCATACATCTTCAAATGTCCAATCCGAAAAAACACCTGGGGGCTTCTTCTCGAAGCCGATTATTATATATTCTGTGCACCGATTCACATGTATTGTGCATGCACACTTCCCTTATCGTTTTTAAGCCATTATATGCATCAATTGGACCTAAGATTTTGGCCAAGCTGGGTTGCCTCGCTCCTGTGCTTACCCTCTACGTTCCCGATTGTTCGGCTAGAGGGTAAAGGGATCACCTCTGCGATTGTTACGACCGGATCATCCAGATACGTACCTCAGACGGGTGAAGCCGAAAGCTAGCTATCTTAAGAAGAAAATTGGTCGGCTACGATGGAAGTAAAAAACTTATGGTGGTTATCACCATTACCGGGGATTATTTTCCCAAAGAAGCCATTATCCGCATACAAGTAGTATACGGCCATGATATCTATGGTCTACGTAGCAACCTGAAGGAAGGTACCGGTAGAGGAACTATTTTCTTCGGAAGATGTTTCTTACGTTAAGCAGTAACATAACATATCTCCCTATGCACGTTCTGTCTGTTCGCACCGAATGGCCGGATTGCCTGGTTCCCCGAAATAAGTTCCTTTTATCTGAGGACATTCAATACGGAACACTCCCAAGCTCTTAGCGAGGGAGGTCGAAGCCGATGGCCGGTTAAGACAATGTTTACAGCATAGACAGAGCAGTTTTTGATTTAAAGTACATAGTTACATAGAATCAAACACCTGGCTGCTGGTCAAGATTATCTATTAAGGTATCTAGGGTGCAATCTTCTTGCGAAAGACGAGCGGCGGGCATCACTTGTTCGTAAACCAAATGAAGTGGCACTTCTTGCCCATCCGGCCCTACCGGCCCAACCCGAGCCATATGCTCTGGGTTAAGTTTGGTAAAGCGGGCCTTGACCATTGCCCACGCCTCCCATGCTCCCTCTCGACAAGCCGATGTCTTCCATAACTCAAAACGACATCAGGCTCCTTTAAACCGATCAGCCAGTTCAGACATCCCTTCTGGAGGCGTCTCGGCAGGCCAGAGCGCTTTGGTCATGCTCCTCATGGATCTCCGAGCCCGCTCATGTACGACGGACAGTTCCTTCAGTAGGTTCCCTCGGAATGATCTGATTTCTTCCTCGGGCCGCCCGATCAGGAGACCTAGACACGAGACGAAGCATGTCCCTTACACTTGATACAATAAAGGTACTTTTCGGAATTACGAAGATATAAGTGCACTTACAGAACATGCCCCTCTGTAATCTCTGGTTCTCTTCTTGGGCTTGAGCCAATTGAGTTTTCAAACTCTCAAGTTCTTCGGCTTGCCGCTGGTTTTCCGCCTTAAGATGGTTCTTTTCCTCAAGACTTCGGTTCAACACACGGCGGCCAGCCTCATGCTGAGATTCGGCATACCTCTGAGATTCTCGGGCTGTATCCAAATCTTTCTGCAACTGCCCTATGGAGTCAACTGCTATAAAGTACTCTCTCATCAGTACAGGAATATTGAATAATTCGGCAAATTGCATACTCACCGTGCGCCTCTCGGGTGAAATTCTTCACTTGCTCAAGCTCGGCCTTCACGGTTTGTACCTGTGTTCGGCTATCCTCGAGTTCCTTGGCCAGCTTCTAATTTGGCTGCCTTGAAACCTACATTATAAATAAAACAATATTCAGATCCTTAACTCGGCTATTCTGACCAAATCAAGGCTCGAGGGCTACTGGATTAATATTTGTGTTCGGTTGTCAAAACCGATTACTCACCCCCAGGCTGGACGATATCAGTTTGGCGGCTCCCTCAAGCCCAGCTCGGGCAGCTCCGATGTATGCATCCACCAAACCTAGGGCATTAAACTCTTGTTCGGAAAACGCTTGGTGGCGCAGGGCTTCCTTTCGCCGCCGGTGATTCATCGCACTCTCTACCTCGGAGTTGGTGACCGAGACGTCCCCGGAATCTTCAGTGGGCTGATCCGTCATAGGGGCCTCCGCGTCAAGTTCAGCCTGAGCAGAAGACCTTGATTCATGATGGTTGCCTGGCGCCTCGGCGACGTTCCCGGAAGAAGGTGGCTGTACTCGTCTCCTGAGTATTTCGACACGAGATTCTGTGAGTACTTATTGCAATCATGACAATGGCCGAACTAAACGGTTAAATAAAGTACCTCTTGGTTGGGTGCACGGTCGAGGTGGTTCCCGCGGTTAGCTCACGAGGAGGATTCCGGCTGTTGCTCGGTACGGCCCCTGCTGTCGTAGACGACGTTCGACGCGTGGACCGACGACCCTTGGAAGTAGAAATCGGCACACTCGGGTTGGCAGGGGTCGCTCGCCCTTTACGGGAAGAGACCTTCTTTTTACCAGTGGTGGAAGAAGGAAGTGGTCCGGGGTGATCGGCTAGAAGAGCCACCTTGGAGCCGTCAAGGCTCTCCTGGTAAAAGACCCCGTCCTCATATTCAATTGATAGCACCGGATCGTCATGGAATCCGGGATCGTCGTCGTGAGAATAACTCTCTGGTTGAGGTGCCGGGCAGCTGACTGTCTCGACCCAGTGCCTCCAACTCTGTTCGGACAGATTAAAAGTTTCGATCAGAAGGATTATACATAAATATCCGAACTTAGAAAGCAAAGCCAAAGGCTTACCCATTCGATGGGGTTATGACTCGAATAGCCATCCTTGGCTGACAGTCGAGCAAAATCTTCTTTTTCTCCTTTGAAAAGATTGGCCAGTATGGCCGCCATTGCCGCCTGATTGGCAGAACCCTGCCGTTGGGAATGGGTGGTGTCATTTGTTCCATTGTAACGCCACAAGGGGTGTGTCCTTTGCTGAAGGGGTTGAACGCATCGAGCAATGACGGCTGCCATCACGTCGATGATGGTTAACTTACTGTTAACTAGTAGCCTCACTTGGGTGGCTAGGCGTTTTACTTCGGCACTTTCCTCTTGGGATGGACTCTTCGGTCGCCAGTTGAACCTTTTCTTCAAAGGAGTGTCGGAGTATTCGGGCAGACCCCTCCGAGCTGGGTCGAACAGGGGAACGTCCTCAATATAGAACCATTCCGAGGTCCATTCTTCGGACTCTTTCTTCGGAGTCCCCATGGGATACCCCATCCCGGCTATACGCCATACTTCGGCTCTGCCCACTTCCCGAATTGTCCCGCCCCGAGTACGGGGGACAAGGCAGAAGTACTTCCTCCATAAACCAAAATGAGCCTCGCAGCCCAAGAACATCTCGCAGAGGGCAACAAAGCCCGAAATGTGCAGGATGGATCCAGGGGTGAGATGATGGAGCTAGATCCCGTAAAATTCCAATAGTCCCCTCAAGAAGGGATGAATGGGGAATCCTAGGCCCCGTAAGAGGAAGGACACGAAACATACCCGCTCTCCCTTGCGTGGAACAGGGAAATTCTCTGTGAAGGCCTCGCCGTTCAAAGAAGTCAATCCGGCGAGGGTAAACGCCAGATCCGAGGCGGGAAGATAACCCTGGGTCTCAAGGTTGCGCAGCCGGAGGAGAGATACTAAACAACTTGCCCAATCTCTGGGAAGGGGGCCGTGAGGACGCGAGTAGGAGCCAGGGATGCTCGCCATATTCTCAAGTTCTCTCGCTTGGGGCTTTTTGATGGTGAGGAAGAGGAAGGGGTTGCCTAAGCCACGATTCAGCCTGCTTAAATGGGCGGTTCCTCCCCTTCGCTTGCAGGAAGGGCAATCCTGTAAAAGGCTGCTGGGCCGCCCATCTCCCATTGGCGCACAGGGATCGAGGGGCGTTGTTAGTTCTGGACGGCGAAGTTAATGCTGTGGGCCCCGCGACGTCTCGACAATCGAGAGCTCACTAATGACCGGATTATTGTTTACCGAACAGAGAGGAGGAGAAGAACTCGCCTCGCAAGCCGAAGACTTTGGGAGCGCAGGACCGTCCGGACTACATACCTCGGCATTGGAGGCTAGTTCGGGGGCTACTGAGGGAGTCCGAGATTAAGGGTTCCTCGGACTACCGGCCTATTCCTTATGGGCCGGACTCGTGGGCCACTCGTTGGAGGATCATACTGACCGAATACCCCGTGACCAGGGGGGAAACCTCAGGAGGCGTGGCGTGCCCTCCAATCTTAAGATGATAGAATAGGCATGCTTATTCCTTTGATAAGCAACCGACTATGTGTAACCCTAGGGACCCCTGGTATCTATATAAGCCAGAGGGTTTAGTTCGTAGAGGCAGGTGAACTCATCTAGGGTTTAGCTACTTGATCTCGAGGTAGATCGACTCTGTAATCTTCATACACATCAATACAACCAAGCAAGACGTAGGGTTTTACCTCCATAGGAGGGCCTGAACCTGGGTAAACATCGTCTCCTTCGTCCCCTGTTACCCATCGATTCTAGATCCACAGCTCGGGACCCCCTACCCGAGATCCGCCGGTTTTGACACCGACAAGGGGAGTGTATCAGGGCGGAGAGCGCGGAGGGTGGCGGATCGGCACAAACATGAGGGGAGGGGATTGATGTCTACTACGCAACTTTATTCTTGTAGAATCTGTTGGACCTCCAAGCGCAGAGTTTTGTAGGACAATAGTAATTTTCCCTCAAGTGGATGACCTAAGGTTTATTAATCCGTGGGAGATGTTGGATGAAGATGGTCTCTCTCGAACAACCCTGCAATCAAATACAAGAAATCTCTTGTGTCCCCAACACACCCAATACAATGGCAAATTGTATAGGTGCACTAGTTCGGCAAAGAGATGGTGATACAAGTGCAATATGGATGGTAGATATAGTTTTTTGTAATCTGAAAAAATATAAAAACAACAAGGTAGCAAGTGGCAAACAGCGAGCAAAACGTTGTATAAATGCTTGGAAATAAGGCCTAGGGTTCATACTTTCACTAGTGCAATCTCTCAACAATGCTAACATAATAGAATCATATGATCATCCCTCAACGCGCAACAAAGAATCACTCCAAAGTTCATATCTAGCGGAGAACATAAGATGAAATTGGTGTAGGTAATGGAACCACCTCAAAGTTACAATTTCCGATCGATCTATTGGGCTATTCCTATAGGTGTCACAAACAACCCTAGAGTTCGTACTAAAATAACACCAATGATATATATCAATCAACCCTAATGCCACCTAGATACTCCAATGTCACCTCAAGTATCCATGGGTTAATTATTCGACACGCATCAAACAATTTTAGATTCATCATATTCGATCCAACACAAAGAACTTCAAAGAGTACCCCAAGATTTCTATCGGAGAAGGTTGGAAAAGATCGTGTATTAACCCCTATGCATAGATTACCCCATTGCCACCACAGGAATCCGCAAGTTGAGTACCAAGACATACATCAAGTGATCTCAAATCCAATATTCAATCCGACATAACAAAATCTCAAAGGGAAAGATTCAATTCGTCACAACAAGATAGCAAGGAAAGAACACCATATGATCCAACTATATTAACAAAGCCCGTGATACATCAAGATCGTGCCATCTCAAGAACACGAGAGGGAGAGAGATTAAACACATAGCTACCGATACATACCCTCAGCCTCGAGGGTGAACTACTCCCTCCTCGTCATGGCCTCCACCGGGATGATGAAGATGGCCACCGGTGATGATTTTCCCTCTCCGGCAGGGTACTAGAAAGGCTCCAGGTGGGGTTTTCTTCGATACAGAGAGTTGCGGCGGAGGAGAGGGAGTTCTAGGTTAACTTTCGGAAGTTTCTGTATATATAGGATTTTTCAGCGTTGGAATCACGTCAACCGGAGCCACATGGGCCCCACAAGCCATCAGGGTGCGCCCTGTTGGCTTGTGGCCCACAGGTGGCTCTCCTCCGGTGGTTCTTCGCTTTGGTATTTCTTATTTTCTCCAGAAAAAAATCATAAAAAAGTTTGGGGCGATTCCGAGAACTTTCATTTTTTGCACAAAAATAACACCACGGTAATTCTGTTGAAAACAACATCAGTCTGGGTTAGTTCTAAATAAATCATATAAAATGCATCAAAACCATACAAAAGTATTGTAAACATAGGCAAAAATGGCATGAATACTTCATAAATTATCGATATGTTGGAGACATATCAGGGATCAGGGTGGAGACGGGGCGGTTGGCGGGGGAATCCTCCTTGGTGGTCCGGGGAGAGGTATGGTGTGAAGGGGAGAGGGCTCCACAACGAAGGTGAGGTGTGACCAACCACGTATATCATATTTTTGTGGAATACACGACATTCAATTGTATGTTACAACGTGGCAATGGCTCATGGAACATTGGATCCACCTTCTTGGCTTGGGGGCGTCACGGGCGACGCACACCTCCTACCCCTTGATGGGGATGGCAGATCAACACAAACACACGAGGAGGGGATCAGGGCGGATAGCGGGGGACTCCTCTTGGTGGTCCGTCGAGAAGTATGGTGTGAAGGAGAGAGGGTGTCATGGTGAAGGTGAGGTGGACGTCATCGGTTTTAAAGAAGAGGACTCGAGCGAGAAATGTCTCGCTACGATGGGAAACCGAGCGGGAAGGGGAGGGTCTGGCAGGAAAAAGAAAGGGTGTGTCGTGGGGTGGGATTTTTTGTTGGGACCACATGTTGGAGATAACATGACAAATAGTTTGGACAACTTCATTTCTCCCCCGCATATGGTCTGGATTCGATGAAGCCCGGATTGTCTAGACAATTGAATTTTGGGGAGCCTGCTAGGCTCCCGTCTAATGTACAAACACGTCCTTACATATGGAAAAGAAATTAGCTTCTACTTTGGAGATGACCCTAAACATTTGTTTGATTCAATTATATTCATTGTAGCCCGTAGCAACGCACGGAAGTTTTACTAGTGATGGATAGTTTACTTCAATTTTATGGACATCTTAGGGTAGATTAACGAACCAAAAAACGGAGAAACCCATCTTCCTATATTATTAGGTATTGAAAAAGGGGAGTTGGTAGGTCGTCTTTTGGGACACAATCATTAATGAAAAAATAATTTGGAAACTGTACGTCGAATCAACTTCGAAACCAAACCATTAATGCAATGAATTAATAAGTCGTGCAATTAATCAGACATGTAGATAATTAGAAGTAGTACAATTTTCTTAATTAGTGAGGTAATTAATTAAGGTCTATAATTAATTAACTTAGCATACACTTAATCACATCAAATCAAAACTATTATAATGGGGAGTTGGTGAATGATGGTCGGTCACCCACCTCCCCTCACAATGATATGTCCTCTTCGCACTACCACAAAAATACAGTCGATCGATCGACGGGCTTCCCCCTCCATCGACTTTTCTCTGCTTCCATCGTTTTTCATGCTTTAGTTTATCTTTTCCTTCATCCTTGGTCGCGGGTTCCTCTATCTCACCTTTCCCCCAAATGAGCAAACCGATCCTCCCAATAGGCCTAGATGACTGCCAACGACGAGGGCGCCTCCCTCTCCCTCGATCATTAACTTCCCAGCGGTCTCCGCCATCATGAAATTCGGGGGAGGAGCATTGTTTATGCACCGTTAGATTCGTGGAAGAGAGGGGAGGACATGGTCGGAGGCGGGATCGCTGTCTGGGTGGTGGTGACAAGGTGAGGGAAGAGAAATCTCACGGGAGGCTTGGTGGTTGGTGCCATCGTGGAGGGCTGGAGGCGGGCTGGGCGCTGATTACGTCGGGGAGGAGAGATCGCGCTCTACTGCTGTCATGTTGATGCCTCCCCACAGGTTCCTCTCGATCTCCCCGACGCATCCACTCGCTTGGTTGATCTCTCTCTTTCTCTTGGTTTCCTGGTGCAAACACATGGAAAAGGAGGATCGTGTAGTGGCGTGTCCTTGCTGAGGTGAGCATGGCGGCCGAAGCTTGAAGGCGAGCTTGAGATGCCGATGCATGTTGTCCGAGGGCTAGCGCGGTGGCAAGTTTTTGTAGATGGTGAGTGCGTTGGCCATGGCGTGTACCAAAGGTCGGCCGACAGAGACGCGTGCAGGTTTGTGCTTGAGGGTGCGTGGTAGCCTTAATTGGTGTGGAAGAATGTTTAGGTCCTGTTGAGTAGATAGGCAATTTTCCGATCAGATTAATCCACAAAATAATAACTATCATGGCATTGACTAGATTAACGACATACTGATGACTAACCAGACTAGCATGTCCTACACACATAGTAGAAACATCTACGCATATAACTAGTGCTGGTAAAAGTAACATAAGCAGGAGCGGGATAAACAACTTATACCCTCCAATAGGCCAGTTGGCCGTAGCAGCAGCGTTGGCGGCGGCAGCATCCTCGGCCGCCTTCCTGTCGGCTTCGAGCTTCTCGGCAGCGGCACGATTGGCGTCGGTTGGTGGCGACATGGTGATGATGACGAAGACGATGCGAACATAGATGAAGCAGACGAACGGAAGCGAGCAGTCGCGTAGTCGCTACCCAAAAACCTAATCGCCCCTCTCCCCGTACAGGACCCGGAGAGGCGTGGTTTCGGAGGCCTGCTCTCCCGTCAACCGTGTACGCGGTGAACGGGACGGGATCGCCGGCGGCAGCAGCAGCAGCAAAAGGAACGACATGGGCGGAGCGCGTGGAGGCAGATGTGATCTGTTTCCGTAGCGGCTAGGGTTGGCCGAAGCCCTGCTTATGTAGGCGGCGTCCGGGTGGAGAGACGTGGGCTGAACCCACGTCCGAGTCGGTAGCACACGATCCAATGTCTCAGATCGTGACGTTACGTATTCTCCGTTCCCGACCGGCAAAAATAAGCGCGTAGGTATGAGCTCGGCTCGGCTCAATCCCGCAACCCGCGGCGCGTCATGGCGAGGCGTGGCGTGGCGTGGCGTGGCGAGGCGGGCGGCGGAGGAGGAGTGCGCGAGGGCCTCTTCTCTTCTCATCCTCCAATAGCATGTAGAAGAGAGACCCTTATAAAGAGGTCCAACTCCCTCTCCACTAGCAAGGTGGTACTAAACTTCCCACCCCCTTGTCATGCCACCTACATGGGCCCTTAGAGATATTTCTGAAATTGTCTCATGGGCCCAAAGCCCATCTCAGATTTCAACAATCCCCCACCAGATCTCAAGGGCCCATTTCGTCCTCTGTTCCAATTACTGTTTTGATATACCAACATTTCAGTGAAGACCTGTTAAGGTTGAGCTTCACCTAGAGCAAGTAGCTACACTCCTTCACAACTGAACAATGGACTATGCCTTGAATTGTCAGTTTGGCGTAAAGAAGTTTCACTACATGTCTTACTAGTACTGGGCTGCCGAAAGTTGACCCCTCGGGTGGAGCATATTAGTCACACTCCTGGCCTATTCGTGAGTTTACTAGAGATCACCCCAATCTCATAGACTGTGACCAGCAGTCGGGCTCACATAGGTGTGTTCCTCCGAAGATCGCTCTGTAGGACAGCATCTTGCTTACATATAAGCTTTAGAACACATTAAGACAATAGTCATCCTACCATACAGTATCCGAGAGTATTACATCTCCAACGGAGTGGGTTAGTAAAGTTACTCTCCTCAGTTCACCACTGGCTTGTTTTCCTAGGTCCTACTTCACGGGATCTCCGATCACATAGGTTGGGTTACTACCATGGCAACTCACATGGGTCTCATACCCATCTCCCTCGATGCATTATCTATCACAACACGTGATAGCCCTTTAGTAAAGGGATCTGCCAGATTCTTAGCCGTTTGGATGTAATCCAACGCTATCACTCCGGAGCTTCTTAAACGTCTGACAACTTTCAATCTCATTCTTATATGTTTGTTGGACTTCATGTTGTCCTTTGAACTCTTCACTTTGACAATGACTGTCTGATTATCGCAGTTCATAAGGATGGCTGGAACCGGCTTCTCAACCACAGGCAAGTCCATCAAAAGATCTCGAAGAAATTCTGCTTCGACACCTGATGTGTCTAATGTTGTTAATTCTGCTTCCATTGTCGATCTCGTTAAGATCGTTTGCTTGCAAGACTTCCAGGAAACAGCACCACCTCCAAGGGTAAACATATACCCAGTAGTGGCCTTCATCTCATCAGCATCAGAGATCCAATTCGCATCACTATACCCTTCAAGTACTGACGGGTATCCGGTATAGTGGAGACCGTGGTTCATAGTACCTTTTAGATAGCGCATAACTCTTTCAACATCATGCCAATGAACATCACCCGGATTGGAAACAAACCGACTCAGTTTACTCACAGCAAACGCGATGTCAGGCCTCGTTGCGCTAGCTAGATACATTAGTGAACCAATGATTTGAGAGTATCTCAATTGATCCTTAGCTGTGCCTGTGAACTTGCGCACCAGCACACTAGGATCATATGGCATTTGAGAAATTTTGCAGTCCGAATATCCAAAACGACTCAAAATCTTCTCAACATAGTGGGATTGCAGAAGTGTAATCCCACCCTCATTATCTCTCAAAAGCTTGATGTTCAAGATAACATCAGCCACCCCAAGGTCCTTCATCTCAAAGTTCTGAGACAGAAAGGACTTAACCTCCTCAATCACTTTGAGGTTGGTTCCAAATATCAGTATGTCATCAACATACAAGCACAGTATAACTCCTTCGCCCCCACCATGGCGATAGTATACACATTTGTCAGCTTCATTAACAACGAAGCCAACAGATGTCAGAGTTGTATTAAACTTCTCATGCCATTGCTTAGGTGCTTGTCTCAGGCCATATAAAGATTTCAACAACTTACACACCTTTCCTTCCTGACCATCTAACACAAAGCCATCTGGCTGTTGCATATAGATTTCCTCCTCTAGCTCTCCATTTAGAAAAGCCGTCTTGACATCCATTTGATGGACGAGAAGACCATGCGAGGCTGCCAACGAGAGTAGTACTCGAATGGTGGTCAGTCTGGCCACAGGTGAATAAGTATCGAAGAAATCTTCTTCTTCTTTCTGGGCATAGCCCTTGGCTACAAGCCTAGCCTTGTACTTTTCAATTGTACCATCGGGCCAAAGCTTCTTTTTGAACACCCACTTACATCCCAACGGTTTGCAACCATAGGGACGCTCAGTAATTTCCCATGTTCCGTTAGCCGTGATGGAATCCATCTCGCTACGAACCGCATCTTTCCAGTAGTCAGCATCAGGAGATGCATAGGCTTCTGAAATAGAAGTAGGATTATCATCCACGAGGTACACAAGGAAGTCATCACCAAAGGTCTTTGCAGTCCTTTGTCTCTTGCCCCTACCAAGGGTTTCCTCGTCATCCTCCTCAGGATTTTCATCATGTGTTTGTTCATAATATTCCATAGGAATGGCAGGCTCAGGAGTCTCCTCGGATTCCTGTCTAGAAGTGCTATGCATATCTCTCATGGGGAAAATGTCCTCAAAGAATGTAGCATCTTTAGACTCCATAATTGTACCGACCTTCACGTCAGGTACCTCAGATTTCACTACTAGAAATCTATAGCCAACGCTATTCTTAGCGTAGCCCAAATTAACGCAGTCCACGGTCTTTGGTCCAAGCTTACGCTTTTTGGGGATCGGCACATTGACTTTTGCCAAACAGCCCCAAGTACGTAAGTAGGAGAGCGTCGTCCTTCTCTTCGACCACTGCTCATATTGAGTGACCTCATTATCTTTTGTCGGAACCTTATTCAGGACATGACACGAAGTCAATATAGCCTCCCCCCACCATGCCTTGGATAAACCCGATGTATCTAACATGGCGTTAACCAAATCAGTTAGAGTACGGTTTTTCCGCTCGGCAACCCCGTTTGACTGGGGCGAATAGGGAGGCGTCCTCTCATGAATAATACCGTGTTCCGCACAGAAAGAATCAAACTCATTTGAGAAGTACTCTCCACCACGATCAGACCGGACTCGTTTAATTTTCTTTTCAAGTTGATTCTCAACTTCTGCCTTATAGATTTTAAAGTAGTGTAGAGCCTCATCTTTAGTATTTAATAGATACACATAGCAATATCTAGTGGAATCATCTATCAATGTCATGAAGTATTTCTTTCCACCTTTAGTCAACACACCATTCATCTCACAAAGATCTGAATGTATGAGTTCTAATGGCGCCAAGTGTCTCTCCTCCGCAGCCTTGTGAGGCTTGCGAGGTTGCTTTGCTTACACACACGAATGACACTTAGAACCTTTGGCTAAAGTGAAACTCGGGATTAAATTCAGTTTTGCTAGCCGCGACATAACACCGAAACTAATGTGACAAAGACGTGAATGCCAAACTTCAGATTCATTAACACTCGAATGAATATTGTTCACGACTTTATTACAAAAATCTGCAAGGGAAAGGCGGAACAGACCTCCGCATTCATAACCTTTTCCAACGAAAAGTCCATATTTCATAACAACTACTTTATTAGACTCGAAGACCAACTTAAACCCTTCTCTACACAGAAGGGAGGCACTAACGAGGTTCTTCTTGATGGCGGGGACATGCTGCACGTTCTTCAGCTGCACGATCCTTCCCGAAGTAAACTTCAGATCGACCGTGCCAACACCAAGAACAGAAGCACTCGCGCCATTCCCCATCAATACGGACCCGTGCCCTGTGACCTGATAAGAAGAGAACAATGAGATGTCAGCACACACATGAATATTTGCACCCGTGTCCACCCACCAATCGGTGGATTGACAAACCGAAAAGACAGTAAATAAATTACCGTACCCATATGCACCACTTTCATTGTTGCCCACAATCATATTGGCAGACTTATTGTCCTGCGTCGGCTTCTTGTACTTGTTTGGGCACTTGTTGGCCCAATGTTCCTCCGAACCACAAGTAAAGCAACCTTCTCCCTTCTTATTCTTCTTGAAGGTCTTCTTTCCCTTCTTCTTGAAGTCGGTATTCTGTTGGACAGAATTCTTTCCCTTAGGCTTGTGGGAATTGAAGTTCTTCTGGTGTACCATATTGGCGACAGAAGAGCTTTCGGCCCCTTTCCCATTCGAGTCCTTTGCTCTCGAGTTCTGCTCAACACTCAGATGGCTGATGACATCCTCTATTGAGAATTCACGCCTCTGATGTTTCAGAGTGGTAGCAAAGTTCCTCCAGGAATTAGGGAGCTTAGCGATTATACACCCCGCGACAAATTTGCCCGGTAAATCGCACTTAAGAACCTCAAGTTCTTTAGCAATGCATATTATCTCATGAGCTTGTTCCAGCACAGAACGGTTCTCAACCATTTTGTAATCATGGAACTGCTCCATAACATACATCTCACTCCCAGCATCGGTGGCCCCGAATTTAGATTCGAGCGCCTCCCACAAGTCCTTGGCAACCCGCACATGTAAATATGCGTCAACCAACTTATCTCCAATCACGCTCAGAACTGCTCCAATAAAGTAGACGGTGGCCTCCTTGAACGCCTTCTCCTATTCAGGAGTGATCGTTCCCATAGGAGTAACACCGGCTACCCAGAACACGTTCATAGCCGTGAGCCATAAGGTGGTTTTGGTCTGCCAACGCTTAAAATATGTACCGGTAAACTTATCCGGTTTCAATGCAGCAGCAAAACCATTACTCGAAAAATTCCTACACAGATTAGGTTTTTGGATTGTTGAGTAGATAGGCAATTTTCCGATCAGATTAATCCACGAAATAATAACTATCATGGCATTGACTAGATTAACGACATACTGATGACTAACCAGACTAGCATGTTCTACACACATAGTAGAAACATCTACGCATATAACTAGTGCTGGTAAAAGTAACATAAGCAGGAGCGGGATAAACAACTTATACCCTCCAATAGGCCAGTTGGCCGTAGCAGCAGCGTTGGCGGCGGCAGCATCCTCGGCCGCCTTCCTGTCGGCTTCGAGCTTCTCGGCAGCGGCACGATCGACGTCGGTTGGTGGCGACATGGTGATGATGACGAAGACGATGCGGACGTAGATGAAGCAGACGAACGGAAGCGAGCAGTCGCGTAGTCGCTACCCAAAAACCTAATCGCCCCTCTCCCCGTACAGGACCTGGAGAGGCGTGGTTTCGGAGGCCTGCTCTCCCGTCAACCGTGTACGCGGTGAACGGGACGGGATCGCCGGCGGCAGCAGCAGCAAAAGGAACGACATGGGCGGAGCGCGTGGAGGCAGATGTGATCTGTTTTCCGTAGTCGGTAGCACACGATCCAACGTCTCAGATTGTGTCGTTACGTATTCTCCGTTCCCGACCGGCAAAAATAAGCGCGTAGGTATGAGCTCGGCTCGGCTCAACCCGCGGCGCGGCGTGACGAGGCGTGCGGCGGAGGAGGAGTGCGCGAGGGCCTCTTCTCTTCTCATGCTCCAATAGCATGTAGAAGAGAGACCCTTATAAAGAGGTCCAACTCCCTCTCCACTAGCAAGGTGGTACTAAACTTCCCACCCCCTTGTCATGCCACCTACATGGGCCCTTAGAGATATTTTTGAAATTGTCTCATGGGCCCAAAGCCCATCTCAGATTTCAACAGGTCCTGTTGCAACATATCATTCGCTTCTCTTCTTTAGGTGCTTCAATTTTATCTTCAAAATTTAAGTCTGCTTGGGAATTACAATGGCCGAGCAAAAGGTGGGAGCGGGAAGAAAAACTTTAGTGCTTGTTGTAATGTGCTTGCGGCATTTTTTTTCTTTTTGCTTTCTGTCCGTAGCAACGCGCGGGCATTGTCCTAGTAATGGAAAAACTGCAATATGAAACCAACCGGTTGCAAAGTAAATGTCCAATATGAAAACGTCCAGAGACACTGCAATGGCCCAACCCCGTGCGAGCCACTACCCTTTTTATTAACACAGTACAGACGCAAGCGCTAATATATACGCACATACACTCACCTCTATGATCGCACACACTATCCCTATGAACATCTTCGAGAGACTGAGCCGGCATATCATCTTGAGATTTACGAAGTCACCGTAGGCCCCTCATCTCGACGAAAACGTCTCCTTCCACTCAACACGCATCATCGAAAAATCGAAAATAAATCAAAAAATAATGCGCGCACCATGATTTGAACCCTGATAAGCTGTAGATACCCTGTCCCTTTAACCATCCAACCTCAGATTGGTTGGTATGGACGACCCCATTACCAACAAGGGTTCACACTAGCCAACGCACCAGCTGTATGTATTCGTATTCAGAGATGCATGTCTGCTTAAAATAGATAGTGGTTCGCTTTCCCAAAAAAAATAGACAGTGGTTCGCATCCCGGGACAAACGTGGTTGGTCAGATTGCGAAGAGCGGCGGTCGCCGTGTCCAGGACAGACGTTCTGAGTTGGATCTCATTCTTCTTCCCGGGGGTGTGGTTCAACTTCAACGGTCGCAGGGCAATTGCTGGATCAACCATTCCATCGACTTGTTGCTTGTATATTACTCCCTTTGTTTCTAAATATTTGTCTTTTTAGAGATTTCATTATGGACTACATACGAAAGTATATAGACATAATTTAGAGTGTAAATTCATTCATTTTGCTTCGTATGTAGTCCATAGTTGAATCTCTAAAAGAACAAATATTTAGAAACGGAGGGAGTAGAAAATTGTTGCTGGACCAACGCGAAGTAGAGAGTGGAGGCTGTTGAGAAGTTGCTTTTATTGACCGTCTGAGAGCAATTTGTTTCCATTGACTATCTGAAAATGATGGACTGGTCTTCTCATCAGAGCAACATGTTTCCATTGAACGTCTGCGGCTGAAAAGAGGAAAAACATGCTCCTTCCTGATAGTTTAAGTGTGCTTTCAGCTTCTGCCGTATTTAAACCCTGCAAAAGAAGAAACGAAATGGAAAGAATCACTATATATACAAGCACAGCAGGCTTCCAGCTAGTCTGCAGACCAGCCTTTGTTTGCGTCGCAAAAACATGTCTATCATGATTGTCATGCAGTTTTTCATGTTTGCCTTACTCTGTCTCCCGTGCTCGGCCAATGCCGTGCATGTAGCAGCAACCCTGTCCACGGCTGAAACTGCCACAAGAAGCGCCACCGACCACCAGGCGCTCATGTCATTGAGGTCACTGATCAAAGGGGATCCATTCCAAGCACTCAGGTCATGGGGAAACCAGTCGATCCCTATGTGCCAATGGCGCGGAGTGGCCTGCGGCACGCGTGGCCGCCGCCGCGGCCGCGTGGTAGCACTGGAGCTTCGTGGGCTCGACCTTCTTGGCACCATTGCCTCTTCCATAGGTAATCTAACTTACCTCAGGAATTTTGGCCTTCAAGAGAACCGCTTCTACGGCGCCATACCATCAGAGGTTGGACATCTCACGCAACTCGAGTATCTGAACTTCAGCACCAACTCCATCGGCGGGGAGATCCCGCCGGTGCTGGCCGCTTGTGTTCAGCTTAGAGTCATTGATCTGAGGCACAACATGCATAACGGCTCGGTGCCCCGGGAGTTGGCATCCCTGCATAATCTTGACGTGCTGGCCCTTGGGCACAACAACCTTACAGGAAGTGTCCCTGCGGAGATCGGAAACATGAAAGGCCTGACCCGTCTTCATCTGTCATCAAACATGCTAGTAGGAGAAATACCAACGGAGATTGCAAATCTTAGAAACTTGACCAGGTTATATCTTAGCTTCAATCGTCTGTCGGGTTCTGTTCCTGCCTCTCTTGGCGGCCTTCAAAAATTACAGACTCTGTATCTAGGGCCGAACCGACTCTCAGGGCTGATTCCACCTTCCCTGGGAAACCTCTCATCTCTACTAGTTCTAGATGTCCAAAGTAATGGCCTAACCGGTGGCATCCCTGAATCGTTAGGAAATCTGAATCAGCTCATCGTCCTTTCTCTCACATCTAATAGTCTTACAGGCTCAATCCCTCACTCTCTTGGAAGACTCGGTTCTCTCGTCGAGTTTTATCTCAATAGGAATCAACTCGAGGGTTCTATACCACCTTCTGTCTATAATCTTTCATCCGTCCAAATTTTTAGTGTGCAATTCAACAACCTCAGTGGATCCATTTCAGAGCACTTGGGCAATAAGTTTCCACGACTCCAGAACCTTACCGTAAACAATAATAGGTTTCATGGGTCCATACCAGAGTCTTTGTGCAATGCTTCATCGCTTGAACTAGCTCAATTTTCTAACAACTTTTTTTCCGGAGTAATACCAAAATGCCTTGGAGCTACCACGGAGAGCTTATCGGCACTACTTCTCTCAAATTGCCAACTAGAGGCAAGGAATGATGCCGATTGGGATTTCATTTCTAGCTTGACAAACTGTAGTATGCTACGGTATCTAGATCTTAGCCAGAACAGACTAGAAGGGGTGCTACCGAATTCAATAGCAAATCTCTCTACAAACTTAGGATTTTTCAGCATGTCGGACAACATGTTACGGGGAAATATACCTGAAGGAATTGGAAACCTTGTCAACTTGCAACACTTGCGCATGGGTGGTAATTTCCTACATGGAAAAATTCCCGACTCGATTGGTAACCTTGGGATCCTGGGTGAACTAGACTTGTCAAACAACAGTTTATCTGGACCGATTCCACCAACGCTCGGAAATCTCACAACATTAAATACACTCTCCCTCGCCCAAAATGTGCTTACTGGCCCCATACCATACAGCCTTGGAAGCTGCCCTCTGGGGACACTGAGCCTAGCATTCAATCACCTTGTAGGTCCAATACCAAAAGAGATTTTCCTCATATCAACGCTATCTGTTTCCCTGGAGCTCCAAGGGAACATGTTAACCGGGACAATTCCTCCGGAAGTTAGTAATCTAGTGCATCTCGGATCTCTGGATGTGTCTGACAACAGGATAACTGGTTCAGTTCCTGCCTCTCTAGCTCAGTGTGGAAGTTTGCAGCATCTCAGTATGCAAGGAAACCTACTTCAGGACACAATTCCAGAATCAATATCACAGATGAAAGGCCTTCTAGTTCTTGATGTTTCAAGAAACAACTTGTCTGGGGACATCCCAGTCTTCCTTGGGGGCATGCAGGGGCTCACTACCCTGAACATATCATTCAACAATTCTGAGGGTGAAGTTCCGAAAAGTGGATTATTTCTGAATGCAAGTGCAGCTCTGATCGAAGGGAACTGTGGCTTATGTGGAGGTATCCCCCAATTTAACTTGCATCCCTGCTCAAATCAGACATCCAAGAAGTGGTCTCACAAGATTATTGTGTTGATCTCAGTAGGCAGTGCAATTCTTTGCATTATCTTAGTACTATTTGCACTATTTGCACACCGGAAATTGAGAAGAAAATTTACAAAGATTAGAAGGGTTCCATCGCGCCATAGTGGACAACATATGAGGGTTACCTATGCTGAATTAGTGAGAGCAACAGGTGGTTTTGCTCCTGAGAACCTCTTAGGCACAGGAAGCTTCGGCTCCGTGTACAAAGGGAAGATGATGAATGGAGATCAGGAAGTGTTTGTCGCTGTCAAGGTGCTCAACCTCGAGCAGCGAGGGGCATCTCAAAGCTTTCTTGCGGAATGTGAGACTTTAAGATGCATCAGACATCGAAACCTTGTGAAGATATTGACCGTCTGCTCAAGTATTGATTTCAGGGGTCTAGAATTCAAAGCTCTCGTATTTGAGTTCATGCCGAATGGAGATCTTCATCAATGGCTGCACAACCGTGTCCTGGAAGATGGGAGACATGGCGTGCTCAGTCTTACCCAAAAAATAGACATTGCCATTGATGTAGCGACAGCACTCGAATACCTTCACCACAATAAGCCAGTGCCAATAGTTCATTGTGATCTTAAGCCAAGCAATATTCTCCTCGATAATGACATGGTTGCCCATGTGGGTGACTTTGGACTCGCAAGGTTCTTGCAGCAGGATGATATACTAGCCTCCGAGATATCAAGTGGTTGAGCTACAAGAAGGGGAACAATTGGATATGCTGCCCCAGGTTTCCCATTAATAACCAATGTTCATCTTTGAGGTACCTATTTCTCATTTGAAACTAATTTCACATTTTTTTTCCAGAGTACGGTCAAGGAAATGAAGTCTCGGTCTATGGTGATACCTATAGCTACGGAATACTGCTGTTAGAGTTGTTCACTGGTAAAAGGCCAACTGATGGCGAGTTTCTGCAAGATCTTAACCTGCATAGTTACGTCGAGATAGCACTGAGAGACCAAGCCGCCAACCTGGTTGATATGTGCATATTGTCTTCACTGGAGGAAGGGACAACCATGAGAGCTGCATGCATCACTTCGGTTCTGCACATTGGGATATTATGTTCAAAGGAACTGCCAACTGATCGCATGCAGATTGGGGATGCTATGAGAGAGCTACTAGCGATCAGAGACAAGTATCGCACGCACCTATTGAGTGGAGGTGGGTCTATCTAAATGTTTGATGACCCTCGCTTCATTGTGATTAGTATTCATCATATAGTACATCAAAACAGAAGGTGGCACAAGCTTTGTTGCTGTAGTTTATTAGCCAACTAATATGCCTATCTTTTGAAAGGAATTACAACATGATATGGTAATGGTTTGTGAACAACGGGAGCAGCACAATGCAATGTATCTTAGTCATCGGGTCACCAAAATTCTAGTTAGAACTTATAGTGTAATTGGGATCTTCTGTATGTTAATATATTTTCTATCGAAGAAACAACATCATTTTTTTTCGATCCGTTCCTATCTTGAGGCAAATTTGTTGTTGTTACTGGATAAGTAAGAATATGTGTCATAATTAAAAGGAGACTTGAAATTTGTTGTGAAATTCCTGGGTAAGAATGCTGGTAAGTGGTAACTGCATAATTGCCATTGGTTGGATGATAGGTAATTGTACTAGTGCTATGATGGTAACTATGACTTGAACCCTGATGCAGCTAGGGTTGCAATAGGAGGCGTAGAGCAGAAGCAGTGGTGGGCCTCGATAGAAGAGAGCGAGGTGGGCTGACACCTGGGTAGTGGTGGCACGAGACACCCGTAACTATAACATGGGCAGCAGGTAACTACATAAATTGACATGCTGATAACTGTAACTTTGATGGCACGTAACTGCACTGGTGCAACGATGGTAATTGTAGTATTGACAACTGGGTAACTGTATAAGTGTCATGGTGGCAACTATAACTTGAATTGCCGGGTATCTACACGTTTCGTTGATGGTAGCAATCGGGACAACTTGATAACTACAAAACTACTATGGTGGTAACGGTAGCAGGGTAGATGAGTACCATGGTGAATTAGTGATAACCACCATGAAGAACGAAAGGGCTACTCCATCTGGACCACCATGATGGGGATGGCGGCACCAGTCTCCGGCACATGTGCCCTTCTTGCACATGAGTACTACGTCAACGTGGCCGAGCTCTACCTTGAGGTGGCCCCTCACCTCCCCATCCCCGACATCCCCTATCTCGCCGACTGCATCCCATAGAAGCCTCGCCGATCCCATCACAATGTCTTCGTCGTCACCATAGAAGTGTCTACAGGACAACAGCCTACCTTCACCGTGTGAAGTACAGCGCCAATGATGCACTAGACAAGACCAGGAAGAAGACGAGAAAATAGCTTTTCCATACAAATATAGTAGTAAAAAGGGTCAAATTGATTAGTTTTTCTAGGGAATGCGTGAAGAAGCTAACAGTTTCTCGTCTCGCTCGATTCTGATCGAGCGATTGCCATTGGACGGAATGCGAAGCATTCGGTCGAAACTCAAAAAACAGAACGTTTGTAAGTTAGTTTTCAGAACTGCGTAATCTAAACAATATAACTACATCGAAGCCATGATGATGATTGTATCATAGACAAGTGGTAACTATATCGATGTTATGGCCATAATCATAAATAAGATAGACAGGTAACTACGCCGATGCCATGATGGTATCTGTAACTTGAACCACCTGGTAACTAATTCCATGTCATGATGATAGTTTAATCTGGACAACTTGGTAACTATATTGATACGGGACGTCCATTGATACGAAGGTGGTACCTGTGACTCTAAGCTGGACAACAAGTTGGGTACAAGAGTGCCATGGCGATAACTAATTCCCAAAGGTTGTTGGTTAAGTACAGCAATGCCATGTTGATAACTAATTCCTACTTCGTTTTGGTTGCTTGATTCAACCATGTTGTGCCTCACTGGCTAACTTGCTGCATCACATGAGCATGCCATTTCAACAAACACCTTACGGGCAACATGCAACTAGAGTGTGAGATGCGAACAAAACGAAGATTAGTGCCTCAAATTCTCCATGGGCCAGAGATAAACGCAAGCAGCGCCAGAATCTGCCTCAAATTCATAACACAGTGACAAGGAAGAGGAAATTCACGAAAAATTAAATGGCACGTACCTGCCGGTTGTCCTTCTAGTAGCGGTCCTTGGCTGCGCTGGGAATCCTCCAGGAGCTCCTACAGGACAATTCCGGGTTCTAGAACAGAAGAGGAAGCAGCCTCGTAGACTCAAAAAACAGAGAAATTTGCATGCCATCTCAAACGGCTTCATTCCAAATCTTCTATCCCTTTCGAGTACATTGGACGCAGCTTCGATGCCGTAAAGGCACCTGCCTTTGGGTCTATGACATGTGGGCCAGCCAACTGTTGAGGTCCACATGTCATGCACACAAAGGCAGGTGCCTTAAGGCACCGAAGCGCAGTCCGAATACATTATAAATGTAAAAATTAAAATAATACATGTTGCATTTGAATGAGTCTCACAGAACATAGTTCAAAATTGCCTCATAAAATAAATGTCTCACATTCTTGCAATTTCTCAAGGGAAAACCTCGTACTTTCTGGGACAAGTGTATCTTGCAATAACAGTTTGATGTTCAGAGTAATAGCAGGCCCTTGTTTTTCACACTGAGTTAGCTGCAATCTCAGAACCAAAGCAACAGATAATCATATACATTAACCAGATAATTGAAATCGTGTAATGCACAACCAGATAATTTGTATAATCTAGTAATGTTGCACGTGCGTGAGTAATGTTGCCATGCTTTCATTGATAAAAAAATTAGTTAAAACTCATTGACAACAAAGAACATGCTTCTTGCAAGATAAAAAATCGTAAATCTATTCTATTCTGGTATGATAATTGGCAAGAGCCCTCTCTGGATCAGCAGTTTTTCAGAACTACACTCTTTTGCTACCAATACTCAAGTTTCCGCAGAAAATATCTTGACCATGGTTAATTTATAGCAGCATTTCCACATATTAGTGAAGGCCTTTAAGCAATTCAATATGGTTCAGCAAAGTCTAGAAAACAATTCAAATTTAGGAAAATAATGACCAATGGGCATATACATGTGGAAACAACCACTCTTCTATGAGAATGTATAATACATGGATGGCTAATACCAATACCCCAATCCATGATTTCTTCAATCTCATTTGGGAGAGTTCCCACCAGTCGAAGCACAAAAAAATTATGTGGTTACTTATGCACAATAGGATCAACACCAGAAGTATGCTTAAAAAAAGCTTTTCACCTGCCCAGCTATAATTGTGTCCTATGTTCAGAGGAAGTCCTGGGAACACATATGCATCTTTTATGGGACTGCAATTTTCCTCAGGATTGTCAAGTAGGACAGCATGCTTACACCCGAAGGCATCCTCTCTCACACGGAAACCATTGCGTCACAATTACTTTATATGAAAATCTGCATTAGCATAACCATCTTGGACTGTTTAAGTGCATCTTGTGCAATCGGAAGCATCAACTTCCCTGTGTGCAGGGATAGCGTACTGGATAGTGCCATTAGTTATGCATCATGCTTCATCAGTCCCTGCAATTCAGGATCAGAAACTCATTTATGTATTTTCACAAGCACTTCCAAACACAAAAAAAAAGTGCATCCGAAGGATCCCATCTACTATGTACAAATTTCACAAAAAAAGTGATTTTGTTTAAAGAATACCAGTGGAACCTTCTCTTTCATCATCATATGCAAATAAACGATTAATGGTACCATCTTCATTTGTAGGCTGAAGGTAGCGGATCATGTTGAGCCATTGCATCAAGATGGTCTACTAACCTGCACAGTCAGAAAATAATTTTAAAAGGCAATAGCAAAAAGGAAACTTCCCGACCCTTTTTCATAGAGAGCACTGACTATTAATCAAATTCAAAAGAACTGTGTACCTTAACTTACTAATATCTTAGAGGCATTTCCTCAAACATCTCGCGAGCCACTTACAGTCATGCTTGGGGCCAGAAAGAGCAAAAATCTTGAAATTAATGGGAGAAGCATTTGCAGCCTCAATCATCGAAGCAAGAAAATATAGAGGGGAATTGTTCTGGAGAGAGGAATTGATTTGTTACTTTTACCGATGATTCTGATTGATTGCCTTGATCCAGTGTACAACCGCAGCCGCCTCGGTCGGAGGCATATGGGCAACTCGCCATTGCTGCAGGACATCCACCGTCACCTCAAAGTCGTCCCCTTCCATCTGCCCCGAGCACACAAATTAATTGGGGAGAAGAAGATGCAGAGGCACCATACCAGGGTAAACGCCTGCAAAACATCCTCGAAAATCCTTGCCTGCTCGGATCCTTACCTCGATTGGCTTGATGACCCCTGCACATCCTTGAACTGTACCATGCATCTGTCGTCGTCACCATCTGTAAAATTAGCAACAATTTTGTTATTTATTATTATTTATCACAGAGATTGTGCTAATTATAATCTATCAAAATTAACTATCTACTCTGCCCTACGATATAATTATATAGCATATAACATACCGGATTGTGTTTTGACATTTCGTTGCTGGTTTTTCATAGAAAAATACATAATTTTGCATTGCAGATAGCGCAAGCAGATCTTTCATCAAACAATTTAACTGAGAACATGAGCCAGAAACCTAAAAGCCTGAATCTCAAGAGTATTGCACTACATACGGTCAGCATATGTGGTATTTGTACCTGTATGTAGTCCACAAGCCATCCACAGGCTACCTTTCAGGGCTCCAACGACTGAAGGCAACACTCACGGAGACCAGCGCATTCAACTTGTCCGGCCGGAACAGGCACAGGCGAACGGCGGACGGAATCGATGAGTAGTGTGACGATGTCGCCGACAACATGAAGCGACGTCCGATCCATCCGAGGGCGCGTCCGAGTCGTCATACCCGCGCACGCCAGACGCGTCGCCGCGGTACCAGTACGCGTCCAGCGCAGGCATCCCGTGCAGCAGCAGCTGCCGAATCGAAATCTTGGAAACGTCGCGGAGCACAGGAGATCTATCATCTATGTATGCGTACGGGTTGCGCTGTGCGCTGCGGCACGCCAGGCCCAGTACAGAAGGAAGGGCGGCGTGGGGCTTGTCGGCGTCCGGCGGGATGAAGGCGGCATGGGGCTGGGTGAGACGGGATGGCTTCGTGCGGGGTGAGAGAGGCGGCGGTGGCGGCGTCGTTTGAGATCGGGTTGTGTTTTTTTCACCTTGGATTAGGGAAGCGATGTACTACGCGGGCTGCAGAACGTTTCGTTCGCAGAGTTTTCGTTCGCCCGGATGAATCGCTAAATGCACTTTTGGCTGAGGGTTAGTATAGTCTTAACGGTTAGATTTAAATTAAGTGGTTTTAATCGTGAGGCTGTAATTGATCTTATTGTTGCGTGTACGTCAGGCTAGGTGCACTTAGCGATGAATATGTTTGCTTGTTTAATAGTAGTAGAAATACGTGCATACACTCACCCCTATGAACGTGCACATGCACACTCTATGAGCATCTCTGAAAGACTGAGCCGGTATATCATCTTGAGATTTACGAAATCATCGAGGCGCCTCGTCGTCGACGGGAACGTCTCCTCCCATTGAATGTGCTTCGCCGGAAATACTGAAATAAATCCAGTAATAATGCAAGCATCAGGAATTGAACCCTGGTGGGCTACGGATACCACTGTCCCTCTAACCATCCAACCACATGTTGGTTTGTGTTCGCATGTGTTAGAGCAACTCCAACTGGGCGAGCCAAACGGACGCATGATTTATTCGCGTTTTATCCGTTTGGGTCGCGCCGGCGGACACCTATGTCCGCTTTTTGAAATGAGTCGGCGCTTGCGCCCAACGCTGCCACGACCCATTTTTTATTGGAAAAACACAATTTGAAAATAGAAAACGTTTAATTAAGCACTAATGCCGGTCACAGAGGCCGGCGATAGTTCACAAGTCTCCCATGCATTAACTAAAAACATTAAAAACTTGAATGAAAACGAGGAGGCGCGCTGCCCTAGGCGTCCTTGTCGTCGTCGTCGGGGCCGGTGAGGTCGACGAGCGTCGGCGCCGGGCCAGCCCAGGGGAACGCCGTCTCCCAGGCGGTGGCGACGTCGTCCGTCGGTGGATGCCCCGCTGCTGCCTGGACTTTGGCACGACGCTCCTCCTCCTCCTCCACCTCGGCCTCGCGCTCCAACAGCTCCAGCCGCCGGCCCTCGCAACGCTCCTCCGCCAGGTGATGTTGCCGACACTGCTCCAGGTAGATCTGCTCCTGCTTCGACGTCGCCATCATCCAGACGGATGGCGCGCTCACCCACTCGCGCACCACCCCGTTCCAGATGTACTGCTAGGGCTTGAGGGTGGTCGGCGCCGGCTCGAGCTTGGCTGGGGACGGCGGGGCCAGCGGCGGCACGACACAATCGCCGGCAGCGAAGAGCGCAATGGCCTCCGCCATCCGCGCCTGGTAAGTCGCCTCCTCCTCCTTCTCATTGCGCCGCTCTTCCTCCTCGCTTTCATGGAGGACAGCGGCCATCGCCTCCTGATAGGCGGCCTCCGCCTCCTGGTCCTCGTCGCGCATGACGAGGGGTGGTGGGGTGCCAGCCCGCACGTCGCGGACGCCACGCCGGCGCTGCTCCTCGTGCTCAAACGCAAACCAGACCTCCCAATCGGCCGGCTTGAGTCGCTGCTCAGGCGTGAGCTGCTGCCGTCTGATGGTGTCCTGGACTAGGGGTACTCACCACGTCGTCTCCTGACCAGTGGGTCGAGCCGAGGACCCCCAGGGTGATTCACTAATGGGCCACTTCGGGCAGCCCATGATGCATACAAGGAAGATTCCACAAGACTTGACGCACAAGACAAGAACTCCTCTAAACCCTAGGCCTCTGGTATTATATAAACCGAGGCCAGGCTAGTCAATAGAGAATCTTATATTCATTACAACAATCTCGTGGTAGATACATGTACTATGTACTATCCTCATATCAATACAATCAAAAATAGGACGTAAGATATTATCTCCTTGAGAGAGCCCGAACCTGGGTAAAATTCTGTGTCCATGTTACCATCGCTCCAAGACGCCTAGCTTACGACCCTTACTACGAGATATGTCGGATTTGACATCGACATTGATGCTTTCATTGAGAGCGTGCAAGGTGCCGCCATGGTGCGATGGAGTCTTCGATCAATACTAAATCAGGTGTTATATTTTCAATTAAGCTTTGGTTGTGTGAATCAAATTTCTTTTAGGATTGTCGCTCCCGGTTTGCACAATTTTGTTTGCAGAAATCAAGATCGACTACACGAAGTAGGCGCAAGGCCGCCTACCTAAGATCGATTTGATCTGCGTGTATGTTAGATGGCGGCGGTCGTCACACAGCGTCGAACGAGCAACTAATCTGTGCTGTCAAGGAGCGGCGACCGCGTCTTATTCTTTAATTATCAGAGGTGGAGATGGTCTTGGAGACCATGTGCTGCACGGGACTCCTAATAGCAGCTCGGCTCATGGCTGCTACAACAACTCACGGGAATTCGGTACATCAGGATGGCTCACGTCAGTTGGGCACTGATTTCCTGGCGGCACGTTGCTCGAGAAGAGGTCTTGTATCAGTAATTTTTTTGCATGGAAACAGTGAACCACTGATCGGCAGTACTTCCTCACGTGAATCATCAGGAAGTAGTCTATCCATCAATTAGCACTACAACTAACCTAAGGGCAACGTACCTTTTGAGTTTTAATTAGTAGATAGTTCACTTGGCTTTATTATATTGTTCACGTAAAGGACTAGTCTAATGTTGGATTTCTTTTTTCATTTTGATCATGAACAACTCTCCTACGACTTTTCGGTTTTGAGGTGGCTCCACCGATCTGATCTGCCTCTGCCGCGCTAGTTCGCGGCGAGGTATCCAGTGGAGCATGGTAGCATATCATGGAGGTCCCCTCGCACTCCCGGTGTACATCGCATACGCATCATGTGGCACGGTCATCGTCATCCAACGGATTTCTAACCTGTGTCGACGTTCGCGCGTCGTCACTTCATCGTGCCGCCAATCTCCCGAAGCAACCTCGGCGCTTAGGCCATATATTTTTTAATATTTATTTCACTTAAGTTAATTATAGGAATTTTAATTTATTATTATGTGATATTACTTTTGGTTGGCACTATTTTATGTTTACAGGTGATCGGCTCCGAATGCGTTAGACAGTCACCTCGGCGCGCCGACGTCATCGTCCCGCCTCCATCAACCAATTTGAGCCGTCACCATGGTTCGCTGCCCTGTGTCGGCATCCCCGCACTATCACTTCATTAAGTCGATGTCTTATACGCCGACTTGCTCCATCAACCAAATTGCGTCGTCAACATGGTCGACTAACATGGGGGCTTTGCCGTCACGCTGCCGAACTACTCTGTCTCCTCGGCTGGACCGGGTGCTTCGCCTCGCTGCGGCAACCATGTTGCATTGCCACTTCTCGACCCGAGCTCTTCGATTACCTCGGGCTTGGGGGCTAGGACCTCGGCCAGGCCAAGGACTACGTCTCCGTCCCGCCGCAACCCCGAACCGCACCGAGCACATTAACCAGCTAAGAGGCGGGACACCCTCATGACTGATGTGCCCTGCGTAATAATTCAGCTCGGGAGATATTTTCCTACCCACAACTCGGTATCTTTCCTGCCGACTTACACCTCGGCGTTGGGGAAACACATATGACATCTGGACTAGTTCCCGAGGAGATTCGATCCTTAGGTTGGTCGGTCGCACCCAACCTGAGTCTCGGGGGATACTGTGTGTCTCCAGCATAGCTCTCGTAGTACAACGTTGGATGCCTTTAAAGTATCGGCAATATCAACGGGGGACTTCGACTAGAGTCGAACCCACCAAAAGCCAGGGTACTCGGAGCAGTCCTCGGCAAAACGTTCTTGGATATTGCTTTATATGCATAAGTTTCGAATTGTGTCTTTGGTCAATAGTTGGGTTGCCCTGCTCCTGTGATTGCCTCCTACATTCCGCTTTGTTCGGCTAGGTGTGCAAAGGGAGAACCACTGGGATTGTACTTCCGATTTAACTAGTCAAGTACCTCAGTGAAGAAAGACGAAAACTGACTGTCACAATGAGCGCATACTGGTCAGCGATCCGATGACTTTGTCAAACTATAGACCGATAGAGGTTACCCCGTGGGCCTTTCATAAATTTGGCCGGAGTGTTGATGGCTTGACCTCGGCTGACGCCGAACACTAACCGGGGGCTAGTAACTGGCCTCCCAAACTTTAAGCTCCTATGACTAAGTGAAAGTTATAAAGCCTATATATTTGATTGGCTCGTTTCCGCTAACACAATCGTCTCCGGGCACCGAGACGTTGGCTAAGGGTTGTCTTGTTACTGCGAAAACACCCTGCGTAGCATCTACGAAGGGGTAGAAGCCGAAGATGGGCCACTCTCAAATGATAAACGATCACAAAGGAGTCAAAATAGCATATAGCATAAAAGCATTTGTATTCAATATGCGAGTGTTGCCTTCTGTAATCATCGTTATAAAGCCATAAATATGCATCAATTTGACTTAAGATAATGAAGCTGGGTTGCCTGGCTCCTGTGCTTACCCCCTACGTTCCCGATTGTTCGGCTAGGGGGTAAAGGGAGCACCTCTGTGATTGTTACTTCCGGGTCATCCGGGTTAGTACCTCAGACTGGGTGAAGCCAAAAGCTAGCCATCTTAAGAATATAATTGGTCGGCAACGACGGAAGTGAAATTTTTGGTTCATAAGACCATAAAGTTCGGGAACATTCGCCGAACTAAATCCTCAATATTTTCCTCCCACATTGATCGGAGTTGAGGTTTCACGATCATGGTCAACATGATATCCTGGGAAAAGGAACTTATAAATGAACTATTTTTCCCAGAAGATGTTTCTTACGTTACGTAGTAATATAACAGATCTCTCCGCGTACCTTTGTTTATAAAACAGTATCGCCGGATTGCCTTGTTTGCGTAAATCTTTGCCCTTATAAAGGCTTTATAAAGTAGGACAAACACTCCTCAGCTATTGGCCGAGGAGGTTGAAGCCGATGGTCGGTCAACAAAGTCTTGTACAATGCGGATCCGAGCATTAATGATGTAAAGTACTTGGATACATAGAATCATTATACATAAATTGTGACGAACGTAACAACGTTTGTGTCAAACAAATGTCGATCCTTAATTCGACCACCCGTGCCCAAATTAAGGCTCGGGGGCTACTGCATTACCTATTCAATGCAACAAATTCAAAGTGCAATACGGTTTCCAAGGAGATTCGATCCTCAGGTTGGTCGGCCGCACCCAACCTGAGTCTCGGAAACTATGGCGCACCGCGTTTCTGTTCCTAAGTATGCTGCTAGGCAAGGACTTGATCCTCAGGCCGATTTCACAAATCGACCTAAGTCTCAGGGGCTACTGGGATCTGTGGTTTTATTATTTCCTTCAGGTGCATCTCTGGTTTTAGACCGACACACACCTTGAGGGCTACTGGCTATACATCTCGGTAGTAAATAAATTGCGCTGATCGGAAATAAATCCCGCAAAAAATAGCCCGAGAACGAGGTGGTGCACCACCTTGGAAGCAGTCCAGTATAAAGCTTGGATGCAAGTGGTTGGCTCCATAAAGGGCATTTCTGGCATTAAGCTCGGATGAACTCCTTCAAATTTTTCAAGACCGAGGTAATCTATGACACCTCGGATGCATACCGGCGTTGGAGCTCGGCTGTAAAAAGATACCTCGGATACAGTCCGGCGTTGGAGCTCGGCTGTAAAAAGACACCTCAGACGTAGTCCGGCGTTGGAGCTCGGATGCGAGAGGAGACCGCCACACGGGAAACACTTTGAGCCCGAGGTGTGGCGTAAATATTACAAGGCATTGATAAAGGCCGAGAACTTAAAGGGGCTCCTCGGATGCCCGACATGTGAACTCTTCGGATACACCTCAGCGATCCTCAAGGTCGGAGATAGAAAGATTTGTTGAACCAGTTTTCAAGACCGGCGTCTGAAGACGGAGAACAGTTCAGAAGAACCGAGGAGCATCCCCAACTTGAAGACCGGTTCAGGGGGCTACTGATGGTGTCCTGGACTAGGGGGTACTCACCACGTCGTCTCCCGACCAGTGGGTCGGGCCGAGGACCCCCAGGGTGATTCACTAATGGGCCACTTCGGGCAGCCCATGATGCATACAAGGGAGATTCCACAAGACTTGGCGCACAAGACAATGACTCCTCTAAACCCTATGCCTCTGGTATTATATAAACCGAGGCCAGGCTAGTCAATAGAGAATCTCATATTCATTACAACAATCTCGTGGTAGATACCTGTACTATGTACTATCCTCATATCAATACAATCAAAAGCAGGACGTAGGGTATTATCTCCTTGAGAGAGCCCGAACCTGGGTAAAATCCCGTGTCCATGTTACCATCGCTCCAAGACGCCTAGCTTAGGACCCCTACTACGAGATATGTCGGATTTGACACCGACACCGTTGGCGCCTCACCTCCTCTGCATGCGCCCGCGCAGACTGTGGCACCGCCGGCACCGGGATCCTCTCCGGATCCAAGTGCCAGTCATGTGGCAGGGTGACGTCGGGGTATGGGAGAGGGATGCGGTGCTCCCAGTGCCACCTTGCCTGGTGCACTGGGATGCTAATCCGCTGCCGAGGCGGACGGGAAGATGACAGCGGGGGTAGCGCGTGCCAAGGGACGACGGGGGCTTGCCCTTTTTCTTGGCGGAGCTCGAACCGGCCCCTGAGAAGATGCCCATGGTGGAGCTCGAGCTGTTGGGTAGGGTTTGTCGCCCGTGGGGGAGCACAGGTGGCTAGATGGGGACGGCTTCTGGAAGAGGATGAGGATGCCCCCCCCCCCACGCACGATCGGATTAAAAAAGACGCCCGAGGTCACTGACGCGTGGGCCTGTGCTGAGCAGACGTCATTAATAAGGACGCGGGCAGTGGTTAACCGGCCACCACGTGAAGACGGGGCAGACGCCGAGAGGACGCGCGCGACGTCCGTTTCGCGTCCGCACCGACGCATTTCCGCCCCAAAATTGGGCCTGAAATGGGTCCGCACGGACGGGAAGCGGGCACGTTTTGGGAATGGGTCGGCGCGTTGGGCCTTTATTTTGTCCGCGGCGGCCCAAACGGACGGTGCCAGACGAAATGGGTCGCCCGGTTGAAGTTGCTCTTAGAGCATCTACAAGCGGACTTGACAAATCCGACCGCTCAAACGCCCGTGGACGCGTGGACAGTGACCGGTCACCTTTCAAATTTTCACTTTCCAGAGTCACGTCCCTCACTTTACTCATATACGTCTGGTCACATGCATGTAATTGGTGGATATGAAGTGAGAAAGAATAAACAAAAAGAAAATATGGGCTCAATCCTATGTAGCAGACGCAGGACCACTGACCGGGCATGCCCGGGCACTCCTCATACTCATCTCATATATGAGATGGATATGAGGGGTGCCGGTCAGTCTGGGCGTTTGAGGCCCGTCCGTCTGGACCACATTTTCGTGACCGGTCAGTGACCGGGCGGCCTGCCCGGACGTTTGAGACGGGTATGAGGGATCCGGTTGTAGATGCTCTTATTACAGGCCTCAATTCAAAGATCTCACAAAACAAGGTAGATGACGAGTGATGGATATTTTTCGTAGTTTGGAAAAGTACGCAATTAATGCACTTGTTTTCTTAAAAAAAAAGAGTTAAATACATCAGAGGTGCCTTAACTTATTCGTCGTGGTCAGTTTGATGCCTAAACTTAAAAAATACACAAAACAGATGATATAACTTGTCCAACGTTCAAATACGGTACCTCCATCCGTATGCGTGCGTATAGATTGCCCGCGTGGTATGCCAGCTCTCCATTGGCCCACATGTCAGTGTGAGTTAGCTGGAGAGCCGCTGGGTGACCCAAAAGTGAGAAATGTTTTGCAGATAACCCCCTCATATTTTATTTTATTATGTAGAGAAACGTCCGAATTAAATACATAGGTCCCACCTGTTAATATGGGAGTGAAAAAACAAATGCACAAGGATTTGAAACAGCGCCCTCATGGTTAAACGCGACACAAGCTCAACCACCAGGACAAACTACGTTTTGCATCTACTCGTAACTTTTTTTTTGAAAACAGAACAGACGCAAGCGCTCATATACACGCGCATACACTCATCCCTATGAACGCACACCCAAACCCTATGAGCACCTTCGAGAGACTGAGCCGGCATATCATCTTGAAATTTACGAAGTCACCGTAGGCACCTCGTCGTCGACGGGAACGTCTCCTCCCACTGAATGCGCATCGCCGGAAATCCTGAAATAAATCCAGGAATAAATGCGAGCATCAGGATTTGAACCCTGGTGGGCTGGGGATACCACAGTCCCTCTAACCATCCAACCACAGGTTGGTTCGCCATCTACTCGTAACTATTAGCTAGACAACCATATAGTCAATTACATATCATTGATTTTTTTGACTATATAAAAGCCTATAAGGTAGAGATATAAAAACGTGAAGTCCGGAGATACAATATTTTCATAATAATGATACTGTGAGAAAAAAAAAGAGCAAAAAGTAATGAGATACACATATTTGTATACAATTTAAATCACTATTTTTTATTATATCTAATCTTTGTTGGTATTCTTTAACAAAGAGATAAAATATTTGTAAACCAAAACCATGACAACCGTCGACCGATGTCGTCGTTTTCTCACGACAGATGCCATGGGGTGGCTTATCGAGAGTGGTTGGGGCCGAAGGACGCCGACGGGCTCCGGGAACGGGATTAGGCACAAGCGGTGAGGGACACACGATGTACCCAGGTTCGGGGCCCTCCGTGGGAGGTAACGCCCCTAGTCCTGCTTGTCTAGTTGAGTGGTGGTTGATATTACAATGGTGCTCCTTGAGCTGATGTCTAGAGGTGGAAGAAGGAGCAGCTGGCTCCTCTCCCTTTGCTACGTGAGAGTGAGAGTATGAGATGGGGGGAATCTCTCCGTGCTTGCCCGTCCGATGCATGGGGGCCTCAGGGGGTTTTATAGGCCAACCCGCCGGCTTACAATATTCCTAAGGTACTAAAGGGGGGACCTGGCTGGCAGCCTCTCCAGCCAGCCAGGGGGCCCGCCAGCTGGGCCGTCTTGTCGCCTGCAGGGCCCGCCGGCTGCGCGGTCCCATCGCCAACTGGGGTCCGCCAGCCGGCTCTTCTATTGGCCCGCGCCTACCTGCCGCGGCACGGGCCGCCCCGCACGGCGTCGTCTTGTGCCTGTCGGCCGAAGTCAGCGGTACGGCCGGCTGCGCTGTAGCCACGCCGGGGCAGGTAATGGAGTGGACGGCGGCGTGGTGACACTGTTGCCCCGCCAGGTCTCGATCAGTCTTGGTCAGCGGTACGACCGCCCGGACTGTAGCCACGCGTGCCCGCGCGTCAGCGGTCGCTGTAGCCACGCCGGAGCCCATCATGGGGGTCGCGTGCCGTCGGTGTACTTGGTCGCAGTGGGAGGGGATGGATGCCTGCCCGTCCAGAGGTCAGCAGAAGAGCCGGCCGCAGGCTGGCCAGGGGCTGGGCGGCCGGCTCCTGACCAGCCAGCCGTGGGCCAGCCGGCAGTAGGCCTGCCAGTAGCCCGCCAGCCGGCCTTGGTCCACCCGGCCGTGGGCCAGCCGGCAGCACGTCAGCCGGTCGCGGACCAGCCGGCCGTATGGTTTTTTCAAAAGGGGTTGGAATTCCCTAGTCTTGGCCTACCTAGGGGTAATAACCCCGTCAGTAGTCCCCGAAGCCGGCGGGGGCCCGCGTCCTTCTGACGAGGGGGAGCCGGCGGCTTCATCCGGCGACATCTGCCTATCGCGCGGGATCGATCGATCAGCCGCGTCGACTACCGCTCCCGCCGCCTCGAGTCCTGTTGCGCCGCCTCAGGTCCCATGCCGGACCGCGGTGCGCCACGCGGAGCGCAATGATGCTGAGGGCCCCGCACCTGGGGGCTTGATGGGACGTCGCCCTGGGCCTAGCCCAGTAGGCCTCGGGCCGCAGGCAGGGATCCTCTGTGCCTGGACCCCAGCGGCCGCGGCCCGCAGTGCCCACGTCCCGCGGATTCCTCGGGGGAGTGGGCGCAGTTAATCCCCACGTCCCCGGGCGTCGCCCCTTACTTATAAGGGGAGGGGGAGGGGCGGAGGCAGTTCACGCACCCCTCACCCCATCGTCTTCCTCCTCTCGCGGTCCGTCGCTTCGGCTCGCGCTGCCACTCCGCTCGCCTGTTTCTTCGCGTTCGATCGCCTCGGAGATGGCCGACGGACCTTCCGACAGCTGGGGTGGCTCCGTCATCACCGAGGAGGACATCGCGCACCTCCGTCGCGCCCGCATGTTGCCGTCGGAGGACCGCGTCGCCGCCCGTCCGCCGGGCAGCGAGGTGGTGCCCGAGCCCAAGGAGGGGGAGTTCGTGGTGTTCGCCTGGCACTTCTCGCGCGGCTGCGGCCTGCCGGTGAGCCAGTTCTTCCGCCTCTTCATGGACACCTTCGATCTCCAGCCGTACCACCTCGGGCCCAATTCCATTCTTCAACTATCGAGCTTCGTGACTCTCTGCGAGGGCTACCTCGGACTTCTCCCCTTCGTGGAGTTGTGGAGGAAGCTCTTCTACCTCAAGGCCTTGAGGAACAACGATGAGGCGTATGTCTGCAGGGGAGCGGTGGTGTGCATCCGCGGCCCGCTATTCCCCCGCATCAGCCTCATCGAGTCCGTCAAGAAATGGAACCGGGCATTCTTCTACGTGAAGAACGTCGACCCGGCGCTGGACTACATCCGGCTGCTGGCCTTCGTCAACGCCCCGTCCTCGGGGGTGAACTGGACGGGCGACGGGCCACCCGAAGATCTGGTCAGGATGCTGGGCCGGCTCCAGACCATGAGGAGTGGAGAGGGACTAGTTGCGGCCGATCTGGTGGCCGCCTTCATTGATCGCCGGGTGCTGCCCCTTCAGCAGAGGCCGCACCGGATCTGCGACATGACGGGCCGGCGAGACCCTTGCCGGCTGTCAACCTTCGAGCTGACGATAGCCTAGGTGGCGGAGCGGGTGAGCGCCATCACCAACTTCAAACTGAAACCGGGGACCTGGAGCTTCGGCAAGATGCCGTACAGCCGGCATGACCCGGCGCCCCTGGTACGCCCCATCGAGGTGGTTTCCTTCTCTTCTGTGTTTCTCCAGCCGTCCCCCTGCTCACACGCTGTGCTGACCGCAGCACTTTGTTCGACAGAACACGCCGGACGGCCCGCACCCCCAGGTATTCCAGGCGGAACGCGCCGAGTCCGACCCGAAGGATTTCAAGCTGGGAGGCGGCGTCGAGGAGGGGGTCGACTCCTCGGGAGAGGTTGAGGCGGACGGGACGATGGGTGACCCGGGATCCGGCGGGTCTAGAGCGGCTGGTGAGTTCCCCTCCAGACCGTCGATCAAAGATTGGACCGACGATGATGATGATGATGATGTCCGAGTCTTGGACGCTCCTCCCCCCACAGCTTGGCGGGGGCCATGCGGACGGAGCGAGGAGCAGCCGGCTCGTGGCCAGACGGCCGAGGCCTTCCGGAGGGAGAAGAGGACGGCCTCGGGACAGCCGTCGACACAGCCGCCGGCTCGTAAGAGAGTGCGAGCGGCCGTCGCGAAGCCGCCGCCCATTGGGGGTGTATTGTAAAGAATCTTCGGCCTGCGGCCTTTTATTTACAATACACCCCGAGTGGGTGGAAATGCGTCTTAAACGAGTTTTAGCAAAAGGAAAAGACACAAACTGTGCAGGGCTGCCTAAGCCTCCGATGCATCGCCAGCCGGCCTGGCAGACTGCCCAGGAGCGGTGGCCGGGTCCTCCTCCATGGCCTACGTGGCCTCAGTGTCGCTGCCGGTGCTGGAGGCAGTGCTCTCATCGGCGACCGCCCCATCATCGGGCCCTTGGGGAATGCCGAAGGAGTCCTCGGCAACCGGCTCGCCATCCTCTCCCAGCGCCGGCAGGAGCTCGTCCGGGTCAACGTAAGAGGCCAGCTCGTTGGCTCGGCGGACGAGAGCGCCTTCACGGGCGGCTCGCTCCGGCTCGGGGACTTCGCACATCGTGGCCAGCCGGTCGAGGTTAACGCCGGGGTACCACGAGGTGACGAACCGGAGGGCCATCTGCGCCCCGGAGCGGGCCGCCGATGCCTTCCAAACCTCGAGCCGGGCCACCGCGTTCTCCAGCCACAGCGCCACGCGGCCCGCCGGAGCCCCGCGCCCCGTCCAGAGGGCCACAATCACCTCCGAGCCGGCCGTACGGAGCCAGTCCATACCGCACTGAAGGAAGAGCAGCCGGTTCTCAATGGCCAGCGCAAACTCCGGCAAGTCCCAGCCGGCGTGCTCCTCAATCTCCTGCCCGCGCTGTTGCAGGCACTCCCAATGCTCCGCCACGACCCGCTCGGCGCGTCGCTGAGTGTCCGGGAACCGGTCTAAGGGAAAGGGAGGAATCAGAAAAGCAGGGAGAGAAGCAGCCGGCAAGGAAAGAAGACTCAAGAATAAGAAACTTACGCTGGAAGGCTTCATCCACCTCGATCGCTAACTGGAGGCCCGAGCTCCGCTCCCTCTCGCGCGCCTCCTCCGTTTGGGCAGGGGCGGCCTCACGCCTCTCAAGCTCGCCGCCAAGACGACCAACCTCGTCCTGCAGGGCGGCGACCTGCCAGCTGGCGTCGGCCGCCTGCTTGGCGGCCTCCTCCCGGGCCGCCACCTCCTTCTACAGCTCCGCGGTGAGGCGCTCCTGGGCCGCCTGCCCATCCACGACCAGGCCGCCCGGCCGGTCCCGCTCCGACGTGATCGCCTGGAGATTCCGCTCCAGCCGGTCCCGTTCGGAGGCCACATCGTCCCTCTTCTGCCGGATCGGGGCCAGGACCTCCAGCTCCTCTGCGAAAGGATCGACACAAGTTATTTAAAGAATGCGGAAGATTCGTGCCGGCTGCTGAGCAGCCGGCCCGACCCTCGGGGGCTACACCCAGTGGGTGCGCTCGTGCGCCCCCACTAGAACAAACGTACCTTGCGCCTTCCGCAGCGCCTCCTGGACCTGATAAAAGCCGACCTTGCCGCGGTTGTGGATGGCGACTGCCTCGTCAAAGAGCGCCTGCCGCTTGGCGTTCTCAGCCTGCTCCGCCCCAAGAGACAAGAAGTTAGACAAACGAAAAAGAGATAGATCCGGCCCGGCTACCACGCAGCCGAGCAGCCGGCCCGAATCTCGGGGGCTACACCCAGTGGGTGCGCTTGAGCGCCCCCACTGAAAGTCCAACGCAAGACAGAAGAATCTCACCTCCACCGCCTCCTCCACGCGCCAAAAATTGCTTTCGGCGGCCTCCGTAAACCTAGCCAGTCCCTCACGGCAGTGCCCCATGATGCGGCCTGGCTGCTGGCTGGCGGGGCCGGGACGACTGGGACGAGGGCGAGCGCTTTCTAGTCCCGGATCACGTCGAGCGTGGTCCTTCTCGACCGGCTCGCCCCACCACTCGACCCGGTGTCCGCCACGGCGGCACCAACGGAAGGTTGGAGGCAACCACCAGGGCTCGAGAGCCGGCCTCGGGCCCTCATGCAACCAGTGCGGCCGGCTCCACCACCTGCCGGACCGGCTCAACAGCCGGCTAGACCGGCTCGCTCCTCCCGCCGACCATGGTCTCCGGTGCCGCCTCCGGCGCAGCTGGGGCGACGGGCACATCTGCCGCGGCCGGCAAGACAGTGGGCGGGGTCACTACCGTCTCCCCCCGCTGGGTCATCTCCTGAGCCAGCTCGGGAACCGCTCCCGCCGGCCGGGTCACCTCCGCCATGGGCGGGGCCGTGGCCGTCTCCACGGCCGGCTCTCGCGGCTCGCTCGATGGAGGCCTCGACATCCGCATCGATTCTGCCGCCGAGTCCGTCGCACGCGCCGGGTCGGCGGGCCGCCTCCGCCCCCCGTCGCTCGAGGCCCCCGAACGCGAGGGCGCGCCCTTCGCCCCTGCCTTCGCGGCTCGCATCTCTGCGAGCCTCCTCTTCTCCTCCCGCACCGTGGCCGCGAGCTCCTGCGCCTGTAGGCTGGTGGCGTCCACCGGGTCGGCGGTCGACTCCGTGTCATGAAGCTCGATGGCGTCCCTAGGGTAAACAAAAGATCGGCCCTCAGGCGCTTGCCGGCTCGAAAACTCGAAGAAACCCATAAGAATTAGGAAAAAGTACTTACCCGGCGACGACGGGAAGGGCCCGCCTGGCCCGGGGCGGCGGCTTCGCGACGGCCGCTCGCACTCTCTTACGAGCCGGTGGCTGTGTCGACGGCTGCCCCAAGGCCGGCCTCTTCTCTCGACGGAAGGCCTCGGCCGTCTAGCCACGAGCCGGCTGCTCCTCGCTCCGTCCGCGTGGCCCCCGCCGAGCTGTGGGGGGAGGAGCGTCCAAGACCCAGACATCATCATCATCATCATCATCGTCGGTCCAATCTTTGACCGACGGTCCGGAGGGGAACTCACCAGCCGCTCTAGACCCGCCGGCTCCCGGGTCACCCATCGTCCCGTCCGCCTCAACCTCTCCCGAGGAGTCGACCCCCTCCTCGACGCCGCCTCCCAACTCAAAATCCCCCGGGTCGGACTCGACGCGTTCCGCCTGGAATACCTGGGGGTGTGGGCCGTCTGGCGTGTTCTGTCGAACAAAGTGCTGCGGTCAGCACGGCGTGTGAGCAGGGGGATGGCTGGAGAAACACAGAAGAGAAGGAAACCACCTCGACGGGGCATACCAGGGGCGCCGGGTCGTGCCGGCTGTACGGCATCTTGCCGAAGCTCCATGTCCCTGGTTTCAATTTGAAGTTGGTGATGGCGTTCACCCGCTCCGCCACCTGGGCTGTCGTCAGCTCGAAGGTTGATAGCCGGCAAGGGTCCCGCCGGCCCGTCATGTCATAGATCCGGTGCGGCCTCTGCTGAAGGGGCAGCACCCGGCGATCAATGAAGGCGGCCACCAGATCGGCCGCAACCAGTCCCTCTCCACTTCTCATGGTCTGGAGCCGGCCCAGCATCCCAACCAGATCTCCGGGCGGCCCGTCGCCCGTCCAGTTCACCCCCGAGGACGGGGCGTTGACGAAGGCCGGCAGCCGGATGTAGTCCCGCGTCGGGTCGACGTTCTTCACGTAGAAGAACGTCCGGTTCCATTTCTTGACGGACTCGATGAGGGTGATGCGGGGGAATAGCGGGCCGCGGACGCACACCACCGCTCCCCCGCAGGCATACGCCTCATCGTTGTTCCTCAAGGCCTTGAGGTAGAAGAGCTTCCTCCACAACTCCACGAAGGGGAGAAGTCCGAGGTAGCCCTCGCAGAGAGTCACGAAGCTCGATAGTTGAAGAATGGAATTGGGCCCGAGGTGGTGCGGCTGGAGATCAAAGGTGTCCATGAAGAGGCGGAAGAACTGGCTCACCGGCAGGCCGAAGCTGCGCGAGAAGTGCCAGGCGAACACCACGAACTCCCCCTCCTTGGGCTCGGGCACCACCTCGCTGCCCGGCGGACGGGCGGTGACGCGGTCCTCCGACGGCAACATGCGGGCGCGGCGGAGGTGCGCGATGTCCTTCTCGGTGATGACGGAGCCACCCCAGCTGTCGGAAGGTCCGTCAGCCATCTCCGAGGCGATCGAACGCGAAGAAACAGGCAAGCGGAGTGGCAGCGCGAGCCGAAGCGACGGACCGCGAGAGGAGGAAGACGATGGGGTGAGGGGTGCGCGAACTGCCTCCGCCCCTCCCCCTCCCCTTATAAGTAAGGGGGCGACGCCCGGGGACGTGGGGATTAACTGCGCCCACTCCCCCGAGGAATCCGCGGGACGTGGGCACTGCGGGCCGCGGCCGCTGGGGTCCGGGCACAGAGGATCCCTGCCTGCGGCCCGAGGCCTACTGGGCTAGGCCCGTGGCCTACCGGGCTAGGCCCAGGGCGACGTCCCGTCAAGCCCCCAGGTGCGGGGCCCTCAGCATCATTGCGCTCCGCGTGGCGCACCGCGGTCCGGCACGGGACCCGAGGCGGCGCAACGGGATCCGAGGCGACGGGAGCGGTAGCTGACGCGGCTGATCGATCGATCCCGCGCGATAGGCAGATGTCGCCAGATGAAGGCGCCGGCTCCCCCTCGTCAGAAGGACGAGGGCCCCCGCCGGCTTCGGGGACTACTGACGGGGTTATTACGCCTAGGCAGGCCAAGACTAGGGAATTCCAACCCCTTTTGAAAAAACCATATGGCCGGCTGGTCCGCGACCGGCTGGCCCACGGCCGGGTGGACCAAGGCCGGCTGGCGGGCTACCGGTAGGCCTACTGCCGGCTGGCCCACGGCTGGCTGGTCAAGAGCCGGCCGCCCAGCCCCTGGCCAGCCTGCGGCCAGCCGCTCTACGGCCGGCTCTTTCGCTGACCTCTGGACGGGCAGGCATCCGTCCCCTCCCATTGCGGCCAAGTACACCGACGGGACGCGACCCCCACGATGGGCTCCGGCGTGGCTACAGCGACCGCTGACGCGCGGACACGCGTGGCTACAGTCCGGGCGGTCGTACCGCTGACCAAGACTGATCGAGACCTGGCGGGGCAACAGTGTCACCACGCCGCCGTCCACTCCATTACCTGCCCCGGCGTGGCTACAACGCAGCCGGCCGTACCGCTGACTTCGGCCGGCAGGCGCAAGACGACGCCGTGCGGGGCGGCCCGTGCCGCGGCAGGTAGGCACGGGCCAATAGAAGAGCCGGCTGGCGGGCCCCAGTTGGCGATGGGACCGCCTAGCCGGCGGGCCCTGCGGGCGACGAGACGGCCCAGCTGGCGGGCTCCCTGGCTGGCTGGAGAGGCTGCCAGCCAGGTCCCCCGTTTAGTACCTTAGGAATATTGTAAGCCGGGGGGTTGGCCTATTAAACCCCCCGAGGCCCCCATGCATCGGACGGGCAAGCACGGAGACATTCCCCCCATCTCATACTCTCACTCTCACGTAGCAAAGGGAGAGGAGCCGGCTGCTCCTTCTTCCACCTCTAGACATCAGCTCAAGGAGCACCATTGTAATATCAACCACCACTCAACTAGACAAGCAGGACTAGGGGCGTTACCTCCCACGGAGGGCCCCGAACCTGGGTACATCGTGTGTCCCTCACCGCTTGTGCCTAATCCCGTTCCCGGAGCCTGTCGACGTCCTTCGGCCCCAACCACTCTCGATAAGCCACCCCATGGCATCTGTCGTGAGAAAACGATGACAACCGATGTGTAAAATGACGACCTTCGACCGATGCATACTGCACACCAGAGACCAACATGCATGCTATAGAATATAAATTACCAAGAAGTTGAGGTACAAAATGTTGTCATGCATTTAAAAAATTGATAACGTGCCCCCACAAAAAAAAATGCAAACGTGTATTTAGAAAATTATTGTGTAAACTTTTTCTTACATCCCTACAAACACATTTAACATATTTAATACAATTTAGAATTTATAGTTATTACACAATAATTTTTAATACACGTTGATCTATTTTCAAATACAATGTTTTCAATATTTTAACGATTATTTGTTTTAAAAATAATATGAAGATTCACAATAGTAGTGTGTGTTTGTGGTCCTTAATCAAGATAACTAAATTTACACAATAATTTTGAATATATGAACTGATTAAATCTACATTTTGTTTGAAAAAGTTTCGAAGTACTCAATAAGTAAAATAGAGTAAAGATTTGAAATAAACAATAACTGCATATTGGTAATTATTGTATTTTTTATATCAAAAAAATTACATATCACGAAAAGTGCAGAGGAACTTGGTAAAAAATAAAAATACCTGGGAGAAAATGCAGCATGAAAATTACCGACCTATACTTGAAAGGAATATATAGATTTCTGGCTGGTGCCATTACACTCTCCAAGAGCGGTCCGCTGGGTGCCTGCTCGCGTAGTCCACGTCGACGGAAGGGCGCGAGCGTGTTACTGTTCTGTGGATGAGTTTTTACTGTGTAAACGAGAGAGAAAAGTGGCTCGCTGCATCTTTCCCGCAGATAACACCTTCCCAGGATGACATGGCGATTGACCGTTTCCTTCCCAGCGAAGGCAAACAAAAAATAAACCTCTGGGTTTGAAGCCCACGCACGCGACCTCTCTCACTGTCGTTTTCTCTCTCACGCATCCTCTCCCTCCGCCTCCGCCTCCGCCTCCGCCGCCATCATCCCTCGGTGCGACAGTCGCCATCGGTCTTCTTCCCAGTCTCCCTCACCTCCCTGTTACAAGTCGTCGCCGCTTGGCCTCCTCCCTAGCCCTGGTCGGCTTCCTACCTACCCCTCCAGCTGAGTTGCGCCGGCAGACAAGGAGGCGCAGCGGCGGCGGCCCTCCTCTTCTCCAGGTTTCCTTTATCTCTTTTTCTCTGTTTCTCCCCTGGTGCAGCAGACCTTTGACGATTTGGGATCTACTCGGGGTTGGAGCTGCAAGCCTTGGCGATTTAGTTTGACATAGGGGATTTCTGTCAAACAACTGGTATGCGATATCTGAAGTGTGTTCTGATGTTCATATATTCTGTCTTTACAAACACCATATCCTTTATGTTGGTACTTTTCTATTGTCATGATATTGTCAAGAAGAAAATGTAATGTAGCGCAACAAACAATGCCAGAATAGATTAGCCGTCAAAGGTACCTTGTGCAATCGGCAGTCAGATATTATCAATCAACCGAAGACCCTACTGTAGATGGATGTGATTATCTAAATTAATACGTTGAGGGTCAACAACATACATGAGATTAATTTGGTTTGTAAATTTTGGTATTTCAATACCTGAAAGGTTGAAACAATTAGTGATTAGCATTTATAATTCATACATTGTAATTTGTAAACTGATGGATCGATTCGTGATTTAAACAGTGAAAAGATGCGCAGTAGTGTCACCACACAATGGTGATTTGTGGTACAATGGGAATATGTTTCGTAGGTAAGCACTTCCTAATAAAAATATGGACTGTTATTTCTGCAATTACAGTGTTCAAATTGGTATATGATCAGATGAGATTTGCAGATTAAACTCTATACCAACAAATCATTCATTATAAGTATCTCTTCGTGGTTCTCCATTTAGGATATTAAAGTTCACCAATTGTGCTTTATTTCAGGATCATTGGAGGAGTTGTTTGCGTTGCTGTTCAAGTAGGATAGTGTATTGCAGCGTAAGCGGGTCATTTGATTTGGTATGATTACATAGAATTTTTGCTGCTTTAGTTCTTTTGCATTGTCATTCACAGTGAAAATGGGCTGTTGTCTATTTGAAAATGGATTGTTGTCCCCCACCCCGTCGTGCTGAGGGCGTCGCGCGCAACCCTGCTCCGTCCACCACCGTATCCCTAACTTCGATGGCGCCGTCGTCTCTGCCGATTCGGTTGGGTCGATGGTATCGTGTGCCTCGGCGGCCGGGATCAGGCAAGGTAGATGGGAACCAACGGTGCCCCTCTCCCCCGAGCTCCAGATCCATGGCAGCAGCAGCGAGGCGAGCAGCGGCAAAGGCTTGCACCTAGCACCTCCTCTTCCATTGTCTTTTCAATCAAGATTATTTTCAGTAATAAAATTTCATTTATCTCATATTTCTTGTGTCGTACCGTACACCAGCACATACACCCTTATTCTGTTTATCTCTGGCGATGCAATATTACCCTTTTATCCACCTTGACCTGCAATGTTGACATGTAATTTTGTTATTACTTTGTCTCTCTGATAGAAAATTAGGCAATTGTAAAGCAGCTTATATTTTCTTGTATGTGATGTTTCTATGATACTATAGGTCTTCCTCTGATCGACTGTCAAACAATGCCAATTTCATGGATAAGAAAATCATAAGGAAATTTATTAAATGGAATTAAAAATGAAAAGGGTGTCGAATGCAAGTGATGTCTATGTTTGTTATCATCTGCCCTGTGGAGGTTCATTGGAACTTAATGTAATTTAAGCAGCCAAGTATTTTCCTAATGGTTACTGTCATACTAAATGCATGTTTTCTCCTGTTGTGATACACATATTGATATGGTTACTGTCATACTAAATGCATGTTTTCTCCTGTTGTGATACACATATTGATATTCTACTTCTTGTATGATAAAACTGGGAATCATAATATTCTCTTTCGTCCAGTAAGCCCCACTAATTAGAAAACTGGAAAGGTTTGCTGCAATTCCTTTGTTTAATACTTTAGGGTTTGGTTACAGATATGGAAGAGAGGATTCCCTTGAACTATATTATATTGAAGCTACCAATAGATACAATAACAATATTGACACTACTGGACTTGTATGGAAGTTTCTTGTTCTATCTGATCTATTATCTTTGATATTATCATGGTTTATATCATTTTATCTTTTGGCCTAACGTTCTCTGGATGGTCATGTTTATCTCATTTGCTGCAATTGTTATGATTTTTTTGTCATTAGTTATTGCCTGCCAAATTGAAGAGTTATCAGTTTTCTGCCAATTATTAATAAGCATCAATGTTCTGAAGCAAGTTACTACTGAACTTTGCCACTATGATTACAAACTACATTTTTGTTCTTCGAAGTGCACCTATGATTTGTTGCTGGTAACAAATACTCAAATGGCCGAGCCTGTATGGATTCACTTGCAGGACACTCGAGGAAGAGCTGGTTGATGCCGGGCTCAATTCTGAAACTATAGCAGAGCTTGTCACTGTATGTTTCATTTATTTCTTTTCCTTGCTGCATTTAAATTTATAGCTCACAGTTTTCTATATTACCGAAATTTTCAAGCTATGCGATGCTCCGATAGTTGTTTTGGAATATATGCTAGCTCACCTTTTGGTTAATAGCTACCTTATTACTTCATATACTACTACTACCTGTATTGGATCTCAATTTGTAGTCGTGCTTGCTGTACTTGCCAGCTGCTCCTCCCTCCGCCGCTGGCAGCAGCGACCAGCTAGGGTTCAGCAATCGCTGCCAAACCGGATAGCGTGCTTTATATGGTTTGATTAATGCATCATCTTTCTTCTAATTCAGGTTATTATATTAATTCTGAAACTTTGTTCCCGTCGTATGTTACTTTCTTCAGTTCCTGTTATTGTTCGTCTCTTACCAGTTGTGGGAAAGATGAGGTTTTCTTTCTCGCCGATTTGTCAGAAGAGCACTTACGTTAGCTAATGATTGTTTGCGACAAATTTGTCTAAGGAAAAAAGGATTCTTCTGACAGAATTGCATGGTCTCAGTTCACTAACCTGAAAATGATTTAATAAACAAAGTACTGAATGCAGCGATTACAATTTCAATCTGACATTGTCGTATAACCTGGCTTCTCATGGATCTCCCGACATTTTTCTTAACAATGGTTAGTATACTATACACATCAACTTCAGTTACAGAGATCTGAACCAGAAATTGCCTTATGGGGTATTAACTCTTAAATATCGTGCACAATCATGTGCGTTTAATGTTTGGATAAGAAGTAGGATGTTCTTGTTTAACATAGTCTACTGCAACAAATATTTTGTGTGTGCTTCCAGAGTTCACTTGCTTGCCGCTTCTATTGCATCCTTCTGGCAACCTGGCAGTAAACTGCTGGAGGTGATATAAGGTTCTCCCTTCCATTGTCTGGTTTGCTGCCAATGCTCACTAATTTTTTACATTTCTTCCATGGCTCAAAGTCCTCCAGCAGTTTTGATATGTAGCTAATTCTTCTACCAATGTTATTCTGGCATTAGGAACTACTCGCCTATAATTTTTTGAACTGTCTTAGAGGAAGCAAGCATGCAATACTGATGAAGCCCAGTCGTTGACACTTCGGTATGAACCGAGGGCTCAGACCGTCTCGCCGCTGGAACTGATCTTACATGCAAAGCTCTTGAGCAGCGGCTGATCAATTTAATGTTGTGACAGTAATAAGAGTTGTCAGTACTTCTTCTTTCCTGTACTATAAATACAAACATATGTGCTACATTATTTTTGGACAAATTGTAATGGGTGGTCCTCCTTACATCTACAGCCGGTGCAATGGATCTGAGCTCATAATTTCTCTACTGCCTTTGTGTTTATATACATGCTTGCTTTCCTAACAAATACACCAGTACAGTCACCTTTATAGACATCAACTCGTATAATCTTAGTATTTCTGGGATTATCCATCTGACTTGACTTGCTGATACATATGAATAGCATTACTAGGAATGCTCACGTCCATGAGCAAATGAGTGAATGTCATAATGCGAACCAAACGAGCTAGCTCAATGGCCGGTAGCAAACCTTGCACCGCAGATGAACGCCTCAGGACGCGCGCAATGGAACATGGAAGGTCAAGATGACCTCACCTACATAAATGTTTCTTTTGTTATGTACTTTTGTTTATTAATGTATGTATGGCTACTGACCCTAAAAATATTTAGTAAAAATGTTTCCCTATGAAGTTTCTATGCTATATAAGAAAGTTGGCCTGAAATATTTGAGGTCATATTCTGTTTTACAGGTTACTCGTATAGTTGCATAGCTGATTCAGTTGCATTAGTTCAGAACAAGTTTGTATCTACAACAAACATAGCATATCCACATATATTCAAATAACTATAAATAAGTGCCATTAAGGATTATAAACAAGATAAGTGCGCACCGGACCGCCTAAGAGACGCGTCAAGGGCGCGTCCCTACCACTAGTACGCATAGCATAGGCTAACGTGGTGGCCAGCTCGTGTCACGTTAACCAGGACGGTGCAGGTTCAAATAACCACCGCGTAGTATGTTTTTCTCTGCATACTGACAGTTGGGACCAACGTCCCTAATTGATGGCTTTTGTATGTAATTAAATTTAAAAAATATGAGGGGTTATTTGCAAAAAAAACACATGCGTAGGCCACCCAACAACTCTTTCACTAGCACGCCACACAGACAGCTCATATGTACGCATACAGATGAAGGCACTTTGCTCAAAAAAAATAAAAAAATACAGATGAAGGCACCGTATTTACACGTTTAGACAAGTTATAACACCTGTTTTGTGTATTTTGCAAGTTCAGATACCAAAATGACCACGCCGTACAAGTTAAGGAACTTACGGTGTATTAAAAAAACGTTTGCCAATGCACTAATTACAATGCATGTATGCGTGACTAATAAATGATGATGATTTTTTACATGTATTAGTGAGTTTTCAATCCATACATGTTGCGATTTAGTGCACCTTAAATATAAACTTCAAATCTGAGCATGTGATGTAGAGCAATTATTTTTTATTTCTTTTACGGATAAGGAGCAATAAAATTAAGACTTGTAAAACAGAAAAACAAAATTGCTCAGATAAGCCCTAAATCGAAAGGGAGGGAGCACTGTCCTGATCGCTGGAATCCCACGAGGCACAAGCAGTCGGGCATGTTCACCTCTTCCATTTTGAGGGGCACATTCACCTCTCATGATCAACGATAGTAATGAAGCGACCCAATAGTTAACTCGGGCCGTGAGGCCCATTATGACATCCACAATGAGACTGGTCGATTGGTTAAACAAAATCATTTAGATCAAGGGTTATTTTTTTGGCAGCTTGAAAAGTAAGCAGTCTCCTTCTCATATTTTCTTATAAGCTGCCTGTTTTATTTATGAGACTTCTAAACTAGTTATCGGATAACTAATTTCGAAGATTCAACAAATTTGAAGAGCGCTTTATTTTTTAAGCTGAGAGAGGCAGCTTATTTTTTAAGCTGCCCAAAAAAACTAGCCCAAAAGGTACCATTTATAAAGGCCAATCCCCTTTTTTCGATGGTAATAAGTGGATCACAACATGTACGACACTTGTTGCAATCTGTGAGTTTATGCTTTTCACGTAGATTTAATAAAGGGCTCACTACGTGTGCTTTTTTATTTCCTCTTCTCGTAGATTTATAAATTTTTTGAGCCATTCGTCCAAATCATGAACAGTTTGAAAAGGGGAAATTAAAAAAAGGAAGCAGAAAAGTGGAAGTATATTTTGTGCTTTTTCATTTTTTTTCAGATATGTTTCGCCACGAAGCACGATTGTGCTTTTCAGTTTTCGAGAAGCATGGATGTGCTTCATGCTACTGTGCTTCTTGATGAAGCATAACTGTGTTTTTCACTTTTGCTGAAAGCGCACGTGCGCTTCACGGTGAAGCACAACTAAGCTTTTTATTCTTCTGGAAAGTATAATTGTGCTTCTCGCGGAAGTGCAACTATGCTTCAACATGAAGCACAACTCTGCATTTTCATACAGTATGCTTGCAGAGAATTTTTTTAAAGGATACAATTTTGAGAAACCCAAAGAAGCAACAAGCGAAATCCGAAAACCAAAAATGTCTGGAAAAAAATTGTGTTCCCACGGGTGCTAGTTTCGCCCAATTAAGGGGACCTCCAGTTTTCTTCCTTCCGTTTTGTCTCTTTTATGTTTTACTTTCTACTTTTTCTTTTTGGTTTGTGAAAAACATTCGGAATTCCAAAAACAATTCACAAATTTTAGAAATATTCTAAATCGCAAAAAATGTTCACAAATTCAGAAAGAGGTTCAAGAATTAAAAAAATGATCGCAGATTCCAAAAAATGTAGGTGAATTTCAGAAAATGTTCCGGAATCTTAAAAAACGAATTTTTAAAATGTTCTCAATTTTTTAAAAAAATATTCTTGAACTTTAATATTATTAGTTATTTTGGAAAATATTTATGTTTTTTAATACTAAATTTAATATTTTTTATGATTTTGAAAATGTGTTTGTGATTTTCAAAAAGTTCACGAAGTTGAAAAAACATTGACGGATTTTTGAAAAAAAATCAGGAATTCGAAAATTTCATGATTTTGAAAAAAAATCCATGAATTTGAAAAGAGAGAACAAGGAAAACAAAAATAGGAAAAGAAAACATTGGAAAGAACAAAAAAGACGGTGAGGATGTTTACAACAATGGTCAGCCATATAGTGGAGGGCGCTCATGTCCTAGGGGTGCATGTCTGCTCTCTATCCCCCACGGTACGCGGGGAATAGGAAGGTCAAATGTATCACTAGCTTGTTCGTTCTTTAGCCGTGTTTGGTAGGTTGCATCCAGTCCAATCAAGCTCTCGGATGCAAATTTGACATGTTCGGTTGCGTGGGTTGCACCGAATTGGTGGCCCGCATGAACCTCATGTATAGCATGTTTCATCGACCTTGACAATATGTTCACGATTGATGTGAGAAGCCAGAGCAGAGCAATTTGCTATTAATTTAGATCCTCTTATTCCTGGCTATAATTTTGCGTTCTAAAAATTCGCCTACTTGAATGATAACTAATGTTGAAAGAAGACCAAAGAGATAATTGAGCATACGTCACTAGCTTATTAAAAGCTATGTCACGTACCTTTCCTGGATACTAAGATGAAAGAAGTCATTACATGATCCAATGTATGGTTGAACATCTTGGGTAAACATCTAAACTGGTTGTGACTATTGCTTACTAAAGTACATATGACCTTCACATTGGGTATTTCTATTTTGAGTGCTATTGTACTAGCTTGTATAAGTTACTCTTGCAAATTGTGATTACTTCATGCACATATTCTTTTGTTATCGATCTTTCACTTTGTGAAACATGTGGACATGTTTATGAAGTTTAAGTTTTGCTTGGCGACAAACAAGTGTCTAAGCCTAGGGAGCTGATACGTGCATTTTGCAGCATAATTTTAGAGGATAAACATTCTACTTTTATGCCTTTTCAACCATCTTTGCATCAATTAAATTGTGGTTTATATTAAAATTTATATAATTAAAGAATTAATTTCCATAGATGCTATCGGGATGGGGAATGGATATTCGTGAAAAAGTGCACCATGAGAGCCCCCAAAATATATAATAAAATTAGTTCCCGAAGATTTGGACCAAAAAGTTCTAGGAGCCATAAGGAGGCACATGGGGGACCTATTCGTCCCCACCCGAGGGCGCCTATGGCCCACAGGTGGCCGCTCCCAAACCTTTTTAGGTCCATCCCGAAGAGTTTTGTCTGTATCCATTTTTTGCTGAATTTTCCCGCCTCTGCTACGAGGCGAACCTAGTTCTACCTCTGAAGGGTTGTTTGTGGTCTGACTAAGCCCTCTCGGAATTCGAAGCCAGCATCATCACCAACTTTAGTGCATCAAGGGTATCATCTTCGTCCAAGTCATTTCACCATCTCCACCATCAACACCATCATCTCCTTTGCCATCTCATCACTTATGTACCAATCTTATGTAGTTTTGGTAGTTGATGTCTTGTATTTTATTTGTGAAAGATCATTACTTTCATATTGATATAATTATCATTGATGTACTAAACACGATCACCATGATGTGTTGTGAGTAGTTCCCTTGTGTTCTTGAGGATATGGAAGAAGGCTAGTTGTCAGGTATCATATTTATTTGCAGTAAAGGTTGTTGATTAATCATGTTATACTGTAATTCTCTAGTGGTGCTATGTGAACGTTGACCGCATGAGACTTCACCTATATGGTCTTTGGAGAGATCATTACCTCATAATAAGTTTAGGATGGGAGGTCGGAGTGATAGATATTATTATTGTTCCCTAAATTAATGAGTTGTGACATAAGGGCTGAAGAGGGACTCTAAAGGAAGTTATAGCTATTATTTGGTATTTACCTTAATATGTCGTGGTATTTGCAATTACTGAGAACAATCATAAGTATAAGTATGTGTATTCAATGTTTTTGGTGCACATCATGTTAGGATGTATCCTTACAACATTGAGTAAGCAGCAACTACCAATGCAAGTGATACGTGGAAATTGACAACTATGTCCTTATCTTGTCGTTCTTAAAAACATTTGATCATCATAAGTAACACAATCGGTTTGTCCTTAGCATCATTAAGGATTCGACCACTTTCTGCACCCTTTTATTTATTTTCATTGTTGCCCACGCCCCATTGCTCAGTCACACCCACAAAACACCTAACCGTTACACCTTTTATCACTTGCAGAGAAACTTTGCTATTTTTGCGCTTACCATTTCCTTCATCTACTCGTGGGATCAATACTCTTATTGATCGAAAAGATCTACAATTGACCCCCTACACTTGTAGGACATCATCCACAAGTGGGAGGACGAGTGCACACCACATAGCCGCGGAATTGTGTCTGAGCTCGCTGGAGAGAGCTCGAAGGATGATGACCCAATGGTGGAAGAGGCGTCTGACGATGAACCGACACTTGTGTTGGTTGTTGGTTTCATCATGGCGCAATCGCAAGCACACTTCGACGTTGTCATGACGAAGATGGAGCAGGAGGAGCTGGTGCCACTGGTGTCGGTGTTTCAGATGTTGCAGGAGGAGCAGCGATACAACCTTGATCTCCTTGTGTGTCGCATGTCAGCGAAGCAGCAAATCGCCACGGGCAAAGGAGCAAGCCATCACAGCCTTGGTCACAATGTACATGTGCTTCGTCGTCTAGTAGCGGGTGCTCTTCGAGTTTGCTCATTGTGCCCACACCGCCAAATGTATGCAGTGGTTGCATCAAGCCTGGGCGGAGGCGGATGCTGCGGCTGGGCAGGAGGTGGCGGATGGAAACAATGCCGCCGTCAGTAGCTGCACGTCGTTCATGACGGACCATGATGACCGGGAGACGGATCCGTCCATCTCGATCGTCGACCTCACCTCCATCGACGATGGCCAGTCAGTAAACGACGATGAAGAGTAGGGCGTGGGACACAGACACCCACATCCGGCAAAGTATAGACTAGGCTAGGTTTATTTTTGTGCTATGTACAAAATTTCTAACATGAATGAAAAATGTTGTGTTTGCTTTAATTTCTCTCGGTTTATTCAGTTTTCATTTGAAATATATTTAGATGTTTGATGGACATGGTTGAATGACATGTTCTCGTATTCATGTGTGCGGATGTATCCACGAACGGATAGTGTCTCTGATTGCAGCACAGGAACCCCCCCACGGCCAAACGTCGCAGGGGACATCCCGAGGGCGCTCCATGAGGACGACGGCCCGCACCATGGCGAGCTCCCTGTCGGCAACCACCTGAGGATCAACTTCCAACAGCTTGCCGATCCAGGAGAAAGCAGCACCGATGCCCACGGGGTTGAGTACTCCGTGGGGAAGGAGGCAGCCGCGAGCAGGACGCAGAAGCGGGCGCACCGGGGCACACGCCCGAACTCTTCCTCGCGGTCCAGGTCAATGCGATCCCCTTCGTGGAGGAAGGGTTGCCGCTGCATGGCGACCTCATGCTCCGTGTACGAGGCGAACCGGAGGTACATGACCCCGACGGAGGAGGGGACGACGTCAACGAAGAGATCGCCCACCTCCCGAGCAAGGGCAGTCTGCACCGCCACCGTCGCATTGATGAAGGCAGAGGGAGGCTTAATAGAGACGACCACCAGACGCAGGGCCGCCTCGTAGTTGCTCTCCGGCATAAAAACCTCGATGAAGCTGGGCCTGTCGGAGTCGTTGCCGACAGAGGGGGCACCGCAGGAGACCACTGCCCCCGAGGACGACAACCGAGGTGAAGAGCCGCTCGACGACGACGGCCCGCGGGGTAGCATGAGCTCCGGGGGAGGCAGGTGCACCACCGCGGGCGGCAGCGGGGCTCAGGATGGTCCCGCGAGGCGGCGCCATTCGAGGGGGGAGCGGCGGCGACACAACCACGGTGGAGATGGACACGTCGCAGGCGGGGGTGGCGGCGAGCCATGAGCCTCGGCGCTGCCACCAGCGCCGTCAAGACAACGGGGCAACAGCGAGGGCAGAACCCCTCTGACGTGGTGCACAACCGCGGGGTAGGGCGTTGATACTTGTGATCTGCGTTGGGTTTTCTGTGAAGAGGAATGGGTGATGCAGCACAGTATAGATAAGTATTTCCCTCAGTAGAGAACCAAGGTTTACCGAACCAATAGGAGTAACACAACCTCCGTCTTCAGTGACTCCACGCAAAAGAGAAAACCCTTGCACCCAACGCGGGCAAGAGGGTTGTCAATCCCCTTGGAATCGTTATTTGCAAGCTAGTGAGATATGTCGATGAAAGTTGAATATTGAAAAGTGCAAAATAAAATAAAAGACAAATAATGGCAGCAAGGTATTGAAAGCTTTTGTAAATATATGGATGAATAGACCCGGGGGTCGTAGTGTTCACTAGTGGCATCTCTCATGTAGTAGGCATACGGTGGGTAAACAAATTATTGTTGGGCAACTGATAGAAAAACGCATAGTTATGCAATATTTATTCACGGCAATGATCATGTATATATAGGCATCACGTCCATAAGCAAATAGGCCGACTCCTGCCTGCACCTATTACTATTACTCCACCCATCGACCGCTATCCAACATGCATCTAGAGTATTAAGTAAAACAGAGTAATGCTTGGAGAACAATGACATGATGTAGACACAGAGAATTCAATCAATATGAATTGACCCCATCGTTTTATCCTTAGTGGCAACAACACAAAGATGTATCTTGTCCCCTACTTTGGCGCTGGGATATAGAAATCCGCCAGGTTGAACCCACCACAACGCACCCCCTCACTGAAGAAATATCAATCTAGTTGGCCAAACCATCTCAATAGATCGAAGAGATTTACGAAGCTATAATAATCATGCAAATAAGAATCATAATAGAAATTATAAAAGACTCAAATCTTTTTCATGAATAATCTGAACATAAACCCACAATTCATCGGATCCCAACAAACGGACTGCACAAAGTGATTACATCGAATAGATCACCGCGAAGATGCGGTGAACTTTGTATTGAAGATCAAGAGAGAGAGATATCCATCTAGGTACTAACTACGGACCTGTAGGTCTGTAGGGAACTACTCATACATCACCATGGGAGCAACAAGGTTGATATAGAGGCCCTCCATGATCGATCCCCCTCCGGCAGGGCACCGGAACAGGGCTCCAGATGGGCACACGGCGGAACAGAGACTTGCGGCAGTGGAAAACTTATTCTGGGAGGCTCTCTAGGGTTTTTGGAAATAATGAGAATTTATAGGCCAGAGAGGGGCGCCGGGGGCTACCCGAGGGAGGCAGCACACATCAGGGCATGACCACCCCCCTAGGCGCGCCCTGTTGTGTGCTCCTTCCCTCGTGCAACCTCCGGTCTCCTCCTGAAGCTTCCAGGTCTTCTTTTAGTCCAGAAAAATTCATAAAACAGTTTTGGGGCAATTGGACTTCGTTTGGTACTGTAAACCTGAAAAGTCAAAAACACGCAGAAAACAACAACTGGCACTGGGCACTGGGTTAATAGGTTTGTGACACCCTGATTTTGGCAACTTTTTCTTTTCAAAATCATTTGGGTTTTATTTGAAAATTTGGTTGATTTTCAAACCTTTTCAGTTGATTTGGACCTATGATTCTTTGAATCTTTTCCCAAGTAAACATAAACCCTCCTCATCTTGCCAAAACCCTTCCCCACCTATCTTGGATCAATCTTCAATATTTAATCTTTTCCAATAATTCTTTCCTTTATTTGGGAAGTTATGTCATCACTATGGGTTGTGAAGCAACCTATAGTTTGGATGATCAATAAATTCCCAAACTTTTTCCACACCTTCTTATCATCATATAATTCCATATTCTCCAAAAATATTCCATTGTCCAATATGAAATTTTGGCCAGAATAATTATTTTCTTTCTGGTCAGAATTTGCCAGTTGTGAAGCAACCCCATTTTTCCTATATCAGCAAATTCTCAATAAATTCTCCAAGCTCCTAGGGATCCTATCTAGCCACAATATCCAAAAATATCATCTGGTCCAGTACAAATTTTTAGCAGCAAAACTCTGTCAAGTTTCTGTCATTTTCAAACCTTTGTGAAGGAGGTGCTAGCTAGAGGTGCTCAATTGCTCTAAAAATTTTATGGCATCTTCTATATCTCAAATAACTCCCCCCCCCACCAAGTTTCATCTTCAGCAGATCATTTTTGTGAGTGCCACAAGCCCATTTGGATTCTGTACCAGAATTGTGGTTTACAAAGGATCTATGCTCAAATCTTTCTCAAACCCTTTCAAACTTTGCCAGTTTGTAGTCCTTCCAAAGTAGATCACTCTGGACATCTCCCCTGGCTTCATCTCCAGCTCATCTCATCTCCAGACCTCTCTCAAGTCTGCAGTCAGGAACTGTAGGTGAAGCTACCCATCAAACCAGAGTGAATCTGGTCAAGGCAGTGGCACAGGGAGGCTAGATGGTCGAAGGACGACGCTGTGGACAAGGTACGGCAGGCTTGCGTGGCTTCCTGGTGGCCGCACCCGTGGTGAGCACGGTGCTGGCATGCCAGGGCGCGCGCTCTGCACGGCGCCCACGTCGGATGTGCTCGCCCGAGCCGTCCCTCGCTGCCCCCCTTGTCCCTTGGTGCCGACAGCGCTCCTGACCAACGCGTGGCCCCTCTCGAACCCTCCTGACCGCCGGCGAAGGTCGCTGTCGCTCCCGGCCAAGCTCCGCCACGGGCAAAACAGTGAGCTTCCGCCACTGTGGTTGTCCGCGAGCCATTAATGGCGCCGGACCCGTCCCGTCGCTTCCCCCTGCCCTCTTCCGTCTCGTCGACGCTTCCGGACAGCCAGCTAGCCGTCCTTGCCCCGACGACGTGGCCACGGCTCCGGCCGTTCCAGAGAGCTCGGCCGCCTTCGTCTCCCGCTTATAAAAGGCCCTGCCCAGCCCCTCCGAGCTCCTCACCTCCACCATCTCCAATCGGCCTCCTGAGCAACGAGCCACGGCCGAGAGGCCCTCTGGCCTCGAATCTCACCGGAGCTCCGCCGTTGGTAGCAACCTCGCCGCCAGCATTTCCCATTTCCCCCCAGCCCCAATCGACCTCACCCTCGAGCTCAGGGAATTCCCCTGGTGCTCCACGATCCTCTGCCCAAGCTAGCCATCGCCGGAACCGCCGTCTCCGACCTCACCCGAACGCCGCCGCCGCCGTAGAAGAAGGGGACGACGTCGTTCGACCTCCTTTAGCCAAGTGATGTCTACTACGCAACCTTCTTCTTGTAGACTCGTGTTGGGCCTCCAAGCGCAGAGTTTTGTAGGACAGTAGCAAATTTCCCTCAAGTGGATGACCTAAGGTTTATCAATCCGTGGGAGGTGTAGGATGAAGATGGTCTCTCTCAAGCAACCCTGCAATCAAATAACAAAGAGTCTCTTGTGTCCCCAACACACCCAATACAATGGTAAATTGTATAGGTGCACTAGTTCGGTGAAGAGATGGTGATACAAGTGTAATATGGATGGTAGATATAGGTTTTTGTAATCTGAAAATATAAAAACAGCAAGGTAGCAAGTAACAAAAGTGAGCAAAAACGGTATTGCAATGCTTGAAAACAAGGCCTAGGGTTCATACTTTCACTAGTGCAAGTTCTCTCAACAATACTAACATAGTTGAATCATATATAAATCCCTCACGTGCGACAAAGAGTTCACTCCAAAGTCACAAATAGTGGAGAACAAACGAAGAAATTATTGTAGGGTACGAAACCACCTCAAAGTTATCTTTTCCGATCAATCTTATGAGCTATCCCTATAAGTGACACGAACAGCCCTAGAGTTCGTACTAAAATAACACCTTAAGATACACATCAACCAAAACCCTAATGTCACCTAGATACCCCAATGTCACCTCGAGTACCCGTGGGTTTGATTATACGATATGCATCACATAATTTCAGATTCATCTATTCAATCCAACACAAAGAACTTCAAAGAGTGCCCCAAAGTTTCTACCGGAGAGTCAAGACGAAAACGTGTGCCAACCCCTATGCATAGATTCCCATGGTCATGGAACCCGCAAGTTGATCACCAAAACATACATCAAGTGGATCAATAGAACATCCCATTGTCACCACAGATATCCCATCGCAAGACATACATCAAGTATTCTCAAATCCTTAAAGACTCAATCCGATAAGTAAACTTCAAAGGGAAAACTCAATTCATCACAACTAGATAGAGAGGGGAAACACTCCATATGATTCATCTATATTAATAAAGCTCGCGGTACATCAAGATCGTGCCATCTCAAGAACACGAGAGAGAGAGATCAAACACATAGCTACTGGTACATACCCTCAGCCCCGAGGGTGAACTACTCCCTCCTCGTCATGGAGAGCGTCGGGATGATGAAGGTGGCCTCCGGTGATGGTTTCCCCCTCCGGCAGGGTGCCGGAAAAGGCTCCCGATTGGTTTTTCGTGGCTATGGAGGCTTGAGGCGGCGGAACTCCCGATCTAGGTTTATTTTTGGAGGTTTCTCTATTTATAGGAATTTATGGCGGTGGAAACAAGTCCTGGGGGGCCACGAGGAAGTCACAAGCCAGGGGGGCGCGCCCTAGGGGGGGGGGCGCCCCTGTGGCTTGTGATCTCCTCGTGGCTCTTCTGGCCCAACTCCGATGCCCCGTGGGTCTCTTCTGGTCCATAAAAAATCACCGTAAATTTTTATTCCGTTTGGACTCCGTTTGATATTCCTTTTCTGTAAAACTCAAAAACACGGAAAAAACAGGAACTGGCACTAGGCTCTAGGTTAATATGTTAGTCCCAAAAATAATATAAAGTTGTAGTAAAATGATTGTAAAACATCCAAGAATGATAATATAACAACATGGAACAAGCAAAAATTATAGATACGTTGGAGACGTATCAGCATCCCCAAGCTTAATTCCTGCTCGTCCTCGAGTAGGTAAATGATAAAAACAGAATTTTTGATGTGGAATGCTGCCTAACATGTTCATCATATTCTTTTCTTCTTTATATAGCATGGACATTTGGACTTGTAAAAGGTTCAAAGCAATAGTCTAGTTTTAACATAATGACTTAAATACTCAAGCATGTCAACAAGCAACCATGTCTTTCAAAATATCAACACTAAAGAAAGTTGTCCCTAGCCCATCATGCTCAATCATTGATCCATTCATGAAACACACTCAAATATTAGCTACGCCCAATGCTCAAGTACGATCATAGTGCCCCCTGGTTGGTGCTTATAAGAGAAGATGGAGACTCAAAGCAAAAAATAAAAATTGCATAAAGTAAGTAGATAGGCCCTTCGCGGAGGGAAGTAGGGATTTGTAGAGGTGCCAGAGCTCAAGGTTTAAATTGAGAGAGAAAAATATTTTGAGTGGCATGCTTTTCCTGTCAACGAAAATGACGAAGTAGCTCACAATACTTTCCATGCTAGATACATTATAGGCGGTTCCCAAACAGAATAGTAAAGTTTTTACTCCCCCTCCACCAATCAATCACACTCCACGGCGAGCCGAATCCACGGGTACCGTCCATACAAACAACAATCCTGGGGGAGTTTTGTTTCATTATTTTTTTGATTTGAATTTTGAGCATGGGACTAGGCATCCCGAATACCAGCCACTATCTCGTGAATGATAGTGAATCAACACATATCGTGAGAATAACACACCTAGCATGGAAAAATATTGGATACTCCCCACCGTTTCATGAGCGGTACGGGCACACAAACGAGAAGATTTATTTTGAAGATTTAGAGATGGCACATACAAATTTGCTTGGAACGGCATGGAAATACCGCATATAGGTAGGTATGGTGGACTCATAAGGGAAAACTTGGTTTAAGGATTTTGGATGCACAAGTAGTATTTCTACTTAGTACAAATGGAGGTTAGCAAATAGATTGGGAAGCAACCAAACCGAGGAACGAAAAATCTCATAAGTGAGCATTGAGTCATAACTAACACCGAATAATGCACCACAAGTAGGATGTAACTTCATTTCATAACTATTGACTTTCGTGCATGCATAGGGAATCATAAACCTTAACACCAATATTCCTACTAAAGCATAATTACTCACTAACATGACTCACCTATTACTATCATCATGTTTCAAAACTATTACAAAGAATCAAGTTTAATTTGTCCAATGATCTTCATGAAAGTTTTTATTATATCCTCCTTGGATATCTATCACTTTGGGGCTAGTTTCATATATTGCCATTGCTTTTTGGCAAGCTCAAACAAATTTAGGTGAAGCACATGAGCAAATGACAAGCTACTCTCAAAAGATATAAGTGAAGATTAATGAGTAGTCAAACAATTAAGTAGATATGTGAGGACTCTCTCTCCCTCAATAAATATTTTCAGATCTGAGTATTTTATTCAACAGCAAGCAAAAAAAAAAATAGCACTCCAAGAATAGCACGCATCATGTGAACGAATAAAAATTTAGGCTCAACATAGGCTAACCGATAATTGTTGATGAAGAGAGGTGGGATGCGTAGCATCCCCAAGCTTAGATGCTTGAGACTTCTTGAAATATTTACTTGGGGTGCCTTGGGCATCCCCAAGCTTGAGCTTTTGTATCTCGTTCAATCCTCTCATATCATGGTTTCACCTATTCTCAAAAACTTCATCCACACAAAACTTGAAAATAACTCGTGAGATAGGCTAGTACACATAATAATAAATCAACTCTTTATGTACTGCCAAGACAAGTTGCATAATAATTTTCAAACATTAGGTACTGTATACTATCATTTCCACAATTTATATCTACCAATATAGGCTATGGAAACTATAGCATAAGCAGATAACGAAACTATGACAACAATCTGTCCAAACAGAACAGTCTGTAGAGATTTATGAAAACAGTGTACTTCTGTAACTCAAAAAAATTATGAAAATTTAGGACATGCTATAAAATTTATATGAAAATACTTTGTAAAAATTTCAGAAACTTTCCACGTTCCAGTAAAATATGAAAATTCAAACACTACAGCCAAAGTTTCTGTTTTTACACAGCACTCATCAAAACATGCAATGCAAGCATCCTAAGGCAATTCTTGGAACTTTTTATTGAAAAACAAGATTATAATTAACTCCTAACAGATAACAACAAAATAAGATGACTCTCCAAGAAAAACTCATATTATGTGACGAATAAAAATATAGCTCTAAGTAAGATATACCGATAGTGTTGAAGACGAAAGAGGGGATGCCTTCCGGGGCATCCCCAAGCTTAGGCGCTTGAGTCTTCCTTGGATATTACCTTGGGGGTGCCTTGGGCATCCCCAAGCTTAGGTTCTTGCCACTCCTTATTCTCCTCATATCGGTGTCTCACCCAAAACTTGAAAACTTCAATCACACAAAACTTGACGGAACTTCGTGAGATGGGTTAGTATAATAAAGATAAATCATTCACTTAGGTACTGTCAAGACAAGATTCATAATTGTTTCCACATCATACCTACTGTATTCTATCATTCCCATAATTTATATTACTCAATATAAGCTATGGGAACACTAAAACAAGCAAACTATGCATGCAAAACAGAATCTGTCAAAAACAGAACAGTCTGTGAAGATCTGTAGTGTGACCATACTTACCTGTCTCTAAAAATTCTGAAAAATTAGGACAACCTGGGAAATTTGTATATAAATACTTTTTAAAAAATTCAGATCAAAATCACGTTCCAGCGAATTTACAAAATTCCTGGACTGAGAGCAAAAGTTTCTGTTTTTGCACAGAATCAAGTCAACTATCATCTACACTATCCCAAAGGCTTTACTTGGCACTTTATTGAAATAAAAGGCACAAAACATGATTAATACAGTAGCTTAATCATGTGAACACGCTAAAACAGAAAGTATAAGTGTTGGGTTGTCTCCCAACAAGCGCTTTTCTTTAATGCCTTTTAGCTAGGCATGATGATTTCAATGATGCTCACATAGGAATAATAATTATAACATGCAAAAGAGCATCATGAATCTCATGACAAGCACATTTAAGTCTAACCCACTTCCTATGCATAGGGATTTTGTGAGCAAACAATTTATGGGAGAAAGAATCAACTAGCATAGGAAGGTAAAACAAGCATAACTTCAAAACTTTGAGCACATAGAGAGGAAACTTGATATTATTGCAATTCCTACAAGCATATGTTCCTCCCTCATAATAATTTTCAGTAGCATCATGAAGGAATTTAACAATATAACCAGCACATAAAGCATTCTTTTCATGATCTACAAGCATAGAAATTTTATTACTCACCACATAAGCAAATTTATTCTCATTCATAATAGTGGGAGTATCATATGAAGCTCGAATACTAAAAATGGTTTCCACATTAAAAGAGTAATGTTCAGTAAAAGGATATTCAAAATTATGACAATAATTACCACTACTCTTTATAACATAAGTATCATCACAATAATCATCATAAGTAGCAACTTTGTTCTCATCATAGTCAATTGAAACCTCTTCCGAAATAGTGGAATCATTAATAAATAAAGTCGTGACCTCTCCAAATCCACTTTTATCATTATAATAAGATTCAACACCCTCCAAAATAGTGGGATAATTATTATCTAAAGTTGACACTCTTCCAAACCCACTTTCATAAATATTGCAATCATCATAAATAGGGGGTATGCTATCATCATAATAAATTTGCACATCAAAACTTGGGGGACTAAAAGCATCATCTTCATTAAACAAAGCATCCCCAAGCTTGGGACAAACATTAATTGCAGCAAATAAATTCTCAAACATGTCATTCTCATCAAACATAGCATCCCCAAGCTTGTGGCTTTGCATAACATAAGCATAATCACTCTCATCATTAATAGTCTGAATAGCACCAATCGTATAACAATTATTATCATCACAATTTTCTAGGTTGGTGTCATTATTTGGGAGAGATACCTCTTTACCTTTACTTTTCCTTCTTTTCTTCTTCTTCACCACATTATGTGTGAGTTTATTTAATTCCTCCAAGCTTCTTTTTGAAGAGATTGGTTGAATAAAAAGCTCCTCCTCGTTACCTGATTCATCATAAGAGAAAATAGGAGGATATTGGGAAACCTCTTCCCCTTCATTAGTATTCTCTTCATCTTCTATTTGTTTTCTTGTCTTTAAGTAATTGGCAATATAAGGATTCTCAATGCAATTTACCACACAATACATATAGATATCATTTAGATCAAAATCAATCATTTTCATGAGAACCCAAGCTGGAACATCCTTAGTTTTATGTTTCATTTCTTCATACCCCAAAAATAGACTAAGTTCATTATGATGCTCAAGGGTAATGAGGCTATCACAAATTTTGGACACAATTCGATCATGAAATAATTCACATTGGAAATTAAAATGATCACTTTCATTGCAAAGTTCACAAGGACGGCGAGAAATATTAAGTCTTTCAGCACAAACATATAGCCTCTCTTGCAACCATTTAGTTTCTAAATACTTATGCCTCTTACAAAATCTATCTTCCCTTCTAGGCATGTCTTCACAAACTCTATGCACTCCACAAAAATTGACATGCTTATAAGGAATCTTTTTATCATGACTAGTGCAATCATCATTAGTACTATGGATATTCAAAGAATTCATACTAACAACATTGCAATCATGCTCATCACTCAAAGATTTAGTGCCAAACATTTTAATAACTTCTTCTTCTAACACTTGAGCACAATTTTCCTTTCCATCGTTTTCACGAAAGACATTAAAAAGATGAAGCATATGAGGCAACCTCAATTCCATATTTTTTTATAGTTTTCTTTTATAGACTAAACTAGTGATAAAACAAGAAACTAAAAGATTCAATTGCAAGATCTCAAGATATACCTTCAATCACTCACCTCCCCGGCAATGGCGCCAGAAAAGAGCTTGATGTCTACTACGCAACCTTCTTCTTGTAGACTCGTGTTGGGCCTCCAAGCGCAGAGTTTTGTAGGACAGTAGCAAATTTCCCTCAAGTGGATGACCTAAGGTTTATCAATCCGTGGGAGGTGTAGGATGAAGATGGTCTCTCTCAAGCAACCCTGCAATCAAATAACAAAGAGTCTCTTGTGTTCCCAACACACCCAATACAATGGTAAATTGTATAGGTGCACTAGTTCGGCGAAGAGATGGTGATACAAGTGTAATATGGATGGTAGATATAGGTTTTTGTAATCTGAAAATATAAAAACAGCAAGGTAGCAAGTAACAAAAGTGAGCAAAAACGGTATTGTAATGCTTGAAAACAAGGCCTAGGGTTCATACTTTCACTAGTGCAAGTTCTCTCAACAATACTAACATAGTTGAATCATATATAAATCCCTCACGTGCGACAAAGAGTTCACTCCAAAGTCACAAATAGCGGAGAACAAACGAAGAAATTATTGTAGGGTACGAAACCACCTCAAAGTTATCTTTTCCGATCAATCTTATGAGCTATCCCTATAAGTGTCACGAACAGCCCTAGAGTTCGTACTAAAATAACACCTTAAGACACACATCAACCAAAACCCTAATGTCACCTAGATACCCCAATGTCACCTCGAGTACCCGTGGGTTTGATTATACGATATGCATCACATAATTTCGGATTCATCTATTCAATCCAACACAAAGAACTTCAAAGAGTGCCCCAAAGTTTCTACCAGAGAGTCAAGACGAAAACGTGTGCCAACCCCTATGCATAGATTCTCATGGTCACGGAACCCGCAAGTTGATCACCAAAACATACATCAAGTGGATCAATAGAACATCCCATTGTCACCACAGATATCCCATCGCAAGACATACATCAAGTATTCTCAAATCCTTAAAGACTCAATCCGATAAGTAAACTTCAAAGGGAAAACTCAATTCATCACAACTAGATAGAGAGGGGAAACACTCCATATGATTCATCTATATTAATAAAGCTCGCGGTACATCAAGATCGTGCCATCTCAAGAACACGAGAGAGAGAGAGATCAAACACATAGCTACTAGTACATACCCTCAGCCCCGAGGGTGAACTACTCCCTCCTCGTCATGGAGAGCGTCGGGATGATGAAGATGGCCTCCGGTGATGGTTTCCCCCTCCGGCAGGGTGCCGGAAAAGGCTCCCGATTGGTTTTTCGTGGCTCTGGAGGCTTGCAGCGGCGGAACTCCCGATCTAGGTTTATTTTCGGAGGTTTCTCTATTTATAGGAATTTATGGCGGTGGAAACAAGTCCTGGGGGGCCACGAGGAAGTCACAAGCCAGGGGGGCGCGCCCTAGGGGGGGCGCCCCTGTGGCTTGTGATCTCCTCATGGCTCTTCTGGTCCAACTCCGATGCCCCGTGGTTCTCTTCTGGTCCATAAAAAATCACCGTAAATTTTTATTCCGTTTGGACTCCGTTTGATATTCCTTTTCTGTAAAACTCAAAAACACGGAAAAAACAGGAACTGGCACTGGGCTCTAGGTTAATAGGTTAGTCCCAAAAAAAATATAAAGTTGTAGTAAAATGATTGTAAAACATCCAAGAATGATAATATAACAGCATGGAACAAGCAAAAATTATAGATACGTTGGAGACGTATCACCAAGCTAGGGGTACGTACTTGCTCGCCGTCGAGCGCCCGTTCCATTCCTGTAGTCGCCAGACCTCGTCGCCATCTCTATCACCGGCGACCATCGCCGGAGCCCCGCCCCGTCTCGGTCCCTCCTCTCCCTCTCTGTTTAAACGAGGCAGGCCCCACCTGTCAGCGGCCCACGCCCACGCCCGAAGCGCTATGAGTGGATGCGTATTCAGAGAATACGCCTTCGACGTGGCCGCTGGAGGTTTTCTGGTATTTTCTGAATTTCATTTATTTAATTCATTTGACCAGCAACTTTGACCTTGAATAACTTTTTATCTATAGCTCCAATTGAGTTGATTATTTTTGCATTGTGTTTGTATTGACCCCCTTTAATTTCTGACCAAGTTTGGTATTTTTCTCTTATCCACAGAATTTCTGGTTAACAAAAATGCATTATGTGACATTTCCTTTTGCATTTAAAAAAATGTTTTCAGAAGGAAACTTTTGTGATTTTGAAGACCAGGAGTGTTTGAACAACCCAACAGAGCAAGGCAAGCCATGATACCCATATCATGAAGCATATTCAATAGCATTGCATATTTTCATGCATTATGTTCAATTAATTGCTATAGTCTAGTCCAGAGTATTTAATTTAAATGCCTAGTTGTATAATGTGACGAACCACTATATTTACTAAGTGAACATAGTGGTTGATCTTGAGTCACCTGTCCGGGCTTACTCGTGCAACCACATTTGCCGGTATGGGACGGCCTTGACTTGGTCTGATCGCGTGCTCTTTCACCGGTACCTCCAAAGAGGGAGGGTTATGCGCGCGTGCTACCCTGATCAGGTAGGCGGCGATAACCCTGTGAGCCAGTTGAGTTTTGTGCCGGCATCCCCGTTTGGGACAGTTTAGTTTGGCCACGATGGTGGCAGGTGTCATGAGGACACAGAGGCCACCTAGGGCAGGACTCCGGGGGAGAATGAATGCCGGTGGTACGATGAGAGAGTCACGGGTCAGACAAGTTTCGTTGAAGCAATGCTGGTCCACCCGAGTGGGATCACGAGGCCAGGCGCTTCATGGTGTGGGTAAAGTGCGCAACCTCTGCAGAGTGTAAAATCTATTCGAATAGTCGCGTCCACGGAATTGGACAACCCGTCCAGACCTCAGTAGGTGGTCAACCGTAACAGTGTTAGTAATGATGGAAGAACGCTTCTCATGTTCGGAAGTACTCGATGATTTATTAGTATTCCGAGGGTTGTGAGACAACCCGGGAAAGAGTAAGTTGGTAACCGGTAACAGTAAGTGAATTGCTTAAACTTTTAACATGATTGCCATGCTATTGTTTGTTGCATTACTTGGTTGTCGTGAGCTTGCGAGTACATTCAAAGTACTCACCTGGCGTATCATGCCAGATGCAGGAGAAGCTGAGGTCGGAGGACCCGATGGTTCGTGCTATGATAGCTAGGATGTGTCCACAGCAGTGTCCCTGGGGATGGAGTTGCCGCTATGTTCCGCTACGCTGTAAAATCACTTAGTAGATCCGAGGCCCTGCTATGTTCCATAAATAATGTGGATATTGTCATAACACCGAGGGTGCCTTTGGCCTCGCGATCATTGTAAAATATGAGCTTGTATCCGACATCTATCAATAAAGTTCAGTTCTGTTCTATACCAAGTTGTTGTGTGTTTCCAGAAGACATGATCTCTGGGTTGGAAACACTGGTAATCCGGTTCTCTGAGCCGGGGTGCCACAACGCTTGGTATCAGAGCCGTGCTGACTGTAGGACACCCTAGTCAACCCGCGGTAGAACCGCGATTAGTATAGGGCTTTGAGTGTGCATCTTGCTTGCTGCATTTGATTGTTGCATGGCATGCATCACGATTCATTGTTTTACTAACCGTTGGCATTGTGAGTGTAGATGGCACCAGTTCCATACCACTACCATTTTGAGCCTGCACCATCCACCTTTCAAGTACTGCTCCGGAACGTCTGGCTTCGACTGTACCCCCACGGCGAAGATCCAGTGTACCAGGTGTTTCGGGAGCAGCTTGCTGAGTCAGTCTATGAGTACCACGTAGAGGCTTTCCTGATCGCGAGCTCGGATCTTGGTAGCTACTCTTGCTCTTCCAAGGGTGGAACGGCTTCCACCCCGGAGTTGGCGATCCAGTTTGCTGCGATGGAGGCTCTCACTGACTTGCGCTTCCACGAGGTCGAGATGCAGACTCATCCAGGTTTCTTCCACTATCCCACCCTGTCGCCTACGACAGGGCGAGTCATTTTCGCGCCAGTTAACCCGGCGTGTGATCGTGCGACTGCTGTTCTGGCTTGTTATCTGAACACCAGTTATCGTACGATCATATCCTTGGCTGAGGAGTTGTCTCGTGTCCAAGGGGCACTTGCAGCCGTGGCTCCAGTTCCACCTCCACCTCAGCCTATCTATCCACCTATATATCCACCACCAGTTCCACCTCCACCCAGGTTCAAGGCTCCTTTTAGCTCTACTGTGCCACCAGGCTTTTCGTCTGGTAGCCGCCGTGAGACCCCGGCAGAGTGGGCCTCACTCCTAGCCACTCCAGCTGCTCCGATGCTGAGGCGTCGTGCTCCTTCTTCCCCGGAAGGAGAACCGTCCCAGCAGCGTCGTCGTGTTTCCTTTGATCCGGAGGATGAGATCCATATCATCAGTTCCGACTCCGACTCAGGATCAGATGACGAGGAGTCTTCAGTCTGCCAGTGTTCGTGCCACCCGTGCCACTAGAGTGGAGGCTTGAGCTATAGTGCATGCATCTTTGCATATGTCAACTGCCGTATGAGCAGTCTAGCCATGATATTCCCCTACTAGCTTGCCATGTATGATGTTGGGTTATCTTGTATAATTATGTTGTTTGCTTTATTCGCCTTTTTCGTGTATTTTCTCTCTGGTGTCATACTCCTGTGTTTCCCTTATGGATGTTGCTCATCGATTCGGTATTTTGCAATGGGAACAAATTTAGGATGAAGAGAAGTTGTAGTCAAGGCGGCGATGGAAACCCCGTTCGTCGATCCGCCAGACAAGCAGGACAACCACCAGAAGATTTACCACCCCCACCACCTCAAGCACCGACCACTGATCAAATCATGAGAATGTTTGAGGAGAAAAGAAACCAGGACCTTATGGAATTTCTGAAAAGCATGCAGACTATGGTGGGCCAGAATCACAACCACAATGGAACACATTCCAAGTTGTCTGACTTCCAGCGCACCAAGCCACCCAATTTTGGTCAAGCTGTGGACCCTATAGAAGCCGATGACTGGCTAAGGACTATAGAAAAGAAGTTGTACATAGCCCGATGCGAAGAATCAGACAAGGTTCCTTTTGCCACTCACTATTTGGAAGGGCCAACAGCTATCTGGTGGGACAATACAAAGGCAACATGGCTTTCTGGAGAAGACATCTCCTGGGAGAAGTTCAAGGAGTTATTCCGCAAATATCACATCCCCACTGGCATAATGAAGGTGAAGCAAAGGGAGTTCCTTGTGTTGGGGAACGTTGCATGGGAAACAAAATTTTTCCTACGCACACACAAGATCTATCCATGGTGATGAGCATCTACGAGAGGGAGAGTGAATCTACATACCCTTGTAGATCGCTAAGCGGAAGCGTTTAAGAAACGCGGTTGATGTAGTCGAACGTCTCCGCGATCCAAATCGCAAGTCGTCCCTCGATCCGATCACGAACTAGCGCCGAACGGACGGCACCTCCGCGTTCAACACACGTACAGCTTGATGACGCCTTCACCTCCTCGATCCAGCGAGCGATGATGAAGTAGTGGTTGAGTTCCAGCAGCACGACGGCGTGGTGATGGTGGTGAGGAACAATCTCTGCAGGGCTTCGCCAAGCGCTACGGAGATTATGACGGAGGAACTAGAGGGTTAGGGTTGCCGCACACGGCTTGGGGAAATCTTGATGTGTCCCGTGTGCTAGCCCTGCCCCTCTATTTATATGTTGAGCCTTGGGGTCTAAACTTGGAGCAAAAGCCTCCTCCAGGTCGGTTTTGCCCGCACAAGGTCGGTTTGGCCCGCAGGGAAAGAGTCCAACTCGGATCCCTGCCGAACCGTGCACAGCCGCACACAAGCGGTAGTACCGCTTCACACAAGCGGTAGTACTGCTTGGGCGGTAGTACCGCTTCACACAAGCGGTAGTACCGCTCGGGCGGTAGTACCGCTTCACACAAGCGGTAGTACCTCTCTGGCGGTAGTACCGCTTCACAAAGCGGTAGTACCGTTTACGCGGCAGCAAAACTACTTTTGCACTTTCCAATACCTCGTGGGCTTTATCCCTTTGGCCCATATAAAGTGTTGCTGCACCCGAACACTTCGGTAAACATCCGGAACCCATTCCGGTGAACTCCGGAACTCTTCCGGAGATCAAAACACTATTATCACATATATCAATCTTTACCTCCGAACTCTTCCGGAGATCCTCGTCATGTCCGGGATCTTATCCGAGACTCCGAACAACTTTCGGTCACCAACATAATAACTCAATTATACTAATCGTCACCAAACGTTAAGTGTGTAGACCCTGCGGGTTCGAGAACTATGTAGACATGACCGAGACACTTCTACGATCAATAACCAATAGCGGGACCTGGATGCCCATATTGGCTCCTACATATTCTACGAAGATCTTTATCGGTCGAACCTCTATGTCAAGGATTCAGTTAATCCCGTATGCTGTTCCCTTTGTTCTTCGGTATGTTACTTGCCCGAGATTCGATCGTCGGTATCTCTATACCTAGTTCAATCTCGTTACCGGCAAGTCTCTTTACTCGTTCCGTAATACAAGATCCTGTGGCTAACTCTTTAGTCACTTTGCTTGCAAGGCTCAATGTGATGTTGTATTACCGAGTGGGCCCTGAGATACCTCTCCGTCACACGGAGTAACAAATCCCAGTCTTGATCCATGCCAACCCAACAGACACCCTCGGAGATACCTGTAGAGCACCTTTATAGTCACCCAGTTACGTTGCGACGTTTGATACACACAAGGTACTCCTCCGATGTCAGGGAATTGCATGATCTCATGGTCATAGGAACAGATACTTGACATGCAGAAAACAATAGCAATAAACTGACACGATCAAATGCTACGTTCTTAGTTTGGGTCTTGTCCATCACATCATTCTCCTAATGATGTGATCCCGTTATCAAATGACATCTCATGTCCATGGCTAGGAAACCTTAACCATCTTTGATCAACAAGCTAGTCAACTAGAGGCTTACTAGGGACACAGTGTTGTCTATGTACCCACACATGTATTTGAGTTTCCAATCAATACAATTATAGCATGGATAATAAACGATTATCATGAACAAGGAAATATAATAATAACCAATTTATTATTGCCTCTAGGGCATATTTCCAACACCTTGCTCTTACACAAGGAAACATGTCTGTGGTAGAGTATCCGAATAAGTTCAACAACTTGGCACGGTACTCTACTCATGACGTGTCCACTGAAGAGAGGAAGATAGATCGGTTCCTGGGAGGACTGAACCACACCCTTCGTTGTCAGCTCTGCATGTTGGACTTTCCGGATTTCCAGACTTTGGTGGACAAGGCTTTCATAGCCGAAAGGGAGCATAAGTCCGGGAATGATGACCACAAGCGGAAATTTGAACCTAAGAAGGACAACCGTGAGCCGTTTGCGCAGAAGCCACGTACCTGGCAGCCAGGCCCATCTGAATACAAGCCTACATGGAGCAGTGGCAACAACAACAAGACCGTGAGCCAGAACAAGACCTTCGGCAAACAGCCAGTGATAGAGGACTGCCGCCGCAACAACACCTGTTTTACTTGCGGCCAAAGCGGACACTACTCCAAACAGTGCCCCGCCAACAACGGGAAGCCATCTTCCGACGTCAAGCCGCAGGTCAACACCATTGGACGCCGCCCCAATCATAACTTCAGCCACGGACGCGTCCATCATATCTCCGCTGAGGAAGCCTGCGAAGCTCCAAAAGTAGTCCTTGGTATGTTTTCTGTTAACGACATACCTGTAGTAATTTTATTTGACTCTGGGGTTTCCCATTCGTTTATTTCGCGGAGTTTTGCCACCTCGCACAAATTTTCTCCTTCGCTTTTGGACAAAATTATGGTGGTACAATCCCCTGGCTCCCTGCTCAGAACAAATCTGATATATCGAGATCTGGAAATTTCGATACATGGAGTTAAATTTCTAGCTGCACTCATTGCCATTGAATCTTCGGGATTGGACGTAATACTGGGGATGGACTGGTTGACGCCCCATCAGGTGTGCATCAACTGTGCCAACAGGACAGTGACCCTCGTTAACCCGGAAGGACAAACAGTCCAATTCCTTGCCAGCAAGATGATGTCGAAGAAGGGAATGGCATACCAAACTACCGTCACAGATATGAATTTGATTCCGGTAGTTTGCGAATTTCCGGATGTATTTCCTGAGGAATTATCCGGGATGCCACCCGACCGGGAATTGGAGTTTGCAATTGAAGTGGTTCCCAGTACTGCTCCAATTTACAAGAAATACTACCGTATGCCAGGTCCAGAGCTGGCGGAACTAAAGAAGCAGTTGGATGAATTGTTGCAAAAAGGGTATATCCGCCCAAGCATCTCGCCATGGGGATCACCAGTACTCTTTGTCAAGAAGAAGGATGGAAGCCTACGAATGTGCGTAGACTATCGCCAGTTGAATGAGGTCACCATCAAGAATAAGTACCCGCTCCCTCGCATTGATGATTTGTTCGACCAGCTGAATGGAGCACGGGTATTCTCCAAGATTGACCTCCGAACCGGGTATCATCAGCTAAAAATCAGAAAAGAGGATATACCCAAGACATCGTTCACCACCCGATATGGTCTGTATGAATTTACAGTCATGTCATTTGGACTGACGAATGCTCCAGCTTATTTCATGAGCATGACGAACAAGGTCTTCATGGATTTCCTGGACAAATTTGTGGTGGTGTTCATCGATGATATCCTGATATATTCCAAGGATGAAGAAGAGCATAAGCAACACCTCCGTGCTGTCTTGGAAAGATTAAGGACCCATCGTTTGTATGCCAAATTCAGTAAATGCGAATTTTGGCTAAAAGAGGTGGGATTTCTGGGGCATATTCTGTCAGAACAAGGAGTAGCAGTCGACCCCAGTAAAGTAATTGCGGTATTGAATTGGAAGACACCAGCCTCGGTGACCGAAGTCCGTAGCTTCCTGGGATTGGCAGGCTACTACCGTCGATTCATAGAAGGCTTCTCCAAAATAGCCAAGCCACTGACGGAATTGCTCAAGAAAAATCAAAGGTTTGTCTGGACGACGGAGTGTGACAGTAGCTTCCTAGAGCTAAAGACAAGGCTAACGACAGCACCTGTCTTAGTCCTTCCAGACATTCACAAGAGCTTTGACATTTATTGCGATGCTTCCAGACGTGGAATCGGCTGCGTATTAATGCAAGAAGGTAAGGTTGTAGCGTATGCATCCAGACAGCTACGACCCCAGGAGGAGAACTACCCCACACATGATTTGGAGTTAGCAGCCGTGGTTCATGCCCTGAAGATTTGGAGGCATTACCTCATTGGACAACGTTGTGAAATATACACAGACCATAAGAGTCTCAAGTATATTTTCACTCAACCAAACCTGAATCTCAGGCAGCGAAGATGGCTTGAACTAGTCAAGGACTATGACATTGGAATAAACTATCATCCGGGAAAGGCTAATGTGGTCGCGGATGCTCTCAGCATAAAACAAGGCACGGTGAATGCACTGATGGGAAGTCTCCATCCAAGGTTGCAAGAAGAGTTCGCTGAGCTTAATATGGTGCTATGCGGCCCAATTACCCCGGATACTTTGGAAATTACTCCAACACTTATGGAAGAAATTAAGAGGGCCCAAGAGCCAGATAAAGGAATAAAAGAGATCAAGGAGCTAATTCCGAAAGGGAAGGCCAAGTCTTTCCGCGTGGACGACCAAGGCACTTTATGGTTTGAGAAACGGATGTGTGTGCCCGATCAGAATAACCTGAGACAACAGATACTCAGGGAAGCTCATGAGTCCGCATACTCCATCCACCCGGGAGGCACAAATATGTATCAGGATCTAAGAGAGACATTTTGGTGGCCATGAATGCGAAGGGATATAGCATACTATGTCGCCTGCTGTGACATCTGCAACAAGGTCAAGGCGGAACATCAGAAACCCGCTGGGTTACTGCAACCATTACCAGTTCCCCAGTGGAAGTGGGACGACATGTGTATGGACTTTATTGTTGGACTACCCAGGTCCACGAGAGGCAATGATGCTATCTGGGTCATTGTGGATATACTCACGAAAGTGGCCCACTTTATTCCGGTAAAGACCACTTTCAACGCAAACCAGCTGGCACAACTCTACATGTCCCGGATAGTCAGCCTTCATGGAGTACCCAAGTCGATCACCTCGGATAGGGGCTCCCTATTCACCTCCGCATTCTGGTTGCGATTGCACCAAGCTTTGGGAACCATGCTGAAGCATAGCACAGCGTACCATCCGCAGACAGATGGACAGGCCGAACGAGTAAACCAGATACTGGAAGATATGCTTCGGTCTTGTGCCCTCACCCATGGACCCAAATGGGAAGATAGCTTACCCTATGCGGAATTCTCCTATAACAACAGCTATCAGTCAAGTTTGAAGATGTCACCGTTTGAGGCGTTATATGGGCGGAAGTGCCGCACCCCATTGAATTGGTCCCAGACAGGAGATAGTCGTATCTTTGGCACGGACTTGATGCTCGAGGCCGAAAAGCAGGTCAAGGATATTCAGGAGCGTCTTTGAGCAGCCAAGTCCCGTCAGAAGAGCTACTATGATCCAAAACATCGGGAAGTGACCTTTGAGCCCGGAGAATACGCGTACCTCTGAGTAACCCCCATGAAGGGAGTGAAGAGCTTCCATACCCAGGGAAAGCTTGCACCGAGATATATCGGTCCATTTCCAGTGGTTGCTAGAAGAGGCAGAGTGGCATACCAGTTGGAACTACCACCAGAGTTGTCTGAAGTTCACGACGTTTTCCATATATCACAATTAAGAAAGTGCATTGCACCACCGATCAAGCAAGAAGATATGAGTGAGCTAGAACTGGCTAAAGACCTGACCTATGAAGAGAAGCCTGTCAGGATCCTCGATGAAATGGAAAGAACTACCAAGAGTAAGGTGATCAGATTTTACAAGGTCCTATGGGAGCACCATACTGAGGAAGAGGCTACCTGGGAAAGAGAAGATTTCTTGAGATCCGCATATCCGTACTTGTTCCCTGAGCAACCGAATCTCGAGGACGAGATTCATCCTAAGGGGGGTAGGTTTGTGACACCCTGATTTTGGCAACTTTTTCTTTTCAAAATCATTTGGGTTTTATTTGCAAATTTGGTTGATTTTCAAACCTTTTCAGTTGATTTGGACCTATGATTCTTTGAATCTTTTCCCAAGTAACCCAAAACCCTCCTCATCTTGCCAAAACCCTTCCCCACCTATCTTGGATCAATCTTCAATATTTAATCTTTTCCAATAATTCTTTCCTTTATTTGGGAAGTTATGTCATCACTATGGGTTGTGAAGCAACCTATAGTTTGGATGATCAATAAATTCCCAAACTTTTTCCACACCTTCTTATCATCATATAATTCCATAATCTCCAAAAATATTCCATTGTCCAATATGAAATTTTGGCCAGAATAATTATTTTCTTTCTGGTCAGAATTTGCCAGTTGCGAAGCAACCCCATTTTTACTATCTCAGAAAATTCTCAATAAATTCTCCAAGCTCCTAGGGATCCTATCTAGCCACAATATCCAAAAATATCATCTGGTCCAGTACAACTTTTTAGCAGCAAAACTCTGTCAAGTTTCTGTCATTTTCAAACCTTTGTGAAGGAGGTGCTAGCTAGAGGTGCTCAATTGCTCTCAAATTTTTATGGCATCTTCTATATCTCAAATAACTTCCCCCCACCAAGTTTCATCTTTAGCAGATCATTTTTGTGAGTGCCACAAGCCCATTTGGATTTTGTACTAGAATTGTGGTTTACAAAGGATCTATGCTCAAATCTTTCTCAAACCCTTTCAAACTTTGCCAGTTTGTAGTCCTTCCAAAGTAGATCACTCTGGACATCTCCCCTAGCTTCATCTCCAGCTCATCTCATCTCCAGACCTCTCTCAAGTCTGTAGTCAGGAACTGTAGGTGAAGCTACCATCAAACCAGAGTGAATCTGGTCAAGGCAGTGGCACAGGGAGGCTAGATGGTCGAAGGACGACGATGTGGACAAGGTATGGCAGGCTTGCGTGGCCTCCTGGTGGCCGCACCCGTGGTGAGCACGGTGCTGGCATGCCAGGGCACGTGCTTTGCACGGCGCCCGCGGCGGATGTGCTCGCCCGAGCCGTCCCTCGCTGCCCCCCTTGTCCCTTGGTGCCGACAGCGCTCCTGACCAACGCGTGGCCCCTCTCGAACCCTCCTGACCGCCGGCGAAGGTCGCCGCCGCTCCCGGCCAAGCTCCGCCACGGGCAAAACAGTGAGCTTCCGCCACTGTGGTTGTCCGCGAGCCATTAATGGCGCCGGACCCGTCCCGTCGCTTCCCCCTGCCCTCTTCCGTCTCATCGCCGCTTCCGGACAGCCAGCTAGCCGTCCTTGCCCCGGCGACGTGGCCACGGCTCTGGCCGTTCCAGAGAGCTCAGCCGCCTTCGTCTCCCGCCTATAAAAGGCCGTGCCCAGCCCCTCCGAGCTCCTCACCTCCGCCATCTCCAATCGGCCTCCCGAGCAACGAGCCACGGCCGAGAGGCCCTCTGGCCTTGAATCTCACCGGAGCTCCGCCGTTGGTAGCAACCTCGCCGCCAGCATTCCCCGTTTCCCCCAGCCCCAATCAACCTCACCCTCGAGCTCAGGGCATTCCCCTGGTGCTCCACGATCCTCTGCCCAAGCTAGCCATCGCCGGAACCGCCGTCTCCGACCTCACCCGAACGCCGCCGCCGCCGGAGAAGAAGGGGACGGCGTCGTCCGACCTCCTTTAGCCAAGCTACGGGTACGTACTTGCTCGCCGTCGAGCGCCCGTTCCATTCCTGTAGTCGCCAGACCTCGTCGCCGTCTCTATCGCCGGCGACCATCGCCGGAGCTCCGCCCCGTCTCGGTCCCTCCTCTCCCTCTCTGTTTAAACGAGGCAGGCCCCACCTGTCAGCGGCCCACGCCCACGCCCGAAGCGATATGAGTGGAGGCGTATTCAGAGAATACGCCTTCGACGTGGCCGCTGGAGGTTTTCTGAATTTCATTTATTTAATTCATTTTGACCAGCAACTTTGACCTTGAATAACTTTTTATCTATAGCTCCAATTCCGTTGATTCTTTTTGCATTGTGTTTGTATTGACCCCCTTTAATTTCTGACCAAGTTTGGTATTTTTCTCTTATCCACAGAATTTCTGGTTAACAAAAATGCATTATGTGACATTTCCTTTTGCATTTTTAAAAATGTTTTCAGAAGGAAACTTTGGTGATTTTGAAGACTAGGAGTGTTTGAACAACCCAACAGAGCAAGGCAAGCCATGATACCCATTTCATGAAGCATATTCAATAGCATTGCATATTTTCATGCATTATGTTCAATTAATTAATATAGTCTAGTCCAGAGTATTTAATTTAAATGCCTAGTTGTATAATGTGATGAACCACTATATTTACTAAGTGAGCATAGTGGTTGATCTTGAGTCACCTGTCCGGGCTTACCCGTGCAACCACATTTGCCGGTATGGGACGGCCTTGACTTGGTCTGATCGCGTGCTCTTTCACCGGTACCTCCAAAGAGGGAGGGTTATGCGCGCGTGCTACCCTGATCAGGTAGGCGGCGATAACCCTGTGAGCCAGTTGAGTTTTGTGCCGGCGTCCCCGTTTGGGACAGTTTAGTTTGGCCACGACGGTGGCAGGTGTCATGAGGACACAGAGGCCACCCAGGGCAGGACTCCGGGGGAGAATGAATGCCGGTGGTACGATGAGAGAGTCACGGGTCAGACAAGTTTCATTGAAGCAATGCTGGTCCACCCGAGTGGGATCACGAGGCCAGGCGCTTCATGGTGTGGGTAAAGTGCGCAACCTCTGCAGAGTGTAAAATCTATTCGAATAGCCGCGTCCACGGAATTGGACAGCCCGTCCAGACCTCAGTAGGTGGTCAACCGTAACAGTGTTAGTAATGATGAAAGAACGCTTCTCATGTTCGGAAGTACTCGATGATTTATGAGTATTCCGAGGGTTGTGAGATAACCCGGGAAAGAGTAAGTTGGTAACCGGTAACAGTAAGTGAATTGCTTAAACCTTTAACATGATTGCCATGCTATTGTTTGCTGCATTACTTGGTTGTCGTGACCTTACGAGTACATTCAAAGTACTCACCTGGCGTATCATGCCAGATGCAGGAGAAGCTGAGGACGGAGGACCCGATGGTTCGTGCTATGATAGCTAAGATGTGTCCACAGCAGTGTCCCTGTGGATGGAGTTGCCGCTATGTTCCGCTACGCTGTAAAATCACTTAGTAGATCCGAGGCCCTGCTATGTTCCATAAATAATGTGGATACTGTCATAGCACCGAGGGTGCCTTTGGCCTCGCGATCATTGTAAAATATGAGCTTGTATCCGACATCTATCAATAAAGTTCAGTTCTGTTCTATACCAAGTTGTTGTGTGTTTCCAGAAGACATGATCTCTGGGTTGGAAACACTGGTAATCCGGTTCTCTGAGCCGGGGTGCCACAAGGTTAGTGCTCAAAAATAATATGAATTGGTAAATAATCACCCAAAAAACATCCTAAAATGATAATATTATAGCGTGGAACAATCTAAAATTATAGATACGTTGGAGACGTATCAGACGTCTGAGCGCGGCGGGGAGGAGGGGGCGGGGCGGACGGTGGCGCGGGGCGAGACCGGGCGCTGGCGGGGAGGTGCCATGGGGCAGATGTGCGAGCTAGCGCGGTGGCCTAAGCGCCGGCACCAACGACAGCGGATGGGGTCACGGCAATCCTTGACAAAGTGCCGCGTCGAGAGGCACCGAAAACACCCGTCGAGCGAGAGAGGAGCGGGGGTGGGGGATAGCTTGGGAGCGGTCGGTGGAGGGGGGGGTTTAAGAGGGAGGGCTTGGAGGAAGGGGCGGGGCGCGACAGATGGGATGGAGACGGGCGATAAAGGCTCGGCGTCAATGCGGACGGTCAGCCCACGCGGAGACAGCGGGGGGTTCCCTTTGACAGAGACAGCGATGGTGTGAGGACGGGGGCAGGATTATGCCCAGCATGCGCTTCGACGCCAGGCAATCCACGGTCAGACGCAATCGCGTGCGCAGGCAGGGGGAGTAACAGAGGCAACGGGGTTCTAACTTCTAAGAGGGATGGGGAGACGGAGGGGGCGGTAGGTGGGAGGGCCCGAGCTGCATGGCGAGCTTCGTCCAGGGTGGCGTGGGGGAGGAGCTTGACGGTGGTGCCAGGAGGGCCTCCAGTGGCGACAATGGCCCGCGCTAGCTCCGGGCTCGCGACCCTGACAGAGAACATGAAGGGCTCGGCCTCAGACGTAGCGAGCTTCTCAGGGGACTCACAGAAGAAGATGAACATTAGGCAGGAGACGGTGGCGGTGTTGAAACAAGCAGCAGCACGGGGCGGGGTGACCCAGACAACGTCGGGTTCCACGAGAGCAGGGAAGACAACGTGGTCAAAAGCGACCCCGTGAGACGTGGCTCGGAGCGTGCGGGCGTGGAATCTAGACCCAGGACGGGGGACAACCATGAACTGAGAGCGCATAACTGCGGGGCGTCGCGACCCCGACGGCCACCGGTCCGGCAGCCAAGGGGCGGAGCAGGCGGTGGTGGCGCAGCGGTGGCAACATGAGCGATGGGTAAAACTACACTACGAGGCGGCGGAGTGGCTGAAGCAGCATCGCTAGGCGAGTTGCCTGGTGGGTCGCCAGGCTCGGCGCTCATCCTCCTCGTCCGAGGCTTGCGTACGGTCGGCATGTCGCAGCGACCACAACATGCCCTGGAGCCCGGCCTCCCTGCAGCTCTCCTCTTCCTGCTCGGGAGGGGGCGCCCGTTCGTCCGTCGTCATCTCTGAGATCGACGAGGGCGATGGTGACGTTTCCATGGATGGGGCGGCCTCCGACGGCACGGTCGACTCGAATGTTCAGCGTCGTAGCCCTTGCCTTGCCTTGCTCAAGTCGGATGCGTTTGTCAGCATGGAGGAGAAGGCTGTGAAGTGCAAGGCACTAAATGAGGCCCTTCTCAGCTGCTCTCCCAGGCACAAGGGCGCGCAATCCGTGACAAGGTGGTTGAGGCGGTCGTCCGTCCCCTGGGGAAGAAGGCGGTCACCGAGCTCCGTGTTGCTACTTCTCTCCCCTCCGCCTCGGTGCCACGCGGTGCGGATGGGTGGACACCCGTCTGGTGCTCGCTCGGCCCGTGCTCTCAAGCCGGCGTTGCCCCCCTGTTTTTTCCCGCCTGTTTGGGAGGCTTCTATTGCGTTCCCTTTGTGTGTCGTAGGGTGTCATAGCTGTGTCCGCATGACTAGTCCCCTGTCCGTCTCCCTCTCCCTTCTCTCCTGGAACATGCAGGGTTTAGGTGAGCCCGACAAGTGCGCGCGTGTTCGGGATGCTATCTCCTCTGTAAACCCGAGTATCTAGTATCATGTGTATCCAGGAATCGAAGTTGTCATGTCTTGATGCGTTCAAGCTTGCCTCCTTCCTCCCCCGCCGCCTCTCTTCCTTCTATGTTAAGGACGCCGACGGCAGACACGGTGGTATTGTCACTGCTTGGGACCCTCGCCTCTTCGATCTGGTTTTGTCTTCCTCCTCGGGTTTCTCCCACACCACCGTGCTGAGCTTGACCGCTTCGGATCTTGTCTTTCCGATCACCAACGTGTACGCGCTGGCCGACCACTCTCTTATGGGAGAGTTTGTCCACGATGCGCGGGCTGTCGCCGCCTATTTCTCCCTCCCTTGGCTGGTCCTTGGCGACTTTAACCTTATTTGTTTCCCCGCGAGAAGAACAATCCTTCCTTCGATGCCGCCAGGGCAGCCACTTTCAACTCTATGATCAATGAGCTTGCCTGGTTCGAGCTACCCCTCACCGACCACCTCTTTACCTGGACCAACAAACGCTCCCCCCACCCTGGAACACATCGATCGGGTTTTCTTCGATGCTGCGTGGGATGCCCTTTTCCCGGACTCTTCCCTTAGTTCTCAAGCCCGCACTTGTAGTGATCATGTCCCTCTGGTTGTCTCTACTTCGACAAAAATTCCCTCCGCCACCCGCCTTTTCTTCGAGAACGCTTGGATCTCGGACCCCCTGATGACCCACAAGTGTAGGGGATCGTTTGTAGACTTTTTTGATAAGTAAGAGCGTCGAACCCAACGAGGAGCTAAAGGTAGATTTAATATTCTCTCAAGTTCTATCAACCACCGATACAACTCTACGCAACCTAACGCTTACTTTACCTAGAACAAGTATGAAACTACTTTGCGGGAAGAAAACTAGAAGTACTTAGTAGGTGTGATAGATAGATTTGCAAGATAATAAAGAACGTGGAAATAAAAGTTATGTGCCGTTTTAATAAAGATTAATTAAGTTAGTTTTTTAATAAAAAGCTTTTTGTGGCACAAGAGAAAGATTGTCCATAGGCAATTGAATATAACATGATAGATACTTGTCATATGCAATGAGGGAGAGGCATAAGCTGGCACACTTTCCATACTTGGATCATATGCACTTATGATTGGACCTCTAGCAAGCATCCGCAACTACTAGAAATCATTAAGGTAAACCCAACCATAGTATTAAACATCAAGTCCTCTTTACTCCCATATGCAAACAATCCCCTTACTCGGGTGTAAGCTTCTGTCACTCTAGCCACGCACTATAAGCGAATCATGAACATATTGCAAACCCTCCAGCGGGATTCCCTCATGTGTGTGCCTCACGGAAGGCACCTTAGGACAGCACCATATCAACATACAACTCGTATCAATAACATCATACCACAATTAACTCATAGGACAAAAGAAATCTACTCAAACATCATAGGATAGCCACACATCATTGGATAATAATATATAGCATTAAGCATCATGTTTAAGTAGAGATTACAGTGGGGAAGAGAGGTTTTACACCGCTGCATAGAGGGGGAGAGAGTTGGTGGTGATGGCGGCGAAGTTGTTGGTGTAGATCGCCGTCACGATGGTTGCTCCGGCGACGCTCCGGCGCCACCGGGAGAGAGGGGGAGAGAGCCCCCCTCCTTCTTCTTCTTCCTTGGCTTCCTCCCTAGGTGGGAAGAGAGTTTCCCCTCTAGTCCATGGCCGCCATGGCTCCCGGAGGGTAGGAGCCCCTCCGAGATTGGATCTCTCTTTCTGTTTCTCTTCTGTTTTCGCGACTGGTTTCTGACCCCTTCACCGTTTCTTAAATATCCGGAGATCCGTAACTCTGATCGGGCTAAAATTTTGAGGGGATTTTTATCAAAAAATTATCTTTCTTACAGCGAAAGTAGGGCCCCAACCGACTTAAGGGGGAGCTACGAGCTAACAGGATGCGGTCAACCCCCTGGTCATGCCCTGTTGGGTCGTGGGGCCCTCGGGCATCGTATTGCGTAGATTCTTCTTCCTAAAATTCACATATATTCTAAAAAAATCTCCATAAATTTTTATCGCGTTTGGACTTCGTTTGATTTGGAATTTCTGCGAAACAAAAAAAAACACAAAAAACAGGAACTAGCACTGGGCACTGGATAAGTAAGTTAGTCCCAAAAAATAATATAAAATGTTGCCAGAAGTATATGAAGTTGTAGAATATTGGCATGAAACAATCAAAAATTATAGATACGAGGGAGACGTATCACCCCCTCTTCCTAGCTACCACTCTACCATCCTGGACGGGGGCCCGCTGTGCCCGAGACGCGACCGAGGATCTTGCCTCTCGTAAGAAGGCTTTCCGATCCGCGACCAAGGCTTGGAAAAGATAACACCGCTATATACCCACCTTCAGGAATGATTGCATTTTTTTGATTGATCTCATGGATTTCCTCGAGGAGTCTCGTTGTCTTTCTATAGAGGAGGCCACTCTGCGTGTTGGCGCCCGCTGTGCTCTGGAGGCGGTCGTCCTTTGCCAGGTTGCGTACTGGAAGCAACGGGGGAAATGCCGGGGTGTGTGGGAGGGGGACGAGAACACTCATTTCTTCCACACCCAGGCCTCTCAGCACCGGCGCGGGAACTGCATCCACACCCTCGACGTCGATGGCTCCCACGTCATGGGGCATGCAGCAAAGGCCGACGCCCTCCTAGGCTTCTACTCCGACCTCTTGGGCAGGACGACGGTGCCCGCCTGGGCCCTTGACGTGAAGGGCCTCTATGCGGGCGCCCCCCCGGGTGCACGGCCCCTCTCTGGTGGCGCCCTTCACCCCCGACGAGGTCAGGCGTGCCGACCTCTCCCTCGACCGGACCAGTGCCCTCGGCCCCGACGGGCTCGGCCCTGCGTTCTACTATGCCGCTTGGTCGACGGTCGGGCGCGACGTCTTCCGCCTGTTTGACGACTTCCACTCTGGCACCGCCAGCCTCGACGGGATCAACCGTGCCTTCATCGCACTGCTCCCCAAAGGTGCCGGTGTCCCGACGCCCGACGCGTTCAGGCCGGTCTCTCTTCAAAACGCGGACGTCCAAATTCTCTGTCGTGGCCTTACCTCGCGGTTGCAGCAGCAGATCTGCGCGGCCATTGACGAGGACCAGTCCGGGTTCATCCCCGGGCGCAACATTGTTGAAAATTTTGTCTACGCCTCGGAGATGGTGCAATGCTGTTTCAAGCGGGCTGCCCCCACGCTTGTCTTCAAGCTCGACTTCGCCAAGGCCTTCGACTGCATCAACTCGGAGAGCCTAAGGGCGATCATGCTTGCGGGGGGGGGGGGGGGGGGGGGGGGGTTCCCAGTGTCCTGGTGCGACTGGATGGACAAAATCCTCCAGCCCTCCCGCTCCGTTGTGCTCCTTAACGGCGTCCCGGGGAGGTGGTTTCCCCTACGCCGCGGGCTCCAACAGGGGGATCCGATCTCCCCCTACCTCTTCCTACTGGTCGCGAACGTGCTTCAACGGCTCATTCGTCGCGACGGCCTGATGCAACACCCCCTGGCCGATGGGGCGCCCCCCTTTGTGCTGCAGTATGCGGACGACACGCTCATCATCATGTGCGCGTGTCCCGCTGCTGCGGACCATCTTCGTGCCACCCTTGACGACTTTTCTACCGCCACCGGGCTCGTCGTCAACTTCTCCAAGAACACGCTCGTCCCCATGCACGTCGGCGTTGTCACTCTTGCCGCGGTGGTTGACGTGGTGGGTTGTAGGGTGGAGCTTTCCCTAGACCTACCTTGAGCTCCCCGTGTCATGCGCCAAGCTCGTTTTGGTCGACTTCCACTTCGTCATGGACAAGGTGGATCAATACCTTGCTGGCTGGCGTGCGCGGCTCCTCTCGCCCGCTGGACGGTTGGTGCTCATTAACGCCGTCCTCGACACCATTCCGTTCTATGCCATGGGCGCGCTCAAGCTACCCCCAAGGTGGTCCGGGCGCTCGACTCTCTCTGTCATGCTTTCCTCTGGAATGCCGCGAAACGCGCGTCTGGGCGCAGTGCCTCATCGCTTGGGACCGGGTGTGCCGGGCGAAGGAGGAAGGAGGTCTTGGGGTTCGGGACCTCGCCACGCAGAATGACTCGCTCCTCCTGAAGATCCTGCATCGGCTGCACTCTGTTGTTCCGTCGAGGTGGGCGACCTGGGTCTGGGACTCCCTCGATGGGCGCCTCTTCCTCGACCCGCGGGGTTCCGCGCTCGCCGGTGAGCCGCTCTACCGCTCATTGTCCCGCGTCGTGGTGGGGGACGGGAGGAAGACTTCCTTCTGGGAGGACCATTGGCTCCCATGCGCCCCCTCCGCCACGCCTTCCCTGCCCTCGCCACTCACACTACGAGTCCGGAGGCTTCGGTCTGGGTTGTCCGCTCGCTAGGCGTCGACGCGGTCCTTGTTCCGCGCCTCTCCGCCGCCGCCGCTCAGGAACGGCTCCTTTTGCTGCCTCTCGTGGGTTCGACGGCTGCCACGGCTACGGACGCCCGAGCCTTGATCCTTTGCGAGAAGAAAGGGGGTGGTCTTGCCTCCTCCACCGCCTACAAACTGGCGTGGCTCGGCGGCGAGGTGGTGGCGAACAACGCCTTCCTCTGGATTTCCCCTGTCCCATCCAAGGTCAAGTTCTTCGCGTGGTTGCTCACTCTGGGCAAGATCCACACACACGACGCCTTGTTGAAAAAGCATATTGTCGAGCTAACCAGAGCTGGGTGCCCCGAATGCAGGGCTGCCCTGGAGACGCCTGACCATCGATCTTCGGGTGTACCTTCGCGTGCGCTTTCTGGTCTGCGCTGGGCCTGGTCACCACTGGGTGCTCGACTTGGGAGCTGCACCTCTTCGACGCCTCCCCGCGTTGTCGGCTCTGCGTCACCCCATGCTTTTGTTCTGCTGTGCTGCTGGCACCTGTGGAAAAGGCGGACGACATGGTCTTCTGGCGGGAGTCTCCCACCTTTGCCGCGACGTTGAAGGCTGTCGCGACGACGCCGTGCTCTGGCGCCGACCTCTTCTTCTTTCCCTCCCTCTACATGTTGTTGTACTGATGCTTGTGCGGCGTTGCTGTTGTTGGTGATATATCAATAGATTCAGGTGGAGAGTTCTCTCCCCCCCTGAAAATTCAAAAAATTTAAAAAATCCCTTGACGGTGTTTCTGGTGCTCGGTTGGACACTTCCTTGGTCCCACGCTATGCGCGTTCGAACAAAGGAAAATTTGATCTCGTTCTCCCCTATAGGTAGGTAGATAAACACGTCACCACGTGACACATGTGGTGAGCAATTCAAACTATTTATTATGAAAAAAAAGGTAGATAAACACGTCGCCGTGCACGCGTAGAGTGCACGTTGACGCAGGTCAAGGTGAAGTCAAGACTGCCTCTTGCGCTGGACGCTGGACCGAGCTGATTCGAGCCACGCTATCATCCACCGCCATCAGATAACAAGCGCGCGCAATTTCGGTTTGCCTTCTCGCCGGTGAGTGCTACTGGCAGACTAGGCGCGTTCGCCGTAGAGAGTCTTCTTCCTGGTTACTGTACTGGGTTTCCGAGGAAATTTTCAGGTGATGTGATCGATGATGTCGGCTGGCGACGTCTCGCACCTGTGGCTCCAATGGTTTACTTTATGCGACCACGGATACGCGGGAGCAAGTAATTAGCGAGTACTCCCTCGGAAGCCTACCAACGATCACTCCCACGCGCTGCCACTTGACGCGTTCTCAACCGTCGCCACGTGTCGCGCTCTGAGCGTTTTCTTCGGATTTTATTTTTTTTATTTTTTCGTATGCGTTTTCGGCTTTTTAGAGTGGTTTTTTCCGGGTTTCTTTTGGTGTTCCGGTTTCACACCGGTCTTCCTTAGCTTTTGGACGAAAATTTTTTTTCAAAAAAAACAATTCGCGAAAAAAACGTGTTTTTTTTGTGAGAGGCACGGTTTTGTTTCCGCCAGAGGCACGGCCGTGCCTCTCGGAAAGAGAAAAAAATACGCGTTTTTTGTTTTTTTTTGTGAGAGGCACGGTTTTGCTTCCGCGAGAGGCACAGTTTTGCCTTCGCGAGAGGCACGGCCGTGCCTCTCGGAAAGGGAAAAAATTACGCGTTTTCTGCTCTCTTTTTTTTCGCGAGAGGCACGGTTTTGCCTTCGTGGGAGGCATGGCCGTGCCTCTCGGAAAGGAAAAAAAAACGTGTTTTCTGCTCTTTTTTTTTTCGCGAGAGGCACGGTTTTGCTTCCGCGAGAGGCACGGTTTTGCCTTCGCGAGAGGCACGGCCGTGCCTCTCGAAAAGGGAAAAGATGCGTTTTCTATTTTTTTTCTATCGCACGAGGCACGATTTTTTTACGATTTTTTTCGTGAAAAAAAGTTCGTCAAAACCTATCAACATGAGATCTAGTTTTAAAGATCTCAACGCGAGAAATCCAACGGTGAAAACGGTTCAAGATTTGGATGCACGGTTTAGGAAATAAAAGGTTTTGAAAATAAGGATATACGAAAAAAGGGAAAACTCTCAGGTTGCGACAAGTGGCACGCATGCAGTGCGCCATTGTCGCAAACTGGGGAGGTGGAAGTGATTGTTGAAAGGTGTACTCGCTAACTAACGATCTCGCGGATACGCGCCTCCGACGGGGTCCTCGCTGGCCCGCTTTGGGGCCAACGCCAGCCCGGTCCGTCGTCAACGGCACATACAAGTTTTCTTTCGTAATCGTAAACAAAATGGGCCGAGTATGAGTTTTCTTTGTAGCCACGTCCCGTCCAAATTTCCTTTTCCCTTTTAGCTTTGTGGAAAGGATTGGTAGACCACTCGCAGAAAGAAGGGTTTGTAGCCGATAATTCAAGTCTGCTCCCAGGCTCAGCTGCTCCCGGTCAGAAAAAAAATAAAAAAAAATACTAGAAAAATTCAAAAACTTCCATTTTTTTTTGTGTGGTAGATATTTTGTTGTGTGAGGTCCGCTCCAAATTTCAACTTATTTTGACATCTGAGCAGCTCTCGGCAAAAAAGACAAATCGGGTCAAAACAGTGTGTGAAACCTTTTTTACAGACCCCAAATGAGTTCAAATTTGGAGCGGACCTCACGCAACAAATTATCTACCACACAATTTTTTTTTTGAATTTTTGAATTTTTTAGTATTTGTTTTGATTTTTTCGTCAACGCAGGTGCAGCTGAGCTCGGGAGCCAAATCGCCGCTCCCGGTTTGTGGCCAACTAAAATAAGAGCATCTACAGCCGGACCTAGCAAATCTGACCCCTTAAACGTCCGCGGACGCGCCCGGTCAGTGACCGGGCGTGTCCGTTTTGAGCCCCTATAATTTGGTCCGCGCAGCCACACTTCTCATTTTTCTTCTCATATGTCCGGTCACTTGCACGTGATTGGTGGAGAAGAAGAGAGAGAGAAAGAAAATAATGAATAAGAAAAGAGAAAAGGTGGTCCGGAGTGGGGTCGCGTCCTACGTGGTGGACTGACCGGGAGTGTCCGGGCGCGTCCGCGAGCCCTCATATCGGCCCCATATTTAAGATGGATATGAGGGGTGCCGGTCAGTCCGGACGTTTGAGACGGATATGAGGGGTCCGGTTGGGTCGCATTTTTGTGACCGGTCAGTGACCGGGAGGGCGTTCCGGGCGTTTGAGGAGCATATAGGGGGTCCGGCTGTAGATACTGTAAAGGGGGCTTTGTAGGCAAGTGAGCCGAGTTTGAACCAAAGTGTTAGCTCTTTTTCTTTTGTGAATAAACGAAAGTTTTAGCTCGCTCTATTGTTTTCGTTTTCCGAGGCACGATACAAATGCTCCAGAGACGCTTTCATATCATCAGAGCATCTATAGCCGGACGCTTTATACGTCCGCACAGGCCATCCGGTCATTGACCGATTACGAAATTTTGATCTCTAGACGGACTTTTTAAACGGGCCTCAAACGCCGGGCTGACCGGCGTCCGGCCAGTGATCCGACAAGCACCTTTCTTTGTTCGGACATTGATTTTATTTTGACATGTTCGTTTTTTTTAACTGTGATTTGATTTGATTTGTTTCAAACTGTTGAATTCGGACAATTTATATCGAATGATCGATGTGCATGAAATGCATGGATTTAAGAATTACATTTGAGGTATGTGAATATACAGCACAACATATAAGGGGCCGACCCTGTTTACGTGCGTGCTCGGACGCGCCCGCGGGCATACAGAGGCCGGGTTTGTCAAGTCCGGTTTTAGATGCTACTGTGTATAAGAGCATCTCCAACAGGCGCCCAATGCGCGGCGCGCAAAAAGCGGGTTTACAACGCGCGAATTGCAAATTTTAACGCGCAGCTGAGCGCTGGCTCAAGCGGCCGCCGCAAAAAATAGCGCGCGCGCAACGCTCCAGCAGACGCGCTAAACTAGCAGCGCGCGAGCAGCCGGCGCTTGCAACATGCATTTTTTGAACACAATTTGATGATATTTTTATCAAAAATCAAAATACAAAAAGACATAGGAAGTTTAAAATCATGTCACATCATCTCATCATCTCATCCAACCAATTTTAAAATCACAAACGAAGTTCATGACATAAACAAGTTCACACAAACAAATGGCACATCATCAATCATGCCGCATCCTTATCTTCGTCCTCCTCTTCCCCCGATTCTTCTTCCTCATCCGAAGTCTCATCTTCGTCCTCCTCTTCACCCCCTCCAACGATGGCATCCCTAGACCCTTTCAACCATGTATTGCATATCAATTTGTCTTCGTCCGTGGTGTAGTTGCCCGCTCTTCCTTTCGGTGCATCGAAGATACCCCCACCATCCTCGTCCCCCTCAAACTCATCATTGGTTTGAGACCAATGAGAATTGTTGGAGCCAACACCCATAGTTGACATATAGGTCTCATCATTGAAACTACAAAGTATATACAACAAAACAAATAAGCTATCCATATGTATTCATTCATGTAAAAAACAACAACGAAAAAAATTGGCGAAGTCATACCTTGTTGGCATTTCATCGTACACCTTGTGCGCATCGGCCGCCGGCGCAACAAGCGAGCTCGCCGGCGCTTCGCTCGCCCGCGTTTCGGTCACGCGCCCTGCAAGCTTCTTCCTCGGCCGCCTAGAAGAGCCGTCCGCCGCCTTCTTCTTCTCGGTCACCTTCCTCGCCTTTGCCGCTGCCGCATTTGAGAGCTTCGAGAGGGGGTCACGTGGCTTCACGATGGGCGCCGGCGCGACGCCACCCGCTGAGGTCGTCCGTGGCGCCATGAAAAGCCCGCGCGCGAGCCCGGTGCTTGGAGGAGCACCGGCGGAGGCGAAGCCAAAGCTCCCCGTTCTAGGGTTCGCGGCGGCGGAGGGGTCTCGGGTGTAGGAAGGGGTGAGGGGGATGTCGCCGCGGTCGTCCATCGGGCGATTTCGCCGACGGCGGCGCGGGGCGGGGCAAGAGCGGCACGGCCGAAGAAAGAGTGCTTCCACGCGCGGGAGCGGACGCACGAAATAAGCGACCCGCGATGCCGTTTCATTCCGCGTGCGGAAGCACTTATGCCGCGCGCGTTTTCTGTACGGCCGCTGGAGCGCTCGGGTCCGCTGCGCGCGCTATAAAAAAAATCAGTGCGGGGCTGTTTTTGAGCGGTGTTGGAGATGCTCTAAATCGACCGAGGACATGTTAAGAGCCGAACCAATGCGCCCTCCAAACTCCAAACGCGCATGTTGGTGGTCATCGTCAGTTTCCACCAAACGATAGATAAATAATCAGGTGCGTTCTTCTCCTCAAGCTTTTTTCCCCCTCGCGATTCCGCGGCGTCCGGACGCCGGTCTCCGCCCCCGGTGAAATCCATCCTTCCGTCTTCCCGACCTGTTTTCTATCCGCCGCAGGCATTAGCACAGACCCGCGGTCGGCAGCGGCAGCAGCATCGGCGATGGCGGAGTTCTCGTGGCTCACGGCGCTAGGGTTCGCCTTCCTGACCTTCAACTCCGGCATGGCCGTCTACCGCTCCAACGGCGACGCGTGGTCCGTCATCTTCGTCGCCGTCTCCTACCTCGACCTCGTGGCCCTCTTCGCCTGCCTGCGCCTCTACGAGCGCCTCGACCGCCACTCCCCCCGCCGGGAGCGGATCAAGGCCGCCGTCTGGGCGCTCACCACGCTGCTCACCGTCATGTTCACCTACAAAGTCGCCGAGGTCATGCCGCTCGCCGTCAAGCTCGTGGTCTGGGCGATGGCCGCCGCCACCACCTCCGGCGGCTTCTACGTCTTCTTCGTCCACGACGACAAGCAGTACCAGCAGCTGCAGGACGCGTCGGCGGCCGCCGAGCGCGGGGACGCCGCCAACTAGTAGCTGTACTAGACGGCGGCTGGGCGCTTGCGGTCGCGAGGTACGCGCTTCGGTGCTAACAGCGGCGTCGGGCGTTAGATCTGGGGGCAAACTACTATGTCGTTCCTGTATCTTGGCTGTTCCTCTTCCCTTCTTTTACCGGCTTGCTGTCACATGTTCTGCTTTGGCTTGCCGGCGTGCTCGGATTAGCAGATCTGGAATTTGGCCACCGGCAGAGGAACAAATTTGATGATGTCCTTGTTGATCAGATTAATAATTGTGTGCCCTGTTGAGAAGTGAGTCTGTGTTAATTATATAATTCCCGATTGGACCATCAAATTGGGCTTGTGCCCGCCACGAGGAGGAAGAAACTGCGACAGCTTAAGGTAAGTTGAGCGGATTGCTGCTCTGCACGGGCTTAATTTGCATCAGGAGGATGGCAGGGGAACGGATGGGAGTGAGTAGAGAAGAATCTAGAGAAAAGCCGGAGTGTGTGAAAGCTGATGATCCCTTTGTATAGAGGTGATGTGGAAACTGCAGATAGTTTCCTTGAATTTGTGTGAAAACAGTGAATTGTTGCGACTCATCACAAGTTGAGAGATCACATCCTGCAGCAAGGCCACAAATACGAAGACAGACAATCAAGTAAGAATGAACGGACAGATTTGAGAACGACACCCAAGTAAAGCATGGAAAACCCGGAGCAAGCATAGATGCAAGTGAAAACTGCAGATACAATGGAAGTTCATCTGCACATTAAGGCGCCAAGCTAGAACTGGGTTGCTTATGTTGTATACTTTTAAGTTGCCTCATCTGATGCACCCATCAGTGGTTTGGAGTATCACCCGGGGAACTCTAGATTGAACATGTGGCGACTGGAAATTTGATCAACAAATGGAAAGTATTTCAACTGAATTTGAGGTATGAATCAAGAGTCGAAATCATTCAACCATTGGTGGCCTCATCAGCGTGCAAATGTTTTTGCACTCTCTTAAAGATGTTAGCTGATTTATGTCCCTGCTTGCAAAGAGCGGCTGGTTACTCTTAACCACCTGGATGAAGATCTTTTCATGGATCATTCAATAAACTTGGCGAACTGCAGAGATCCTTCATACCTTCCTATTGTCAATAAAATATGACTTAAGACAATAAATGGACTATATTTCAACTGGATTTGAGATATGAGATTAAGAGTCAAAATCATTCAACCATTGTTTTTGCACTCTCATAAAGATTTCAGCTGCTTTATGTCCCTGCTTGTGAAGAGCAGCTGGTCTACTCTTAACTTGATGCAAAAATATGGATGCTGGGATTTACGTCACCTCCTGGATGGAGGAGATCATTTCATGGATCATTCAAGAAACCTGGCAAAGTGCAGAGATCCTTCATACCTTCAATATAGTATGACAAGGCAAGATTTCGTGCTGAGAACGGAGAGCCAGAAGAACAATGAGTAGAGAAGTTGTTCACGTCAGAAGAACAATTAGGAGAGAACTTGTTCATGTTTAATGTTTCAGTTTACCAGCATACAAATGAACTGTTCACTGTAGAAATATAACCACAGACTAAGACAGTTCATATTTCATATGCAAAATAGCCTTTCATTGGTAAGTGGTAACTATGTGCGGTGGGAGATAGGAAAGGGTCATTTGAATACATTATCAGCAGTCATGGAGGACACACACAAGGGAATAAATACAAGAAAATTTACAAAGCAGCGGATGTTCAATGAGAATCAAATATACTACAGCTATGACAATGCTGGTGCCAATGCCAATTCCAATGCTAATTCTTTGTCACATTATCCGGCAAGCCGACAGCAAGGTGAGTTGCAAGGGAAGAGAAAAAGGCCAAAGATATAATAAACCCCTAGTTGCCCGAATGTAATTTGCCGTCGCTGTTGCCTGACGTATGTGCTTCTGTAGCAAGTGCCCAGCCTGCCCTATTACGTGTTTAAGTTGAATAAATTCCACTATCTACGAGCTATAAGTTGTAGCCTTCATATAAACTGTATTACGTCAATCTATGATTATATCGTATGTCTTCCATGTCTGTATGTCTTTCATGTCCGTCACGGTTGTTTCGTCGAGCTCTGACTAGTTCTCGAAGTATTCTTGATGGTCGGGTTAAGTATTGTAAGCTACTGGCGCCAACTCTACTATCATTTGCTCCTCGTTGTAACACTAGGGGGTTCATCAGTGGATATTCATGGTCCGTGTTCAGTGCTTCTGTATAATGCGTGTGCTTCTATGCTGTCCTGGTAATAGTGCATTATCCTGGATATGCTCTGCATCCCGTTCACCCCCTTCTCGTCAACTCTCTTTGGCAACTTTACCGCTCTTATATTATGGGACGGAGGGGTATTATAGATTTATTTTCACAACTCCTCTGTCCATGTGGAGTAGTCTTTTGTGGGGGCATAGGCTTATAGCCGCCAGCAATGTGCATAACCTGCATGATAAGTCTAGGACGCAGGATCGATGAAGCTGCCAAGCAACACCTTCCTTGCAGCCAGGGTTGTGCTAGTAGTAGAATTTGGCAAACCGAGGGCCATGATTTGCTGATAGATGCTTGTTCGCTTCTCTTCCCCAACATGACACCGTACTTGGGTCACTATTTATATACTACTGTATGTTACTACCTCTGTAAACTAATATACGATGTTTTAGAATACTACTTTAGTGATCTATAAAACGTCTTATATTAGTTTACGGAGGGAGTACATAAATTTAGCAGTTCCCTGTCATGCGTTGTTCTTTCCAATCTTGTGACTTCACGAAATGACCAACAATAACTTAACAGTTACCGCCAACCAGCAAAAAAGCCCTTGCTTTGCTGCAGATAAAAATAACTTTAGCGGACGAATGAAACCATCATCGCCGGCTCCAATCACTTAATAGTTACTGTAAAAAATAACTTGCCGTCACCCGCGTCAAAGTCTAGCAACTGTAAATTACCTAGATCACCATCATCGGCCCCAGAAAATACCAACTGAGTTATGCTTAATTTAGGTTCCGTGTGGTGGTACCTACCCATCCGTGTTCAAGTACTATATTTGACTTAGGTGTTCATATTTTTGTTAGATTCACTAGTTAATTGGTCGTGCGTTGTAACATGGCATACATGTTTTAGTGGTTCAACATCAATCATGTCTTAACATATACATTTAGGATTTATAAATTATTTTTCTTCTCTTTCACCCATTATCTCAGATGTAAGCATGTTGACGCTCTTGGTCTCCATGAATTGAATGCTTCCCATGAATCTTATGTATGCAAAATACATTGAAATTGTTGGCTAATACCTAAAATTGAAAATACAGAATCAAAAGAATTTGGAACCTAAAAAATGATTGCATCCATCCAGCCAAGGAATTGATTACATGTACGACCTTATATGATATATTTTGGTTTATCACATCACAAATTTGGTCAATACAGATTCAAATCTAGACAAGGTTATGAAAAAACTTTGCGATCAATTGAACCGTCTATAAAGCCATTAACTAGTTGCATTTGCTCTAATAAGGATGAATGAGAACTATATACACCTCTGAAGGGAAGTTACAGAACCATAATCGCTCAAGAGTACGTATAGCCTCAACAGCAAAGAAGAGCACACCACATCAAGTAAGAAGATAGCAGATAACCACATGACAGACAAAAACCCTATACATCTGCTTCCCACCATTGTCTGCATGAAATATCATGCCAAATCTATTCAACCAAAAACCAATTGTGTAAACAACAGTGTGGACTCATGTTGAATTTGAAAACACACACTTTTAGGTTAAACAATCCATCGAGTTAGTGGGCATTACAAGGGCATGTCCAATGCAAAGCGCTAGCACATGCTTCAAGAGTTATGCATCAGGCCGTAGTGACATATATGATTGAGATAATGTGACAAAGCTATGCATTCATGTGGGCCACAAAATAGGTTAGAAGCGCCACACGTTAAAACGTAAGCAAAATTTAAGAAAGTAGGACAAAAAAGGGAAAAATGCCACATACATGGCAAACCTTGTCAAGGTCTTAGCGCAGCCATGCCAAAAAGGTACAATTCAGAAGGTCAAGTATTTGGGAGATGTATACTCAAATGGTATATCCCACAAGCCAAGATGAAATGACATGTACTTTTTGTTTACAAGGATTCATGAAATTTTTGCAATCGACATGAAGATGGAGGTTCCGAATGCAATGTTAATCCTCTCCCCTGGATATGCACGTTAATTAACATGGCACATAATAAGTGAAGTACTTCACTGCCACTCTCTAGTTCCTTAGAACGGCAACACATGAAGCATGGGCTCAGAAAGCACCTTCCATATTTTCAAGGAACTCATGAAAATCCAGGAATTTTCGTGGCAAAGTCCGGCCAGCTTCCGGGAGACTCAATGTTTCTAAATACCCCGGAACCTGCATGGAACTTCTAGGGGTCAAAACTTCCGGGGCTCACAGAAAACATGTGGTAACTATTGGATTTATAGTTACACTATAAATAGTCTTCTTCTTCATCACAAGCAAGGTGATGACTCCAGTTCTCTCTCCCCCTTCCTTGAACTCGATTACTTAGAGATATCCCTCCCTAGCCAACCAAACTCTTGATCTTTTTGGGAGTGAAGGAGAAGTGCCCTATCTGCTGATTCACCAAAGCAAAAGTTGAACCCCCTTGTTTTTGCGGTGCATCTTGTTACTCTTAGAGATTGGAGACTCCTAAGTGGTAGGAGTGCTCTGTTGAGGAATTAAAGTGTGATTTACCCTAAAAAATTTGTGAAGGTTTGGATGCCGCCTCGAGGTCTCCCACTAGTGGTTGAGAATCACATTCGTTGTGATATCTCAAGAAAAATAGGGTGGGCCTTTTGTGTTTTTGGTGTGTCTTCGTGGTAACACCAATACCTCCAACGGTGACTAGCTTCCCTTCAAGGAAGTGAACATCGGGATACATCCTCGTCTCTAGAGTTTCGACTATCTCTAACCCTAGCTCCTTACTCATGGTTACTTTGGTCACTTGACGTTGCACTTAATATTTCATATTGTGTTGTTGAACTTATACTATTGTTGCTATCATCTATTGCTAGAACTTGACTCACCTTTGCAATTGTTACACTTACATTTATATTCCCCACGTGCTTAAAATTACTAATTAGTATTTTTTTTTTGTAATTATACATATTCACCCCTAGGTCTATCTCGATCCATTCAGCTATCTCTCTTTGGATTAGGAGCTTAGTTGAAGAATGTCAAGACGAAGTTGTATCCATAAAATATGGCTATTACTTTCCTAATAGTTTAAATGAAAACCTACATAGACAACAACTATAAACACTCGTAGAACAACAATTCTCACACAAATTCATAGAATATTAATTCACTATTAGGAGCTTTTACTCTTGTTGAAAACATCTATAAAGAAAAACAAATACATTGATCAATTTTGGAAGATTTTCTGAAATTCCAAAAATATTTGAAAACCTAAAGAAAAATTTAAATTTCTGTTCTTTCGAAATTTTCGACTATTTCTTTAATATTTCGAAAAAATTTCAAACACATTTTTGTGGAAATTCCGAGCATTTAAAAAAAACATCTGAGAATTTTTTTGGACAAAAAGTGATTTCTTTGGAATAAGGAACATTATTCTAAAACAAAATTTTGTTTTAATTTCTAAACTTTTTTTAGAAAATTGAACATATGTTTAACTGAATAATTTTTGAATATATGTTTATGAAAAACAAGCAATTTTTTAAATTCCAAACATCGTTCGAAAAAGTAACAATTTCTGAAGATTTTAAACACTTTATGAAATTTTGAACATTTTCTAAAAAAAGAACAAACAATTAAAAATATTTAACTTTTTTGGGAAAAAACGCAAATAAGTTTTGTAGATCTGAACAATTTTTGAAGATTTTTCTTTTCCTGAGAAATTCTGAATTTATGAAAAATATAAAGAAAAAGAAAACCAAGAAACTAGGAACTAAGACAAAAAAATTGCGGCTCAGAAATCTTCTAAGGCCATCTACAACACATGCGTTAATGACTGGTGCCAAGATCGTTTTCCTGGCCGTTTGGCCTGATGTTGAGGGAGTCGGCGGGTGGCTGAGTGCTTTTTTTTCGCAGGAGGCTATTTTGACCGGAGGCGGGCGCTATTGTGGAAGCAAAATAGAAAATTTGAATCCCACGAGAATCTCGTACAAGCTTCAACAATTCCACAAGACTGAGGGACAAAGATTATGTCGATCTCATACTTATGGCGAGCCTGATGAGCGTATCCATCCTGGACGATTCCTCGATCGACGAAAACAACATCAGTTCGCCGCTTGCTTCGTTGCGTGGCCCTCCATATACCTCGTGGTAGAGAGGGTGTGAGATCCCCATAGCGACCAACTAGGAAAGAAAATCCCTGTTGTAGATCCCACCGGAAGATATTCATGTCGGGGAAGTGCGAAGGTGAGAAGAGGTTGTGTGGGTGGCATTCGATGGCGCTAGGCACCAGTTTCAGAGGTGAGCCACGAGCTAGAGAGAGAGAGAGAGAGAGAGAGAGAGCGAGAGAGAGAGAGAGAGAGAGAGAGAGAGAGAGAGAGAGAGAGAGGTGATGGGACAAAGAGAGATAAAGAGCGGTTAGGCATTTTCTTTCTGGCGCTTATTGGCCTTTGCGATGTACTCCCTCATTCTCAAACTAAGTGTCTTAATCTTAGTACAACTTTGTATTAAAATTAGTACAAAATTGAGACACTTATTTCAAGACAGAGAGAGTACAAATGAGCGCTTGTGTGCTAAGCTAATTTTTCAAAAATAATAATCCTCCAGCGACCAAGCAAGCGTGTGAGCATTGGAGATGTCCTAAACTGTTCCCCAAACCGATAGAAAACCGTTTTAGAAAACCTACACTAGGCTCCTAAATGGTCAGGACCAGTCCATCGCAAGGTCTTGTTTCTTGACGCCGTGAGCGTCGTATAGTTGCGGGATCAGAAACCCTAATGCCGCGAAATGGACTGCCAAATACTCCACTCCGGCCCATGGAGCAGCCAAAAAGAGCACCGCTCTCCCTCCGCGAGAGTGCCAGCGGTTTGTTGTTCTTCCTCTTCCTCCTCCGCCGCCGCCGCCGCCCGAATAGCACTGCCAAACATGTCCGGCGACACGCTCAGGGTAGCCGACCTCCCGGGCCGCGGCCGCGCGCTCCTCGCCGCCCGCGACATCCTCGAAGGCGAGGTGCTCCTGTCGGAGTCGCCCATCCTCCTCTACCCGTCCTCGCTCGCCTCCCTCTCCTCCTACTGCTCCGCCTGCTTCCGCTCGCTCCCACCGCCGCCCCACACCCCCTGCCCTTCCTGCCGCGCCGCCGCGTTCTGCTCCCATGCCTGCGCCGCCGCCTCCCACCCGCGCCTCCTCTGCGCCGCGCTCTCCAGCGGCCTCGCCACCGCCCCCGAGGCGCAGCAGGAGCCCCTCCTCTTCCTCCTCTCGGCCTACTCGCTCCAGGAGCCCTCCCTCAGCGCCCTCCTCTCTCTCTCCTCGGCCCCGCAAGGTCCCTCCCCGAGCCAGCAGCAGGAAGCCGCGAGCCTCCACTCCGCGGTGGCGTCAGTGGCGCCGCCGCACATGCTGCCCGCGGGCTTCTCTCTGGACCTCACGGCGGCTCTCCTCTCCAAGGACCGGACCAACAGCTTCTCCATCCTGGAGCCATACCGCCCCGACGTGCCGCTCGAGCTCCGCAAGACGCGGTGCTGCGCGGTGTACGCGCGCGCCTCACTGCTCAACCACGACTGCCTGCCCAATGCTTGCCACTTCGATTATGCCGACAGGCCGGGGCCAGGGAACACGGACATCGTCGTGCGCGCTCTCCATGGCATAACAGAGGGGAAGGAGGTTTGCATCAGCTATTTCGCGGCCAATTGGAGGTATGCTGACCGGCAACGCAGGCTGCTGGAGGATTATGGGTTCCGGTGTGAGTGTGATCGGTGCCAGATTGAGAGCAAGTGGAAGTTTGATGACGATAATGATGGTGGTGATGGGGATGACACCATGGAAGAGGAGCATGGCAAGGAGCATGCTGAAGATGGTGGTGATGAGGGGATGCAGCAGGAGGAAGGGAGTGATGACGGCGATGATGATTTCCCGCATGCCTTCTTCTTTGTGAGGTATCTGTGTGATCGGGAGGACTGCTATGGCATGCTTGCGCCGCTGCCACCCTTACCGAACGGTGAGCTGTCCCATGTATTTGAGTGCAATGCCTGTGGGCAACTGAAGAAGGAAGAAGACGAGGATGAGGCTGATGCTGGTGATTGCAGCATGGACCAGTAGGATGTTTGCTGCTGTTTTTTTGGGTAAGTATTCGCCACTTACACTTCTATCTACTGCATTGGTGATACTGCTTCATGGATGTTCTGAATTGATACCGAAGTAGTAGTATCTTAGTCAGTCCAAGATAAAATTTTCAATCTGCGCATTTGGGTTAGTTGTGGAGCAGGAAATGATGATTTGATTAGGCCAGTATAGTATGCAAGTGAAAACAACCTTAATTTGTCTTAATCTCCTATTGTTTGTTTTTTCATAGTTTGATGTGAGAGATTTTTATTATGGTTTCTCTGAATTCCGTGGTTAAAGACAAAAGAACAGGTGAAATGTCAAGTCACGCACTACTTAACTAGCAAAGCTCACCATTTGGGAGTTTTACTATGTAAAAGGAAGGCAGAGAACTTACTGAATTTTATTATGTTCGACTTGGCTTCTTGACTTGAGAAACACAGAAAGCTGACCCAGTCAAAATAGTGCTTCATTATACAGTATACTACTGTATAGTGTATACAGTATACGTTTCCAATTATCCCGAGCATCAAATTTGAAAACATGTGGGCAATGAGTAGGCATTATGGGGCTGTTTGGATCGTAACCCACGCTCGCCTTGCCAATATTTTGGCGTTGACCAAAAGCACGGGCCTGTGTTTGGTTTGTGGCCCAGGTTTTCACGCCACGCCAACTTTTTGGCAAGCTAGTTACGACATTGCGCCATTCGCGGGCGAAACAGCGGCGGCAAATTTGCTCGCCAAAATTTTGGTACGCCCCGATTTGGCGTGGTTGGCTCAGGCGTCAACCAAACAGCCCCTATATGTTGCTTTTCTCTTGGTTTCTACACTTTTGTAACATAGACTTACCCTCCGTCCCAAATTACTTGTCTTAGATTTGTCTAGATACAGACGTGTCTAGATATATCCGTATCTAGACAAATCTAAGACAGGTAATTCGGGACGGAGATAATACATGCTTTAGTGGTTAATTAGCAGAAAATCACATGGGAACGAACATATGCACGGGCCTTGTAAGGGTTCCTATTCGTTCCTGGACGTGGAGCATGTGAGCTCGGGCTCACATGCACCCGTTGCTACAGTGCATGTAGCAAAGGGAGCATGTGAGCTCGTCCTCACATTAGACTTTTCGTTCCTATTGCAGTTATATTGTGATAATTGTAGTGGCCACTACATTGGTAGCAGATAGTTTGGGAGCTATTTGTGTGCAAGTGTTTCTTTGTCTTTGATGATCTAACATGCGAATTGTTATATCGCAGAGCACTTAGTGGATGGTGATGAATTGGATGCACTCATTGGCCTGTAATTTGGGGGTTGTTTGCCTTAAAGGACTGGTCTAATGCACCTGAAGTCAGAAAGATGTACTGTATGTTGTACTACATACATGATTTCGTTCACTGAATGCGATTTGTTGGCAGCCTTGTTTGGACTCGTAAAATTGTCTTTCTGCCTGTATCTTTCTTCGCGCGATGTCTGAACCTGCTGCGGTGTTAGAAACTGATGGTGCAAGTGAGCATGTCTACTTGTCAGAGCGTGAATTATGCCCCCTCTATTTATCTTGCCCTTTGAGGTGCATCACTGCTTGTTCGTCTTTGCAATTGCTGTGTTTCATTTGGTTGTGACGGAGATCAAACTTCACGAGCGTGGTTTCTAGGGGTTGAAACCAGAGCTCGCGCTTTTCTCATAGTATTTGTACTGTACGATAGGATTCGGTTGCTGGATAGCAGTATTTGAGTGTAATATGGTTCCAGTATGCTTCTAAGATGGATCAACAACATTACTGTTGGAAGGGAGAGAGAGGAATATTGGCGTAATGCGATGGATGTTGTATTGAGTCTCGTGGGCGAGTATATATATATAGTACAAGACTTGGAGGGCAAGACACCTCCTAGAGATAAGATGGAAACAATTCCTATCTAATCCCGGATAATCTCTAACTACCAAATATATCTCTAACATCCCCCCGCAGTCGTAGCGGTAGCGTTGCGAACAGCAAAAGCGTCGCGGACGGTCAGACTGGAAAGAATAACAGCCGACGGGCTGACATCCCCCGCAGTCGCAGCGGGAGTGTCGGGGACGGTGTCGCGTCGTGGACGCGTGGACTGTAGAGGAAGCCGATGAGTTGCTCAAGCGAGGTGATAGCCCTTTGTGCCGATGTCGAGGTAGCCGAGAGCGTAGGATGGTGTAGCCGTGGTCGAGGTAGCCGTGCGAAGAATGCCGTGGTCGATGTCGAGTCGGGGTAGCCGGTGTCGAGAAAGTCGCCGTGGAGCCGCGGGCGCAAGGAGGCGCCGAGTTAGTCATGGGCGCAGTGGTGTTGAAGTAGTGGTGCGCCGGGAAGAAGACGTAGTTGAGATGCGTCGCGTCGGGTTTGCCAAGCCCAGGGACTCATCGTGGACGAAGGCACGCATCAGTGTTGCCAGCACCGCGCATGCGTAGACGGACGAAGTCGATGTTGACGATGCGTCGCTCCAGGTTTGCCAGGCCTGGGAACACACCGGGGACGAAGGCACGCGACGGTGTTGCCAGCACCGGGCATGCGTAGACGGGGACTTGCACACAACTTGGACGCCATGTCGAGGAGACTAGCAGAGAAGGACTCGACGACGGTTGCGGCGCAAATCGGCGGGGGGCCGATGTCGCCCGCGGTGGTCGGAGTAGATGAAGTGGTCGAGGTAGACGGCGGCGACGCTGGCGATGAGCTGGTGCTGGACGAAGAAGAAGGGGGTGGACTGGCGGTGCGGCTCGGGTGGGTGAGCTGCAGCAGCGCCGAAGAAGAGCGGCGACGGCGGCCTGACGGAGGCGGCGGCAACTGGTTGGGATCGCGGCGGCGATGCTCGAAGTAGGCGAGGAAGAACCCGACAGCGTGACGAAGACCGGCGCGGACGGTGGCGTTCCCGTGCCAAGGGAGGCGGCGCGGCGCATGCCACGTAGAAGTCGACGCGCGGGGACGGCGGAGTGGACCGCACGCCGCGGCGCTACGGCCCGAAGAGGCGACGAAGCGGCAGCGCGCGGGTCGGGGCGACGGCGGGAAGACCTCGGGTTGGCGGCGTGGACCGCGTGCCACGGCGGTGTGCGGGTCGGTGCAGCCACGGGGACGGCCTCGGGCGGCGGCGGGGATCGCGTGCCGCGGCACTACAACCTGAAGGGGCGGTGTAGCGGCGGCTCGCGGGTCGGGGCAACCGCGGGGAGAACCACAGGGCGGCAGCGCTGCGGCCCGATGGGGCGACTCAGCGGCAGCCCGGTGCTCGATCGGTGGAGGGGCGCTATACTCGGGGACAGCCTTCACAGGACCTGCGGAGGCGCATGCAACCGACTGATCAGGTCAGTCGCACGGCGCGGACGGAGTCGATCGCGGCAGGCGGGTGATCAATCTGATCGCACGCGAGGTCGGGGGGCGCTGCTCGGTGAAGATGACGGCGTCGTGGACGGTAAAGTGGGGTGGTCGAGCAGACCAAGGCGACGTCGGCCGGCGGGGAGCGGCGTGCCGGAGGAGGCCGGCGAAGGGCCGGTGAGCCCGAGGCAGCCGGCAGGCCCGGCGCAGCCGGCGTGCCCGGCAACCGGCGACTCGGGGCAGCCGGAAACCGGGAAGCCGAAGGCAGCCGGCAGGCCCGGCAACCGGCGACTCGGGGCAGCCGGAAACCGGGAAGCCGAAGGCAGCCGGCAGGCCCGGCGCAGCCGGTGAGCCCGGCAACCAGCAGGCCCAAGGCAGCCGGCGAGGGGGCCGGCAAGCGGGGGCAACCGACAACCGGCAGGCCTAAGGCAGCCGACGATCCCGAGGTGGCCGACGACTGGCGATGGAGACGGTAGGTGGGTGATGCATGCGTCCTGTTCGGCGCGGGGCGGCGACGGCCGGTGTAGAGCGACGGGCGGGCAGATGCACGGACGACGGCCGCGAGCCTCCGCCGCGGCGCGTGAGACCGCCAGGTTGGAGTAGAGGCCGGTTGGCCGCGCCGGTGTCGGAGTAGAGGCGCGGGGTCGACGGCGGCGGCGGGCGACGCAAACCGATCTTAGATCGGAAAAACCAAAAAGAAAAACGCCTGATCAATGCGACCGGTGGAAGAGAGAAAACCCGGATCAAGAGATCGGGAAAAAGACTCTCTAGGGCAGCCGGTCAACACGACCGGCGGACGAACCCTAGGTACGGGCGGCGCGGCCCCCGGCGGCGGTCATGGAGGCCGACCGCCCCGGGGGCGGCGCGTGATGCGGAAGCGGTTGGTGGTGGCTAGGTCTAGGAACTTGCGGCAGATACCATGTTGGAAGGGAGAGAGAGGAATATTGGCGTAATGCGATGGATGTTGTATTAAGCCTCATGGGCGAGTATATATAGAGTACAAGACTTGGAGGGCAAGACACCTCCTAGAGATAAGATGAAAACAATTCCTATCTAATCCCGGACAATCTCTAACTATAAATATATCCCTAACAATTACGACATCAGGTTAACTGTACCAAGTTCACTGCAATTATTGTGAGATTAATTATGCACCATAATGACCGGCGAATAATTCGAGCATCACTGCCAACAAGGTAAACAACACCGAGAGAATATGCATTCAACAGGCAGGGCCACCAGATTAACCTCACCGGTCTATCTATCTATCTGAATCATACGAATGGAAGCAAAGCAACGCACACATGACACACGATAAATCTAATCTATCTGCATCCATCCAACGTGCTCGAACTCGATCATGACGATGCTCTATATGCCGCGCCTGATCATGGCGGTCCAACAGCATGGGACGAGCTCGATCAGAAGCACGCGTCGAGGAGGCAGCAGCAGCAGAGCGCCGCGCAGCTGCAGCAATGGAAGCAGGCAAACATTTATTAGTAGTAATTCATTACGTACAATTTACAAAGGAGACGACGAAGACGTAGTATGTCTCAATGTGTGAGCCGAGTGAGAATTCAGAACGAGGAAGAGGAATTACCATCCTTTCAAGAAGCCATCGCCGCCGTGGCCGTGGCCGTGCCCGCCGCGGCTGGTGGTGTCGGCGCCGGCAGGAGGGTACTGCTGGTCCTGCGGGTAGGTGGACGGCGGCGGCGCGACGTAGGCCTGCTGCTGCTGCTGGCCCGGCGGAGGGTACGCCGCTGCAGTGCCCGGCGGCGGGTACGCTGCCGCAGTGCCCGGTGGCGGGTAGCCTGCATAACCGGTAGAAACAAAAATATCACTCAGGATTCAAGAACCAAACACGCTCGCTGTCGGTGGTGATTTTTCTACGAGCCATGGCAAAAGAAAATGGAATTGGTGCGTACCCTGCTGGTAGCTCATGGTCGAGTTGCAGGAAGAGCTAGCAAAAACCCTGCAGAAGCAGAAGGATGCTCTGAGTTCTGACTTGTGACGCAACTAATGGAGACCAATCAGGAACAGGAGGAGGAGGTATCTAGGACTGGACAGAGCGGGATGGAGTGGAAACAGCGTCATCGAGCGTCTACTTATAGGGAGATGCACGCGCGTATGCGGCATCCGGTTGGTGGTTGCTTAGACGCGTCGATCGCCGCCGTCTCCTGGTTGACGGTTTACTTGAATTAAAGGAGGAAATCCACATCCACGCGGCAATGGCTGCAACGTCGCTCTCGTCCGTCGGTGGGTGGGTGGCTAAAGGTGACGGTTCCGTGCTCCATTCCTTGCCGTGCTTCTCTGCGGCGAACGTTCGTCGTCGACGAGGATCGGACCGGCGTGCTGGCCGGGTTGGCATTGGTCAGATCGCGGATTCGTAGCTGGTCAACTGCATGCATCAAAGTTTTTTTTTTTTTTTGACTTGGAAGCATCAAAGTACTGCTAGAGGAAAGGCCACGCGGGGACGAAACCTCGGTGCGTGCATGCCAGGACGACAAGTCTCTCCTGCGCTTCCTACTGGGGAGGATAGTGCGATCCTTTGACACACAAAGGATGAATTTTATTGGTTTCAAATAGAGCAGCAAGATATAAACCCAATGAGCATACATCTATTCTCTGCATAGTTAAGACACACACAACCAAATTTAACTCACGCAAACAAAAACACGTCAACAAATAACAAAGTTATATAAAACCAAAGTTATGGTCAAGCTATACACAAAAGGATCAAATCCATGATCGACAAACTACAACCACGACCACATCCGTACCAACAATCTCATGACACTACACAGCTGACGGTGTTCTTCAACGGCAACGCCTTCAGTAAGGGAGCGACACTCAATTGCCGCCATCATCGGATCCAACCACCCAAGGCCACAATCTAGATTTTCACCCTGAAGAAAGAGTATGAACATATCTGAGCAATGCCTTCAACAAAGTAACGACGTAAAAACATCAGCATTGCCAGGTATAGACATACATGGGCTTTCACCCCCGAGCTAGAGACCGGGTACTTGAGTGGCACTACCATTGACGGCATTTTTATGTTGTCGCCACCACTTTTCCGTGACCGCTGCCGCTACACGCCCATCTCTTTGCATCAAGCCCCCATCAGTAGTTTGCATCTCACCGCCTCAGTCAACCATCGGGTCTAGAGAGGATCCCTCACGAAGACCTTTCAGTAGCCACGGTAATCCACAGCGAAGCCGCCGCCGCAGGCCGAAGTGGTCACAAAAAGACCAACATCGATGGCGGAGCACATCACCGCCGACTACTACCTCACCGAAGAGCCCTATCTGGCCCCGTCGACCAGAGTTGGATGCCAGAAACAACCCACGTACGTGAGTCCGTGACAACTAGACCCACCGTAGGCCACTCGTCCTTGAGCGTTCGGCCGCTGAGCACCCTCGACGCCGCCATGTAGCCATCAACCATGAACGTATTGCAACCAGGACCAACATGCTAGATGGACCTGTTATTCGAGGAACAAGCAACCATGAGAGAGGAGCACATCGTTGGGAGGGAGCGCCACATCCAACGGGCAAACCCGACCGCCACCGTGGCAAGAGCCAGCGGTGACGGCCGCGCGTGAGGCTTCGGTGAGGAGGAAAACCCGGCGGCATCGATTGGACCTCCTGGGTCGCCCCTCCCGAGCGAGACGAGAGTTAGTTTAGGTTTGTTTCTCGCACTAGCTAGCGTGACGTAGCGATCCTATCATATGAAATGTTGTTTTTGTTCATGGTTATGAAAAACCGAATGAATGTGATCTTTAAAAACAAGAATGATTGTAAAGTGTCATTGTAGCGTTTTTATGGCTTGCAAGCGCATGGAGTTTAGTTGTAATTTTTTCGAAGCCAGAATATCAATCCCACAAGGAGTACTTGAATAAACCTTTTATCTCTTGTAGAGTTAAAGTAGCAATGCCTGCAAGTTAAATGAAATCCCAAGCAATAGTAATATGGTAGAGTGGTGTAGCAAACAGTGAAATAAAGTATTGAAATAAAATAAAGTAACAAGAGACGAGAGTGAAAGTTGTTGAAATCGATAGGACTAAGATTTTTTTTTAAAACTATGATGATTTTTATAGCAAATTCGGAAACTATACACCCTAATGCATAAAAATCAAAAGTATCACCCCGTCGGCCTCCTGTTGGCCGAAGAGGGACTTTTCGGCCTACCGTTGGCCGAAGAGGGACTCTTCGGGACTCTTTGGCCAACGGTTGGCCGAAGAGTCCCTCTTCGGCCAACGGTTGGCCGAAGAGTCCCTCTTCGGCCAACGGTAGGCCGAAAAGTGGTCTTCGGCCAACATCTGCTCTCCTGTTTTAGAAAATTCATATCAATTAGGATTTTTAGTATTTTAATTTGATTCTTTTTGCATTAGATTAGAAATTTTATGAAGTTTCTGTAGATATCAAGTTTGACTAGATTTGAAAGTTTGAATTTGAATTTTCATGAATTTGCTCAAATCACTAGATTGCCTATAATTTGAGCTAGGAGTATTTTTTTTAGATGATTCTTTTTGCTACTGGTTCTTTGTGACTTTGTTTATCAGTAGTAATTAATTGGCGAATTTTAGGATTATTTAAAATTAGGTTTTTATGAAAACAGTTCTGTTTTAGTGTTTTATAGGTTTTGTGCTATTTCTTTTAATTTTAATTGCTTTAAATTGTTTCTTTAGTTTTTTTTGACATATTCTTTTAGTTTCTGTTAAGTTATCAGTAGCTATTTTATTTGTAGTAATTTTTTTTGTATTTTATTTCTTTTATCCTCCATTTTCTTTCCCGCCGTTCTTTCCCTCCATTTTCTCCCGCCATTCTTTGCCGCCATTTTCTCCCGCCATTCTTTGCCGCCATTTTCTCCCGCCATTCTCTCCCGCCATTCTTTGCCGCCATTTTCTCCCGCCATTTTCTTTCCCGTCATTTTCTTTGCCGCCATTTTCTCCCGCCATTCTCTCCCTCCATTTTCTCCAGCCATTTTCTTTCCCGCCATTTTCTTTCCCGCCATTCTCTTCCGCCATTTTCTTTCCCGCCATTCTCTCCCGCCATCTTCTTTCTCGCCATCTTCTCTTCTCAACTTATAAAACGAGCGTCACGGTGTCCACGACCGTAGATAACATCGTCTGACACGGTCTGTGTCGCCTGTGTCGGTGCTGCTGGTGGAGTGTGAAACACTGTCTGAGAGAAGTCATAAGTGTTTGCAGCTTCGTCATCATCATCGGAGAGTGTTTCACACTTATGACTTCTCTCAGACAGTGTTTCACACTCCACATGAAGGCATCATCGTCATCCTCCGTCGATGCAGCACTCTTGCCCTTCGACGATGCGGTACTATTGCCCTTCGACGATGCGGTACTCTTGCCCTTGGTGCTCGGCATGAAAATATCGTCTTCGTCCTCGCTGTCTTGGGTCCATAAATAAGTATGTTCTGCTGCAGCCTTTAGGAATGCTTCACCCTTATGTTGTTGCTTCTTCCACCTTCCATGCAACCTGAGAAGTTCTTTTCGTATCTCCTCAAAGGTCCTTCCAGGCCACTCGCACCTACTTAATGGCGGGAAAGAAAATGGCGGGAAAGAAAATGAAGGGAAAGAAAATGGAGGGAAAAAGATTGCGGGAAAGTATATTTTTTCATATATAAAACAGCAATGGTTGTACAGGATTTATAAGGAACTTTTAAATATAAACTCCTATGAAGGTGAAAACAAGTTTTCTAGTAGGATAAAAGAAATAAAATACAAAAAAAATTACTACAAATAAAATAGCTACTGATAACTTAACAGAAACTAAAAGAATATGTCAAAAAAACTAAAGAAAACAATTTAAAGCAATTAAAATTAAAAGAAATAGCACAAAACCTATAAAACACTAAAACATAACTGTTTTTGTAAAAACCTAATTTTAAATAATCCTAAAATTCGCCAATTAATTACTACTGATAAACAAAGTCACAAAGAACCAGTAGCAAAAAGAATCATCTAAAAAAATACTCCTAGCTCAAATTATAGGCAATCTAGTGATTTGAGCAAATTCATGAAAATTCAAATTCAAACTTTCAAATCTAGTCAAACTTGATATCTACAGAAACTTCATAAAATTTCTAATCTAATGCAGAAAGAATCAAATTAAAATACTAAAAATCCTAATTGATATGAATTTTCTAAAACAGGAGAGCAGGTGTTGGCCGAAGACCACTTTTCGGCCTACCGTTGGCCGAAGAGGGACTCTTTGGCCAACGGTTGGCTGAAGAGTCCTCTTTGGCCAACGGTTGGCCGAAGAGTCCCTCTTCGGCCAACGGTAGGCCGAAAAGTCCCTCTTCGGCCAACAGGAGGCCGACGGGGTGATACTTTTGATTTTTATGCATTAGGGTGTATAGTTTCCGAATTTGCTATAAAAATCATCATAGTTTCAAAAAAAAATCTAGGACTAAGGCGTTGTCAAGGAGTTAGGATTCCCCACTGTCCAATGCCGGTTCCTAAGCATAATGCTACGTCGGATTCCTAAGTCACTTTATATGCTTTTATTTGTCGGCGGAGCCAGCACAGATACATGCATACACGCAGCAGCCCTGTATCACATGCGCCACCACCATCCTTCCCCATTCCTGTTACCAAATGGTGACTAAGAGAAAAAGGTCCCCGTGGACGCAGCCTATAAGCGGTCTCCATTTACTCCCTGCTGCAACGATCTGAGGCGAAGGGAGATATGCCCTGTCACTTACCTTCCTCCGCAACCAGCCAGTTTGCCAACAGTAATAACTTCCGTCCAAAATTGGCATATGTTGGATGGTCGACTTCACCCAACATCGAGAAGACTATTAACATAAGCATATAAAGAGGATATCAAATCCTTAGACCAAACGATCTATTACACACTAGGGTTCCTCCATATCTATGAGAACTATGCAAATTACTCGCACCTCGTGGGCACAAACAAGATGAGATGAGTTATGCTAAACACGACGATCTCACACAAATAACACAAGATTGAATCACTCCAGCTAATGTATTACAAATGGATGGGGATGAGATAATGATGATAGTGATGATGATGATGGATCCCTCTTGGTGCAGCGTTGCGGCAGTGATGTCCTTGAATTGATTCCCCCTTCGGATGCCCTCCAGAGGCTTGGGTTCTGTCTTCTCGATGTGTTTCTGGCGGTTGTGGTCATCCCCTTTCCGATCCGATTTCACATGGTTGAAATAGTGGATGAGGAGGAAGCATTGGCGTGCCATACGATTGCGCATACGAGCGCACACACTCGTATGCTAGGTCGTCTTTGGCTCTGGACTGACAATATGGACTTCTTCTTCTGCCCTTTGCTTCATCCTTTTTATGGTAGCAATTATCATATTAAAAGACCCTATTTCACCATATTTTTCTGGGATTCCTTCAAAAGAGCTTTGTTCAGTATAAAAGACGTTTCCTGGGAAAACCGACAAAAAGCAACGCACAAACACAGTAAAATTTCACAAAGCCTACCGTGCAAGCACAAAATAACTATTAAAATTATCATACATTTTGGACTCATCAACTCCCCCAAGTTTAAAGATTTGCTCGTCCCCGAGCAAATACCACGGCTTGTAAAAACAAGTCATCTTGATTATGAGTTCCGAATAACAAAAATGAATGAGCCCATCAAATAATTCAAGAATTCATGCTGGAGAAACAATCATACTATGCACCATCATATCTCCATCTTAATTAGATGATCATGAATGCTTCTACACCTTACTATCTATCAGTTAGCAGACATGTTTCAACTCTATGCGATAGTTTACCCGTCTTTCAGACGAACAAGTTACACCGGTCTCTTAAGTTTTTTTTGTTTTTCTTCCCCTTTTCTTTTAAAGAGCCAGGCCTGAACCAATGTTACTTGGATTTAATTTTAGGTGTGACATGAAAATATAGGCATGGTTCTTTGCATTTGTAACCAGGGTTTTCATAAGCGTTTAATTTTTAGAAAATTGTTACGGCGAAAGCAACTTGCTCTTTATCTTGCTCGGGTCACTAGGCATTGTATTCTCCAAGTATCTTAGAAAAACTAAAATCTTGTTCCCAACCTCCACTACTCAATCTATACTAAAGATGTGGAAGACCTGTATTCATCTCTCTTAAGTGGAAATACATGAGCGCGCAGTTGAGTTCAATATCTAACACAATTTCAAGAATGTAATAATAGAGCATTCATCATAACATCCATGACTCAACGGATATAATAATTTTCATGATTGTCCACTTTTATTCAAATGAACTAAAACTTTGAACTGAAATTTAACTAGAGAAAAATAATGAGGGAAGCGAAGGGCTTACTCCAAGCTTAACAGGCTAAGCTTGTTGGATTCATTTAGTCTCCTTTTTATTGATACCAGTGTTCTTTTGGCGGAAGTAGGGTGATGCTAGCAGGGGCGGAGCTGGGCCCCGGGCACCCAGGGCCCAGGCCCGGGGTGTTAAAAACTTCACATGCTATAGTTATATACGGAGTAGATTTTTTTACAGGCCCGGGGTGAAGCCCAGTGAAAAAAAGAAGGGTCAAACCATGATGGGCTGCATTACCAGAACACACGCACGCACGAGGCAACCACCCCACGATCGAGCACACGAGGTAGCGTTGTTGGTCAAAAAAGTAAAACAAGAGAGGAGGAAACACTCGTGCAGCCGCCACCGAGTCACCCTCACGCAGGAGATCGATCTTCAGACTCCTTCGCTCGCGCCGCCGTCCGCCGTGCTGCCGTGGTGTCGCCTCCTCCTCCGACCACCCCACTTTCCCCTACTCCCGGGCTTTCGGCTGCCGCCCTCCTGTACCGCGGCTGTTTGCTGTCGCACCTTATAATGATTTCCTTGTTTCCCCCTGATGCTCTCCATTTATACCATGTTCTACTTATATTAGTGTATAATTTTGTCTGAAGTGGTAAGGTTTTAGATTTGTATCAATGATAATTGTTTCACTTGATGTTTATGTCCTTTCTTATGAAATCTTGCTTTTTATGTTTTGAAGGTGTTGGCTCTTCTTCCATCATTGATGAAGCAAACAATTGATTTGGTACTTTTTTTAATTCCATACTATTCTTTATCTATTTTGATGTATCGTTATTCGTTACACATTGATTTTAAATTTTAAGTTTTTCATGCAATAGAATCATATTTTATATGGTGCATCTTTTGAGGTAGTTAACAACCTTATGGACATTAAGTTTTTCCCTGCGGTGATTTCTTTTTGGGCCCGGGGCTTGCTTCAATCCTGGCTCCGCCACTGGATGCTAGTGAGTGTGTCGATGAGAAGATCGTTGGTCACCTCCGAGTACGCAATGCGAGACTTATAAACGTGTAGCGTCTCATCTTGGTTGGCAATGATTCTTAGGCTCATATCTAGTGCAACTCGAGTCTTTGCAGCTAGGGCCGCCTCCATCTCCCTTATTTGCTCAGTCAAAATTTTATTTTTAGACTTAGGATTGCTAGCATATACCTCGATTTTAGCGGTGGGTCTAGGGTCGGCGAGGCATCTCTTCCTTGGTTGTCCAACGGTAATGCGTGCATCGATGGTGTGCTCCCTTCGCGCCTTGGGTTGATTTGCTGAGACTCACCTATCGGATCATGGATAGTGCAGTTGCTAAAGCTGCACTTGCCCATGACGATTGAAGTGCACTTGACAAAGTTGAGGCGGTTTCCGACGGTAATGACCTTGACTGGCGCGATGGAGATTGATCCAAAGAAGTGGGGTTGAGAAGAAAGCTTCAACATGCAGAATGATGAGTTGTTGTGCGATGCATGGTTGGCCACTAGCCTCGATCCGATCCATGGCACGAAGCAAAAGGGCACAACATTTTGGGCCAACATTCACTCTTGGTTCCATGAACACAACATTTTGAGCTCTACTCCGACGAACTCATCTGCAACCGTGACACTAAGTCTCTCAACTATTTATGGTACATCATCCAAAAGACCGTGTCGAAGTATTGCGGCCAGTTGAGACTACTCATCGCACGGTAGCCAAGTGGTGCGTAAATTACCAAGCAAATAAGTTGTTATTTGGCCGGTCATGCATTGTTGTGTAGATCGATTGTGTCCGGATATTCATTATTTTATAGATCATTTAGCTGGTCATGCATTGTTGTATACATCAATTATGTCCTTGAAGACAAGAACGTTGAGATCGCAGCCACTTCGAAGGACGTCAAGATGTTGACCTTGAAGATGAATGATTTAGATGAGGATGCAAGAATGATTGTGTAAGCCGTCCGTTTTAAGATGATGAAGTGGCAGAATGAAGACTTGGAGGCGGAGAACGAGGCAGAGGCGATGACGACAGATTGATCGTGAAGGCTTGGATTGTCGGTCCGACAGGGTAGAAAATTCAATTTTTTATACATACTACGAGGCTGATGTTCTTTTATGACCAGACATGTAAAAACGATGTATACTTGTCTGTTTTTGGTTGTGATCGGGGAATGTGATCCGGCCCACGCTATGCGGTGTTCGATTTAAGAGTCACTGTTGAAGATGCCCTAAGGTGGTTAAATATCCCACCAGATTGTATTTTGGAGGTGGTCTCGGACGAGATTCCTGAACTTCATTAAATAAAAGCCGCAAGTTATATAAAGGAACACCCAAAAAATATTCATTCCATAAGGCCACCAGATCAATCTCACATGTCTATGTATCTGGATCGTACGAATGAAAACAACGCACACCATCACACCCAAAATCGTGTTCTGGGACTAGTACTCAACACATCAACCACGTAAAAAATAAGCAAAATATGACGATACTCTATAATCTAGGAGTATATGTCGCGCCTGATCGTGCTGGGGGAACAACATGGGACGAAGTCGATCAGAAGCAGGCGTCGAGGAGGCAGCAGCAGCAGAGCGCCGCGCAGCTGCAACAACAGAAGCAGAGGATCATCATCAGTTCGCTACAAACGAGGCTACCGAGAGGAGACGAGTGAGAATTCGGAGCAAGGGTGGAAGGAAAATTACCATCCTTTCAAGAAGCCATCGCCGCCGTGGCCGTGTCCGCCGCGGCTGGTGGTGTCGGCGCCGGCGGGAGGGTACTGTTGGCCCTGCTGGTACGCAGCCGGCGGCGGCGCGACGTAGGCCTGCTGCTGGCCCGGCGGAGGGTACGCTGCTGCAGTGCCCGGCGGCGGGTAGCCTGCGTAACCGGAAGAAACAAAAGAGATGAGTAATTCAGAATTCAAGAACCAAACATGCACGCTGGTGATTTTCTACTGGTAGGTGGTACGTACCCTGCTGGTAGCTCATGATCGAGTTGCAGGAAGAGCTGGCGGAAACTCTGCAGAACGATGCTCTGTTCCTCTGATGCCAATTAAGAACAAGAGACGAGGAGGAGGACGAATCAGCTAGGATTGGATCGAACGGGATGGACTGGAGTGGATACTGCATCGATCGAGCGTCTACTTATAGAGAGATGCATGGCAAGTACGTACGCGGCATCCGGTCCGGTTTGCTTAGACGCGTCGTCTTGCTTGAGTTGAGACAGTCAGACAGAGACTGGTTGACGGATCCCTTAAACTGAATGAAGAAATCCACGCGGCGATGGCGTGGCGTCGCTCTCGTGGGTCGGTGGCGGCAGGTGGCGGTTCCGCCCTTCCTTCCTTCCTTCCTCGCTGTGCTTATCTGCGGCGAATCTTCGTCGTCGACGAGGGCCGGCATGCTAGGTTAGCATTGGTCAAACCAAATTCGTAGCTGGTCAACTGCATCCGGAGCAGAGGAGATGGCACGTATGGGCGAATCAGCGCACGCCATGAGCAAGCTCATGACGGAGTATAGTCCAACACGGTTCAGCCGCCGACATAATAATATATACACGCTGATTAGTGGTTAGCACAGACGTCGTGGCGTCTTGGCCTTTTGTTCTAGGTTCCTCTCCCTGCTGCACCAGCCGGGGCTTGCCAATTGGACCAACGGCGGTCAACCACGCACGAGACCGAGGTGGCAAGCAAGCGCAGCACCTGAAAGCGCGTCCGTCCGTCCGTGGCACGGTGGCATGGCATGGCAGGCAGGGCAGTTCAGCTGTTTCCTTTCGCTTTCTCTTCTTCTCCCCAAGTCGGCCAACACGGTGTGTGCAGCTCTATAAAGGCAGACGATCCACGATGCAGTCTTCCTACCCATTCCCTTCATCTTCAATAGCAGCACCAGCAAAGCCTCTTTTCCTCATCCTCCTCTATTGTTCCCGATTCATCTTCAGGAAAACACATCAGTAATTCCATCATGAGCTACCAGCAGGGCTACCCGCAGCAGGGCGCCACCGCCACGGCCTACCCTCCGCCGGGCCAGCAGCAGCAGGCCTACGTAGCGGCGCCGCCACCGGTCGGCTACCCGCAGAAGGACCAGCAGTATCCCGCCGCCGGCGGCGCCGACACCACCACGAGCCGCGGCGGCCACGGCCACCACCACGGCGGCGGCTTCTGGAGAGGCTGGTAAGTCTTTGTTCGTCCCTTCTGAGTTCTGTCTGTCTCTGTATCCTTCCCGTGCATGGCCTTGTTCATGATGATGCTTACTCATGTTTGTCTGCTTCTGTTGTTGCAGCTGCGCCGCGCTCTGCTGCTGCTGCCTCCTCGATGCCTGCTTCTGATCAGGTCGATTTTATCTGATGAGTGCTCCTGCTGTTCATCACGGTTGATGTGGAGTCCGGACGTCATGTAGCTGTTTGTTTTCCTTTTTCGCTTGGTTGGTTACTTTTGTGAGTAGTACTATCTGTTGGTTGCTGAGCACCATTTCTGTGTAGCATACCATGGTGATGTTGCTCGATCTCTTGTACATTGACTATGTATATATAAAGATGGTTCGTGCCTCTTGTACATTGTAATGTATATACAAAGCATGGTTCGTACTAGAAATGTGCAAAAGTCGCCTCACCTCTTCAATTTATACATGATTGCGATCGAGCACGTCATAATCCAGCTCGCTTAGGAGAACAACGAAGTGTGGATATTTACACGCAAAGATGTTGTCTCAAGTCACTGTATAACCGTTTGATTCACCCTTCATCAAGGGTTTGATGAAAACGAAGGTTGTTTTTTTAATGGGAAAGGTTTTATATTGATAATGATCGAACAACTAGGTTCTCGGAGTATACTTGGCTGGGGGACATGCCCCTTCTTTGTATTATCTTTCTGTGTACAATACTGTTCAGCGCAAGACTATGTAACCACTGTATTAGCGTCAAATCCATGTGTGGATGCATTTAGAGCATCTCTAGCAGATCCCGTATAAGCGTCTGAATTGTAAAATTCCGACGAGTATACGGATTTGGGCGTTCTTTCGGTCAGATTAGATCCCGTATACTTGGCCCAGCCCGTAAATATTTTGCGGTGGCCCGGAAACGCGCCCTCTCGGACGATATATCTGCGGGTTCGCGTGCTCGATACGGGCCCGAACCCTATCCCCCCGCCGCCGCGAAATCCCCAATCCCTCATCTCGAAATCCTCAATCCCTCACCGCCGGCTCCTCAAATCCGCCGCCTGCGTGATGGGGAACTCCGGTCGTCGTGGCAACGACGACCCCGAACGGGCGCGTTGCGTCAGATCCGACGCGGCGCGGAAGCGCACCGCCTTGCGGTACACGCGCTACGGGCGGTCGCCGCCGCCGTCACTCCTCCGCCGCGAGACGGAGGAGTACGACCACGCGCGCGGGCGCCTCTTCTCCGGCATAGGCAGCTCCTCCGGGGCGTCGAGCTCGCGCTCCTCTCTCACCCCGGTGAAGAGGGAGCCGGAGGAGTTCCCCCCGGTCCTCCCGGTGAAGAGGGAGCCGGAGGCCGAGGCGGGACCGGAGCGACGGGCCGGTGGCGTCGTCGGGCCGGAGGACTTCCTCCCCCCGGCGGAGGCGGACGCCATTTTGCCCGCGATGCTTGCGCGCAGTGCGCGGGAGGAGGAAGCGGAGCGGCAACGCCGCCGGAGGGAGGAGGAGATCGACACCGTGCTCTACGAGCAGGGACTCACATCCGCCCTCGCGTTCGGCGACAAGGAGGAGGAGTGGTGCCGCGAGGCCGCTGAGCAGGAGCGGATCTTCGTCGACCTCACCTCCGACGCCGACTCCGATTGAGTGCCGCCGTTGGTCAGCTACCGAGCTCCGGTGAGCTCCATTTTGTCTAGTTCTAGGGTAGCGTAGCTCCGGCGAGTTTTTATGTATCTATATCTATGCTTTGTACGAACGATCTACCCCTATGTACGAATGACCTATGCTCCGGCGAGCTTTTGCGTTATGTAATTTGTCGCGCGAAACCTGTTTTTCAAACTTTTATTTCTGGATACGGTTTCTGCTCTGGCACGACGATTTTGAGCCCGTATAGACCCCCCTGTGCGAACCGTAAACCACGTTTATAGTTCCGCAGAATAGGGGGTCTGCTAGAGATGCTCTTGGTTTGACGATTGATACGTGTTAACCTCATTAATGTACCAGACACATTCCGTTGCAAATTGACGCCTTGGTGAAACAACTCTGGCCAGTCTTCGGTTCACATCACATCTAGAACACATAAGTATCACTCAAAACTAAAATTTTCATGTGGATTGTTTGTACAGGAGTTATTTCTTACCCAAGATAACCCACCTCAACATATATTAATGAATTAAAAATTTCGTACCACACCTCAGACGTATTAACAAAACTAAACTCCACAATCTCGGGTGCCATCATATTGGCTTTTTTGTTAATCTAAAAGATCTTGAAATTTGTCAGCACCTTAGAGACACTCAACACTTTCTTCTTTAGATCAACACAAGGGAAGACCTCTCAAAATAGGAACCCCCGGCGGATTTCTGTGTGGAACCAACCGGATCTGAATCGAAATCCCCATCATCAATCCGATTCGTTCTGTGTTTTTCCCTTCTTTGCAACAAAATCAGACTCCGGCCCCCAAATCCACACCATAAACTAAGGGGCCTCCCAACCTTCCATCGATAGTCGATTGATCTGGCGATCGATGGTGGTCATTCGGCCGCTGCGTATCACTGCCTGCGTCACGCTGGCGTTCGCGACGTACAAGCTCAACAAGGCGCACATGGCGAGGCTGATGAGGGAGGCCGAGGAGCAGGAGGAGGCTGGCTGATAAGGGACGCCAAGGAGCGGAAGGAGCGCTGGCGCCAGCTTCATCTTGCAGGCGGCGCCAAGGATGATAAGGAGAAGAAGATGGATCACGGTCCGCGCTAGGAAGCGTAAAGGACTGTCGACTCTCTTTTTTTAACACATGTTGTGGGCTGTCAAATCTCTGCTTGCACCTTTATGATGGAACGGAGGGAGTATACACTTCACCTTTTTTTCTTAGAATTTGTAATACTTAGCTTGTGCCATGTATCCGGACTGAATGAATTTGGAGAAGACGTTAGAGCATCTCTAATTGGATTGGGCTAATATAATTTGAACCCTTAAAACCATGCAGAAATATGCAACCTAGAATTGCAAACTACATCCACTCATAGATTGCAAACTATTTCATAGATTAAAACGAGATACAGCTACATTAAAAAAAGAGATTGCATACAACATGCTAAAATCTATCTACTCATCCGAGGAGATCAGGGTTGACTCCAGACTCCGGCCTCATGGTCACTTCGACAGGAGGCATCTGCTCGTCCTCATCCGCAAAAGTCTCGCCCCCGCTCTCTCTCGCAGATGAAGATCCTGGAACGGTTTGTCATCACCACCCGTTCATCCTCGATGGACTTGAGGATGGCACGGTTTTCCTCAACAAAGGCCAGGTCGGCGTAGAGCTCGGTGAGGGTGGCGGCATCCGCGTGCTCCACCTTGAGTTGTACCTCCAACGCAAGGTGCTCCACCTCAGTGACGAGGCAGAACTACTCCCCCCCCCCCCCCCGCATCCTCCATCAAGAGGTGGGGGATGCTGTCATCCAAGCCGACGGCGGTGTCCGCATGTCCAACCCATAGGCGATGGGGTCAACCGCCGAGACTACCTCCTCTGAGTGTGGGGCTTCTCCTTCTCGTCCTCGCCGAGGTCGAAGGAAGGTTCATTGCAACGCAGACTGTTCCTAGCCTCTACGGCACACTAGTAGAAAACAGGGCATCAGTCCCGGTTCCAGAGGGCCTTTAGTCCCGGTTCTGCAACCGGGACAAAACGATCGGGACTAATGCCCCTCACTTTTAGTCCCGGTTGGCTTACGAACCGGGACTAAAGGAGCTCCACGTGGCCGCTGTGGGGCGCCCAGGCAGGAGGACCTTTAGTCCCGGTTGGTAACACCGATCGGGACTAAAAGGCAGCCACGCGTCAGCAGCTGCCAGGCTCTGGTTTTTTTTTTTGAAAGGAGGGGTTTAGGGGTTTTCATATTGTGTTTACCCTTCAATTCTTTTACATTTAGGGTTTCATTTTTATTTAATTCAACTTGGTCTATTGCATCCATCTAATTTGTACTGGTATATGTCATATAACAACTCATCATCATCTTAATCAACTCTTCATCATTCTAGATAAAATAGCATAAAAAAGGTGAACTCCTCATCATTCTGGTGTTATCATACTAGCAAGTGATCAAGTAATCACAAGTTAGAAACACTAACTACTGCTCTCTCCTAGGTAAAATAGCATAAAAAAGGTGAACTCCCGCATCTCCCCATTGAAGAATACAGATCAACCTATCTCCAACTTGTGGCGTGATCAACCTATATTCATCAATCAAGACATCGTGTCCAAGTGGTTGCGTGGATGCTTTTATTGCCTGGCTCCATCCTTTGATTTTCAGGCTTTCTTCACTTCGAGATATTCTGTATTTACCAGGGTAACTCATCCACATTGGGCGTAAGCTAACCATATTCAAATCACCGGTGGTAACCATCCATGTAGGCACGGTCTCTGGCGGGAGTACCTGTTGAAGAACATAAGTAATAATAACATTGTTAGCTAAACTAGTTTTGCTTAAGAAGAATGTATGAAAAAGATGGACTAGTGACGCAATGGTAAAAAAGTCTTACAAAGTTGTCTGAAGTGATGTTATAACGGTTCAACTTGTGCACTAGTGGCACATATCCATGATAAATGTTCCCAGCCATGTAATGTTTAGCATGATACTCAACATCATCAATAAATGATATCAGATGATTTTTCTCCAACCAAGTAAGCTCGGAGTCATAACTGTAGTAGGTGCGATCTATTATCTGTCGGGTAACTCTTGTAGCACGGAAATAAGCTAATAATTAAAAATAAAAAAATTTAGTCGGGATGAGTACCAAATACTTTTCAATAATCAATATGAATTACCTAACAAATCTGTTGACAAACGCACCTGGAGGTAGCACCGGAATCAAGTCATCCTCCGCATGCACCCAAATATCTATATTATTATCACGAACGTCGTCATTACCAAGATCGAAGGTAATGTTCATGTCGTCATCCAACCCATACGCCTTGCAAAATGCTCTCCAACTAGAACAACCAAAATATGTGTGATCTTCGTTATTTTTCACCTTAACAGCAAAAGTGTAATGCTCCGTTCTTAGGTGAGCTATCTTAGGCTCTGTACTACCCTTCTCTTTGAAATGGAACTTGTCCAACACAGCGAATCTTGCATGGCAGGGAACGCACTAGTCAAATTGTACAAAAGAAAATTAAAGGTTAATTAAAGCAAAAAAAGCACACGTCATACTTCATTAACAAAAAATACATGTCGTCTTTACATACCGTAGTAATACTAAATTCTTCCGTTAGTTTGACGGTGAATGACGTATCGTTGTCTAGGTGAGGATAAATGTCGCATATACCCCTGTCATCCCAGCACAAAGGGCACTGAGGGATCCTATCGTCGCCAGACGACGTCGACATCTCCTGTGTTCATGATTCTAAGATTAAAAATCAACGACAATTTTTTAGCAAGATCATCATATAATATCACTAATACATATAATAGCACCGGCGATCGTCGGGGACTCTTCATATAATATTATCATATAATATCACTAATACATCTCGAATAATCCAATTAATGAAGCATCGAATATTATCACTAATACAACTCGAATATTATCGAATAATCTAGTTCACTCGCGGTTCCTGAAGCGTGGGCGGTGGACACCCAAAGAGAAGGAACCATCACAGGATCATAGCTCGGGTGAGATCCTTGAAGGAACTGCCAGGTATTGAAGAACCTCGCATCCAACGACGAGGATGTAGGATTGGCATCGTCGACGAGAACAAATTGTGGCTATAGCAAATATCATTTTATTTAACAACAATAAAACAACAATACCATTTTTAATACTTAAGGCCCAATAAAACAACAATAAAACAACAAATTGTGGTACTGTTTGGCTGCGCCTAAAAACTGTAGTTTTGATACTAGAGTATTTGCCAAACCATAGTATTTTCTCTGCATAATAAAAAGAACCCGAGACCTCTTTTTTTAAAACTGAGCAAGGTGAGAAAATGTGTATGTGGCTGCTCAACCTCTGTCGATTTTGTTCTAAACAGTTAATATAATGTGTGGATCACTTGTAATTAATTCTGTATTATCGAACTAGTAAACCTCTGTTCACCTACTACTTCCAAATGTAATCAGTATTCCTCACCCGGAGAGACTCTCTAGGTAAGTTCATTCAAATTACCACCAGGGGGCATACACAAGAGCGATCTATGGCATGAGCCTCTAATTACTGATTGTAATTACAATTTCCATGACTCATCATGCATCCACCGTAGTTGTCTACAGAACTAAATAGACCATATATATGAAATACAGGTTAATTAATTTGGGAGCTTCCTAATCACTAAAAAAAAGAGCAAGCCAATGAGCTGAGAAGCCAAAGAGCAAGCCGGCGGCTCACCTAGGAGGAGGAGGAGGCCGGAGCGGGCTCGGGGAGGCGACGGCGTCAGGGGGCGGCGACGGGGACGGCGTCGGGGGCGGCGACGGCGGGGACAGCGTCGGGGGCGGCGACGACGGGGACGGCGTCGGGGGCGGCGACGGGGATGGCGTCGGGGGCGGTGACGGGGACGGCGTCGGGGGCGGCGACGAGGAGCGAGCGGGCTCGGGGAGGCGACGGCGTCGGGGAGGCGACGGAAAAATCCGGCAGCCTGGCGGCATCGAGGTGGTTTTCGGCGCCGTCGGGGGAGAGGGAAAGCAGATGGATTTGGAAAATTTTCCAAGTCCCGCTTATATAGTCCCACCTTTAGTCCCGGTTGGTGGCTCCAACCGAGACTAAAGGCCCCCTTTCGTCCCGGTTGGAGCCACCAACCGGGACTAAAGGTAGTTTTCGCCAGGCGAAAGGGCGGGAAGCACTGCCCTTTAGTCATGTTTGGTGGTTCCAACCGGGACTAAATGCCCTCCTTTAGTCCCGGTTGGAGCCACCAACCGGGACTAAAGGGCTGTGCTTCCCGCAGCCAAAAGTTTAGTCCCACCTCGCTAGTCGAGAGGGGCTCGGAGTGGTTTATAAGCGCTGCTGTCGCTGCCCTCTCGAGCTCCTCTCTATTGCAGGCAGTACATGCCTATCTCACGCCCTGTTGGGCCTGCTAGCACTGCGGGCCTGCATCCTGGCCCATTTCTAGGGTTTCTAGTCGTATGCAGGCCGTTGTGGCTAGAAGGCGGGCCTTTATTTTTTATTTTTTGCATATATTATGTTTTTTAAATTTTAATGTTATTTTTTTGCATATGTTTTAGTTGATTCCTTTTGCTATTAGAGTTTTATAAAAGCTTTTTACTATTAAAGTTTTTAACAAATATATACTTTGATAATTTTAGTTAATATTATTTTGATTCTTTTTAGTTGATTCTTTTTGCTATTAGAGTTTTATAAAATCTTTTTAGTTCATTCTTTTTGCTATTAGAGTTTTATAAATCTTTTTAGTTCATTCTTTTTCCTATTAGAGTTTTATAAAAGCTTTTTAGTTCATTCTTTTTGCTATTAGAGTTTTATAAAATCTTTTTAGTTCATTCTTTTTCCTATTAGAGTTTTATAAAATCTTTTTAATTCATTCTTTTTGCTATTAGAGTTTTATAAAATCTTTTTAGTTCGTTCTTTTTCCTATTAAAGTTTTATAAAACTTTTTAGCTCATTCTTTTTGCTATTAGTTCATTCTTGGAGCTAAATGACCCTGAATTTGACAAGCACTAACTCTGAAAAGGTTGAAACTTGGCATGGTATCATAATTTCACCCACATAGCATGTGCTAAAAAGTTGAGAGGGTTACGGGAAAAACTGGATGCACTTCATGTACAAACTGGACAATCTCTTTCGAAGTAACAGGGTTTCAGACGAAAACTCATCTATTACAAAAGGGATTTCAATTTTTTTAACATATTTTAACTCCAGACTTTTTCTGCATTCAATAGGACCATTCAAAGCCACATCATCAATTTTCAAACCTTTCTGACTTCATTTGCTATTTTCATGCATTTCATGATTTATTTTGATCTAAATGACCCTGAATTTGACAAGCACTGCAAATGAACTATGAAAACGTTGAAACTTGGCATGGTATCATAATTTCAACCACATAGCATGCGCTAAAAAGTTGAGAGGGTTACGGGAAAAACTGGATGCACTTCGTGTACAAACTGGACAATCTCTTTCGAAGTAACACGGTTTCGGACGAAAACTCATCTATTACAAAAGGGATTTCAATTTTTTTAACATATTTTAACTCCAGACTTTTTCTGCATTCAATATGCACCATTCAAAGCCACATCATCAATTTTCAAACCTTTTCTGACCTCATTTGCTATTTTTCATGCATTTCATGATTTATTTTGAGCTAAATGACCCTGAATTTGACAAGCACTACAAATGAACTCTGAAAAGGTTGAAACTTGGCATGGTATCATAATTTCACCCAGATAGCATGTGATAAAAAGTTGAGAGGGTTACGGGAAAAACTGGATGCACTTCGTATACAAACTGGACAATCTCTTTCGAAGTAATAGGGTTTCGGACGAAAACTCATCTATTACAAAAGGGATTTCATTTTTTAACATATTTTAACTCCAGACTTTTTCTGCATTCAATATGCACCATTCAAAGCCACATCATCAATTTTCAAACCTTTTCTGACTTTATTTGCTATTTTTCATGCATTTCATGATTTATTTTGAGCTAAATGACCCTGAATTTGACAAGCACTACAAATGAACTCTGAAAAGGTTGAAATGGTATCATAATTTCACCCACATAGCATGTGCTAAAAAGTTGAGAGGGTTACGGGAAAAACTGGATGCACTTCGTGTACAAACTGGACAATCTCTTTCGAAGTAACAGGGTTTCGGACGAAAACTCATCTATTACAAAAGGGATTTCAATTTTTTAACATATTTTAACTCCAGACTTTTTCTGCATTCAATATGCACCATTCAAAGCCACATCATCAATTTTCAAACCTTTTCTGACTTCATTTGGTATTTTTCATGCATTTCATGATTTATTTTGAGCTAAATGACCTTGAATTTGAAAATCACTGCAAATGAACTCTTAAAAGGTTGAAACTTGGCATGGTATCATAATTTCACCCACATAACATGTGCTAAAAAGTTGAGAGGGTTACGGGAAAAACTGGATGCACTTCGTGTACAAACTGGACAATCTCTTTCGAAGTAACAGGGTTTCGGACGAAAACTCATCTATTACAAAAGGGATTTCATTTCTTGACATGTAACTGCAGTGATATTCTAGATCAAAGCCATCACGAGAATAGTTGTGGAGAGAAAGTCTTCACTTTTTCTTCGCGTGTGTCCCTTCCTTATTGCGCCGTAACCATGGATAATCTTCATCGTTTAACAGGATGCTTGGGTCAGCCTTCACTTTGAAGGGAGGAATTTCATGAAACTTTTCATAATCCTCAGACATGTCTGTCTTGTCCTCCACTCCCACGATGCTTCTTTTCCCTGAAATAACTATGTGGCGCTTTGGCTCATCGTTTGATGTATTGTCTTCCTTATCTTTTTTTCCTTTGTTTGGTAGACATGTCCTTCACATAGAAAACCTGCGCCACATCTTTGGCTAGGACGAATGGTTCGTCTGTGTACCCAAGATTTTTGAGATCCACTGTTGTCATTTCGTACTGCGGGTCTAACTGTACCCCGCCTCCTGACAGATTGACCCATTTGCATCGAAACAAAGGGACCTTAAATTCATGTCCATAGTCAAGTTCCCATATCTCCTCTATGTAACCATAATATGTGTCCTTTGCCCTATTGGTGATTGCTGCATCAAAGTGGACACCACTGTTTTGGTTGGTGCTCTTTTTATCTTGGGCGATCGTGTAAAATGTATTACCATTTATCTCGTACCCTTGGTAAGTCCATACAACCGAAGATGGTGTCCTGGCCAACAAGTACAGGTCATCTCCAACAGTGTTGTTACGCATGAGATGCATTTGCAACCAACCGCCGAAAGTCCCGATGTGTTCACGTGTAATCCAGTCGTCAGACTGCTCCGGGTGTTTGTAGCGTAGAATATTCTTGTGTTCATTGATATACGGGGCCACCAAGGTAGAATTCTGTAGAACTGTGTAGTGTGCTTGCGCCCAGGAATGCCCGTCCCTACATATTATTGAATCCGCTCCTAGCGTGCCTTTTCCACTCAGTCTCCCCTCATACCACGATTTAGGGACACCAATCGGCTTAAGGTCAGGAAAAAAGTCAACACAAAACCCAATGACCTCCTCTGTTTGATGGCCCGTGGAGATGCTTCCTTCTGGCCTAGCACGATTACGAACATATTTCTTCAAGACTCCCATGAACCTCTCAAAGGGGAACATATTGTGTAGAAATACAGGACCCAGAATGGCAATCTCGTCAACTAGGTGAACTAGGACGTGCGTCATAATATTGAAGAAGGATGGTGGGAACACCAACTCGAAGCTGACAAGACATTGGACCAAATCATTCTGTAACCTTGGTAGGATTTCTGGATCGATTACCTTCTGAGAAATTGCATTGAGGAATGCACATAGCTTCACAATGGCTAATCGAACATTTTCTGGTAGAAGCCCCCTCAATGCAACCGGAAGCAGTTGCGTCATAATCACGTGGCAGTCATGAGACTTTAGGTTATGGAATTTTTTCTCTGCCAATTATTATTCCCTTTATATTCGATGAGAAGCCAGACGGGACCTTGATACTGAGCAGGCATTCAAAGAAGATTTCCTTCTCTGCTTTGGTTAGACCTTAGCTGGCAGGACCTTGATACTGCTTTGGATGCATGCCGTCTTTTTTGTTCACACGTTGCTGGTCCTCCCGTGCCTCCCGTGTATCTTTTGAATTCCCATACACGCCCAAGAAGCCTAGCACGTTCACGCAAACATTCTTCGTCACGTGCATCACGTCGATTGCAGAGCGGACCTCTAGGTCTTTCCAATAGGGTAGGTCCCAAAATATAGATTTCTTCTTCCACATGGGTGCGTGTCCCTCAGCGTCATTCGGAACAGATTGTCCGCCAGGACCCTTTCCAAAGATTACTTGTAAATCCTTGACCATATCAAGTATATCATCACCAGTACGGAGGACGGGCTTCTTCTGGTGACCTGCCTCACCTTTGAAATGTTTGCCTTTCTTTCTTAAGGCATGCTTGGTCGGAAGAAATCGACGATGTCCCAGGTACACATTCTTCTTGCATTTGTCCAAATATATACTTTGGGTATCATCTAAACAGTGCATGCATGCGTTGTATCCCTTGTTTGTCTGTCCTGAAAGGTTACTAAGAGCAGGCCAATAATTGATGGTTACAAACAGCAACGCTCGCATGTCAAATTCCTCTTGTTTATGCTCATCCCACACACGTACACCTTTTCTATTCCACAACTGTAAAAGCTCTTTGACTAATGGCCTTAGGTACACATCAATGTCGTTGCCGGGTTGCTTAGGGCCTTGGATGAGCACTGGCATCATAATGAACTTCCGCTTCATGCACAACCAAGGAGGAAGGTTATAGATACATAGAGTCACGGGCCATGTGCTATGCTTGCTGCTCTGCTCCCCAAAAGGATTAATGCCATCTGCACTTAAAACAAACCATACGTTCCTTGCGTCACCTCCAAAGTCTCCCCACTTTCTCTCGATTTTCCTCCACTGCGACCCGTCAGCGGGTGCTCTCAACTTCCCGTCTTTCTTACGGTCTTCTTTGTGCCATCGCAACAACTTGGTATGCTCTTTGTTTCTGAACAGACGTTTCAACCGTGGTATTATAGGAGCATATCACATCACCTTGGCAAGAACCCTCTTCCTGGGACGCTCGCCCTCAACATCACCAGGGTCATCTCGTCTAATCTTATACCGCAATGCACCGCATATCGGGCATGCGTTCAATTCCTCGTACTCACCGCGGTAGAGGATGCAGTCATTAGGGCATGCATGTATCTTCTGCACCTCCAATCCTAGAAGGCAGAGAACCTTCTTTGCTTCGTACGTACTGTCGGGCAATTCGTTATCCTTTGGAAGCTTGTTCTTCATTATTTTCAGTAGCAAACCAAATCCCTTGTCAGATACACCATTGTCTGCCTTCCATTGCAGCAATTCCAGTGTGGTACCGAGCTTTGTGTTGTCATCTTCGCAGTTTGGGTACAACCCTTTTTTGTGATCCTCTAACATCCGATCGAACTTCAACTTCTCCCTTTCACTTTCGCATTCTCTCTGTGCATCAACAATGACCTGGCCAATATCATCATCGGGCACATCGTCTGGTGCCTCTTGATCTTCAGCTTCCCCCGTTGTAGTATCACCGTATTCAGGGAACATAGGATAGCTGTCATCATCCTCTTCTTCTTCGTTGTCTTCCATCATAACCCCTCTTTCTCCATGCTTGGTCCAAACATTATAGTGTGGCATGAAACCCTTCTCAAGAAGGTGGGAGTGAAGGGTTTTCGAGTTAGAGTAATCCTTCGTATTCTCACAGACAGTACATGGACAATACATAAAACCATTCTGCTTGTTTGCCTTAGCCACTTCGAGAAATTTATGCAGGCCCTCAATGTACTCGGAGGTGCGTCGGTCACCGTACATCCATTGCCGGTTCATCTACGTGCATTATATAATTAAGTGTATCAAAAACCATTACATAACATCATGAATAGAGAAGTGGCCAAATTAATACAAGTATCTATGAAATCATACAAGTAAGAATTTTTTTCTTTTAAAAAGAAGATAAGAACAAGAGGCTCACCACGGTGGTGCCGGCGACGAGATCGGCGCGGGCGATCGACGACGGTGAGGACGGGGACGGGAACGGCACCCTACACATGTGCAGACTCTAAGAAGTTAATTTCAGCTCTAATTGTGCGTCTAAATCAAAAGAACTCCCACATACACTCCTCCACTAAAACCCACAAACCACACTCTACTTCTAGAGCATTTGAAATGAACTAAACTAGCAGTGAGAGATGAAACGATGAAGTCGTTAACCTTTTAGAACACTTGTGTAGTTGGTGCAATGCCAAACCTAAACAAATCTTGGGGAAAATGTAGCTTGGAGGTCGAGCTTGGAGAGGAGAAAGCTTAAGTGTGGCTGCGACATTTCATCAAACACCTCATGTGCATAGGAGGTGAGAACAGAGAGTAGCACACCTCCCACACGCCGGCCGGCCAAAAAACAGAGGAGTGAGCGGGCAGGGGTGAGCATATATATAGGCAACTCTTAAGTCCCGGTTGGTGGCTAGCACCGGGACTAATGGCGTCTCTTTAGTCCCGGTTGGTGGCTAGCACCGGGACTAAAGGGGCTGGGCCAGGAGCGAGGCCCTTTAGTCCCGGTTCATGTCTGGAACCGGGACTAAAGGGGTCAGACGAACCAGGACTGGTTCCGGCCGAGGCCCGGCCGGTGCCCTGGCCGCTCGAACCGGGACTGATGCAACCATTGGTCCCGGTTCGTAACAGAACCGGGACTAATGATCTGATCTGGCCCGGATCAAAGCCCTATTTTCTACTAGTGGCATAGACCTCAGTCGTGATATGGGCGTGGTGCTCTGGTGTTAATTGCTTGTGCCATGTGACCTTTCAGCATACTATGGCTGATAGCGAGCTCGGACAAGGATGAGACAGCGACACAATAGCTATGCAGACTGGAGGGGAAAGTGAAAAATGTGAGAAGGACTAGGGTTTTGACCCCGACACGACTCCATGAATTCAGGCAACACATCGGTGAGTTCCGGAGGGTACCAATGAGTTTTCTCATGCCTTCCATTGGTCAGTTGTAGACATGATGGACGCATCAGAACGTCCAAAATTTTCCCCACAGATAAGTTGCACATAAATGGTGCCGGGAAGCCCCAGCATTTTGGTTAGGCCTGGGAAAGTGAGAATCCGGTTGAAGATCCTCTTACTACTCGATCCATCACCATGCCTAACATGCAGACAAAAAATCAAGTGAACAATGCAAAGCAAGTTGTCACCAAGCCTACAATATACTACTATAAAACCAGTACAAATGAATGTATACTTTGTTAGTAGATACGGTTGTTTAAACCATACATGCACTAGTAAAAAAATGGCAAGTTGGCTTATTTGGTACGCCACCATTAATCGGATACTGATGGCATGGGTGGATGCTACCACGCCACTAGTAACCTGACAAATCTGTTAAATATTAGAAAAAGTTCGAAACCAGATACCAATGACGTTTTCATATAAATTCACGCCACTACTAACAAGATTATTTTGTTAACAATGGCGCCATATTGGTGGCGTCGACCTCTAACGCCAGCAATGTGGTTTTCAGCACGCTGGCACTAGTGTTTTCCGCACTAGTGATGTAATCTATATCTATACCTATTAATAAAGGAAATAGATATACTTGATCCGTCACGTGTTTTTTTAAGAAATCCCTGTTCTTTTTGACAACTAACACGCAACCTAATAAGAAGGTAAAAAATAATTTTTTATATGTTGCGACCGGAATTACAGACTAAGCGATTCAACCGTTCTCAACCGAACTTATGACCCAATTACCCCTCTGCTGGGCTTTCGGGGCATGCCTTAGGCCTTTTGCAAAGTAGAAAAAATATTACCACCGAGATGGGATCGAACGCACGATCAGGGTAGTGTAGTCCAAGGGCAACAACCAGCTGAGCTAACTCAACTCTATGCATTAATAAACAGTTAGTTTTCTTATTAAATAGTCCCACTTTTTGTCATTATGTCTCACTGATTTATATACGTCAGTGATTAGCCTGGAGTAATAAGGCTGGCCATAGTGGCGGTAACTTAGGTGGTATCATGTACTTGGGAATAGCAAACATGCTGATGTGGCAGAGAATTAGGGCCTCTTTGATTCATAGGATTTTGAAAATGCAGGAATAGGAAAAGTATAGGGTTGTAGTGGCATGTCCATTTGAACCCTATAGAATTAGCAAGGAGTGTTTGATGGCACAGGAAAAACAAAGGAATTGTAAAAAGAGGTTGGACTGGATGTTAGATTTCCTATGAAATGTAGTACAAAAGATTACATAGGAAACAATCCTATGGGATCCAATCCTATGAATCAAAGGACCAATGTAGGAAATATTCCTAAGGATCTCAATCCTTCGAAAACCCTATAGAATTCCTTTGAATCAAAGGAGGCCTTAAAGAAGAGAGAGAGGGTTAGAGTAACATAGGTAGATACCATATCATGTTAAATGCTATGCTACTTTGTGTCATGCGTGACAATAAATATGATCATACATGATACTACTTTATGATACTATGCACTATGAAGGTAGTATCATACACTAGTATCATATGTATGATACTAGTATATGATACTCCCCACTATGGCCAGCCTAACAAGCTCTAAAGGTGTGGATATGCACATACCTGCATGTGATAATCAAATGGGACTGACATGTTTTCTCCCGGTGCAACGCATCGGCATTTGTGCTAGTCTATATCTATACCTATTAATAAAGGAAATTAATATTCTTGGTCCATGACTCTTTTTGCGCAACCCCCTACCTATTTTGGTAATCAATCAACAGTCTTGAGGAAAACATTCTCCAAAATAAAAATAAAACGTATTTAGCCTAACACTGTGCTTTGGCCGCACCCATTGATATGCCACCCCATACTAGGCCACCTCCGAGCCGGAAGCCATATGCATGGGCTTAAAAGAATCAGCAAAAAATATTACGCTTCACAAGAGGATCAAACTCACAACTTTCCTCCCCATCAACAACAGTATAACCAACTTGGCCAGTCATTTTTTTTAAACGGAGGCAAAAGATTTGCCTCGTCGATTAATTAAGCAGAAGAGACTTGCCCACATAATTAATAGAAAACCGGGCGAAAACCGATACAGACCAACATGTGGACTACTTATAGAGCATGCAACTTCATAAGTGCATGATCCACCCAACAACCATACCCAACACGTAACGAGCACCAACCCCACTGTTACATCGCAAAGAAACCCCAACGAGAGTAACTCGGCCAAAGACCACTGACATCCTCAAATCCACGAAGACAAGAGACTAATGACCATCCATCAAGTAGTTGCAGACGCCTTTCCTGTGGTGTCACTCTTCTTTCCTTTGCTCCTGAGAGCCACCTCCACAACCGCTTTGCCTGATCCAGGGCTAGCCGCTTCCAAACGTTTGAGCAAGCTGTGAATCTCTAGCTGAAAGAGAATCGCATTGACCTTGTCACGCACGGAAACCTGCCCAACGGTCGTGCGAGTGGGTGACCGCAATATCAGAACTTTCACGCTCCACAAAGGCGAGCGACTGGCTAGGCCCCAAAGGATCATGCACCAACATACAGACCGCCTCAATATCATCAGCCACAGGTACCACCGACACAATGGACTCAGGCGTATCCATTTGCTCTGACAAAGATGAATCCTGCCCATCACTGTCCACAACGACGAATGAAGGTATTGTCACCAACATCGACGCCGACGGCATCATGGGCATCACCATGCCTATCTCCTTTGGAAGCACCATCGACAAAGGCATACAGGGTGCCTCACATAGCTCCTGCAATTCACGCATAATCTGCATCATTGGAGTCGCGACTTCGACGACGTGCCTACCACGAGGAGAGAAACAACCGTAGGGGTCTGCTTCACCCTCGCCTACGGAATCAACCTGAAGCTCGGCCAGCGGAGGCACATCCGACTTGGTTGTGACTCAGCACAGAACAGCCTCAGCTCTCGCCAAAAAACACTCAACTCTCATCAGGCAGTCTTGCAGCTCAGCCTGCTCCACGAGGACAGACTACAGTGGCACCTCTACCAGGGTAGCGTCCTTGGTAGGAGTAGGTTTAGGAGATATGCCCTAGAGGCAATAATAAATGTTATTATTTATCCCCATGTTCCTAATGAAGTTTATATTCGATGCTATAACTGCTATGGTTCTCGAGTCTACAATAACCACGAGGCTCGGAGGAAAGCTCATATGCACGTGTGGAATAATAAACGATAAAAAGTATTCCTAGTCATACCTCTAAGACTAGCTCAAGTATTGCATGATGATCATGTTTTCCTGGTCATGAGCATGGCTATGCCGACAATTTTGAGGGCACAATGTTAGAAGAACATTTGTGTTGAATCGACCCGAATTGATGTTATGCTATGAGATACATTCGTCACAAGTTTATGGTAAATAACACAGAGATAGTTAACGTTTGCATAATTCCTTAGACCATGAGAGTATCGAGTTCCTTCGTACTTGCTTCATGAACTTTGGGGTTTGTTAAACGTCATTTGCAACAGGGTGGCTATTACGGCTGCTTACGGGTTCACGGAAAAGTATGACAAGTAACTTGGTAGCTCAAGATTGGGATTTGCTCCTCCGACGATGGAGAGATATTCTTGGGCCCTCTCGGTGTTGCGGTATCCATCATCGTCTGGCCAGACACAATGTGATTTGATCACAGGGATGCCGGAACGCGGAAACGAGAAAAGAGAACAAAACCGACAACGAGGTAACTGGCATTGTGGACAAGTGTTGATCCACGGGGATGCCGATAAATCTCACCTCGGGTTTTTTAACATATCGCGAAGTAAAAGGAATAGCACACAACAACTGGAGGTTCACTCGAATATTTATTCGTGTGGGTATAGGGGTCAATATGGGTGTCCACGGCTCCGATGTTGATCATTGATCGGAAGGTGTTCCGGGTCATGTCTATACTTCCCCGAACCTAAAGGGTCACATGCTTGAGGGTCATCTATCTGCTGAATACTAGACAGGGAGTCTAAGAGAAATTCACCGAAAAAGTTTCGGAGACAACGGAAGAGTTCCGTAGAGAGAACACTGGAAGAGTTTCGATAAAACCGAAAAGTTCTTTCGGAGTGTACCATTAAGTCAAATTGGTTTCGGCACATGCCTGGAAATTACTAGAGGGTACCAGAATTGTTCTGGGAACTTCTGGGATTTTTTGGAGAGAAAAACCAGAAATGTTCCGGACAACCGGAACCGCTTTGGTTGCTTTTCGCAGATGAAAATCATTGATCTGAAAATGTTTCGGAATGCGTCCAGAATTGTTTTAGTGGGTACTGGAATTATTCTAAGACCCACATAAACTTTTCGGAATTTACGGACGCAGAAAAATGTCTTCGTGAATAGTGAAAGTGCTTTTTTGGGATACTTTATGGAAAGCCACCTTTTTAGGCTTTGTCCCAAAATATCTTGGGATGACATGGATGGATGAAAGCCCCTCATGGGGGCCCACTTGTGTTGGCTAGCCAAGGGAGGATCTCCTCCATGGAGGTCCTCTAGCCTTCCCATTTTGCCCCTTTGGAAACTCCATGTGATGGGTTTTTTGGGTATTTCAAGTGCCACCCTACCCCTTGGGTTTTTCCTATAAATAGATGTGGAGATGCACTCTCCACACTCACTCTCTCACACATACGCATGCCATGCATGATCTGGCTTTCTCTCTCCCTCCCACCAAAATAGTTTCGTAGAGCCGAAAGGCTGTTTGGGTTCCGGTGGGAACTAGTTCTGGACGGCGAAGCCCTGCCGGATAGATGACACCGTATGTGTGCAACCCCGTAGAGAGGTCATAGGTTCGTCCTTTTTGCCCGAGGGGCTGTTTGAGTGTGCCTCCCGAAGGGCTGTCCGAGTGACCGTTCGAGATTCTGGGGTCCTCCCGAAGGGCTGTCCGAGGATCCGTCTGGTGGGACTATCCGAGGGGCTGTCCCGAGGCCTCCCGAAGGGCTGCCCGGAGTTCCGTCCGGGGGCAGACGAGGGATTATGTCCTCGCGGTTGGGAGGTTGTAAATCCTAGCTGCGGGGATTTGCACCGACGATCAACATCGACTCTACTTCCGCTGCGCTACGAGTCGGTAACGATCAGATCAAACCTTGTATGCATCTCCATGGTGATCCTGGGCGTGCTCGCTGTACCGAAAATTTTGTTTTCTGTCGCGATTCCTAACAGTGGCATCATGAGCCAGGCTATGCGTAGATGCAGGTTACGATCTAGAATACATGAGATGTATGGGTATTGCATAGTATAATTTGGTAGTAGATAAGATCTATTGCTGAAAATTATTTGTGCGGGTAGTAGATGAAATCTATTACCCGATATTCTTGTTGCTTCCCTTGAATTTGCGTAGTCTTGATCTTGAGGGCATGGTGGAATCTGACAAAGTTCTGGCAATCCACGATCCTTTCATGCTGCTCCTGAGTATGCTGATTGACAGATCAACGAAGTGCTTCAGTGTCTTTGGGTTCCGCCATAGTTGAGAAAGATGGATGTTTCGCAGACGAAAGGGCAATGCAGATATGATCTGCACGGGGGTCATGCGTATGACGAAGTTTAGTATGGGGCTCAAGATTTTATTATCTCGTGTTTCATACGCCCCGCAAAGTTAATCTAGCAACTTGAATGATCATGCTTGATGATAAACGTTGGTAGCCGCGGTTTGGTTGAAACCTTAGAAGCCACGTAAAATAAAATTTTGCATAAACCGATTAGAGGCGTCTAACTTGGTTTTGCAGGATGACATGAGGAATGCATGTGATGTGGTATAGCAGTTCTCATATTTAATTTGATTATGTATGAGATGACTATATGATGTAAAATTAATTAAACATGACCTGCGTGTCATGATTCGGCATGATGGCTGGAGCCATATGATTGTCACTTTAATGACCTGCGTGTCAACCTTATGTAATGCACTTATTTTATTAGCTATAGAGATATCAATATTATCTGGTGCATCAACAAGGTGGTGGCAAACTTCGCGAAGGTGAACACCGACGCGAATGCCGAAGACGTAGAAATTGATGACTTCTCCGTCAGAAAGGGCTATACCATATCATGCTATTATGAATTGCCTGAGATGCTTATCCCTTATGATGCACCCTTTTGATTGCACGGTAGTCGCTTTTTATTAGGGTGATCTCTCACAAAAATATAAAGTAGTTAGTGTTCTCCCAAGTGTAGCACCGTCACGGCACCTATCTCTTCGGGGTATCACATGGATACATGGGTACGAACGATTAGAGAAGTGTGAGGTGGATGAGTTGAGACCTCGCAGCAAGATCACTTGGTTTTCTTGATGTTCCAGAGGATCGTCGTGAGCTCGGAACACGCCCATCGAAAGATGAAAAAGAGTCACATAGATATGTGATTGGCAAGTTGGCCTACCGATTGCAATTCTCGTCACTTGAGATGGGTACATCCTTGGCGTTGAATTTCAATATGGGTCTTGTATCACTCACAATCAATTATGAGAGATATTGTTTTGAGTGGGAGCACACTGTAGAATTAACTTGTTTAATTCTCGGTGCAATTAATTATGGACATTGTCTAAGTGAAATTTGCATAATAGTAGTAGAATATTGGCTCGCGTTTCCACCTTCCCTATTAAAATTGAATAAGCTGTTATTTATCTGGTTAAAACTTTACGATTGGTAACGTAATGTGAGTATTGTCCTCAAGAGTGCCGAGAAGGACTTTGTCCTATCGCATGCTTTCGGTATTCTCCCGCTGATGCTATGGATGATGTGACTCTCGTCCTTTGGTCCAAAAGCTAGAATTCCGTTACGGTCAAGTGCAATACGTTTGCTTCCATAAAACACGAACTTCAAAAGTTTGGGATAGTTATGTGATACTCATGGAACTGAAAATTATTTTTAGATACAAACAAAGGCTAAAAAATATGAGATATCCAAAGCAATGTTTGTTTACAAGGTATTAGTAAAGTGTTTACTGGTCATTTGACTGATAAGAGAGGGATCCAGGAGAACGCCTGTCATGTAAATGAAGGTGAATAAAACAAACAACTTAAAGAGAAAGGAAATGTCCAAAGGGTGTTAGTGTGACTTACACACCTAGGAAGTCCGGGCCTAACACCACTCTTAAGTTGGGTGCTTCTTCTGAGAGTAGGAGAAAGGCTGAAAGTAAAACTGTTAGAAGTATAAAGGCAAAAGGAAAGAAGTCTGGAATGTCCAACTCATGTATGAAAGTCATACAAGTTATTGATGTTTGGAAGGCTGGTCAAAAAGAAATAGTTCTTGGGTATTGTGATTGACTTTTGATCACAGGAATACCCGTTCGATTGCATTCTCTTGCAACTCGATACAAGAACTACTATGGCCTAAAAGACTTGCCAGTAATGAGGTTTAGATACGCGATGGGAACATAGTAAAAGTTACTATACCTTCCATCTGTGTATTACCGTCTGTATTTATTTTCATAATTCATTTTAGAGTTTTACACACTCTAGCCCATTGCATAAAGTATATTGCAAGAAGGTTGTTCATAAGAGAACTTTTGATGTTCGGTGTTATGAATAAAGGCCATACTTTCATTATGAATGAGATGTATGTTATGAATATTGATAATAATAAATTACCTCTGTATTTACTTTCATAATTCATTTTAGAGTTTTACACACTCTAGCCCATTTGCATAATGTTTGTTGCAAGAGTGTTATTCATAAAAGAACAATTGTTGTTGAGTATCATGAATAACATAAGGGCCATGCTTCCATCAAGGATGGGATATATGTTATGAATATTGATGGTAATATGATACATCTGTAACACTGACACTAAATGTCGCAAGACTAAAAGAATACCACATATGTGTGGCACTGCATTTGGTCACATTGGAGAAACCCGCATGGAGAAATTCCATAATGATGGATTTTGAAGTCGTTTGATTATGAATCATCTGACACTTGCTACTTTCCTCCGAGAAATGAAGTGACAGAAATACCATTCATAGGCCATAAGGAACGAGCAAAGAACTTATTGGTGATCATACATCGTGATGTGTGTAGTCCAATAAATGTTGTTGCTGGCAGTGGATTTGTCTATCTTCTGAAATGACTCAAGTAGATATATGGATATTTACTTGATGAGACGTGAGTTTGGATCTTTTGAAATCATTCAAAAGGTTTTTCAAAAATGAAGTAGAAATTATTGTAACAAGAAAATTATGTTTCTACAATTAGATTGCGGAAAGGAATATTTTGAGTTACAAGTTTAGCGAATGTCTGATGAGTTGTGAAAAGAGTTTCATAACTTACAGCTCCTGGAACACCACAGTAAGTGGAATGTCTGCGAAGATGTAATCAAACCATTTATGACATGGTGAGATCAAAGATGACATAAATAAATTTGCCATTATCCCTTTTAAAACTAATGCTTTAGAGACTGCGGCTTTTACACTGAAAAGAGCGCCATCAAGTATGTTGAAATAGCGCCATGGTATGGTATGCCCAACCATGTTACATCTTTTCTTAACATTTGGAATATGGGGCTTATGTAAAATGCTTACAAATCTATTCCAAATCAGACAAGTGCTAATTTGTAGGTTATCCCAAGTTATTGGGTATTCCCCCACCACTATACCGAGGCAAAGGGTTTTGCCACAAAGAACAGCATGCTTTTAAAGAGAATGGTTCTTGCAAAAAGGTGAGTGGGAGGACAGTGCAACTCGATGAGATAACAGTATCTTCGTCATCAGATCAAAGGAAAGGAACCTTGGAAGTGATTCCAGAGTTTCCTACTGCGACTGATACGGAAGCCTCTACATGAGATGTATGGACTTCGGTCGAACTTGCAGCTGAACCACGTAGGCAAAACTCATGCAAACCTCTCAGGTGCACAAACGAGATATTGTTGTTCGACAACAGTATACCTACGATAATCAAGGAAGCAATGATGGTCCCTGACTCCGGAATTGGCTAAATGCCAATATAATCCGAGTTAGTTTCCATATGAATGATTCAAGATTATATCTTGATAAACCCTTCGGAAGACTTGGAGTCTATCGAAATTTTTATGGAACTATAAACTTATGTGGATAAAATGTTTTATCCATAAAGCTCGACTTCTAGCAATAACAAGTTCAAGGAGTTGACTACGATGAGGTTGTCTCACCGTAGCGATGCTAAAAGTCGGTTCGGGTTAAACTGGCAATTAATACATATTTCAATCATGAGATATGAAACATGGATGACGAAAGAATTTCCATGAAATGGGAATACAAACTAGGACTTGTATGTGATACAGTCCAAAGTATTTTGTCGATCCAAAGGATGCTAGTGAGCATGCAAACTTCAAAGTTCCAGCGATGGACAAAAGACAGCAAAAAGGAGTTGGAATCTTCGTTTTTGATGAAATGGTCAAAAGAGTTTGTTTTCATCAATGGATAATGAAGATGCTTGTGGTTACAAGAAAGTAAGTGGGAGCATAATACTATTTCTAAAAACCGTGTGTGCTTGACACATTGTTAATTGGAAATAATATAAATTTCTTGACACGAATTAGGACTTCATTTGAAAATAGTTTTTCGATGAAGTGCTTGGGCTAAGTAGCCTTGACATTAGGCATGTTTATCTGCGAGATAGAATTGCCTAATAGGGCTAAGCCAAAATACATATTGACAAGATGCTAAAACAGTTTAGCATTAAAACGCCAAGGAGTGATTCTTGCTGAAGTCACATGGAAAGAGTTTTGTAAGACTCGGTGTCCCAAAACACTGATGAGCAAAATACATGATGGAGATTCCACACACTCTTGTGTTTGGATTAATCATGTATTCCATGGTATGTAAAACAACCAGATATGTCCGATACTCCCAAACTGTTGCGAGTATAGATACCAAAGTGATCAAAGTACTGATCATAGGACAACAATGAAAAATGTCACTGAGTACTATAGTAGCACTGATGACATGTTTTCTCGCAAGCAGAGATTATGAAGTGCTCGTTGTAAGTAATTACATCGATACAGTCTTCATCAATGCTCCATGCGATTTTCGATTTAAGTTAAGGTTTTGTGTGATACACAATATGGTGGCACGGTAAATTGGAATTGTTCTAAAACAGGTCACTGTGGCGAATTCTATAACAAAGGCTAAGTATGTTGATGCTTTAGAAGTGAGAAAGAAGATGTTGAATCATATTGTTCATTCTTGGACTTAGTATGGTTCCAAGATGGCTTTGGTCAATGGGACACTATTGTAGATAGTTGCTCCATAGCTCGGTCTGAGGAATCAAGGTTCAACCAGTGATTCACATATATACAAAGCCAAGTCCACACAAAATATGAATTTTGTGAAAGCGTGAAAACGCGAGGATATGCAAAGGTACACACGGAGCTGAAGTTGTCAGATCCGTTGGACATCAGGCTATACCACAAGCGAAGCATATTTTACACCAGTATGCCATAGGTGTAAAGTGCATTAGCATTGACTAGATTATTGACTCTAGTGCAAGTGGGAGTCTGTAGGAGATATGCCCTAGAGGCAATAATAAATGTTATTATTTATCCCCATGTTCCTAATTAAGTTTATATTCCATGCTATAACTGCTACGGTTCTCGAGTCTACAATAACCACGAGGCTCGGAGGAAAGCTCATATGCACGTGTGGAATAATAAACGATAAAAAGTATTCCTAGTCATACCTCTAAGACTAGCTCAAGTATTGCATGATGATCCTGTTTTCCTGGTCATGGGCATGGCTATGCCGGCAATTTTGAGGGCACAATGTTAGAAGAACATTTGTGTTGAATCGACCCGAATTGATGTTATGCTATGAGATACATTCGTCACAAGTTTATGGTAAATAACACAGAGATAGTTAACGTTTGCATAATTCCTTAGACCATGAGAGTATCGAGTTCCTTCGTACTTGCTTCATGTACTTTGGGGTTTGTTAAACGTCATCTGTAACAGGGTGGCTATTACGACTGCTTACGGGTTCACGGAAAAGTATGACAAGTAACTTGGTAGCTCAAGATTGGGATTTTCTCGTCCGATGATGGAGCGATATTCTTGGGCCCTCTCGGTGTTGCGGTATCCATCATCGTCTGGCCAGACACAATGTGATTTGATCACAGGGATGCCGGAACGCGGAAACGAGAAAAGTGAACAAAACCGGCAACAAGGTAACTGGCATTGTGGACAAGTGTTGATCCACGGGGATGCCGATAAATCTCACCTCAGGTTTTGTAACATATCGCGAAGTAAAAGGAATAGCACACAGCAACTGGAGGTTCACTCGAATATTCATTCGTGTGGGTATAGGGGTCAATATGGGTGTCCACGGCTCCGATGTTGATCATTGATTGGAAGGTGTTCCGGTCATGTCTATACTTCACCGAATCTATAGCGTCACATGCTTGAGGGTCATCTATCTGCTGAATAGTAGACAGGGAGTCTGAGAGAAATTCACCGAAAAAGTTTCGGAGGCAACGGAAGAGTTCCGTAGATAGAATACCGGAAGAGCTTCGGTAAAACCAAAAAGTTGTTTCGGAGTGTACCATGAAGTAAAATTGGTTTCGGCACATGCCTGGAAATTAGTGGAGGGTACCAGAATTGTTCTGGGAACTTCTGGGATTTTTCGGAGAGAAAAACCGGAAATGTTTCGGACAGCCGGAACTGCTTTGGTCGCTTTTCGCAGATGAAAATCATTGATCTGAAAATGTTTCGGAACGCGTCCAGAATTGTTTTAGTGGGTATTGGAATTATTCTAAGACCCACATAAACTTTTCGGAATTTACGGACGCAGAAAAATGTCTTTGTGAATAGTGAAAGTGCTTTTTGGGATACTTTATGGAAAGCCACCTTTTTGGGCTTTGTCCCAAAATATCTTGGGATGACATGGATGGATGAGAGCCCCTCATGGGGGGCCCACTTGTGTTGGCCAGCCAAGGGAGGATCTCCTCCATGGAGGTCCTCTAGCCTTCCCATTTTGCCCCTTTGGAAACTCCATGTGATGTTTTTTTGGGTATTTCAAGTGCCACCCTACCCCTTGGGTTTTTCCTATAAATAGAGGTAGAGATGCACTCTCCACACTCATTCTCTCTCTCACATACACATGCCATGCATGATCTGGCTTTCTCTCTCCCTCCCACCGAAATAGTTTCGTAGAGCCGAAAGGCTGTCTGGGTTCCGGTGGGAACTATTTCTGGACGGCGAAGCCCTGCCGGATAGATGACACCGTATGTGTGCAAACCCATAGAGAGGTCGTAGGTTCGTCCTTTTTGCCCGAGGGGCTGTTTGAGTGTGCCTCCCGAAGGGCTGTCCGAGTGACCGTCCGAGATTCTGGGGTCCTCCCGAAGGGCTGTCCGAGGATCCGTCCGGTGAGACTATCCGAGGGGCTGTCCCGAGGCCTCCCGAAGGGCTGCCCGGAGGTCCGTCCGGGGGCAGACGAGGGAGTACATCCTCGCGGTTGGGAGGTTGTAAATATTAGCTGCGGGGATCTGCACCGACGATCAACATCGACTCTACTTCCGCTGCGCTACGAGTCGGTAACGATCAGATCAAACCTTGTATGCATCTCCATGGTGATCCTGGGCGTGCTCGCTGTACCAAAATTTTTGTTTTCTGTCTCGTTCCCCAACAGTAGGCACTCGGGGGGATGATGGAGTAGCACGTCGGAGCGGCGTAGACTAGTGACTGGTATGCTTTGCATGACAGAAGCGAGCAGTGTGGCCGAAATGGAGGCAGCTTATGCACCAGATTGGGTCCCTGCAAGAGCGGGCCTGATGACCTTTGGAGAGGCACCGAAAGCATCGATCCCTGAGCCATGCCGAAGGAGCCGGCCGAGCATTACAAGCCAACTGATGAAAGGCTTTTGAAGATGGCAAACGGCGACGCTCGGTGACAAGGTGCCGGTCTCCCAGCGTTTCATCACTACTTGTTGGCATGCAACACATGGGATTAGTGGACATCGTCTTCTTTCTGAAGCATCCAAGCCAGTCCCCCAACCAGGACGATCGGCAGATGCCTCTGGGACGGTGCGTAGCAACGGAGCAGCATTCTCTTTAGGAAAGGCAGCTGTCGGTGGTGAATCCACCTGATCTGGCCCCGGCGGCGATGAATGCGGTGGCAGCTGGCCGGAGGAGACGTCGGCAAGGGGAGCAAGGGTGATGCCCGCGGTGGCCATCTGCCCGCCTATGGCCGGGTCGGCCTCGTTGCTCATGCTAGATTGTAGAGTTCATTTTATAAGTACAAATACCACATCGCTCCTTTGCATAAAATTCTCCTAACTTAAATACATTCAGGATTTGGTACAGAATTAATGAGGTGCCTCGATAAAATAACATAGGACCAGTCTAGTTGTAATGGGGAGTATCATATACTAGTATCATGTATATGATACTAGTGTATGATACTACATCCGTAGTGCATAGTATCATCTCTTAGTATCAAAGGAAAGTTCATTTATTGCCATGCATGACACATAGTAACACATCATTTAATATGATACGGTATCATCATATGATACTCAACCCTCTCTTCCTTCATTTAATTCTATGCCATCTCATCAAAATCGCCTAGTTGGAATGCATGATACTAGTTATGATACTCCCATTACAGCCAGCCTATGGCGTGAGTTGCCTATCTAAGCGAAGACCGGAGGATAAAATAGTGTTTACATCGATGCCTAGGGATGTAAACGGATCGGATCGGATCGGATAATGCTTTTACCATATCCTTTATCATATATTTTTGTCGGATTCGGAGCGGAGCGGATATTGACCGGGTGCGGAATCGAATGCGGATTATATCGGACTACGGATTCGGAGCGGACTCAGATAAAAAACGGACAAAAAATATCGAGTGTTACGTGCACAGAAACATGAACTTATTAATAAGATCCAACAATATGAAAACACGTTTTAATCATAACTTACACCCATACGGCAACAATAGTACCGGTAAAATGATGATAGCATTATACACGTCCAAGACGGAGGTCGTACTTAAGAAATACTTAATTCAATGTTCTATTGAAGTTTTTATTTATTATAAAAAGCAAGTAGCCCGTCAAGCAGAAGCGCATAACACATCCTTGACTACTCTTCAACATGGTGTTTCTTCCAGTCCACTTGCAACATCCTGTGAGAATGATAAGATATATTTAGATGCTACACTTGACAATAAAAAACAATTTATAATTAGTTGTGGAGAATTAAAAATTAAGTAGTTTGAACGCACGCATTATTCTGAGGTGTATGACATGATTAACATATATAAGTGATTGGTAACTAGCTAGTAGCAAAGCACATATTCAAGGAACGAGTAGGTCACATACTCACATATTAGTAAAACTAATCTGTACGTGCAAAGAGGATACAAGCTAGGTAATATATACTAATATACATTAGCGAATCACTGGTATAAGTGCATACCTGGATTTCTTGCTCCTGATGCAGTTGTGAGCGACTTATTCAATGTCCATTCCTTGATTGTCCTATGTACCAGCATCATGCAAATTTACGGAATTTTTTTTGTCACTTTACAAAAATAAAGTAGCAATAATTATGAACAGGTAATCAGACATACTTGCATAGCTAGCCTCTCCCCTAAAGTTGAAGTACTCATGGTATAATCACATATGTCATCATCACTAGCATCTTTTTCTCGTTGCTACAAAATGCAGGAAATATATTAGCATTACATCTCATAAATGGCATTAATGATAAATAAGGCAATTCCCTTACAAAATGAGTAAGAATGGCAGAGAGGGCGGATCCTTACCTTTTCGTCAAGCTGTTCCTCAAGACTCATATTAGCAACAAGTGTTTCCACCACCTCTAGATCGTGCACAATAGAACCAAGTCTATCCCCTTTTTTGTTGTCACATTTCCTAGATGCAGATATCCAATCTTTTGTACATATCAATGCTTCTACCACCTGGGGGTCAAGACGACTGCAAAATGGATCAATAACACGACCACCATCACTAAAAGCTGCTTCCGAGGCCACAGTGGAAACTTGTATGGCTAAAACATCACGAGCACGCATTGATAACATAGGATATATATCTTGATGTGTTTTCCACCATGATAAGATATCAAAGTTATCAAAAGCAACCTTTGAAAGCCTTACTATAACTTCTGCCATGTACTTATCCAAGTCAGTGTCACCTTCATTAAACGAGTGAGTTACATAGGCAACTTGACCTCGGCACGACTCCATGAATTGAGGCAACACATCGGTGAGTTCCGGAGGGTACCAATGAGTTTTCTCATGCCTTCCGTTGGTCAGTTATAGACATGATGGACACATCAGAATGTCCTAAATTTTTCCCGCACATGAGTTGCACATGAATGGTGCCGGGAAGCCCCAGCATTTTGGTTAGGCCTGGGAAAATGAGAATCCGGTTGAAGATGCTCTTACTACTCGATCCATCACCATGGCCAACATGCAGACAAAAAATCAAGTGAACAATGCAAAGCAAGTTGTCACCAAGCCTACAATATACTACTATAAAACCAGTACAAATGAATGTATACTTTGTTAGTAGATACGGTTGTTTAAACCATACATGCACTTGTAAAAAAAAGGCTAGTTGTCTTATTTGGTATGCCACCATTAATCGGATACCGACGGCGTGGGTGGATGCTACCACGCCACTAGTAACCAGACAAATCTGTTAAATATGAGAAAAAGTTTGAAACTAGATACTAATGACGTTTTCATATAAATTCATGCCACTACTAACAAGATTATTTTGTTAACAATGGCGCCATATTGGTGGCGTCGACCTCTAACGCCAGCAATGTGGTTTTCAGCACGCTGGCACTAGTGTTTTCTGCACTAGTGATGTAATCTATATCTATACCTATTAATAAAGGAAATAGATATACTTGATCCGTCACGTGTTTTTTTAAGAAATCCCTGTTCTTTTTGACAACTAACACGCAGCCTGAAAGTGCGTTATATCGACTAGAGGGGGTGAATAGGCGATTTTTATAAATTCGTCACTGAGGAATTACTAGATGAGGAATTTGCTAAGTGACGAAATACTAGCAGCGGAATAAGTACTCAAGTGCATGTGAAACATAGAGTAGCATAGTCATGATGATGAATTGCAACATACACAGAGCATGAATAGCGTGAACAGGATAAGCAGGCAAAGGATAACGTGACTGAAGAATTTGAGATGAGGAAATTGAGAAAGTCTTCAGTCAAATTCTTCAAACAATAACGATCAGATTCATCGACAAGTACTTCGAGGAAATAAAAAGGTTGAGGAAATAGAACCAGGAGCTCTATGAAGACAGTGATTTGATGACCCAGTTCCAACTGCTGTGACAGTCGTACGTCTGGTTCGGAGTGGCTTGGTATTTAAACCAAAGGGCACACAGTCCCAGGACACACAGTCCTTACCGTATTCTCCTTGAGCTAAGGTCACACAGACCTCGCCCAACACTCGTGGTAAGTCTTCAGGGTAGACTTCCAAACCCTCACAAAGTCGGTCACCCGGTGATCCACAATTGACTGCTGGATGCTCCAGACCATGACGCCTAACCGTCTGGAAGATGCACAATCTTCAAAGGTAAAAAGCGTCGGCTCCACACAAGAACAATCTCTTCAGTGATGCTCAATCACTTTGGGGTTTGGTGGTTTGGGTTTTGGGTTTTTCCTCACTGATGATTTTCTCTCAAAGTCCTCAGAGGATGGGTTGCTCTCAAATAACAAGTGTCAATCTCTCTCTGAGCAGCCAACCAGCTAGTGGTTGTGGGGGGCGGCTATTTATAGCCAGGGTGCAACCCGACATGATAAGAAATAAATGCCCCCCCAATGATATGACCGTTATGTCGATAAGATATCTGGACAGCTGGCTCAAGGCATAGCAATGGTCGGAATTTGAACTGTCAAATTCCTCAAGGCCTATCATATTCCTCACGGTAGGCAATTCGCACTAGCGAAATCCTAACTCCTCATTCAAAACAAATTCCTTAGAGAACAGAAGAACTTCGTCTCTGTCACTGAAGAAATTGACTGAACTGCAAGAGATTTCCAAAGGCTTCACTCAAAGGTTTTGGGTATGTGTTGGCTTTGAGATGAGCAGCACTTGAAAATTCTTCCTTAGAATTACCTCGACCCCCTTTAGCAGTACGGTGTTTCCTATGACTCAAAGAAAGGAAATGAAACTACGAAAACAAAAGTCTTCACGCTTCATCTTCAAGGTCACACCGAATTCTTCAGCTTCAAAGTCTTCAGGGAAATACCAAAGTCTTCACCAAAGTATTCAACTGAAGACATTCATTTTTAGGGGTCGACATTTATCATATATATCAAACTCCTCAGCGACTTATAGAGCCCGTGTACACTCACAGACATATCAGTCACTTAACCTATAAGTCTTCAATACACCAAAATCACTAAGGGGCACTAGATGCACTCACAATCTCCCCCTTTTTGGTGATTGATGACAAATAGGTTAAGTTTTCAACGGGGATAAACATATGAAGTGTAAGTACTGAGTTTGAGGAATTTGATTGCAAGATATAGAGGAACTCCCCCTGAAGATGTGCATGTTTGAGGAATTTGCTTTGGACTGCAAATGCACATGGAATAATAAAATCTTGGAAATCTCCCCCTATATCTTGTAATCCATACACGCATTTAATATATGTCATGAGGAAATTGAAATGCATGATGGAAAATGGTGTGTGAGGAAATTCAACATGCGTGCATTAAGATACTTGAGGAAATAAGCATGCTGAAAGTAGTTCAAAAGCATCAGACCACCATCGGACTTAAGTTTACAACTCAACCAACAAACGCTTCAGAAGAGCGAGAGTTGTAACTTAAAAAAAAATAGCCCATATAAAGAGACCCGCTTGAAGACTAACTCAAATTTCTCCCCCTTTGTCATCAAGTGACCAAAAGGGACGAAATTGAGGACGAACGCCCCTGAAGAAATTCATCTCGAAGGTGGTGGAGGAGCGCCAGCGTTGTCGGGGTCGTTTGTCGATGGAGGGCCCGCAACAGTGTCGTCAATATCCTCATTGGAATCTGTCCCGCGCGACGAAGAAAATGAACTTGTAACCAGCCGAGGAATTGGAAGCTTCTTGTATTTCTTCTTGGGAGGATAAGACCAATCAAAATCGCGCTGAAATTCCATCTCTGCAAGTTCTTCAGGAGTATAGAGATGCTGAAGAGTGGCCCAAGTGCGGTCGAAGATTTCATGCAGATAGTAGTGATTCTTCCTCACTTCGTTATGCGTGACAGTCATATCACAAAGAATTGCACCAAACTTCCATTTGACCCACTTGTGATTGCGATCGGCTTTTTATGAAGACTGAGGAGAAGCTCACGATCAGTCATCACTCTTGGAGCAGTTTTAAGAGGTTTTTGAGCAGTGGCTCTAGCTGCTGAGTCTTGTGATGTTGTGTCATCATTGGTTGAATAAGAAGCAGCAGGACGAAATTGACCATTCAGAGGACGAGATCCTTCATCAATAATAGATTTGCCCTTCCCATCAATTGAGGAAAATGTGTTCTTGAGGACTTCAATTGGGGGCAGGTAACTGAAGTGATTCTGAAAATCAGCTTCATAAGAAATTGAGGATCGCGCTCTGATGAATTTCATTATCCAAGGAGCATATGGCTTCAGTTCAAACGGAGACAGAGCAATGTTGGCCAATGTCCTCATGAAGAAATCATGAACATTGATAGGAATCCTGTGAATAATGTTGAACAGCAGATTCTTCATCACACCTACCACATCTTCCTCTTCATTGTTGTGACCTTTGATAGGGCTGAGGGTTTTGGTCATGATGCGGTACATGGTGCGGGGCACATACAACAAATCCTTCACCAGAAAAGAGGTTCTGGGTGCTTGACCTGGAGCCAAAGGCTTCACCAATACTTGCATGAGATGATTTGGAAGTTTAGGTTCTTCGTAGAGGCATCTGGCATCGGCTGAGGGAATACTGACTAGAACTGCTCGAAGTAATTCAGTTGCTAGAGCAGTATAGTGGGTGTTCTCAGTCATCCAGTCAAGTACCTAGGAGTTGATATCTTGTGCATCACCTGAGATATGAAGTGTAGCATAGAACTGAAGAATGAGTTCTTCATTCCAATCACAAATATCAACGCAGTATGGCAGTAGACTAGCATCATGAAGAACATTAAGTACTGGGGTGAAGCAAGGAATGGTTTCCATGTCAGCATGAGGAATTTTTTAGTGCTGAAAAACCTTGTCCTTCTGAAATAGCACGGCACTATAGAAGTGGGCTTGAGTTGCAGTCCAGAATCGCTTTTGACAAATCCTCGGAGAGTCATATGGATCGGCACTAGTGAAGAAATGGTGTTCATCATAGAAATTCTCCCTGAGGAATTTGGGTCGCCTTTTGAAAGGCAGTGCATGCTTGGGCTGAAGATTAGGTTTGAAACGTCTCCCAACCTCTCTTGGCACAATTGCAGTTTCATCAGTCTGAGGAATTTGCACTACAGGATCCTCCTGTGTACTTGAAAAAGCATTTTCTTCAGCTGATGCAGCTGGAATTTCTTCATTGAGCGACTTGAGAGGGGTATGATGTTCTTCAGACCCTGCTTGAATTTCTTCAGTTTGAGCAGGGGACTGGGGAATCTTTGCAAGGGGGGTGGCCATTGGCGAATTTAGGTGTGCTGCTTCCCAAAATTCATCATGTATAACAGGAGTAGTGGATCCAATGTCCACATCCTCTTCCATTTCTTAAACTCCAGCCTCTTCAGCGATTAACGGAGGCTGGGGAGATGATCTCACTGGTGTTGAAGCAGTTTCATCTATCTGTATTTCTTCATCAATTTGTTCTGAAGCGGCAGATTGATTTTCATCAGCTTCATCATTTGGAATTTGGTACTCTTCACCAAATGGAACAATCTCATTGGCTGGGACAGATGTCAGAGGAGTTGCATCAAAGGGTTATGTTGAAGAACTGGGCAGAGTCTTCAATCTTTTAGCAGCTGAGGAATCTGCAGTTGCTGATGCTTTCCTTTTTTGAGTAGCTTCCTTTTCTATAGCCTTGGTCTTCTTCGCATCTGATGCAGAAGGAAGAGTCAAATTCTTCACCTTTGAGGATTTTGTTGGGGGAGCATGGGGTGAAGGAACAACTGAAGCAGTTGTCCTGGTAGTTTCTTCAGGCGCAACATTGGGACTTGTCCTGGGAATTTCTTCAGCAGCTGGGATTTCTCCAGCTGCACTAGCAGTTTCTTCAGCAGGCTGGGCAAAAGAGCTTGCCTGAGGATTTTGTGGTTGCGAGCAAGCAGCAACCCTTGTGTTGTGGTCCTTGATGACTTTGCCAGCCATCTTGATGAATCTGCCCTTAGCTCCTTGCCAATCTAAGTAGTGACTATTGTATTTTTCATTGAGGCCTTTGATATCCCTTTGGACAGAGACAAGTTGATTTGGCGTCAGGTTGAGGACATTGTCCTTCATAAATCGTTCCTTCTTTAGTTGAGCTTTCTTGGCCCTTCTGACTTGCTCAAACTTCCACTTTTCTTTCCCAATGAAAGCAGCGAGGACATGACTTGGGCCAGGTGGAAGCTTCAAGTCATCAATGGGAGTATTTGGATTCTGATGCCACAAGTCAATGAAATCCAACACAATCTTTGGGTCGAGCATGAAAGGAATTTGAGTCCCCTTTGCTTGAGCCACTCTCTCTTGCTTGTTTCTAACTAAAGCAGCCAGTTCTTCATCATCAACATCATCATCCTCAGATCCTGAGGGAACTTGAAATACAACTTTCTTTCCGTGAGGACTTGGCCTCTTGCCTCGTCCAGCATTAGCTTTTATCTTCAGCGACATGGGAATGTTTGATGAATGTGCTTGGGCTGATGAGGTTGCAGAGGCCCCTGAAGCAATAGAAAAACCTACAGTCCTTTGACATGTTGCTAGGTGTACTAGACTTGAGGACTTTGCAGCAGCGGCTGAGGATTGTGCAGCAACTGAGGTTTTTGCAGCAGCCCTTGCTGATGTTACCCGAGGTATTTGTTGTGATGAGCTTGGAGCTGATGACTTTGGTGCTTAGGACTTTGGTTTCACTGCTGATTTCTTCACCATAGGTTTCTTTGAGGCAGTGGCACTAGCTAAGGCACTGGCAGTGACAGTAGCAACAGAGTCCTCATTGACTTTCTTCACGGCTTCTTTTGCATTTCTTGCCAACTTGGCTTGTTGCTTTTCCCATTCATGAGGAAAGTCTTCACCAGTTTTGAGACTAGTGGGATCAGCTTCTTGTCCTTCAACCAAAGGTGGTCTGTTGCACGGAGGTTTAATAGCAAATTTCTTCATGTATTTTGGAGTGACATACCGATATTCTCTCCATTCTCATGCCCATCTCCTCTCAATTCTCTGGATACGGATCTTACGCTGATTTTGAGTTTCTTTGCCATTTGTGGCTTCATCTGGTGTGCAATATTTATCATACAAATCATTAGGTATCTCAAAGGCAGTTTGCACTTCAGGTCGCTTTCCTCCTTTCTGAGGTCTTTTGCCCTCGGTCATTTTCTTCGGCTGAGGATTTTGTACTTTTGAGGATTCTGACGAAGTGTGCAATTTCTCTTCGAGGAACGCTGCAAATGAGTTAAGTTGATGAGAACCTAGAGATTCATCAGCTGACATTTGGTACCTGTGAAATAGAGTATAGGTGCGAAGAATTTGAAGAGGTCATATGCGTTCTCAGAAATTTTGCAAAAACCATCAAGTTTGAGGAATTTGACCATTAGATGTCTTGAGGAATTTCAATAAGTGTTCTTGACAAGGATTCCAGAGTTGTGCAAATTTGTAGATCCACACAATTGAGGAATCATGAGGAAAATCATCACTCAAAGAAACATTCAAGAGAAGAAGATTGGTTCGGTGTTTAAGGAGTGGATTGTTGAAGAATAAACACCTTTTGAGGATTTTCTGAAAATCATAAGGATAAAAAAGGTGAAGTAAAATTAGATTTTATTTACCGAATGCAATGAACATGACAAACTATAAGATGAACGGAGAAGCTCGTCAGTCCAGATCTCCCACGCCCTAACTCGGTGGTGGAAGACAGCTATAACGGCGGTGGGGTGAAGATTTCCACGGCCGATGCGAGTACGTCGACGAGGAGGTCGAGGCAGTGAAGCTCTTCCTCTCCGGCGGCGATGAGATTAGCGGCGGCGCTAGGTCTTGAGCTCGGGAGAGATGGAAGTGAGGTGTAACTCGAGCAAGAGGAAGGGAGGGGGTATTTATAGCCGCAGTAAAAACTAACTGGCCCGAAGATTTTGGACCAGTATACCCCTGACCCTTGCTCTCCACACGACATGTGTCACCCACGTACTGAGTAGTGGAGATAGTGGGGGATCGTGGGTTATCCAGTCGTGGGAATCGGAATGGTTTGAGCGGCAAGCGCCGAAAATTGGAAATTTTAAAGTTTCGGTCGCAAATTCTTCAGCTGACAAGGACACAGTGAAGACTTTGAACGGGTTTCAAGGTAGAACGCATATGAAGAATTTGTGAACAGTCTGGGTTGAGTTTAGCATAGAGGGGGAACGGGTCCGATCACATTCGCTTAGAAGAAAATCAACTTGAAGAATTAGTTATAAGTGAATGCTATTGAGGACATTGAAAAACTCAATATATATATATATATATATATATATATATATAGTGAAAGAAGAGAAACTCATATGAAGAACATCAGTTGAAAAGTTTGAAGAATTTGATTTTTTTGAGGAATTTGCAAACTTGAAGAATTTCACAATTTTGAAGAATTTGCAAAATGATGAAAAACTCAATTTCTGAAGAAATTCAACTGTGGTGGTGGCGTGACCCACCGTATAAGAATGATGATTTCAGACATAGTGTACAATTGTCGTAGGGTTCTGAGAATCAAATTCTTCATTAATTTCTTCACACTTAGAGAGTTAATCTTCATTGATTGAAGAAAAACGTTTTCCTCGTGTGTTGCGCATCAAAGTCATGAATTTTGCATAAGTGTTAGGATGTGTGTCCTTTCAAAGAATATTCAAAGATTCTACGATATTTAGCTCACACCGCAACTTGCAAAATCTCTTCTCATCGAAGGGCTTTGTGAAGATATCAGCCAGTTGTTCTTCAGTCTTCACGTGGTCGATGAAGATATCACCCTTCATCACATGGTCACGAAGAAAAGGATGACGAATCTGGATGTGCTTGGTCTTTGAGTGCTGAACTGGGTTGTAAGCAATCTTGATGGCACTCTCGTTGTCACAGTAGAGAGGGACATTCTTCACGTTGATGCCGTAGTCCTTGAGGGTTTGCTTCATCCATAGCAATTGAGCACAACAGGAACCAGCAGCAATGTACTCAGCTTCAGCAGTAGATAGTGACACGCAATTCTGCTTCTTCGAGGACCAGCAGACTAAGGATCGTCCGAGGAAATAACATGTGCCTGATGTTGACTTACGGTCCACACGATCACCTGCATAATCAGAATCAAAATATCCAATGAGGACAAGATCTGAGCCCTTGGGGTACCATAATCCTAGTGTTGGTGTGTGAGCTAGATATCGAAGAATATGCTTCACAGCCTTATGGTGTGATTCCTTCGGTGTTGCTTGAAAACAGGCACACATGCAAACACTAAGCATAATATCTGGCCTAGATGCACATAGATACAATAAAGAGCCAATCATGGAGCGGTATACCTTCTGATCGAAATCTTTACCATTTTTGTCAGTGCAGAGTTGACCAGTTGTGGGCATAGGAATCTTGACGCCTTTGCAATCCTGCATGCCGAATTTCTTCAGGACATCCTTGGGGTATTTTTCTTGAGATATGAAGATGTCATTGCGTTGTTGATGAATTTGAAGCCCTAGGAAGAATTGGAGCTCTCCCATCATAGACATTTGATATTCTTCACTCATCATATAGGCAAATTCATCACTGTAACATTTGTCAGTACATCCAAAGATAATATCGTCCACATATATTTGGCACACAAATAATTCATCATCATATGATTTTGTGAAAAGAGTTGGGTCAAGTGAACCGGGTTTGAAGCCTTTCTTCATGAGGAATTCCTTCAGTGTGTCATACCACGCCCGAGGGGCTTGATTGAGGCCATAGAGAGCCTTGTTGAGTCTGAAGACTTTGTCAGGATGCTTAGGATCTTCAAAACCTGGGGGTTGAGCAACATATACTTCTTCATCAAGCTTACCATTGAGGAATGAACTTTTCACATCCATTTGATATAAGATGATATTGTGGTGGTTTGCATAAGCAAGCAATATGCGAATAGCTTCAAGTCTAGCAACAGGTGCAAAAGTTTCATCAAAGTCAATTCCCTCAACCTGTGTGTAGCCCTGTGCCACAAGACGGGCCTTATTCCTCACTACCTGACCAAGTTCATCTTGTTTGTTGCGGTAGATCCACTTGGTACCTATGACATTGTGCTTGCGAGAATCTGGGCGCTTGACAAGTTCCCACAAGTTGTTGAGTTTGAATTGATGCAATTCCTCTTGCATGGCTTGAATCCACTCAGGCTCCAAGAATGCTTCATCAACTTTGGTGGGCTCTGTGATAGAGACAAAAGCAAAGTGACCACAAAAGTTAGACAAATGAGAAGCTCTTGAGCGAGTTAGAGGACCTGGTACATTGATGTCGTCGAGGATTTTCTCAATCTGCACTTCATTTGCATGTCGTGGATGAGCAGGTTGATGACTTTGTTGAGGCTGAGCAATTTCTTCAACGCCAATTTCTTCATGTGTATCAGCATGAATATCTTCAACGGTTGGTACAACTTCTTCAGAGAGTAGTTGTTCTTCAGTAGGGATCACGTCTTCAGTGACCTTGAACCTAATGGATTCCTCAGGAGGCATTTTATCTAGCACAGGAGGTAGGTGCTCTCTTTGCGAGCCGTTAGTTTCATTGAACCGCACATCTACAGTTTCAACAACCTTTTTGTGATAGGTGTTGAAGACTCTGTAGGTGTGCGAGTCCTTTCCGTAACCAAGCATAAAACCTTCATGTGCTTTCGGTGCAAATTTAGAGTTGTGGTGAGGATCTCTAATCCAGCATTTAGCACCGAAGACTTTGAAATAACTTACATTGGGTTTCTTGTCAGTGAGGAGTTCATATGAAGTCTTCTTGAGGAATTTGTGAAGATATACCCTGTTGATGATGTGGCAAGCAGTATTGATTTCCTCAGGCCAGAAGCGACGAGGGGTCTTGTATTCATCAAGCATGGTGCGGGCCATCTCAACAAGAGTCCTATTCTTGCGCTCCACAACGCCATTCTGCTGAGGAGTATAAGGGGCAGATAGCTCATGAGTAATACCAAGTTCATCAAGATAATCATCAAGACCCGTGTTCTTGAACCCAGTCCCATCACTTCTGATATGCTTGATTTTGACGCCGAAATTCGTCGAGGCCCTTGAAGAAAATCGTTTGAAGACATTCTGCCCTTCAGATTTATACAAGATAATGTGCACCCAAGTATAGCGAGAAAAATCATCAACAATGACAAATCCATATAAGCATGGAGTATTTGTTAGTGTGACATAGTGAGTGGGACCAAAGAGATCCATATGAAGCAATTCAAAAGGACGAGTGGTAGTCATGATGGTCTTAGATGGATGCTTGGATCTGGTCATCTTTCCAGACTCACAAGCCCCACACAAGTGATCCTTGAGGAATTTGACACCCTCAATACCAATGACGTGCTTTTTCTTCGCGAGCGTGTGCAAGTTCCTCATGCCGATGTGACCAAGTCGTCGATGCCATAACCAGCCTTCTGAAGCTTTTGCAAGTAGACATGTGGCTGGCTATGGACCTGTAGAGAAATCAACAATGTACAAGTCTCCTCTCCTAAAGCCTTCGAAGACTTTGGATTTGTCATATTCCATGATGACAACACAATGATATATTCCAAAGATGACAACCATATCAAGATCACAAAGCATTGAGACAGACATAAAGTTGAATCTAAGGGATTCGACAAGCATCACTTTATCCATGTGTCGATCCTTCGAGATTGCAACCTTACCTAGACCCAATACCTTGCTTTTTCCTTTGTCAGCGTAGGTGATATGCTTCAGATGTGATGGAGCAAGTGGAATGTCCATCAATAAACTCTTGTCACCAGTCATGTGGTTGGTGCAACCACCCTCTAGGACCCACTCAGTAGCTTTAGGTGGCTCATCCTGCAGATGAATTAGTACCACTTACGAACACATATACTTCAGAGTGAATAATATGACATCAAATTCATCAGATTGAATTTCATCACATAGCATAGTAAGCAAAGTAATTTGAGGATGTGAGAAATGAATGATTCATTTCTTCATGATTAGCTTGCGTCCTTTCAAGCATTTCATCAGGTCTCCATCAAATTAATGAGACGCCTAAGTTCATCTGGAGACCTGAATCTGCATAAGAGATTAGTTCAATTTCTTCACCACCCACATCTGAAGGGGTGGTAAAGAATTCATCATTCTGCGCGCTCCATATGAGAATGGTGGCATTGAAGCAAGTGCACTTCGTTTGACAGGAGGTGGGTTAGAGTAATCATATGAATAAGCAGAGAAATTCTTCGAAGACTTATGAACATAATGATTTGAAGAATAATGAACATATTCATGACCCTTAGATTTTCCCTGCGAAACAGAAACATTAGCACGAGAGTGATATGATTTTTGACCATTTGAGGAATTTGCTCCATGTGAGGACTTTGGTCCTTGTGAAGACTTTGGTCCAAATGAAGAATTTGATCTGGTGTTCCTGTTCATCACTTGTGATGTCATGATGACATTCACTTGAAGATTTTCAAGGAGCCTTTTGGGGACCCAGATTTTCTTCATCGGAGAACCGTTCCTGCAGTTAGTACCAACGTATCTGGCAAATACTTCACCATTCTAATTTTTGAACAATTTATAGTTGGAGTCAAATGACTCATCAGAGGAATATGTAGATTCACAAGTAAAACCAAATAAAGTGGATGGATCTATAGGAGGTCCTTTTGCAGCAACCCATGAAGTTTTGGGGTACTGCTCAGGTTTCCAGTAGGATCCATCAACATTGAGTTTCATCTCGAAGGCAATACCCTCTTTCCTAGGGTTTCTGTTCAGAATCTGCTTTTTAAGCACATCACAAAGGGTTTGATGCCCTTTGAGGCTTTTGTATATGCCTGTCACATACAATTCCTTCAACCCTGCATTTTCATTAGTGACACTTGTGGTATCCTCAGATGAGGAATTTGTGACCACAGAAATGGTTGAAGAATTTGCAGCAATAGAAGCATTTGAACTTTCAGGTGAAGAATGAGCAGTTTCACGTTCGATGCATTTCAAGCAAGGTGGAACGAAATCTTCCTGAGCGGTACTAATCTGTTGAGCAAGCAAGGAATTGTTATCCCTTTGAAGATCTTCATGAGACACCCTTAGTTTCTCAAGATCTTGCTTTCTTTGAAGAAATTCATAAGAAAGCTTCTCATGATCGACTAAGAGAGCATCATGACGACTTTGAAGGTTATCAAACTTAGACTGAAGACTTTGAAGTCCCTTAGTCAGAGTTTGAGTTCGATCCATTTCCTCATTCAACAGGTCATCACTTTTGTCTAGCTGTTTCCGAACCCTTTCCAAAGCAGTTTGTTGTTTGGTGGCAATATTAGCAAGTTTGGAATAGCTAGGTTTGAGGTTTTCATCAGATTCACATTCACTAGATTCAGATGAGGAATGATGTTTGAGTACCTTTGAACCTTTTGCCATGAGGCACATAGATGAGGAAGATGAAGTTGGATCTGTCTCCTGACTTTTGAGGAAATTCTTGTATTCGATGAACATGGGATCTTGACGAGTGCGATAACCTTCATGAACATCAGAGAGCCTGTCCCATATGAGCTTTGCATTCTGAAGATGGTAGATGCTTTTGAACATGACCTTTGATAATCTGGAGCAGATGATATTCTTCGCCTGAGCGTCCAGCTGCGTGTACTTATGAATGTCATTAGCATTTGCCATCTTGCAGAGATCCATCAGTTCTAGCTCAGTAACAATCCACACCTCGCTATTCTTCGATATGAGGTGCTTCCGCATGAGGACTTTCCATTTGGGATAGTCAAAGCCATCAAAGACGGGGCACACTGTGGTTGCCTGGGCACTTTTTGCCATGAAGCAATAGGTGGGAGCATAGTCATCATTGCCAAGGTTGGAGTCATCATCACTTTCCTCAGTGTTGAAGATTGACTTGCTGACGAAGGCAGTAGCGAGGGCTAGGCTAGCCACACCAGAGTCAGACTCCTCCTCAGATTCCTCCTCTTCCTCATATTCTTCAGATTCTTCTCCAGAATCCATTTCCTTGCCAATAAGTGCCCGAGCCTTCCTTAAGTTGTTCTTCTTGTGTGATGAGGACTTTGAAGATGAGGACTTTGAGGACTTTGAAGATTTCTTATTTTTCTTCGAGTCATCAGAACTATCATCCTTGTATTTCTTCTTCTCTGATTCTTTTTCCCAGAGAGGACAGTCAGCAATATAGTGGCCAGATTTCTTGCATTTGTGACAAGTTCTCTTCTTGTAATCACTTGATGAAGATTCTGAGTTCTGGATGCCACTTCTTGATGATTTTCCAAACCGACCTCTCCTTGAGAACTTCTGGAATTTTCTTACGAGCATTGCAAGCTCCTGACTCAGTTCTTCAGGATCACCAAGGCTACTGTCAGATTCTTCGCCTTCGGATGAGGAAATTGCCTTAGCCTTCAAAGCATGAGATCTTCCATAGCTTGGCTCGTAGAGGTCTCTCTTCTCAGCTTGTTGGAATTCATGAGTAGTCTCTCAAGAATATCAGCAGGATCTAGTGACTTGTAGTCTCCACATTCTTGAATCATCAAAGGAAGTGTATAGAATGAGGAATCAAGAGATCTCAGCAGTTTCTTCACCACCTCATGGTCGGTGATGTTAGTGGCACCAAGAGCTTGGAGCTCATTGGAGATATCAGTAAGACGATCGAAAGTTTGTTGAACATTTTCGTTGTCGAGTCTTTTGAAGCGGTTGAAGAGATTGCGAAGAACATCAACTCGAGAGTCACGTTGAGTTGAAACACCTTCATTGACTTTGGACAACCTATCCCAGATAAGCTTAGCAGTTTCCAAAGCACTCACTCTGCCATACTGACCTTTGCTCAGATGGCCACATATGATATTCTTCGCTTGAGAATCGAGTTTCTTGAATCTCTTCACATCAGCAGCGTTGATAGTGGGAGTGACGGAGGGAACACCATTTTCCACAACATACTAGAGATCGTTGTCAATTGCCTCAAGATGCATGCACATCTTGTTCTTCCAGTAGGGGTAGTCCATGCCATCAAAGGTAGGACACCCAACTAAGACCTTGATCATGCCTGCAGTCTACATAACTAAAACTCCAGGTGGTTAAACCAAAATCACACAGAACAAGGGAGTACCTTGCTCTGATACCAATTGAAAGTGCGTTATATCGACTAGAGGGGGGGGGTGAATAGGCGATTTTTATAAATTCGTCACTGAGGAATTACTAGATGAGGAATTTGCTAAGTGACGAAATACTAGCAGCGGAATAAGTACTCAAGTGCATGCGAAACACAGCAGTAGCATAGTCATCATGATGAATTGAAACATACGTAGAGCATGAATAGTGTGAACAGGATAAGCAGGCAAAGGATAACGTGCTGAAGAATTTGAGATGAGGAAATTGAGAAAGTCTTCAATCAAATTATTCAAACATTAATGATCAGATTCATCAACAAGCACTTCGAGGAAATAAAAGGGTTGAGGAAATAGAACCAGGAGCTCTATGAAGACAGTGATTTGATGACCCAGTTCCAACTGCTGTGACAGTCGTACGTCTGGTTCGGAGCGGCTTGGTATTTAAACCAAAGGACACACAGTCCCAGGACACACAGTCCTTACCATATTCTCCTTGAGCTAAGGTCACACAGACCTCACCCAACACTCGTGGTAAGTCTTCAGGGTAGACTTCCAAACCCTCACAAACTCGCTCACTCGGTGATCCACAATTGACCGCTGGATGCTCTAGACCATGATGCCTAACCGTCTGGAAGATGCACAGTCTTCAAAGGTAAAAAGCGTCGGCTCCACACAGGAACAATCTCTTCAGTGATGCTCAATCACTTTGGGGTTTGGTGGTTTGGGTTTTGGGTTTTTCCTCACTGATGATTTTCTCTCAAAGTCCTCAGACGATGGGTTGCTCTCAAATGACAAGTGTCAATCTCTCTCTAAGCAGCCAACCAGCTAGTGGTTGTGGGGGCGGCTATTTATAGCCAGGGTGCAACCCGACATGATAAGACATAAATGCCCCCCAATGATATGACCGTTATGTGGATAAGATATCTGGACAACTGGCTCAAGGCACAACAACGGTCGGAATTTGAACTGTCAAATTCCTCAGGGCTTATCATATTCCTCACGGTAGGCAATTCGCACTAGCGAAATCCTAACTCCTTAGTCAGAACAAATTCATCAGAGAACAGAAGAACTTCGTCTCTGTCACTGAAGAAATTGACTGAACTACAAGAGATTTCCAAAGACTTCACTCGAAGGTTTTGGGTATGTGTAGGCTTTGAGATGAGCACCACTTGGAAATTCTTCCTTAGTATTACCTCGACTCCCTTTAGCAGTACGGTGTTTCCTATGATTCAAAAAAAGGAAATGAAACTACGAAAACAAAAATCTTCACGCTTCATAGTCCTCATTAATATCTTCAAGGTCACACCGAATTCTTCAGCTTCAAAGTCTTTAGGGAAATACCAAAGTCTTCAACTGAAGACATTCATTTTTAGGGGTCGACATTCATCATATATATCAAACTCCTCATCGACTTACAGAGCATGTGTACACTCACACACATATCAGTCCCTTAACCTATAAGTCTTCAATACACCAAAATCACTAAGGGACACTAGATGCACTTACACAGCCTAATAAGAAGGTAAAAAAATCATTTTTTATACGTCGCGACTGGAATTACAGACTAAGCGATTCAACCGTTCTCAACCGAACTTATGACTCAATTACCCCTCTGCTGGGCTTTCGGGGCATGCCTTAGGCCTTCTGCAAAGTAGAAAAAATATTACCACCGAGTTGGGATCGAACGCACGATCAGGTTAGTGTAGTCCAAGGGCAATAACCAGCTGAGCTAACTCAACTATATGCATTAATAAACAGTTAGTTTTCTTATTAAATAGTCCCACTTTTGTCATTATGTCTCACTGATTTATATACATCAGTGATTAGCGTGGAGTAATAACAAGCTCCAAAGGATATACACAGGATATACATCTTGATGTGTTTTCCACCATGATAAGACATCAAAGTTATCAAAAGCAACCTTTGAAAGCCTTACTGTAACTTCTGCCATGTACTTATCCAAGTCAGTGTCACCTTCATTAAATGAGTGAGTTACATAGGCAACTTGACCTCGGCACGACTCCATGAATTGAGGCAACACATCGGTGAGTTCCGGAGGGTACCAATGAGTTTTCTCATGCCTTCCGTTGGTCAGTTATAGACATGATGGACGCATCAGAACGTCCTAAATATTTCCCGCACATGAGTTGCACATGAATGGTGCCGGGAAGCCCCAACATTTTGGTTAGGCCTGGGAAAATGAGAATCCGGTTGAAGATGCTCTTACTACTCGATCCATCACCATGCCCAACATGCAGACAAAAAATCGAGCGAACAATGCAAAGCAAGTTGTCACCAAGCCTACAATATACTACTATAAAACCAGTACAAATGAATGTATACTTTGTTAGTAGATACGGTTGTTTAAACCATACATGCACTAGTAAAAAAATGGCTAGTTGGCTTATTTGGTACGCCACCATTAATAGGATACTGATAGCGTGGGTGGATGCTACCACGCCACGAGTAACCTGACAAATCTGTTAAATATTAGAAAAAGTTCAAAACCAGATACCAATGACGTTTTCATATAAATTCACGCCACTACTAACAAGATTATTTTGTTAACAATGGCGCCATATTGGTGGCATCGACCTCTAACGCCAGCAATGTGGTTTTCAGGACGCTGGCACTAGTGTTTTCTGCACTAGTGATGTAATCTATATCTATACCTATTAATAAAAGAAATAGATATACTTGATCCGTCACGTTTTTTTTAAGAAATCCCTGTTCTTTTTGACAACTAACACGTAGCCTAATAAGAAGGTAAAACAATCATTTTCTATACGTCGCGACCGGAATTACAGACTAAGCAATTCAACCGTTCTCAACCGAACATATGACCCAATTACCCCTCTGCTGGGCTTTCGGGGCATGCCTTAGGCCTTCTGCAAAGTAGAAAAAATATTACCACCGAGTTTGGATCGAATGCACGATCAGGGTAGTGTAGTCCAAGGGAAACAACCAGCTGAGCTAACTCAACTATATGCATTAATAAACAGTTAGTTTTCTTATTAAATAGTCCCGCTTTTTGTCATTATGTCTCACTGATTTATCTACGTCAGTGATTAGCCTGGAGTAATAACAAGCTCTAAAGGTGTGGACATGCACATACCTGCATGTGATAATCAAATGGGACTGGCATGTTTTCTCCCACTGCAACGCACCGGCATTTGTGCTAGTCTATATCTATACCTACTAATAAAGGAAATTAATATTCTTGGTCCATGACACTTTTTGCGCAACCCCCTACCTATTTTGGTAATCAATCAACAGTCTTGAGGAAAACATTCTCCAAAATAAAAATAAAACGTATTTAGCCTAACACTGTGCTTTGGTCGCACCCTTTGATATGCCACCCCGTACTAGGCCACCTCCGAGCCTGAAGCCATATGCATGAGCTTAAAAGAATCAGGAAAAAATATTACGCTTCACTAGAGGATCAAACTCACAACTTTCCTCCCCACCAACAATAGTATAACCAACTTGGCCAGTCATTTTTTTGAAACGGAGGCAAAAGATTTGCCTCGTTGATTAATTAAGCAGAAGAGAATTGCCCATTAATAGAAAACCGGGCGAAAACCGATACAGACCTACATGTGGACTACTTATAGAGCATGCAACTTCATAAGTGCATGATCCACCCAACAACCATACCCAACACCTAACGAGCACCAACCCCACTGTTACATCGCAAAGAAACCCCAACGAGAGTAACTCGGCCAAAGACCACTGACATCCTCAAATCCACGAAGACAAGAGACTAATGACCATCCATCAAGTAGTTGCGGACGCCTTTCCTGCGGCGTCACTCTTCTTTCCTTTGCTCCTGAGAGCCTCCTCCACAATCGCTTTGCCTGATCCAGGGCTAACCGCTTCCAAACATTTGAGCAAGTTGTGCATCTCTAGTTGAAAGAGAATCTCATTGACCTTGTCACGCACGGAAACCTGCCCAGCGGTCTCATGCGAGTGGGTGACCGCAATATCAGAACTTTCATGCTCCACAAAGGCAAGCGACTGGCTAGGCCCCAAAGGATCATGCACCAACATACAGACCGCCTCAATATCATCAGCCACAGGTACCACCGACACAATGGACTCAGGCGTATCCATTTGCTCTGACAAAGATGAATCCTGCCCATCACTGTCCACAACGATTAATGACGGTCTTGTCGCCAACATCGATGCCGACGGCATCATGGGCATCACCATGCCCATCTCCTTTGGAAGCACCATCGATAAAGGCATAGAGGGTGCCTCACATAGCTCCTGCAATTCAGGCATAATCTGCATCATTGGAGTGGCGACTTCGACGACGTGCCTACCACGAGGAGAGAAACAATCGTAGGGGTCTGCTTCACCCTCGCCCACGGAATCAACCTGAAGCTCGGCCAGCGGAGGCACATCTGACTTGGTTGTGACTCTGCACATAACCGCCTCAGCTCTCGCCAAAAAACACTCAGCTCTCATCAGGCAGTCTTGCAGCTTAGCCTGCTCCACGAGGACAGACTGCAGCGGTACCTCTACCAGGGTAGCATCCTTGGTAGGAGTAGGCACTCGGGGGGATGATGGAGTAGCACGTCCGAGCGGCGTAGACTGGTGACTGGTATGCTTTGCATGATAGAAGCGAGCAGTGTGGCCGAAATGGAGGCAGCTTATGCACCAGATTGGGTCCCTACAAGAGCAGGCCTGATGAGCTTTGGAGAGGCACGAAAGCATTGATCCCTGAGCCATGCCGGAGGAGCCGGCTGGGCATTACAAGCCAGCTTATGAAAGGCTTTTGAAGATGGCAAATGGCGGCGCTCGGTGACAAGGTGCCGGTCTCCCAGCGTTTCATCACTAGTTGTTGGCGTGCAACACATGGGATTAGCGGACATCGTCTTTTTCCTGAAGCATCCAAGCCAGTCCCCCAACCAGGACGATCAACAGATGCCTCTGGGACGGTGCGCAGTAACGGAGCAACATTATCTTTAGCAAAGGCAACTGTCGGTGGTGAATCCACCTGATATGGCCCCGGGGGGGGGGGGGGGGGGGAGGGGGATGAATGCGGCGGCAGCTAGCTGGAGGAGACGTCGGCAAGGGGAGCAAGGGTGATACCCGTGATGGCCATCTGCCCGCCTATGGCCGGGTCGGCCTCGTTGCTCGTGCAAGATTGTAGAGTTCATTTTATAAGTAATACCACATCGCTCCTTTGCATAAAATTCTCCTAACTTAAATACATTCAGGATTTCGTACAAAATTAATGAGGCGCCTCGATAAAATAACATAGGACCAGTCTAGTTGTAACGGGGAGTATCATATACTAGTATCATGCATATGATACTAGTGTATGATACTACATCCGTAGTGCATAGTATCATAGGAAAGTTCATTTATTGCCATGCATGACACATAGTAACACATCATTTAATATGATACGGTATCATCATATGATACTCAACCCTCTCTTCCTTCATTTAATTTTATGCCATCTCATCAAAATCGCCTAGTTGGAATGCATGATACTAGTTATGATACTCCCATTACAGCCAGCCTATGGCGTGAGTTGCCTATCTAAGCGAAGACCGGAGGATAAAATAGTGTTTACATCGATGCCTAGGGATGTAAACGGATCGGATCGGATCGGATAATGCTTTTACCATATCCTTTATCATATATTTTTGTCGGATTCGGAGCGGAGCGGATATTGACCGGGTGCGGAATCGAATGCGGATTATATCGGACTACGGATTCGGAGCGGACTCAGATAAAAAACGGACAAAAAATATCGGGTGTTACGTGCACAGAAACATGAACTTATTAATAAGATCCAACAATATGAAAACACGTTTTAATCATAACTTACACCCATACGGCAACAATAGTACCGGTAAAATGATGATAGCATTATACACGTCCAAGACGAAGGTCGTACTTAAGAAATACTTAATTCAATGTTCTATTGAAGTTTTTATTTATTATAAAAAGCAAGTAGCCCGTCAAGCAGAAGCGCATAACACATCCTTGACTACTCTTCAACATGGTGTTTCTTCCAGTCCACTTGCAACATCCTGTGAGAATGATAAGATATATTTAGATGCTACACTTGACAATAAAAAACAATTTATAACTAGTTGTGGAGAATTAAAAATTAAGTAGTTTGAACGCACGCATTATTCTGAGGTGTATGACATGATTAACATATATAAGTGATTGGTAACTAGCTAGTAGCAACACACATATTCAAGGAATGAGTAGGTCACATACTCACATATTAGTAAAACTAATCTGTACGTTCAAAGAGGATACAAGCTAGGTAATATATACTAATATACATTAGTGAATCGCTGGTATAACTGCATACCTGAATTACTTGCTCCTGATGCAGTTGTGAGCGACTTATTCAATATCCATTCCTTGATTGTCCTATGTACCAGCAGCATGCAAATTTACGGAAAAATTGTTGTCACTTTACAAAAATAAAGTAGCAGTAATTATGAACAGGTAATCAGACATACTTGCATAGCTAGCCTCTCCCCTAAAGTTGAAGTACTCATGGTATAATCAGATATGTCATCATCACTAGCATCTTTTTCTCGTTGCTACAAAATGCAGGAAATATATTACCATTACATCTCTTAAATGGAATTAATGATAAATAAGGAAATTCCCTTACAAAACGAGTAAGAATGGCTGAGAGGGTGGAGCCTTACCTTTTCGTCAAGCTGTTCCTCAAGACTCATATTAGCAACAAGTGTTTCCAACACCTCTAGATCGTGCACAATAGAAACAAGTCTATCCCCTTTTTTGTTGTCACATTTCCTAGATGCAGCTATCCAGTCTTTTGTACATATCAATGCTTCTACCACCTGGGGGTCAAGATGACCGCGAAATGGATCAATAACACGACCCCACCAGCAGCACTGAAAGCTGCTTCCGAGGCCACAGTGGAAACTTGTATGGCTAAAACATCACGAGCAAGCATTGATAACACAGGATATACATCTTGATGTGTTTTCCACCATAATAAGATATCAAAGTTATCAAAAGCAACCTTTGAAAGCCTTACTGTAACTTCTGCCATGTATTTATCCAGGTCTGTGACCAATAATCGACGATGTCTATATAAGAGAGACCAATAAACGAGTGAGAGAGACCCGACAAAGAAGGAAACATACCCGATGGTTACAGAAAGAATTTAATTTCCATGAATCATGAAGAGAGAGAGAGAGAGAGAGCTCTGGCTTAAATCAGGCATGTATCCAATTTAGTCTAAATCATGCAGCGAGATAGAGAATGATGTTAGGGTTTCACACCCAAAACCGAGATCATGTACGAGAGAGAGAGAGAGAGAGAGAGAGAGTTGAGAGCAACTCCAACCGGGCGACCCATTTCGTCCGTGGGTGTCCATTTGGATCGCCACAGACATAAAACTCTGTCGAACGTGCCGACCTAAACTGATGGGCGTCCGTTTTTTATCCGCCCGCGACCCATTCCATGCTCAAATTTTGGTCGGATTTGCGTTGGCGCGTACTCGGAACGGACGCGTGTGACGCCCGCCCTTCTACCCCCTGGCCCGCCATCGGTGGCACAGCACCACCATTTCCCCCCAATTTTCCTAAAAACCTCCCGCCCACTCGCGCGCGCTCCATGGACGACGATGTGCCGACCCTCGACGCCGCCACCTGCCTTGCCTCCCTCGCCTCCGCCGGTCCCGTCTCTGCTAAAGTAGTCAATCCCCGCGGCGCAAGCAAAGGGTTGGCGCCGACCAAGAAGAAGAACGTGCTAACACCCGAGGAGCGTGCCGTCCAATTGTTGAGGAGGAAGAACCGCCGGCATCAGCAAGAATCCAGGAACGACACCGTGGCCGCTTCCACCCTCGCCGCCGCCTTAGAGCAAGAGGCCAATGCCATGAAGACCAGCTAACTCATTCGCGAGGCTACGAGGTAGACCCTGGTGATGCTAGGGTTAAACCCAGGTCAGCACGGGCTCGTCGTTGCCGATGTGGATGCGGCCAGCACCGGCTCATTGCCCCTTTGTCAGCCACTTCCGGACTCGTTGCGCATGTCCACCACGCCATAGGCGCACGGCTTCCAGCGACACCACCCGCAAACCTCCCGTTTGTCCTACTCTACGGGCTTCGGTTCACCGGAGGTGAGCGTGGTCGCGCCTTCCATGCCAGGGCCCATGGGCATCGATCTCAACATGATACCTATTGGCGATGGATCGTCCTCCGGGGGTGCGCGCAAACGGCATCGCGAGCTCCCAGCCGACGCCATGGGGAACGCTCGCAACCTGTTCGACAAAATGCCGGCTACGAAAGACGAGGCCAACCGCCTGTTCATGGAGAGCCAATGCAAAAAAGAAGCAGAAGAGAAAACGGACCAAAGCATACACACATGATGAGGACAAACTCATTTGTGAATGTTGGAGAGACATTGGCCAAGACCCCAAGATAGGCTCCGAGCAAAAGACTTCGGTATTTTGACAAAGAGTGCATCGCGAGTTCAACGAGCACAAGAAGTTTAAAACATGCCAAATGGAGAGCAAGCGTGGGTGGGTCTCGCCCGGCAAGCGTTGGAGGGTGATACAACAAGAGTGCAACAAGTTTTGTTCCACTCTTGAGAGCATCAGGGCCCGTCCCATGAGTGGCATCGGCATGAAGGACATGGTATGCCGACATGCTTGCTTATTTGATTGCCCCATAGCTTGCTCGTCCATAATGTTGCATGTCCATTTGTAGGTCTTCCAAGCTTTGGAAGCATTCAAGGTCCATTATGAGGGCTAGTCTTACAACCTCACTCATTGTTGAATGATCATCAATGGAGAAGAGAAGTTCAAAGCGCAATATGCCGCCATGAAGGCGCGTGGGGGGGGGGAGCAGCCGTTGGAGAGCATGGTGAGGGGGAGAAGACACGGCCGCGGGGGAAGACCAACTCCAAGAAAGAGGACAAGCGTGAGGCGGCATCCCTTGCCTTGCAAGCTAGTTTGCAAGGCATGATCGCCAACAAAGATTCAAGAGAAGAGAAGTGCCGGCAAGACAAGGAGGAGCAAATTAGGGCCTTCATGGACATACAAAATAATAAGCTCATGTTGGAGGCGGAGAAGCAAGCGAAGATGCTAGAGATCGAGGCCACCAAAGCAGCCACCAGAGCAAGAGAAGTCCGGCTCGCTTGCATGACGAAGGTGGACTTGAGCATGGTGTCTCCAAGGAAGCAGTCTTGGTTCGAAAAGATGCAGACCGACATGCTCAACCTCGATGAAGATTGATCCATGGCGTGGTGTGCGGGCATGACCACAGCCGAGATGGCGTGGTCGAACTACAGTCTCATTTTGTGTGCTGGCATGTGTGCCAGCCGCTAGCAAGTGCGCCCAGCATGAAAATTGTGTACTTCTTTTTGGAGGCTGGCATATGTCTGCCGGCCGCTGGCATATCGCCAGCATGAACTCCTGGCGCTAGCATGGTCGCTGGCATGATCTGTGTCCGCGAGCCTTTTTTACATAAAAAAGTGTCGTGCGCGGACAAAAAATGGGTCGCTCCGTTGGGCGCCTGGCCGGCCCATTTCCAAATGAGGGCGAATGAGACGACTCAAGCGGACAAAGCGCGCGTCCGTTTGGTTCACACGGTTGGAGTTGCTCTGACATGCTAACGGGTACGAGGAGAGGTGGAGAGTAACGGTGCAATGAGATGGGTGGAAAACGAGGGAAGGTTGCGTGTGGGTGGGGGCCAGCGCCATCGTTGCGATGTGCGATGATAACCCAGAAGTATAGGGGATCGCAACAGTTTTCGAGGGTAGAGTATTCAACCCAAATTTATAGATTCGTCACAAGGGGAGCCAAAGAATATTTGAGTGTATTAGCAGTTGAGTTGTCAATTCAACCACACCTGGAGATTAAATATCTGCAACAGAGTGATCAGTATCTTAGTAATTTGATAGTTTTGATAGTAGTAGCAGCAGTAACAGTAACGTTAACAGTGATAGCAATAGTTTTGTAGCAATTGGAACAGTAGCAGTAGCAATAGTAACTTAGCAAGAACAATAAGTGGAAAACTCGTAGGCACTGGATCGGTGAACTCGTTGGATGATATTCATCATATAACAGTCATAACCTAGGGCGATATAGAACTAGCTCCAGTTCGTCAATGTAATGTAGGCATGTATTTCGTAAATAGTCATACGTGCTTATGGAAAAGAACTTGCATGACATCTTTTGTCCTACCTTCCCGTGGCAGCAGGGTCCATAAGGAAACTAAGGGATATTAAGGCCTCCTTTTAATAGAGAACCGGAACAAAGCATTAACACACAGTGAATACACGAACTCCTCAAACTACGGTCATCACCGGAAATTATCCCAAATATTGTCACTATGGGGTTTACGGATCATAACATGTAATAGGTGCATATGACTAGGCAAGATCGGATCAAGAACATAGATATAATGGTGATAACATAAACAGTTCAGATCTGAAATCATGGCACTCGGGCCCTAGTGACAAGCATTAGGCATAGCAAAGTCATAGCAACATCAATCTCAGAACATAGTGGATACTAGGGATCAAGCCCTAACAAAACTAACTCGATTACATGATGAATCTCATCCAACTCCTCACCGACCAGCAAGCCTACGAAGGAATTACTCACTCCCGGTGGGGAGCATCATGGAATTGGCGATGAAGAAGGGTTGATGATGACGAAGACCGAAGATTCCCCTCTCCGAAGCCCCAAACGGGCTCCAGATCTGGCCTCCCGATGAAGAACAGGTGGTGGCGGCGGCTCCGTATCGTAAAACGCGATGAAACTTTCTCCCTGATTTTTTTCTCCGAAAATAGGAATTTATAGTGGCGGAATTAGGGTCAGTGGGGCCACGAGGTGGGTGATGACCCACAAGTATAGGGGATCAATCGTAGTCCTTTCGATAAGTAAGATTGTCGAACCCAACAAGGAGCAGAAGGAAATGACAAGCGGTTTTCAGCAAGGTAATTTATGCAAGCACTGAAATTGTAGGCATCAGATAGTTTGATAGCAAGATAATTGGTAACAAGCAAGTAATGGTAACGGTAAACAAGATGCAGCAAGGTAGCCCAATCCTTTTGAGGCAACGGACAGGCCAGAACAATCACTAGTAATAGGCAAAGTGTTCTTGAGGGTACACGGGAATTTCGTCTAGTCACTTTTATCATGTTGGTTTGATTCGTGTTCGCTACTTTGATAATTTGATATGTGGGTGGACCGGTGCTAAGGTGATGTTCTTACTTGAACTAACAACCTACTTATGATTAACCCCCTCGCAAGCATCCGCAACTAAGAGAAAAGTATTAAGACAAAGTCTAACCATAGCATTAAACATGTGGATCCAAATCAACCCCTTACGAAGTAGCGCATAAACTAGGGTTTAAGCTTCTGTCACTCTAGTAACCCATCATCTAATAACTAATCCACAATGCATCCCCTTAGGCCCATAAATGGTGAAGTGTCATGTAGTCGACGTTCACATGACACCACTAAGGGAATCAAAACATACATATCATCAAAATATCGAACACATATCAAATTCACATGATTACTCGCAACATGACTTCTCCCGTGACCTCAAGAACAAAGGTAACTACTCACAAATAATAATCATGATAAAGATCATAGGAGTATTGAATAGCATAATGGATCTGAACATATAATCTTCCACCAAATAAACCATATAGTAATCAACTACACAAGGTAATCAACACTACTAGTCACCCACAGGTACCAATCTGAGGTTCCGGTACCAAGATTGAACACTAGAGATGAACTAGGGTTTGAGAGGAGACGGTGCTGTTGAAGATGTTGATGAAGATTGGCCTCCCAAAGATGAGAGGGGTGTTGGTGATGACGATAGCTTCGATTTCCCCCTCCGGGAGGGAAGTTCCCCCTACGGAATCGCTCCGCCGGAGGGCAAAAGTGCTCCTGCCCAAGTTCCGCCTCGAGGCGGCGGTGCTTCGTCCCGAAAGTCCTCCTTTGATTTTTTCTAGGTCAAGAGTGACCATATACCAGAAAATAGGTACCGGAGGTGGGCCGAGGTGGCCACAACCCATCAGGGCGCGCCCAGGGGGCCTGGCGTGCCCTGGTGGGTTGTGCCCACCTGGGAGGCCCCCTCCGGTAGTTTTCTGCTCCAGTATTTTTTATTAGATGCAAAAATAATCTCTGTAAAATTTCAGCTTCATTGGAGTTGTGCAGAATAGGTATCTCTGATGTGCTTTTCTTAGGTCCAGAATTCCAGCTGCCGGTATTCTCCCTCTTTGTGTAAACCTTGCATATTATCAGAGAAAAGGCATTAGAATCACTCCCCAAGGCATTATTATTCAAGAAAACAAAGTAAATAACAGTAGGAAATCATGATGCAAAATGGACGTATCAGTGGGCACAACCACCAGGGTGCGCCCAGGGGGCCTGGCGCGCCCTGGTGGGTGCTGCTCACCCTGGCCCCCCTCTTCGGTGGATTTTGGCTCCAATAATTCTCATATATTCTGAAATAATTCTCCAAAAGGTTTCGTTTTGTTCCAGGAACTTTTATTTCTGCACAAAAACAACACCATGGTAGTTCTGCTGAAAACAACGTCAGTTCGGGTTAGTTTCATTCAAATCATGCAAATTAGAGTCCAAAACAAGGGCAAAAGAGTGAGGAAAAGTAGATACGTTGGAGACGTATCAACTCCCCCAAGCTTAAACCTTTGCTTGTCCTCAATTAATTTAGTTGACAAACTGAAAGTGATAAAGAAAAACTTTTACGAACTCTTTTGTTCTTGTTTACATATATATGCTTAAGTAACACCTAGGTTTTCAGCAAAGATTATGACTAACCATGCCAACAATAACTCTTAGAAATTATATTAACTCATATCAATAACATAAGCAACTAGCGAGCAATAATAAGATATCTCAAGTGCCAACACTTTGTCAAAACAATCATGATACAATATGACAATAGTGGTATCTCGCTAGCCCTTTCTGAGACCATAAAACGTAAATGAAGAGCACCTCCAAAGTTCAAGCAGCGACTAAGCATTGTAATTCATGGTAGAAAAGATCCAGTCATGCTGCACCCAACATCGACTATACACAATGCATGAGGATGACAATAGTGCTCTCAGGTCTGGCGCTTATTTGAGAAGGTGATGACTCAACATAAAAGTAAATAGATAGTCCCTTCGCAGAGGGAAGCATGGATTTGCAGAGGTGCCAGAGCTCAAGGTTTAAAACAGGGATAGATATAATTTTTGGGAGGTACACCCTTCCTGTCAACGTCACGACCAAGAGTTATCAATATCTTCCATGCTAAACAAATTAGCGGCGGTTCCCAAGCGGTAAAAGTAAAGGTTTACTCCCCCTCCACCAACAATCACACTCCATGGCTAGCCGCATCCACGGGTACCGTCCAAACCAACAACATTCCTGGGGGAGTTTTGTTTAATTATTATTTTTGATTTTTGATTTCGGGACTGGGAATCCCTATTACCGCCCCTCTCATGTAAGGACAAGTGAATAAACACTCATCATGAGAATAACCCGCTTAGCATGGAAGATACTGACCACCCCCTGTTGCTCCATGAGCGGTCCAGGCACACAAAACAGATGTTCATTTGAATTTTTAGAGATGGCACATGTAAATTTACTTTAGAACGGCAGGGTAATACCGCATATAGGTAGATATGGTGGACTCATCTGGCGTAACTTGGTTTAAGGATTTTGATGCACAAGCAGTATTCCCACTTAGTACAGGCGAAGGCTAGCAAATAGATTGAGAAGCGGCCAGCTAGAGAGCAAAAACGGTCATGAACATGCATTACATATAATAAACATTGGCTACTAGCATGAGTAGGATATAGACACCATGAACATAAATATCATGAAGGCTATGTTGGTTTTGATTCAACTACATGCGTGAACATGTGCCAAGTCAAGCCACTTGAAACATTCGGAGGAGGATACCATATCATCATACCGCATCACAACCATTTTAATGCATGTTGACATCCAAGATAAACCATTATCCACTCCTAGCTACTTAAGCATGGCATGAACAACTATAATCTCCAAGGGTCATTGCAAACATGTTTGATCATAATAGGCTGAATCAAGGATACTAGGTTAAATATATTTACAAAAACAAAAACAAGTTGAGTTCATACCCGCTTTTCTCTGCCATAGTCAATTCATCAAATATCGTCATTATTGCCTTTCACTTGCACGACCGAATGATAAGAAAATAATAATAGTGCAAGAGTGTCGTGGACTAAGCTGGAATCTGAAAACATTTTATTCAAGAGGAGAAGACAAGGTAAAATGGGCTCTTTGTTAGATTAACAATGATGCATATGAGAGCCACTCAACATTTTCATCGTGGTCTTCTCCATGGTATGACTCAAACAAAAAGAAAAGAAATTCAGAGAAACACACTAAAATATTTTTAGAGTTTTCGGTTTTTCTTGAAGAAAGCAAATTAAAGAGAAAAACAAAAACGAGAAAAACTATTTACACGGGAAAGCTCCCAACAAATAAAAGAAGAAATGGGAAATCTTTCTGGGTTTTCTTTTAATGCTACAATTAAACTAGGCTAGAAAGGAAAGCCGAAAAGAAGTAGGAAATATTTTCGGGTTTCCTCAAAGTTTTTCAAACACACAAGAAGAAAGCGAGAAAACGAATCTAGCATGGATATTACATTGAAAAAGTATGAACACCGACAACTGGAATGAAAAGTGTGAACATGAAAGTAATGTCGGTGGAAATACGTACTCCCCCAAGCTTAGGCTTTTGGCCTAGCTTGGTGATCACCATCCGTATGAATAATAATCTGGGCGATGGCTCACCGAGGCCCTCGGTGCAAACTCCGCGGCCCTCCTGGCAGCCTTGACCTCCGCATTGTACGCATGGGCCTCGGTCTCATGGACATAGTATCTTCCCCTACTGTGAAAATCAAACAGAGCAGGAGCAGGCAAAGTGACAGGCACAACAGTTTTTTTTATTAAATCTCAAGTTATAAGTGTAGTTAGTGGCTGTACCCGTAAGAAACTTATGACGCTTCATAGCATCAAAGTCTAAATACTGAGTAGGTAAGATGGGGTCATTAGGCCAAGGTGAAACTTTAGTCTCTCAGCTACACGGGAGGCATAGATTCCTCCATAAAAATTACCATTAGCAGCATTGAGCTGCAGCCTCCGTGCAACAATTGCCCAAAGATTATAATATTTATTCCCAGTTATGGCAGTGTCTATGAGACTCAAATCATGAGCACAAAGTGTGCTACAATCATGTTTTCCTACGATGCATTTACCATTGAAGAGTGCGAAATATTGTATTGATGGGAAATGGATGCTGTTAATTCTCCCTTGTGCTACCCCTCTATCTTCACCAAAGCAAAGATTGACTAAAAATGAATCATATTTATATTTTGTTGGTTCATCGAGTGAACCCCAATATGGAAGTTTTCATGCTTCACTGAACATTTCTAATGGCATGGTGAAGGAACGGTCATAAAGGTTGAATGAAACTCTAGACTCACGAGAAAAACATTTAAATTTCTTTGTGAAGGTTTTCGTGAGTTCGAGGTGTTGGGGGCACTTATCTGTGATAAAGGGACCAAGCTCTGTATTGTGGATAAATTGTTAAAACTCCTCCTTAATACCTACACTATCCATGAACTCGTTGCACGGCCACAAGCATGATTTAGTGGCGGCATCACGCATCAAGCTTTCAGTCGGCTCAACATAGGATTGTCAAACTGAGCTTCCACTTGATGAGGCCTCCAAGGATCTCCTCCTCGAAGAACTCCTAAATAATTGCATTTTATTCGCGAACAAATTTCTGAAATATTTTTGAGACACAAAATTTTGTTAACAAAACTTCGTGAAATTGATAGCAACTACTCCTAAGCATGCATAGAGGCCATATTGAACATTCAAACTACTTGGAACTCTAAGAATTCAACATGCAAGCTCATCTACAGCAGCACCAAGAGTAGCTAATTACTCTAAAAATAACCCACTAAATTAAAAACTAATTGGAGCAATGGAGGAGTCACATACCAAGTAGCTATCCCTCCAAACAGTTTCAGAAACGGAGCTTCGAGCTAAGAGATCGAAATCCGCGGGTTTGAGAGCAAGAACATGGGAATGGTGGCAGTGGTGAATTTTTTCTGGAGGTAGGTGATGATGTGGGCTAAAGAGATAAGTGAGGGGGCCCACGTGGGGGCCACAACCCACCAGGTGGGAGCAGAGAGTTGTGCTTACTAGATTCATCGACTTCATACCTCTCAAAAATGATCCATTAATAAGGTTGATCAAGTCTTATTAACAACCACTTCCGATTAGCATGAAACCGAAGAACTTTCGTAAAAAACTAAGTTACCTCAATGGGGATGTGCATATCCTCTACAACAAGTATATCATATTTCTTTTTGGCAGTAGGTAGAGGTAATTGGAAACTCCCAATAGTGATGGTCGGAGATTCTTCAATAACATTTATACGATTCACTTGGAATTGTTTCTTCGGAAAGTGCACCGTATGCTCATTACCATTGATATGAAAAGTGACTTTGCTTTTATTGCAATCAATAACAGCCCCTGTAGTATTCAGAAAGGGTCTACCAAGGATAATCGACATGTTGTCGTCCTCGGGCATCTCAAGAATAACAAAGTCCGTTAAGATAGTAACATCTGCAACAACAATGGGCACATCCTCACAAATACCAATAGGTATGGAAGTTGATTTGTCAGCCATTTGCAATGATATCTTGGTAGGTGTTAGTTTATTCAAATCAAGTCTTTTGTATAAGGAGAAAGGCATAACACTAACACCGGCTCCCAAGTCACACAAAGCAGTTTTGACAATGTTTCTTTTAATGGAGCAAGGTATAGATGGTATTCCCGGATCTCCAAGTTTTTAGGTACTCCATCCTTAAAAGAGTAATTAGCAAGCATGGTGGAGATTTCAGCTTCAGGTATCTTTCTTTTATTAGTGATGATGTCTTTCATATACATTGCATAAGGGGCCATCTTTAGGATATCAGTTAAGCGGGTACGCAAAAAGACTGGCCTAATCATTTCAGCAAAGCGCTCAAATTCTTCATCATCCTTTTTCTTAGATGGATTAGGTGGAAATGGCATGGGTTTCTGAACCCACGGTTCCCTTTCTTTACCATTTTTCCTAGCCACAAAGTCTTTTTTATCATAAGGTTTATTTTTAGTTCGTGGGTTATCTAGATCAGGAGCAGGCTCTATTTCAACATCATTATCTGGTTCTTTATCATTGCTAGGTTGAGCATCATCATTATCATCTTCATTATAACTAGGTGAATGTTCATTACCAGACTGAGTTTCAGCATCAGAAATAGAGACACCATTATTATCAAGAGGTTTTTGTATCTCAGGTTCACTAGAGGTATGCAAAGTCCTATCATTTTTCTTTTTCTTTTTCTTCTGTCGTCATTTTCTCACGACAGATGCCATGGGGAGGCTTATCGAGAGTGGTTGGGGCCGAGGGACGCCGGCGGACTCCGGGAGCGAGATTGGGGACAAACGGTGCGGGACACGCGGTGTACCCAGGTTCGGGGCCCTCCGTGGGAGGTAATACCCCTAGTCCTGCTGGCCTGGTTGATGAACCAAAGGGGGCTACAATGGTGCTCCTCAAGCTGTATGGTTAGAGGAGGAAGAAGGAGCTAGCTTGCCCTCTCTGCCTCTCTACGTGGGTGTGTGTGTGGGTGTGCTCGTAAAAGTGATCGCCACGTGCATGGGGGAGCTCCGGGGGGTTTTATAGGCCAACCCCTGGAATACAGTATGAGCAGAAGGCTCCAGAGGGCCCCAGCTGGCGGTCTCTCTAGCCGGCCGTGGGGCCCCCGACTGAGGGGTCTTGTTGCTGGTAGGGCCCGCCGGCTGCGGGGTCCCGTCGGGAGCCGGAGGGGGCCCGCTTGGTGGGTTCTGGTGCCCGTCACACCGCGGCATGGGTCGCCCTTCGGGGCGTCGTCTAGCGGAGGCCGGCCGCGGTCAGCGGTACGGCCGGCCGCGCTATAGCCATGCCGGGGCAGGTAATGGAGTGGTTGAGGGCGTGCAGGCACTGTGCCGTCCGCCAGGTCGCAGTCGGCCAGGGTCAGAGGCACTGCTGCCACCACTGTGGCCATACGGGCACTGACCCCCGACGCGACGGGGGCCCCTGTAGCCACGCGTGCTCTGACCGCGGTACCTACAGCACCGCCGGCTAGGGGGCCAGGCGCCTCCGCCCCTAGTTGGCCGGATGGTGCAGCCGGCTGCGCGGACCCGGACTGCAGGGGAGACGGCTCATCCTGCAGTTGTTTTGAAAAGTAGAAGGGCCCAGCTGAAGCCACCCCGGGGTTATCCCCTCGTCAGTAGTCCCCGAAGCAGGGGAGGCCCGCCGGTAGACGACGGCGGACCTCGCCGGCTTGAATCTTGCCGCACGATCCTAGAGCTGGAAGATGCAGGAGCGCGGCGGCCGACTCCGTAGCCGGCCGACGCTTCGCGGGATGCCTCCCGACGGGCAGAGGAGGCGCGCCACGAGGGGGGCGCAGCGGGCCGAGACCTGACAAGCCACGTGAGGGACAAGACCGGGCCATGGGGCGGGGCCCGCTTTGGCCGCGGCCTCGGCCCGCGCGCGCGGATCCTCGGCGGCCCGGGCCGTCGGTTGGCGTTCCCGGAGCACGTTAATGCCTTTCCCGCGCGTGGCGGAATTAGTGGGGGTCGTGCGCGACGGATCCGCTCCCCACTACCTCCGCGCGGGGGTTTAAATGGGGCGGGGGGAAGAGGAGTGGAACGGTACGCTCGTTTCCTCTGCCCCCGTGCATCTTTGTCGTCGCCCCTCCCCTCCCCGCTCCGAGAGAGAGAGAGAGAGAAAGAGGAGAAGAGAAAGCCGCGCACTCGGCGCGCCGACGTCCGCCGCCGCCGGGAGCCGCACCGAGACCGAGCCCTCGCGTCCCACTGTCGCGGCCACGAAATCCCCGAGGGCGATGGCGAGCAAGGGGGCGTGGGACGGCAGTGATGTCGATGAGCACTTCATCGAGCACCTCCGCCACCTTCGCAAGCTGCCGCTGGCACAGCACCTGGAGGCAAGCATCGCCGAGGCGGAGAACGCGCCGACCCCGCGGGAGGGCGAGGTGGTGGTTTTCGCCGAACACTTCCTCCGCGGGCTCGGCCTGCCGGCAAGCACGTTCTTCCGGCGGTTCCTCACGTGCTTCGGGCTGCAGCCGCACCACTTGGCCGCCAACGCCGTCTTGCAGCTGGCGGCGTTCGTCTCCCTTTGCGAGGGCTATCTGGGGGTGGAGCCGTGCCTGGACCTCTGGTGCCGGCTCTTCTACCTCAAGCGCCAGACGGTAAAGGACCCGGCAACCGGCCAGAAGGTCATGACCGCCTGCGGAGCCGCCCTGATCCACTTCTGCGCCGGAGCCGGGTTCCCGCAGCTCCCCTTGCAGGATTCGGTGAAGAACTGGCATAAAGGGTTCTTCTACGTGAAGAACGTGAAGCCGGGGTAGGACTACATCAACCTTCCCGACTTCGTCAACCAGCCGCCGATTGCGATGCTGAACTGGCGGACGCCTCCGGCCGGAGCGCCCGAGGCGGCGGATCGGCTCTGCGAGCACCTGATGGTGTTGACCAGGACGGAGGGGCTGACGGCCGAGGACCTTCTGTCTACAATGGTGGCGCGCCGGGTGCAGCCGTTGCAGCGCCGGCCGCACCTCATCTGCCAGATGGGAGGACGGCGCGACCCTTGCCGGCTCTCCACCAAGGAGCTGAAGGTGGTGCAGGTGGCATGGAGGGTTGTCGGCGTTCTGGGAACGGGGGTACCCAGACCTGCCTGCCTGCGGCCCAGGACATGGCCCACCTCGTCAGCCAATCACAGCCTGGCGCGACTCCCCTCAAGACAAGGCCCTCGCGAGGACCCAGGCTCGCGAGGGAGAACGACACCAGGATCGGCAGGGTGTGGGCCTCCTCAGGCCCCCTCCGGAGCGGCAGAGATCTCTATGCGGAACCCGGCCTCAGGAGTCAAAGATGACGCAAGGAAGGACAGGCGGGCACCAGCGTGTCAGGCGGTGCAGTTTCCCGTTTGATGCAAAGGGAGCAAGGGCGTACGTGGGTTCCCAAAGCGCCTCCCAAAGGTTTCCATTCCGGTGCAACAAGACCACGACCACGAGCCCCGCAGGGCGGATGTCATCGCCGAGCCCACCTCTGCATCATCGACAGCTACTTTGCAGGCGAAGACCACCTTTGGACAGGCGGGGATGTACTCCTGTCCCCCTTCAAATTTGGCCGTTGTGGGATCCCTTCCCGCCATTGCGATAAGGGAAGAGGACCCGGGCCACTGCAATATATAGAGGCTAGGCTGCATCATAGAGAGGGAGGACAGAACCACAAGGCAAGGCAGAGAGCCAAGAACACCGCACGAACGCCCTCACGAGGCTTCCCACCACTGTACTAGTTTATGCACCACACCTCCCCGAGAGGCAATCCACCAAAGCAGGAGTAGGGTATTACGCTTCGCAGCGGCCCGAACCTGGGTAAACCACCGTGTTCATCTTCTTCCTCGTCATCGTGCGAGTTCGCCGTAGTAATCATCGTGTAGTGAGCTAAGTAGGGCGAGGCTGCAGGGGACTTTCGTACATGCCCCTGTGTTCGAACTTTGAGGGTTTTGCGGAGCCCGAAATCTGACATTTGGCGCACCAGGTAGGGGGCGTGTCGGAGTCTTCTTCAAGCCTCACTCTCCCTCCACTCCACCGCTCCGATGGCCGGCGCACAACAAGCTTCCCCCGGCCGCGGCGGATCAGCTTCCATCGATCCCACCGCTGCCGCCGGAGACCCACGCCACAGCGGCATAGTGCTGGGCGGTCAGTATCAAGCCGCCAGTATCGCCTCCGCCATCGCCGCCCCTCGCACCGCCCAAACACATGACGGGTGGGCGGCGCCCTCAGCACCGGCGTCACGCCGCACCTACGTGAGGGACCTCGATGCGCACGATGCGCTGCTGCTGGCAAGCGAGATGCTCCGCCACCGCCCGACGCACGGGGGCTTCGACGCATGGGCCGACCACATCGCAGAGCTGGTCACCGTCGCGCGGAGGGTGCCGGGGGCCCGTCCGCCGCCGGGGGCCCTTCCACCACCGCACCCTTCGTCAGGCGCCGGGGGCCCATCCGCCGCGCCTGTCCCCCAGCCCGCCGATGGTGTGCCCTCTCCAGCCCTGGGCGAGCCCGAGCGGGGCCCGTCGCTCGCCGTGGTCCTTCTCCTTCGAGTTCCGGTGACCGGTTTCGGGGCACAACTCGGCCACGACGACCGAGCGCGTGGAGGAAACAACGGGGCGCCCCCACGCGCGCACCAACACACGCCTCCGTGACCTAGTGGACCTTCAACAGCCTGGATTGACCAGGCGGGAGCGCGTCATCCTGTGCAGGGAGCAAGCGGCGCAGGCGTCCGGACAAACAAGCAACAACGTCGAAGGCGCGTTAGACCGCCGAGGAAGCAATCCATGTCAGGAGACGCGTGGCCCACCCAACGGCGGTGGCAGAGGTAAGCAACTTCGCTCTGAGGCCCGTCGCAGGAGGGTCTGCGGGCTACGCGCGCAGGGCGGCGCCCCGCCGCCGCCCGGAGGGGCCTTCCTCGGTGCCCCGCCGGACGGCTTAGGAGGCGAACCGGGCCCTTATGTGGAGCCCTATGTAGCATGCTACGTCGTACCTCCGAACGGCGGGGTGGATCAGGCGCCGGCCGCAGGCGCCAACACCCCCCAAGAATAGGAAGAGCCCCGGGCGTCCTCCCCGAGCCGAGCCTGGGGGCTTCCCCCGACGAAGCACCGAGCATGGCCGACGCGGGTGGGAGAAAGAGGGAGGACGTCCCCGGGCCCGCGGGGCACGGCGAAAGCCGTCGCCCTCGCGAGCAAGCAACGCCGAGCCGAGCCCCGGGGCCTTAGGAGTGATGGCCTGGGGGGAGCAGCAAGACACAAGTAACGCGGGCCACCCGCGGCAACAGGAACGCCGGCGCAGCCTCGGGAGGCTGGGCCTCATGAGGCCCTCGAGGCGATGCCCGGCCAGCGCCCAGACGCTTCACGAGGCGGCTTCATCGACAAAACACCTTTATGACTGCGCCGGATGCATTGTGCTCATGTTTGGGCCGCGGGAGCGCAATCCTGCGGCTACGCCGGGAACAATGCATTCGGGTTTGGGTCATAGAGGCGCGCAACCGAGCAGAAATGCACGGGGTGGCTCTTAACGGAGTTGGGAGCAACCAGGTCGAGAGCCTGGGGGCTTGCTCAGCTATCTACGGCCGTGACACTCTCACGTAATAATGAGTGGGCTGTATACGCCCGGAGCCCCCCGAGGACGCGGAGGGGTTCCCTCCCACGCAATGTGGAAGTCCCATGCTCCGCGTTGGCGGACAACACTGCCCTCCAATAGCTATGCCCATGCAACGTGGATGCCCTACGCTCAGCGCTAGGGGAAGATGAAGACGAAGACTAGCCTAGGTGCCGGTCGCGGCAGTTGCTTGCTTCTTTTTGTGTTCGAATTGCCACTTTTTGGAATGAAATTTGAGGACTTCAAAACTCTAAATTTAAAAGAAAAAGGGGCGGGGACTTTTTTCTCATTGCTCTCTCGTTTTACCGGTCTTGAATTCGCGTTTTCTAGATTGGTGTTTCACAAGGGGCCGCGCTCTCCCCCCCCCCCCCCCGAGGCACCTCGGAACAGGATAGCAAGGCCCTGTCGCCTCAGGGACTTGCATCTTTTGGCAGTCGACCCCCGCTCAGGGGCTCCGACCGCGGCGCGGCACCACGGTATGGAGTCTCAGGAGGCCCCGTGCCTCCTGAGGCAAAACCCGGCAGGGCGGAATGAGGGTCGCTCGAGCGTCAAAGGGGGCTCCTGAGCAACGCTACTCAGGAGCCTTACCGGTCATATAGCCACTCGCCCCTCGTTGTCGTCCTTGGTGATCCGGTCGGCATCGAGGGTGTCGAGGCCTCACCTCGTGGTTGCGTCCTGGTGATCCGGTCGTACACTACGGTGGTAGGGAAATGTGCGGGACTGTGACCTGCCGACGTAGAGCCGCTTGAGTGTCAAAGGGGGCTCCTGAGCAACGCGCCTCAGGAGCCTTACTGGTCATATAGCAACTCGCCCCTCGATGTCGTCCTTGGTGATCCGGTCGGCATCGAGGGTGTCGAGGCCTCACCTCGTAGTTGCGTCCTGGTGATCCGGTCGTGCACTACGGTGGTCGAGAAATGTGCGGGACTAGGGCCTACAGACACAAAGTGCCGAAAGGGCTCCGAACCTGCCCCTCGTAAGGATGAAGAAGTCCCCAGGACGCCCGGACTTCCCAAGCGCCATAGCCGAACCGCTCCGCAAGCAAGGAAGAAGCGCCCCAGGCGGAACCACGGACTATCTGGGCAACCCGGCCGCGCCTCACGACGCACGGGATCATCGCCAGCCTACAAGCTAAGTTCACTACCAAACCAAGTGCGAGCCTTCTGATCCAATGGTGGCCCGAATGCGGGATAGAGGTTGCGCGCACTAATGCCAGAATGCAGGTACTACGGTCTATGGTGTGCCACCGTGAAAGCCCGTGCGGCCCCAGGCGCCAGGAGGGACGGCACGAGGGGAGGAATTCGGCCTCGACGGGCAGCGATGCCAAGGGCCCGGGGCTCGACGGCCGCGAGCCGCCCCTCAGGAAAGAAGGCCTCACGAGGGCCCTACCAGCCATCATCACCAAGCCGCCTCGACAGCATGGCCGAGCCCCGCGCGAAGAAACTAAGTCACGTCGCAGCAAGCAAGCGATCGGCGAATCAAGAGAAAAAAAATAAGAGGGCAAAGGTAACATGCAAAAGGCTAGTGCCCACCGTGGGACGAGTTCTTCTTAGAATATTACAGGAACCATGAAAGGGAAATAGGGGATGCCTAGGGAGAGGAGTCGCCGTTGTCGCCGCCCGCCTCGGCGTCGGAATCGTCCTCCCCGCTGGAGGCGGGCACCTGGATGAACCGCTCCACCAGGGACTCCATGTGCGGGCGCACCTCGTCCCGAAGGGGGCGCTGGAGCTCGTCAGGCACCCGCTCCACAACACGACAGAGGTCGAGCTGCGGAGCGTGGCGGCGCAGGTTGGAGAAGACAAACGTCATGGCGAGGTCCAGGAGGTCGCGCGCGTCGGACTCGTTGTCCGCGTTCACGCGGGAGACGCCGGCATCTGGCGCCTCCACCACCCTCCGGAAAAAGTCGAGATAGCCCCCGTCGCCGTGCGCGCACGGCAGCGCGGGGGCTTCCCCGACGAACCGGCTCTCCGCGCTGGTCGCACGGCGGGCGATGTCAAGGTACTGCTTAGCGCGTTGGGAATCCAGCATCTTGGCATGCGCCGCCTCGTCCTGGATGGCCTGCACGGCGTCGGCTGCCTCCTTAACCTGGGCCTGGAGGGACGCCAACTCCGCCCTGGCCTCCGCAACGCCCCTGAGGGCCGCTTGGAAGGCAGCCTCGGCGGTCGCCAGCTGGGCCCGCAGCGCGTCCGCCTCTTCTTGGAGATGGCCGAGCCTGTGTTTCTTGGCCGCAGGCGCCCTGGGCGAAGGAGAGGATTATGCTCGGAGCGCTGGAGAAAGCGACTAAGTAGGGAGGAGGCAGAGTACTCACTCATCGGCCATGGCACAACGCCGACGAACTTGCTCCGACCCCGAGGGCCCCCCGCCACTGCCTCCGGAGGAGGGCGAGGGAGCCGGCAGAGCCGCGCGTTTCCCCGCGCCCGAAGCGCTTCTTCCAGACGCCATGGGGGAGGAGAAGCTGGGAAGAGGAGAGGGCTTTCTCGGCGGAGCGATGGAAGCAAGAAGACATCTCGAGACTGCGATTCCCCCCCCCCCCCCGCCAGGGGCGGGGTGGAGTTATAGGCGTAACTACAGCCACAAGGCGTCGTGGGAGGGCAGGCGTCGTGCGCATCTCGGGCGCCACGAAACGGTTCGATCAGCACAGTACCATCCGCATTGCCTCTCCTATCGATTGACGGGTCACTTCCGCGTGGCCCGAGGAGTAGATGCCCGAGGCAGCAGCAGCATTCAAGGAAGGGCAATGATGGCCGGCGCTGCACACGGGCGTCACATCAGTTTGACTTGGGACGGTTCCGGATGCCCTCGGGGAGCGGGGGCATCGCCGCCCAGGCGCTCGGCGCATGTGAAGCCTGGCCCGCAGGCGTTTGGGGCCCGCTGCGCTTCAGGCCGTCCTCAAGGCTTCGCCCGGAAGACAGCTCGAGCGCGCTTTGGGCCTGGGGGCTACTGTCGGCGTTCTGGGAACGGGGGTACCCAGACCTGCCTGCCTGCGGCCCAGGACATGGCCCACCTCGTCAGCCAACCATTGCCTGGCGTGACTCCACTCAAGACAAGGCCCTCGCGAGGACCCCAGGCTCGCGAGGGAGAACGACACCAGGATCGGCAGGGGGTGGGCCTCCTCAGGCCCCCTCCGGAGCGGCGGAGATCTCTATGCGGAACCCGGCCTCAGAAGTCAAAGATGACGCAAGGAAGGACAAGCGGGCACCAGCGTGTCAGGCGGTGCACTTTCCCCTTTGATGCAAAGGGAGCAAGGGCGTACGCGGGTTCCCAAAGCGCCTCCCAAAGGTTTCCATTCCGGTGCAACAAGACCATGACCACGAGCCCCGCAGGGCGGATGTCATTGCCGAGCCCACCTCTGCATCATTAACAGCTACTTTGCAGGCGAAGACCACCTTTGGACAGGCGGGGATGTACTCCTGTCCCCCTTCAAATTTGGCCATTGTGGGATCCCTTCCCGCCATTGCGATAAGGGAAGAGGACCCGGGCCACTGCTATATATAGAGCCTAGGCTGCATCGTAGAGAGGGAGGACAGAACCACAAGGCAAGGCAGAGAGCCAAGAACACCGCACGAACGCCCTCACGAGGCTTCCCACCACTGTACTAGTTCATCCACCACACCTCCCCGAGAAGCAATCCACCAAAGCAGGAGTAGGGTATTACGCTTCGCAGCAGCCCGAACCTGGGTAAACCACCGTGTTCATCTTCTTCCTCGTCATCGTGCGAGTTTGCGTAGTAACCATCGTGTAGTGAGCTAAGTAGGGCGAGGCTGCAGGGGACCTTCGTACACGCCCCTGTGTTCGAACCTTGAGGGTTTTGCGAAGCCCGAAATCCGACAAGGGTGAACGCCATCTCGGCCGCCAAGATGAGTGAGGGTGAATGGCAATGGGGGAAGGCCCCAAACAGCCGGGACCATCCGGCTCCATGGGTTCGTGGCAAGCCGTCCCCCAGCTCTTTTCTTGTTGAAGCCGGCTCCCCCTCTCGGCCTGACGACGAGGGGCGTCTCTTGTATGCAGGTTTTCCCGCAGCTGCAGAACTACGGCGAGCCGGTTGCCGACGTGGCGGAGTCGGACCCGGAGGAGGTCGAGGACACCGACGATGTGGAGCCGGCCGAATCGGAGCCAGTCGACGCATCCGGCGTTGGCGGGACGGAGACAGAGGCAGCCGATTCAGCGGGTGAGTTCCCTCCCCACATACTTTTGCGGGACCGGACCGACGACGACGCTGAAACGGAAGAGGCGCGTGATGCAGCGGCCCCGGAGGACCCCAGAGTTTCGGGAGATGAAACCACGGCGCCGAGGAAGCGCGTTCGCTGCGCCGACCGTGCGCCCAGCCGGGACGATTTGGTCGTAGGCGATAGGGGGAGGCGGCTGGCCAGCTCCAGACCGGCCCCCAAGCGAGCCGCCAGCGGGCAGCCGGGTGGCGGCCGCGGAGGCGGCGGAAGAAGCCGCGGGTTGCCCGGTCGGGCCCCGCCAGACGGGCGGTCCCCGTCACCATCGGGTAAGTTTGCCCTAAGTACTCGCTTGTTTTTTGGTCGACCTCCCTTCCTCATCTTGTTCATCCAGGGAGCCGCGCGCCCTCGGGGGGGCCATGGCCGTTGAGACGGCGGGGACAGCGCCGCCGCCCGCCATCGAGGATAGAGAGCGCGAGGCGTGGCGGGACCTCGAGGCGGCCGAGCGGGAGCTGCGCGAGGAGGAACATCGCCCATGGGAGGAGGCGGAGCGGAAACAGATGTCGGGGCGGGCCAGCGTGGAGGAGGCCGGCCAGTCGTGATAGCCTTTTCCCCCTGGCCGGGAGAGGAGATCCAAGGACAGGCACGACCCCGCGTGGCGGGCGGAGGCGGACGCGCGGGTCAAGGAGGAAGCGCGCACGGCCGCGAGCACGGCAGACGCCGCTGAAGGGACGGAGCCGGGCAGCAACACGGCCCCGTCGAGGGCGGAGGACGTCCCACCGGGGGCAGAGGAGCCCCCAGAAGTCGTCATCCTGGACACGGAGGTCCCGGCTCCGGAGGTCCCGACTCCGGAGACGAGCCGAGCCGGCGCCTTCAGAGGCGGAGCGCCGGAGAGTGAGGCAGCGGCGCCCGGGGGGCGGACGCTCCGGGCTCGTCAGCAGGGGCACCCGGAACGATGGTGCCAGGAGGGGCGGGCCCCCTGGTGACCTCGGCGAAGGGCACGTCTGGCCCCGTCGACGGGGGTCGGCCGCAGGAGACCTGGACCACGCCCGGAAGTGCGGCGATCAACGACGCGCCGAGCGCCGTTGGGGCTGCGGTGGTTGCCGTCGTCGAGAAGTTTGCCGCCTGCCGCGCCCAGGTGGCGCAAGAGGCCCGGGCCGCCAGCGACCGGCTGGTGCACCTGGAGCAATCCGTCACGGTAAGGGCTCAAGGGCTTATATTTTGCTTTGGATTTTTCCAGAGGGGGCGCGCCAGCGCACCCACTGGGTGTAGCCCCCGAGACTCGGGCCAGCTTGGGAAGCAAGCGGGTCGAGTCTAATGGCGTCTTTGCTTCTGTGTTCTTTGCAGGCTGCACACGACCGCTGGGTGGCCGCGTACAACACGCTGCTAGGCCTGTATCGCGGACCCGAGAGCCGGCTGGCTGTTCTGTCCGCCGACCTGCGAGGTAAGGCTCTTGCGAATTTTTAGTGGGGGCGCGCGAGCGCACCCACTGGGTGTAGCCCCCGGGATTCAGGCCGGCTACTCCGGAGGCGGGCTGAATCCTTTTCTTTGCTTGCTTCCTGACAGAGGTGTCGTCATCCCAGGCAGCCACCCACGCCGAGACGGCCAGCCTCCGTCGCCAGGTGGTGAATCTTGGCGAACGGCGGGACCTCCTGATGACGGAGTGCGACCGGCTATGCCAGGAGGCGGATCGGGCGCAGGCGGAGAAGGATGTGCTCGAGGCGGCCCACCACCGAGAGCTGGAAGAGCGGGAGGCGGCTCTTCGCCGGGAGTTGGAGGAGCGGGAGACGGCCCACCGCCAGGAGCTGGAGGACAAGGATGCCCTGTTGACGAAGGCGGCCGAGGGGGCGCAGACGGCCCGGGCCGGGCTCGAGCGCCGGGTCCAGGAGTGGTCGGCCAGGGAGGCCGCGCTGCAGGAGCAAGGGCACGAGGTGGACCGGCTTCTGGCCGGTAAGCTTCGTTGTCTTGCATTTGCCCGCTTGTTTCTTTTTTGGGTGCTTGGTTTCTTTCGTTGCTCATCCCGCAATCCTTTCTCCCTTAGGGCTTTTCCCAGGCACGCAGGGGGTCGCGGAGGCGGCCGTGGAGGCCCACCGCGAGGACCAGCGGGCCCAGGGAGTCCCCATCGGGCAGCTTGCCACCTGGACGCTGGATGAGGTGGGGGTCGCCGTCAGGGCGCGTCTGGCCGAGGTGGTCCGGGCCTTGAAGCGGCTCCAGGCGGCCGGCATGGAGCTGGTCCGCACCCTCTGGCCGGATGCAGTGGAGCCGAACTCCATGAGCCGGCTGTCGAGGTGGCTGGAGTTCGGGACCGCACGGGTGAACGCCTGGAGGGCCTCCGCCGCGCGCGCCGGAGAGGCCATGGCGCTTCGCATCGCGAGGTCGTGGTACCCCGAGCTGGACTTGGGGCTGCTTACGGCCCAGAGCGCCGGCACCGATGCGGAGCTGGAGGCGGCTGCCGACGCACTGGTCGTCCGGGCCAGCGATCTTGCCTACTTCACTGCGTGGGACGAGTACGTCCCGGAGCGCACGGCAGACGGCGGGGTGATCCCGGAGGACCCGTACACGCTCGCCCTTGACGACCCGGAGGGTAGCGCCGCGGAGACGGGAGACGAAGATGTCGGGTGCAGTACCGACGACTATGCCGACTCCGAGCTGGCTCATGACTTGGGCGTGGGAGCCGATACGGATCGCGCCGTGGCCAAGGACGGGGTCTCTACTTCAGCCGTCGCAGAGGATGCCGGAGGAGAAGACGGCGCTGCCGCTATTTAAGACCTTTCTTTCGTGCATTTTGTTAGACTGTAATTCCACCCACTAGGGGTGTAAGTGTAATGAACTAGCGGCCGTGGGCCGTTCATGCTTCTTTGTATATAAGTTTGTGCTTTTGGTTGCCAAAGTTTTTTATGCGTGCCGACTCAACCATAGCCTTTTTCCCCTTTAGCTCCATCTACCCAAAGCCTCGTCTCCCTCGGCATTGGCCCCGCCAGCCGGACAGCCGGGAGCCGGTCTGTAGCTGGGACGGGGCATCCGCTTCGGGGGAGTCGGTCGTGAGTTTGAGAGCCGTGAGGATGTTTTCACTAAGGTGAATGGCAGAGGCTTTTGAAGAAAATATTTCGGCTAGCCCTAGCCGGCGACCCCCTGTGACCGTTTTCGTGTGTGCTAAGTTACCATTCCGAGAACCCACCAGCCGGACAGCCGGGAGCCGGTCTGTAACTGGGAGGGGTGGTAGGGTGTTTCCTTAGCTCACATTACTTGACCGGCTTCGGGGAGTGACGTCAAGGCTAGTCAACGAGCCCCCGAGACCGTGGGACCGGGTTCGGGAGCCGGTGAGTGAGGCGAACTCCTCTGGTAGGAAACTAAAGAGGCGTGCCCCAAGAGCTGGCTCGGGGCACCCGTTGCATTCATAAGCCCAAAAGGGGAGGTACATACGTACACTGGTCCTTAGCAGTAAAACGGACGGAGGAGCGCCACGTTCCACGGGCGCTCCGTCTCCTCGCCAGAGGCATCTCTCTTGCGCTTCTGCGGCTTCTGAGCGTCTATTAGATAGTACGCGTTGTTGTGCAGCGCCTTGCTGATGATGAACGGGCCCTCCCATGGGTAGGACAGCTTGTGCTGGCCGGCGGTTCGATGGATCCACCTAAGGACCAGGTCCCCCTCGCGGAAGGAGAGGGGCCGGATGCGCTTGCTGTGGTAGTGCCGGAGCTTCTGCTGGTAGATAGCCGTTCGGCTCAGCGCTAGCTCGCGGGCCTCCTCGAGGAGGTCGATGCCGTCCTCCCTTGCCTCTTTTGCGTCCGTCTCCATGTACAGGGTAACGCGAGGCGAGTCGAACTCGATGTCCGTGGGGATGACCGCCTCGAACCCGTACACGAGGAAGAAGGGCGTGAAGCCGGTTGATCGGTTGGGCGTGGTCCTGAGGCTCCACAAGACGGCCGGTAGTTCTTCGATCCAGCAGCCGGGTGAGCGGACGAGCGGTGCCACGAGCCGGGGTTTGATGCCGGCCAGGATTAGGCCGTTAGCCCTTTCGGCCTGGCCATTCGACTGCGGGTGGGCGGCCGAGGCCAGGTCGAGCCGGATGCCTTGCTTGGCGCAGAAACGTGCTAGCACGCCCTTGGCGAAATTGGTGTCGTTGTCGGTGATGATGATGTGCGGGACGCCGTAGCGGACCGTTATGTCTTCGATGAATCGGACGGCGGTGGGGCCGTCCAACTTCTTGATGGGTCTGGCGTCAATCCACTTGGTGAACTTGTCGACAGCTACCAGCAAATGTGTCATGCCACCCCGAGCGGTCTTGAATGGCCCCACCATGTCGAGCCCCCAGACGGCGAAAGGCCATGATAGCGGGATGGTTTTGAGCGCCGCAGCCGGCAGGTGGCTTTGCGCGCGGAAACGCTGGCACCCTTCGCACCTGTCGACGAGCTGCGTCGCCTCCTCTAGTGCAGTCGGCCAGTAGAAGCCGTGGCAGAATGCCTTGGCCACCAGGGTCCTCGAGGCGGCGTGGTGCCCGCACTCGCCCTGGTGGATGTCTCGGAGGATCTCTTGGCCCTTCTCAGACTCGACGCAGCGCTGGTACATGCCGGTTGCGCTGCGGTGGACCAGCTCATGGTTGATGATGCTGTAGGCGGGGGCACGGCACTGGATTTGCCGGGCTTTGTCTTCGTCGGGGGGGGGAGCTTGCCGCGTAAGAGGAAGGCTAGGATTGGCTGGGCCCACGACGAAGCCGACACCGAGGCCGGCTCCAGACCAGGCTGGATATTCTGGGCAACCAGAGCCCCTGGGTCTGGCGACGGAGTCCCCGGGCCTGGCTCGCCAGTCCCCGGGTCCAGCTGGTCGACAGCCATCATGACGGCCGCGGGCTCGGAGCCAACTGTCGCTGGAACGACAGCTGCTGGAGCCAGTGGAGCAGGCGGAGCCGGTGGAATCTTCGGAGCCGGCGTAGCCCCCGAGCCCGTCGAGGAGCCGGCGGGATTTGCGGGCACGAAGATGGACTCCGACTCGGCGGAGGGTTTGATTGATGGCTTACGCAGCTGGTCGAGGGAAACGCCAGCCGGGATGGCCTGGCGGGTGGAGCCGATTTTGGCCAAGGCGTCTGCCGCCTCGTTGTCCGCTCGGGGGACGTGATGGAAGTCGCAACCCTCGAAGGAGCCAGTAAGTTGTTGGACGAGGAAGCGGTAGCTGGCCATGTTGGAGTCCCTGGCGTCCCATTCGTCAGAGACCTGCTGCACCACCAGGTCGGAATCGCCGAAACACAAGATGCGCCGGATGCCGATCTCCTTGGCGAGCCGGAGGTCGTGGACGAGTGCCTCATACTCGGCCACGTTGTTGGAGGCGGCGAAGTGGATTTGGAGCGCATACTTGAGTTGGTCTCCTTTTGGAGACGACAGGAGGATGCCGGCTCCCAGGCCGGTCCGCATCTTCGAGCCGTCGAAGTGCATGCGCCAGTGCGTGGAGTCCGGGGGAGGCGGCACGAACTGGGTCTTAGCCCAGTCGACGAGGAAGTCGGCCATTGCCTGTGACTTGATGGCGGTGCGCGGCTCGTATCGGATCTCGTAGTCGGCGAGGGAGATCGCCCATTTGGCGATCCGGCCGGTGGTGTCCCGGCCGCTCATGATCTCGCCCAGTGGCGCCGTGCTCACCACGGTGATGGTATGCTCTTGGAAGTATTGCTTGATCTTCTTGGCGGCGAAGTATATGCCATAGCACATCTTCTGGTAGTGGGGGTAGTTTTGCTTGGAGGCGGAGAGGACCTCGCTGAGGTAGTAGACGGGACGCTGGACCGGCAGCATTTTGCCCTCCTCCGGCCGCTCCACCACCAGGACGACACTGATGACGCGCGTGGTCGCCGCGATGTATGCGAGCAGGGGCTCCTTCTCAGCCGGCACGGCCAAGTTGGGCGCGCGGGTGAGGACTCATTTGAGGTCACGGAATGCCTCGTCCGCCTGGCCGGTCCACTCGAACTTGGCCGGCTTCCTGGTGGAGTCGGTGCCCGGCTCGATAAGCGTCGTCTTCCTCATGAGCTAGTAGAGGGGCAGAGCCTTCTCCCCCAGCCGGCTGACGAACCAGCTGAGCGAGGCGAGGCAGCCGGTGAACTTCTGGACGTCGCGGAGCCAGGTCGGCTTGGGCATTCGCTCGATCGCCCTGATCTTCTCTGGGTTAGCTTCGATGCCGTGGGCGGACACGAAGAAACCCAAGAGTTGGCCGGCTGGGACGCCAAAAACGCATTTCTCCGGGTTGAGCTTGACCTTGTATTCGCGCAGGTTGGCGAAGGTCTCCCGGAGGTCGTCGAGGAGGCTAAAGTGCTTCTTGGTTTTGACGACGATGTCGTCAACATAGATGTGGACATTCCTGCCGATCTGCGGCAGGAGGCACTTATGCATGCAGCGCTGGAAGGTGGCGCCTGCATTCTTCAGGCCGAAGGACATGGTGATGTAACAGTAGGCCCCGAAGGGGGTGATGAAGGAGGTCTTCAGCCGGTCGGCCAGGTCCAGCTTGATCTGGTGGTAGCCTGAGTAGGCGTCCAGAAAGGACAGCAGATCACAGCCGGCCGTGGAGTCGATGACTTGATCGATCCGCGGCAGGGCGAACGGGTCCTTGGGGCACGCCTTGTTCAGGCTTGTGTAGTCGATACACATGCGCCAAGTCTTGTTTTTCTTTTGCACCAGGACTGGGTTGGCCAGCCAGTCCGGGTGGAACACTTCCATGATGAAGCCGGCTGCGAGCAGCCGGGCGATCTCCTCTCCTATAGTACGCCGCTTCTCCTCAGAGAAACGGCGCAGGGGTTGCTAGACCGGCTTCGCATCCGGCCGGACATGAAGTTTGTGCTCGACGTACTTCCTCGGAACTCCCGGCATGTATTTGGGAAACCATGCAAAGATGTCCCGATTCTCACGGAGGAAGTTGACGAGCTCGCCTTCCTATTTGCTGCTGAGGTTGGCGCCGATGGTGACGCACTGCTTGGGGTTAGCCGGGTCGAGCGGCACTTGCTTGGTGTCTTTGGACGGCTGGAACGACGCTTCATTGGCCGACTGGGACGGAGGAGCCGGCATGGCCGGCTGGTCGGAGGCGTGAGCCACGAGCCGGTCGAGCTGCCGCCTCTCCTCCGTTATCTCCAGAGCCTCGGCCAGCCGGCTACCGTCACGCGCGCACTCGATCGATATCTTGTAGTCGCCGGCGATGCTGATGATGCCCTTGAGACCTGGCATCTTGAGCTTGAGGTAGGCATAATGGGGGATTGCCATGAACTTGGCGAGAGCCGGCCTGCCCAGTAGCGCGTGGTAAGGACTGTCAAGGTCTACCACCTCGAACCATATCGGCTCGCGGCGGAAGTGGCCCTTGTCGCCGAAGAGGACGTCGAGCTCAATCTTGCCGATGGGGGTGCAGGATTTTCCCGGCACGATGCCGTGGAAAACCGTCTGGCTCGCTCGCAGGTTCTTCTCCCTGAGCCCTAGTTTGTGCATCGTGTCGCAATAGAGGATGTTGATGTTGCTGCCTCCGTCGATCAACACCCGCGAGAAACGGCAGGTGCGCCTCTCGGAGACGATTGTGGGGTCGAGGACGAGGGCGTAGCTGCCCGGATTGGGCATCACAGCCGGGTGGTCCGCCCGGCTCCAGGTGACCGGCTTCTCGGACCAATGCATGAACTGGGGGACCGAGGGGATGGTGGCGTTCACCTTGTGCCGGTGCTGGCGCACGCTATGCTTGTCAGTTCCTTCACTGGTGAAGACGACGTAGGACACGTCCTGGTTGGGGAACTGGTCGTGGAGGCGGCCGTCGTTGGCGGCCGGAACCGGAGCAGGCGGCTGGGCCGGAGCCGGAGCCGGCGCGCGGGGAGCCAGAGGCGGAGGATCCGGAAGGCCCTCGCCTCGGGCTAGCCGCTGGGAGAAGCTGCACTGCCGGAGCGTGTGAGTGGCCGGCTTGGCCCCGGAGTGTATCTTGCAGTGTGCGTCGAGCATCTGCTCGAAGGTGAGGTTGGGCTGCCAGGCGCTCTTGCCGGTTCGCTGGCGCTGGCTGGGGCTCTGGGCAGCCGGCTGCTCTTCCTCAATGGTCGCGACCTGCCGGCTCTCGTAGCGGGGATCCGGCTGGTCGGATTTGCGCTTGTTGTTCTGCTGCTGCCGGTCGTCGGCAGCCGCCCGTGGCGCGGCAGGCGACGGAGTTGGTTTGGCTGGCGTGGTGACCTTCATCCGCATTGCGGAGTCGGCCGTGGCGTACTTGTCCGCCTTGGCCATCAGATCCACCAGGGTTGCCGTCTCGGAGCACAAGAGCTTGTGCTTCAGGGGAGTGCCATCGCGGCAACCCTCGATGAAATATTGGATGGCCTGCACCTCGTGCACCCCCTCACAGGAGTTGCGGAGCTCGGTCCAGCGTGTGAGGTAGTCGAGGAGGGGCTCCTCCGCCCCCTGGACACACATGGCCAGCTCGCGGGGCCGGCCGGGCCGCTTGTAGGTGCCGGTGAAGTTGCGGACAAACGCTTCCTCGAAGTCCGTCCAGGTGTTGATGCTGCCGGCCGACAGGCTATTAAGCCAGGTCTGGGCCGAGCCGGTTAACATTAGGGGAGCATAGCGTACGGCTACACGCTTGTTTCCCCTGGCGATGCCGACTGCGGTGGTGTAGTCGATCAGCCAGTCCTCCGGCGTGGCGGTGCCGTTGTACTTCGGGGTATCGCGAGGGAGAGTGAAGCTGGCCGGGAACGGCTCGTTGCGGATCCGGGGGCCGAAACACGCTGGGCCGATCGAGCCCTCCTCCTCGAGGGGGGCCGACTGCGCTAGCCGGTCGATGCAGGTCCGGGCATCGTTCTTGCTCCGCGGCGAGCTCGGGACGGACGGCCGGGGCCGGTGAGCGCGCGCGCTCCCACCGCGGGGGCGGGGTATGGTCCCAGCTAGGCCGGCTGCCGTCAGCCAGTGCGTCGTTGAGCCGGCTGTTGACGGCCGGCTGCTCGTCTCGCGGCCGGGGGCATCCGTTGTGAGACCTGGCGCCCCGCCGGCCGGAGCCACGGGGGGAAGAGGCCTGCTGGACGGGCCAGTGCTGGATAGCAGTTGGCGGGGCGTCTCCCTCGGGGACGGGAATCTCGGAGCCGGCGTTGATGCCATCGAGCCGGGCCTGCTGGGCGTTGGCGGTGGCGATGAGGTCTTGGATGTGTCGGTCCTGCCGCTCTCGCTCTTCTCCCACCAGGTCGGCGAGGTCGGTGTAGGCCACCTGGGCGGCCCTTAAGTTGGCAGCCGGCGTGTCGTAGGTGGGAAGCCTGCCACCGAGGATTTCCGCGACCACACGACCGCGGTTGCCGATGTCGCCGCGCCGGCTGGGTTCGTTGTTGGCGGGGGTGAGGCCGTAGGCGGAGTTGTACTCGCGCTGCGCGGACTCCATCCGGCGCTTGGTGGTAGCGAGCGTGTTCGCCTCTGCAAGCAGCAGCCGGCGAGCGGCCTCCAGCTCGGCCGTAGCCGTGGCCGGGTCCGTCGTGGGTGCGACGGGTGTGTTGAGGCCCCGAAGCACGGAGCCGAGGGAGTCGGAGGTGCCGACACGAGCGGCCGCGGCGGCCGCCTCCGCCTCCGCCCTGGCACGGCCGGAGGTCGTGGAGGAGCCGGTGGCCAGTACCCCCGCGCGGATGCGGGAGTCGCCGGCCCCGCCCGGGGCGAGTGTGCTGACGGACGAGGGCGGATCGAGGCAGTCGAGCACCTAGCTAGGGTACTCGCCGGCAGCCGGCTCGTCGGTGAGGCCCAGCCTGCCGATGCGCTCGGTGAGGGCCAGCGGGGACGGGGTTCCGCCCCGCGGGAGCAAGCCCCTCGAGCGTGCAGTTCCACCCGGACGCGGGGCGGCCGGGGGAGGTGGTGAAGGGTCCCGCCCGGAGCGTGACTCCGGCCGGCGCCGCGGTCGGCCCCACGGTGGGCGCCAACTGTCGTCGTTTTCTCACGACAGATGCCATGGGGAGGCTTATCCAGAGTGGTTGGGGCCGAGGGACGCCAGCGGACTCCGGGAGCGAGATTGGGGACAAACGGTGCGGGACACGCGGTGTACCCAGGTTCGGGGCCCTCCGTGGGAGGTAATACCCCTAGTCCTGCCGGCCTGGTTGATGAAGCAAAGGGGGCTACAATGGTGCTCCTCGAGCTGTATGGGTAGAGGAGGAAGACGGAGCTAGCTTGCCCTCTCTGCCTCTCTACGTGGGTGTGTGTGTGGGTGTGCTCGTAAAAGTGATCGCCTCGTGCATGGGGGAGCTCCGGGGGGTTTTATAGGCCAACCCCCTGATATACAGTATGAGCAGAAGGCTTCGGAGGGCCCCAGCTGGCTGTCTCTCTAGCCGGCCATGGGGCCCCCGGCTGAGGGGTCTTGTCGCTGGTAGGGCCCGCCGGCTGCGGGGTCCCGTCGGGAGCCGAAGGGGGCCCGCTTGGTGGGTTCTGGTGCCCGTCACCCCACGGCACGGGTCGCCCTTCGGGGCGTCGTCTAGCGGAGCCCGGCCACGGTCAGCGGTACGGCCGGCCGCGCTGTAGCCATGCTGGGGCAGGTAATGGAGTGGTTGAGGGCGTGCAGGCACTGTGCCGTCCGCCAGGTCGCAGTCGGCCATGGTCAGAGGCACTGCTGCCACCACTGTGGCCATACGGGCGCTGACCCCTGACGCGACGGGGGCCCCTGTAGCCACGCGTGCTCTGACCGCGGTACCTGCAGCATCGCCGGCTAGGGGGCCAGGCGCCTCCGCCCCTAGCCGGCCAGATGGTGCAGCCGGCTGCGCGGAGCTGGACTGCAGGGGGAGACGGCTCGTCCTGCAGTTGTTTTGAAAAGTTGAAGGGCCCAGCTGAAGCCACCCCGGGGTTATCCCCCCGTCATATTCCTAGAAGGACTAGGTCCATCGATATTAATTCTCTGAGAGTCTTATTCAATTCTTTGAGGATGACCTTCAGGATAAAGAGGTTCTTGGGTCATTCTACCTCCTGTAGTTACTACTATAGCATCAAAATCATTCATTTTATTATTCATTTCATCAAGTAATTCTTTTTGAGACTTAGCAACTTGTTCTAACTGAGTTTGAACCATAGAGGCATGCTTTCCTACACCTCTAACATCATTAATGATTCTAAATAGCAAGTCACTCAAGCGAGAAATCATATCAGAATTATATTTCAATTGTTTCAGAACATGTGCACTGAAATGATCTTGCTTCATAATATAATTGTCAAACTCATAAAGGCACTGACTAGGATGTTTATTGTAAGGGATATCACCTTCATCAAACTTTAATAGAGAATTTACCTCTACCACCTTTGGAGGTGGTGATGTGTAAAGGCCATGTATTTCTTCAATAGGTGGTAAATTCTTAACATCCTCAGCTTTAATACCTTTTTCCTTCATAGATTTCTTTGCCTCTTGCATATCTTCAGGACTGAGAAATAAGATACACCTCTTCTTCGGAGTGGGTTTAGGCGGTGGTTCAGGAAGAGTCCAATCATCATAATTCTTCAATATGTTATTCAATAATTCCTCAGCTTGTTCAATAGTTCGTTCCCTGAAAACACAACCAGCACAACTATCTAGGAAGTCCCTAGAAGCATCAGTTAGTCCATTATAGAAGATATCAAGTATATCATTTTTCTTGAGAGGATGATCAGGCAAAGCATTAAACAACTGGAGAAGCCTCCCCCAAGCTTGTGGGAGACTCTCTTCTTCAATTTGCACAAAGTTAAATATTTCCTGTAAGGCAGCTTGTTTCTTATGAGCAGGAAAATATTTTCAGAGAAATAGTAAATCATATCATGGGGACTACGCACACAACCAGGAGTAAGAGTATTGTACCATGTCTAAGCATCACCCTTTAATGAGAACAGAAATAACTTAAGGATGTAATAGTAGCGAATCTTCTCATCATGAGCAAAGAGGGTGGCTATATCATTCAGCTTAGTAAGGTGTGCCACTACAGTTTTAGTTTCATAGCCATGGAAAGGATCAGATTCAACCAAAGTAATCAACTCTGGGTCGACAGAGAATTCATAATCCTTATTCATAACAAAGATAGGTGAAGTAGCAAACTTAGGATCACATTTCATTCTAGCATTCAAAGTTTTTTCCTTATATTTGCATAGCAATTTCTTGAGATCGTTTCTATCCTTGCAAGAAAGAATTTCTCTAGTTACCTCTTCGTCCATAACATAACCTTCAGGTATCTTAGGCATCTCAAATTTAGGAGAGCTAGGACTAATAGGTGTTTCATAGTCATCATCAGTTTCATGGGTTTCATCAGTTTCAACAATCTCATCAGTTTCAATAGTTTCATTCTCTTTAGCTCTAGCAATTTGTTCATCAAGAAATTCTCCTAGTGGCACATTATCATCAAGCATGGTACTAGCATCATCATAAGCATCATTCATAGCAGAAGTAGCATCATCAATATCTTGCGACATATAAGGATTACTAGCATGTGGTGGTGTTGCAAGCTTACTCATAACAGAAGGTGAATCAAGTGTAGAGCTAGATGGCAGTTCCTTACCTCCCCTCATCTTAGAGGGAAAAATCTTGGTATTTGGATCCTTCAGATTCTTCATAGTGATCAATTTATATAAAACCCAAGTGACTCAACAAATATAGCTATGCGTCCTGGCAACGGCGCCAGAAAAAGGTCTTGATAACCCACAAGTATAGAGGATCGCAACAGTTTTCGAGGGTAGAGTATTCAACCCAAATTTATAGATTCAACACAAGGGGAGCCAAAGAATATTTGAGAGTTTTAGCAGTTGAGTTGTCAATTCAACCACACCTGGAGATTAAATATCTACAACAGAGTGATCAGTAGCACAGTAATATGATAGTTTTGATAGCAGTAGCAGCAGTAACAGTAACAGTAACAATGATAGCAATAGTTTTGTAGCAGTTGTAACAGTAGCAGTAGCAATAGTAACTTAGCAAGAACAATAAGTTTAAAACTCGTAGGCACTGGATCGGTGAACTCGTTGGATGATATTCATCATATAATAGTCATAACCTAGGGCGATACAGAACTAGCTCCAGTTCGTCAATGTAATGTAGGCATGTATTCCGTAAATAGTCATACGTGCTTATGGAAAAGAACTTGCATGACATCTTTTGTCCTACCCTCTCGTGGCAGCGGGGTCCATAAGGAAACTAAGGGATATTAAGGCCTCCTTTTAATAGAGAACCGGAACAAAGCATTAACACAAGGTGAATACATGAACTCCTCAAACTACGGTCATCACCGGAAAGTATCCCAAATATTGTCACTATGGGGTTTACGGATCATAATACGTAATAGGTGCATATGACTAGGCAAGATCGGATCAAGAACATAGATATAATGGTGATAACATAAACGGTTCAGATCTGAAATCATGGCACTCGGGCCCTAGTGAAAAGCATTAAGCATAGCAAAGTCATAGCAACATCAATCTCAGAACATAGTGGATACTAGGGATCAAGCCCTCACAAAACTAACTCGATTACATGACGAATCTCATCCAACTCCTCACCGACCAGCAAGCCTACGAAGGAATTACTCACTCCCAGTGGGGAGCATCATGGAATTGGCGATGGAGAAGGGTTGATGATGATGAAGACTGAAGATTCCCCTCTCCGGAGCCCCAAACGGGCTCTAGATCTGGCCTCCCGATGAAGAACAGGAGGTGGCGGCAGCTCCGTATCGTAAAACGCGATGAAACTTTCTCCCTGATTTTTTTCTCCGAAAATAGGAATTTATAGTGGCGGAATTAGGGTCAGTGGGGCCACGAGGTGGGTGATGACCCACAAGTATAGGGGATCAATCGTAGTCCTTTCGATAAGTAAGATTGTCGAACCCAACAAGGAGCAGAAGGAAATGACAAGCGGTTTTCAGCAAGGTAATTTCTGCAAGCACTGAAATTGTAGGCATCAGATAGTTTGATAGCAAGATAATTGGTAACAAGCAAGTAACTGTAACGGTAAACAAGATGCAGCAAGGTAGCCCAATCCTTTTGAGGCAACGGACAGGCCAGAACAATCACTAGTAATAGGCAATAGTGGCGGAATTAGGGTCGGTGGGGCCACGAGGTGGGCCCAACCCACCAGGGCGCGCCCAGGGGGCCTGACGCGCCCTAGTGGGTGCTGCTCACCCTGGCCCGCCTCTTCGGTGGATTTTGGCTCCAATAATTCTCATATATTCTGAAATAATTCTCCAAAAAATTTCGTTCCATTCCGAGAACTTTTATTTCTGCACAAAAACAACACCATGGTAGTTCTGCTGAAAACAGCGTCAGCCCGGGTTAGTTTCATTCAAATCATGCAAATTAGAGTCCAAAACAAGGGCAAAAGAGTGAGGAAAAGTAGATACATTGGAGACGTATCATGCGACAGTGAGGAGTGTTTTTTTGGGGGTGAGGGGAGCGTTGAGTACACATGATGGAAATGTATTGGGATAGTGAACACAATCAGAGCTCCTACTGTAAGAGCATCTACAGCCGGACATAGCAAATATGACCCTCTAAACTGTTGGAAATATGCCCTATAGGCAATAATAAATCTGTTATTATCATATTTCCTTGTTAATGATAATCGTTTATTATCCATGCTAGAATTGTATTGACCGGAAACTAAAACACATGTGTGGATATATAAACAACACCATGTCCGTAGTGAGCCTCTACTAGACTAGCTCATTGATCAAAGATGGTTAAGGTTTCCTAACCATAGACATGAGTTGTCATTTGACAACGGGATCACATCGTTAGGAGAATGATGTGATGGACAAGACCCAAACCGTAAGCATAGCATTTGATCATATCGTTAAGTTTGTTGCTACTGCTTTCTTCATGTCAAGTATTTGTTCCAAGACCATGAGATCATGCAACTCCCTGACACCGGAGGAATGCCTTGTGTGTATCAAACGTCACTTCGTAACTGGGTGATCATAAAGGTGCTCTACAGGTATCTTCGAGGGTGTCTGTTGGGTTGGCATGGATCGAGATTGGGATTTGTCACTCCGTATGACGGAGAGGTATCTCTGGGCCCTCTCTGTAATACAACATCACAAGAAGCTTGCAAGCAATGTGACTAAGGAGTTAGTAACGGGATCTTGTATTACAGAATGATTAAAGAGACATTCCGGTAACGAGATTGAACTAGGTATGGAGATACCGACGATCGAATCTCGAGCAAGTAACCACTAGTGCAGCTGCGCGCTATACAAACGGTTTTTAACCCCTTTCCGTGAGTAATCTTAAACCGTCGCCTTGCATGTGTGGGCGATGGGGGGGGCTATCCCACACGACAGGCAAAACCCGTCGGCGATGCCTGCACCCGGTCACACACGATGGGCAAAAATATATCGTTTGCTATTCGAAGGGCCATCACAAACAGACATATTGGGGAAGACGTGTGAGATGAGCTTATTATCCCACACAGGGAATCCCAAGGTTACGTCTCCGTTCGTATTGCAGATCACACACAATTTTCTGCATAACATCGTTTCTGATAGGGCTGGTCACCACACATGATAATTATAATTCTGTCGTTTGCGTTATTCAAAACATCACTCGCGGTGTCTAGATGAAACTGTTTGCCATTGGGCTGCCCATCGCACACACACATGCTTAAGAGAATGTTTGTGATTGGGTGTCCTAATGCACACAGTTGTCGAGCAGAATTCGTGTGTGATTCCTCACTGATCCAACACGACAACTTTGTAGAAACCGTGTGGGTTTGTTGAGGTCATCGCCCACGGTGTAGACCTAGAAACCGTCTGGAATGGGATCCCCCATAATAAGCATGATTGCTCTATTATTTATAATCCATTTAGTAATCAAATTAACATTTCATATCAAGCACAAAATATATTTCTTATTCGTAGTACGGCAACCAGGATTTCATAATTGAATTACATCAGGGTACAACATCATATAGGCATATACTGCCTAGCTACCCAATTGCACAACAGGACAAAGTTTCAAATGCAACATCTAAAACCTTTGGAAATTAAGTACCGTCATAGACGGTAAATAGACAGATGAGTCTCATCTAGAAAACTGTTAAAGCGGAAGGCAAATATTTAGCCTTCAATGATGTTGAAGGTCCTCGCAACTTTAGGCCAGTGCATGTGGATGATTGCCCGCCCATCCTTCGTCCTCTTGAGGAAGACTTCAGGATTATACCGTGGGTGCTGTATGAATACCTTCCTCGCCTCTTGATCATACAGGTGGTTTGAGACGTAATCATCGATAAACTACCTTGAAAAGGACTGAAAACAAACATGCGCATAAATATTTTTTCTAAAATTTGAAAAGGCGCAAAGGGAAAAGGACAATGTGAAAGAGATGATACCATCCTATAGTAGACTGATGTCTTCTTCATTGTGCAGACAAACATCTTGTTGTTTTTCGTAGCTAGTTTCTTTGTCTTAACAATCTTTCTGAGTTTCTTGATTTGACTGATATTCAAGGACACCTCATTTCCCCACATACAAAAAGGGTCGAACAGTGGGTCTAAACCTCTTACACCAAGACCTACATATGCAAGAACAAATTATTAAAACATTAATATTACAATGGTTTCTGCAAATTGCACAATAATGTGCTATTAGCCAAACCATCATGGATGTGCAAACCTCAATGGTAAACTTCAGTGTCCCCCATTGTTTCCCCCTGCAACATATTTAAGACAAATATTGATCAGGTTACAAGTGATATTTGACATACTATATGTGAAATATGTTAATGGAAAATAAACACATTGCGGATCCAACATATTAGTTCGAGCCACATGGAAAAGCCAGTTATCTAAACCAAGTATGCTAATAACTAGGAAATATAGCAATTCTATATGTTTCACATGTATTTAGTACATCTAAATTCGATTTATCCGTCACATGCATAACAATACAAAATTGTACCAACAACAATCATACATCACATTTCAGAATTGAATTAAATAGTTAAATGATCACCACAACAAATGAACGAAATAGTTAACTAAGCACCACATTGCACAATAGAACATACTAGAAGGTCAGGTTGCAATAGCATTACATGGGACATTTCACTAGAATTTCTAAATGAAAGGTAGTAGCGGCACACGCAACAGGTAAACGAAACATGCTTAACCGGCGTAGCTAGGTGAACATAGGTCCTTAGTGATAAAGCTAAGAAAAACAAGCTATTCCTCATCGTCGGAGATATCGATGATGATGGGCTCCTTCAACTTGGAAGAGGACGAGGCCTCCACACTGTGGGTGCACCCCTCGTAGTGGTGAGTGTCCTGATCCTACAACGGAACCAACATGCCGGCTCTGGAGTTGAGGTAAGCACGGGCATGCTAAGAAAACACATCGAAGTCTTCGTCGAACGCACTAGCGGTGCCCTCGAGAAAATACCACGAGCTTTCGTTTATAGCAGCCAACCACGTGGCAGCGTCAGCGCTCGAGGCGTCGACGATGGCCTCGCGGCGAGGTGCTCCTCCAAGATCTGGGGGTCGGCATGCATGGAAGCCATAGCTGCCTCATCTGCGCGTGTAGACGCGATTTGCTTCTCCACAGCCAAATGCTCTTTGAGATCCTGGCTATACTGTGTGCACCATGGCTTTCGGCGGCGATTATTTGGAGGATGGGGCGGTGATTTAGGTGGAAGGTGTCGCGCCGGTCGGGCCATGTGGGATGGAGGAGGAGGGGGTGAGGGGGTATTGGGGAGTTGTGGATTACCTGACTAGATGGAGGAGGCCGAGCAGCAGGAAGGAGCGTCGCCGGCGAGGAGGCGGCGCTGCAAGCAAGCAGTGAAGGTTTGAACTAGGAACGGTAGAGGAAAAGGGGTAAATGTGGCTTTTGATTGGTACCGGGGGGCGAGGGAGGTAGATATTTCCGCGGCAGCCCAAAATTTTCATTTGGTCCAGAATAGTTCTCGATATCAACACATCAAAAACGAAGCCTGTGTTATACCCCGTGTGTGATGAACTTGGACGTGAAAATGTTTGTCTCCAAGCTTCCGACGTAAGATTGGGTACTACATTGCACACGGTTCGTTCCAAAAAATTGTGTGTGATGAACTTCAATTTCATTTTCAATTGGAAGATGGAATGGGGATATAGCGGAAAAAATTTGGTCCAAATTTCCCTGGTTACAATGGTCATCCACGTCGTCGCATAATTTAACATAAATTGCTAATTTGGGTACTGCACAAAAGAGCCTACACCGCAGCCCGCACTTACTTAATCGAGCAATTAAACAGAGCTGGTTGACCTAAACATTACTCTGACAAAAGACCAGCGCTCTAAACAAAGACTAATGTTCCACCTGACGCTCGGCGATCTCCGCCGCATCCTCCATGACCAGCTTGCGCTCGACGACCTCCTGGGGAAGGGGCTGCATGGCATCCATCGCCACATACTCTGCAAGCATCTCGCAGTCCGCGTCCGCCATCTCGTTAGAAAAGGCTGCCACGAGTCTGGTGTGGGCGGCCGCGGTCCGGGCATTGACGACCTCCATCTCGACAAGGGAGGCTGCCGAAGAAATGGACGGCTGCCCAAGCGCTCTCGGCGATTTCCAACTCTTCGGACGTAGGTTGCCGACCGTTGTCGGAGAAGGCCGCTGCTATTTGTGCGGTGACCGACAAGAGCTGGGCATGGGCGGCATCGGCAGAGGTGTGGGCAGCTGCCATCAGGGCTAGGGCGGCCGCCGAGGAACGAACATCTGCTGTGCCATTGTCGCCATTTGCTATCCCAGTCGTGGATGTTGTTGCCGCCATCTCAGATGTAGCAGCTGCCCTTTCGGCGGCCGCAGCTGCCCTATCGGAGAGTGCGGCCGCGCTCAAGGATGTTGTGAGCGCGTTCATGGCTGATGCAGCCGTGCTCGGGCCGGAGTGGGTCGCCGAAGTTGCCCTCACGACGCGGATCCACGTCCCCATCTTTCACCGGCGACGCTTGAACAAAACAGTGGTCTTGGGGAACTAGTGTGACTGTGTGGTTGACGCGCCGGCGGTGGACTGCAGCTTCCGTCCTAAGCCATATATGAGGATTGGCCCAAGATATTTTTATACCACATCACACACGTTTCATGATCAAGAACTGTTTGCGATGTATTTGATTTTCATATTGCTTTGAAACGAAAAATGAAGTTACATTTGCGATTGAAGGTGTTTGGATGGCAATAACATTTATCTGCAGTGAACTTGCAACTATAGGACTGTGTGTTAAATATGGAATTATTCAGGTTTGTTTAGGCCCTTTTAAACATTTAAAGAGTTTTTTAGACATTTCATGTGCATAGTTCAAATTTGAACTGCAGTTAAGCACATACTAGAGTGCACCTGAATGGGTTGAAAATCATCTATTTGTCACTGGATACATGTTTTGGTCCCATGCAAGAAATGGAAATTAAACGAATTCCAAACCTCTCGGTATTTTGGCTCGGCCGTAGACTTTGAGAAGACGTGTTTTCAAATTCCAGTAAAGCCAAATATCGTGAGAAATTCATAAAACTTGGCATCGTTTCATGTCATGGCGCATGTGTGTTGTGGTAAAAACAATGCCTAGTTTGGGACAAGTTTTGGCACAAACCTCTTACAAATCGAAGATTCTCACAAGAAGTCATGTGGTTCCGGTATGGAAAGTTCACATTTTTTGTGCGAAACAACATTCGATGTCTCTTCTCGCCATGAATTTATTTCTAGAGTCTCCATAGAGTAACATGAATGTGTCATGCGAAACAATGGAATCTTACAGAGTTCGTTTGGCCTTTTAAGTACATTAATTGACTTTTCTAGGCATTCAATGTGCATAATTCAAATTTGATCTACAATCACACGGTCCAGCTCATGAAAATATGTCGAAAAACCATATACGTTTCATTGGCTGCATGTTTAGGTCCCACACAAGAAATGGGAATGAATTTCAAACATATCATCGTCTTGGCTCGACCGCAAACATCGGGAAACTTAGTTTTTAAATTCATGTAAATGCAAACCTCGACAGAAATTCATGAAATTTGGGGGTGCCATCAATTGCGTAGTTGTGTTTGTTGTTGTAAAAAAATTGCCCAATTTTGGACAAGTTTTCTCACAAAGCCTCTTACAAATTAAACCGAAGGTTCTCACAAGGAAAGTCGTGTGTGCCAATAGGGAAAGTTCACATTTTATGTGTGAAACCACATTCGTTGTCTTTTCTCGCCTTGAATTTATTTCTGGAGTCACCATAGAGCAACCCATGACAGTAATGCTAAACTGTGTATTTTTTCCAGGGTTCGTGAGACCTATTTAACACATTAATTGAGTTTTCTAGCTGTTTAATGTGCATAAAAGTCAAATTTGAACTACAATCACAAGGTCCAACACATGAAAAATAGGTTGACAAAATATATGCCTTTCCCTGGATGCATGTTTAGGTCCCACGCAAGAAATAGGAATGGATTTCTAACATCTCATTGACTGTTGGCTCAGCCGCAAACATTGAGATACTTGGTTTTCAAATTCCCGTAAATCCAAAACTCGTCAGAAATTCATGAAACTTGGCATGGTGTGGTGACAAGCTTAAGGGCACACATATGCTGTGGTAAAAAAAATTGTCCAAATTGGACATGTTCTTGCACAATCCCCTTACAAATCGAAGCTCCTCACAAGAAGCTTTATGGCTTCGATAGGGAACATTATATATGCATGTCACATATGCGGGCGAAAAGACATCTGATGCCTCTTCTCTCCTTGATTTTCTTCATAGAAACAACATAGACATGTTGGTGCGAAGTGCAAAAATATGAATAAATTAAGGGATCATCTGGCTTTTAAATACATTAATTAAGTTTTCGATGCATTATTTAATGTGGATAATTCAAATTTGATCTACAATCACAAGGTCCGGGGCGGCAAAATGGGTTGAAAAATCATATATATATGTGTGTCCTTGGATGCATGTGTTAGGTCACATGTAAGAAATGAGAACGAATTTCAAACATCTAAGCATGTTGGCTCAACCACAAACATCGAGAAACTTTGTTTCCAAATTCTCGTAAATCCAAAACTCCGTCAGAAATTCATGAAACTTGGAATGGTGTCATGACAAGGCACACATGTTGTGCTAAAAAAATACCAACTTGGACATGTTTTGTCACAAGCCTCTTACAAACCGGAGGTTCTCACACAATAAGCTACGTCCAGTGGTTCCGTAATGTCACATATGCATGCCACATCTGCGGGTGAAACGATATCCGATGCCTCTTCTCTCCTTCATTTTTTTCTAGAAACAACATAAAGCAATAGGTGTGTACTGCAAAAATATGAAATTATTAAGGGTTCGTATGGCTTTTTTATACATTAATTGAGTTTTATGTGCATTTAATGTACATAATTCAAATATGAACTACAGTCACAAGGTCTATCTTGGGCAGGGCCTCATCATATAAAGCACAAATATGTGGTGGTATTTTTAGTGTCCACTTTGAGAGAAAGCGCAAGCATTATTAATAGACAACAAAGGCATTTTGGAACAACAATCTGTCATGTTACCATCGCAAACGGGCATATTATTTATAATTCGTGGACCTTCTACAGACCATTTACGTGCGGGCTACGTGTCGCTATCTGTATTGGCAAGAAGGTAGCATGCAGATAGGTGTTTGAGTAGACGGGTGGCGTGCGAGCAGTGTCCTGCGCACGCTCATCGGGGTGGCATGTCCTTTGCTAGTCGTCAAAGACGTTTCAGACAGAATACCCGTATGCAAACCGAGGGCAATTGTTCCTTCCCTACTAAGCCAAGCAAAAATCTGGTGCGAAGGAATTTTTTTCATTGCGTCATCACAAACGATTGTGAATGATGACCCGTGTGCCCTTCCCGATGCTACACCTTGTACTGGTGCTAACTGCTGAGGTTGCCATGCATGAAAAAAATCTGATGTGGGAAGGTAATTAAGGAGAGATATGAGTTTGGTGACCACATGAAGAAACAATGCCAAGCGCATGAACCTTGGCAAAACACTTAAATGAAGGAAACTCACCAATGCATGCAAGAGTTTAGTTGCTAAATCATTAAATGAAGGGACCTCAGCAACAATGCTTTGTGGACTTGAGTTGCTAAGACATTTAATACACTAAGCACCCCAAGTAAGCACTGATTGATGCATTGGTAGTAGGAGTCAGGTAAGATTCGAATCTGTCATATTGGGTAAATTTCATTTGTCAAATTGGAAACACTGAGATTTGTCCAATTTTGCAGGAACAAAATCACTATTACGGTGCAATTTTGCAACTGAAAATCAGTAAACATAGATTTCATTCATAGATCAAGCATTGGTCTTTGTACAAAATAGTTCAATTCGATAGCTGAATCGAACAAACTTTTCCCCATTTGTTGCCAACCACGTACTGAAATAGCTAGTTCAACTATATATACTAGCTAATTTAAAGTAGGTGAGAGAGTTCAATCATATCTATAGTTAGATGAACTGACCAAAATAGCCCCTAAATACTACTCCGGAGGGGCTTCGTGCTACTGCCAGCAGCCTTCTCCTCTGCCGAGCGTGTTCAGTAAGAGACAGAGGAGGAGAAGCCTATCGACGAGCTGGAGGAGTCGAATTTGTCGGCTGCCGCTGCTGCCCTCCGCCGCTCCTGGCCCGCCTCCTCAAAGTGGCGGGACTCGACGTAGATCTCCTCACTCCGCGCCATAGCTGTGGCGTCTGCTGCGGCCACGGTGGCGGTGAGCCTCTTTGCGTCCTCGACCTGGCGCTCCTCCTCCTCATGTAGGAAGTTGATGTAGCGCACTAGGCCACTGACGCAAAAGCCAAGCGGCTGTGCTTCGACGGCGGCCTCCTCCCGCCTTCGGGCCACGGTGGCAGAGCGGGTGATGGCACCGGCGGCTGACCGTGGGGTGGCTGCCAAGGCGAACGCTGGTGTGGTGGTGGCCAAGGAGGCAGCTGGTGGGGTGGCTAAAATGGTGGCCGACGATGGGGTGGGGGCCACGGCGGTCGCCGGCAGCAGCTGCCTTCGGGCAAATGTGGAGGAGCGTGTGGTGGGTGCTGTGCGCACAGCCAACAAGGACGCCACACGCACTACACGCTTCTGGGTACTGCGCCGCCAACGTGGTGCAGCCTCCCAGCTGGAGCTGCCCTCTGGCGGAGCGACGACGACGGACAGGTGCCATTGGCGATTGGGGGAGAAGCAAACTTGGGAAGCTACGGGCAGGGAGGGGATGAATGCGATGTGGAGGCACCGGCCATGAGGGTTTATAAAGCAGGAGGCCAAGGCGAGCCGGGCGGGAAGCTTGCACGCGTTCCTGCGCGGTTGCGCGTGAACGGGAAGCCCAAAAGAAACGTTGTGCGCTCACGAAGCATTGGGTGATAGGGGGATTTCAGCGAGCCGGGCGGGAAGCTTGCGCGGGAACCTACGCACTCCCGAAGCGTGCACTAGAATCCTCGGGCGGCAACGCGGTGACAAGATGGGACAGAGGTGGGAGAAATGACAAGTACACAAACGGTTAATAAAAAGAACCGTTTGCATTTTACTACAAAGCAAACGGTCGTTCTGTACGCACCGTCGCGAATTAATCTACGCATGAGGCGGTTGATGCGGCTGCAGCACACTGTGCTCGCATCCGTGCGCGCTCGCTCTGTAGGCATCCACGCGCGAACGATCACGTACGTTCGAGGCTCCATATGCATGCGGACGCGGTTGTGCCGCTCCCGGCGCCACCATGCAGTTAAGCGCTGCAAAAACTGCCATGCGGATGTGCCGAAATTCCAGGCCGTCCGGCGCAATTTATTCCCGCAGACATTTACCTTCGTCTCATCCACCTTCCGATCGCGCCACACAACACAAGAAGCACACCCACGATCTCTTCATCGCTTCAACCTTCCCGTGCGGATCCAATGGCAGCTACCGGCGCCGAGCGACAGTTCGCCAAAATTGTCAAAGTGGACACCCACATCGGGAAGATGGACCTCTCGGTGGTGTAAACCAACGACTCGGTCGTGGTGGTGAACTCCATCAACACGTTGGAGCAGCTGCTTGCTGAGGACGACAAGTACAAAGTGGTCGGCTTCGACCTCGAGTACGCCGGCGGTCGTGCTGGGCATGATCAGAAGGTTGCCGACGCCCAGTTGTGTGTGCGCCATCACGTGCTCGTCTACCACTACTGCCTAGCCACAAGTCCTTGCGAGCGTTTCACCAGGTTTGTCAACAGCCCCGACTATAGGTTCACAACGGTGGACACCACGAACGATCTAAAGGTGCTCAAGACTACGGGCTTGTCCTGCCAGAAGCTTGTCAACATTCAAGGTCAGTACAGGGTCTGGGGCGGCGAGAAGATGAAGCAGAAGGACTCCCTGGTTGACCTCGTCGCAGCCATCATCAACCCCTACTACAAAGACATGAAGGCTAAGTGCCACAAGGACAAGTCTGTCTGGCACAAGGCCTGGGTGAACGAACTGGATGAAGAACACACCAAGTACGCAGCAAAGGACGCGTACACAAGCTACGAGATGTATAGGAGGATCATTGACATGAGGAAGTGCCTCCTTCCTACAGACGGCGAGGGATAGCCACAAGCAGAGCAGTGCCGGCAACTATCGTCAGAAGAATAGTATGATTTGCTGATCGTCTACTTCTTGTAAATTTATATTGAGGAATGTACATGTGTTGTGTAGTCACTTATGTAACTGGATGTTCAAGTTGGTTATGCAACATTAATGTAGGTGTTCTATAGACAGAGCATATAGATGTGCAAACAGAGAAAATCACATCTCATACAATTATTAGCAGCAACCGTCTGCCCATAACACACAGGTTGTCAGGATGAATCGTTTGGGTTATTTTTGGTCTTCCCACACAACTCTATTGAATGAACTGTTTGTCGGGTACCCACAACACACACGGTTGTCAGGATGAATCGTTTGGGTTATTATTGGTCTTCCCAAACAATTCTGATGAATGAACTATTTGCCGGGTATCACACACGCCTTCTTAGGCTAACTCGATTGTGTTCTGCTTGATCAGCACAAACAGTTTGCCCGAGTGAACTTATGCCGCAGTGCACACGTATGTAGTTTGTTAACCGTTTCCGTTATGTTCCATAATCACAAATAGTTCATAAATACAAACTGTCTGCCGTAGATCGCACACGCAACTATTTTCTGAATCGTATTTGATGGATCCTCTATCGCGCACGGTTTTCGTCATTGGCGGCGGAGCTTGAACTATATCGTTTGTGATTGATGGATCGCACACAGTTTCATCGAAGGGTCTCTGATTTATGTGTCGTCTTTGGACCATCCTGCAGTAGTGAACATACCGCTGGACAAAGGGAACTGCATACGGGATTGATTGAATCCTTGGCATCGTGGTTCAACCGATAGAGATCTTCGTGAAATATGTGGGAACCAATATGGGCATCCAGGTCCCGCTATTTGTTATTGACCGGAGAGGTGTCTCGGTCATGTCCACATGTTTCTCGAACCCGTATGATCCGCACGCTTAACGTTCAGTGACGATATAGTATTATTGGGTTATGTATGTTGGTGATTGAATGTTGTTCGGAGTCCCGGATGAGATCCCGGACGTCACGAGGAGCTCCAAAATGGTCCGGAGGTAAAGATTTATATATGGGAAGTCATATTTTGGCTACCGGAAAAGTTTCGGGTTTTTTCCGGTATTGTACGGGGAAGCTTCTAGAAGGTTCTGGAAACTTCCGGAGGAGTCCGGAAGTTTACAAAGGGTTCCACCACATCCCAAGGGTTTGCATGGGCTGAGGGGAGGCCCCTGGCCTTATTGGGCCAGGCGCACAAGTCCCTCAAGGCCCATGTGGCTTGGGAGAGGTGGAAAGTCCACCTGTGTATGGAAAGGGAGGGAATTGGACTAGGAGTCCAACTCCTCCCCCTTGGCTGCGCCCTAGGGTTTGGAGGGGATCTTCCCCATGCCCCTCCACATATATATAGAGGGAAGGGGCGCCACAAGAGGACACACCAAGCCCTTGGCGCAACTCTCTCTCCCGTTACTCCGTAGCTCCTCCGTCCTCGTTCTAGTAGCGCTGGGTGAAGCCCTGCTGAACTAGCTCCACCACCACCTCCACCACGCAGTCGTGCTGCCAGAGAACTCATCTACTACTCCGCCCTCTCTCGTTGGATCAAGTAGACGGATACGTCATCGAGCTGCACGTGTGCTGAACGAGGAGGTGCCGTCCGCTCGGCGCTTGATCGGGACGGATCGTGAAAACGTACGACTACATCAACCGCGTTTCTAAACGCTTTCGCTTAGCGATCTACAAGGGTATGTAGACACACTCCCCCTCTCGTAGCTATGCATCTCCATGCATAGATCTTGCGTGTGCGTAGGAATTTTTTTGTTTCCCATGCAACGTTCCCCAAGATAAACGTCTGCGAACGCGCCCGGTCAGTGACCAGGCGTGTCCCCTATTTGTCTATCCGCGAAGCCACATTCTTCATTTTCTTCATGATATGTCCGGAAACTTGCACGTGATTTGTGGAGAGGAAGAGAGAGAAAGAAAAGAATGAATAAAGAAAAAGAAAAGGTGGTCCGGGGTGGGGTCGCGTTCTACGTGACGAACTGCCCGGGCGCGTCCACGAGCCCTCAGAGCATCTACAGCCGGGACTTGCAAAAATGACCTCTCAAACACCCGCGGATGTGCCCGGGCGCGTCCGCTAGGAGTGACCGGGCACACCTCAAAATAAACATTACTACATCCAGACATCTCATACTAGATTCTCCAATCCATACAAAAGCATGAAAACAAAATAACCTACGTACTACGTAGAAACATAACTACTCCTCGTCGGAGATTTTGACGATCTTCGTTCCCTCCGGCGGATTAATGTGCGGCAGCTACAGCTTCGCCCCCTCCGGCGCCTCCGCCGCGGCCCCCTCCGAATGCTCCGCTGCGGCCTCCTCCACCGCTATCTCCGTGTCGAGCTCGTCGTAGAGGGTGTCAGCCTCCGCCTGCCTTTGCCGGATGTGCCTGTCGTCGACCTCCACCTCGGCCTCATCCCAGATGGAATCCAGGATGGCCCGTTGCTCTGCCATCTCCTCGGCTTGGGCGACAGCAAACTCCGCCTCTGCCTCCGCCATGTTCAAGCCCGGAATAGGCTCGTTCGCCTCGATCTGCTCCACCTCATCCTCCTCCATCGCCTCCGATAGCTCCTCCTCCTCCTCCTTCGGCTCCGACGCATCCGGAGGCAGACCCGCAATGATGCGGGCGATGCGCCGAGCCTGGATCTCCATTTCGATCTGCATCCACCGCTCCGGCATGAGCATAGCGTAGGTGGTGATCCTACGGTGAACCATGCTGACGCCAGAGAGCGTGGGAGAGCAGGGGAGAAGAGGCGGACGGGCTCGGGTGGCAGCGCAGGAAGGAAGGAGGTGGATGTGCTAGGATTGGGGGATGCCAACCAGCTTAAATAGCCGACTATGGCCTCGGGTGGCGAGACAGAGCGGCGTCATGCGGCGTTCACACCGCGGCGATGGTCGACGCGCCCGTCGGACCGTCAGGTCTCCGGGCGAGTCCGCGTCGGGCCCCATCGTCAGGCGGACGTGGCAGGCGTGCTCGGGCGCCACCATATCCGCCCCATATTTGGGCTGGATATCAGGGGTGCCGGCCAGCCCGGGCGTTTGAGGCCCTTTTGAGGCGCCCGACTGGGTCGCATTTTCGTGACCGGTCAGTGAGTGGGCGGCCTGCCCGGGTGTTTGAGACGGGTATGAGGGGTCCGGTTTTAGATGCTCTCATATCCTCCCTATATTTGAGATAGATATGAGGGTCTGCAGACAACCCGGGCATATTGGGATGATATGAGGGGTCCGATTGGGTCACTTTTTTCCTTCTCTCTCCTGTCTGGTCACTGACCGGGCGCGTCCGCGGGCGTATGAGAGGGTGTTTGAGGCGTCCGGTTGTAGTTGCTCTAATATATTAAAATGTAAAGGTTATGTACAAGTGTGTAATTACATATTCACAAGGAACTAGTGATGGGGTGATGAGGCAGAGAAAGAGAAGTCTAGATAAGGTACAACAATTTACAAGTGAAGCTCACAAATTAGGGAGTCAATGAAGCTGATTATTTCAGGTTTAACTCTGTATTCCAGAATTTCCAAATCAATAGTGAAGAACCTTTTCCAGATCTGGATGTAGGGCCTTTCACTATCAAATTAAGACATGTTCCTTTTCTTCCAAATACCCAAGGCTACAAGAATAATTATCTCTCTAAACAGTGGCCTATTCCATGTTGTAGTAGCTTGGTCAATCATGCTATGAACCTCTATACTAGTATCCCAGGTAATTTGGATGGAATACCAACATATTTTACTAAATTCACATTCAAAGATTAGATGATGTTTTTTTTGGGGGGGGGGGGGGTTGTGGAGCACAAAAGGCATGAATGATCATCCCTAATATCAAAGTGTCTTCTAAGAAGCAGATCTTTTATGTTAACTCTATCCATGAACATCAACCAGGAAAAAACCTTATGTTTCAGGATGCATTTGGCATTCCAAATCATGGTGATGTGCTTTGGAGGGTCAAGGTCTTCAAAGTAAAATTTGTAAAATTTTATGGACTTAAATTCAACATCACCTGAACAGAGAATCCTTTCATCCCTGGTCACAGGGTCAAGACCAGTCAAGTCAGTTTTTTGTTGCATCATATTTAGTTCTTCCCGAGGTTACAATGAGAGGGGGAGATGACAATTATGCCCTGGTTCTTTGTTTTGGATGAATTGGGCAGCGGGGATGTCTTCTTCCTTAGCAAATGGAATAGGTGCCTGCAAGACTCCTATAAAGGTCTTTCCTAATGCCAAACATCTTTCCATAGGGATGAATGGCTGGGTGACATTTTATTATGGCCATGTTGGTATTTAGATTGTGTTGTTAGTTTTTGTCGGTATGGTCTTCCTTGGTGTAGGCGGTGTGTAGTGTTCGTGGCAGGGGAGGTGTTGGGTGGGTGATACATCTCCAACGTATCTATAATTTTTGCATGTTCTATGCTGTTATATTATCATCCTTGGATGTTTTACAATCATTTTATTGCAACTTTATATCATTTTTTAGGACTAACCTATTGACATAGTGCCAAAGTGCCAGTTGTTGTTTTTGCTTGTTTTTTACTTCACAGAATATCAATACCAAATGGAGTCCAATCACGACGAATATTTTGGAAAAAAAATTTGGGCCATAAGACATCCAGTGGGCCAAAGAAGTGCCAGAGGGGAGGGTCGAGGAGACCACAACCCACCAGGGCGCGCCAGAGGCCCCGAGCGCGCCCTGGTGGGTTGTGCCCTCCTTGGGACACCTCTCCACTGCCTCTGACGCCTATAAATTCCCAAATATTCCAGAAACCCTAGAGGAGTCGACGAAAAACACATCCAGCCGCCGCAAGTACCGGAACCTCGAGATCCAATCTAACACCATCACGGAGGGGTTCATCATCCTCATTGGTGCCTCTCCGATGATGCATGAGTAGTCCACCATAGACCTACGGGTCCGTAGGCAGTAGCTAGATGGCATCCTCTCTCTCTTTTGATTCTCAATACAATGGTCTCTTGGAGATCTATTTGATGTAAACTTTTGCGGTGTGTTTGTTGGGATCCGATGAATTTTGAGTTCATGATCAGTTTCTACCCATGAATATTATTTGAGTCTTCTTTGATCTCTTATATGCATGATTACTTATAACCTCGTATTTCTTATTCAAATCTTTGGTTTAGTTAGGCCAACTAGATCGATTTTTCTTGCCATGGGAAGAGGTGCTTTGTGATGGGTTCGATCTTGCAGTGTCCTCTCCCAGTGACAGAAGGGGCAGCGAGGCACGCATGTATCGTTGCTATTAAGGATAACAAGATGGGGTCTATTCCTACATGAATAGATCTTGTCTACATCATGTCACTGTTCTTATTGCATTACTCCGTTTTTTCATGAACTTAATACACTAGATGCATGCTGGATAGCAGTCGATGTGTCGAGTAATAGTAGTAGATGGAGAATCATTTCGGTCTACTAATCTTGGACGTGATGCCTATATAATGATCACCGCCTTGGATATCGTCATGATTATTTGATCTTCTATCAATTGCCCAACAGTAATTTGTTCACCCACCGTGTGCTATACTCATGAGAGAAGCCACTAGTGAAACCTACGGCCCCCGGGTCTACTTTTCCAACATATTGCTTTCCGATCTATCTTTTTGCCACTTTTGTTTTCAAATCTATTATTCCAAAAACCCAAAAATACCTTGCTGCACTTTTTATTTGCCCTTTTTATTTTGTGTTCTTGAGAGATCTATCTCTCCAATCTATCACTACCTAATCTATCTTTTTACCGTAGAGAGATTGACAACCTCTCTTTCACGCCGGGTTGCAAGTATTTGTTCTACGTTTGTAGGTGTTGCTGATTTAGTGGTGGTGATCCTCCTACTGATTCGATACCTTGGTTTCATAACTGAGGGTAATACTTACCGTCGCTGTGCTGCATCATCCCTTCCTCTTGGGGGAAATACCGACGCAATCTCAAGGCACGTCAAAGGAATTTCTGGTGCCTTTGCCAGGGAGGAAGCGGTCTCTTCTACGTGCCAATCTCTGGCGCCGAGGAGACACCACTATCATCTACCAGGTTCCTAATCACAAATCTCATCTCCATGCAATTACATTATTTGCCATTTGCCTCTCGTTTTCCTCTCCGCCACTTCACCAAATTTGCCGTTTTATTTGCCCTCTTTTTCGTTTGCCTTTTTCTCGTTAGATCTCTTGGTTGCCAATCTTGTTACTATGACTGGCGTTACTACTCCCCCTTTGTCACCAGATTTTGAAGTTTTATACTTCAAACAAAAACAAGGGGAAAATTTGAAAGCTGCCTGGTATAGGCTAATGGAATCCTATCGCATTTGCAACCTAAAAGGAGATGCAAACATTTTGCTTCGAAATTTTTACATAGGATTACCTTTGCATCATAGACAACTCTTGGATTTTGTCGCTAAAGGGAACTTTATTGAGCTTGATGCAAACACAAATTTTGGAAGGGATGTTGGGGGTTTCCTCCATCAAAAAAGGGGCTTTCTTTTACACAAGAGGGGGTTCAAATTTTAGAAAATTAGATGACTTACATAAGCACTTGGTCGAGTTGCAAAAATATAATGAACCTCTCAAACATATTAGTGGGAACCTCAATCGCTTGAATACTTTGATTACTCTTTGCAATAAGCGTTTGGATATTTTGGATCCTAAGATGGTTTCTTCTCCTGAAAATTTGGGGAAGCGTAAAGAGCCCCCCAGATTCGAGAAAGCCCTCACAAAAGTAGCAAAAACCAAAGATGGCAATACTTGACTCTATGCGTTATGCCTAGCAAGGAGCATAAAACGATAGCGCTGGTTGGGAGCCAACCCAATGAATAAATTTATTTTCGTCTTTTACTTTCAGTTTTTGAGTGTTGACACAATTATGCCTCTATTATGATTGTATTTTTTATGTTTTATTTAGTGTTTGTGCCAAGTAAATCCTTTAGGGTGATTCATAAGATGAAGTAGAAACAATGCTGAATCTGAAATAGAAACTTTGCCTCAAGTGTTCGTATTTTCATTTTTACTGGAGCATGATATTGAGCTGAAATTTTAACACAGTATTGCTATACAAATTCTTTACGTTGTCCTAATTTTTGAGAATTTTTAGAGTTACATAAGTATGGTTATAGTACAGACTACTACAGACTGTTCAGTTTAAGACAGATTCTGTTTTCGTTGCATTGTGTGCTTGTTTTGATGAATCTATGGGTTGTATTGAAGGGTATGAGCCATGGTAAAGTTAAAATACAGTAGGTATAATGCAATAATAAAATTTGAATGGGTTTTCAACAGTACTTAAAGTAGTGATTTGCTTTATTATACTAACGGATCTCACAAAAAATTTGTTGAGTTTTGTGTGATTGAAGTTTTCAAGTTTTGGGTGAGATCGCGATGGATGAAGGAATAAGGAGTGAAAAGAGCCTAAGCTTGGGGATGCTACAGCACCCCCAAGATATCCAAAGAGAAACAAGCAACTAAGCTTGGGGGTGCCCCGAGTGGCATCCCCTCTTTCTTCTAACGACCATCGGTATTTTACTTGGAGCTATATTTTTATTCATCACATATCACGAGTTTTGCTTGGAGCATCTTGTATCAATAGAGTCTTTGCTTGCTTTGCTTTTTAGTTTGCCACTTATATCCTTGCTGGACACACCTATTTTGAGAGAGCCAAAATTATGCTATGATTTGTTAGAATTGCTCTTTATGCTTCACTTAAACTTTTTGAGCTATAGAATTGCTCTAGTGCTTCACTTATATATTTTTGAGCACGGTGTGCTTGGAAACTTTTGAAGAAACACTCTCATGCTTCACTTAGATTATTTTGAGAGTTAGTAAATTTTGTAGAAATAGTCTCATGCTTCACTTAGATTTATTTGAGAGTTAGTAAATTTTGAAGAAATCCTCTCATGCTTCACTTATACTATTTTGTGAGATGAAACCTTTATGCTCATGTTCTTCACTTAAATTTGTTTCAGCTTGTCAAAAGCAATGGCAATATATGAAACTAGTCCCAAAGTGATAGATATCCAAGGAGGATATAATAAAAACTTTAATGAAGATCATTGGACAAATTAAACATGATTCCTTGTAATAGTTTTGAGACATGATGATAGTAATATGTGAGTCATGTTAGTGAGTAATTATGCTTTAGTAAGAATATTAGTGTTAAGGTTTGTGATTCCCTATGCATGCACGAAAGTCAATAGTTATGCAATGAAATTACATCCGACTTATGGTGCATTATTCGGTGTTAGTTATGCTCAATGCTCGCTTATGTGAATTTTCGTTTCTTGCTTGGATGATTCTCAATCTATTTGCTAGCCTCCACTTGTACTAAGTAGAAATACTACTTGTGCATCCAAAATCCTTAAACCCAGTTTTGCCTTATGAGTCCACCATACCTACCTATATGCGGTATTTCCATGCCGTTCTAAGCAAATTTGTATGTGCCATCTCTACTTTTCAAAATAAATTTCCTTTTTGTGTGCTCGTACCGCTCATGAAACGGTAGGGGGTATCCAATACTTTCCATCCATGATGTGTTATTCTGAAGATGAGTGTTTATTCACTTGTCATTGCACGAGAGTACGACGGTAATAGGGATGCCCAGTCCCGAAATGAAATGAAAAAAAATTACTTTATGTTGTCAAATAACAAATTCCTTGGAAAGTGTTGGTATGGAAGGCAACCGTGGATACGGCCAGCCATGGATTGTGAAAAAATGGTGGAAAAAGGAATAAACTTTATTTTCTGTTTGGGAACCGCCTATGATATATCTAGCATGGAAAGTATTGTGAATTACTTTGTCATTTTCGTTGACAGGAAAGGCATGCCACTCAAAATATTTTCCTCTCTCAATTTAAACTTTGAGCTCTGGCACCTCTACAAATCCCTACTTGAAAGCACATTTGCTCCCTTGGTGGTTTTGGTAATTAATAACAACATATATCTCATTGAACTAATGTTTCCACTAAGTATATTTCAGGAAAAGTTCAATGACGGGATGGCAAAAGGATTGTGGAGAGACCCCTAGATGCAAGAAATAGGATTGGCAAAGCTTCAAGCAAGAAGCCTATCATGCAAAATCGGTGCCACCAAAATTTCCCACTCGGCCCTACCGATTTTCACCTCAGACAAATCCCAGCCAAACCCTAAGTTTTCGGTACAACCGATTCTGCATCGGTGCCACCGAGTTTCAGTTGCCAACTTTCTGTTGCCCTTTTTCTTAAATTCAGAATTTCCGAGTTTTTTGGATCGGTGACACCGAGTTTGCATTCTGACCGTTGGTCACCTGTGTCGATATTGCCGAGAACTATATATCGGTCTCACCGAGATTCAAAAGTTGCTACCTTTTGAGCAACTCGGTACCACCGAGTTTTATACTTCGGTGTCACCGAGTTGGTCAGTAAAGGTGTAACGGTTAGATTTTTGGAGATGCCTATATATACCCCTTCACCGCCACTCATTCGACAGAGAAGCACTCAAAACAGTTCCCCACTTACCGCATCTGATTTTCTGAGAGAGAACCACCTACTCATGTGTTGAGATCAAGCCATTCCACTCCAACCATATGAATCTTGATTTCTAGCCTCCCCAAGTTGCTTTCCAACCAATCAATCTCTTCTACCAAGCCAAATCTGTGAGAGAGTGATTGAGTGTTCAGGAGTCCGTCATCTTGAAGCACAAGAGCAACGAGTTCATCATCATTATCGAGCCTATTACCTTTTGGAGGGTGGAGCCTCCTAGATTGGTTAGGTGTCGCTTGGGAGCCTCCTACTTCGTGTTGTGGAGTTGAACCAAGAAGTTTGTCAGGGTAAGGAGATCGCCTACTTCATGAAGATCTACCCATAGTGAGGCTAGTCTTTCGTGGACGGAAGCCGTTATGGAATAGTCAAGGTTGCTACTTCGTGGACCCTTATGGGTGGAGCCCTCCATGTACTCTCGCGACGGTTACCCTCCGTGGGTTGAAGACTCCATAAACGTGGACGTACGATAGCACTACCTATCGGAACCACGGGAAAAATCTTCGTGTCTCCAAATTGTGTTTGATCTTCCTCCCTATCCTCTATTACATATGCTTGCCTTTACTTTCCGCTGCTATACTCTTAGACATGCATGTGTAGGGTGTGCTTGACTTGCTATCCCTGCTAAAATCTACCAACACTTAAAATTTGGAAAAGGTAGAAATTTTATTTTGTCAAGTAGTCTAATCACCCCCCCCCCTCTAAACATACTTTCGATCCTACAAGTGGTATCAGAGCTTTGGTCTCCATTGCATTGGTTTCCCAACCTAGGAGAGTATGGCGTCTAGCGAGGGAAATTATCACCGTAGAGGTCCATACTTTGATGGTACAAATTTTGCTAGTTGGAAGCACAAAATGAAAATGCATATTCTTGGTCATAACCCTGCCGTTTGGGCTGTTGTTCGTGTTGTCTTGCAAGGTGAATTCTTTGGTGATGGAAAGGAACCGGATCGTGAAGTGACCGCGGAAGAATTGAAGATGTTGCAATACAACGCTCAAGCATGCGACATTCTTTTCAACTGCCTATGCCCCAAAGAATTCAACAAAATCAGTCTTCTTGAGAATACCAAGGAAATTTGGGACACTTTGGTTGATATGCACGAAGGTACCGAATCTGTGAGAGAATCCAAGTTGGATGTTTTTCGAAGTCAGCTTGACAAGTTCAAGATGAAGGATGGTGAAGGAGTCGCGAAAATGTACTCTAGGCTAGCTCTCATCACCAATGAGATTGCCGGCTTAGGAAGCGATGAGATGACTGACAAATTCATCATCAAGAAGATACTTAGAGCTTTGGATGAGAGATACGACACCGTGTGCACATTGATCCAAATGATGCCCAACTACAAAGATCTCAAGCCTACGGAAGTCATTGGAAGGATTGTTGCTCATGAGATGACACTCAAAGACAAAGAAGAGCTTCACAACAAGTCTAGCGGTGCTTACAAAGCCACAAGTGATGCTCCCGCAACTTCAAGCGACAACCTTGTTACCAATGAAGAGATAAGCCTCATGGTCAAGAAATTCAACAAGTTCTACAAGAATAGAGGCAAAGATTGAAGCTCCAACTCAAGATATGAAGAGAAGCATTCGTCAAGTCATGACCGAAACTGCTACAATTGTGGGAAGCCCGGACACTACTCCAATGAGTGCACCGCTCCCTACAAATGAAGAGAAGAGTCACCTAGAAGACGAAGCTCAAGAGATGAATTACCTCGAAGAGAGAAAAGGAGTAGAGATGACCGTCATGAACAAAGACCCTCAAGGAGAAGTAGGGACTCAGAGAAGAAGGACAAGTACACCAAGAGCTACTCAAAAAGAAGACATCAAGCTCAGGTTGGTGAATGGGTTTCCGGCTCCGAATCCGGCAACCACTTCGAGAGAAGCTATAACTTCAACTCCGACTATAGTCAAGATGAAGGTGTTGCCGGACTTGCACTAGTGACTACCGACTCCTATGACATATTTGATTCATCAAATGAAGGAAGTGGAAGTTGCTTCATGGCTAAATGCCCCAAGGTATCACACCCCGAGTATCTTGATTTCAATAGTGATGAGGATGATTTATTGGAGATGATGACTTGCTCTTTGATAAAACTAGTGATATTAGTCAAAATGAACTTGATAATGTTCATGTTAGTCAAGATAACTCATGTGATGATGATAAGATGGAAATGGAGCGACCAACTAAAGAATTAAACACTCTTAAGTTAGCCCATGAATCTACTCTAGAAGATCATAGAGAGCTTGTAAAGACTCATGAGAAGCTACGCTTCGAGAAGCTCACCTTCGAGCAAAACATGAGTTTCTTAAAGCTATCAATGACGATCTCCGAAATAAGACTTCATCTTATCTAGCCAAACGATTACTCTTGTCTACATTTATGCCACAAGTTAAACCTAGACAAACTAGTAATAAAGGCAAGAAAGATTCTTCATCTAGTAGCAACAATAAAAATGCAAAATCTAATGATGTTGCTTCTAGTAGTTCTATTGATTCCACTAACGATGATTCTCTTAGCCAAGTGACACTTGAGCAAGAAAATGATTTATTGAAAGGAATTATAGAGAAAGGTATCTACAAAAGTCTTGCCGAATGTAAGCAATTTGAGGAGATTGTACGCAAGCACGGAGGATACCGGAAGAACCATGGCATTGGCTACTTCAACGCAAATGGAGTTGCATGGGAAGAAGGTCCATACCCCAAGCCAAAGTTTGTTCCTCAAAAGGAGAAGTATGAACATACTCTCCCCAAGGGAACAAAAGCTCAAGATGACCTTCTATCACAAGACCACAAGCTCAAGGGCAAGGACAAGCTTCAAGAGGAGATTGACTCATATGAAGATGAATCTCAAGCTTTGGTCAAGTGGGTTCCCAAGGCTTCTACAAGCTCAACTTCTACAATTGCCACTTCAACACCAAGGATTCCCATCAAGTTGATGTGGGTCCCCAAGAAGAAGAACTAGAGAAGTTTTGAGGGGTGACCCCGCCAATGAAATTAACTCACATTCACTATTGGCAAGGACTAGTTGTAATCAACATCAACACTATGCAATAGTTCAAGGAGTCACATATTCCCTCAAAGGTAAGCAAGGGACAAGGTAATTAATGAATTCATGGACATCATCTTATATGCTTTGCACTCCATGTCCATAGATATCCTTGTATTTGTCTCTTGTGCTTGGGACTAACCCATGATGGTGAGAAGAGTAAGGAAACAACAAGGATGCTCCCAACTCAAGATGATCTTCATCAACCTTGAGCATCCACCACTACATCACCCACATGAAGTCTTCTACGGCAAACTCAAGGTTAGTTTATCCCTCTTATGGGGGGATGTCACATCAAGAGGGAGCTTTACTCTAAGACTTGAGTTAAAGCATCTCTTAAGAATGTGACAACATTAAAAGCTTTATGTAAAAGTGGTAACCCCACTTGTGCTTAAACGATCAGTATGACCTATGATCAAGTATTCTTACTTGGCTCCTAAGTCAATATACTCATATATAGATGAATCTGTCATCGCCAAAGTGTTGGGTAGATACCAGAGTGGTTTTACATGTTTGCAATGTGTTCAATGGACATCTTATTGTGTGAGCATGCAGGTTTGCATATCTTTTATCATTCGAGGACATCCAATTGTTGCTATTTGGACTTGTTTTCTCTTTTGCAAATTGGATGGACAAGAATGCCTAGGACCCCTCTCTAGCTATCTATGCTTTCTCATCTCAAGTTCTATTCATGCTACATCACAAAACTTGAACAAGCACTTCTCGATCCCTCTGTGTGAGATGCACTCGGAGTTCCGTATCGACAAGGGCTACATTCCAAAACCTCCCTACAGTGTAACTCGGTGTGACCAACATGAAATTCTCGGCTCCACCGATTGCCTTAGGGTTGACCTACTTTTGCATCTCGGTACCGCCGATACCATAATCTCGGTTGCACCGAGTTTCCATGTCAACTGACAGCAGTGGAACTCGGTGGCACCGAAATTTTTGTATCGGTGACACCTACAGTGAGGGGTATATATTCCGCGGACCCGACGCTTTGAAATTAAATCTTCAAGCGCCATGTTCTCCTGCCCCTAACTGCTGCACCTGGACCCCTGGTCATCGCCCTTGCTTCCCCGAGTGCCTCCGCCGTTGGGATCCTCGCCGTCGACGGGAATCTACTCCGCCGTCGTCACCGTAGCGGATCTTCACCAAGTTAGGGTACGATCCGATCTCCCCTTGCGCTCCATTGTCCGATCCTTGCACATTGGGATATTTTCATCGATAAGCCACCATCTGCAATCCTCCTGCTCCACCAGAAGTTCTCACAGATTAGCGAACGAGGAAAAATTTAGGGTTAGCCGTCCGCAGAACAACTCTCGGTGTCACCAAGTCGCAAAAATCGATTCCACCGATTTTGGATTCTAGGGTTTCTGAGAATGGTCTCGGTGAGACTGAGTGGTTTCCTTCGGTGTCACCGAAGTAGCTGCAAAGTCTCTGTGAAGCAGACCATCTATCTCGGTGAATCCGAAAAATCTGACTCGGTGCTACCGAATTTTGTTCTGCAGAAAGCTAAAACTAAGGTTTTCTTTGTTCAAACTTTAAAAACCTATGTGTTTTGTGATGCTCAACCTATCTGCTCTTCTATACTCTTTTCACAGGGTCAGAGATGTCAGGATCAGATGACAGTCAGAATAATCTCAGAGAGCCCAGTGTTGATGCAGACCGAGGCACTAGTCCTGAGGCTAGCTCTTTTACTTCAGATGACAATCCCAGCTCCCATGGTCTGCCTAAAGCTGCAACTAGAGCCAGAAGGAAGCTGAATTCAGATGAGGAAGATTCAGATTTTGTGCCAGAAGAGGCCCTTGCCAAGCAAAGGCAAGACAAAGCAAACAAGGCTGCCAAGAAGTCTGCTAATGAGACTACCTCAATAAGAAAGGTAGTAAGGAAGGAGTATGCCAGTTCAGAGGCTATGAAAGCACATGTGAGTGCTAGGGCTTCCATGTCTGTTGAGACCCCAAGGAAGTCTATGCCCACGAAGGCAGGAGAGAAGAAGACAAGCAGGAAAAAGATCATACATGTTATTGGAAGACCAACTTCTATGTATGAAGATCCAACTGATGCTGAGGAAGAGGAAGAGCCAGCTACCAAGGCTCCTCCTAAGAAGAAGAATAAGCTTCTTGCAGATGCTATGCCAAGCCAGGCCCCATCCAAGAGCAAGCCAGCTGCACCCAAGAAATCCACTGCTCCAAAGCCCAAGAGAACTACCAGAGACATCCCAGTTGCTGCCAAGAACAAAGGTACTACCTTCAGAGAAACTGAGGAGGAAGCACTGTCAGTTTTGATGAAGCTGAGGCCACACCTTCCTGAGCACAATGCTAGCCATCCGCTTGCTGGGGACATGAAGAAGAGGAAGGATTCTGGACTGAGAGAGTGGAGAGCCATAGATCCTTATTCTCAGAGGAGAAGGACAGTTGTAGACTACAGATTCTACACCAAGGAACATCAAGACTTCTATGAGACTATTCTGCTTGACAAGAGCCCTGCAGTCAGTGATATGAGGTATGTTGACTGGGAGTACATCAAGAAGAACCAAGATTTCTTTCCATGTGTGCAGGATAATTTCCACTGCATTGGCATTGATGAGTTTGTTGGGAAAGAGTTCACTGCCTGGAATGACGAGATGGTCATGCAATTCTACTCCACTGCACATTTCTATGGAGATGGTAGGATTGTATGGATGACTGAAGGCACCAGATATGAATCCACTGTTGATGACTGGGCTGCCATCTTAGGAGCCCCACAGGTGCAAGAAGGAGACTTGGATGTGTACTCTGAGCACAAGGCAAACCACAACTCCATGGCCAATATGTACAATGAGATCCCTGCTGCAAACGTGCATTCACAGAACACCATCTTGTGGCATACATTGATGCCTAAGTCTGGAGATGAGAAGATGATCAGAGGTTATTCTATCAACATGTTGCTCCATATTGATCAACACACCAGATTTAGGGTGATGGACTTGATAGTTGAGACCGTGAAGAGGACTGTTGCAGATCAGAAGAGATCATGTGGTTATGTGATGACCCACAAGTATAGGGGATCAATCGTAGTCCTTTCGATAAGTAAGAGTGTCGAACCCAATGAGGAGCACAAGGAAATGACAAGCGGTTTTCAGCAAGGTAATTTCTGCAGGCACTGAAATTGTAGGTAATAGATAGTTTGTTAGCAAGGTAATTTGTAACGAGCAAGTAACGGTAACGGTAAACAAGGTGCAGCAAGGTAGCCCAATCCTTTTGAGGCAAAGGACAGGCCAGAACAATCACTAGTAATAGGCAAAGTGTTCTTGAGGGTACACGGGAATTTCGTCTAGTCACTTTTATCATGTTGGTTTGGTTCGTGTTCGCTACTTTGATAATTTGATATGTGGGTGGACCGGTGCTAAGGTGCTGTTCTTACTTGAACTAACAACCTACTTACGATTAACCCCCTCGCAAGCATCCGCAACTACGATAAAAGTATTAAGACAAAGTCTAACCATAGCATTAAACATGTGGATCCAAATCAGCCCCTTACGAAGTAGCGCATAAACTAGGGTTTAAGCTTCTGTCACTCTAGCAACCCATCATCTAATAACTACTCCACAATGCATTCCCTTAGGCCCATGAATGGTGAAGTGTCATGTAGTCGACGTTCACATGACACCACTAAGGGAATCACGACATACATATCATCAAAATATCGAACACATATCAAATTCACATGATTACTCGCAACAAGACTTCTCCCGTGACCTCAAGAACAAAGGTAACTACTCACAAATAATAATCATGCTCAAGATCAGAGGAGTAATGAATAGCATAATGGATCTGAACATATAATCTTCCACCAAATAAACCATATAGTAATCAACTACACAAGGTAATCAACACTATTAGTCACCCACAGGTACCAATCTGAGGTTCCAGTACAAAGATTGAACACAAGAGATGAACTAGGGTTTGAGAGGAGATGGTGTTGTTGAAGATGTTGATGAAGATTGGCCTCCCAAAGATGAGAGGGATGTTGGTGATGACGATAGCTTTGATTTCCCCCTCCAGGAGGGAAGTTCCCCGGCGGAATCGCTCCGTCGGAGGGCAAAAGTGCTCCTGCCCAAGTTTCGCCTCAAGGCGGCGGCGCTTCGTCTCAAAAGTCGTCCTCCTAATTTTTTTAGGTTTTTTGGGAATTTATACCAGAAGATGGGCTCCGGAGGTGGGCCAGGGTGAGCACCACCCACCAGGCCGCGCCAGGGGGTGCCTGGCGCGCCCTGGTGGGTGTTCTTCACCAGGTAGCCCCCCTCCAGTAGATTTTCTCCAGTATTGTTTATTAATTCCAAAAATAATCTCCGTAAAGTTTCAGCTTTATTGGAGTTGTGTAGAATAGGTATCTCTGACGTGCTTTTCTTGGGTCCAGAATTCCAGCTGCCGGTATTCTCCCTCTTTGTGTAAACCTTGCATATTATGAGAGAAAAAGCATTAGAATCACTCCCCAAAGCATTATTATTCAACAAAACAAAGTAAATAACAGTAGGAAATCATGATGCAATATGGACGTATCAACTCCCCCAAGCTTAGACCTCGCTTGTCCTCAAGCGAAAGCCGATATTGAAAAGCATGTCCACATGGTTTGAGAGAGAGGTGTCGATAAAAACAAAATACGGACATAGAAGCATCATGCTTATTAACATAACAGCAACAAACTCTAACATAAGAACTTATTTCAATATATTTTTATCATAAAGCTTCTCATGAACAAGTAACAATTCATCACAACATAGAAGTATGAAGCATAAGCCTTATTGGAAACCAACAAACTGTGTTCTCAGTCAACTTTGCAACTACAATTCATCATATTTTCAGGAAGGGTCTCATGTCGGAGCCTTTTGGCAAGTCCACATACTCAACCATCATTTAGTCTTCTATGATTGCTAACGCTCACGGCATACCCATGAACAAAAAGTTTCAACCGGACACATAGGAAGATAGGGGCTTATAGTTTTGCCTCCCAACTCACTCACCTCAAGGGTGATGTCAACAATAATAACTCATGCCCACCCATATCCAACTAGATATCTGTGCCTAGATCTTCCCTCACCACATGATGCTTGCAAAGGAAAAAGTAAAAAGGAATAGATAAGAATACTTTGACTCTTGCATAAAAGTAAGTGCATAAAAGTAAAAGATAGGCCCTTCGTAGAGGGAAGCAGAGGTTGTCATGCGCTTATTGGTTTATATGCCCAATCCCTTAATGTAAAAGAACGTCACGCTATATTGCCCCCTATGATAGCAACCTTTATTATGCAGTCTGTCACTTTTATTACTTTGCCATCATAAGTTCGTATAACGCTCAATTTTCTCTTACACTAATTGATCAAAACACTTTTATAAGCAATTTTTATTGCCTTGTTGCACCGATGACAACTTACTTGAAGGATCTTTCTCGATCCATAGGTAGGCATGGTGGACACTCAAGGAAAGAGTTTGGGTTTGGGTTTTTGGATGCACAAGTAGTATCTCTACTTAGTGCGGAATTTTTGGCTAGCAAAGGTATTGGGCAAGCACCACATGTTAAAGGATCTATGACAATATAACTTCTATGTGGATATGAACAAACATAATTCATTACGTTGTCTTCCTTGTCCAACGTCAAAAAATTTGACATATAATATTTGATGGGGGCTCACAATCATAAAAGATGTCCAAGATATTGTATTTGCATGTGAATCTTCTCTTCCCTAATTAATTCTTTCGTGAATTGCATCATTGACCAATGCTATGTTTGTCAATCTCCAATAAATTTTACTACTTATACTTTTCCTTATGTGATGTCATTACTCACCATAAGATTAGCATATGATTTTTTTCATTTATTTGTCATTCTTTTATTTGATTGCAACAAGAAAGTAGAGAAGCAAAAACTCAAACTAAACTTTCTTATATAACTTTAACTCGATTACATAGATAGGTAGGCCATGAAACTAACACACGAAAATAGATCATGCTTAACTTTTATTCAACTAAAGCAAAGGGAAACTAAAGATAGAACCAAAATAGGTAAGGGTGAATAAAAGTGATGGTGATACGATACCGGGGCACCTCCCCCAAGCTTGGCTCAAGCCAAGGGGAGTGCCCATACCCATGTACTCAAATCTCCTTTGGTGGCGGTGATGAAGAAGGTGGAGGTGTAGAAGAAGCCTTCTTCTTCAACTTATATTTAAGCATAAAGTTTTCCTCCTTTAGATCATCATTCTCCAATTCAAGCTTTAGTATCCTTTGGCATAAGGCCTCCTTGCTTTCCTGCAGAAAATGAGATGGGATAAATTGGACCTTAGGTTTCTATCTTCTAGGGAGGCTTGACTTCTTGAATTCCACATGCATGTCTCCGGGTTGAGGCAATGGATCATCCTCTTCCTCAGAGTTGTCATCTTTTGTTTCCTACATGGTCGAATCTTCTTCCTCCTCCGAGGTCCATAGATAGGGGTAAATATCCCTAAAGATCTTTGGGTCTGGAACATAGGGATCAACATGGCTCTCCCCATCTGAATCTTGAGACGACATATTTTCAGATCTGTCAGGAAAACAGCACGAAACAAGAACAGGGGATTTTTCTGTGATGCGGTCGTCAAAACAGTCGGGGGTATATATAGAGAATTTTTATTCTTGCGAAACAAGTATTTGGAAGGAAAACAGAGTCGGGAAGGCATCCGAGGTGGGCACCACCCACCAGGCCGCGCCCAGGGGTGCCTGGCGCGCCCTGGTGTATCGTGCTCACCTCGATCACCTTTCGGTTTATTTTTTTATTCCTAAAATTCTAAAATATTCCAAAACTGACAGAAAATATTTTTGAGGATTTTTCAGAGTCCGTTTACTTACCGTATCACGTACCTCCTATTTTTAAGTATTCTGGAGTGTTCCGAAAGGTTTCTTTTATCTGTTCCTCCGGTGTCATGGTTTGGATAACATTGCTTTCAACGTTAATAGCCGTACCTGAGATATAATGCTTAATTCTTTGGCCATTGACCACCTTCGGGTTAGTACCTTCAACGTTAATAGCCGTACCTGAGATATAATGCAGTCAGTGATATGAGGTATGTTGACTGGGAGTACATCAAGAAGAACCAAGATTTCTTTCCATGTGTGCAGGATAATTTCCACTGCATTGGCATTGATGAGTTTGTTGGGAAAGAGTTCACTGCCTAGAATGACGAGATGGTCATGCAATTCTACTCCACTGCACATTTCTATGGAGATGGTAGGATTGTATGGATGACTGAAGGCACCAGATATGAATCCACTGTTGATGACTGGGCTGCCATCTTAGGAGCCCCACAGGTGCAAGAAGGAGACTTGGATGTGTACTCTGAGCACAAGGCAAACCACAACTCCATGGCCAATATGTACAATGAGATCCCTGCTGCAAACGTGCATTCACAGAACACCATCTTGTGGCATACATTGATGCCTAAGTCTGGAGATGAGAAGATGATCAGAGGTTATTCTATCAACATATTGCTCCATATTGATCAACACACCAGATTTAGGGTGATGGACTTGATAGTTGAGACCGTGAAGAGGACTGTTGCAGATCAGAAGAGATCATGTGGTTATGTGATGACCCACAAGTATAGGGGATCAATCGTAGTCCTTTCGATAAGTAAGAGTGTCGAACCCAATGAGGAGCACAAGGAAATGACAAGCGGTTTTCAGCAAGGTAATTTCTGCAGGCACTGAAATTGTAGGTAATAGATAGTTTGTTAGCAAGGTAATTTGTAACGAGCAAGTAACGGTAACGGTAAACAAGGTGCAGCAAGGTAGCCCAATCCTTTTGACGCAAAGGACAGGCCAGAACAATCACTAGTAATAGGCAAAGTGTTCTTGAGGGTACACGGGAATTTCGTCTAGTCACTTTTATCATGTTGGTTTGGTTCGTGTTCGCTACTTTGATAATTTGATATGTGGGTGGACCGGTGCTAAGGTGCTGTTCTTACTTGAACTAACAACCTACTTACGATTAACCCCCTCGCAAGCATCCGCAACTACGATAAAAGTATTAAGACAAAGTCTAACCATAGCATTAAACATGTGGATCCAAATCAGCCCCTTACAAAGTAGCGCATAAACTAGGGTTTAAGCTTCTGTCACTCTAGCAACCCATCATCTAATAACTACTCCACAATGCATTCCCTTAGGCCCATGAATGGTGAAGTGTCATGTAGTCGACGTTCACATGACACCACTAAGGGAATCACGACATACATATCATCAAAATATCGAACACATATCAAATTCACATGATTACTCGCAACAAGACTTCTCCCGTGACCTCAAGAACAAAGGTAACTACTCACAAATAATAATCATGCTCAAGATCAGAGGAGTAATGAATAGCATAATGGATCTGAACATATAATCTTCCACCAAATAAACCATATAGTAATCAACTACACAAGGTAATCAACACTATTAGTCACCCACAGGTACCAATCTGAGGTTCCAGTACAAAGATTGAACACAAGAGATGAACTAGGGTTTGAGAGGAGATGGTGTTGTTGAAGATGTTGATGAAGATTGGCCTCCCAAAGATGAGAGGGATGTTGGTGATGACGATAGCTTTGATTTCCCCCTCCAGGAGGGAAGTTCCCCGGCGGAATCGCTCCGTCGGAGGGCAAAAGTGCTCCTGCCCAAGTTTCGCCTCAAGGCGGCGGCGCTTCGTCTCAAAAGTCGTCCTCCTAATTTTTTTAGGTTTTTTGGGAATTTATACCAGAAGATGGGCTCCGGAGGTGGGCCAGGGTGAGCACCACCCACCAGGCCGCGCCAGGGGGTGCCTGGCGCGCCCTGGTGGGTGTTCTTCACCAGGTAGCCCCCCTCCAGTAGATTTTCTCCAGTATTGTTTATTAATTCCAAAAATAATCTCCGTAAAGTTTCAGCTTTATTGGAGTTGTGTAGAATAGGTATCTCTGACGTGCTTTTCTTGGGTCCAGAATTCCAGCTGCCGGTATTCTCCCTCTTTGTGTAAACCTTGCATATTATGAGAGAAAAAGCATTAGAATCACTCCCCAAAGCATTATTATTCAACAAAACAAAGTAAATAACAGTAGGAAATCATGATGCAATATGGACGTATCAACTCCCCCAAGCTTAGACCTCGCTTGTCCTCAAGCGAAAGCCGATATTGAAAAGCATGTCCACATGGTTTGAGAGAGAGGTGTCGATAAAAACAAAATACGGACATAGAAGCATCATGCTTATTAACATAACAGCAACAAACTCTAACATAAGAACTTATTTCAATATATTTTTATCATAAAGCTTCTCATGAACAAGTAACAATTCATCACAACATAGAAGTATGAAGCATAAGCCTTATTGGAAACCAACAAACTGTGTTCTCAGTCAACTTTGCAACTACAATTCATCATATTTTCAGGAAGGGTCTCATGTCGGAGCCTTTTGGCAAGTCCACATACTCAACCATCATTTAGTCTTCTATGATTGCTAACGCTCACGGCATACCCATGAACAAAAAGTTTCAACCGGACACATAGGAAGATAGGGGCTTATAGTTTTGCCTCCCAACTCACTCACCTCAAGGGTGATGTCAACAATAATAACTCATGCCCACCCATATCCAACTAGATATCTGTGCCTAGATCTTCCCTCACCACATGATGCTTGCAAAGGAAAAAGTAAAAAGGAATAGATAAGAATACTTTGACTCTTGCATAAAAGTAAGTGCATAAAAGTAAAAGATAGGCCCTTCGTAGAGGGAAGCAGAGGTTGTCATGCGCTTATTGGTTTATATGCCCAATCCCTTAATGTAAAAGAACGTCACGCTATATTGCCCCCTATGATAGCAACCTTTATTATGCAGTCTGTCACTTTTATTACTTTGCCATCATAAGTTCGTATAACGCTCAATTTTCTCTTACACTAATTGATCAAAACACTTTTATAAGCAATTTTTATTGCCTTGTTGCACCGATGACAACTTACTTGAAGGATCTTTCTCGATCCATAGGTAGGCATGGTGGACACTCAAGGAAAGAGTTTGGGTTTGGGTTTTTGGATGCACAAGTAGTATCTCTACTTAGTGCGGAATTTTTGGCTAGCAAAGGTATTGGGCAAGCACCACATGTTAAAGGATCTATGACAATATAACTTCTATGTGGATATGAACAAACATAATTCATTACGTTGTCTTCCTTGTCCAACGTCAAAAAATTTGACATATAATATTTGATGGGGGCTCACAATCATAAAAGATGTCCAAGATATTGTATTTGCATGTGAATCTTCTCTTCCCTAATTAATTCTTTCGTGAATTGCATCATTGACCAATGCTATGTTTGTCAATCTCCAATAAATTTTACTACTTATACTTTTCCTTATGTGATGTCATTACTCACCATAAGATTAGCATATGATTTTTTTCATTTATTTGTCATTCTTTTATTTGATTGCAACAAGAAAGTAGAGAAGCAAAAACTCAAACTAAACTTTCTTATATAACTTTAACTCGATTACATAGATAGGTAGGCCATGAAACTAACACACGAAAATAGATCATGCTTAACTTTTATTCAACTAAAGCAAAGGGAAACTAAAGATAGAACCAAAATAGGTAAGGGTGAATAAAAGTGATGGTGATACGATACCGGGGCACCTCCCCCAAGCTTGGCTCAAGCCAAGGGGAGTGCCCATACCCATGTACTCAAATCTCCTTTGGTGGCGGTGATGAAGAAGGTGGAGGTGTAGAAGAAGCCTTCTTCTTCAACTTATATTTAAGCATAAAGTTTTCCTCCTTTAGATCATCATTCTCCAATTCAAGCTTTAGTATCCTTTGGCATAAGGCCTCCTTGCTTTCCTGCAGAAAATGAGATGGGATAAATTGGACCTTAGGTTTCTATCTTCTAGGGAGGCTTGACTTCTTGAATTCCACATGCATGTCTCCGGGTTGAGGCAATGGATCATCCTCTTCCTCAGAGTTGTCATCTTTTGTTTCCTACATGGTCGAATCTTCTTCCTCCTCCGAGGTCCATAGATAGGGGTAAATATCCCTAAAGATCTTTGGGTCTGGAACATAGGGATCAACATGGCTCTCCCCATCTGAATCTTGAGACGACATATTTTCAGATCTGTCAGGAAAACAGCACGAAACAAGAACAGGGGATTTTTCTGTGATGCGGTCGTCAAAACAGTCGGGGGTATATATAGAGAATTTTTATTCTTGCGAAACAAGTATTTGGAAGGAAAACAGAGTCGGGAAGGCATCCGAGGTGGGCACCACCCACCAGGCCGCGCCCAGGGGTGCCTGGCGCGCCCTGGTGTATCGTGCTCACCTCGATCACCTTTCGGTTTATTTTTTTATTCCTAAAATTCTAAAATATTCCAAAACTGACAGAAAATATTTTTGAGGATTTTTCAGAGTCCGTTTACTTACCGTATCACGTACCTCCTATTTTTAAGTATTCTGGAGTGTTCCGAAAGGTTTCTTTTATCTGTTCCTCCGGTGTCATGGTTTGGATAACATTGCTTTCAACGTTAATAGCCGTACCTGAGATATAATGCTTAATTCTTTGGCCATTGACCACCTTCGGGTTAGTACCTTCAGCATTATTACTCTTGATAGATCCAGAACGATAAACCTCTTCAATAATATATGGTCCTTCCCATTTGGAGAGAAGCTTTCCTGCAAAAAATCTTAAACGAGAGTTGAATAAAAGAACATAATCTCCTATTTTGAATTCCCGCTTTTGGATTCTTTTGTCGTGCCATCTTTTTACTTTTTCTTTGAATAGCTTGGCATTTTCATACACTTGGGGTTCTCCATTCATCTAGTGAGCTAATATCAAATAGCCTCTTCTCACCGGCAAGTTTGAAATCATAATTGAGTTCTTTAATTGCCCAAAATGCTTTGTGTTCTAGTTCTAGAGGCAAATGACAAGCCTTTACATATACCATTTTATATGGAGACATAGCCATAGGATTTTTATAAGCTGTTCTATAGGCCCAAAGTGCATCATCTAATTTCTTAGACCAATTCTTACGAGACCTATTGACAGTTTTTTGTAATATTAATTTTATTTCTCTATTGCTAAGTTCTACTTGACCACTAGATTGAGGATGATAGGGTGATGCAATTCTATGGTTAACATCATATTTAGCAAGCATCCTACGAAAAGCACCATGAATAAAGTGTGAACCACCATCGGTCATTAAATATCTAGGGACTCCAAACCTCGGGAAGATAACCTCTTTAAGCATTTTAATGGAGGTGTGGTGATCAGCACTACTAGTTGGAATAGCTTCTACCCACTTAGTGACATAATCAACCGCAACTAAAATATGAGTGTACTCGTTAGAGGAAGGAAAAGGCCCCATGTAATCAAAACCCCACATGTCAAATGGTTCAACAACAAGAGAATAATTCATAGGCATTTCTTGACGCTTACCGATATTACCAATTCTTTGACATTCATCACAAGACAAGACAAACTTACGGGCATCCTTGAAGAGAGTAGGCCAATAAAAACCAGATTGCAATACCTTGTGAGCATTTCTATCTCCCGCATGATGTCCTCCATAAGCTTCGGAATGACATTTCTGTAGGATTTGTTCCTGTTCATGCTCAGGTACACAACGTCTAATAATACCATCTACTCCTTCTTTATAAAGATGTGGGTCATCCCAAAAGTAATGTCTCAAATCATAGAAAAAAATTCTCTTTTGTTGGTATGTGAAACTAGGTGGTATATATTTAGCAACAATGTAATTAGCATAATTAGCATACCATGGTGTGTTGCGTGAGACACTTATTGCAGCTAGCTGTTCGTCATGGAAACTATCATCAATAGGTAGTGGGTCATCAAGAATATTTTCTAACCTAGACAAGTTATCAGCTACGGGGTTCTCAGCTCCTTTCCTATCAACGATATGTAAGTCAAATTCTTGGAGTAAAATAACCCACCTAATGAGTCTAGGTTTAGCATCTTTCTTTTCCATAAGGTATTTTATAGCAGCATGATCGGTGTGAACAATAACTTTGGAGTCAACAATATAGGATCTAAATTTATCACAAGCAAACACAACTGCTAAAAATACTTTTTCAGTAGTAGCATAATTTCGTTGGGCACTGTCTAAAGTTTTGCTAGCATAATGGATAACATTCAATTTCTTATCAACTCTTTGTCCTAGGACAACACCAACAGCATAATCACTAGCATCACACATAATTTCAAAAGGCAAGTTCCAATCAGGAGGTTGAACGATAGGTGGCTAAGGCTTTGTTGAGTGTTTCAAAGGCTTCCACACAATCATCGTCAAAGACAAAAGGAATATCCTTTTGCAAAAGATTAGTAAGAGGCCTAGAAATTTTAGAGAAGTCTTTAATGAACCTCCTATAAAAACCAGCATGACCAAGGAAACTTCGAATACCTTTAATATCTTTAGGACATGGCATTTTCTCAATTGCATCAACTTTAGCTTTATCCACCTCAATACCTCGCCCAGATATTTTATGCCCCAAGACAATACCTTCATTAACCATAAAGTGGCACTTCTCCCAATTCAAGACAAGATTAGTTTGTTCACATCTCTGCAAAACTCGATCAAGATTGCTTAAGCAATCATCAAAAGAAGTTCCGTAAACGGAAAATCATCCATGAAAACCTCCACAATCTTTTCACAAAAATCAGAGAATATAGCAGTCATACATCTTTGAAAGGTAGCAGGTACATTGCATAAACCAAAAGGCATACGTCTATAAGCATAAGTTCCAAAAGGGCAAGTAAAGGTGGTTTTCTCTTGATCGGATTGTGACACGGGTATTTGAGAGAAACCAGAATTTCCATCTAAGAAACAAAAGTGTGTGTGCTTAGATAGTCTCTCTAGCATTTGATAAATGAAAGGCAAAGGGTAATGATCTTTTCTAGTAGCTTTATTTAATTTTATAAAATCAATTACCATTCTATAGCCAGTGACAACTCTTTGTGGAATGAGTTCATTCTTATCATTAGGAACAACGGTAGTACCTCCTTTCTAAGGGACACAATGAAAGGGACTTACCCATCTACTATCAGCTATGGGATATATTATACCTACTTCCAGAAGCTTTAATATTTCAGTTCTTACCACTTCTTTCATCTTAGGATGCAACCGCCGTTGGTGATCAACAACGGGTTTAGCATCAAGTTCCATATTGATCTGGTGCTGACATAGAGTGGGACTAATGCCCTTAAGATCATCAAGAGTATATCCAATAGCAGCCCGGTGCTTCCTTAGAACTTTCAATAATCTTTCTTCTTCATGTTCTGAAAGGTTAGCACTAATAATAACAGGATATATCTTTTTCTCATCAAGATAAGCATACTTCAAAGTGTCAGGCAATTTTTTCAATTCAAACACGGGATCACCTTTAGGTGGAGGAGGACCTCCAAGAGTTTCAATAGGCAAATTGTGTTTCAAGAGAGGTTGTTTTTGAAGAAAATTTGATCTATTTCATTTCTTTCACGCATGTGCATATCATTTTCATGGTCGAGCAAATATTGTTCTAAGGGATCAGTAGGAGGCACAGCAATAGAAGCAAGACCAATTATTTCATCTTCACTAGGTAACGCTTTATCACGAGATTGTCTACTAAACTTGGAAAAATTAAACTCATGAGACACATTACCAAAACTGACACCGACGGTTTGTTTTTCACGATCTATCTTAGCATTGACGGTGCTCAAGAAAGGTCTACCAAAGATAATGGGACAAAAGTCATCTTGTGGGGAACCAAGAACTAGAAAATCAGTAGGGTATTTTACTTTCCCACACAAGACTTCAACATTTCTAACAATCCCAAGTGGTGTGATAGTATCTCTATTAGCAAGTTTAATAGTAACATCAATATCTTCCATTTCAGCGGGTGCTATTTCATTCATAATTTCTTGGTATAAGGTAAAAGGGATAGCACTCACACTAGCACCCAAATCACATAAACCATGGTAGCAATGATCTCCTATTTTAACTGAGACAACAGGCAAGCCTTCTATAGGTCTATGTTTATCTTCCTTAACATGCTTAGCAATTCTAGCAGCTTCATCACAAAGGTAAATGACAAGCCCATCAATATTTTCTTCCAAGAGATCTTTAACCATAGCAACACTAGGTTCTACTTTAATTTGCTCGAGGGGTTTAGGTGCTCTTATATTACTCTTACGAACCACGGTTGATACCTTAGCATGTTCCTTTATCCTAACAGGGAAAGGTGGTTTTTCAATATAAGCAGTAGGCATAACTGGATCAACATTGTAAAAGATTGTTTCTTATTTAGCTATGACCGGTTCTTTAATTTCTTCTTTAATAGGGGGATGATATTTAAACGACTTCTCCTTAGGGAGATCAACGTGAGTAGCAAATGCTTCACAGAAAGATGCTACTATCTCAGAGTCAAGTCCATATTTAGTGCTAAACTTGTGAAAAGTATTGGTACTCATAAAATATTTAACACAATCAAATTCAAGCTTTATACCTGACTCATTACCTTTGTCGAGTTCCCAATCTTCCGAGTTGCATTTAATTCTTTCCAAGAGATCCCACTTGAAATCAATAGTCTTCTTCATATAAGAACCAACACAAGAAGTATCGAGCATGGATTGGTCATTATGAGAAAGCCGAGCATAAAAATTCTGAATGATAACTTCCCCCAGAATGTCATGATTGGGGCATGAATATAACATTGACTTAAGCCTCCCCCAAGCTAGAGCGATACTTTCTCCTTCACGAGGCAAAAAAATTTATATATAATTTCGATCACGATGAACTAGATGCATAGGATAAAACTTTTGATGGAATTCCAATTGCAAACGATTCCAGTTCCAAGATCCAAGGTCATCACATAGCCTATACCATGTCAATGCTTTTCAATACAAAGATAAAGGGAAAACCTTCTTCTTAACTTCATCTCCGGGTAAACCTGCAAGCTTAAATAATCAACATATTTCGTTCACATATAAGAGATGCATATCAGGATGTTCAGTTCCATCTCATGCATAAGGTTTAGCAAGCAAGTGTTCTTGCATACCCGAAGGAATTTCTTAAGCAACATTTTCAGTAGGTGCTGTAGGTTGAGGGGTAACTAATTGTGGTTCCGGTCGAGGTGAAGATACCCCGAACAAACCCCTCAAAGGATTGTTCTCCATAGTAGCAAGTAGCAATAAATTTCAGCACATAGTATAAGTTTCTCCTTACCGATTTCCACTTACCAAGAGCGCTTCACTCCCCGACAACGGCGCCAGAAAAGAGTCTTGATGACCCACAAGTATAGGGGATCAATCGTAGTCCTTTTGATAAGTAAGAGTGTCAAACCCAACGAGGAGCAGAAGGAAATGGCAAGCGGTTTTCAGCAAGGTAATTTCTGCAGCCACTGAAATTGTAGGTAATAGATAGTTTGATAGCAAGGTAATTTGTAACGAGCAAGTAACGATAACGGTAAACAAGGTGCAGCAAGGTAGCCCAATCCTTTTGAGGCAAAGGACATGCCAGAACAATCACTAGTAATAGGCAAAGTGTTCTTGAGGGTACACTGGAATTTCTTCTAGTCACTTTTATCATGTTGGTTTGATTCGTGTTCGCTACTTTGATAATTTGATATGTGGGTGGACCGGTGCTAAGGTGATGTTCTTACTTGAACTAACAACCTACTTATGATTAACCACCTCGCAAGCATCCGCAACTACGAGAAAAGTATTAAGACAAAGTCTAACCATATCATTAAACATGTGGATCCAAATCAGCCCCGTACGAAGTAGCGCATAAACTAGGGTTTAAGCTTCTGTCACTCAAGCAACCCATCATCTAATAACTAATCCACAATGCATTCCCTTAGGCCCATGAATGGTGAAGTGTCATGTAGTCGACGTTCACATGACACCACTAAGGGAATCACAACATACATATCATCAAAATATCGAACACATATCAAATTCAAATGATTACTCGCAACATGACTTCTCTCGTGACCTCAAGAACAAGGGTAACTACTCACAAATAATAATCATGCTCAAGATCAGAGGAGTAATGAATAGCATAATGGATCTGAACATATAATCTTCCACCAAATAAACCATATAGTAATCAACTACACAAGGTAATCAACACTACTAGTCACCCACATGTACCAATCTGAGGTTCCGGTACAAAGATTGAACACAAGAGATGAACTAGGGTTTGAGAGGAGATGGTGCTGTTGAAGATGTTGATGAAGATTGGCCTCCCAAAGATGCGAGGGGTGTTGGTGATGACGATAGCTTCGATTTCCCCCTCCGGGAGGGAAGTTCCCCCGGCGGAATCGCTCCGCCGGAGGGAAAAAGTGCTCCTGCCCAAGTTCCGCCTCGAGGCGGCGGCGCTTCATCCCGAAAGTCCTCCTCCTAATATTTTTAAGTTTTTTGGGAATTTATACCAGAAGATGGGCTTCGGAGGTGGGCCAGGGTGAGCACCACCCACCAGGCCGCGCTAGGGGGTGCCTGGCGCGCCCTGGTGGGTGTTCCTCACTAGGTGGCCCCCCCTTCGGTAGATTTTTGCTCCAGTATTTTTTATTAATTCCAAAAATAATCTCCGTAAAATTTCAGCTTTATTGGAGTTGTGCAGAATAGGTATCTCTGACGTGCTTTTCTTGGGTCCGGAATTCCAGCTGCCGGTATTCTCCCTCTTTGTGTAAACCTTGCATATTATGAGAGAAAAGGCATTAGAATCACTCCCCAAAGCATTATTATTCAACAAAACAAAGTAAATAACAGTAGGAAATCATGATGCAAAATGGACGTATCATTATGCGCCATACATTCAGATGCTTATCAACTCCCAGTTGGAGAAGCACGTGTATGCACTTGATCGACCACACTTGCCACTCCTAGCAGAGCTCGAAGACAATGTCGTGGTGATGGATCCAGATCATCCCACCTCAGCTACAGCATAGCCAGAGACAGAGGCAGCCAGAGACACTGGTGCTCAGGTGCCAAAGACCCGGAGTGAGCGGATGGATCTTCTTCTCAGTTCCGTGCTCAGCATGCAGAAGGACATTGGAAATATCTTGAAGAACCGGGAGAGTCTAGGAAGGATTGTTGAGAACAAGTTTCACATTCTTAACAACAAGGTGGATGAGCTCACAGTAACTGTAACTGAGCTCAAGAGAGAAGTTGATGGCGTGCCCAGTCCCCACACCACTGATGATGATGAGGACAGTCCACCTCTCAAGGCCGACACCCAGTTCAGGACTAAAGCCAAGACTCCTATAGTGACTGCTCCAGAGTTGGGGCCTTCCTCATCAGCACCTGCTGCAGCTCCATCAGCTCCTTCAGTTCCATCAGCTACACCAGCACCTCCAGTTGCTACTCCAACTCCATCCATGACGTCTGCTGAAGTCTTTGTTGATGCCGTTCTCTCGACTCCTTCATCAGCTACCGGAGGAGATCAGCCCCAGAGAGACGCTTAGTTCTATACCTTTGAACTTTTTGGTAACTTGTTGCCAAAGGGGGAGAAGTTGTATAGATCATTAGGGCTTCGAGAGAGGGAGAGTGTTGCTTTTTATCGCTCTTCAAAAACATTGATATCTTTTGGTTTGCTGTTTGTGTTAAACCTTGTTTGTGTTTGATCATACACTTGATGTGTGCTGCTACTATTTCCTATCCTTGAGATGCCTATGAGATGATCATTCACTCTTGCTTGTTGTGTTGTGCTATGATGTTCATTCATATTACTCTCGCACACCACCAAGTTGTATGTGACATGGAAGAGTGCCCCATATACCTAATCAATTGTGCATTTGCATTTGAACGCAAATTCAAAATAGTGCACAAATTTAGGGGGAGCTCTTGCTTATCACATACTTCTCAAAGTGACGATTAGATTCATTGATTATATCATATGTCGAAGCTTTGATCTATATGTTGTCATCAATTACCAAAAATGGGGAGATTGAAAGCACATTTGCTCCCTTGGTGGTTTTGGTAATTAATAACAACATATATCTCATTGAACTAATGTTTCCACTAAGTATATTTCAGGAAAAGTTCAATGACGGGATGGCAAAAGGATTGTGGAGAGACCCCTAGATGCAAGGAATAGGATTGGCAAAGCTTCAAGCAAAAAGACTCTACATTTCACTTTGTGAGAAATCACTTTGAGTCTATAGGAAAGCCAATACTATTAAAAGGGGGTGAGGTATTGATGGTGAACAAAATGCTCCACGTGCACAAGTGATAGTAACCAAAAACACCCACAAGCTCTTCCACAAAAGTCTGTCAAAAGCCTATCATGCAAAATCGGTGCCACCAAAATTTCCCACTCGGCCCTACCGATTTTCACCTCAGACAGATCCCAGCCAAACCCTAAGTTTTTGGTACAACCGATTCTGCATCGGTGCCACCGAGTTTCAGTTGCCAACTTTCAGTTGCCCCTTTTCTTAAATTCGGAATTTCCGAGTTTTTTGGATCGGTGCCACCGAGTTTGCATTCTGACCGTTGGTCACCTGTGTCGGTACTGCCGAGAACTATATATCGGTCTCACCGAGATTCAAAAGTTGCTACCTTTTGAGCAACTCGGTACCACCGAGTTTTACACTTCGGTGTCACCGAGTTGGTCAGTAAAGGTGTAACGGTTGGATTTTTGGAGATAACTATATATAACCCTTCACCGCCACTCACTCGACAGAGAAGCACTCAGAACAGTTCCCCACTTACCCCATCTGATTTTTTGAGAGAGAACCACCTACTCATGTGTTGACATCAAGCCGTTCCACTCCAACCATATGAATCTTGATTTCTAGCCTCCCCAAGTTGCTTTCCACCCAATCAATCTCTTCTACCAAGCCAAACCTGTGAGAGAGTGATTGAGTGTTGAGGAGTCTATCATCTTGAAGAAGAAGAGCAAGGAGTTCATGATCATTATCGAGCCTATTACCTTTTGGAGGGTGGTTGAAAGCACATTTGCTCCCTTGGTGGTTTTGGTAATTAATAACAACATATATGTCATTGAACTAATGTTTCCACTAAGTATATTTCAGGAAAAGTTCAATGATCGGTTGGCAAAGGGATTGTAGAGATACCCCTAAATGCAAGGAAATGGATTGGCAAAGCTTCAAGAAAGAGGACTCTACATTTTATTTTGTGAGAAATCACTTTGAGTCCATAGGAAAGCCAATACTATTAAAAGGGGGTAAGGTACTATTGGTGAACAAGATGCTCCACGTGCAAAAGTGATATTCACCAAAAACACCCACAAACTCTTCCACAAAAGTCTGTCCAAGCCTATCTTGAAAATTGGTGCTACCAACAATTCCCACTCGGTCCCATCGATTCCCAAACTCAGACAGACCCATGCCAAACCCTAGCCATTCAGTGCAACCGATTCTGCATCGGTGCCACCGAGTTCAGCTTGCCAACTTTCTGTTACCTCATTTCATAAAATCGGTCTTACCGAGTTTTTTGGATCGGCGTCACCGAGTTGTGCAATCTGACCGTTGGTCACCTAATCGGTACCACCGAGAATTATGTATCGGTCTCACCAAGATTCAAAAGTTACTGCCTTTTGGTCACTTCGGTACCACCGAGTTTTGCACTTCGGTGTCACCGAGTTGGTCACTTTAGGTGTAGCGGTTGGATTTTTGGGGATGCCTATATATACCCCTTCACCACCACCCACTCGAAACAGAAGCACTCAGAACTATTCCATACTTGCCCCATCCTATTTTCTGAGAGAGAGCCACCTACTCATGTGTTGAGATCAAGCTATTCCACTCCATCCATATGAATCTTGATCTCTAGCCTCCCCAAGTTGCTTTCCACCAAATCAATCTCTTCCACCATAGCCAAATCTGTGAGAGAGTGATTGTGTGTTGAGGAGTCTATCATCTTGAAGCACAAGAGCAAGGAGTTCATCGACATTACCGCGCCTATTACCTTTTGGAGGGTGGTGCCTCCTAGATTGGTTAGGTGTCGCTTGGGAGCCTCCTACTTTGTGTTGTGGAGTTGAACCAAGAAGTTTGTATGGGAAAGGAGATCGCCTACTTCGTGAAGATCTACCCATAGTGAGGCTAGTCCTTCATGGACGGAAGCCGTTATGGAATAGTCAAGGTTGCTACTTCGTGGACCCTTATGGGTGGAGCCCTCCGTGGACTCTCGCGATCGTTACCCTCCGTGGGTTGAAGACTCCATAAACGTGGACGTACGATAGCACCACCTATCGGAACCACGGGAAAAATCTTCGTGTCTTCAAATTGCGTTTGATCTTCCTTCCTACCCTCTACTATACATGCTTGTTGTTACTTTCCACTGCTATACTCTTAGACATGCATGTGTAGGGTGTACTTGACTTGTTATCATTGCTAAAATCTGCCAACACTTAAAATTGGGAAATGGTAGAATTTTTATTTGGTCAAGTAGTCTAATCACCCCCCCTCTAGACAAAATTTCAATCCTACAAGTGGTATTAGAGCTTTGGTCTCCATTGCATTGGTCTCACAACCTAGGAGAGTATGGCTTCTAGTGAGGGAAATTATCACTGTAGAGGTCCGTACTTTGATGGCACAAATTTTGCTAGTTGGAAGCACAAAATGAAAATGCATATTCTTGGTCATAACCCCGCCGTTTGGGCAGTTGTTCATGTTGGCTTGCAAGGTGAATTCTTTGGTGATGGAAAGGAACCGGATCGTGAAGCGACCGCAGATGAATTGAAGATGTTGCAATACAACGCACAAGCATGTGACATTCTCTTCAACTGCCTATGCCCCGAAGAATTCAACAAAATCAGCCGTCTTGAGAATGCAAAAGAGATTTGGGATACTTTGGTTGATATGCATGAAGGTACCGAATCCGTGAGAGAATCCAAGTTGGATGTTCTTCAAAGTCAGCTTGACAAGTTCAAGATGAAGGATGGTGAAGGAGTCGCAGAGGTGTACTCTAGGCTAGCTCTCATCACAAATGAGATTGCCGGCTTAGGAAGCGAAGAAATGACCGACAAATTCATCATCAAGAAGATACTTTGAGCTTTGGATGAGAGATACGACACCGTGTGCACATTGATCCAAATGATGCCCAACTACAAAGATCTCAAGCCTACGGAAGTCATTGGAAGGATTGTTGCTCATGAGATGACACTCAAGGACAAAGAAGAGCTTCACAACAAGTCTAGCGGTGCTTACAAAGCCACAAGTGATGCTCCCGCAACCTCAAGCGAAAACCATGTCACCAATGAAGAGATAAGCCTCATGGTCAAGAAATTCAACAAGTTCTACAAGAATAGAGGCAAAGAACGAAGCTCCAACTCAAGATATGAAGAGAAGCGTCCGTCAAGTCGTGACTGAAACTGCTACAATTGTGGGAAGCCCGGACACTACTCCAATGAGTGCACGGCTCCCTACAAATGAAGAGAAGAGTCACCTAGAAGACGAAGCTCAAGGAATGAATCACCTCAAAGAGAGAGAAGGAGTAGAGATGATCGTTATGAACGAAGACCCTCAAGGAGAAGTAGGGACTCGGAGAAGAAGGACAAGTACACCAAGAGCTACTCAAGAAGAAGACATCAAGCTCATGTTGGTGAATGGGTTTCCGGCTCCGAATCCGACAACGACACCGAGAGAAGCTATCACTCCAACTCCGACTATAGTCAAGATGAAGGTGTTGCCGGAATTGCACTAGTGACTACCAACTCCTATGATCTATTTGATTCACCAAATGAAGGAAGTGGAAGTTGCTTCATGGCTAAAGGTCCCAAGGTATCACACCCCGAGTATCTTGATTTCTGTAGTGATGAAGATGATTTACTTGGTGATGATGAATTGCTCTTTGATAGAACTAATGATGTTAGTCAAAATGAACTTGATAATTTTCATGCTAGTCAAGATAAGTCGGTTGATGATGATAAAATGAAAATAGAACAACTAACTAAAGAATTAAACACTCTTAAGTTAGCCCATGAATCTACTCTCGAAGATCATAGAGAGCTTGTAAGGACTCATGAGAAGCTACGCCTCGAGAAGCTCACCTTGGAGCAAGAACATGAGTTTCTTAAAGCTATCAATGACGATCTCCGAAAGAAGACTTCATCTTATCTAGCCAAACGATTACTCTTGTCTACATTCATGCCACAAGTTAAACCTATACAAACTAGTAACAAAGGCAAGAAAGGTTCTTCATCTAGTAGAAACAATAAAAATGCTAAATCTAATGATGTTGCTTCTAGTAGTTCTATTGATTCCACTAATGATGATTCTCTTAGCCAAGTTACACTTGAGCAAGAAAACGATTTATTGAAAGGAATTATAGAGAAACCTATCTACAAGAGTCTTGCCGGGTGTAAGCAATTTGAGGAGATTGTACGCAAGCACGGAGGATACCGGAAGAACCATGGCATTGGCTACTTCAACGCTAATGGAGTTGAATGTGAAGATGGTCAATACCCCAAGCCCAAGTTTGTTCCTCAAAGGGAGAAGTATGAAAATCCTCTTCCCAAGGGAACAAACACTCAAGATGACCTTCCACCACAAGACCACAAGCTCAAGGGCAAGAACAAGCTTCAAGAGGACATTGACTCATATGAAGATGAATCCCAAGCTTTGGTGGAGTGGATTCCCAAGGCTACTTCAAGCTCAACTTCTACAAGTGCCACTTCAACACCAAGGATCCCCATCAAGTTGATGTGGGTCCCCAAGAAGAAGAACTATAGAAGTTCTTGAGGGGTGACTCCGCCAATGAAATTCACTCACATTCATTATTGGCAAGAACTAGTTGCAATCAACGTCAACAACATGCAATAGTTCAAGGAGTCACACATTCCCTCAAAAGGTAAGCAAGGGACAAGGTAATCAACAAATCCATGGACATCATCGTGTATGCTTTGCACTCCATGTCCATAGATATCCTTGTATTTGTCTCTTGTGTGTTGGGACTAACCCATGTAGGTGAGAACAGTAAGGAAACAACAAGGATGCTCCCAACTCATGGTGATCTTCATCAACCTTGAGCATCCACCACTACATCACCCACATGAAGTCTTCTACTACAAACCCAAGGTTAGTTTATCCCTCCTATGGGGGAATGTCACATCAAGGGGGAGCTTTACTCTAAGACTTGAGTTAAAGCATCTCATAGTGTGTGACAACATTAAATGCTTTATGTAAAAGTGGTAATCCCACTTGTGCTTAAACGATGAGTATGACCTATGATGAACTATTCTTACTTGGCTCCTAAGTCAATATACTCATATATAGATGACTCCGTCATCGCTGAAATGCTTGATAGATGCTAGTATGTATGTGCATGTTTGCCATGATTTCATTTGACATCTTATTGTGTGAGCATGTTGGTTTGCACTTCTTTACTCATTCGAGGACATCCAATTGTTGCTATTTGGCTTTTGATTTTTCATTTGCCAATTGGATGGACAAGAATGCCTAGGACCACTCTCTAGCTATCTATGCTTTCTCGTCAAATATTCTATTCTTGCTGCATCACAAAATTTGAACAAGTACTTTTTGATCCCTCTGTGTGAGGAGCACTCGGAGTTCCGTATCGACAAAGGACTGGCCATTAAAACCACCCAAGTGCATCTCGGTGGAACCAATACCAAAATCTCGGTCTCACCGAATGCCTAGGGTTGATCTGGTTTTCAATCTCGGTATCACCGATTCCTTATTCTCGGTTACACCGAGTTTCCCTGTCAACTAACAGTTGAGAAACTCGGTGGCACCGATAATTTCGAACCGGTGTCACCGACAGCAAAGGGTATATTACCTGGCGGACCCGACTTTTGAAATTCAACCGCAAAAGTCTGTTTTCCTCCAACCCTAAGCTGCCGCTCCAGACCCCCTGGTCGTCGCCCTTGCCTCCCCGTAAGCCTCCACCGTTGGGAATCGCCACCACCGACGGAATCTTCACCGCCGTTGTCACCTTAGCGGATCCTTCACCAAGTTAGGGTATGGATCCGACCCTCTTTGCGCTCCCCTTCTGATTCATGCGCATTAGAGTAACTTTTATCGATAATCCACTGATTGCAATCCTCTCAATCCTTTAGAAATCTCATTAGCTTAGCGAACGAAAATAATTTAGGTCTAGTCGTCCGCAAAATCGAATCTCGATGATACCGAGTCAGAAAAATCGGCTCTACCGATTTTGTTTTGGGCCGCTGAGGACAGTCTCGGTGAAACCGAGTGGCAATTTTCGGTACGACCGAAATTGCTGCCAAGTTTCTGTAAAGAGTTCTATGCGTCTCGGTGGTACCAAAACTTTTGACTCGGTGACACCGAAATCCCTTTTTGCTGAAAGCTATATCTAAGAATTTATCAGTTCAAACCTTTGAAAATCTTCTGCAATTTTGTGATGACTCAACCTTTCCACTCTTCTATACTCTATTTCACAGGGTCAGAGATGTTAGGTTCAGATGACAGTGAGAACAATTTCAGAGAGCAAAGTGTTGACATGAGCTCAGGCACTAGTCCCGAGGGGAGCTATGATGATGTTCCTAGCTCTCCTGATCTGCCCAAGGCTGCAACCAGGGCAAGAAGGATGAAGATTTCATACCTGAGGAGTTGTCCAAGAAAGATGATGCTGCCAAGAACACTGTTGCTGCCTCTTCATCCAAGAAGAAGAAGGCTATAAGGAAAGAGTATGCTAGCTCAGGGACAGCAAGAGCACCAGAGAGCTCTAGGGCAACAATGACTGTTGAGCCCTCCAAGAAGTCCATGCCTAAGAAGGCAGGAGAAAAGAAGAGGTCCAGGAAGAGGATCACTCATGTCATGGGCAGGCCTAACTCTATGTATGAGGACCCAACAGAGGCTGATGCTGAGGAGGAGGAGGAAGAGCCAGCTGCAAAGGCCCCTCCTAAGAAGAAGAAGAAGCTCATGGCTGATGCTATGCCTAAGACCACCTCATCCAAAGGCACCAAGACTGGCCCCAAGAAGGCTGCTGCAGACAAACCCAAGAGGTTCTCCAGAGAGATCCCAGCTTCTTCCAAGAACAAGACCTCCACTTTTAGGGAAGCTGAGGATGATGCTATGTCAGCTTTGATGAAGCTAAGACCACACCTTCTAGAGCACAATGCCAGCCACTTGCTTGCTGAGGATATGAAGAAAAGGAAGGACTCTGGTTTGAGAGAATGGAGAGCTGTTGATCCATATTCACAAAGGAGGAAGACTGTTGTGGACTACAGGTTCTATACCAAGGAGCAACAAGATTTCTATGAAATAATCTTGCTTGATAAGAGCCCTGCTGTGAGTGATATGAGGTTTGTGGACTGGAAGTAAATCAAGGAGAATGAAGATTAGTTCCCAAGTGTGCAAGACAACTTTCATTGCATTGGACTTGATGAGTTTGTTGGTAAGGAGTTCACAGCGTGGAACGATGAAATGATCATGCAATTCTACTCCACTGCTCATTTCTATGGAGATGGTAGAATTGTATGGATGACTGAAGGAGCAAGATATGAATCAACTGTTGAGGAGTGGGCTACCATCTTAGGAGTCCCAGAGGTGGAAGATGGTGACATCAATGTCTACAATGAGCCCAAGGCAAGCCACAATGCCATGAAGAACATGTACAATGAGATCCCTGCTGCACATCTGAAGTCTCGCAAGCTAGGATCCATTTACTTCCTCCAGGCTGGTCTACGCACTATCAACACTATATTGAGGCATACCTTGATGCCTAAGTCTGGAGATGAGAAGATGATAAGAGGATACTCCATCAACATGCTGCTCCATCTAGATCAACATACAAGATTCAGAGTGATGGATCTGATAGTGGAGACTGTGAAGAGGGTTGCTGCTGATCAGAAGCGTTCATGCTGCTATGTACCCTATATCCAGATGCTTATCAACTCCAAGGTGGAGAAGCACATTTTTGCACTTGACAGACCACATTTGCCACTACTGCCAGAGCTAGAAGACAACGTTGTGGTGATGGACCCAGATCATCCCACTTCAGCTACAGCACAGGCACATGCAGAGGCAGCCAGAGACTCCAGTTCTCAGGTGCCCAGGTCTAGGAGTGAGCAGATGGATCTCCTACTTAGCTCTGTGCTCAGCATGCAGAAGGACATCAGCGAGATATTGAAGAACCAGGCGAGCCTCTCGAGGATTGTTGACAACAAATTTCATATTCTCAACAACAAGGTGGATGAGCTCACAGTGACTGTGAATGAGCTCAAGAAGGAAGTTGACACAGTGCCTAGCCCTCATTCTACAGATGATGATGATGATGATGATGAGGATCGTGCACCTCTCAGGCCAAGCACTCAGTTCACTACTCAGGCTAGATCAGCTACAATGCCAGCTTCAGAGTTGCGACCTTCTTCATCAGCACCTGCTACAGCTTCTTCAGCTCCATCAGCTCCTCCAGTTCCTCCAGTTGCTACACCGACTCCGTCCATGACATCTGCAGACATCTTCGCTGATGCCGTTCTCTCGACTCCTTCATCGACCACCGGAGGAGATCAGCCCTAGAAGAACGATTAGTTATATACCTTTTAACTTTTTGGTAACTTGTTGCCAAAGGGGGAGAAGATGTATATAGATCTTTAGGCTTCGAGAGAGAGAGCGTTGGTTTTTATCGCTTTTCAAAACATTTGATATCTTTTGGTTTGGTTGTGTTAAACTTTGTTGGTGTTTGATCATACACTTCATGTGTATTGCTACTATTTCCTATCATTGTGAAGCTTATGAGATGATCATTCACCTTTACTTGATTGTGTTGTGCTATGATATTCATTCTTATTATTCTCGCACACCACCAAGTTGTATGTGACATGAAAGAGTGTCCCATGTACCTAATCGATTGTGCATTTGCATTCAAACACAAATTCAAAATAATGCACAAATTTAGGGGGAGCTCTTGCTTATCACATACTTCTCAAAGCGACGATTATATTCATTGATTATATCATATGTCGAAGCTTTGATCTATATGTTGTCATAAATTACCAAAAAGGGGGAGATTGAAAGCACATTTGCTCCCCTGGTGGTTTTGGTAATTAATAACAACATATATGTCATTGAACTAATGTTTCCACTAAGTATATTTCAGGAAAAGTTTAATGATGGGTTGGCAAAGGGATTGTGGAGATAACCCTAGATGCAAGGAAATGGATTGGCAAAGCTTCAAGCAAGAGGACTATACATTTTACTTTGTGAGAAAACACTTTGAGTCCATAGGAAAGCCAATACTATTAAAATGGGGTAAGGTACTGTTGGTGAACAAGATGCTCCATGTGCACAAGTGATAGTCACCAAAAACACCCACATACTCTTCCACAAAAGTCTGTCCAAGCCTATCTTGAAAATCGGTGCTACCAACAATTCCCACTCGGTCCCATCGATTCCCAAACTCAGACAGACCCATGCCAAACCCTAGCCATTCGGTGCAACCGATTATGCATTGGTGCCACCGAGTTTAGCTTGCCAACTTTCTGTTACCTCGTTTCATAAAATCGGTCTTACCGAGTTTTTTGGATCGGCTTCACCGAGTTGAGCAATCTGACCGTTGGTCACCTAATCGGTACCACCGAGAATTATGTATCGGTCTCACCGAGATTCAAAAGTTACTGCCTTTTGGTCACTTCGGTACCACCGAGTTTTGCACTTCAGTGTTACCGAGTTGGTCACTTTAGGTGTAACGGTTGGATTTTTGGGGATGCCTATATATACCCCTTCACCACCACCCACTCGAAACAGAAGCACTCAGAACTATTCCATACTTGCCCCATCCTATTTTCTGAGAGAGAGCCACCTACTCATGTGTTGAGATCAAGCTATTCCACTCCATCCATATGAATCTTGATCTCTAGCCTCCCCAAGTTGCTTTCCACCAAATCAATCTCTTCCACCATAGCCAAATCTGTGAGAGAGTGATTGTGTGTTGAGGAGTCTATCTTCTTGAAGCACAAGAGCAAGGAGTTCATCGACATTACCGAGCCTATTACCTTTTGGAGGGTAGTGCCTCCTAGATTGGTTAGGTGTCGCTTGGGAGCCTCCTACTTCGTGTTGTGGAGTTGAACCAAGAAGTTTGTACGGGCAAGGAGATCGCCTACTTCGTGAAGATCTACCCATAGTGAGGCTAGTCCTTCGTGGACGGAAGCCGTTATGGAATAGTCAAGGTTGCTACTTCGTGGACCCTTATGGGTGGAGCCCTCCGTGGACTCTCGCGATCGTTACCCTTCGTGGGTTGAAGACTCTATAAACGTGGACGTACGATAGCACCACCTATCGGAACCACGGGAAAAATCTTCGTGTCTTCAAATTGCGTTTGATCTTCCTTCCTACCCTCTACTATACATGCTTGTTGTTACTTTCCGTTGCTATACTCTTAGACATGCCTGTGTAGGGTGTACTTGACTTGTTATCATTGCTAAAATCTGCCAACACTTAAAATTGGGAAAAGGTAGAATTTTTATTTGGTCAAGTAGTCTAATCACCCCCCCCCCCTCTAGACATACTTTCGATCCTACAGTGGTGCCTCCTAGATTGGTTAGGTCTCGCTTGGGAGCCTCCTACTTCGTGTTGTGGAGTTGAACCAAGAAGTTTGTAAGGGCAAGGAGATCGCCTACTTCGTGAAGATCTACCCATAGTGAGGCTAGTCCTTCGTGGACGGAAGCCGTTATGGAATAGTCAAGGTTGCTACTTCGTGGACCCTTATGGGTGGAGCCCTCCATGGACTCTCGCGACTGTTACCCTCCGTGGGTTGAAGACTCCATAAACGTGGACGTACGATAGCACCACCTATCGGAACCACAGGAAAAATCTTCGTGTCTCCAAATTGCGTTTGATCTTCCTCGCTATCCTCTATTACATATGCTTGCCTTTACTTTCCGCTGCTATACTCTTAGACATGCATGTGTAGGGTGTGCTTGACTTGCTATCACTGCTAAAATCTGCCAACACTTAAATTTTGGAATGGGTAGAAATTTTATTTTGTCAAGTAGTCTAATCACCCCCCCTCTAGACATACTTTCGATCCTACACTACTTCCCTCTGTGAAGGGCCTATCTATTTACTTTATGCAATTTTTATTTTTACTTTGAGTCTCCATCTTCTCTTATAAAGCACCAACTAGGGGCCACTATGATCGTACTTGAGCATTGGGTGTAGTTAATATTTGAGTGTGTTTCATGAATGGATCAATGATTGAGCTTGATGTGCTAGGGATAACTTTCTTTAGTGTTGATATTTTGAAAGACATGGTTGCTTGTTGGCATGCTTGAGTATTGAAGTCATTGTGATAAAACTAGACTATTGCTTTGAACCATCTAAAAGTCCAAATGTCCATGCTACAAAAGAAAAGATTATGTGATGAGCATGTTAGGCAGCATTCTACATCAAAAATTCTGTTTTTTATCATTTACCTACTCGAGGACGAGTAGGAATTAAGCTTGGGGATGCTGATACGTCTCCAACGTATCTATAATTTTTGCTTGTTCCATGTTGTTATATTATCATTCTTGGATGTTTTACAATCATTTTATAACAACTTTATATCATTTTTTGGGACTAACCTATTGACATAGTGCCAAAGTGCCAATTGTTGTTTTTGCTTGTTTTTTACTTCGCAGAATATCAATACCAAACGGAGTCCAATCGCGACGAAACTTTTTGGAGATTTTTTTTGGGCCAGAAGACATCCAGTGGGCCAAAGAAGTGCCAGAGGGGAGGGTCGAGGAGACCACAACCCACCAGGGCACGCCAGAGGCCTCGGACGCGCCCTGATGGGTTGTGCCCTCCTCGGGACCCCTCTCCACCGCCTCTGATGCCTATAAATTCCCAAATATTCCAGAAATTCTAGAGGAGTCAACGAAAAACACATCCAGCCGCCGCAAGTTCCAGAACCTCGAGATCAAATCTAACACCGTCATGGAGGGGTTCATCATCCTCATTGGTGCCTCTCCGATGATGCATGAGTAGTCCACCATAGACCTACGGGTCCGTAGGCAGTATCTAGATGGCTTCCTCTCTCTCTTTTGATTCTCAATACAATGGTCTCTTGGAGATCTATTTGATGTAAACTTTTGCGGTATGTTTGTTGGGATCCGATGAATTTGAGTTCATGATCAGTTTCTATCCATGAATATTATTTGAGTCTTCTTTGATCTCTTATATGCATGATTACTTATAGCCTCATATTTCTTCTTCGAATCTTTGGTTTAGTTAGGCCAAGTAGATCGATTTTTCTTGCCATGGGAAGAGGTGCTTTGTGATGGGTTCGATCTTGCGGTGTCCTCTCCGAGTGACAGAAGGGGCAGCAAGGCACGCATGTATCATTGCTATTAAGGATAACAAGATGGGGTCTATTCCAACATTAATAGATCTTGTCTACATCATGTCACCGTTCTTATTGCATTACTCCGTTTTTCCATGAACTTAATACACTAGATGCATGTTGGATAGCAGTCGATGTGTGGAGTAATAGTAGTAGATGCAGAATCGTATCGGTCTACTAATCTTGGACGTGATGCCTATATAATGATCATCGCCTTGGATATCGTCATGATTATTTGATCTTCTATCAATTGCCCAACAGTAACTTGCTCACCCACCGTGTGATATACTCATGAGAGAAGCCACTAGTGAAACATATGGCCCCCGGGTCTACTTTTCCAACATATTGCTTTCCGATCTATCTTTTTGCCGCTTTTGTTTTCAGATCTATTATTACAAAAACCCAAAAATACCTTGCCGCACTTTTTATTTGCCCTTTTTATTTTGTGTTCTTGAGAGATCTATCTCTCCAATCTATCACTACCTAATCTATCTTTTTACCATAGAGAGATTGACAACCTCTCTTTCGTGTCGGGTTGCAAGTATTTGTTCTTTGTGTGCAGGTGTTGTTTACGTAGTGGTGGTGATCCTCCTACTGGTTCGATACCTTGGTTTCATAAGTGAGGGAAATACTTACCGTCGCTGTGCTACATCATCCCTTCCTCTTTGGAGAAATACCAACGCATTCTCAAGCCACGTCAGTGGGTCGCTTTGATATTGTACACATCACAGTGTCCAGTGATGATGTTCACGAACCCTATACAAACATCACAGTTACTTGCAAGTAGGCCATATTCCCCAGACGGCTGCGGACTCTTACAAATGGGCTACACCGACAACCCTCCAAAGCCCCGATCCACCACAAACCCTCCTTAGGGCAACTTTAACCGATCCCTAAAAATAAAGGAGGATACGGCAGAGTAAAACCTTAGTGGAGTATTTTTACTCCACTAAGATTTGGTCGGACCTAGTCGACCCCCTACATCTAACGGAGTATTTTTTTGTTTTTTCTAAACTTTATAGTTGTAGTATACATTGCAACTACCTATTAGCACACATATAAAAACTAGACATAATATGAATGTTCAAGAAAATCATGAATATAGTTTACACACCAAATTTAAAGTTTAGAAACTGAATTATTCAAATTTGAACACAACGAATGATCCAAATGTACCAAATAACATGTGATAGAATAACCACGAAGCGCTATGACATTACCAGTGATGCTCAATCACGGTTGATGTGTATGCGGCCAAACTACGATCCTCTCCTAGGCCGTTGAACGTCATCATGGAAAATCATGCCTAAAACGGTTTCAAAGTCATCGTCGTCTTCTTCCTCTTCGGATGACAACGAGTCCTAGAATATTATCTCCCTCAACCTCTTCATTTATAATTCAAACGACTTGGTTGAATCCAAATGACTCGGTTCAAAAAGAAACGGACGAAAAAACTCACCTAGGTAAACCGTCGAATACTTGTGGTGTGGTGCTGGTGTAACAGTCAGCTAGCGTCGTTTAGACCAAACCAGCAGGCGGCGATGCCTGTGAATGACCTGCAGTAGTGTGCAAGCAAGGTCAGATGCGGTGGCCGGCAGAAATGAAGAAGATTCGAAGCAATCCAACGAATTGGCTATGGTGACTGTGACAGAGTTTCACCTTGATTCCGGCGACGGCGACGGGGGCCGAACGGGCTCGACGTCAGGAAGGGCGGCCGGGGCCAAAGGAGGCAACGAGGTAGCGACGACACCGATAGGAGGTGTGTCAGCGAAGAGGCAGTTGTGGGTGCGAGGCGAGGGAGAGGCTCAACTTTTACTCCAAGCAGTAGCAGACAAGTATATTTAGGGGAGGGAGATGCGTCGGAGGATAATTTTTCCTCCAGTAACAGTTTTAGGGGATCGATTAGGTGCATGTTAGAGGGTAAAACCGACTCTTTTACTCCTCTAATACCGGATAGGGGATCGGTTAGAAATGCCCTTAGAGCATCTCCAATAGATGATGCAAATTTGGAGATGTAAAACAGGAGATGTAAAAATTTACATCTCCAAAAAGTGCCTTTTGCATCTCCAAAAAGGGTCCAACTCCAACAGATGATGCAAAATGGAGATTTAAAAGAGCAACTCCAATAGAAGATGCTAACTAGAGATGCAAAACCGGCCGCCAGCCGCACGGCCGCTATTCATCCGAATATTTTGAAATAAAACAACTGATAATCAACTTAAAAATTGCACATGTCCACAATATCAAATTATTACATTGTGCATCAAATCCACAAGATCAAATGCAACACACATAGAACATAGTTTTGCACAATACAACAAACAAATAAATGAAACTAGGCGCCTCTTTCGCCATGATATTTCCAAGACTCCTCCAACAAACCCTTCTGAAGTTGATCGTACGCATCGGAGTCTCTAATTTCAATGTACACCTTCATGAAGCATTTAATTCGCTCCTCTCTTCTCACCGGCATAACGCGTATGCCCATCAAGTGATAGAAGGTGTAATCTAAACCCTATCCACGCCCATTCTCAATGATCATGTTATGCATGATCACGCAAGCAGTCATGATATACCAAAGGGTTTTTTGATCCCATAATCTATATGGTCCTCGCACAATAGCAAATTGGGATTGCAAAATCCCAAAAGCCCTCTCAACATCTTTCCTAGCCACCGCTTGTGCATTGTGAAAGATGAGTTCTTTCTTACCTTGGGGTTTTGCAATTGGCTTGAAAAAAGTACTCCACCTCGGGTAGATGCCATCCACAGGATAGTACCCGTAGTTATATGTGCGCCATTTGCTTCGAAGGTCACCGGTGGTGATTCTCCATTTGCTAACTTGGCAAAAAGAGGTGACTGGTCGAGCATGTTGATGTCATTGCAAGATGCAGGCATATCAAAATATGAATGCCAAAAGCATGTTTCTTGATCGCCAACGGGCTCAAGAATGATAGTTGCATCCTTCCCACGACCCTTGAACTATCCATGCCATGCTCTTGGGGAATTTTTCCAATTCCAATGCATGCAATCGACGGACCCTAGCATACCTAGAAACCCACGAGCTTTGTTCATCTCCAACAGCCTCTGAGTGTCCCGAGCATTGGGATCTCTCAAGTACTTTGCACCAACACTTCTACCATAGTCTTTGCAAATTGTTTGACATAGAAGATAGAAGTGCTCTCTGCCATCGCCAAGTTGTCATCAATGTAGTCTGCCGGAATACCGTAGGCCATCATGCGCAATGCGGCAGTGACCTTCTGTTCGGTGGTATGTCCAAGCCACGCTGCACAATTCCTCCTCTGCTCGAACGACCGATCATGCTGCTTCACGGAATTGCAAATGTGGATGAACAAGTCTTTGGACATTCTGAACCGGCGTCGGAAGTACCTCTCTGGAAAAACGGGTGGTGAACCGAAATAGTTGCGCATCAACCTATTGTGCGCATCAACCCGTTCTCTCCGAATGAATGCACGGCCATACACGGAACCACCGTGCTTCGGCTTCATCCCCTTGTGCATCACCACTAACATAGCAATGTCCTCTTCTTCGTTCAAATCAAATTCCTCATCAGACGAGGAATCGTCCATGAAGGACGAGTCACACGAACTCATCTACAATGCGGAAAATCATCGTCAAACTAACTCTCCAACCCCAACAAAAAAACCGGCAAGTTTCATCGTTTTTTACCTTCGGGAATTTCGTCGAACAACTTGCTTGCGGGGTGGACAAAATTGGCCGGCTGCTGGTTGGGCAGCCGTTCGACGGTGGCGAGTGCGGGTGGCGGCAACTGCTCGGCAGAGGGGATGGCTGCACGTCGGCAGAGAAGAAGGCGGGAGTTCGGCGCGGCCAGAAGAACGACCGAGCCTTGCGGTCGTCGGGCGGGCTGTGTGGCACGCCTCCCCTAACTCCGGCGGGGGGTCTAGGCTAGGAAGAAGCCTAGCCCATTGTTGACCTCGCCCGGGAAGTCACTTAGGCCAGCCGTAGCCACCGGAGATGCTTCGATTCGGCGGCTGTGGACGGCGGGCCGACGAGGCAGGCGACGGGGGACGGGGGAAGCGAAGTCGCGGCGGGCCCGACAGCCGTCGGGCGGGCGGCGACGGTGTCGATTTGGTGCGGATTCGGCCGGCGACGGAGTTGGGCCAGCGGGCGGCTGGTCGCGCGGAACTGAATTAAACGGTTGTTAGGCAGTTGGCGGGCGGTTTCGTTTTTTACTTCTCCTAGAGATGGAAATGCAAATTTGCACCGCGAGGTGTTGTAGTTTACATCTCCGGGGGGCGGAGATGTATTTTTTTTCATCTACACCATCTGTTGGAGAAGTGTTTTTGACCTCGGAAATGCAAAAAGTAGTTATTTTTTCATATACATCTTCTATTAAAGATGCTTTTAGGGAGGTGTGCTTGCATAGTACTCCCTCCTTTCCTAAATATCTATACCTACTAATAAAAGGAATATGTATTCTTAGTCCTTCACGTTAATTTTGTAAGGAAGTCTCTGATATTTTTAGGTATAAACTGTAGTCTAATATATGTGAAAAGAAAATAGTTCGACCTCTATTTTCCAAACGTCGCCTGTCATGGGCCTGCTTGGGCCCCAGGCCATCCGTAATCGCTGAATCTAAGAAAACATTCTAAAGCAACGAGGGATCAAACTCCTGACCTGCCACAAGATCACATAAGCTAGGTTCAATTGAGCTACATCGTATTTGCATACAAAAAGGAGATTTTATATCTATTATATTACTACCACCTCGTTCCTTTGCACACAATCCTATATGATTATATACATTTGCGAGTTCAGATGAATAAGTTGGCTAGAGAATTAACAAGGAAAGAGATCCACGATTCGTGAGAAATTCATGGTGAAATTTAATGTGAGTAAAAGATCCGACTAAATTGGTTGTGTTGGCACGCACACAGCGACACTTGCGAGTTTAAATTAATAAGGAAAGATAAACACGATTCATGAGACGTTCATGATGAAAATTAATAGGAGAAAAAGATCAAACTAAATTGGTTGTTGAATGCATGCAGCGACGAGAGGATCCATTGTCACGTCTGCTGCATGTACCTTCCTGTGTCGCTGACCGAAATCTTCATGGACGTCTTTCGGCACGTGACGAGGTCGACCAACATGCACCTTATCTGACAATCACGACACGTCCAACTAAAAGGTAGAGACTACTACTGATCCCTAAGGATTCTTATTTTTTTCTCCCGTTGTAATGCACGGGCAAGTTTGCTAGTAAGTTTAACGGAGGGAGCAGGACGGGAATTCAGAGTCAAACTAGCCGAGCAGCACAAATCAGAGATTAGATATCTTATGTCTCTTCGTGAGTCTTGTATTACTCATGTTAATCGTTCCCAAAATAAGGTTAGCGATAGCTTAGCTAACTTTGCACGGACTGAGGGAAGAACCATGACTTGGCTGGGTTCTGCTCCCGAAGTGTCTCTGGAGCTTTGTGCTATTGATTGTAAGAACTTGATGAGTTGAGTAATACAAGTTTTCCCAGCAAAAAAAAAATCATTTTTCCATATAAACGAGCTAATAAGGTTTTTTTCTTTTAGTATCCAAAAAACGAACTAATAAGTTATCTCTATATGCAGATGGTGATTGTCTTGTTCATCTGAATCAGCCGAAACCTATCTCCATACATTCACCTGCCACGCCAAACTCATTTTCGATTTTCTTCGTCAGCTAACCAACCAATCAAATCCACAACACTGAACAGCCTGAAAACCACCGAGCCGGCACGGCAACACCATCCCCAAACCTCCATACATTTACCTTGCCAGATTAATAATTGAGCACCTGCACCGACACCCTACATTACAGATTGGAGTAGTATCATTCTCACCCCTTGATCACCCCAGCGTTTCTGTACTTGTACCGGATGGCCAGCACCAAGAAGAAGACGTAGTTGAGCGCGCTGAGCACGCACATGAGCCAGTAGAACCGCTCGAGGTGGTAGTGGTTCAGGCTCGCCCCCTCCAGCCACGGCCGGTGCCCGCCGCGCCCCGTCGCGCTGTTCACCACCGTCACCAGCACGGAGCTCAGGTAGTACCCCAGCGCCAGCGACGCCCACGACAACGACGTCGCCAGCGACCGCATCCGCGGCGGCGCCTCGCTGAAGAAGAACTCCAGCAGGCCCGCCAGCGTGAACAGGTCCGCAGACCCCAGGAACAGGTACTGGAACGCGATCCAGAAGAAGGTGATGGGCAGCGGCGCCGTGGAGTCAATCATGCCGGCCTTGGTGGCCACGTTCTTGCGCTTCACCTCGACGACGGCGGCCACCGCCATGGCCACGATGGAGAGGACCAGCCCGGTGCCGATGCGCTGGAGGTGGGTGATGCCCATCTCCGTCCCGGTCACTCGCCGCGCGAACGGGACGATGATGTGGTCGTAGATGGGCGCCAGGAGTATGATGAACGTGACGGGGAACACCGGCAGAGACGCCGGCGGCACCTTGAGCCGCCCGACGTGGGTGTTCATCGTCGCCGCCTGCTCCACGGAGAAGGTCGAGAGCTGGGCCAGGCAGCAGTTGAGCATGATGGTGGAGAGGAAGATGGGGAGCACCATGAGAACGATCTTGACGTCCTCCACCTCCTGCACCGTGCACGCCAGGGTCCTGTGCCGCGGCTGGCACTGCACCGCTCGGTTCAAGGCACTCAGCTCCTGTGACGGCTCCGTCACCTCGTCGGCGGTGCCTGCGTTCCCGGGCTTGCAGTACTCCTTCATGTCGGTGCTCCCCGTCGGGCTGGGCGCGCGGTCGATGACGGCGCCGTTGCTGGCGCTCTGTGTGCCCCCGCGGCGCGCGAACGCGGCCGCGAGCAGGACCTTGCCGATGGTGACCAGCGGGCTGCCCGTGGGCACCTTGCTGCGGTAGAACTTGGAGCCGGCGGCGAAGACCGGGATGGAGAGCAGGATGGCGATGGTGGAGATGCCGAACCCCCATTGCCACCCCTTGTTGTCCTCGACCCACACGGCGAAGGTGACGGCGATGAGCGCGCCGCAGGAGAGGCAGAACACGAAGTAGTTGAAGAAGGTGGAGCGGCCCTTGCGGCCCCGCGGCGTGTGCTCGTCGAACTGCTCTGCGCCGTGCGACGGGAGGGAGCCCTTGATGCCGCCGATGCCCAGAGCCGTCAGGTACAGCCCCACGAACAGCATCGCCTTCTTGCTGCCCGCCACCGGCTCGCACGGCACCGCGCCGGCGGCCTTCGCGCACTCCGGCGGCATCAGCGACGGTGACCGCGCCTGGATCGTCAGGACCACCAAACCCTGCGCGCCATCGTAACATTCAAACATCAGATTTGCATCACACTCACAAATGTACCAGACGAAAGGAAAAATTCAAGTGTAAAATTAAGTGGGCTTGTCCAAACAAATAGTATGCTTGATATGTTGATGCAGGCCATTGACCCATACATTTTGTGCCTGTCAGGAGTAGCATTTTATTGCCATTCGGCAATGCGAAGAAGACCGCTAAAGAAAGGTAATGTGAAGAAGACATGGGCCACATAAAGTACTACTACACATTCTCAAAAAAACAAAACAAAAAAACATGAAGTACTACTACATACACTAGTTTCCCATCAGAAAATCAACAGCTTTGCTAGACGTGAATCGCCTGAAATTCGAATTTGAGTCGGTCGATCCGGTGGAGAGAAAGCAGCAACGGAGGAGCACTGAGGCCACCGCCGGAGTAGCTTCATCGTCTATCTTAGAGGTGCAGAGCGGCCTCTTTGTATATCTTAGGGGAGGCGGGGAGTGCAGATTCGTCCGCATCGAAATTGGAGGTCTGTCGAGGTTAGAGGGAAGTCATAGAGCAGTGGCAAGCTCGGCGGTGGGGAGAGGTTGAGGGGAGGGCGGGGCGGGAGCGCCGGCGGACACAGGTGGCGGAAGCAGGCGGTTAGGTCGGCGTTGGCTTGACGGTTCAATGAAAGAAGACGTTAGATGCATCGGACGGCTGAAACCAGTTGACTGACCCAAATTGCATTTTCTGTAGCACGAACACATGACAACTCCGAACGTTTTTTATGACAAATTTAGTGAGGCGAGGATGACAATTTTAGTTGTTAAACATGGCAACTTTTTTCGGATGGCAAGTTTCAGTTTTTTTTGCTTTTTATTTTCTAATGGCAACTTTAGTTAGAAAAATGTTAGGGCCGGATTGTTTTGTGTCACACTGTGTGACACTTATCATTTGAAAAAAATAAAACTATATACACTACTTCATAGGCGAAGTACGCGGTAAGGCGAGGTGGGGCGCTCGCCCTACCTTGATATTTGGATTTTTTTTACTAGGTATATGTATACGTATCAATCGGTCCCTAAAGATTGAGTCGATCGATAAAATTGACGTGAAACGATTTACTGGCCGCACCCTGGTTGGGCCGTCACCGCGTGACGCGCTGGCTTCGCTCGATCCTTCCCCTCTCGCCTCTCGGTCCACCCAGACACAGCGAGGCCACGCACGCGAAACGCTCCGGAGGACCAATCCCTCGCTCGAACAGAGACAGGACACCATCAGCACGCACAACAACAGCTCGAACCTTAGCGGCGGCGCGTGGGGGCGGCGGCCAGGAGGAGTTTAGCGGCTCTCCGTGTGGGGACGGCGACGACGGTCAACAGGACTGCAGTCTGCAGGAGAGTGTCGGGGACGGCACGGCGACGACGGCTAGCAGGAGCGCCAAATGCACATGAGGATGGGGCGCTTTCCCACGGCTACGAGCGCCCGCCGTTCCTGACGGGCAGCAAGAGCTCGTGTGACAATTTGAAGGCGACGGTCAAAACAAGAAGATGACATGAACAAAAAGGGAAAAGGGCTAGCAAAGCCAAAAGGCATAAGCAAATTTCTTGAATTTTATGTTGGTTTTGCATAAAAAAATTGCTTAAGAGTTCGTGCCACTTCAAAAAAGCTTCGTCCTTCGCCACTCCACTACTTGCATAATTGCATTCTTCTTAAAAAAAGCGCATTGGCGCGAAATGATTAGATGCATAACCAGTTGCAATTAACAGATGAGGTTATCATGTCGAAAGATTTGGCAAAAAACCTCCATCGAGTAGTCGAAAGCGATAAAGTTCGAGAGACGAGGCAAGTGGGCGCCGTGCTACTTGTGCCAGGCCGGCCGGGTGCCCGTGCGCTACGTCGCTTTGGCCCTCTAGGCTCTCGTCTGGCCATGGTCCGTGAGCTCGGTCCTAAAGCGGAGGAGAGGACGCCGACCCACTGCAGATAGAGGTAGCACAAGATTTGTATACGTGACGGGGCTGTGCGCCATCCCGTTGAGTTGACCGGTGATGGGGCTCTGCGCCATCCCGTTGAGTTGTTGTCCAAAAGATTTGCTTTGCCTTGGTCAGCGTTGACTATAAAAACGCATGGCCAAAGGGAGGACAGCAGTGCTTGCTTCCCAAGGATTGGGAGGCTGACTTTGTATGGTCAAACGGCGAGCATGTGATCGTGGCGGATCTTGAGGTCTCAAAGCAAGCGGCCAGAGTGTGATGCACAGCTGCAACTAGTATAGGCCGTACGTGCCCGGCTACTTGTTGCTTCGGCCATGCGCCATCTGCTTAAAGACGGTACCACGGGGGTAGTTCTTGTTGCCATGACTTCAGTGCTACAGATTATGCCTGAGCTGCAGGAGCGTTGTGGCGAGCCCACTTCACCTCTTTCAATGGTGTTTTCGAATGAGATGGGATAGGCGATGTCTGTGGGTGACGAGGTTGGTGCTTTGGTACCTAATTTCGATGCACAGCCACAGGGTTCGCCTCTGCCGTCTGGGCGGCTGGAGGCGCCAGAGTCTATTGTGTCTGTGGTAACCGTGGCTGATGATGTTCTTGCGATGGTGTCTATGAGGGACAAAGAGGCGTCTGTGGATGCTGAAATTGGTGAGGTTGGCGCTTTGGCACCTCATTCTGAGGCGCCGAAGTTCATCTTCGACCGGGAAGGTATGTTGGCAAGCATTGATGAGGCGGTCTTCAAGAAAAAGCTTTGCGGCTTGCTCGTCTCCTTGGAGGCAGCTAGTCCTGGGTCTAGCACGAAAATTGCTAGCCTCCTAACGAAGAAGACTTCTACGGACAAAATCAAGAAGGTGAAGAAGGCTCCCAGGAGCATAGGCAAGAAGGGTGGCGCCATTGATAAGGCGTCCGTGGCTGCTTAATGGATGATACTCAGTATCTTCGAGCACCACGTCCGATTGACTCGTCTTCGTGGATTTGGTGGTGGTGTCCGTTTTCAGGCATGATTTTGTTGGGGGTTTCTTTGCCATGTAGAAGTGCGAGGGATTGTGGTTGTTGCGTGTTATGTATGTTTGTCGGGTTGATCATAGGGTCATGGAGTTTTTTTCTTAGCGAGTAATCCGCATGCGGTCTATATGTATCGGTTTTTGCCCGGTTTTCCGTTAATTAACTGGGCAATTCTCTTCTTCTTAATTAAACGATGAGGCAAATCTTTTGCCTCCGTTTCAAAAAAATAATAATTAGCCCATCACAGCACGAACAAGTGGCAACTCGCAAGTGCTGGTGGCCGTCGTTAGCTTCAGTTCTTGAGGGGTAACTTGATGGTAGCCACATGATCCCCTCTGGGTGGTTCCTTTCATGGGGCCATGGGGGCACGCATGAATCGTCATCGTATGCCAACAAGCACAAGCTCCAGAGTTCCGGAGACGAGGATCGACGCACGTACGGTCGCTCTCCACATTTCTCCGGCCAAACCACCACCTCCATCCAGGTACCCCCGGCCCCCCGCACCGGGTCTTTCGGCCACCTCCGGACCACCGGACCCGCCGCCGTATACGTGACAGGCCAGCGTTCGTGTCTGACGATACACGAGCTATACGTGCGCGTCAGTCTGCCTCCCTTGCCCCACGCCCGCACCCAACGACGCGCGATACGCCGGCCAACAACGTGGTTGGCGCGCGCGGCATGCTTGCACCTGGCCGCGGCGATCTTGTCGTTGCCCTGCCCGCCGGGCCGTTGGGGGTGCACCGCTCAAGAGTCAACAGGGTTCTCCTGAAATCCGTCCAGGAACACCGGCACGCCCCCGCGAACCACCGGGCCGGTCACCTTGCAGCCGCAAGTCGCCAAGGACACAATTAAGGCTGGCAAATATATTATGTTTGTCCGTTTATGGTGGTGTCTCCTGGCTATAGTCCTAGCTTGTGCCAGTGGACTATAACCAACTAATTTGCCTCGGTTAAGTGAGGTCAAGATAAGCAGATGCTTGAGACGTACGTGAGACGGTGAGGCTATTAAGGATTGCGTGTCCGCCCATCTCTCCTACCGGCCCGTCCACCCCTCATCTCCATTCTCCTCGCTATCGACCGGCTGATTCCGTTTCCAACAGCAACAAAAAGGGGGCCAACAGGTGTAGACAGATGCCACGGCTCATCAGAGAACGGCAAACTGCTTTAGCATATGGTGGTGTGGTGGCCATCCATTCCATCGGGCCAAGGATTAGTCGGATCGTGGCATCATCTCGCACACAAGGCAGGCAAAGAAGATCTTGTGCGATCGATGGTAACCCTGCCCGGGATCTGGTCAGGTCCGGCGAGTGGTGCGTGCGTGCCTGACGGGACGGTCAGGTCAGGGCCAGATTCCCCTGCCGACCCCGGCGCCGGCGGATTGGCCAGGCGGCCGCGGAAACGAGATCGCGCGCGCACGCCGGGGGGCGCCACGGAATCGGATTGCCTGTCGCCCCGGGCGGGCCCCGGTGGGAGGGTTGTTCGGATGGGCCCGCGCCCCGCGACGGCGACGTAATCGGAAAGTGGCGCCGCAGCCCGCAGGCCAGGGTGGGCGGCTTTGTTCGCTTGCGGCTGCAGGGTGGGCGTTTCTGTTTTCATTTTTTTCCTTCCTTTAAAATAAGGATTTTTTTTGGAAACGGTACAGAACATGAATCGGTTTTAAAATTTAAAAAATATTTTTGAGAAACTGAAACGAAGTCTTTTGCTTCCCACAACAACAAGAAATGAATGGTTTTGCTAGCCCATTATCCGCATCTTGTGCAAACTTCGTTATCGTGATTGGACAAACCAAATACAGTACGCATCAAGACAATTGGACCATGCCCTGTGGCGAACGGTTATACTGATGTGAACGACTGGGCATAGTGACCGTTCTCGTTTTCACAAGTACAATTATGTTCCACTTGCATCGCCCACCCACGTGATCCACCGCGCACGTCCCTGTGCCCTCTACGTCGTACACACCCGCAACCATCACGCCCGTAAACGACGCACGTTTTCACACACCCATCCTAGCTAGCAATCCGCAGCAGTATCGGCCGCCCAACGAAAAACAACAAGCGAAAAGGTCTCCTCACGGCCCACATGCCAGTGCCTGTGCCTCGGAGTCACGTATACAACACACGTATTGAAAACCGTGACATGTAAGCTGGATCACATACGTAGATCGCATGGATATTATTGCCCCCGTCACCAAAAGCGATCGAGACGACGGCCAATCAATACCAGCTAGCGATAGAATTAGCCTACGCATGGCATGGCTAAGCCAAATCAAGCCCATCACGCCCTGCCCCCGGCTATAGCAAGCTAGTACGTCGACGTATTGTACGTATAGCCCAGTGCATGCTGCTGTCACCGTACTTAGGACGTGATTAGCTAATACGCCTATCAGGCTAGCTAGTTCCCTTTGACCCAGGCTATCCGATCGATCCTGCCCATGCATGCATCCTGTTCTAATCTTCGCCGGCGAATAAAGTTGATGGCTACAATTAATCATTGGCCTCTCATTTCCCCTCAACTACTAACCCAGATCGCAGGGAAACTACGTGCTCCGGTTGTTCCATCTGTGGCGCAGCTAAGCTGGCAGCCACTGTCAGCCGTAAACCCGTGGCGTAAAAGGTCCTCCGTGTGGGGCCGTGTATCCGCATAATTTTAACAGCGAAAATCTCAGACCAGACGGATGGATCCCTCCGTGAAGTGCGCCTATATATGCAACACATGCACCACATGTCGAGGATCCAAATCGCGATTATTATTTGACGTGACCGGCTATTAAATCTCGCGAGCGTGGTTATCTCCGGACAGGTGTCGCCTCTTGGACGTAGCCTGTGTCTAGTGCTTGGATCCATCATCCGTCGTGGCTTCATTGTTAATTGATTAGTGTGATCCTTTCGGCAGCTTATACGAAGAGATTCTGGTCTGGCTAAACGGTCAAACATGCATGTCGTACGACGTGTACCCAACCCGGCCAGCGCGAAAAGGGCAAGTGAAAAGTCAATCCAGCGACGTGGCGGCACACCTGGACGGAATATCCCGGTGTATATCTGCCAGCTTGGAGATATGATAAGGACAATATTAACTATATCTACGTATATCTGGAAACGTCGATCTACCACGGTAAGTCTATAATAGCCTACGGAAGTCATTTTTCTTCTCAATATTAATTGTATCTACGTATATCCAGAAACGTCGATCTACCACGTACGATAAGTCTATTATACAGCCTACGCAAGTACTCTCTCTGTAAACTAATATAAGAGTATTTAGATTACTAAAGTAGTGTTCTAAACACTCTTATATTAGTTTATGGAGGGAGCATTTCCTTGTCGGTGCATGATGCAAAGTCATCAGCAAAAACGGACGTGTCAGGCAACTATATACTATTACTAATGAAGTAAGCGTAGTAGCGATCGAGCGAGAGATGGCAGGTATGGTAGAAATTATGATATTTCGCCGGGAGTGCGTACCACGAACTCGACGAAGGCGCTCATGAGGTAGACGGCGTAGGTGGTGCAGACGGCGTCGGAGAGGAAGCCGCCGAGGAGGCCGAGCAGGAAGGCCGTCCCCATGAAGCTGGTCACCGTCGTCGCCGACTGCGCCGGCGAGTAGTGCATGGACTTCATCAGGTACGTCACCAGGTTGCTCGCGTTCGCCAGGAACGCCAGGTTCTCAAGCACCTCCGCAACTGCATGCAGACAGCAACAATTAGGTTTACTATTAACTATCATAACATCTGATGCATGCATATACTGCATGAAACAAATTTCGATCATGTTCAGATTAATTAACCACTTGGTTACAACCAGTGGGCCAGGGGAGCTCGAAAGAAGAAGTGAGTATGGGGGCAGTGAGTATTTTTTTTTCCTTTGCAAAATTAGCATATGTAAGCAGCCGCAGCATGTGCGGTAATAACTGACATAACGCCCCCATAACATGGGTGGCTTTCCCGACGCGTGCCGGCCAATCAGCTCGCCGTTACCACCTTGCGATTCGTGCCGTTTTTAATGCGCCCGTTTTCGGACGGCCCGACGGGTAAAAAGCCAAGCAGAAAAAAAAGGAAAGTCTTTTTGACGCCATCATCATGTTCTCTTCGCCCTCGCTCGTCTCTCTCGTCCTCAACCACCAAAGCGAGAAACAGAGAGCTCACAAGCCAGCTTCTCCTCCACACACGCGAGAAGCGGGCGAGGGCCCCGCTCGCTCCTTTCTCTCTCGGAACCAGGTCGCATCGTGCGCGAGGCTTCTAGAACGGCGGGCGGGAGAGGGAGGGAGAGATCGCCGTCCCGGCACAGTGACGGAACAGGGGCCGTCGGGCGCATTGGAGAGGCAGCTTGGTTGCCAAGGCTCGTGCAAAAGCGCCATGGACTGTTGCTCCCCGCAAGTTGGCATGCAACTTGGCGGCAGGTAAAGGTGCCCAATTCCTCCCAAGTTGCACGAACCCGGGAAACGGATGGAAACGCGCGGCCTGCGAAAGCAAGAAACCTGGGGAGGAGGACTGGAGGAGGAAAGGAAGGTGAGGGAAATGGAGATGGATGGAGCCGCAGCGAGAAGGGAGGGATCAGGTGGGGCGGCAAAGGGAGAAGGCTATGGAGCACTACGGGTCCGAAAGCGGCCAAATCGGAGAGGGAAAGGGCGCAGGACTGATCGAGAAAGGAAGGGGGCGAAAGGGAGGGTGCGTGCGGTGGCTTTCAGGATCGGGAAAGAGACGGCCGGCGGGGAGAGGAGGGTATGGACCATGAGCCCATGGTGCAGATGTGGAGTGTCCCGGGTATCCTATTCCCGCTTGTGCTCCGTCTCCTTTCCCGCTCCGGTCGGTCCCCTGGGTCGTCCTCTGCCTGTCTGTTTCCCGGCTCGGCCCCGGCCGAGAGGGTTCTGGAAGAGCCTAGAAGGGAGGGAGGGACCGAGGAGCATGCATCACTGCATGGTCAAGGGAGTGAATCGAATTTAGAGTACTTACCGAGCACGAAGGAGGCGGCGGCCATGCCGCCGTGCCGGCCCTTCACCGCCGGCCGGCTCCGCCAGTCCACGTACCCCTCCCACCGCTCCACCTCCCGCGCTCCGTCCTCCTGCACACACACACACACACACACAAGACACGACAGATCAACACCGACAGCAACGGAGCAAGAACTGCCGCATCGGCTCAAGGAGATCGATCGGTCGATGGACTCACCATGGCGCCGCCCGCCTCTCCGCGCTGCATCAAGCCGCAGCGTGAGCGTGTGTGTGTGAACTCTCAAGGTCTGAACTGCTGGATGGAAAGTGGAGGCCGTTCGGGAAGGCTCGGGCTCAGGGGAGCGCCGTTTGTGTGTGTGTGTGTGTGTGGCCTGGCTGACGGGGGAGGAGGGGCATGGTGGCGTATTTAAAAGTGCGGACGGGGGAAAGAGCGGGTGGCTGGCTGCGCCGCTGGTGCCGGAGGGGCAGAACGGTAAAACGGCGGCAGCCCCCAGCCCACAGGGGCGGTTGACGGGACTCGAGGGCACGCAGAGACGTCCATCTCACCATGCCGCTCCTCCTCCTCCTCCTCCGCGACGCAATATTGTCTTCTTTTCGTGCCGCACGTTTTTCTATTTTTGTTTTCTCGTATTTGTTTCCTATTAATTTTATTTTCATCTATCTACTCCTTATATGCACCACCTGGACGGAGGTAGTGGCATGATTACCTTCCAGATGTTATACCAATTTTTATTAATGAGGTCATTTATAGGGACAATCGGGAGAGATACGGTGTATATCCAGGTGTATTCGGCGAACTTGTGAATGAACACGTGCTGGGATATATCGTATCTGACCGTTTTCAGTCAATTGAATTTGAACACGTTTGAGGCTGGATGTGTACACAAACAAGATTACTATTACTCTAGTCTTTCTTTCGACATATTGGAGATAAGCCAAGCATACATGTTTCGATCGGCGTATCCTCCATCAGTTAATTGCGGGATCATTTAGCCTGCAATAAACACCTACTAAAATAGTGCTAAGAACTTTCCCGAAAAAAAATATAGTGCTGCCACCTTTCTATTTCTCTTTCCGTTGGCCCTGTGCGTGTATCATCGGATGCAGAAGAGAATTTGGAAGGTTTTCTTCGTTCTTTCTATTATCGAAATTGCCTTTTTGTATTCCTCAGCAAATAAATAAATAAGAATCCCATGATGCAGCACCCGTGTTCTATTCATCAATTCATCGCTAGCACTATGGATGAGTGCGGCGAACAGTCAGCCGCCGGGACTGAACAGGATCATCAAGGATCATGGTGTTTGATCGAAAACGAAAACGCTAGGACGACCTACTTCGAAAGCCCCCCGACATGCTTTGTCAAGCGCGCAGTGAGCTATGAGAGGCAGTGAGCAAGCGCTGGCTAGTGATAAGGAGCAAGTTGAGGATTCTTCCACTGGATGCGTGCGTCGCCTGATCACTGATCAGTCGCACGCCCTACCGAGCAGCAAAGAGGAAGGAAGCGTGACCGGTCGAGGGTTCGTCGGTCGAAGCGAGAGGACCGATCGGCCGCACGCACGCCCGAGCAACAGGAAGAAACATGCATGGCCGCACTGCTCTCTGCTTCTACTTGTTATCGACTACGACGGTACGCGAGCAGCATGAGGATCGGACGAATCCATTGGCTGAAATTGGTGGTGGAATCATTCTCGATGGATCTTCCCTTTTTTCTTTCTACCAGTGGCACTAGTGTGATTCTCTCTTGCGCCTGGTTTGGGAATTGAATTCGATCCTTTCAGTTTAGTTTCTAAATTTCGTAACAATATTAAAAAAAAAATCAGATATAGGTTTAATGTTTGCTCTCACATAAAGCTGGAAGTCTTTTATTTTGCGGAAGAATCTTTGCAAGATTGATTTTTTGAGTAAGTTCTACCTTTTGTCCCATCTTTTGCATTTCATTAGAAAAATGGCCCGTTTAAGAGTTTGGACGCGTCTAGCGAGCGCCCATTGGCTCGCTAGCGCTCGCGAGCGGCCGGCCGGAAAAGGTAAGTTTCTGTCCTCCTGGTCTTAGGAAGGAAAGTTCATTCCCATCGCCGAATTCCCACGTCCAACAGACATGAAACTGTCCCCATCGCTGTCACCTGATAAGAACTACCTCCCCACGCCCCCTCGCCCACACTTCCTCCCCCGCGGGTCACCCTCCTTCTTCCACACAAAAGAAAGGGGAAAAGATAGGATCCAAAACCTACAGAGCTGCCATGGCAAATCAAGCATGGTGAAGCAAAAATTGCTCAGAAACCTTCAACACGGAGGAAAAAGGCATACCAGGCAACACCATCAGATAAAAAATCCTTATGATCTCCATGTCAACCCTTATTCACTTTTCCTTCCCCTTCCCTCTGGATCTCCCAGATCAACCAATCTTCTCCATGGTTGGTTGGAAGAAGGAACCAAACAGCCAAAACAAAATCTTGATCAACACTTTTCTGTGCAACTAATCTTGGATCCAAGCCAACTTTCACCTGGATGTGTGCAAAAAAAAAACCCAAGGGGAGCAGTTCCAAATAGCAAAATACACATGATATAGTGTTTGTAAAAAAAATCACATATTTGTGCAAGTGAAGATGGATCCAAGCCAACTTTTACCTGGGTGTGTGCAAAAAAAATACAGGGGGAAGTTCCAGGTAGCAAATACACATGTACTGTATGTGAAAAAAAAACATATTTGTGCACCTGAAGATGGATCCACGCTATTTTTTGCCAGGATGTGTGCAAACAAACACAATAAATCTGGATGTATTATATGTGCAAAAAAACCAGATATTTGTGCAACTAAAGATGGAACCAAGCCAACTTTTGTTGCAATGTGTGCAACAAAAACAAACCAGACTAATATAGCATAACCCACAGTAACATCAAGCATACAGTCTTGTTTCATACAAATTGCAAGTAAGGGAAATATGTTCAATATACTAAAGTAAAAATAGAAAAAAGATGAAAACTATTTTTTTGTCATCTAAATCTTCTTTCTTCTTCCAAATAGCATTGTATAAGAATTGTAGCATCGAGTTACGTGCAGAAATCCACATGAACTCCTTCACAATTAAACCTGCACAACATTACAAAAAGAACAAAAATTGTGAGAAAACACTGACCAAAACTCTTGTCCAACTTATGTAGTGTAAATTGTGCAAAAGAAGTGCCAGGACTATTTTAAACACGTCGTGGAAGTTAAAAAGAAGTTTAAAAGGTGTGTCAAATACATTATCAAAACTAGTGTGCAACTACTTCGGTTGTGCATTGCAAAAATAGCTTCTCTGACACATTTTTAGAATTAAAAAGAACAATGACTTGTTTGCAACTCATCCAAAAATTATACTTGTGCACCTAACAAAATTCTCTATATTGTGCAACTACAAAAGGCTATTGCATGCAAAACAAAACTTGCACACAACACTCACTTAGTTGCACAACATGAGCTGTCAGGTTGCACACAACACCACTCCGGTTGCACAAAACTAAAATATTTATTATTATTTTCCCTACATGTGATTATACACAACCTCATGTTGGCCTAGCACCTGCGCACACTGGTCCTACTCCCCAAATGGAGCCTACACCCCCTGCACAAGGCTCTGGTGATTTTGTGCCCAGGGATCCCCCAAGGTCGACCACAAAAGGGAGGGGAAAAGTAAGCGATACAAATCGGCGCTCGAGCTACACCCAAAGAAGAAAAACAAATGCATCCACTACCAATCTACAGAGCACACTGCTGGTGTTTGCAAACTGAGGCTGCTATGATTATCTTGCATCGTTGTATGGAAAAAAAAGGAAAATAATGATGGTTTTTTAGCAATGTTGGATCCAAGGGGACATATTCAGCATCTATGCTTTGTTTTCTCTAAGTTGTTTTCCTTGAATTAGTTTATGGAGTGTGTAATGGCTTATTTATGCCTTTGTTGGCAAAGAGTATAAATTTCAGTTATTGAACGGTTGTATGCCTAGTGCTTCCATGTGTGCCAACAAAGTGCTCACAGAATGTGCAACTGAATTAGTATTAGTGTGCAACTTTCTGTTTAATTTGTGCAACCAACAAAGTGCTGACAGAATGTGCAACTGAATTAGTGTTAGTGTGCAACTTTCTGTTCAATTTGTGCAACCAACAAAGCATTGAAAAATAAACTTCCATACAATTCTGCTAGGTTCAAAATACCTCCAAACAACCCTGAACATACATCAGACTTCTGCAATGGAGATAGCTTGATGTTCAAACTTAGCAAACCGCGCTGGTGATGCCCTTATCCTGCCCGCTTGGGATGGTCGATCCGTATCTTCCCCTGCATCCCCCTGAACTCCTTCACCACTACCCTGTGGATGAGAATAAAAATAATGAACACAAATCAATTAGCCTAAAAAAACCTAGAAAAAAACTAGTGAATATATTAAATGAATATAGCAAACGTAAAAACAAGGAGGGGCAACTGCTTAGTTAAATTTATATAAATAGATAATGGATGATGCCAACTAATATGATGTTCTTGTGCAACTATAAAAGCTCATGATGGCAACTACAGACTGGTAGTGTGCAAACTGCAAATAAAAGTAGACTTGACCTGACAACTGCAGGCTAGATTTTGTGCAACTACAAGGATGATAGTGCCAACAACAACGTAAAAAGGTTTGCAAACCCGTTCAAAAGCTCATAACCTCATACCTCAGCAGTTGCTATAGAAGATGAGGCAGCTCCCCCAGCATCTGCTGCATGCACATGGTAGTAACATGGAGGCTACCAACTCATATAAAACATGGAGGCTACCAACTCATATAAAGTTATTGTGCAGCTATAAAAGCAGAGCATGCCAACTCATGTCAAGTTCTTGTCAAAATACTGTTTAGAAAAAGGACAAATCATGTCAAGTACAAGATGATTATTGTCCAACTACAACAGTTGGTGATGCCAACAACTACCTAATTCATCTGCAACTATGTGAGAAAAACTCATATTCCAGGGTCTATGTTACCATAGTAGCTAATGCAGAAGATGATGCACCTCCCCCCTGCACATGCTTCATGTCTACCCCGCTTTACAACGAGAAACTGATCAACATCCTAAATAATGTGCATAGGATAACTTGTGCAACTACACAACATATGGAGAACCAACTAGTAGAACCAGGCAGCCAACTGAGTAGGATTTTGTGCAACTAAACAAAAATCTCTAGCCAACAAGTTCAATCAGCATTGCACACAGCTAACAACAAACAACATGGCTTCGTGAAATCATGAACAGATCTCAACAAAACAACCCCTACGGCTGAGCAACAACAAAATGGACATCCAATTCGCACAACAGGCGCTATCGTCCTGCATCATGTGCTACCTATCGTACACCGGCGCAAGCGCTGATCCACCACACATACCCGTGCCGTGACCAACTTTGCCGCTATGCCATGAATCCCCACCACCACTATGCCGTGCTACCGGAGAAAAATCAGCCGAAGGAGATGAGAGATGTGCAAACGCTACAACAAAATCGACCATGTGAGGGGTTGGCGCCGTTCAAACCCTAGGAATCCCTTCCCTCAGTCCATCTGAATACCATCGATTGTGCAACTGGTTAGCCCTCGTTGTGCAACTCCATAAGTTGGCTAGCCAACTGAGATATGTATATGCGTCATCCAAATACGTATGCGTTCTTGTGCAACTATTACAACAAAATAGCCAACTGGTTACTTATATGAGTTGGCTATCTCGCCGTCCTGTTACAACAAAATAGCCAACTGGTTACTTACAACAAAATGGACGATCTCGCCGTCCTGTAACCCACGATCTCGCGGCGTCCATTATCCTTCTGAAACCTTGGCTACTCCTGGGGAAAATTCTGCATAAGAATGCCACATCTGTAAAATGAATTGCCTACTCCCGGGGAAAAATGATGCATCTACGACACAAACAAGTGAGGGTGTCCTGTAATAACTCCATACAAGTTCAATAAGGTTCTGACAGTGACATATAGTCTGCACACACACATTCGACAGTCAAAAAAATACAGTAGTAGTTAGTAGCAGGAATACGATCACATGTTCAGTTGGTGATACACGATGCAAGATAGATAGTCAGGAAACACAAGTGATCTTCTTCTAAACTGCAATGAGATGTAGCCTTGGGGTCTTAGAAGTTGTGACGTGATTGATGAGTTTTGTTTGTTGTTTAGGTCCACTCAACACTTGAACTAGCATGCTGGTGACAATTGCAAGCCGGCCGGCCGGCTGGACGGTCCGCTCGGACGGCACCGCAGACAAATCCATCCTATTTATAGATACGAACTGCTGAAGCTCGGTATAGAACGAGAGTTGTTAAGAGAGGGGTGCTCACTGGTGCATCCATGGCAGGCGACTGTGGCCGGTGCTGATTGCGATGGGCTTCTTCGTGGTGATGCTGCCAGGGCTGATCTGGGAGATCCCCGGCGGCGGGGCCCGGAGGTTGGGGGCTGCTGCCTGTGGCGACACATGCTGGCGGGAAGACGCAAGGCGTGCTAGGTTGGCGACGGGGATCCGCGGCGGGAGGTCGGCGACGGCGAGCTGGCACGGTCCGAAGGCGACGCGAGGGAGGGGGCGAGGTACACGGGCGTCGCACCGGGCGCGGCGGCGGCGGTTGGTGGAGGAGGAAGGTCGTGGGGTGTGGCAGTGGAAGACGGCAAAAGTGGATAAGGCTTTGAGATGGACCGAGCGGGATGCGACGTGATCGGGCGGCCACGAGCCGACCGCTCGGGACGACCAAATAGTGCGCGTGCACTTTTTAGATTTTAGGTAAGAGTTTTATCCTCACTGGAAAAGTTATCTAATTTTCCACATATTTTGTCAAGTGGGCCCAGCTGTTACGGTACATGTGGCCTGTCACATCCAAGGTTTTCCTCCATGCGCAAGCCGTTGAGTCCCGCATCGATTGACGATTGCCTTTTCCCGAACCACATGCTCAAGTCGGACTCCATCGTGTCTCATCCATCTCCCACACACTTCTTTGTTGTGTAAAGAGTAGAACATCGTTGATATGACAAACAAGCCAAAATCATCCCTTGAATATGCCCAGCGACGATTCACCTTCCTGGTGCAGCAGGAGAGCATTGACAATGCCGCACCCTCGACTTTGGCTTCGTTGGCGACTTCATCTGACCATTTCTCAGCGCTTTACCGTTCCTCCCCCGCGAAGGAACCACCGCGTTAATCCAACTTCATAACGCGTCGTCATCATTGCTGCTCCTTAAAAGCTAGGACTTCGCCACCGCCAATGAAAACCTAACCCTTGCCATTCACAAAGTAGGCAAGACTGGTGCGACTTAGCCAACTGGTGCGTAGAGCCAAATTGGGCGGACGGATGCGGAGCAAAAGCCAACGACACTTCAGTTGTACTCCTGATGGCTAGAATTTGCTAGAGTGGCACGTTTAATAATTAAAAAGCCATAAAATGTGACACAACTTTCACTAAATGGGGTAATTAGTTAAATATTTTTTGTCAAAATTGCCAAACATGGGGTAAAAATTGAAGAAAATATTTAATTCGGAGAGCTAATCGACATTATATGTGTAGAGAAATGATGCACCGACTACAATTGCGATCCTGGAGATCGGCATGCCCAGGCATGCCTCAGTTGGCAATTCATTTTTTTCGTTCTCTTACTTCAATTCTTCATTATTGTACGGATTCAGAGTGATATGTAGGTTATCTTCTGATTTTGTAGGCGGAAACTTGTAAGGGCACACAAGTTCAGGCAGTGTCGTAGCCAGGATATGGCTACGCCAAGAGCCAGCTTTGTTGGTACAATAATTACTGCAACTGTACCTACAATATACAAAGTATTTTCATTCCACACCATAGGGCATGGCACGGGCAGCTCGGAGCCTATATACGCTCTGGGTGCGGGGGCACACACCTGTGTAGTTGTGCCTGGTCACCCGATTTTTTCGTGATATGTAAAGTCGTTGGTTTTCGCACAAGGGCACGTTAAGTTTTTAAGTTTTAGTACTAATGATTTTGTCGTTCACTCCGATGCACGTTATGTCCATCGTGCGATCGTCCCTATTTTATTCTCGTTCTTTTTTACAACACGATCCATGTTGTACCATATTGCAACCCTCCACGATTTTTGTTGCTGAAACACCTCTGGCTAGTCCCCCCCTTTGGAGTGCGACCCTGTTGTACTCCACAACATCGCCGGCGTGCAACATCACTGCCAGTCCTGCAACACTAGCAACTGTAACATGGCAGATGTTGTGGTGAGGCACAACACAATAGCATTCATCATCGTTGCATTGCTTCCGTTGTGGCACTGCTACTTGTGAGCCGCGTTGGGATTTTCCCCAAAGAGGAGAGGAGATGCAGCACAGTAGAGATAAGTATTTCCCTCAGTGAGAATGAAGGTTATGGAATCAATATGAGAACCAAGCAAACCATTTCAACATCACTTACACACAAAACCAAACACATGCACCCAACGCGGGCAAGAGGGTTGTTAAGCCCCTTGAACTCGTTATTTGCAAGGATTAAATCTTGATAGAGATATATGATATAAAGGTAAAATAAAATAACAGTAAATGAATTGCAACAAAGTATTTTTAGGGTTTTATTATTTATGTTTAAGTAGACCCGGGGGCCATAGTTTTCGCTAGAGGCTTCTTTGTTGAACATAGCATACGGTAGGTAGACAAATTACTGTTGGGCAATTGACAGAATTGCACATAGTTATGACATGTTATTCACAACAATGATCATGTATATAGGCATCATGTCCATAAGTAAGTAGACCGAAATGATTCTACATCTACTACTATTACTCCACCAATCAACCGACTCCCGCCTGCATCTATGGTATTGAGTTCATAACAAACAAAGTAATGCTTGGATCAAGATGGCATGATGTAGACAAGATAAGACGAGCAATATGTTCAGATCCTGTTGTTTTATCCTTAATGGCAACAATAAAAATACATGTCTTGTCCCTTTCTATCACTAGAATATAGAGCACCGTAAGATTGAACCCATTACGACGCACTACTCCCGCTGAAGATTGATACTTGTGATCCGCGTTGGGTTTTCCGTCAAGAGGAACGGGTAATTGCAGCACAAAGTGAATAAGTATTTCCCTCAGTTATGAAACCAAGGTTTATCGAACCAATAGGAATATCAATCCTCAACCGTCTTCAGCGGCTGCACACAAATGAACAAACAACTTGCACCCAACGCGGGAAGAGGGTTGTCAATCCCCTTGATCTCGTTATTTGCAAGCAAATGCGTTGTGTAGATAACTGTTGATAAATATAAATTGCAATATAAATAAAAAGTAAATAAAGACAACAAGGTAATTGTAAGGTTTGTAAATATATAAGTGAATAGACCCGGGAGCCATAGTTTTCCCTAACGGCATCTCTCATTTAGGCAGCATACGGTGGGTAACAAATTACTGTTGGACAATTGATAGAAAAGCGGATAGTTATGCGATTTTCACGGCAATGATCATGTGTATATAGGCATCATGTCCATCAGCAAATAGGCCGACTCCTGCCTGCACTTATTACTATTACTCCACTCATCGACTGCTATCCAACATGCATCTAGAGTATTAAGTAAAACAGAGTAATGCTTGGAGAACGATGACATGATGTAGACAAAGTAAAACTCAAACAATATGAATGAACCCCATCGTTTTATCCTTAGTAGAAACAACACAAAGACGCATCTTGTCCCCTACTTTGTCACTGGGATATAGAAACTTGCCAGGTTGAACCTACCACAATGCACCACTCCCACCGATGAAATATCAATCTACTTGGCCAAAGCATATCAATAGATCGGAGAGCATTACGAAGCTATAATGATCATACACTTAAGAGATAATATAATTCATAGGCATCTCAAATACTTTTCATGAATAATCTGAACATAAACCCACAATTCATCGGATCCCAACAAACACACCGCACAATAGGATTACATCGGATAGCTCAAAGCGAAGATGCGATGATCATTGTATTGAAGATCATAAGAGAGAGAGAGAGAGAGAGATTGCCATCTGGGTACTAGCTATGGACCTGTAGGTCTGTGGTGAACCACTCACACATCATCATGAGGGCAGCAAGGTTGATGAAGAGGCCCTTTGTGATCGATCCCCCCTCCGGCAGGGTGCCGGAATGGAGCTCCAGATGGCCTCGCGACGGAACAGAGACTTGCGGCGGCGGAAAATGGGTTTCGGGAGTGCCTTCTGGGTTTTTAGGTTATTAGAGAATTTATAGGCCGAAGAGGGACCTCGGGAGGCGACTGAGGTGGCCACCACATACCAGGGCGCGCCCAGATTTGTGGTGGGGCCCTCATGCACCTCGTGGCTTCCTTCCGAAGCTTCTAGGTCTTCATATAGTCCAGAAAAAATCATCAAACAGTTTCGTGGCAATTGGACTTTGTTTGGTACAGTAAACCCGAAAAGGCAAAAACATGCAGAAATAGCAACTGGCAGTGGGCACTGGGTCAATAGGTTAGTGCTCAAAAATATTATAAATTGGTAAATATAGACCCAAAAAGTATCCTAGAATGATAATATATCAGCATGGAACAATCATAAATTATAGATACGTTGGAGACGTATCAAGCATCCCCAAGCTTAATTCCTGCTCGTCCTCGAGTAGGTAAATGATAAAAACAGAATTTTTTATGTGACATGCTATCCACTATGTAATCTTGTGCATGCATGCTCATTGAGAAAAGATGAATCAAAAAATATTAACATAGCAACAATTAAAGTGTAAGAAACAGAATTTTTAATTCTTAAAAGTATATGATCCTTAAGAAATGTTTACCCCCCCCCCATTCATCTTATTGTATTAGCAAGGCATGGCTCCATCTTCACCACATCAATACAAATGTTAAGCACCACGGTGTCCAAGTCAAGCAATTGGTTCATACTTTTTCAATATGCATCAACTCTTTATTCTTCACGCAATACATGAGCGCGAGCCATTGGACATAGCATTTAAGTGGAATAGAGTATGGTGGTAGATATCAAAGGGGTAAAAAGTGGAGAAGATAGTCTCACATCAACTAGGCGTACCAACGGGCTATGGAGATGCCCATCGATAGATGTCAATTCAAGGAGTAGGGATAGCCATGCAAATGATTCACTAGAGCTATAAGTGTATGAAAGCTCAAATGAAGCTAAGTGGGGTGTGCATCCAACTTGCTTGCTCATGAAGACCTCGGGCATTTGAGGAAGCCCGTCATAGGAATATACAAGCCAAATTTGTAATAATGAATAGGTAATTCCGACTAGCATATGAAAGTGATATATCATGAGACTCTCTATATGAGGAACATGGTGCCACTTTGAGGCACAAGTGTGGTAAAGGATAGTAGCAAAGTCCATTCTCTTATTTTCTCTCATTTTTTTGAATGGATGGTGGGCTCATTTGGCCTCCCCATCTTTATTTTCGTCTGGAGTCTCATCTCGACTTATGGGAGAATCATCGTCTCCATCATTCTTTCCTCACTGGGACAATGCTCTAATAATAATGATCATCACACTTTTATTTACTTACAACTCAATATAGAGAACTGATATGAAGATATGACTCTGTATGAATGCCTCTGGCAGTGTACCAGGATATGCAATGATCTAGCGTGACATGTATCAAAAACATTATGAAAGGTGGCTTTGTCACAAATACTATGTCAGCTCTATGTGATCATGCAAAGCAATATGACGATGAACGAACTAGTCATGTGAAGTGACGATGGATTTGCATGGCAATATATCTCGGAATGGCTATGGAAATGACATGATAGGTAGGTATGGTGGCTGTTTTGAGGAAGATATAATAAGGCATATGTGCAACAGAGCGTATCATGTCACGGGGTTTGGATGCACTGGCGAAAGTTGCACCGATCCTCGAGGTGAGAACGGGCTATGCACGGTACCGAAGAGGCTAGTGATGACCCACAAGTATAGGGGATCAATCGTAGTCCTTTCGATAAGTAAGAGTGTCGAACCCAACGAGGAGCAGAAGGAAATGACAAGCAGCTTTCAGCAAGGTAATTTCTGCAAGCACTGAAATTGTAGGTAACAGATAGTTTGATAGCAAGATAATTTGTAATGAGCAAGTAACGGTAATGGTAAACAAGGTGCAGCAAGGTAGCCCAATCCTTTTGAGGCAAAGGACATGCCAGATCAATCACTAGTAATGAGCAAAGTGTTTTTGAGATACACGGGAATTTAGTCTAGTCACTTTTATCATGTTGGTTTGATTTGTGTTCGCTACTTTGATAATTTGATATGTGGGTGGACCGGTGCTAAGGTGCTGTTCTTACTTGAACTAACAACCTACTTATGATTAACCCCCTCGCAAGCATCCGCAACTACGAGAAAAGTATTAAGACAAAGTCTAACCATAGCATTAAACATGTGGATCCAAATTAGCCCCTTACGAAGTAGCGCATAAACTAGGGTTTAAGCTTCTTTCACTCTAGCAACCCATCATCTAATAACTACTCCACAATGCATTCCCTTAGGCCCATGAATGGTGAAGTGTCATGTAGTCGACGTTCACATGACACCACTAAGGGAATCACAACATACATATCATCAAAATATCGAACAAATATCAAATTCACATGATTACTCGCAACATGACTTCTCCCGTGACCTCAAGAACAAAGGTAACTACTCACAAATAATAAAGATGCTCAAGATCAGAGAGGTATTGAATAGCATATTGGATCTGAACATATAATCTTTCACCAAATAAACCATATAGTAATCAACTATGCAAGGTAATCAACACTACTAGTCACTCACAGGTACCAATCTGAGGTTCCGGTACAAAGATTGAACACAAGAGATGAACTAGGGTTTGAGAGGAGATGGTGTTGTTGAATATGTTGATGAAGATTGGCCTCCCAAAATGAGAGGGGTGTTGGTGATGACGATAACTTCCATTTCCCCCTCCGGAAGGGAAGTTCCCCCGGCGGAATCGCTCCGCCGGAGGGCAAAAGTGCTCCTGCCCAAGTTCCGCCTCGAGGCGGCGGCGCTTTGTCCCGAAAGTCCTCCTCTGATATTTTCTAGGTCAAGAGAGACCTTATACCAGAAGATGGGCACCGGAGGTGGGCCAGGCTGGGCACAACCCATCAGGGCGCGCCCAGGGGGGGCTGGCTCGCCCTGGTGGGTTGTGCCCACCTGGGGGGCGTTCTCCGGTAGTTTCCAGCTCCAGTATTTTTTATTAAATGTAAAAATAATCTCCGTAAAATTTCAGCTTCATTGGAGTTGTGCAGAATAGGTATCTCTGATGTGCTTTTCTTGGGTCCAGAATTCCAGCTTCCAGTATTCTCCCTCCTTGTGTAAACCTTGCATATTATGAGAGAAAAGGCATTAGAATCACTCCCCAAAGCATTATTATTCAACAAAACAAAGTAAATAACAGTAGGAAATCATGATGCAAAATGGTCCCCCAAGCTTAGACCTCGCTTGTCCTCAAGCGAAAGCCGATATTGAAAAGCATGTCCACATGGTTTGAGAGGGAGGTGTCGATAAAAATAAAATACGGACATAGAAGCATCATGCTTATTAACATAACAACAACAAATTCTAACATAGGAGCTTATTTCAACATATTTCTATCATAAGCTTCTCATGAACAAGTAACAATTCATCACAACATAGAAGTATGAAGCATAAACCTTATTGGGAACCAACAAACTATGTTCTCAGTCAACTCTGCAACTACAATTCATCATATTTTCAGGAAGGGTCTCGTGTAGGAGCCTTTTGGCAAGTCCACATACTCAACCATCATTTAGTATTCTATGATTGCTAACGCTCACGGCATACCCATGAACAAAAAGTTTCAACCGGACACGTAGGAAGATAGGGGCTTATAGTTTTGCCTCCCAACTTACTCACCTCAAGGGTGATGTCAACAATAATAACTCATGCCCACCCATATCTAACTGGATATATGTGCCTAGATATTTCCTCACCACATGATGCTTGCAAAAGAAAAAAGAAAAAAGGAATAGGGAAGAATACTTTGACTCTTTGCATAAAAGTAAGTGCATAAAAGTAAAAGATAGGCCCTTCGCAGAGGGAAGCAGAGGTTGTCAAGCGCTTATTGGTTTGTTTGCCCAATCCCTTAATGTAAAAGAACGTCACGCTATATTGCCCCCTATGATAGCAACCTTTATTATGTAGTCCGTCGCTTTTATTACTTTGCCATCATAAGTTCGTATAACGCTCAATTTTCTCTTACACTAATCGATCAAAACACTTTTAGAAGCAATTTTTATTGCCTTATTGCACCGATGACAACTTACTTGAAGGATCTTTCTCGATCCATGGGTAGGTATGGTGGACACTCAAAGAAAGAGTTTGGTTTGGGTTTTTGGATGCACAAGTAGTATCTCTACTTAGTGCAGAATTTTTGGCTAGCAAAGATATTGGGCAAGCACCACATGTTAAAGGATCTATGACAATATAACTTCTACGTGGATATGAACAAACATAAATCATTACGTTGTCTTCCTCGTCCAACGTCAACAATTTTAACATATAATATTTGATGGGGGCTCACAATCATAAAAGATGTCCAAGATAGTGTATTTGCATGTGAATCTTTTCTTCTCTTATTAATTCTTTCATGAATTGCATCATTGACCAATGCTATGTTTGTCAATCTCCAATAAATTTTACTACTTATACTTTTCCTTATGTGATGTCATTACTCACCATAAGATTAGCATATGGTTCTTTTCATTTGTTTCTTTTCCTTTATTTGATTGCAACAAGAAAGTAGAGAGGCAAAAACTCAAACTAAACTTTATTATATAACTTTCACTCGATTACATAGATAAATAGGCCACGGAACTAACACACGAAAATAGATCATACTAAAAAATTTATTCAACTAAAGCAAAGAGAAACTAAAGATCAAACTAAAATAGGTAAAGGTGAATAAAAGTGGTGGTGATATGATACCGGGGCACCTCCCCCAAGCTTGGCTCAAGCCAAGGGGAGTGCCCATACCATGAGCTCAAGTCTCCTTTGGTGGTGGTGATGAAGAAGGTGGAGGTGTAGAGGAAGCCTTCTTCTTCAACTTATATTTAAGCATAAAGTTTTCCTCCCTTAGATCATCATTCTCCAACTCAAGCTTTAATATCCTTTGGCATAGGGCATTCTTGCTTTCCTGCAGAAAACGAGACGTGATAAATTGGACCTTAGGTTTGTATCTTCTAGGGAGGCTTGATTTCTTGAATTCCACATGCATATCTCCAGGTTGAGGTAATGGATCATCCTCTTCCTCAGAGCTGTCATCTTTTGTTTCCTGCATGGTAGCATCTTCTTCCTCCTTCGAGGTCCATAGGTAGGGGTAAATTTCCCTAAAGATCTTCGGGTCTGGAACATAGGGATCAACATGGCTCTCTCCTTCCGAATCTTGAGACGACATAATTTCAGATCTAACAGGGAAACAACAAGAAACAAGAACAGAGGATTTTACTGCAATGCGGTCGTCAAGACAGTCAGGGGTATATATAGAGAATTTTATTCTTGGGAAACAAGTATTTGGAAGGAAAACGGAGTCGGGAAGGCATCCGAGGTGGGCACAACCCACCAGGGCGCGCCCAGGGGTGCCTGGCGCGCCCTGGTGTATCGTGCTCACCTCGATCACCTTCCGATTTATTTCTTTATTTCCAAAATTCTAAAATATTCCAAAACTGACAAAAAATATTTTTGCGGATTTTTCGGAGTCTGTTTACTTACCGTATCACGTACCTCCTATTTTTAAATAATCTGGAGTGTTCCGGAAGGTTTCTTTTATGTGTTCCTCCGGTGTCATGGTTTGGATAACATTGCTTTCAACGTTAATAGGCGTACCTGAGATATAATGCTTAATTCTTTATCCATTGACTACCTTCGGGTTAGTACCTTCGGCATTATTAATGTTGATAGCTCCAGAACGATAAACCTCTTCGATAATATATGGTCCTTCCCATTTTGAGAGAAGCTTTCCTGCAAAAAATCTTAAATGAGAGTTGAACAAAAGAACATAGTCTCCTATTTTGAATTCCCGCTTTTGGATTCTTTTGTCATGCCATCTTTTTACTTTTTCTTTGAATAGCTTGGCATTTTCATAGGCTTGGGTCCTCCATTCATCCAGTGAGCTAATATCAAATAACCTATTTTCACCGGCAAGTTTGAAATCATAGTTGAGTTCTTTAATTGCCCAAAATGCTTTGTGTTCTAGTTCTAAAGGCAAATGACAAGCTTTCCCATACACCATTTTATATGGAGACATACCCATTGGATTTTTATAAGCTGTTCTATAGGCCAAAAGTGCATCATCTAATTTCTTAGACCAATTCTTACGAGACCTACTGACAGTTTTTTGTAATATTAGTTTTATTTCTCTATTGCTAAGTTCAACTTGACCACTAGATTGAGGATGATAGGGGGATGCAATTCTATGGTTAACATCATACTTAGCAAGCATCTTACGGAAGGCACCATGAATAAAATGTGAACCACCATCGGTCATTAAATATCTAGGGACTCCAAACCTCAGGAAGATGACCTCTTTAAGCATTTTAATAGAGGTGTGGTGATCGGCACTACTAGTTGGAATAGCTTCTACCCATTTAGTGACATAATCAACCGCAACCAGAATATGAGTGTACCCATTGGAGGAAGGAAAAGGCCCCATATAATCAAAACCCCAAACATCAAATGGTTCAACAACGAGTGAATAATTCATAGGCATTTCCTGACGCTTACCGATATTACCAATTCTTTGACATTCATCACAAGACAAGACAAACTTACAAGCATCCTTGAAGAGAGTAGGCCAATAAAAACCAGATTGCAATACCTTATGAGCAGTTCTATCTCTCGCATGATGTCCTCCATAAGCTTCGGAATGACATTTCGGTAGGATTTGTTCCTGTTCATGCTCAGGTACACAACGTCTAATAATACCATCTACTCCTTCTTTATAAAGATGTGGGTCATCCCAAAAGTAATGTCTCAAGTCATAGAATTTTTTTCTCTTTTGTTGATAAGTTAAACTAGCTGGTATATATTTAGCGACAATGTAGTTAGCATAATCAGCACACCAAGGTGTGCATTGTGAGACACTTATTGCAGCTAGCTGTTCGTCAGGGAAACTATCATCAATAGGTAGTGGGTCATCAAGAATATTTTCTAACCTAGACAAGTTGTCAGCTACGGGGTTCTCGGCTCCTTTCCTATCAACGATGTGTAAGTCAAATTCTTGGAGCAAGAGAACCAACCTAATGAGTCTAGGTTTAGCATCTTTCTTTTCCATAAGGTATTTTATAGCAGCATGATCGGTGTGAACAATGACTTTGGAATCAACAATATAGGATCTAAATTTATCACAAGCAAACACAACTACTAAAAATTCTTTTTCAGTAGTAGCATAGTTTCGATGGGCACTGTCTAGAGTTTTACTAGCATAATGGATAACATTCAATTTCTTATCAACTCTTTGTCCTAGAATAGCGCCAACAACATAATCACTAGCATCACACATAATTTCAAAAGGCAAGTTCCAATCAGGTGGTTGAACTATAGGTGCAGAGGTTAAGGCTTTCTTGAGTGTTTCAAAGGCTTCCACATAATCATCATCAAAAACAAAAGGAATATCCTTTTGCAAAAGATTAGTAAGAGGCCTAGAAATTTTAGAGAAGTCTTTAATGAACCTCCTATAAAAACCAGCATGACCAAGGAAACTTCGAATACCTTTAATGTCTTTAGGACATGGCATTTTCTCAATTGCATCAACTTTAGCTTTGTCCACCTCAATACCTCGTTCAGATATTTTATGCCCCAAGACAATGCCTTCATTGACCATAAAGTGGCACTTCTCCCAATTCAAGACGAGATTAGTTTGGTCAGATCTCTGCAAAACTCGATCAAGGTTGCTTAAGCAATCATCAAAAGAAGTTCCGTAAATGGAAAAATCATCCATGAAAACCTCCACAATCTTTTCACAAAAGTCAGAGAATATAGCAGTCATACATCTTTGAAAGGTAGCAGGTGCATTGCATAAACCAAAAGGCATACGTCTATAAGAATAGGTTCCAAAAGGGCAAGTAAAGGTAGTTTTCTCTTGATTAGATTGTGACACAGGTATTTGAGAGAAACCAGAATATCCATCTAAGAAACAAAAGTGTGTGTGCTTAGATAGTCTCTCTAGCATTTGATCAATGAACGGTAGAGGGTAATGATCGTTTCTAGTAGCTTTATTTAAGTTTCTAAAATCAATTACCATTCTATAGCCAGTAACAATTCTTTGTGGAATGAGTTCATTCTTATCATTAGGAACAACGGTAATACCTCCTTTCTTAGGGACACAATGAACAGGACTTACCCATCTACTATCAGCTATGGGATAGATTATACCTGCTTCCAGAAGTTTTAATATCTCAGTTCTTACCACTTCCTTCATCTTAGGATTCAATCGCCGTTGGTGATCAACAACGGGTTTAGCATCAGGTTCCATATTGATCTTGTGCTGACATAGAGCGGGACTAATGCCCTTAAGATCATCAAGAGTATATCCAATAGCAGCCCGGTGCTTTCTTAGAACTTTTAATCATCTTTCTTCTTCACGTTCTGAAAGGTTAGCACTAATAATAACAAGATATATCTTTTTCTCATCAAGATAAGCATACTTCAAAGTGTTAGGCAATTGTTTCAAATCAAACACAGGATCACCTTTAGTTGGAGGGGGACCTCCAAGAGTTTCAATAGGCAAATTGTGTTTCAAGAGAGGTTGTTGTTCGAAGAAAATTTGATCTATTTCATTTCTTTCACGCAAATGCATATCATTTTCATGGTCGAGAAAATATTGTTCTAATGGATCAGTAGGAGGCACGACAATAGAAGCAAGACCAATTATTTCATCCTTATTAGGTAACGCTTTATCATGAGGTTGTCTACTAAACTTGGAAAAATTAAACTCATGAGACACATTACCAAAACTGACACCGACAGTTTGTTTTTCACAATCTATCTTAGCATTGACGGTGCTCAAGAAAGGTCTACCAAAGATAATGGGAGAAAAGTCATCTTGTGGGGAACCAAGGACTAGAAAATCAGTAGGATATTTTACTTTCCCACACAAGACTTCAACATCTCTAACAATCCCAAGTGGTGTGATAGTGTCTCTATTAGCAAGTTTAATAGTGACATCAATGTCTTCCATTTCAGCAGGTGCTATTTCATCCATAATTTCTTGGTATAAGGTAAAAGAGATAGCACTCACACTAGCACCTATATCACATAAACCATGATAGCAATGATCTCCTATTTTGACTGAGACAACAGGCAAGCATTCTATGGGTCTATGTTTATCTTTTTCATTGGGTTTAGCAATTCTAGGAGCTTCATCATAGAAGTAGATAACATGCCCATCAATATTTTTTACCAAGAGATCTTTAACCATAGTAACACTAGGTTCTACTTTAATTTGCTCAGGGGGTTTAGGTGCTCTTATATTACTCTTACGAACCACAGTTGATACCTTAGCATGTTCCTTTATCCTAACAGGGAAAGGTGGTTTTTCAATATAAGCGGTGGGCACAACTGGATCAACATTGTAAAAGATGGTTTCTTCTTTAGCTATGACCGGTTCTTTAATATCTTCTTTAATATGGGGATGATATTTAAACCACTTCTCCTTAGGGAGATCAACGTGAGTAGAAAATGCTTCACAGAAAGAGGCTACTATCTCAGAGTCAAGTCCATATTTAGTGCTAAACTTGTGAAAAGTATTGGTATTCATAAAAGATTTAACACAATCAAATTCAAGCTTTATACCTGACTCATTACCTTCGTCGAGTTCCCAATCTTCAGAGTTCCATTTAATTCTTTCTAAGAGATCCCACTTGAATTCAACAGTCTTCTTCATATAAGAACCAACACAAGAAGTATCGAGCATGGATTGATCATTATGAGAAAGCCGAGCATAAAAATTCTGAATGATAACTTCCCTCGGAATGTCATGATTGGGGCATGAATATAACATTGACTTAAGCCTCCCCCAAGCTAGAGCGATACTTTCTCCTTCACGAGGCCAAAAATTATATATATAATTCCTATCACGATGAACTAGATGCATGGGATAAAACTTTTGGTGAAATTCCAATTGCAAACGATTCCAGTTCCACGATCCAAGATCATCACATAGCCTATACCATGTCAATGCTTTTCCCTCCAAAGATAAAGGGAAAACCTTCTTCTTAACTTCATCTCCGGGTAAACCTGCAAGCTTAAATAATCCACAAATCTCGTTCACATATAAAAGGTGCATATCAGGATGTTCAGTTCCATCTCCTGCATAAGGTTTAGCAAGCAGTTGTTCTAGCATACCCGAAGGAATTTCATAAGTAACATTTTCAGTAGGTACTGTAGGTTGAACCTACCACAACGCACCACTCGCACCGATGAAATATAAATCTACTTGGCCAAAGCATATCAATAGACCAGAGAGAATTACGAAGCTATAATGATCATGCACTTAAGATATAATATAATTCAGAGGCATCTCAAAAACTTTTCATGAATAATTTGAACATAAACCCACAATTCACCGGATCCCAACAAACACACCGCACAATAGGATTACATCGGATAGATCAAAGCAAAGATGCGATGATCATTGTATTGAAGATCATAAGAGAGAGAGATTGCCATCTAGGTACTAGCTATGGACCCGTAGGTCTGTGGTGAACTACTCACACATCATCATGAGGGCAGCAAGGTTGATGAAGAGGTCCTCAGTGATCGATCCCCCCTCCGGCAGGGTGCCGGAACGGAGCTCCAGATGGCCTCGCGACGGAACAGAGACTTGCCGCGAAAAAAAGGGTTTCGGGACCACCTTCTGGGTTTTTAGGATATTAGAGAATATATAGGCCAAAGAGGGACGTCGGGAGGCGGCTGAGGGGGCCACCACATATCAGGGTGCACCCCCCAGGGCGAGCCCTGATGTGTGGTGGGTCCCTCGTGCACCTCCTGGCTTCCTTCGGAAGCTTCTAGGTCTTCATATAGTCCGGAAAAAATCATCAAAATGTTTCGTGGCAATTGGACTTCGTTTGGTATAGTAAACCTGAAAAGGCAAAAACATGCAGAAAACCGCAACTGGCACTGGGCACTGGGTCAATAGGTTAGTGCTCAAAAATATTATAAATTGGTAAATATAGACCCAAAAAGTATCCTATAGAATGATAATATATCAGCATGGAACAATAAAAAATTATAGATACGTTGGAGACATATCAAAGATAAATAAATCTAGTTGGCCAAATCAAACCAATAGATCGGGGAGAAATACGAAACTATAACAATCATGCATAATAGAATTCAGAGAAGACTCAACCACTTTCAATGAATAATCTGATCATAAATCCACAATTCATCGGATCCCAACAAACACACCCCAAAAGAGGATGACATCGGATAGATCACCGCGAGGATCGCGGTGAACATGGTATTGAAGATCAAAGAGAGAGAAAGCCATCTAGGTACTAGCTATGGACCCGTAGGTCGATGGTGGAATACTCACACATCATCATGGAGGCAGCAAGGTTGATGAAGAAGGCCTCTGTGATCGACTCCCCCTCCGACAGAGTATCGGAAAAGGCCTCCAAATGGGCTCCTGCCTGAACAGAGACTTGCGGCAGCGAAAAAAGTGTTTCGGGTGTCTCTCTGTTGGTTTCTCAATTTTATAGAATTTATGAAGGTGGAATTAGGTCAGACGGAGCCACGAGGCGCCTGTCGTGGAGTTGTCGCGGCAAGTGTCCTCATAAGAGAACTTAGTTGTGAGGCCATGGCGACTAGGCGAAGCCTTGGATGGGGTTGATTGGAACGAGAGAGACGATTTACCCAGGTTCGGCTCCTCTGATGAGGTAAAAGCCTACTCCTGCTCTGTGTTTGCTTATTGATGTTGAGATCTCGATTACAAGGGTTGCTTTTGCTACCCATCTCTCGAGAGCTCTAACTTGGATATAATGAGTCAAGCCTCCGGGATTACAACGAATCCGGGTCACGCCCGTCCTCTCCTCCTAATAGGAGTAGAACTCCTAAGCTGACATCTCCTAAGCCGGCCTGGGTTGTGGTCTCCTGAGCCGGCCTACATGCTAGTCGGCCCAAGGGTCTTGGCAATTGTGAGGTCTCCTGGTAAGCTGTGGGGTCTTGCCCTTCATGGTCCGGCTTATGCCCAGGCCCACGCAACGTGAGCCGGTCTGGGCTGGCCGGCTTATGCCGGGGCAATATCCCCAACAACGCCCATAAGGTAACTGGGCGCGCCTACCCCCCGTAGGCGTGCCCTGTTGCCTTGTCGTCTCCTCGCCTCGCTTCCTAACTCCTCCTGAAGCTTCCAGAGTCACTTTTCTCCAGAAAAAATTGTCAAAAAGTTTCGTAGAATTTGGACTTCATTTGTTACTGATTTCTTGGAAAACCAAAAATAGGCAAAAAAAAACTGCAACTAGCACTAGGCACTGGGTTAATAGGTTAGTTCCCGAAAATGATAAAAATAGCGTATAATTGCATATAAAGTATCCTAGATTGATAATATAATAAAATGGAACAATCAAAAATTATAGATACATTGGAGACGTATCAGCATCCCCAAACTTAATTCATGCTCGTCCTCGAGTAGGTAAATGATAAAAATAGAATTTTTGATGCGACATGCTACCCAACATGTAATCTCTTTTCGGTATGATCAATGAGAAACAATGAACTAATTGATATCAACATAATAATATCCATAGACATAAATAACATAATCATTACTTTTCAAAATATACGATCCTTCAAGAATGTTATTCCCTACTCATTTTAGCATATCAAGCATGGCATGACTCCGCCTTCATCGTGTAAGTATAAATCATGAGCACACTGGTGTCAACCCAGGTAATTGGATCGTACTTCTAACGCTTCATCATTTTCAACTTCACGCAATACATGAGCGTGAACCATGGATATAGCATATGGGTGGAATAGAGTATGGTGGTAGATACCAAAATGAGTCAAAGTGGGAAAAAGTCTCGCATCAACTAGGCGGATCAACGTGCTATGGAGATGCCCATCAATCGATATCAATGCGAGGAGTAGGGATTGCCATGCAAGTGATGCACTAGAGCTATATGTGTATGAAATCTCAACGGAAGCTAAGTGGGTGTGCATCCAATTTGCTTGCTCATGAAGACCTCATGCATTTGAGGAAGCCCATGATCTGAATATACAAGACAAGTTCTATAATGTAAAATTTCCCACTAGCATATGAAAATGACAACTCAAGAGACTCTCTATATGAAGAACATGGTGCCACTTTGAGGCACAAGTGTGGTAAATGGATAGTAACACTACCCCTTTTCTCCTTTCTCTCATTTTTTCCATGCTGGGCTTTTCTCCTTTTTTCGCCTTCCCCATTCCTTTTTTTCATCCGGAGTCTCATCCCGACTTGTGGGGGAATCATAGTCTCCATCATCCTTTCCTCATTGGGACAATGCTCTAATAATGATGATCATCACACTTTTATTTACTTATGACGTGGCTTGAGACTGCGTTGGTATTTCCCAAAGAGGAAGGGATGATGCAGCACAGCCACGGTAAGTATTTCCCTCAGTTATGAAACCAAGGTATCGAACCAGTAGGAGGATCACCACCATTACGTAAACAACACCTGCACACAAAGAACAAATACTTGCAACCCGACGCGAAAGAGAGGTTGTCAATCTCTCTACGGTAAAAAGATAGATTAGGTAGTGATAGATTGGAGAGATATATCTCTCAAGAACACAAAATAAAAAGGGCAAATAAAAAGTGTAGCAAGGTATTTTTGGGTTTTTTGGAATAGTAGATCTGAAAACAAAAGCGGCAAAAAGATAGATCGGAAAGCAATATGTTGGAAAAGTAGACCCGAGGGCCGTAGGTTTCACTAGTGGCTTCTCTCATGAGTATCACACGGTGGGTGAACAAATTACTGTTGGGCAATTGATAGAAGATCAAATAATCATGACGATATCCAAGGCGATGATCATTATATAGGCATCATGTCCAAGATAAGTAGACTGACTCGTGCCTGCATCTACTACTATTAATCCACACATCGACCGCTATCCAACATGCATCTAGTGTATTAAGTTCATGGAAAAAGGGAGTAATGCAATAAGAACGGTGACATGATGTAGACAAGATCTATTCATGTAGGAATAGACCCCATCTTATTATCCTTAATAGCAATGAAACATGCGTGGCTCGCTGCCCCTTCTATCACTGGGAGAGGACACCGCAAGATCGAACCCATCACAAAGCACCTCTTCCCATGGAAAGAAAACTCGATCTAGTTGGCCTAACTAAACCAAAGATTCGAAGAAGAAATACGAGGCTATAATTAATCATGCATATAAGAGATCAAAGAAGACTCAAATAATATTCATGGATAGAAACTAATCATGAACTCAAAATTCATCGGATCCCAACAAACACACCGCAAAAGTTTACATCAAATAGATCTCCAAGAGACCATTGTATTGAGACTCAAAAGAGAGATAGGAAACCATCTAGCTACTGCCTACGGACCCATAGGTCTATGGTGGACTACTCACGCATCATCGGAGAGTCTCCAATAAGGATGATGAACCCGTCCGTGATGGTGTTAGATTGGATCTTGAGGTTCTGGAACTTGCGGCGGCTGGAAGTGTTTTTCGTCGAATCCTCTAGGGTTTCTGGAATATTTGGGAATTTGTAGGCGTCAGAGACGGTGGAGAGGGGTCCCGAAGAGGGCACAACCCATCAGGGCGCGCCTGGGGCCTCTGGCGCGCCCTGGTGGGTTGTGGTCTCCTCGACCCTCCCCTCTGGAACTTCTTTGGCCCACTAGATGTCTTCTCGCCCAAAAAAATCTCCAAAAGGTTTCGTCGCGATTGGATTCCGTTTGGTACTGATATTCTGCGAAGTAAAAAACAAGCAAAAACAACAACTGGCACTTTGGCACTATGTCAATAGGTTAGTCCCAAAAAATGATATAAAATTGCTATAAAATGATTGTAAAACATCCAAGAATGATAATATAACAGCATGGAACAAGCAAAAATTATAGATACGTTGGAGACGTATCAACTTACAACTCAACATAGAAAATATAACTCTATATGAATGCCTCTGGCAGTGTACCATGATGTGCAATGATATAGCGTAACATGTAGACAATGATAAACGGTGGCTTTACAACAAATACTATGTTAGCTATATGATCACACAAAGCAATATGATGATGAACACACAAGTCATGTGACAGAACAGTGGAAGTTGCATGGCAATATATCTCGGAATGGCTATGGAAATGCCATAATAGGTAGGTATGGTGGCTGTTTTGAGGAAGATATAAGGAGGCTTATGTGTGATAGAGCGAACCATATCATGGGGTTTAGATGCACCGGCGAAATTTGCACCAACTCTCGAGGTGAGAATGGACAATGCATGGTACCGAAGAGGCTAGCAAATTACGGAAAGGTGAGAGTGCGTATACCTGATGTCTACTACGCAACTTTATTCTTGTAGACTATGTTGGGCCTCCAAGCGCTGAGTTTTGTAGGACAGTAGCAATTTTCCCTCAAGTGGATGACCTAAGGTTTATCAATCTGTGGGAGGTGCAGGATGAAGATGGTCTCTCTCAAACAACCCTGCAATCAAATACAAGAAATCTCTTGTGTCCCCAACACACCCAACACAATGGCAAATTGTATAGGTGCACTAGTTCGGCGAACAGATAGTTATACAAGTGCAATATGGATGGTAGATATAGGTTTTTGTAATCTGAAAATATAAAAACAACAAGGTAATAAATAGTAAACAACGAGCAAAACGGTATATTAAAGCTTGGAAACAAGGCCTAGGGTTCATACTTTCACTAGTGCAATCTCCCAACAAAGCTAACATAGTTGAATCATATGATCATCCCTGAAAGTGCAACAAAGAATCACTCCAAAGTTCCTATCTAGCAGAGAATTATAAGATGAAATTGGTGTAGGTAGTAGAACCACCTCAAAGTTATTCTTTCCGATCAATCTTTTGGGCTATTCTTATAAGTCTCACAAACAGCCCTAGAGTTCATACTAGAACAACACCAATGATACATATCAACCAACCCGATGTCACCTAGATACTCCAATATAACCTCAAGTATTCGTGGGTAAATTATGCGACATGCATTAAACAATTTCAGATCTATCATATTCAATCCAACACAAAGAACTTCAAGGAGCACCCCAAGATTTCTATCGGAGAACGTGGTATGAAAACATGCAATCAACCCCTATGCATAGATCCCCAAGGTCACCAGAATCCGCAAGTTGATGCCTCAACATATATCAAGTGAATCAATAGAATACCCCAATGTCACTATGGGTATCCCAAGCAAGACGTACATCAAGTGTTGTCAATCCAAAATATTCAATCCAGCATAACGAGATCTCATAGGTAAAGATTCAATTCATCACAACAAGGTAGCAAGGGAATAACATCATATGATCCGACAATATTAACAAAGCCCGTGATACATCAAGATCATGACATCTCAAGAATGCGCGTGAGAGAGATTGAACACATAGCTACTAGTACATACCCTCGGCCCCGAGGGTGAACTACTCCCTCCTCGTCATGGCCTTCGCCAGGATGATGAAGATGGCCACCGGTGATGGTTTGCCCTCTCCGGCAGGGTACTGGAATGTCTCCAGATTGGTTTTTCATCGATACAGAGAGTTGCGGTGGCGGAACGAAGAGTCTCTATTTATTTCTAAGGTTTCTAGGATTTATAGGATTTTTAGCGTTGGAATCACGCGCAACGGAGCCACGTGGGCCCCACCACATATCAGGGAGCGGCCTAGGGGGGGCACCCTGATGGCTTGTGGCCCACAGGTGGCTCCCCTCCGGTGGTTCTTCACTCCAATATGGATTATTTCCTATAGAAAAATCACCAAAAAGTTTCGGGCGAGTCCGAGAACTTTCATTTTCTGCACGAAAACAACACCAAATTAATTCTGCTGAAAACAACGCCAGTCCGGGTTAGTTCTAAATAAATCATATAAAGTGCATCAAAACCATATAAAAGTATTGTAAACATAGACAATCATGGCATGAATACTTCATAAATTATCGATACGTTGGAGACGTATCAGCATCCCCAAGCTTAATTCATGCCCGTCCTCGAGTAGGTAAATGATAAAAGAAATAATTTATGAAGTGTGAATGCTTGCATAATATATAAGTTTGATCATTGATAATTTCAGTCACTTTTCTAGCATCATAACCAGCAACTTTTTCTCATAAAAATCATCATGATAGAGTAGAAATCAATTCACATGGCATGGTTCAAACAATTCATTCACTTCAAACTTAACAATCTATGTTCTTGGTCACCAAACAATTTCAATGCATCATCAAGTCTAGTAAGAGCTCCACATACTCAATTATCATATAGTCTTTTATGATTGCTCATACTCAAATCATATTTTTAGAACAAACAATATCCATCGAACACATAGAAAGATAGGGGCTTAATATTTCGCCTCCCAACATACTTATCATAAAGATAATTGCCGACAAGAATGAATCATGATCAAATATATCTGAGTGGATATATATGTTTGGATCTTTCCCCACCACATGGTGCTTGCCAACTAGTAGATTGAGGTTGGAATAAGAAGTTGACTCAACATGAATAGGAAATAGCATGAAAGTAAATAGATTGTCCCTTCGCAGAGGGAAGCAGGGATTTGCATAGGTGCCAGAGCTCATTGTTTAAAAACAGAGATGAATAAGTAATTTTGAGTGGTGTGCCTTTCCTGTCAACGTCACAACAGAGTTTTCAATATCTTCCATGCTAATCACATTATTGGCAGTTCCCAAACAGAATTGAAATTTTACTCCCCCTCCACCATTCAAACCCATTCCATGGCTGGCCAAATCCACGGTTGCCCTCCAAACAATCAGCTTTCTAGGGGGAGTTTTTGTTTATTTATTTTTGTATTATGTAGGACTGTGCATCCTTTTTACCAGCCTCTATCGTGAAATGACAAGTGAATAACCACTCATCTTGAGAATAACTCACTTAGCATGGAAGATAATGACCGCCCCGTCGCTCCATGAGCGGTACGAGCACACAAAACGGATGTTTATTTGAAGGTTTTAGAGGTGGCACATGCAAATTTACTTGGAATGGTAGTGAAATACCATATATAGGTAGGTATGGTGGACTCTCATGGAATAAACTTGGCTCAATGATTTGGACGCACAAGTAGTATCTCTACTTAGTACGAAGATTTGGCTAGCAAAAGATTCTAAACAAGCACCACACGTTGGAGGATCCATAACAATACAACTTCTATGCAAATATACCCAAACATAACCATTACGTTGTCTTCCTTCTCCAACTTCAACTATTTGATCAATTTAAAAAATAATTAATGGGTATTCACAATCATAAAAGATGTCCAAGATAATATATTTGTATGTGAAAGTTCTCTTTCTTATACTAATCATTCATGAATTGCTCATATGACCAATACAGTGATTGTTAAACTTCAATAGATTTTACTTTCTAAACCAAATGTGAACATGCTACTAAGAATATAGCACATTGATAATTTCAGATTTATTATATTTCATTCATTCACAATTTACTCTTAGGATATAAGTGAAGCATAAGAGTAAACATCAAACTACTCTCAAACAATATAAGTGAAGATCAATGAGTAGTCAAACAATTAAGTAGCTATGTGAGGACTCCCTCTCACTTAAGGTTTTCAGATCTGAGTATTTTATTCAAACAGCAAACAAAACAAAAATACGTTCCAAGAATAGCACATATCATGTGGACAAATAAAAATTTGGGCTCAACATAGGCTAACCGATATTTGTTGACGAAGAGATGTGGGATGCGTAGCATCCCCAAGCTTAGATGCTTGATACTTCTTGAAATATTTACTTGGGGTGCCTTGGTCATCCTCAAGCTTGAGCTTTTGTATCTCGTTCAGTCCTCTCATATCCCGGTTTCACCTAAGTCTCAAAAACTTCATGCGCACAAAACTCAAAAAGAACTCGTGAGATAGGTTAGTACACATAAGAACAAATCAACACTTCATGTACTGCCAAGACTAGTTGCACAATAATTTTCAAACATCATCTACTGTATACTATCATTTCCACAATTTATATCTACCAATATAAGTCATGAAAACCATCGGAGAAGTAGATAACAAAACTATGACAGCAATCTGTCTAAACAGGAAAGTCTGTAGTAATTAATTAAGCCAGTGTACTTCTTTAACTCAAACAATTATGAAAATTTAGTACATGATAAATAATTTATATATAAATACTGTGTAAATTTTTTGGAAACTTTCCACGTTCCAGTAAAATATGCAAATTCAAACACTACATCAAAAGTTTCTGTTTTTACACAGCACACATCAAACATGCAATGCAAGCATCCTAAGGCAATTCTTGGAACTTTTTATTGAAAAACAAGATTATAAATAACATATAACAGAGAACAACAAAATAAAATGACGCTCCAAGCAAAACACATATTATGTGACGAATAAAAATATAGCTCCAAGTAAGATACACCGATAGTGTTGAAGACGAAAGAGGGGATGCCTTCCGGGGCATCCCTAAGCTTAGGCGCTTGAGTCTTCCTTGTATATTACCTTGGGGGTGACTTGGGCATCCCCAAGCTTAGGTTCTTGTCACTCCTTATTCTCCTCATATCGGTGCCTCACCCAAAACTTGAAAACTTCAATCACACAAAACTTAACGGAACTTCGTGAGATGGGTTAGTATAATAAATAAAGATCATTCACTTAGGTACCATCAAGACAATATTCATAATTGTTCTCACATAATAACTACTGTATTCTACCATTCACATAATTTATATCACTGAATATAAGCTACGGGAACACTAAAACAAGCAAACTATGCATGCAAAACAGAATCTGTCAAAAACAGAACAGTCTGTGAAGATCTGTAGTATAACGATACTTCCCTGTCTATAAAAATTCTGACAAATTAGGACAACTTAAATAATTTGCATATAAATACTGTGTAACAATTTCAGAATTTTTTGACACCCATTAAAATCATATAAATTCCTTACTGGAGGAAAAAGTTTCTGTTTTTGCAGAGAATCAAATCAACAAGTATCCACACTATCCCAAAGGCTTTACTTGACACATTATTGAAATAAAAGACACAAAACAAGATTACTACAGTGGATTAACCATGTGAACACACAAAAACAGAAAGTAAAAGTGTTGGGTTGTCTCCCAACAAGCGCTTTTCTTTAAAGCCTTTTAGCTAGGCATGATGATTTCAATGATGTTCACATAAAAAGTAGTAATTGAGACTTGCAAGAGAGCATCACGAATCTCATGACAAGCACATTTAAGTCTAACCCACTTCCTATGCATAGGTATTTTGTGAGCAAACAATTTATGGGAGCAAGAATCAACTAGCATAGGAAGGCAAAACAAGCATAACTTCAAAACTTTGAACACATAGAGGGGAAACTTGATATTATTGCAATTCCTACAAGCATATGTTCCTCCCTCATAATAATTTTCAGTAGCATCATGAAGTAACTTCACAATATAACTATCACATAAAGCATTCTTTTCATGATCTACAAGCATAGAAAATTTATTACTCTCCACATAAGCAAATTCCTTTTCATCCATGGTAGTGGGAGCAAACTCAACAAAATAACTATCATGAGACACTTGATTGACATAACCACATTCAATATTAAAATCGTGATGACAGTTTCATGGTTATTATCACTCTTTATAGCATACATGTCATCATCATAATCATCATAGATAGGAGGCATGCCATCATCACAATAAATTTACCATCAAAACTTGCGGGACTAAAAATATCATCTTCATCAAACATAGCATCCCCAAGCTTGTGGCTTTGCATATCATTAGCATCATGGATATTCAGAGAATTCATACTAGCAACATTGCAATCGTGCTCATTATTGAAGGAATTCTCATTAAGTATTTTCATAAACTCTTCCTCTACCAATTGAGCACAATTTTCCGAACCATCATTTTCACGAAAGACATTAAAAAGACGAAACAATTGAGGCAACCTAAATTCCATTTTTTGTAGTTTTCTTTTATAAAACTAAACTAGTGAAAAACAAGAAACTAAAAGATTTAATTGAAAAATCTAAAGATATACCTTCAAGCACACACCTCCCCGGCAACGGCGCCAGAAAACGGCTTGATGTTTACTACGCAACTTTATTCTTGTAGACTTTGTTTGTCCTCCAAGCGCAGAGTTTTGTAGGACAGTAGCAATTTTCCCTCAAGTGGATGACCTAAGGTTTATCAATCTATGGGAGGTGTAGGATGAAGATGGTCTCTCTCAAACAACCCTGCAATCAAATACAAGAAATCTATTGTGTCCCCAACACACCCAATACAACGACAACTTGTATAGGTGCACTAGTTTAGCGAAGAGATGGTGATACAAGTGCAATATGGATGGTAGATATAGGTTTTTGTAATCTGAAAATATAAAAACAGCAAGGTAATAAATAGTAAACATCGAGCAAAACGGTATATTAATGCTTGGAAACGAGGCCTAGGGTTCATGCTTTCACTAGTGCAATCTCCCAACAATGCTAACATAGTTGAATCATATGATAATCCCTCAAAGTGCAACAAAGAATCACTCCAAAGTTCCTATATAGAGGAAAAAAATAAGATGAAATTGGTGTAGGTAGTACAACCACCTCAAAGTTATTCTTTCTGATCAATCTTTTGGGCTATTCCTATAAGTGTGACAAACAGCCCTAGAGTTCATCCTAGAGCAACACCAATGATACATATCAATCAACCCTAATGTCACCTAGATACTCCAATGTCACCTCAAGTATCCGTTGGTAAATTATGCGACATGCATCAAACAATTTCAGATCTATCATATTCAATCCAACACAAAGAACTTCAAGGAGCACCCCAAGATTTCTATCGGAGAACGCGGTATGAAAACGTGCAATCAACCCCTATGCATAGATCCCCATGGTCACCGGAATCCGCAAGTTGATGCCTCAACATATATCAAGTGAATCAATAGAATACCCCAATGTCACTACGGGTATCCCACACAAGACGTACATCAAGTGTTCTCAAACCAAAATATTCAATCCAACATAACGAGATCTCATAGGTAAAGATTCAATTCATCACAACAAGGTAGCAAGGGAATAACATCATATGATCCGACTATATTAACAAAGCCCGTGATACATCAAGATCGTGACATCTCAAGAACACACGAGAGAGAGATTGAACACATTGCTACTGGTACATACCCTCAGCTCCGAGGGTGAACTACTCCCTCCTCGTCATGGCCTCCGCCGGGATGATGAAGATGGCCACCGGTGATGGTTTGCCCTCTCCGGCAGTGTACTGGAACGTCTCCAGATTGGTTTTTCATCGATACAGAGAGTTGCGGCGGCGGAACAGAGAGTCTCTATTTATTTCTGGGGTTTCTGGGATTTATAGGAATTTTCAGCGTTGGAATCACGCGCAACGGAGCCACGTGGGCCCCACCACATATCAGGGCGCGGCCTAGGGGGCGCGCCCTGATGGCTTGTGGCCCAGAGGTGGCTCCCATCCGGTGGTTCTTCGCTCCAATATGGCTTATTTCCTCCCAAAAAAATCACCAAAAAGTTTTGGGCGATTCTGAGAACTTTCATTTTCTGCACAAAAACAACACCACGGTAATTCTGCTGAAAACAACGTCAGTCCGGGTTAGTTCTAAATAAATCATATAAAGTGCATCAAAACCATATAAAAGTATTGAAAACATAGGCAATCATGGAATGAATACTTCATAAATTATCGATACGTTGGAGACGTATCAATATCCATGGATTCACATTTGTCATAAAGAACCCATATACTTAGTGCAAAGCCTTATTAGAGAGAAGCAAAGTACTACCACATGCCCCCAAAGAGGTTGGTAGGATTTAACCACTGCGCGCTGTTACTTGTAAACTGCGTTGGGTTTTTCCCCGGAGAGGGGGGGAGATGCAGCACAATAGAGATAACTATTTCCCTTAGTGAGAACCAAAGTTATCTAACCAATAGGAGAACCATGAAAACTCCCGTCTTCAGCACCTACACACAAAAGAACACACACGTGCACCCAACGCGGGCAAGAGGGTTGTCAATCCCCTTGAACTCGTTACTTGCAAGCGATAAGTACTGATAGATAGATAAATTGATAAATATAAATTGTAAATAAATAGAAAGTAAATAATGGCGGCAAGGTTTTTAGAGTTTTTATAGTAATATTTATGAAGAGACCCGGGGGCTATAGTGTTCGCTAGAGGCTTCTCTCTCGAAGAAATCATAGAGTGGCAAAACAAATTACTGTTGGGCAATTGCTAGAAAAGCGCATAGTTATTTAATATTTATTCACGGCAATGATCATGTATATAGGCATCATGTCCATAAGCAAGTAGACTGACTACTGCCTGCATCTACTACTATTACTCCACCCATCGACCGCTATCCATCATGCATCTAGAGTATTAAGTAAAACAGAGTAATGCTTGGAGGATGATGACATGATGTAGGCAAAGTAAATCAGGTTAATACGAATGAAGCCCATCGTTTTACCCTTAATATAATACGTGCCATGTCCCTTTCTGTCACTGGGATTGTGCACCGCAAGATTAAACCCACTACAACGCACCACTCCCGCCGAAGATAAATCAATCTAGTTTGCCAAACCAAACCGATAGATCGGAGAGCATTACGAAGCTATAAGAATTATGCATATAAATAACCAGCAAGGATTCAATATATTTTCATGAATAATCTAAACATAAACCCACAATTCATCGGATCCCAACAAACACACCGCAAAGATGATTACATAGGATAGATCACCGCGGGAATCGCGGTGATGTTTACATTGAAGAACATAGAGAGTGAGAGAGAGAGAGAGAGATAGCCATCTGTTATTTGATATAGAGGCCCTCCGTGATCGACCCCCCCTCCGGCAGGGCACCGAAACAGGGCTCCAGATGGGCACACGGCAGAACGGAGACTTGCGGCGGCGAAAAAAGTGTTTCGGGAGGATCTCTAGGGTTTTTGGAATATTAGAAAATTTATAGGCCAGAGGCCGTGGGAGGTGGCCGCAAGCCATCAGGGCGCGACCACCCTCCCGGGCATGCCCTGTTGGCTTGGTGCCACCCCGTGTGGCCTCCGGTCTCCCTTCGAAGCTTCCAGGTCTTACTTTTGTCCAGAAAAAATCATCAAAAAGTTTCGGGGTATTTGGACTTCGTTTGGTACAATATTCATGAAAGGCCAAAAATAAGCAGAAAACAGTAAATGGTACTAGGCACTAGGTTAAAAGGTTAATGCTAAAAAATAATATAAATCAGCAAGCAAATGCTTAAAAAATATCCTAGAATGGTAATATAATAGCATGGAACAATCAAAAAATTATAGATACATTGGAGACGTAATTGCATCCCCAAGCTTAATTCATGCTCCTCCTCGAGTAGGTAAATGATAAAAACAGAATTTTTGATGTGACATGCTACCCAACATGTAATCTCTTTCACATATGATCATTGAGAAACGATGAAGTTATAAACATGAATATAGTAATATCCGTAAACATAAGTAACATGATCATTAACTTACGAAATATACGATCCTTAAAGAATGTTTACTCCACATTTATTTTATCATATTAGCATGGCATGGCTCCGTCTTCACCACATAAATACAAATGTAAAGCACCACGGTGTTAAGCCAAGCAATTGGATCGTACTTCTTAACGCGCTTCATCTTTTATAGATCACTCAATACATGAGCGTGAACCATGGACATAACATATAGGTGGAATTTAATATGGTGGTAGATACGAAAGGAGTAAAAGTGGAGAAGAAAGTCTCACATCAACTAGGCGGATCAACGGGCTATGGAGATGCCCATCAATCGATATCAATGCGAGGAGTACCAATTGCCATGCAACGGATGCACTTGAGCTATAAGTGTGTGAAAGCTCAACTGAAGCTAAGTGGGTGTGCATCCAACTTGCTTGCTCATGAAGACCTCGGGCATTTGAGGAAGCCTGTCATCGGAATATACAAGCCGAGTTCTATAATGAAAAATTCCCACTAGCATATGAAAATGACAAAACATGAGACTCTCCATATGAAAAACATGGTGCTTCTCTAAGCACAAGTGTGGAAAAAGAGGTAGTAGCACTGTCCCTCCTCTCTTTTCTCTCATTTGTATTTTTCTTTTTCTATCTTTTTCTTCCTTTTTTTCTTTTTTTCTTTTTTCTTTCTTTCTTTTTCCTTTTTCGCCTTTTCTCCTTTTTCTTTTTTTTTTCTTTGTTTCCTCTTTTTCTTCTATTTTTCGTCTAGAGTCTCATCCCGACTTGTGGGGGAATCATGGTCTCCATCATCCTTTCCTCACTGAGACAGTGCTCTAATAATGATAATCATCACACTTTTATTTACTTACAACTCGATATGAAAAACTGCTAAACAAGATGACTCTATATGAATGCCCCTGTCAGTGTACTGATACGTCTCCAACGTATCTACTTTTGCAAACACTTTTGCTCTTGTTTTGGACTATAATTTGCATGATTTGAATGAAACTAACCCGAAGTGACGTTGTTTTCAGCAGAACTACCTTGGTGTTATTTTTGTGCAGAAATAAAAGTTCTCAGAATTAGACGAAACTTTTTGTAATTTTTTCTGGAATATATAATGAATTATGGAGCGAAGAACTATGAGAGGAGGGCTGCCAGGGGGCCACAAGGCAACAGGGCGCGACCCAGCCCCTGGTCGCGCCCTATTGTGTGGTGGGTCCCATGCAGCTCCTCCGACCCTAACTCAAGTCCTATAAATTCTTATTTCCAGAGAAAAAATAGGAGAGAAGATTTCATTGCATTTTACGAGACGGAGCCGCCGCCACCTCCTGTTCTTCCTCGGGCGGGCTGATCTGGAGTCCATTTGGGGCCCCGGAGAGGGGGATTCGTCGTCGTCGTCATCACCAACCCTTCTTCATCAACACCGCCATGATGCTCACCACCGGGAGTGAGTAATTCCTTCATCGGCTTGCTGGACGGTAATGGGATTGGATGATATCGATCATGTAATTGAGTTAAGTTTGATAGGGCTTGATCCCTAGTGTCCACTATGTTCTGAGATTGATGTTGTTATGGCTTTGCTATGCTTAATGCTTGTCACTAGGACCCGAGTGCCATGATTTCAGATCCGAACCTATTATGTTTTCATGAATATAAGAGTGATTTGGATCCGATCTTGCAAGTTGTATGCACCTATTACGTGTTTTGATCTGCATACCCCAAGGTGACAATAATTGGGATTCTTTTCGGTGATTGTCGTAGTTTGAGGAGTTCATGCATTCACCATGTGTTAATGCTTTATTCTGGTTCTCTATTAAAAGGAGGCCTTAATATCCCTTAGTTTCCAATAGGACCCCACTGCCATGGGAGGGTAGGACAAAAGATTTCATACAAGTTTTTATCGCAAGCATGTATGACTATATACGGAATACATGCCTACATTACATTGATGAATCGGAGCTAGTTCTGTGTCGCCCTAGTGTGTAACTGTGACATGATTGATGTCATCTAAATCATTATCCCTCACTGATCCACGTGCCTACACTTTTCACATATTGAATGTTGCTAAGTTACTACTGTCGCTGCTATTGTCACAACTGTTACAAAATTGTTGCTATCATTGTCACTGTTACTATTGCTACTATTATTTGTCGTGCTACTAAATCTTTACTGCAGAGAGATATCCCAGGTGTGGTTGAATTGATAACTCAACTGCTAAGGCCGATAAATATTCTTTGGCTCCCCTTGTGTCGAATCAATAAATTAGGGTGAAATACTACCCGCGAAGACTGTTGTGATCCCCTATACTTGTGGGTTATCAAGACCTTTTTTTGGCGCCATTGCCGGGAGGATACCTATATTTATTGTGTTAACTTGAGGATATCCAATTGCCACTATGAAGAATCTGAAAGATACTCGAACTATGATCGTCCCCTCTCGTACGAGAGCAGGTAAGGAACTGCCATCTAGCTCTGCTTTTGATTCACCTAATGTTCTGAATCAGCTTATAACACCACCACATGTTGCTCGTTGTGATACGTCACATGAATTTGATGATGCTACTTTTGAAATTAATGATGATACTACTGCTACACATGATGAAACTGAAACTGTCTCACTGAATGAGTTACTTGATGCTCATATTGCTAAAGCTAGAGAACTTGAAAATGCTGAAACTGATGAAGATTTTGAGTCACCTACTACACCTCGCTCTCCCAATAAATATGAATTGCCTTATGTACCTGAAGGTTATCTTATGGATGGGGAAGAAGCTAGGGACTTTCTTGCTTGTGAGAATAGGGATGATTTGAAGAAATTATTATGCAAACTGAAAGAAAAATCTATGATGGAGAAAATGAAACGTGATCCTAAATTTGCTACTTCTCCTATATTTGTTACTGATAAGGATTATGAATTCTCTGTAGACCCTAAATTAATCCCTATAGTTGAATATGATCCTTTTCATGGTTATGAAACTGAAACTATTGTCGGACATCTCACCAAATTGAATGATATTGCTGTTTTGTTTACTCATGAGGAAAAGATGTGCTACTACTCTATCCTTAAGCTTTTTTTCCTTTCTCGCTAAAAGGTGACGCTAAAGAATGGTTCCTTTCTCTCGCTCTTGGTTGTGTGCGTAGTCCCCAGGATATGCTTTATTACTTCTTTGAAAAACATTTTCCTGCTCATAAGAAACAAGCTGCCTTATAGGAAATAATTAATTTTGTGCAAACTGAAGAAGGGAATCTCCCTCAAGCTTGGGGGAGGCTTCTCCAATTACTTAGAGCTTTGCCTGATCATCCCCTCAAGAAAAACAAAATACTTGATATATTATATAATGGACTACCCAATGCTTCTAGGGATTTCCTAGATAGTTGTGCTGGTTGTGTTTTTAGGGAAAGAACTGTTGGAAAAGCTGAAGAACTATTGAATAACATATTACAAAAGGCCGATGATTGGACACTTCCTGAACCACCGCCGGAACCTATTCAAAAGAAGAGAGGTATTCTATTCCTCAGTCCTGAATATATGCAAGAAGCAAAAAGATCTATGAAAGAGAAAGGTATTAAAACTGAAGATGTCAAGAAATTACCACCTCTCAAAGAAATACATGGACTTGACACCCCAACACAGGTAATAGAGGTAAATTCTCTCCGTACCTTTAATGAAAGTGATATACCTTATACTAAGACTCCTAGTGAATGCATGGATGAATTTGATAATTACATTGTTAAGCAAGATCATTTCAATAATTATATCACGGATCAATTAAGACGTAATGCCATGATGATAGATTGCTTAAGTGACTTGATGTTCAGAATTGCTAAAGATGTTAAGGGTCTAGGTAAACATGCTTCTATGGTTCATACTCAACTAGAACAAGTTGTAAAGTCACAAAATGATTTGCTTACTGAATTAAGTGAAAAGATGAATGATCATGTTATTAGAGTAATGACTAGAGGAGGTAGAATGACTCAGGAACCTCTTTATCCTGAAGGTGACCCTAAAATAATTGAATATGATTCTCAGACAATTGATGGTGATGCACCTAGTCCATCCAAAAAGAAAAGGAAAAAGAAAAATAATAGGACTTTGCATGCTTCTAGTGAACCTGTTATAGAAAAATCTACTGAAAAACATAACGATGTTTGAATTTCTGATGCTGAGACACAATATGGTAGTGAACATGAACCTAGTGATAATGAGAATGATAATAATAATGATATTCACGTAGATGCTCAGCCAGATGATAATAAAGAACAGGATAATGACGTGGAATAGAACCTGCTGAAGATCTTGATAACCCACGTCCCAAAAATAAACGTTATGAGAAGAAAGATTTTGTTGCTAGGAAACATGGTAGGGAAAGAGAGCCATGGGTTCAAAAACCCATGCCATTCCCTCGCAAGTCTTCTAAAAGTAAGGACGATGAAGATTTTGAACACTTTGCTGAAATAATTAGACATGTACTTTTGCGCACTCGCTTGACAGATATTATGAAAATGCCTCTGTATGCTAAGTATATGAAGGATATTATTACTAACAAAAGAAAAATACCTGAAACTGAAATTGCTACTATGCTTGCTAATTATTCTTTTGATGATGGAGTGCCTAAGAACTTGGGAGATCCTGGTATACCCACAATACCTTTCTCCATTAAACGAAACTATGTTAAAACTACTTTCTGTGATCTAGGAGCTGGTGTTAGTGTTATGCCTTTCTCTCTCTATAAAAGGCTTGATTTGAATAAGCTTACACCGACTGAGATATCTTTGCCAATGGCTGATAAATCCAGTGCTTTACCTATTGGAATTTGCGAGGATGTTCCTGTTGTGGTTGCAAATGTTACTATCTTAACAGACTTTGTTATTCTTGATATGCCCGAGGACGACAACATGTCGATCATCCTTGGCAGACTCTTTCTAAATACTTCAGGGGCTGTTATTGATTGCAACAAAAGCAAGGTGACATTTCATGTCAATGGCAAATACATACCGTGCATTTCCCGAAGAAGCAAATTCTGGTTAATAATATTAATGTCATTGAGCCTAGTGCCACGGTTATCATTGGAGGTTTTAAAATCCCTCTACCTACTGCCAAGAAGAAATTTTATAATCTTATTGTTGGGGAAATGCAAAGCCCCATTGAGGTAACTTAGTGTTATACAAAAAATCTTCGGTTTCATGTCAATCAGAAACTGTTATTAATAAGACTTGACAACCTTATTAATGAATCCTTTTTGAAAGACATGTTGTTGATGAATTTAGTAAGCACGACTCTCTGTACAATTAGTTTACTCTCTGTTATTCTTAGCTAAATAAAATAAAGTAGAGTGTTTTTCCTGTTTTCTGAGTTTCCCGTGCATTAAAAATGGTGCAAAAAATAAAAAGTCTTAGATTGCCACAAATTTTTAACATGAATTTTTTAGGAATATTTAAGAATTTTTGGTGCTGAAAACACAACAGGAAGGGGAACGTGTGGGCCACAAGGCAACAGGGCGCGGCCCAGCCCCTGGCCGCGCCCTGTTGTGTGGTGGGTCCCACAGGGGCCCCCTGCCTTATCTCTTTAGCCCATGTCATCCCCTACCTCCAGCAAAAATTCATTCACACACTCTCTCGTGTTCTTGCTCCCGAAGCTGAAATTTTCGATCTCTTTGCTTGGAACTCCTTTTTCGAAACTGTTTTAAGGAACTGCTCCTTGGTATGTGACTCTCCCATTCCTCCAATTAGTTTTTTCTTTAGTGGTTTATATTTTTCATATTTTGCTACACTTGGTGCCACTGAAAATGAGCTTGCATGTTGAATTCTTTGAGCTCCAAGTAGTGGGAGTGCTTGATATGGCCTCTAGGCATCTATATGAGTAGTTGCTACCAATCTTGCAAAGTTTTATTGACATAATTTTGTGGTCCAATTTTTTTTAGAAATTTGTTCATAGGAAGATGAGTTTCTTTAGGAAAGGTTCTTCAAGCCGGAGTTCCAAAGGAGTTGTTGTGAGCGCCCCTGACCAAGATATCAACATCCCTCGCAACATGGAGGTTAGGCCATGTGAATGGTCACATACACCTTTCACGAGTGAGGCGGGGTTTCATCAAGAGTTCATGCAATTCATTGCAAATGCCGGGCTGACCAACTTCCTCGCAGATGAGTGTGACCAATACTATCTCCTTACAAATTCTTTCATGCAAAATTTTTATTTCAATAATAGGCTCGATGCTCCCATGGTGCGTTTTGATTTATATGCTGAACATCATGAATTACCACTCTCGAATTCTATGAAATATGCATAATCCCTTATAACGGGGAAATTCGTGAGCCTAAACCGGAGGAGTTCGAGGACTTCCTCCTCGCCTTAACCATGGGAGAAACTAGGGGCGTATCGAAGGCTAGGGCCACTAGTTTACATTTTCCTTCTGTGCACTACTTCGCTTTATTCATAGGAAAATGTTTAACTGCTATATATCAGGGTGGTGGTCTCAGTGCCCCCATCCTTGTTGCCTTACGCCGTGAACTATATTGTGATAATGCCTACATCGTAGGAGCTATTATTGCACGCCGCTTGCATATTAACCGACTTAGGGTCAAGATTCATGGTGGTATTTATGCCACACTCCTAGCATAGCGTTCTAATGTTGCCATACGTCAAACTGATTACTTATTGCCTAAGGCTTATCTAGATCACCAGTATATGTTAGATCACCAGCTCATTGATGAACCTAAACTTCCGAGCACATTCTCTACAACTTAGTATACAGCGAGATTACTCGCGATGTTACTGTGTTGCATGCACCTTCTTTGTTTAACTTTCATGCTAGGCACGGATACACCATCATACCGGAAGATATAACTGCTTACCGGAACGAGTTGGCTGCGGCGGAGGCCGAGGCGCAGGAATGGGACACTCAGGTACCTTAGCAACAGTACTTTCCCGGACCTGACGACTACTATCAGTGGTGATCACCAACCTAGGCTAAAAGCCTAAGCTTGGGGGAGTACGCATTTCTCACCGACATTACATTCATGTTCACACACTTCATATAAATCATTGGTGTTCATCCTCTTTCATTGTATATCCACGTTAGTTTTATTTTCCCGCTTTCTTCTTGTGTGTTTGAAAAACTTCGAAAAACCCCAAAAATATTTCTTACTTCTTTTTGGTTTATCTTTCCTGTTTAATTAGTTGTAGTATTAAAAGAAAACCTAAAAATATTTCCATTACTTGTTGGGAGCTTTCCCGTGTAAATAGTTTTTCTCGTGTTTGTTTCTCCTTTGTCTGTTGATACGTCTCCAACATATCTACTTTTCCAAAAACTTTTGCTCTTGTTTTGACCTCTAATTTGCATGATTTGAATGGAACTAACCCGGACTGACGTTGTTTTCAGCAGAACTACCTTGGTGTTATTTTGGTGCAGAAATAAAAGTTCTCGGAATTTGACAAAACTTTTTGTGGATTTTTTTTGGGATTTATAATGAATTATGGAGCGAAGACCTGCCGGAGGGAGGCCACTTGTGGGCCACAAGCCAACAGGGCGCGGCCCCTCTAGGTCGCGCCCTATTGTGTGTTGGGGCCCACGAGGCTCCTCCGACCCTGATTCTAGTCCTATAAAATCACATCTTTGGAGAAAAAATCAGAGAGAAATTTTCATCGCGTTTCACGAGATGGAGCCGCCGCCACCTCCTGTCCTTCCTCGGGAGGGCTGATATGCAGTCCATTTGGGGCTCCTGAGAGGGGAAATCATCGCCGTCGTCATCACCAACGCTTCTCCATCAACACCGCCATGATGCTTGACGTGGCTTGAGACTGCGTCGGTGTTTCCCCAAAGAGGAAGGGATGATGCAGCACAGCTACGGTAAGTATTTCCCTCAGTTATGAAACCAAGGTTATCGAACCGGTAGGAGAACCATGCAACACTATGTAAGTGGTACCTGCACAGAAGGAACAAATACTTGCAACCTGACGCGTAAGAGAGGTTGTCAATCTCTCCACGGTAAAACGATAGATTAGGTTGTATGAGATTGGATAAATATATCGCACAAGAACACAAAATAAAAGAAGAAAATAAAAAGTGCAACAAGGTATTTTTGGGTTTTTAGAATAATAGACCTGAAAACAAAAGCGGCAAAAGATAGATCGGAAAGCAATATGTTGAAAGAGTAGACCCGGGGGCCGTAGGTTTCACTAGTGGCTTCTCTCATGAGTATAGCACACGGTGGATAAACAAATTAATATTGGGCAATTGATAGAAGATCAAATAATCATGACAATATCCAAGGCGATGATAATTATATAGGCATCACGTGCAAGATTAGTACACCGAAACGATTCTACATCTAGTACTATTACTCCACACATCGACCGCTGTCCAGCATGCATCTAGTGTATTAAGTTCATGGAGAAATGGAGTAATGCAATAAGAACGATGACATGATGTAGACAAGATCTATTCATGTAGGAATAGACCCCATCTTGTTATCCTTAATAGAAACGATACATGCGTGCCTCGCTGCCCCTTCTGTCACTAGGAGAGGACACCGCAAGATCGAACCCATCATGAAGCACCTCTTCCCATTGCAAGAAAAATCGATCTAGTTGGCCTACCTAAACCAAAGATTCGAAGAAGAAATACGAGGCTATAAGTAATCATGCATATAAGAGATCAAAAGAAGACTCAAATAATATTCATGGATAGAAACTGATCATGAACTCAAAATTCATCAGATCCCAACAAACACACCGCAAAAAGTCATTACATCAAATAGATCTCCAAGAGACCATTGTATTGAGAATCAAAAGAGAGAGAGAAAGCCATCTAGCTACTTCCTATAGACCCGTAGGTCTATGGTGGACTACTCATGCATCATCGGAGAGGCACCAATGAGGATGATGAACCCCTCCGTGATGGTGTTAGATTGGATCTCGCGGTTCTGTAACTTGCGGCGGCTGGAAGTGTTTTTCGTCGACTCCTCTAGGGTTTCTGGAATATTTGGGTATTTATAGAGCTGAGAGGCGGTGGATGGGACTCCCGAGAAAACCACAATCCACCAGGGCGAGCCGGGGGCCTCTAGCGTGCCCTGGTGTCTTGTGGGCCCCACGGGCCTCTTCCCGGGTGCTTCTTTGGCTCACTGGTTTTCTTCTGGTCCAAAAAGAATGTCAAAAAAGTTTCGTCGCGATTGGACTCCGTTTGGTACTGATATTCTGTGAAGTAAAAAACAAGCAAAAACAGCAATTGGCACTTGGCACTATGTCAATAGGTTAGTCCTAAAAATGATATAAAGTTGCTATAAAATGATTGTAAAACATCAAAGAATGATAATATAACAGCATGGAACAATCAAAAATTATAGATACGTTGGAGACGTATCAGCATCCCCAAGCTTAATTCCTTCTCGTCCTCAAGTAGGTAAATGATAAAAACAGAATTTTCGATGTGGAATGTTGCCTAACATGTTCATCAGATGTTCTTTTGTTTTGTAGAATGGACATTTGGACTTTTAGATGGTTCAAAGCAATAGTCTAGTTTTGTCATGAAGACTTTAATACTCAAGCATGCCAACAAGCAACCATGTCTTTCAAAATATCAATACTAAAGAAAGTTATCCCTAGCCCATCATGCTCAATCATTGATCCATTCATGAAACACACTCAAATATTAGCTACACCCAATGCACAAGTGTGATCATAGTGCCCCCTAGTTGGTGCTTTATAAGAGAAGATGGAGACTCAAACTGAATATAAAAATTGCATAAAGTAAATAGATAGGCCCTTCACAGAGGGAAGTAGGGATTTGTAGAGGTGCCAGAGCTCAAAGCTTAAATTGAGAGAAAAAAATATTTTGGGTGGCATGCCTTTCCTATCAATGAAAACAACCGAGTAGTTCTCAATACTTTCCATGCTAGATACATCATAGGCGTTTCCCAAACATAAAATAAAGTTTATTCCTTTTTCCACAATTCTTTCACAATCCATCGCTAGCCGTATCCACGGTGCTTTCCATACCAACACATTCCAAGGAATTTATTCTTTGACAACATAAAGTAAATTTCTTTTTCATTTCGGGACTGGGCATCCCTATTACCGCCGTACTCTCGTGCAATGACATGTGAATAAACACTCTTCTTGAGAATAACACATCTAGCATGGAAAAATATTAGCCACCCCCTGCCGCTTCATGAGCGGTACGAGCATACAAAAAGGAAATTCATTTTGAAAATTAGAGATGGCACATACAAATTTGCTTGGAACGGCATGGAAATACCGCATATAGGTAGGTATGGTGGACTCATATGGCAAAACTGGGTTTAAGGATTTTGGATGCACAAGTAGTATTTCTACTTAGTACAAGTGGAGGCTAGCAAATAGATTGAGAATCAACCAACCAAGAAACAAAAATTCACATAAACGGGCATTAAGCATAACTAACACCAAATAATGCACCACAAGTAGGATGTAATTTCATTGCATAACTATTGACTTTCGTGCTTGCATAGGGAATCACAAACCTTAACACCAATATTCTTACTAAAGCATAATTACTCACCAACATGACTCACATATTACTATCATCATGTCTCAAAACTATTACAAGGAATCAAGTTTAATTTGTCCAATGATCTTCGTGAAAGTTTTTATTATATCCCTCTTGAATATCTATCACTTTGGGACTAGTTTCATATATTGCCATTGCTTTTGACAAGCTCAAATAAATTTAAGTGAAGATCATGAGCATAAAAGTTTCATTTCTCAAAAAAATATAAGTGAAGCATCAGAGAATTTCTTCAAAATTTACTAACTCTCAAATTAATCTAAGTGAAGCATGATAGTATTTCTTCAAAAAATTTAAAGCACACCGTGCTCAAAAAGATATAAGTGAAGCACTAGAGCAATTCCATAGCTCAAAAAATTTAAGTGAAGCATATAGAGCAATTCTAACAAATCATAGCATAATTTTGGCTCTCTCAAATAGGTGTGTCCAGCAACGATACTTGTGACAAATTAAAAAGCAAATCAAGCAAAGACTCAAATAATACAAGACGCTCCAAGTAAAACTCAAGATATGTGACGAATAAAAATATAGCTCCAAGTAAAATACCGATGGTCGTTAAAAGAAAGAGGGGATGCCACTCGGGGCATCCCCAAGCTTAGTTGCTTGTTTCTCCTTGGATATTATCTTGGGGGTGCTGTAGCATCCCCAAGCTTAGGCTCTTTTCACTCCTTATTCCTTCAACCATCGTGATCTCACCCAAAACTTGAAAACTTCAATCACACAAAACTCAACAAAACCTTCGTGAGATCCGTTATTATAATAAAGCAAATCACCACTCTAAGTACTGTTGCAAACCCATTCATATTTTATTATTGCATTATATCTACTGTATTCTAACTTTTCCATGGCTTATATCCTTCAATACAAACCATAGATTCGTCAAAACAAGCACACAATGCAACGAAAACAGAATATGTCAAAAACAAATCAGTCGGTAGTAATATGTACTCTAACCATACTTATGTAACTCTAAAAATTCTGAAATATTAGGACAACATAAAGAATTTGTATAGCAATACTGTGTTAAAATTTCAGCCCATTATCACGCTCCAGTAAAAAATGAAAATTCCTGCACTGGAGTCAAAGTTTCTTATTCAGATTCTGCATTGGTTCTACTCATCTTGTGAGCCATCCTAAACGCTTTACTTGGCAAAAACACTAATTAAAACATAAAAACACAATCATAACAGTAGCATAATTGTTTCAAACTTCAAGAACAGAAATAAAAAGATGAAAATAAATTTATTTGTTGGGTTGCCTCCCAACAAGCGCTATCGTTTTACGCCCCTAGCTAGGCATAATGCATAGATTCAAGTGTTGCCATCTTTAGTTTTCATAGAGGTATTTTTGTCAAGAGGTTTTGCAAATATAACTTGAAGCACATTATCCATAGAAACCTTAGCACTATCAAGTTGTCCATCTACGTACCCTCTTTGATTCCCGGCCACAATACAAGAATATTGTTGATTAACATCATTGAAAACTTGTTGGGTCATATCTAAAATGGGGATTTCCTTTTTAAGGTTCTCATAAAAAATTTGATTATTTCCAAGCAGATGCCTCAACATGTAGTCACTATTGTGAAGGATCTCTCCTATTACCGGTTTTTCATGGCTCATACCAAAATAAATCAAAAATCTCCATAGCTTCTCGTAATATGTGATCAAATTCATTCATAAGAACAAGGGTGGCTAACTTTTTAGCTTTGGGATCCTTTATAACGGGTAGCTCATAAAAAAATCTTGGCAAGGTAGGATGGGTATGAATAAACCTATTTTTGAGTTTCAGAACTAGCGCTGAAATAGCTTCCGAATAAGTTTTAGTTCTTTTAAGTATAGGAGCATCATCGAGAGTCAAATTTCCAACACAATTGAAAAATTCTTGGATAGTTTCGTTTCCTATAATGTTCCCTTGCCCCAAAACAAAAGTTTTTAGCATCCAGATTACCAGAACGTCCAATATTAGGAGTCCTACCATCATCTGTTTCTGCCATACCAAAATCACTCATGATGACAAGCAAACAAAAGTTCTGACGAGAAAAAGGCAAACAGAAAAGGGGTCGAATAAAATGGCAAATTTTTGTGAAGTGGGGGAGAGGAAAATGAGAGGCAAATGGAAAATAATGTAAATTGCAAGGAGATGAGATTTGTGATTAGAAACCTAATAGATGTTGATGATGTCTCCCCGACAACGGCGCCAGAAATTCCTTTGACGTGGCTTGTGTCTGCGTCGGTGTTTCCCCAAAGAGGAAGGGATGATGCAGCACAGCTATGGTAAGTGTTTCCCTCAGTTAGGAAACCAAGATTATCGAACCAGTAGGAGAACCACGCAACACTATGTAAGCGGTACCTGCACACAAAGAACAAATACTTGACCCTCGACGCGTAAGAGAGGTTGTATGAGATTGGATAAATAGATCGCACAAGAACACAAAATAAAAGAAGCAAATAAAAAGTGCAGCAAGGTATTTTTGGGTTTTTGGAATAATAGATCTGAAAACAAAAGCGACAAAAGATAGATCGGAAAGCAATATGTTGAAAGAGTAGACCCGGGGGCCGCAGGTTTCACTAGTGGCTTCTCTCATGAGTATAGCACACGGTGGGTGTCATGGGAGTAATCCTGACAATAGTACGGGGGGTACGAATGAGTAGGGGGTAGCCTACCTACGGAATAAGTGTCACACTCGGAATTTACGAGTTCGGACCGCACTCGGAAGTGGTAACAGTCCTACGTCTCGAGCCCTGGGGCTGTGTGTTTTCCTTGTATGGGTATCTGATTACAGAGAGTTTGTAACCCTTGCTCTGGCGTCGGAGGGCAGCTTATATAGAGTGCGCTGCCATCAACCGAGCGCCATCACTAGGGCCATTAATGCTAGTAACTGCAGGGGTTACTAGAAACTGCTAGGTTAACTACAGCCGTTACAGGTAACATGGTCTTTACAATACTTAATGCGTATTAAGTCCCTCAAACATTGCCTCTCCCATGATGGTCCTGCTCCTTTCTATCCGAGTGTCCCGAAAGGCGCCAAGTGGTGAGTGACGTCTGAGTGACTTTCTAGGTTCCGAGTGCAGCTTGTGCATCCATCCAAGAGTCGAGGTGAACCAAGGACCTCCGTGAACTTGTAGGACCCCAGGGGTGTCCTAGTATAGAGGTATGTGACCCTACCTAGGGTAGGTGACCTCGTTAGTAGCCCCCGAATCGATTGAGTCCCAGGGGACCGAGTGACCTGCATGTCGTGATGCTGGAACTGTCTCGGGGACGTTTTGAAATAGATCGGATCGTTTCCAGCTCGGTGTTCGAGCCGCAATCGATTCAAGGTTTAATGTCTTCCGAATGGCCCTCACAGCCTGGACTGCCCGAGCCACTCGGTTCAAGTTTGATCAACTCCCGGGAGAGATGATCCTCGAACTTGATGTCGTCATTATAACTTTCGCCTGATCTTCATTCGGAGGTTTCAGGAGTGTTTGGAGATCAATCCGAGTGCCAATGAAACTTTGTCCACTCGGTGGAAGTTGGACCAGTCATTAGACATTCGGTCAAATTTGGTACGTCGGAACGCCCGAGCAAACGTGGAGTCCACTCGAAACGCGGCGTCGTGAAATCTCCGACGATTTTGAAATCGCGGGGAAGCGTGCGCGCGTGATTGTGATGGTTGTGTCAGAGGCGTGGGGGAGGTGGCCGCGGCGCCTCGATTTCCATGTCGCCAATTTCGCCACGCGTCCCCACTACCCTGCCCCGAAGATTTGGCGGAGCTGGGCTCGTCCGTTGATTGCGCGGCCTTTCCAAATCCGACGACTGGAAATCAGCCGAACAGGGGTATAAAAAGAGGACCAGGGGGAGGTAAGGAGAATATATCCTCTCTTTCTCCTCCAGATCTCCACTGTAGCTCCATCGCGAGCTCCGCGAGCACCACCGGACTGCTGATTCGCCACCAACCCTCGCTGGAGATGTCGAGGAAGTCCACCGCCAAGGCCGAGAAGGCGAAGAAGGCTTCGCGCGACTCCTCCTCGAGCTCGGGCGGCTCGGCTGGCTTTGTCCAAGGTGAATGGTTGGCACCCCGAGTCGCTGCCAGCCGATTGAAGGAGTACGAGAGCCAAGGCCTCCTCGCCCCGGGCGGGGAGCTGGCGGCTGCCGGAGAAAGGAGAAGTCGAGCCTGCGCCGCGCGGAGGCGAACGGGTACTCCTTACCACTCATATCGACCGAGGGTTTTCGCTCCCGCCTCATCCTTTCTTCCGGGCTTTCTTGGATTTCTTTGGGGCTCAACTGCATCATGTCCCTCCCAACTCCATCACATACTTAGCTTCTTTCATCTCCCTATGTGAGAACTTTCTTGGCTGTCACCCGCATTGGGGCTTGTTCAAACACTTGTTCACTTGCCGAATGATGACGGTAAAGAAAACCGCTCTCTCGGAAGAGAAAACGAACGTAGCTCATTTATGCGGGGGTTTGGGAATCCAGTTGAGGGGCAAAGGTAGCTTCCCCACATTGAACTTTCCAGATACAGTCAAGGGTTGGCAATCCACATGGTTTTACTGTAATGATGTCTCAGTCGGTGAGGGTCAGTCGGGCCTCCCCCCATATTCCACCGAACACATTCGGCGGCTTCCAAAGCTGATTGTGTCCAAGGAGGAGAAGGTCGACGTAGATTTTCTCGTGATCGCACTGGTAGCTTTAGTGAACCAGGGCGTCAACGGGCTAGATTTACTGGAGGTCTTCTTCCAGAGATGGATCCAGCCACTTCAGGCCAGAGCCCATCCCATGTGGCAGTACTCGGGTCAGAGTGATGTCACTCGCACGCACCCGAAAGAGCTTAGCACCGAAGCAGTGGCGAACAAACTAAAGGCCATAACTCTAGATCGGGACAACCCCAGGGGGTCAAGGCTCATGCCGCCGTACTCGGCCGACCACCTGCCGAGTGAGGTAAACTCCTAATGCCAGTAATTCCGAGTGATGTGATTTTCCATTGACGAATTTTGATCATCATAACCTCTGTTTTCACAGGGTTACATGAACATGACGAGCTCGATACCTGTTGGAGCCAACACGGCTTCAGACGTGGCCAGCGACAATGAGCGCCGTGGCGACTCGGGCGATGAAGAAGAGTCCGAAGATGAAAGCGACGGTGAAGAAGAAGAGGAGGGGTCTAACCCGGTAGACGAGGCGGAATCTTCCCCTTCGGAAGAGGTGCTTCTCTAACCCCGTTCTAAGGCCCGCCAGGACCCTGGAGTCCGTGGAAGCCGTACGGGTGGTTTGGGTGCTGCCAAGCCTTCCGCGAACATCCCTCCCACTCGGACTTCGAAGCGTGGGCGAAGCGATCCAGTCATATCTCCAGAGAAGACCGCGAAGCAAGCGAAGATCACGACCAGCAAACCCCGGAAGGTGGCCTTGCCCAAGACGAAGATGAACGTGCCAGTGGACTCCACGTAAGTTTCTTCGCGCCGACTGACATTTCGAGTGATTAACCGATTAAGATAAACAATCCGAATGACTTTGATGCAGGGCCGACACTTCGTCTGCCTCACTAGGGAAGGACAAGGCTGAAACTGATGCAGCAACGTCAAAAGGTATCACTCGGCTTTGCCTATTTGTGAATTCCGGATCCTTAGTTTCTCCTCTTGGCTCATTTCCGAATGACTGTCGCCTGTTTGCAGAGCCGCGTGAGGTGATCCAGATTGACGCAGACGAACAAGTCGACCCACCGAATCCTGCTGTTGACGCGGATGTCATGATGCGAGATGTCTTGCCTGTCCAGGAGTTGCCTCAGGCTTGAGGAACTTCTTCAAGGGAAAGATCAGCACTCGGGACTCCTCCTCCGACCCCCCCTATGACCAACATCGCCGGTCTGCAACGCGTCCCGGAGGACCAAGTGGGAGTGAGCAAGGAAGCGCTAATCCAGCTGAAGTTGATGAACAACAAGCTGAAGGAGGCCCGCGATGCCGGCGAGGCTTTGGAGGAGACCGTCCGAGTAAGTACTCTCGTAAGTACCTTCTTTAGACATAATATTTGTGTCGAAAATGTTTTCAGAATCCTGTAGAATCTCGAGTGAGTCTACGTAGAGTCCCGAATGGGTTTACGTCAGTAATGGGAGTACACCCACTGGGTGTTTTAGGTAGTAGAATCCGAATGGTGGGATACTTGTCGAAGAGGATGCGGTGATGGTCCGTGGACCAGAGCCTCTCGACGTCAACCGTCGAGGTGTAGAACCTGTAGTTCTCCAGTGGGGGCGCGTTGAGCGCTCCCACTGGGTGTAGTCCCCGAAGGTGCCGTCGACTGAGGCAGTCGGCGACAGTCTCAAAATCCGAAAGTTGAAGTAGTAGGATCCGAATGATGAGATACTTGTCGAAGAGGATGCGGTGATGGTCCAAGGACCAGAGCCTCTCGACGTCGACCGTCGGGGTGTAGAACATGTAGTTCTCCAGTGGGGGCGCGCTGAGCGAACCCACTGGGTGTAGTCCCTGAGGCTGCCGTCGACTGAGGCAGTCGGCGACAGTCTCAAAATCCGGATGTAGAAATAGTAGGATCCGAATGATGAGATACTTGTCGAAGAGGATGCGGTGATGGTCCATGGACCAGAGCCTCTCGACGTCGACCGTCGGGGTGAAGAACCTGTAGTTCTCCACTGGGGGCATGCTGAGCGAACCCAGTGGGTGTAGTCCCCGAGGCTGCCGTCGACTGAGGCAGTCGGGGACAGTCTCAAAATCAGAATGTTGAAGTAGTAGGATCCGAATGATGAGATACTTGTCGAAGAGGATGCGGTGATGGTCCATGGACCAGAGCCTCTCGACGTCGTCCATCGGGGTGTAGAACCTATAGTTCTCCAGTGGGGGCGCGCTGAGCGAACCCACTGGGTGTAGTCCACGAGGCTGCCGTCGACTGAGGCAGTCGGCGACAGTCTCAAAATCCGAATGCCATTATACCTCTACATTGTATCTGATACTCTTTGCTATTATTGTCGTCGTATGTAGGGTGTGTGCGAGATCGGATCTCGCTATAAAACTCTTGAGGAGGAGGTACTGGAGCTGCGTCGCAACCTCGAAATTGAGAAAACCAAGTGTGCACGTCTGGTGCAGGAGAAACTGACACTCGGAGGTAATCAGATTTTGACCGATTACTTTGAGTTCGATCCTTTTCCCTGTCCGACTGAAAGTACTCCGCCAGATGTACGTAGTGAAAATCTCTAGCTTGCTAAGAGACTGCGGGTTTCTATTTCTATAGAGACAATGCAGACCGCCTTGGAGAAGAAGGACACTGATCTGGCACTTGCCCAGAAGGAAGCTAGTCGGAAAGACAAGGAGGCAGAGGACAAACTGAAGGCATTCGAGAAGTGGGAGGAGGAGAAGAAGACGTTGGAGGATTTCACCAAGAGGAGCACCCTGGAGGCTGTTGTGGCTGAAGCAAAGCTGAAGGGCGTCTCAACCAAGAAGGCTGAGCTTGAGAAGCTTGTGGAGGACTACTGTGGTGAAATGAACAAGAGACTCAAAGGTACGCACTCGGCCCGGTCGAACTTCAAACCTTTCCAACTTATCTTGCTCCCCCTCTTACTTTTTACCCCTCGAATGTCCATCAGATCTGTGCACAGATGAGGAAGAAGAAACTTCCAAGATTGAGAAGGAACTGGATCCGAGTGCTGGACTCCTCCACAACAGTGCGGCACTTGCGTTGCTTCGCCTAGATGAGCGCACCACGGAGGCAGCCCATTTCCTCCACCATATGCGTGAGGCCGCCAAGGAGATCGACAAGGAGACCGGCCCTGAGGAAGAGCTCCCGAGTGACTTGGATGTCATCAATCGTCTGAAGGATGTGCCGCGCCGAGTGCAGTTATGGAAGAAATCCGCAGATCGGGTCGGGGCAGACATCGCTCTTTCCCTTGTTCGTGTGCACTGCAGAGGCGTGGATGAGGAAAAACTGAAGTCACTAAAGGTCATTAACGAGAAGAATGCCAAGATCGATGACTTCATGGAGACTTTCTTGCCAGCCGCCACTCGGATTGCGGACGTCATCGACTTTGACAACTTCACTGACGCAGCATCTCCACCATCTTCCGACTGACCGTCGGAAAAAAACTTTAAATTACATTTTCCTCGGAATGCCGAGTGGTCCTATACAGATACTTTCGCCGTGACTTTGCGGCTCCGGTTATCTGCACTTTTGCTTTGAACTTCATGACATTTGAATGCTTTTGCTTGATCGTTTTAGATGCTTGTTTGCATTTTTGCTGAATGCAGATTTTTAACTTAGGCGATATAGGATCGTAGCTAAGCCCCCGAGTGTGGATGAAGTCCTCACTCGGAGTAGTTTTTAACCTAGGCGATACAGGATCGCGGCTAAGCCCCCGAGTGGGGATGAAGTCCTCACTCGGAGTAGTTTTTAACTTAGGCGATACAGGATCGCAGCTAAGCCCCCGAGTGTGGATGAAGTCCTCACTCAGAGTAGTTTTTAACTTAGGCGATACAGGATCGCGGCTAAGCCCCCGAGTGTGGACGAAATCCTCACTCGGAGTAGTTTCTAACTTAGGCGATACAGGATCGCGGCTAAGCCCCCGAGTGTGGATGAAGTCCTCACTCGGAGTAGTTTTTAACTTAGGCGATACAGGATCGCAGCTAAGCCCCCGAGTGTGGATGAAGTCTTCACTCGGAGTAGTTTTTAACTTAGGCGATAAAGGATCGTGGCTAAGCCCCCGAGTGTGGATGAAGTCCTCACTCGGAGTAGTTTTTAACTTAGGCGATACAGGATCGCAGCTAAGCCCCTGAGTGTGGATGAAGTCCTCACTCGGAGTAGTTTTTAACTTAGGTGATACAGGATCGCAGCTAAGCCCCAGAGTGCGGATGAAGTCCTCACTCGGAGTAGTTTTTAACTTAGGCGATACAGGATCGCGACTAAGCTCCCGAGTGTGGATGAAGTCCTCACTAGGAGTAGTTTTTAACTTAGGCGACATAGGATCGCGACTAAGCCACCGAGTTTGGATGAAGTCCTCACTCGGAGTAGTTTTTAACTTAGGCGATACAGGATCGCGGCTAAGCTCCCGAGTGTGGATGAAGTCCGCACTCGGAGTAGTTTTTAACTTAGGCGATACAGGATCGCGGCTAAGCCCCCGAGTGTGGATGAAGTCCTCACTCGGAGTAGTTTTTAAATTAGGCGATATAGGATCGCAGCTAAGTCCCGAAGTGTGGATGAAGTTCTCACTCGGAGTAGTTTTTAACTTAGGCGTTACAGGATCGCAGCTAAGCCCCCGAGTGTGGATGAAGTCCTCACTCGGAGTAGTTTCTAACTTAGGAGATATAGGATCGCAGCTAAGCCCCCGAGTGTGGATGAAGTCCTCACTCGGAGTAGTTTTTAACTTAGGCGATACATGATCGCAGCTAAGCCCCCGAGTGTGGACGAGATCCTCACTCGGAGTAGTTTTAACCTAGACGATACAGGATCGCACTTAAGTCCCCGAGTGTGAATGAAATCCTCACTCGGAGTAGTTTTAACTTAGGCGATACAGGATCGCAGCTAAGCCCCTGAGTGTGGATGAAATCCTAACTCGGAGTAGCAAACAGTTTGAACAAAGAACTGAGAAAGTAAATACTTTATTCATCGGGTTCACTCGGAAGTGCATTACAAAGCTAGCAAAGTGTCTTAACACTAGGTATAGAATTTTCGGAGCAGATCCGCGTTCCACGCTCGGGCTCTTCCTTATCGTCAACAATGTTGTACAATGATAAGCTCCATTGTTGAGAACTTTCGAGATGACAAAGGGCCCCTGCCACAGAGGCGCTAGCTTGTGCGGCTTCAGCTGATCCAGTCGGAGGATCAGATCACCTTCCTGGAAAGCACGTCTTCTGACTTGTCTGTCATAAAGACGCCTCAAGTCTTGCTGGTAAAGCGTCGACCTGATCATGGCTTGCTCTCTTTCCTCTTCCAAAAGATCAAGGCCGTCATGGCGCACCACTTCGGCTTCGTCTTCATAATAGAGCTCCACCCGGGGAGCGTTGTGGCGAATGTCACTCGGCAAAACAGCTTCGGATCCGTATACCATGAAGAAATGAGTGCGCTTGCCGGAACGATTCGGGGTCGTCCGAATGCCCCACAAGACAGAAGGTAATTCCTCGACCCTCATACCAGCAGAAATCTCCAAGTCTCTCATCAATCGGGGTTTCAATCCTTGAAGAATCATTCCGTTTGCTCGTTCTGCCTGTCCGTTCGACTGCGGGTGAGCTACAGAAGCATAATTGACCCGAGTACCTTGAGAGTAACAAAACTCACGGAATTCATCCGAATCGAAATTCTTCCCATTATCTGAGATGATGTCATGCGGGACTCTAAATCTGAATATGATCTGCCGAATGAAACTGACAGCGGTAGCTGATAACCCACAAGTAAAGGGGATCCTAACAGTTTTCGAGGGTAGATTATTCAACCCAAATTTATTGATTCGACACAAGGGGGGCCAAAGAATATTCTCGAGTATTAGCAGCTGAGTTGTCAATTCAACCACACCTGAAAGACTTAATATCTGCAGCAAAGTATTCAGTAGCAAAGTAGTAGGGAAGTAACGACAACGATGGCAAACGTGACAGTAGCAGTTTTTGTAGTGATTGTAACAGTAGCAATGGAGAAGTAACTTAGCAAAGATCAATGTATGAAAAGCTCGTAGGCAATGGACCAGTGATGGAAAATTATGTCGGATGGCATTCATCATGCAACAGTCATAACATAGGGTGACACAGAACTAGCTCCAATTCATCAATATAATGTAGGCATGTATTCCATATATAGTCATACATGCTTATGGTAAAGAACTTGCATGACATTTTTTGTCCTACCCTCCCGTGGCTGCGGGGTCCTAATGGAAACTAAGGGATATTAAGGCCTCCTTTTAATAGAGAACTGGACCAAAGCATTAGCACTTAGTGAATACATGAACTCCTCAAACTATGGTAATCACCGGAAAGAATCGTAGTTATTGTCACCCTGGGGGATGCGGATCATAACTCGTAATAGGTGTCTACAACTTGCAAGATAGGATCAAGAACACATATATATTCATGAAAACATAATAGGTTCAGATCTGATATCATGGCACTCGGGCCCTAGTGACAAGCATTAAGCATAGCAAAGTCATAGCAACATCAATCTTAGAACATAGTGGATACTAGGGATCAAACCCTAACCAAACTAACTCGATTACATGGTAAATCTCATCCAACCCATCACCATCCTGCAAGCCTATGATGGAATTACTCACGAACGGCGGAGAGAATCATGAAATTGGTGATGAAGGATGGTTGGTGATGACGACGGCGCCGATTTCCCCTCTCCGGAGCCCAAAACGGACCCCAGATCTGCCCTCCCGAGGAAGAACAGGAGGTGGCGGCGGCTCCGTATCGTGAAACGCGATGAACTCTTCTCCTTGATTTTTTTCTCCCCAAATAGGAATATATAGAGTTGGAATTGAAGTCGGAGGAGCTCCAGGGGGCCCACAAGGCAGGGGGGCACGCCCTAGGGGGGGGCGCCCCCTGGCTTGTGGCCAGGTGGAGGACCCCCTCCGGTTGATTCTTTCGCCAGTATTTTTTATTAATTCCAAAAATATTCTCAGTAAATTTTCAGGTCAATTCGAGAACTTTTATTTCTGCACAAAAATAACACCAAGGCAATTCTGCTGAAAACAGCGTCAGTCCGGGTTAGTTCCATTCAAATCATGCAAATTAGAGTCCAAAACAAGGGCAAAAGAGTTTGGAAAAGTAGAAATGATGGAGACGTATCAACTCCCCCAAGCTTAACCCATTGCTTGTCCTCAAGCAATTCAGTTGACAAACTGAAAGTGACAAAGAAAAACTTTTACAAACTCTGTTTGATCTTGTTGTTGTAAATATGTCTAACTGATGTTCAGGTTTTCAGCAAACATTATAGACTAACTACATTCACAATAAAATTTAGGTCTCACATTTACTCATATCAATGGCATAATCAACTAACGAGCAATAATAATAAATCTCGAATGACAACAATTTTATCAAAACAATCATGATACAATATGATATAATGGTATCTCGCTAGCCCTTTCTGAGACCGCAAAACATAAATGCAGAGCACCTCTGAACAACAAGGACTGACTAGACATTGTAATTCATGGTAAAAGAGATCCAGTCACAATCATACTCAATATCAATTAATAACAAAGCACACAAATGACGGTGGTGCTCTCTAACTGGTGCCTTTTATAAGAGGAGGATGACTCAACAGTAAAGTAAAATAGATAGGCCCTTCGCAGAGGGAAGCATTGATTTATAGAGGTGCCAGAGCTCGAGCTTTTAAAACAGAGATGAATAATAATTTTGAGCGGTATGCTTTCATTCTCAACATAACAACCAAGAGATTTCACCATCTTCCATGCTAGATACATTATAGGCGGTTCCCAAACAGAATGGTAAAGTTTTTACTCCCCCTCCACCAATCAAACACACTCCACGGCGGGCCGAATCCACGGGTACCGTCCATACAAACAACAATCCTGGGGGAGTTTTGTTTCATTATATTTTGATTTGATTTTTGAGCATGGAACTGGGCATCCCGAATACTAGCCACTTTCTCGTGAATGATAGTGAATCAACACATATCGTGAGAATAACCCACCTAGCATGGAAGATACTGACAACCCCCAGTCGCTACATGAGCGATTCGGGCATACAAAACAGAATATTATTTGAAGGTTTAGAGTTTGGCACATGCAAATTTACTTGGAACGGCAGGTAAATAGCGCATATAGGTAGGTATGGTGGACTCATATGGAACAGCTTTGGGTTTATGGAAATGGATGCACAAGCAGTAATCCCGCTTAGTACAAGTGAAGGCTAGCAAGAGACAGGGAAGCGACCAACTAGAGAGCGACAACAGTCATAAACATGCATTGAGATTAACCAACATTGAATGCAAGCATGAGTAGGATATAAATTACCATGAACATAAATATCGTGGAGGCTATGTTGGTTTTGTTTCAACTACATGCGTGAACATGTGCCAAGTCAAGCCACTTGAATCATTCAGAGGAGGATACCATCCGATCATACTACATCACAACCATTTTAAAATGCATGTTGGCACTCAAGACAAACCATTATACACTCCTAGGTAATTAAGCATGGCAAGAGCAACTATAATCTCTAATTGTCATTGCAAACATATTTCATCCATAATGGGCTGAATTCAGAACGATGAGCTAATCATATTTACAAAAACAAAATAGGTCGAGTTCATACCAGCTTTTCTCCATCTCAATCACTTCATCATATATCATCATTATTGCCTTTCACTTGCACGACCGAACGGTGTGAATAATAATAAGAGTGCACGTGCATTGGACTAAGCTGGAATCTGCAAACAATATCTCAAAGGAGAAGACAAGATAATATGGGCTCTCTGATAGATAAACAATAATGCATATGAGAACCACTCAACATTTTCATTGTGGTCTTCCCCTTACGACCCAAAGAAAAGAAATTTCCAAACAAGAAAGAGAAAAACTGTTTACACGGGAAAGCTACCAACAAGCAAAAGACGAACGAGAAATCTTTTTGGGTTTTCTTTTAATGCCACAGCTAAACACACTAGGAGGTAAAGCTAGAACTAATTTATTTATTTTTGAATTTTCTCAAGGTTAATTAAGCACACAAGAAGAAAGCGGAAAGAAGAAATAAACTGCCATGGACGGTACAATGAAAAAGTATGAACACCAACAACCGGAATGAGTGTGTGAACATGAATGTAATGTCGGTGAGAAATACATACTCCCCCAAGCTTAGGCTTTTGGCCTAAGTTGGTCTAGTGCCATGGCTGGAAATAACCATCTCCGGGATACTCCGGAAGGTCCTGAGGGTTCCACTGGTTGGCGAGCTCCTGTGGCTCCCACTGAAAAACTGGATCCTGATACGGATCAAGGCCTGGTGCCGGCTCAGGTGCTGGGGGTTGCGACAGACCCCAATATCTGTAGATGTCCTCGGGCATAATAGTGTACCTCACTACTGGAATCCAGGAATTTGCCGCCTGCCAGTTCTTTGCCGTCTGCTAGCGGACGGCAAATAACACCTTTGCTGTCCGCTGACAAGAAACTGACGGCAGAAAATGGACTGACGGCAAAGATATTGTTTGCCGTCCGCCAGGTCTTTGCCGTCGGCCAGCGGACGGCAAAGGGACCAAAGGCAGACGGCAAAGAGCCCAGCTGGGCCCCACTGGGGCGTGAAGCTGGTTAGGTCAAATGGACGAGCTCTTTGCCGTCCACCGTATCTTTGCCGTCTGTTAGCAGACGACAAAGAAGACGCCTGGCTAACGGTCGTTAGCCCTCGGCCCCACCCCCTCTTTGCCGTCTGCTTGCGGACGGCAAAGGGGCGAACGGTGGACGGCAAACACCCTCACCCGGCCTAACAAACCCCCCGGCCGGCCCCGACCCCCCCTCTCTCTCTATGCATCTCTCTCCCACCCCACACGACCACCGGCCGCCCCTCACCCGCCGCCACCCCTCACCCGCCGCCCCTGCCCCGCCGCCCCTCACCGGACGCCACCCTCACCCGCCGCCCCTACCCGCCGCCACCCTCACCCGCCGCCCCTCACCCCGCCGCCACCGTCACCGGCCGCCCCGCCCCGCTCCCCAGCCCCTACGTCGGCCCCTTCCCCGACGAACTCCCCCGCCGCCCCTCCCCGACGACCTGCCCCGCCGCCCCGCTCTCCGGCCCCTGCGCCCGCCCCTCCCCCGACGACCTCGGAGCGGCCGCTGCTCTGCCCCACCGCCCCAATGCCGCCCCACCGCCGGAGCAGGCCGCGGCTCTGCCCCCTTCTCCGTGGCCTTCCTCCCCCTGCGCCGGCCCTCCTCCACCACCGCGTCGACCCTTCTCCACCACCGCGCCGGCCCTCCTCCACCGGCCCTCAAGGTGATTTTTTTCCTTTTTTCTGTTGTTTTACTATTTAGGTTTAGGTTAATTAGTGTTTGGTTTAGGTTAGGGCTAGGTTTAGTTTAGGTTTAGATAATTAGAAGAAGAAGAAGAAAGATGAAAAAAAAACTAAGAAGAAAAGAAAAATAAGGAGAAGAAGAGGAAAAAGGAAAAGGGAAGAAGAGGAAAAAGGAAAAGAAGGATGAAGAAGAAGAGGAGGAGGAGGAGGAGGAGGAGGAGGATAGGAAAGAGAGGGCCAGGGTGGCCTGTCGGCGGAGGGCGTACCTCGGCGTCGATGGAACCCTAAATTTCAACTTGGAGGTGGCATCGTATTTTAAATATTTAGTTAGATTGACAGAAAAAACAATAATGCTATGTTACTCATCTTTGGATTTCAATGTGCAGTTGTTTCGTCGCTGCGAGGGTCTACTGTTCGACGACCTCCCTGTGTGTTTGACGAGCTCCCCTGCGTTCGTGGGTGAGCACACATCTCCTCCCCCCCTTAATTTGCTCTGTTCTGGTCTTCGCGCCGATGAAACTTGCAAGCTATAGGTGTCTTCAATCATCAGCATGTGTGACCAGTATGCGTCTCCCGTTCGAAAGGGCAGCATCTATAAATATGCATGTCTTTGCATATTTATAACCGCCATCCTTTCGAATTGTCCAACGTTATCCATGGACAGCCCGAGTATGTGTAGACTGGGTTCGTTTTCCCATATGCTCTGCTCCGGATCCGATGCGGAATTTCGTCAGTGCCTCCCTGTTGTTCTCCGGGTACACATCCTCTCTGCTTATTGCCGAGACGTGTATCAGGAGAACAGCGGGGAGGTGCTGCCGAAATTCTGCGTCAGATCCGGAGCAGAGCATGGGAAAACGAACCCAATCTACACATACTGGGGTGGGATTAGGACCTATCTTTACCTATTAGCGTGTAGGTTGCATGGACGTAATAAAACTGACAAACTTGATTAACTGATGAATATATATGCTGAATTATATATATATATTTCTTGTGTGTCCAGTAGCTAGGCAAGATGACTGATTGTCCGTGGATGTACACCAGTCACACCAGTCAGAACGACATGACCAAAGAATGGTTTACAAATTCCAAGGGGTTTGTGAGAGCCGCATTTGCAAATGGCCAGGAAAAAACATGGTGTCCCTGTCCCCGGTGCGACAACTTTAAAAGGCAGACAGAGGGTGAAATGGTTAAACACCTGCAGAAGTAGGGTTTCAGGCCTAATTATACGGTGTGGACTTTTCATGGTGAGTCTGCCCAACGTGCCAAAGCTGAGGTGGTTCGTCATCGCACCGACGAGCATGGTACCGGGATCGAAGAGATGGTGCAAGACTTTGATGATGCTCGGGATTCGGACGATGAGATGGAGGAATCTGCAAAGGCATTCTATGAAATGTTGGAGTCTTCAAAACGTCCTCTCCACGAGCACACTGAGCTTTGTCAGCTGGATGCCATCGCACAAGTAATGGCTCTGAAGGCTCAATTCAACCTGGGCAGAGAATGCTACGACGCGATGATGACAATATTTGGACGCTTTCTACCCAAAGGCCATGTACTGCCTCGAAACTTGTACCAGTCGGACAAAATTCTCCGTGTACTTAAGATGCCCTATGAGAAGATAGATGCCTGTGAGAGTGGATGTGCCTTATTTAGGCTTGAGTATGCGGACTTGAACTATTGTCCCATTTGCAAGTCTTCCAGGTATGTTGTCGTAGACAACGGTATGGGTGAGAAGATGCAGACAAAAATTCCTGTTAACGTTCTTCGCTATATGCCAATCATACCAAGACTTCAACGTCTTTTTATGGTCGAAGAGACGGCCAGACAGATGACATGGCATAAATTGGGCAAAAGAACCGAACTAGATGCAGATGGGAAACCGATGTTGGTACACACTTCAAACACTTTTGCGTGGAAGCACTTCGATGCATTACATAACGATAAAGCGGGAGATCCAAGGCATCCTCGAGTCGCCATCAGCACGGATGGATTCAATGTGTTTGGTATGACGGCAACCCAATACAGTTGTTGGCCTATATTTGTCATTCCACTCAATCTCCCCCCGGAGAGATTATGAAAAGAAAGAACATTTTCCTGACGTTGATAATTCCAGGGCCCAACTATCCGAGGATGAATATGAATGTGTACATGCAGCCGCTTAAGGATGAATTGCAACAAGCTTGGGATAATGGGATCAAGACATACGACGCCGCTACCAAAAAAACCTTCAAAATGCATGTGTGGTACATGTACACGACGCATGACTTGCCGGCGTATGCCCTATTCGTTGGCTGGTGTGTGCATGGAAGGTTCCCTTGCCCCACATGCAAGGCAGCTCTTGAGTTCCGTTGGCTGCAGGCGGGTCGCAAGTATTCTTGCTTCGACATGCATAGACAGTTCCTGGATCCTCGCCATAAGTTCAGAAAAGACAAGAAGAATTTCATCAAAGGTAGAGTTTTCAAAAACTCTGCATCACCCGCGTTGACAGGCCAACAGATGTTGGATCAGTTAAACGCTCTCGAGCCGGATCCAAATCGTCCTGGGTATTTCAAAGGGTATAATACGGAACACGCATGGACTCACAAGTCATGCTTATGGGATCTGCCTTACTTCAAAGACCTCCTTTGCCCACACAACATCGACGTGATGCACACTGAAAAGAATATCGCCGAGGCCATTTTTGGTACATTGTTCGGCATAGAGGGGAAGTCAAAGGATAATCCTAAGGCTAGAATCGATCAGGAGGCTCTATGTGACAGACCGTTACAAAACATGCGACAAGCGAAAGGAAAGAAGAACTGGACAAAGCCAAAGGCATGGTTCAATCTTGGAAGGCTGGCTATGAGAGAAATGATCTTGTGGGTGAAAATGCAGTTGATGTTCCCCGATGGTTATGCAGCGAATCTAAAGAGGAGAGCGAGTCTTGACAAACTGAAGATATTTGGTCTCAAGAGTCATGATTGGCACATATGGCTTGAGCGGGTAATGCCGGTGATGCTGCGTAGCTTTATCCCTGAGGATGAACGGCTAGTATTGGCAGAGCTGAGCTATTTCTTCCGCTCTCTTTGTGCGAAAGAACTATCGCCTGGCGTGCTAGATGAAATGGAAGAGTTGGCATCGGAGTTGATATGCAAGTTAGAGAAGATCTTTCCACCGGGCTTCTTTAATCCAATGCAGCATTTGATTTTGCATCTCGCGACCGAGGCAAGATTGGGGGGGCCCGTGCAAAACCGTTGGTGCTTCGCAACTGAGAGGATGCAGAAGACGCTTCGAGCAAAATGTAAAAATAAACGTAGAATTGAAGCATCGATGGCCGAGGCATTCATTACTGAGGAGGCGGCAAACTTCGTGACAGCACACTACGAAGCCAAAAATCGTCATTTGCATAATCCGAAGCCTCGGTACAATGATGGCGACCCAAAAAAAAGTCGATCCAACCTCAGCCTATTCAAAGGGAAGCTCGCACCAGCCGGTGCTTCTAAAGAAAAAGCATTGGATGTCGATGAATGGCGGACCATTTTGTTGTATATCTTCAACAACTTAACAGAAGTGCGGCCGTACATCGAGTAAGTTGTCGGTACATTATTGTTTCGCAACTTGTAATTCCTTAGAACTGCTCTTATTCCTGGATATTTGATATAGTCGATACGTCGCCAAATTCTCGGATGGAGTGGTCATCCAAGAGGATTCCATCGAAGAGTATGAGCTCCTGGCGAAGCATGGAGGCGGCTATCCCGGTTTCATCTCTTGGTTCAAACAAACGGTAATTAATTACCATTAATAGACCATTTCATTTCTTCGTCTTATTTGCGGCTAATGCAACAATCCTTTCGTATTAAACTTGTAGGCTAATTCGGAGTCTATGGACGCCGAGCTGAGACAAGTCGCTAATGGTTTTGACTATAAGGTATGTTCATTTGACAGATACGACATCAACGGGTATCGCTTTCGTACCTTTGGCAAAGAGCTATCTATGCCCGACCTAAAGACTACAAATTGTTGTGTCTCTGCTATCGGCGAAGGAGGTACAGAGTACTATGGAAGAGTTGAAGCAATTTATGAACTTCTATTCTATGGTGAAAACCCACCGAACGTCGTAGTCTTCAAATGTCATTGGTTCCAGCCGAAGGAGACTAGAAGGACTCATGAACATATAGGGCTAGTCGAAATCAAACAAAGCACCCATTTAGATGTGCCCGATGTCTATATTACGGCTCAACAGGCGACCCAAGTTTTCTATCTACCGTGGGCCTGCTAAACTGATCCAAATCTGAAAGGTTGGGATGTCGTTTATGAAGTGCCGCCACATTTTAGACCACCTCCCCTCAATGAAGAGGGTTATGAACCTCACATTAACCAAGACACATATGAAGGAGAATTCTTCCAAGAAACACGTATTTCCAAAAAACGTTTCAAGAACCGCTCTACTTCACCCCGGAACATTGAAGTAGACAGCGACAATGAATCCGACTTAACCCCTGAGCCGGAACATGAAGAGCCGGAACAAGAAGAGGTTACTGATGCGGATGACCTGTCAATGCTTAACCGATTACAAGAAGGAGGCCTTCCACACGTTGTTCCTGATAGTGATGATGATCATGCATTTATTGATGATAGTGATGATGATGATGCATTTATTGATCCCGGAGAATATATAGACGATCAAGATTATTATTAATTCATGTCAGGTAATCAACTTTTAGTTCATGTTAGGTATATGATGATACACTTAAATTATATACATTTTATTATTCATGTCGGTATTCAATTTTATGTTGTACTAATTTCGTTTACTATTTGTCATGGCAGTTGTTGAAAGATGGTGGGAAAGGGTCGAGAGCACTCCGCGGCTCCTTCGTCGGAGGATGGTGGGATGGGTAATTCCATTCCCGCTGACTCTCTCCGGAGAGCGTTGCTCTCTAGTCTGCATACACCGGTGGCCGCTTCTTCGTCGACCCCCGTGAGAGGAGGTCGGGGGAAGAAGAGAGGTAGTAGAGGTGGGAGAGGAGGGAGAGGAGGCCGCGGCAAAGGTAGGGTGGCTGCTACGCCTTCCTCGCCGCCACCCCCAGCTGATTCACCCGAGCACAGGACTGCTAGGGTGGACCTGTCTGAGGACGAGGCTACGCGGACTCCGGTCCACGAGGCTCGGTTCGACGAGCCTTCGACCTACACGACTCCTGTCCGAGAGGCTTCGTCCCATGAGACTCCGGAGCAGAGTAGGGACGAGGGCACGTCCCGGCAGACCCCATGGGATACCTGGCTGGAGGAGCCTAGTGGCCATGCTGATGGTGGCGGGGATCGTTTTTCTGATAGCGACGTGGAGCTGCCTGAGGGCGCCACCATCTACCAGCGTGGTATGACACGGCTCCCGCCCGTGCCGGCGACCCGCGAGCTTAGGTGGTTGATTAGGCCTGATGGGGAGAGGTAAGTGCATGTACTCTTTTTTAACCTTTTGCCTTCACGTTTTTTCAAATACCTAATGGGTTGGCTTTGTCATACCCGCGAGCTTAGGTGGTTGATTAGGCCTGATGGGGAGACGTAATGCAATGATGATAGACCGCTTAAGTGACTTGATGTTTAGAATTGTGAATGATGTCAAAGGTCTAGGTAAACATGCTTCTATGGTTCACACTCAACTAGACCAAGTTGCTAAGTCACAAAATGATTTGCTTGCTGAAGTAAATGATAATATGAATGATCATGGTGTTAGAGTAATGACTAGGGGAGGTTGTATGACCCAAGAACCCCTCTATCCGGAAGGTCATCCTAAAAGAATATAATAGGATTCTCAGAAAATTAATGTTGATGCACCTAGTTCCTCTAATAAGAAAAAGAAGAAGAAAAACGATAGGAACTTGCATGCTCCTAGTGAACCTGTTATAGAAACACCCACTAAGAACCATAATGATGATTCTATTTCTGATGCTGAGACCCAGTCTGGTAATGAACATGCACCTAGTTATAATGAAAAGGAAAATGAAAATAATACTGTGCATGTAGATGCTCCACCAGATAGTAATAAAGAACATGATAATGATGTAGAGATAGAACCTGCTGAGGATCTTGATAGCCCACCTCCTAAAAATAAACGTTATGATAAGAGAGACTTTGTTGCTAGAAAACATGGAAGGGAAAGAGAGCCATGGGTTCAAAAACCCATGCCATTCCCTCGCAAGCCTTCTAAAAGTAGGGACGATGAAGATTTTGAGCGCTTTGCTGAAATGATTAGACCTGTCTTTTTGCGTACTCGTTTGACCGATATACTGAAAATGCCCCCGTATGCTAAGTATATGAAAGATATTATTACCAACAAAAGAAAAATACTTGAAACTGAAATTGCTACTATGCTTGCCAATTATTCTTTTGATGGAGGAATACCTAAGAAGCTAGGAGATCCTGGTATACCCACAATACCTTGCTCTATTAAAAGAAATTATGTTAAAACTGCTTTATGTGATTTAGGGGCTGGTGTTAGTGTTATGCCTTTCTCCCTTTATAAAAGACTTGATTTTAGTAAGCTTACACCTACTGAGATATCTTTGCAAATGGCTGATAAATCCACTGCTTTACCTATTGGGATTTGCGAGGACGTTCCTGCTGTGGTTCCAAATGTTACTATCTTGACAGTCTTTGTTATTCTTGATATGCCCGAGGACGACAATATGTCGATCATCCTTGGTAGACCCTTTTTAAATACTGCAGGGGCTGTTATTGATTGCAATAAAAGCAAGGTTACCTTTCATGTCAATGGCAATCAACATACCGTGCATTCCCGAAGAAGCAAACTTTGGTTAATAATATTAATGTCATTGAGCCTACTCCCACGGTTATCATTGGAAGTTTTGCAATTCCTCTACCTACTGTCAAGAAGAAATATTATAATCTTATTGGTGGGGAGATGCAAATCCCCATTGAGGTAACCTAGTGATATACACAAATTCTTCGGTTGCATGTTAATCGGAAACGGTTGTTAATAAGACTTGATCAACCTTATTAATGGATCCTTTTCGGAAGGCATATGATTGATGAATTTAGTACTCACAACTCTCTGTATAAAACGTTTATCCTTTGTTATTTTCAGTTTATATAAAATAAATTAGCTTGATTTTCCGTTTTTCTGTTTTTACCGTGCATAGAAAAATTACCAAAAATAAAAAGTCTCAGATTGCCATAAAATATTAACATGAATTTTTCTGGAATATATAAGAATTTTTGGCATAAAAATTGCAGGAGGGGAGTGCACCTGTGGGCCACAAGCCAACAGGGCGCGCCCCCCTAGGCCGTGCCATGATGGCTTGTGGGGCCCACAGGGTTACCTGCCTTATCCCCTCTGCCCACTCCTTCTCCTACCTCCAAAAAATTCCCTAGCTCCCTCTCTCCCGTGTTCTTCCCCTAGAAACTGACATTTTCGATCTCTTTGCTCGGAACTCCGTTTCCGAAACTGTTTTGAGGAATTGCTCCTTGGTATGTGACTCCTCCACTCCTCCAATTAGTTTTTGTTTTAATGGTTTATATTTTGCATAATGTGTTGCACTTGGTGCTACAGAAAACAAACTTGCATGTTGAATCTTTGAGTTCCAAGTAGTATGAATACTTGATATGGCCTCTAGGCATCATTATGAGTAGTTGCTATCAATCTTGCAAAGTTATATTGACATGAATTTGTGGCTCCAAAATTTCAGAAAATTTGTGCTTAGGAAAATGAATTTCTTAAGGAAAGGTTCTTCAAGCCGGAGCCCCAAGGGAGTTTTTAGGATAACTCAGGACCGTGACATCAAGATTGTTCGCAACACGGAGGTTAGGCCTTGTGAATGGCCACATACGCCCTTTATGAATGAAGCGGGTTTCTATGAAGAATTCATGCAATTCATTGCAAATGCCGGGCTTACCGACTTCCTCGCAGATGAGTGTGACCAATGTTATCTCGTTACTAATTCCTTCGTGCAAAACTTTCACTTCACAAATACGCCCAGTGCTCCCACGGTACGTTTTGACCTTCATGCCATAAACTATGAATTGCCTCAACATGAATTTAGTGAAATATGTTTTCTTCCCTCTGGCGGGGGAATGCGAGAGCCTAGGCCTCAGGAGTTTGAGGACTTCCTCCTCACCTTAACTGTGGGAGAAACTAGGGGCGTGTCAAACGCTAGAGCCACTAGTTTGCAATTTCTGTCTGTGCACTACTTTTCTCTTTTTATAGGAAAATGCATAACTGCCATGGAACAGGGTGGTGGTCTCAGTGCCCCCACCCCTGCTATTTTGCGCCGCACACTTTATGGTGATAATACTTACAACTTAGGAGCTATTGTCACGCGCCGATTAAATCATAACCGAACTAAAGCCAAGGTTCATGGTGGTATTTATGCCACGCGCTTGGCGAAGCATTTTGAAATTGCTATACGCCCTAGTGATTACTTGCTGCCTAAGGTTTATCTTGATCAACAGTCCATGATGGAACACCAATTTATTAAGGAACCTAGACCACCGCAACATCTTCGTTACAGCTTAGTATTTAGCGAGAAAACTTGTGATATTATTCTCTTGCCTACACCCTCTTTGTTTAATTATCATTCTAGGAACGGATACAGAATAATGCCAGAAGATATAATTGCATACCGAAATGAGTTGGCTGCTGCGGAGGCCGAGGTCTAGGCATGGGATGCTCAGGTGCCCCCGCAGGAACACTTTCCCGGACCTGATTGCTATTATCAGTGGTGATCACCAAGCTAGGCAAACGCCTAAGTTTGGGGGAGTACGTATTTCTCACCGACATTACATTCATGTTCACACACTTCATATAAATTGTCGGTGTTCATCCTCTTTCATTGTATATCTATATTAGTTTTATTTTTCCGCTTTCTTTTTGTGTGTTTGAAAAACTTTGGAAAACCCAAAAATATTTCTCGCTTCTTTTTGGTTTTCTTTCCCCGTTTAATTATCTTTAGCACTAAAAGGAAAACCCAAAAATATTTCCTTTGCATGTTGGGAGCTGTCCAGTGTAAATAGTTTTTCTCGTTGTTATTTTTCCCTTAGTTTATTTTCTTGTTTGAGAAAAACAAAATCTCTGAAGTTCTTTTCTTTTTATTGAGTCCATGAAAGGAGAGGACCACGATGAAAATGTTGAGTGGTTCTTATATGCTTTATTGTTGATCTAACAGAAAGTAATATTACCTTGTCTTCTCCATTATCTAAACATGCCCTGTAGATTCCAGCTTAGTCCACGGTATTCTTACACTATTATTATTATCACATCATTCGGTCATGCAAGTGAAAGGAAATAATGACGATATTTGACGAAGTGATCGTGGCAAAGGAAGCTGGTATGAACTCGTCTTGTTTTCCATTTTTGCAAATATGTTTAGCTTGTTCGATCTTGATTCAGTATTATGAGTGAACATGTTCATGATGACAATTAGATATTATAGCTTCTCATGCCATGCTTAAATAGCTAGTAGTAAATAATGATTTATCTTATAGGCCAACATGCATTAAAATGGTTATGATGTGGTATGGTAGGCACTAACAGAAATCGCTCATTGTTACATTTGGTCTCGTGTTTCCGCCCTGCTTTCCGAAGAATATAAAATTTCATTAAAATCGCCCAAAATTATCACCCAAGGGTGGTCTCCTTTGTTGTGCAAGTTGCGAATGTCTTCCCAAGATGAATTGCGTTAATTCCAATTTGGATAACCATAGAAACATGTGAACCGCCACTATACAATATCCTCATACAAGAACAAAATATCAATAAACTAAGAATATACATAGTTCAACATAATTTTATTCAAACTATGATAAATCAGAACAAGGCCACCGGCCCGACCATCACTTTCCACTACAAACATAGGATCAAAATATAAAACACGACGCGGCTCATCGGCATTACATTTATTCAAGCGCGACTCTGAAAGAAAAATTAAATCCATGTCATGTACTGCTTCTACTCTACCCGTGCACACCCGCTTGGAAGAAACAATTACATCACCATATAACATACGCTCATAACTATCCAAGGACTTCTCAAAAGAAAATTCTAACTCACAACCCGTCGGACGAGCAACAAAGAGATGTCTCCTTTTTTTCTTAGGACTTTCCCACGCACTTCCTCAGTTCTATCATTCTCCCCCTTTTCCTATCTTTCTTCCCCTTCTTTCTTGGGTGTCTCTTCAAAGGATTCTTCACATCATTGAAATTAAAACATGTGTCAACATCAGCCGTATCAGTCGCCGCAGCAGCAAGCCTTTCAGCCACGACACGAGAGAGAGCCTTCAACACACTCGGCTGGAACAAAAGCTGGCTGTGATGGGCAGCGTCTGTAGCAACCGCAGTTGTATGTCTTGAAAAACCCAACCTCTATCTCCCCTGGTACTCCTCTCCAAAAGGAGCGATCTGGCCTGAAGTAGCAGCAGCGTACGAGGTGGGGGAGCTCAGGCGCTATAGAGGATGGCCCTCCCGGCCATGCACAACACCCGAGCGGGGTTCCTCCAAGACTGCCAGCCCCTGGTCCTCCTGGCTAGGGTTAGCAGTTGCAACCAATGCCATAGCCCGGCCCGACCGGCGGAGCACTATGCGTGTAGGAGTCAGTGAAGTAACCCCCTGCAGCCGGCCTTCTTGGCCTAGCGAGAGGTTTGCCTGGTGTGTACCCTCCATTGCTATGGCATCGGGCTTGGCCGCGGCGGCAACATCCTTGTCAGACACCATGAGGCTGCTCATGGACATTTCCACCATGACGACGATGTCGTCCATGGCCATGGCAGATTTGTTGTTGTCGATGCCGGCGATGAGAAGCTTTTCACCACGAGAGGAGTGATACGTCTCCAACGTATCTATAATTTTTGATTGTTCCATGCTGTTATATTAGCATTCTTGGATGTTTTATAATCACTTTATAGCAACTTTATATCATTTTTTGTGACTAACCTATTGACATAGTGCCCAATGCCAGTTGCTGTTTTTTGCTTGTTTTTTACTTCGCAGAATATCAGTACCAAACGGAGTCCAAACGCGATAAAAATTTACGGAGAATTATTTTGTAATATTTGTGATTTTTGGGAGGTGGAATACCCACAGCCACCACGAGACACCAGGGAGCGCCCCAGGGCCCAGGCGCGTGGTGGTGTATCGTGGCCTCCTCGTAAGTCGGTTGGATCTCTACTTTGGGATCAAGGAAGCTTATATCAGGAAAAAATCATGTTAAAAGACGGATCTCCGGGAATATAAGAAACGATTTTTGGCCAGAAAACAGGAACGCGAAACAGAAGAGAATAGAGAGGGAGATCCAATATCGGAGGGGCTCCTGCCCCTCCGCCGCCATGGAGGCCATGGACCAGAGGGGGAACTCTCCTCCAATCTAGGGCGGGCAAGGAAGAAGAAGAAGGAGGGGGGCTCTCTCCCCCTCTCTCCCGATGGCGCCGAAACGCCACTGGGCAATCATCATGACGGCAATCTACACCAAAAACTTTGCCGCCGTCAACACCAACTCTCTCCCCCTCTATGCAGTGGTTCAACACCTCTCTTCCCCATTGTAATCTCTACTTAAACATGGTGCTCAACTCCATATATTATTTCCCAATGATATGTGGCTATCCTATAATGTTTGAGTAGATCCGTTTTGTCCTATGGGCTAATTGATGATCGTGGTTGGTATGAGTGGTATGTTTTATTTTGGTGTTGTCCTATGGTGCCCTCCGTGTCGCGCAAACGTTAGGGATCCCCGCTGTAGGGTGTTGCAATATGTTCATTATTTGCTTATGGTGGGTGGCGTGAGTGACAGAAGCACAGACCCGAGTTGGTGGGTTGTTGCGTATGGGAGTAAAGAGGACTTGATACTTAATGCTATGGTTGGGTTTTACCTTAATGATCTTTGATAGTTGCGGATGCTTGCTAGAGTTCCAATCACAAGTGCATATGATCCAAGTACGAAAAGTATGTTAGCTCATGCATCTCCCTCATATAAAATTGCAATAATGATTACCGGTCTAGTTATCAATTGCCTAGGGACAAATAACCTTCTTGTTTGACAAAAGCTTTCTACTAAACAACTAACCTTCTAATGAGAGTAACTCTTCAACTCATACATTATTTAATTTCCCTTCTTGCTTACCGAAGGATGAATGCTATGATAATTGCTATGATCCCATGGATTCTTTTGAAATATCCCTTTTTGATGAACTTGATGCTTGCTATGCCTGTGGCCAAGATGCCAATATGAATTATGCTTATGGAGATGAACTTGCTATAGTTCCTTATGTTAAGAATTAAATTGTTGCTATTGCACCCACACATGATAGTCCTATTATCTTTTTGAATTCTCCCAACTACACTATATCGGAGAAGTTTGCTCTTATTAAGGATTACATTGATGGGTTGCGTTTTGCTAGTACACATGATGATTTTGATGAATATAATATGCATGTGCTTGCTGCTCCTACTTGCAATTATTATGAGAGAGGAACTACATCTCCACCTCTTTATGTTTCCAATACGATAAAATTGCAAGAAACTGTTTATACTATGCATTGGCCTTTACTTGATGTGCATGAATTGTTCTTTTATGACATGCCGATGCATAGGAATAGAGTTAGACTTCGTCATTGCATGATATATGTTGCTTTGTGCTCACTACTAAATTAAAAATCATTGTTAATTAAAATTGGCTTTGATATACCTTGGGATCCAGGGGATCCATTACTTGAGCACTTTATGCCTAGCTTAATGGCTTTAAAGAAAGCGCTGCCAGGGAGACAACCCAGAAGTTTTAGAGAGTCATTTTATTCTGTTGAGTGCTTTTATAAAGTTTAAAACAAAAAATATAGAGGGGAACCTAAAACTTCACAAAAAGAAAAGTGAAAGTGAGAGAGACGAACATCATGAAAGTGGGGGAATTCGTTGAACTTTGTTCATGCCCATGGAAACTTTGTGAATCTTGAATCACAGAAACTCTTCAACAAAAGTAATTATCCCCTTGTAAAAATCCATTGTATTATAAAAATAATGTGCCAAGATTTGCCTTTAGGATGATTAGGAGCATAATTGGTTTGATACATATATTTGGCATTGCCAATAGTTGGCAAGCCAACATTTGGCAAAATGAAAAGTTGCCAAAAGTTGGCAACTTTTTGTGAGGTTGGCAAGAAAAGTTGGTAGTCAACCAATCACTAGCCAACATTTGGCATTTGCCAAATATTGGCATGCCAACTTTTGGTATCAAACCAATCATGCTCTAGATTGCTTGTTGGTATGTGCGGTGTAAAAACAGAAACTTTGGCTGCAGTGCGTGAATTTACATTTTTTACTGGAACGTCAAAAGTTTCTGAAATTTTTACACAGTATTGATATACAAAATTTATATTTCTTCCTAATATTTCAGAATTTTTGGAGTTACAGAAGTATGGTCAAAGTTCAGATTAGTACAGACTGCCCTGTTTAAGACAGATTCTGTTTTTGATGCATTGTTCTGCTTGTTTTGATGAAAATATCGATTTTATCGGTGGTATAAGCCATGGAGAAGTTATAATACAGCATGGATAATGCAAATATAAAATATGAATGGGTTTGCAACAGTACTTAAAGCAGTAATTTGCTTTATTATACTAACGGATCTCACCAGTTTTCTGTTAAGTTTTGTGTGGATGAAGTGTACAAAGATCGAGGAGGTCTCGATATGAGGAGAAGGAGGAGAGGCAAGAGTTCAAGCTTGGGGATGCCCAAGGCACCCCAAGTAAATATCCAAGGAGACTCAAGCGTCTAAGCTTGGGGATGCCCCGCAAGGCATCTCATCTTTCTTCAACAAGTATCGGTATGTTTTCGTTTTCGTTTCATTCATGTGATATGTGTAAATCTTGGAGCGTCTTTTGTGTTTAGTTTTCACTTTTCTTTTTATGCACCATGCTGGTATGAGATAGTCCATGGTGTATAGAATGCTCATTGCACTTCACTTATATCTTTTGAGTATGGCTTTATAGAATGCTTCATGTGCTTCACTTATATAATTTGAAGTTTGGATTGCCTGTTTCTCTTCACATAGAAAACCGTTATTTGTAGAATGCTATTATGCTTCACTTAAATTTTTTGAGCTATGGAATTGCTCTAGTGCTTAACTTATATATTTTTGAGCACAGTGTGTTTTAATTTTTGAAGAAATACTCTCGTGCTTCACTTAGATTAATTTGAGAGTTAGTAAATTTTGAAGAAATTCTCTCATGCTTCACTTATATTATTTTGAGAGATGAAATTCTTATGTTCATGTTCTTCACTTAAATTTATTTGAGCTTGTCAATAGCAATGGCAATATATGAAACTAGTCCCAAAGTGATAGATATTCAAGAGGGGTATAATAAAAACTCTCATGAAGATCATTGGACAAATTAAACTTGATTCCTTGTAATAGTTTTGAGACATGATGATAGTAATATGTGAGCCATGTTGGTGAGTAATTATGCTTTAGTAAGAATATTGGTGTTAAGGTTTGTGATTCCCTATGCAAGCACGAAAGTCAATAGTTATGCAATGAAATTACATCCTACTTGTGGTGCATTATTCGGTGTTAGTTATTCTTAATGCCCGTTTATGTGAATTTTCGTTTCTTGGTTGTTTGCTTCTCAATCTATTTGCTAGCCTCCACTTGTACTAAGTAGAAATACTACCTTTGCATCCAAAATCCTTAAACCTAGTTTTGCCATATGAGTCCACCATACCTACCTATATGCGGTATTTCCATGCCGTTCCAAGCAAATTTGTATGTGCCATCTCTAATTTTCAAAATGAATTTCCTTTTTGTATGCTCGTACCGCTCATGAAGCGGCAGGGGTGGCCAATATTTTTCCATGCTAGATGTGTTATTCTCAAGATGAGTGTTTATTCACTTGTCATTGCACAAGAGTACGGCGGTAATAGGGATGCCCAGTCCCGAAATGAAAAAGAAATTTACTTTATGTTGTCAAATAATAAATTCCTTGGAATGTGTTGGTATGGAAGGCAACCGTGGATACGGCTAGCCATGGATTGTGAAAGAATGGTGAAAAAAGGAATAAACTTTATTTTATGTTTGAGAACCGCCTATGATGTATCTAGCATGGAAAGTATTGAGAACTACTCGGTCATTTTCGTTGATAGGAAAGGCATGCCACCCAATTTTTTTTTCTCTCAATTTAATCTTTGAGCTCTGGCACCTCTACAAATCCCTACTTCCCTCTGCGAAGGGCCTATCTATTTACTTTATGCAATTTTTATTTTTAGTTCGAGTCTCCATCTTCTCTTATAAAGCACCAACTAGGGGGCACTATGATCATACTTGTGCATTGGGTGTAGCTTATATTTGACCGTGTTTCATGAATGGATCAATGATTGAGCATGATGGGCTAGGGATAACTTTCTTTAGTGTTGATATTTTGAAAGACATGGTTGCTTGTTGGCATGCTTGAGTATTAAAGTCTTCATGACAAAACTAGACTATTGCTTTGAACCATCTAAAAGTCCAAATGTCCATGCTACAAAAGAAAGGAATATGTGATGAACATGTTAGGCAACATTCCACATCAAAAATTCTATTTTTATCATTTACCTACTTGAGGACGAGCAGGAATTAAGCTTGGGAATGCTGATACGTCTCCAACGTATCTATAATTTTTGATTGTTCCATGCTGTTATATTATCATTCTTGGATGTTTTATAATCATTTTATAGCAACTTTATATCATTTTTTGGGACTAACCTATTGACATGGTGCCCAGTGCCAGTTGCAGTTTTTTGCTTGTTTTTTACTTTGCAGAATATCAGTACCAAACGGAGTCCAAACGCGATAAAAAATTACGGAGAATTATTTTGGAATATTTGTGATTTTTGGGAGGTGAAATCAATGTAAAAGGAGACCCACAGCCACCACGAGACACTAGGGCGCGCCCTAGGGCCCAGGCGCGTGGTGGTTTATCGTGGCCTCCTCGTAAGTTGGTTGGAGCTCTACTTCAGGCGCAAGGAAGCTTATATCCGGAAAAAAATCATGTTAAAATCTCAGCGCAATCGGAGTTACGGATCTCCGGGAATATAAGAAACGGTTTTCGGCTAGAAAACAGGAACGCGAAACAGAAGAGAATAGAGAGGGAGATCCAATCTCGGAGGGGCTCCTGCCCCTCCCCCGCCATGGAGGCCATGGACCAGAGGGGGAACTCTCCTCCCATCTAGGGGGGGGGGAGGAAGAAGAAGAAGGAGGGGGCTCTCTCCCCCTCTCTCCCGGTGGCGCCGGAATGCCGCCGGGGCAATCATCGTGACGGCAATCTACACCAACAACTTCACCGCCGTCAACACCAACTCTCCCCCCCCCCCTATATGCAGCGGTGTAACGCCTCTGTTCCCCGCTATAATCTCTACTTAAACATGGTGCTCAACTCCATATATTATTTCCCAATGATATGTGGCTATCCTATGATGTTTGAGTAGATCCGTTTTGTCTTATGGGCTAATTGATGATCGTGGTTGGTATGAGTTGTATGTTTTATTTTGGTGATGTCCTATGGTGCCCTCCGTGCCGCGCAAACGTGAGGGATCCCCGCTATAGGGTGTTGCAATATGTTCATGATTTGCTTATGGTGGGTGGCGTTAGTGACAGAAGCACATACCCGAGTAGGTGGGTTTTTGCGTATGGGAGTAAAAAGGACTTGATACTTAATGCTATGGTTGGGTTTTACCTTAATGATCTTTGGTAGTTGCGGATGCTTGCTAGAGTTCCAATCATAAGTGCATATGATCCAAGTACGGAAAGTATGTTAGCTCATGCCTCTCCCTCATATAAAATTGCAATAATGATTACCGTTCTAGTTATCAATTGCCTAGGGACAAATAACCTTCTTGTTTGACAAAAGCTTTCTACTAAACAACTAACTTTTATTATCTTGCAATTTACTCGTAGTTTTATTCCTGCAAAGTACTTCTAGTTTTATTCGTGCAAACTATCCTATCACCTACAAAATAGTTTCATACTTGTTCTAGGTAAAGCAAACATTAAAGTGTGCGTAGAGTTGTATCGGTGGTTGATAGAACTTGAGGGGATATTTGTTCTACCTTTAGCTCCTCGTTGGGTTTGACACTCTTATTTATCGAAAAAGGCTACAAACGATCCCCTACACTTGTAGGTTATCAAGGAGCTCCCGAAATTAAGAGCTCTCTTTCTAGCGCTTTGACCCTTCCAATAGAATTCTACACTAAGATTCTTTGGATAGCTAACAGTTCTCTTCTCACTTGCGATATTACAAAATCTCTCAGAGGTATGACCTACAATCCCACAACACTCACAATACCGAGGTAGATTTTCGTACCGTACATCAAATTTCACTTTCTTTGAACTACCCAAAGGAGTAAACTCTACTGTGGTCTTAAGAGGTTCATGCAATAAAACTTCCACATGCACACGCAAGAAGTTCTCAACTATTACCTAGTTACGGTGGGACACAACAAGTACCTCTCCTAGTTGATTCTCGAGAGTAAAACCCATGCTCTCAGTTTTGAGCTCTAATGGGAGATCGCGTACCTAGGCCCAAATGGCCATTACTCCAAGGTCGACCTCCGTCGGGTCGCCCTTGCCGCCGGACTCGGAAAAAATGATGTCGTCCCACTTATAGTGCCATGATTGTGCCTTTAGCATGAACCGTCGGTCCCCCTCAGCGGCAAAATTGATTACAAACCTCCCGTCGTCGCTGGCCACCTCTTGGATGGTGGCCGCCCCTTGGAACTTCCATGCAGTGGCACGGAGCTCATCGACGATGACTCACGGGTTGGCCTGCAGAGGTGAAAGAAGACGCCCGACAACCAGGAAGCCGGTGACGACCTTACGGGCTGCTTCCAGGTTGATTATTGGTGACGTTCTGTCCACGCTCAAAGATTACCACTTAATTGATTGTTGTATTTATCATTGATTGTGGAGTAAAATACAATGGAGGTCCTAAAAGTTTAAAATCGTTCACCGTGGGTCCTAAATGTGTGTAAGTGGTTCAGCGTGGGTGCTAAAAGTATTCCAAGTGTGTCAAGTAGGTCCTAGAAGTCACGGGGAAAATACACATATAGGACCAGCGATGAACGATTACAAACTTGTAGGACCACTTACACACATTTAGGACCCGCGGTGAACGATTTTAAACTTTTAGGACCTACTTGACACACTTGGGATATTTTTAGGACCTCCCATGTATTTTACTCTTGATTGTGTGTACCGCGGCAGCGGCGCCATGGGATGGTGGCGAGTTATGTTGGAGTTGGACAAAGCAATCGAGAGAATGGGAGGTATCTGTTAATTGTGTTGAAGTACTATATATGGCAAGAGTCCCACCTTCGATTCATGTCGTTCGCTGTAGATCCAGCGGCCTACAAGAAAAGTTTTCATATTTGCACTAAATTCGTGTTTTCACTGGATACTTCGCCTTTCTTTTCTTGGGAACAAACTTTGATCTATTCACCAAATACCATGGTAGTACAAAGAATATAAGAAGTAGCAATAATTAAATCCATATTTGATTTCTTCAGTGTATCTTTTGAGACTATTAATTTTCACACAAAGATAAGGAATACGATGATACGAGCGTTAAAACGATTTATGCAATAATAGAAAGTTTCTATACCAACACATAAGTATTTAACTTTCGTAGAAAAGCACATATATTTAGTTAGTGCAAATAAACATTCGCGCATACATGCCTTTGTTCGTATCCCAAAAGCTTAAGGTATTAGTTACTATCAATATACTGTTTTTTCATGCTTCACGACCTACAATGTCAACATAGATAACTTAAACAAAATTGAAGGCCGCCTTTCAGTTTTCTTTTTCAAAACGTTAGAAACTATATAACATATAAATTAAATTAGCACGGTCATCACTGCATGCAACTTTGATTTGGTTGGGTAGACAGAATGGCCAATATGTTATAGAACTAAAAAGTTAGATGTAAGCCTAAAATATCAACTCTCGTCTAATTTTAATCCTTAGCTATTAAACATCTACATTCAAGTGTGAACTACCAAAACATTATTAATTAGGACCCCAAGCTAGTTATTCTCAGTAGTTTTGCCGATGTGAAGCCATCTAATGGAGGTTTTGCCGATGGTGTCATCTAAGGGCGGTTGTTACACGCAGGTTAACAACTAATAACATTCGAAGTAAGAGATGTTATGAAGGGCATGTTTGGTCTGTTACAAGCTTTGCCATATGATGGCATATTATTTGCCACACTTACCTACCTTGAGGTGCTCAAATTCTAACCCACATTTTAACTTGTCTTAGGGAATCTTGCCACTGTTTTTGTGTGAATGACATGTGGGTCATATTGCTCATAAAATAATTCTTGCCTTAGGTGTGGCTAGAACTAAACACCCACCTAACTTGATCAAACATGCCTAAGTTGAGGTGTGGCAACATGTGGCAAGGTGTGGCTAGGAATCAAACAACCTATAAATGGTTCCATAGCCGCTTCACCTCCATCCACAAGATTCCTTACATGCCATCAGTGGACGTATTAAAAGAACAGTGCGCTAACACCTCTTTTGTTCACACCTTACAAATGAATGACCTATACCTCATTCATGCACCTATACGGTCTTGGAAACCATGGCTATAAGCCACTAGAAAGGGAATTTACGAGCATGGGATTGAGATGAACTAAAGACTCTTAATCATCGTGGCAAAATCACTTTTAGTTCCTCATTGGCAAAACATCTACCAGATCGCGTCATGTCGGTAAAATCACCTTTGTTCTACAAATAAATAGTCAAGGGTTGTATGTCAAGGTTAGGTCTCATATGTTCAGAGGATTCCTATAGGATTTATACCCACAGGTTTTTCCCTATGTTTAGAGCACCTTTGATCCAATGGAATTTCATATGGTTTTGGAGGATTTTCTTACATACCCCACTTGATTCGTAGGACCGGAACCTTTAAGAAAGATACCAAAAGATTGCTTTGCGCTCTATTTCAGAGAAAAATTACCATCCATTGAAACATGTTTTATAACTGTTTTGTTTTTCTCGTGGCATCAAACACTCTCTACTCCAAATTCCTGTGGTCTACTAATCCTGCATATTCAAGTGGGCATGACACTCCCTGTATATTTCCTATTCTTTCCATTTAAAATTCATGCGAATCAAAGAGGCCCGATTTGTTCATAGGAATGGAGATACTAGATTTCTAAGTTGTTTTCTCCATATTGGCCCGATTATTAAGGATTCTTAGCATTAGTCGAGATCTCCTAATATTTTCCTAAGGATTGGAATGAACGTGGCATCTCAATCTTTTGCCCTTTCTATTCCTAGGATTTAGAAATCATGTAAACCGAATAAGCACTTGATGGTTTAAAAATGGACCATGGAATATATAGTTAAAGGCTCTCTTTCACATTAAAGGCAGCATGTATGCAATGCATGCGAAACGTACACCAGCCCACCGAATAAAAAACACGATGTTTTCTGCATCATGCATGCATGCATTTTGAGTTTGCCGTGTGAATGTGCAACATACGTATCAACACGTGGGCCCAGCACGGAAGGACCTTATCTGCTCTGCTCTCCATAGCTCCCCCATAGTCGTAGGCATGGGTGAGACGGTGCCAACTTTTTCCATGGAACAAGGTTCCCACAGTCACGGGCCATTTTCTCCTCCCCACCCATGCATGCATGTTCTCAGCAAGGGATTGCATGGGGAGAAAAACACCACCATCACCGCACCACCACGGTACAGACCTCAGAGCAACTCTAGCAGACCCCGTATAACGCGTGAGCGTGTAAAATAACCGTTAATATACAGTTTCGTGAGCAAAAAGTGTCCCGAACAGATCCTGTATCGATCGCCAACCCGTAAAGATTTTTGCGGGGCGTGGTAAAAGTTCGCCCTCAACCTTTAGATTCACGGGCTTGGAGGGCGACCCGAGCTCGACCCCTATCGGCTGAGATTTTTGGCGGGAGGGACATTTCCGCGCGGCAGTTTCCGCCTCCACTTCGGCCCCCCTCCGTTGATCTCCCTCCGGCCGCTCCGGACCACCATCCTCGTCTGCCCGGCGCCGCCATGGAAGCCTTCGAGCCGCCGTCCGTCACCGTCGAGGTCAGACACGCGCCAAACCCTCCGCCAGATCTCGTCGTCGGGCATGTCGTGCCCGACGTCGTTCTACCCTCGTCCGCGCCACCCCGCAAGCCGCAGGGCAGCGTCGTCGTCCAGGTCCGTGCATCCGCAGGCCCCGCTGGGCAGGCACGTTCGGCCGTCGCGGCTGGCGCTACGATTCCGGGGAAGCCGGCGCGGGACCGGAAAGGCAAGGTGGCGGGTGTGAAACGCAAGAGTATGTGCGCACGAGCAACCCCGCCAACGCCTCCTCCGGTTGCACCGACGAGAGCAACCCCGAGGATGCCCGCGGACGGCTATGATGCCGCCGCACCCAACGTGTTCGACGAAATGGGCGCAAGGTATGAATCTTTTTTAACTTGTTTGTTTCTTCGCCATTTACGTTTGTTCGTGACAATTATTGATCGTAATTGTAGGGATGGCATGCACAATGGGACTGCCGAGTTTGTGCACTTGTTGGACGACAACACCGTCGACATCGATCAAGCACCGATCGGTGATTATGGTTACAATGAGTTTGACGGTGGTGTGCACGATCACGGTGGGGAAGAAGATGGGGTGATGAAGGTTGACAAGGCGACGTTCGACCGAGATCAAGGCAAAAAAAGCTGCAAGATCGAAGAACTACACGCCATTTGAAGATCAAATCTTGATCAAGGTGTGGAAAGCTGTGTCTCTTGATGCCACGACCGACACAGACCAAACGGCAAAGCGGTATTGGCAAAGGATAGAGGATCAATTCTTCCGCATGATGGCGAAGTATCCCAATAAAGTACCGCTCACCTTTAGGTCTCTTCAAGGTCGTTGGGACGTCATCAAGTCGATTTGTAGCCATTGGGCTGCTTGTTTGGAGCAAGTCCGCAATGCACCACCAAGTGGCACCGTTGAATCTGACTATGTGAGTTCTTTCTCACCACCAAATGGGCTTGCTTGAAACATGTTTCATATGTTGACATTGTTTTTGTTTTGTAGGAGAAAATTGTGCATGAAAGGTACAAGGACATGGAAGCTTCATTGGGTAGGTCATTCAACCTAGATCATTGTTGGAAATTGCTACAACATAGCCAAAAGTGGATGTTAATTGAAAAAGAATACCCACCAAAGAGAGGCTCACTCACCGAGATGGATGATGATGATGAAGGTCCAAGAAACAAGAACAAGCCGGATGAAAACAAGAAGGCCAAGGACAGGAGGCATCAAGCTTGCGTGATAAGATAGATATCATAATGTAATCAAATGAAGTGTTGGTGCTCAAGACATTGGAGGCAAAGAAGGAGTTGGCCGAGAAGAAAGTGCAACCTATTGCGATGCGGGGTCTGTTCCGCCGCGGCCATAGTCAGTCCGCAAAAAACGGTTTTCATGAACTGTAAACGCGAGATACAGGACCGCGTTATACGGGGTCTGCTAGAGTTGCTCTTAGAACCATCACGAGGCCCTAACATAAATAAATAATAATAATAATAATAATCTTTACTTACTAATAAGGATGGATCGTTTCTTCCCGTCCGTCATACAATAACCCTTGAAATTGCCACAAATTACCCACTATGCCATCCATAAGTGAGAAAAAACTATTCATGTTTTTTTCCAGAAATCGCTGCGCCGTTCTTGGTTTACTATCCGGCGACCCGTTCTACTACATAGAGCAGCGCACTTGTTGGGGTGCCACCGTTCTACACGTGAGACCCAGGTTCGAGTTCTACATATCCCACTTTTCTTTTGTTTGTTTTTTTAATCGGGCAAATTCAAGTATGTTTTGAAATTTTCATATCTTTCAATTCCAAACTTAAAATTGAACATATTATATATGAATTTTTTTCAGAAAAATGTGTAGATTTCAAATATGCTATTATCTTACATGTCAATCATTTCAAAAAATCACATTTATATTCTTTTTTGTTTTCTTTTGTTTGTTTTCTTAATCGGGCAAATTCAAGTATTTTTTGAAATATTCATATCTTTCAATTCCAAACTTAAAATCGAACATGTTATATATGAATTTTTTTCAGAAAAATGTGTAGATTTCAAATATGCTATTATCTTGCATGTCAATCATTTCTAAACATCACATTTTTATTCTTTTTGTTTCTTTATAGGGTAGATTCAAATACTTTTTAAAATATTGATATCTTTCAAATACTAACTCAAAATCGAACATGTTATATATGGAAATTCTTCAGAAAAATGTGCAAATTTCAAATATTCTATTATTTTGCATGTTAATCATTTTAAAAATTAGATTTAGGATGCAAGCTTAATTAATACCTTCTTTATATATGTTCCTACACCATTTAAATTGAGTACATATGATAGTTTGATGCTTTTACAAAAGTTATTATTGACACCATAGGGGATGTTGATTCCTACCAGCTACCATATGCTAAAAGTCATAATATGTCTATAATCACCCTCTCTATTCCGCACAATGCATAATAACCGACCCATATCAGATGATGTACACTAAACTATTGATACTTGCAATGTTGATTTTCATATTATCTGAAATTGTGTCTATAACGATTTGTTTTAACAAGATCGATGTTGATATGCAACCTTGAACATTTGGTATGCATGTTCTTATAGATTGATTATTTTCGATGAAGATGTCTAATATGTTTGCAACTAAATTAAATATGACTTCGATTACAGTTGTAAACGCATATATTGGCAAGACAAAAATAAAGGTCGTATGCATAAGTTATCATCGAGTACTAAAATGTTCTTATCTATTTCCATCCAAACACAATATTTGTTGGGCATCACTAATGAGGAATGACAACAATGACCTAAGAGAGATTGCGGAGACTAAATTGAAAACACCTTGAGTACACCTTAAAAATCGTCTCACTTTATGTTTTGGTGCAACACCACTTACCACATTGTTTTTCATGCATCATCATGAAAGATTTTAAGGAATTTACTGATGATGTCGGGTGTGCATATGAGGGATTTTTTTTTCCCGTTACAACGCACTAGTATGTTTGCTAATAAAGAAATTGACCCACGGTCTGTTTCTGCTCGTACGATAAACTTGAAGTCCGAACAGCTACTTCCCTCTCAGACTCTCAGTGTACATGTGTACGTACATACGTGTTAGGAAACCAACGGTGCCTTGAGCTTTCGAGGGGCTGTGACGCTTCCTGGAACAAGTCCCGCCGTTGTTTTCAAGGCGTACGTCGTTCATGCATGTTTGCCGCGTACTGCCGTCGAAGTGGATTTGGGTTTGAGGCCGGAGCATCAGTGTGATGGACATGCACGGGAGGAGATGATCATGACTTACCGGAGATGATCATGCACGGGAGGAGATGCATGCTTAATTTGTGTGTAAACTGTATTTGATTTTTCAAATTTGCTGCAAATCTTCGAAATTGACAAGTTTGAGTTTTTACATTTTGCGGGCTGGCGAGAGCCGTGACGGAACATACCCCGCATCGCAGAACTGTAAAACAGTAAGCGATGTATTCTGTTTTACAGTTCCGCGATGCGGGGTCTGTTCCGCCGCGGCCCTCGTCAGCCCGTAAAAAGCGTTTTTCGCGAACTGGACCGCGTTATACGGGATCTGCGAGAGTTGCTCTTAGAACCATCACGAGGCCATAATAATAATAATAATACTAAAGAAATTGACCCACGGTCTGTTTCTGCTAGTACGATAAACTTCAAGTCCGAACTGTTGAGTATATGTGTTATGTGCATATTATGTATTGGGCCCGCCTCCTAGTTCCTTGTATAGTTGAGGTCCGTGGCCCACCTTTGTACATCATATATACGTGCCTATGCACGAAGAGCAATACATCGTGCAATCATAATCTCATACATGGTATCACTTCCCTAGGTTTCTTTCTCGCTTCCGCCGCCGCCGCCGCCGCCCGCGCGCCTCCCCGCGCCGGCCGCCGCCGCCGCCACCTCGCCGCCGCCGCTCGCGCGCCCTCTGCGCCGGCCGCCGCTCTTGCTTCCGCCGTCGCCGTCGCCGCCGCCGCCGCGCGTCTCCTCAGCGCCGCCGCCGCCGCCACCCAGCCGCCGCCGCCCGCGCGCCTCCCTGCGCCGGCCGCCGCCGCCACCCCGCCGCCGCCGCTCGCGCGCCCTCCGCGCCGGCCGCCGCTCTTGCCCGATCGCTCCCGAGCCGTCAAAAGCATCCACCTGCCTGAGTGCTTGGTTGGTAGCTCCGTGCAGAATCGATCAGCCACCGTGTTAGCTTTCGTCTACGTATGTGCAGTCTGGGTGCACCAGCGATGGCGTCCACCGGCCCGTCCGCCGCCGCCTCTGCCGTCCCGCCACCGGCGCCCTACGGCGCGGCCCCGCCGCCGTACGGGACGGCCGCCACCTACGGCGCGTCCGGCGTCGCCCCGCCAACCTACCCCGACTTGCCGCACGGCTCGGCTCCGCTGCCCCCGCTGGCGTACGTCGCCGCCCCACCGCCGGCGCTCTCCGGCCAGTCCGTCGTCACCCCGCCGCCTGCGCCGACTATGCCCGTCGACCCCTTGCTGTCGCGCGGGGCGTTCGACGCGCCCGTTCCCACGTACGGGGCTCCGCCCGCGTACGGGGCTCCGTCTGCGTACGGGGCTCCCGGGTACTGGTGGGGGTCGTCAGCGGGCCAGCACTCGTCCGCTGGAGAGTACCCACCGCCGCTGCCGAGCGGTGGCTACGGCCTCCCCATGGCGTCTCCGTTCCCCTCGCCGGCCCTGCCGCCGGCGCCCTGGGACCCGGTGCTCCTTCCCGCGCTGCATGCCGCTCCTACGCCGAACAACTACACCGGAGGTGATGATTGGTACATGGACACCGGGGCTACGGCTCACATGTTTGCTCATCCTGGTAATCTTGCCTCTTTCACTCCCGTCACCACCGACCGCCGCATCATTGTCGGCGACGGTTCTACACTCCCTATCACACATGTTGGGCACACTTCTTTTCCTTCTAATTCCATGCCTATTACTTTGTCTAACATACTTGTGTCACCTCATCTTATTAAGAACCTTGTTTCCGTTCGTCGTTTAACTCGTGAAAATCCTGTTACTGTTGAATTTGACGAGCTTGGGTTTTGTGTCAAGGACGCTCGAACCAGGATGGTACTTCACCGATGTGACAGCCTCGACGAGCTCTATCCGGTGCATTCGCCGTCCACCTCCACCACCGCACCGGTTGCTCTCTCCGCCGGCGTCGATCTCTGGCACGCTCGTTTGGGTCATCCCAACCCCGTCACACTTCGTCATATTCTTAGGAGTTTCAGTTTCAGTTGCCATAAGATAGAGGATCACACCTGTCATGCCTGTCGTGTCGGCAAACATGTTCGCCTCCCGTTTAATAACTCCACCACCATAGCTTCTTTTCCTTTTCAGTTGATTCATAGCGATGTGTGGACCTCTCCGGTTCCTAGTAATTCGGGCTATTTATATTATCTGGTTATCCTTGATGATTATTCTCATTATGTGTGGACTTTTCCTTTGCGTAGAAAGTCGGATGCACTCTCCACTTTGACGGCTTTTTACTCCTATGTCAGCACGCAGTTTGGGCGTCCCATCCTTGCTCTTCAGACTGACAATGGAAAAGAGTTCGACAACCTTGCTTTCCGCACTTTTCTGTCGCACCACGGCACAGTTTTTCGCTTCACATGCCCGTACACTTCCCAGCAGAACGGTCGAGCCGAACACGTCCTTCGCACTCTGAACGACTGCGTTCGCACGCTCCTGTTCCATGCTAACGTGCCGCCTCGTTTCTGGCCGGACGCACTCGCTACTGCTTCTCTTCTTCTTAACATTCGCCCTTGCCGCCCACGGTGGAACTATGCACCTCACCATCTTCTCTTCGGTACGCCCCCATCTTATGATGGCTTGCGTATTTTCGGGTGCCTTTGCTATCCTAGCACTGCCGACTCCGCTCCTCACAAACTCGCACCTCGTTCTGTCGCTTGCATCTTCATCGGCTACCCCTCCAACTCCAAGGGATATCGGTGCTACGATCCCGTCTCCCACCGTGTGTTCACTTCCCGACACGTTTACTTTGATGAGCATGTGTTTCCGTTTCACCAGGTACCCCCGGCTGTTCCTCCCGCCACCGGTGACGCGGGCTCCTCGACGCCTCTCCCAGGGCGCTCGTGCGCCTTTCTTGGCCCGCCCCCTGGCTTTGAGGCGCGCCCCCCGCATGCGGCGCCCCCTCCAGCCGTGGCGCCGGCGCCCCCTCCAGCCGTGGCGCCGGCGCCCCCGACGTTGGCGCCCGCGGCCCCCCCGGCGCCCCCGGCGCCCCCGGCGCCCGCGGCCCCCTCGGCGCCCCCGGCGCCCCCGGCCCCCTCGGCGCCCCCGGCGCCCGTGCCCCCCCCCCCCGGCGCCTGTGGCCGGTCCGGTCACCCGCGCCCGTACGGGCGTTTTTCGCCCGAGCTCGCGCTACGCCTCGGATGACTACGTCCATGCGGCGTCCACCTCTGAGCCGTCGCCGTTGCCGTCCTCCGTTCGCGCCGCTCTTCGTGACCCGCTCTGGATGGCTGCGATGCAAGAGGAGTTTGACGCCCTGTTGCGCAACCGGACGTGGCAGCTTGTTCCCCATCCCCGGCACGCCAACGTGATTACCGGGAAGTGGGTCTTTAAACACAAGCTCCGTCCTGATGGTACCCTTGATTGCTACAAAGCGCGCTGGGTCGTTCGTGGCTTCCGACAGCGTGCTGGCATCGACTTCACCGACACCTTCACTCCGGTCGTCAAGCCCGGCACGATACGCACGGTTCTCCACCTTGCGGTCTCCCGTGCTTGGCCGGTGCACCAGATGGACGTCTCCAACGCCTTCCTCCATGGTCACCTCGAGGAGCAGGTCTTCTGCCAGCAGCCCACCGGGTTTGTTGACCCGGCGCTTCCCGACCACGTGTGCCTGCTTTCGCGGTCCTTGTACGGACTCAAGCAGGCTCCGCGCGCTTGGTACCAGCGCATCGCGGCGTTTCTCCACCAGCTTGGGTTCCGCTCTACCCGCTCGGACGCCTCGCTCTTCGTCTATCATCAGGGCTCTGACACGGCTTACTTGCTGCTCTATGTCGACGACATCATCCTGACGGCATGTACGGCTGGTCTCCTCAGTCAGCTCACGGCTCGTCTTCGCGCTGAGTTCGTCATCAAGGACTTGGGTCCTTTGCACTACTTCCTCGGTGTCGAGGTGGTGCGCCGTCCGGATGGCTTCTTCCTTCATCAGCGGAAGTACGCTCACGAGCTCCTGGAGCGCGCCGGCATGCTTAACTGCAAGCCCGCCGCTACGCCTGTTGATACGAAGGCCAAGCTTTCTGCCACGGATGGTTCTCCTGCTTCGGATGCTGCTTTCTATCGGTCTATCGTTGGTGCTCTCCAGTACCTCACTCTGACTCGACCGGAGATCCAGTATGCCGTGCAGCAGGTGTGTCTTCATATGCATGCTCCTCGAGACGTTCACTGGGCTGCCGTCAAGCGGATTCTCCGCTATATCTGTGGCACTATGGATCTTGGCGTCACGCTTCACGCCTCCGCCGACACCGCCCTCACCGCCTATTCCGATGCAGACTGGGCGGGCTGCCCTGACACTCGTCGCTCCACTTCGGGCTATTGTGTCTACCTTGGACCCTCACTTATCTCGTGGTCGTCCAAGCGGCAGCCGACGGTCTCTCGTTCTAGTGCTGAGGCTGAGTATCGTGCGGTGGCCAACGCCGTCGCCGAGTGTTCGTGGCTTCGCTAGCTGCTTCAGGAGCTCTCTTGTCCTGTTGACCGTGCCACGGTGGTCTACTGCGACAACGTCTCGACGGTCTACCTCTCCGCTAACCCGGTGCATCATCGACGGACCAAACATATTGAGTTGGATATTCATTTTGTTCGGGAACAGGTGGCCCTTGGCCATATTCGTGTTTTACACGTCCCTACTTCCCAACAATTTGCCGATATCATGACCAAGGGCTTGCCTACGGCGTCATTTGAGGAGTTTCGGTCCAGTCTTTGCGTCAGCCGCGGTGCCGCTTCGACTGCGGGGGGTGTTGAGTATATGTGTTATGTGCATATTGTGTATTGGGCCCGCCTCCTAGTTCCTTGTATAGTTGAGGTCCGTGGCCCACCTTTGTACATCATATATACGTGCCTATGCACGAAGAGCAATACATCGTGCAATCATAATCTCATACACGAACAGCTACTTCCCTCTCAGTATGTGCGTACATACGTGTTAGGAAACCAACGGTGCCTTGAGCTTTCGAGGGGCTGTGGCGCTTCCTGGAACAAGTCCCGCCGTTGTTTTCAGGGCGTACGTCGTTCATGCATGTTTGCCGCGTACTGCCGTCGAAGTGGATTTGGGTTTGAGACCGGAGCATCAGTGTGATGGACATGCATGGGGGGAGATGATCATGACAAGATTCGTTGTGTATGGCCATGTTGCTCTCTGATCATGTTACATCCAACAGTAAATATATGGTCCACTATAATGTACTTTGTCCGGAATCAACTGTCGCTAATACGCTCATTTCAGCTAACAAATGATTTCGAACGGAGGTTGTATTAATGTGTGTACATAAATGGGATGGATGACATATTAAATGAAGTGGTTTGTTCACTGGTTACGCTCTAGATGGACCCAAAGGACAAAGCTAATAGTTTACCAGTATATATTGCTAGACTTAATTAGTTTGTTGGTAAGTCCAGATAATTTATGTGATGTATCGAAGGACTACTATAAACTACAATCGTCCATTCGGTACATAACCATACGTCGTCACTACTACACGTGTTAGCCATTCAGCATCTCCATCTGCGATTTTGAAGCAAAAGTCAGGGAAGACTTTTGCATCATGTTACGCTGAACAATACCGTGACCCGGTGACCGTGAGTACGTAGCAGCCATTTGCATAGATAAACAAAGCTTTGACTTTGGCTGCATCTTCAAACGTATGCAAGAAGGCCGCAGCAAATAAACAAGGAAAGTTTGCATGTGAGGGGCTGGGCACCGGCGTACGTGTCCTCCGTTGTATTCCCTCAGTTTCAAAATAAGTGTCGTCGTTCTAATACAAAATTTGTACTAGTTTAGGGTTAATTGTGCGACACTTATTTTGAAACGGAGGAAGTACTATATATATTTCCGCGACCCTCAGTTTCCTTCAATTCCTTTTCTTTAGGAAAGTTTCCTACAGTTCTTACCTTGAGTGTGACTAATACTCCTATGTTTCTTGACTTGCAAGGGCTTGAATAGTTGAATGGTACATGCACTACCTGTTAAGCCAGTCTAGTCGATAACTGTCGCTGCCATGCGCAAATGCACGCGTGTTATACGGAAACCGGGGAAGAGATAGCAGATTTTTTTATTTTATTTTTTGAGAATTGGGAAGAGATAGCAGATACGTATGTGGAAAGACTAGCAGGCTAGTTAGTCGTTTCAAAGCGTGGCCGGCTGAAAGATCAGCAAAGTAATCTCTACTTACTTCAAATGAATGTAGGGTTTTATGTTTTATTTTTCTTTCCATCATCTCTTCATCCAACCTTTTTCGTATGATAATCAATCACATTAATTTAGAACCAATTTTATTCGAAAAAGATAATGCCCACACGATGTGGGCGTTTTGCAACTCGCCCACACGCATGGATGGTCGTCCATTCGTGTTTGCACGAATCTTGGCAAGTTTTGGCAGATTTTCTGTGCCACGTAGGCATCATGGTGTGTGTGGGCGTTAGAGCGTTCGCCCACACGACCCGCAGCGCGCGGTTGCCAGCTGCGCTGTGTGGGCGAATCGGTTTCTGCCCACACATTCATCACCTAGTCCACCGCGTGTGGGCGAACTGCTCTTCGCCCACACATCGCTCGTACGTTGCTAGATGGCAACTGCAGTGCGCGTACGTGGCAACTACGTAAACACACATGGCAACTACAATTCGTTTCTAGATGGCAACTGCAGTTGCGCGCACGTGGCAACCAGGTAAACACACATGGCAACTACGATTAACCATACATGGCAACTATGGTTGAGCACACGCGACAACTAGGTAAACACACATGGCAACTATCCCCGGGTAACTAAAGTGTTATCCCGCGGGTAACTATAGTTAACGAAAACAGAGAGAGTTGCCATGCTTTTACAACTACAGTTGCCATCCGGGATAACTAGAGTTGCCATCCGGGGGTAACTAGAGTTGCCATCCCACGGGTAATTAACGTAGCTGCGCGATGACGTGTGGGCAGATTTGCTTCGTGCCACACACGCGGGTGGGGATGACTAGTACTTGTTGGGCGTGTGGCACGAAGTAGCCGCGCCCACACGTGTGGGCAGTTTATTGTTCGCCCACACACGACCCGTGTGGGCTGCCTCCTGTGTATGCCACACACGGTGTGTGGGCGCATGTCTAATATGCCACACGTATGGTGAATATCGGGACCCATTTTATTTTAGTTTACTTATCACATCTTTCATCAAAATATAAAGTAAATCATCGACAAGATTTGATAAACATTTATTTACACAATCACATTAATATGAACATGTAAATCACAATCTAACGTGCTAGAATATTTATATATCATTGCAACGCACGGGCATTATCCTAATATATATGGCTTTGCATGCATGGAAGTTTTACACTATATGAAGGTAAAAATATCACACAAAATACTTGTTCATCCAAGAGACAATACAATACAATTTGTCCATGAATCAAATTTCTTATAGCTGCAGTTCTGAGACAATGAGCTAAACAATTGAACTTTCTTCAGTGGTATTTGTCCTCTTTTGAGTGTGCGTTGGAAATCATGTACACTATCTTTTTTTAAAGGGCTGACTTTTGAGGGCACGTTCTGTGACGGCTAAGACGGGTTTCTTAAGCAAGCATAACATGCCTGCTGTTAACGTCTGAAACGAAACTCCAATGTTTCAGGGGGATCATTGACTTCTTGAGCATCATGGAGCAACGGCTAGGTGTCTAATGGTTTACATCGAAAGAGTAGCCAAGACTTGGCTAAATTTCAACTATGTGTACCGGTCTTTCTCAAAAAAAAAAAAAAAACTATGTGTACCGCTCAAAGTATATTATGTACTTATTTATGTTTTTAATTTGTGTTTAACAATTCCCTCTTGCGTGGGCCACGAACAAAAAGAGAAATCTAGTGACTCATAATTAGTTAATTAAATCTGCCATAGAGGAAAAAAATATCAGAACTACTGTTTGTGACAGATTTCAAAATAGAACGGGTCTACTTGTATCTGACTGAGTTTATAATAGGTCTCGGGGCTGTTTGGCAAAAAGAAGAAAAAGAACAGGCCTACGTACATATGTGAGTTGAGTGGTTAGGGCATACGAGTCCACGGATATTGTGCTGAGAGCATCTCTAGCAGACCCTTAAAACAGGGTGGTCCGTACAAAATCCGGCGATTATTACGGGTTTAATCCTTTTTTTGACCAGACCAAAGCCCGTATAGTCGTTCGGCCCGTAATTTTTTTATAGTGGCCCGCAAACCGCCCCCCCCCTCCCCCCCGCACAGTATATGTAAGGGTTTACGGCTGAAATACGGGTTGAAACCCTATCCACGCGCAACCGCAATTCCCAATCCTCCCTCTCGATTTCTCGCCGCTGGCGACTTCAATTCCCCCTCTCCCCTCTCGATGTGGCACGGAATGTGGTCGGCGGGCCGCGGCGCCGACGGTGGCGACGACCCCGAGCGGAGGGGGTGCATCACAGCTGACGCCGCGAGGAAAAGGAGCGCCCGTAGGTACACCAACAACAGGCTCTCACAGGCGTCATCGCTCCTCTGCCACGAGACGGAGGAGTATGACCGCAGGCAGGCGCTCCTCTGCCGCGGGCAGTCCTCCGGCTCCTCCGCCGGTGCCCCGAGCTCGCAGACGCCCCTCATGCCCGTCTAAGGAGAGCTAGAGGAGCTCCCGCCACTTCGCACGGTGAAGAGGGAGCCGGAGGCGGAGCCGGAGCGGCGGGGCGTCATCGGGCCGGTGGATTACCTCCCCCCGGTAGAGGCGGACGTCATGGAGGCCGCCATTGTCGCGCGCTCTGCGCAGGAGGAGGAGGAGGCGGAGCAACGCCGTCGACGGGACGCCGACATCAACAGAATCTTCCTCGAAAAGGGGATGGTGGCGGCTCAAGAGTTCGCTGCTAACATGGACGAGTGGCGCCTCATAGCCAAGAATCATGACGAGGTCTACGTCGACCTCGTCTTCGACGACGAGGACTAAGCTCCTCCGCCACCACAGCGTCGCCTCCGCAATCCCCCCGGCTCCTGTGAGCCCAATTTTGTAATTAGGATTACAATGGCGCCTGCTCCTCCAAATATTAGTTGTAAAAATTCTACTTTGTGTGACTTTTTAAGATAATCAAGTGCTAGTAGTTCTACTGAACTAGTTCAATTTCTCGCTCGAATGTGTGATTTTAAATTTTGCGGGTTCATATTCGGTTGTTGTTCTGCCGTACCTGTTTTCGGCCCGTATCCGAAGACAGCCGCGAACTGTAAATGCGCTATAAGGGTTCGCGATATAAAGGGTTTGCTAGAGATGTTGTGAGGCTGGCCATCCAACTACTAGTTTGCCAGAATTTGAACCCCCTTCGTGAATGTTTAAGGGATAGGGTGATTTGAGAGTTCGCGTTGAATATGACCTTGGCGACATAATAGGCGGCCACACAATGTTTTTTGTGCATTGGATGATACAGACGCCGGGGGATAAACCTATCTTTCTCAACAAACAAAAAGCGTAGAAACTCACAAATACTCCATGTGTGAGCAGAACAGTGCGTGTCATGGTATCATTTGCGTACGCGGTGGTCATGCATGCCGCGGTGGTGTAGGGGTTCATGCACCAGTCGATGTCCCTGAAATTTAGTTTCAGGTTCACGAGCCATGTTTTCGCATGGACAGGAGCAATCTATGCAACATGCATGTACGATTTTTTATTTGTGTGTGTGGATATATGACCTGCAAGGTGTCATTGGTCAAGCCCAGTTATCATGGTCGCGCGTGCTCTGAGTTTTGACCGGAAACTCTCCGCCGACTGCCGGCCGGTAGGATACAAAATTGCATTCGTCGGCCGAATCCATGCATGGGCTACGTGAGCCTACCACCTGGCATCCATGTATGTACATGTTCATGGTGTAATTTGGCTAGTAGTTTGTAGTTAGGCCAAATTAATTTAAATGACTATGGTTAGATTATTGGTTGACATAAATATTTTGGACTTGCTGTTTGGTTCAAAATGCAGGCTTGGATCATAGTACAGTACATGTGTTGCAGCGGCAGATCAGGCGTAGCAACGTTATTTACCCAGGACAAATATATGGAGTTTTGCATGGATTAGAGGCTACCGAGGACAAGTGCTGGCGTTGAGCTAAAATGCAGCTGTTTAAGACTGCTACCAAGCTGAAGGAGTTTTTGGCATGAGCGATCGAGTTATGTACGTGAAGGTGCACAACACAAGGAGGATGATTAATCATTGTTATATCATGTGATAGCGACGTGGCTGGTATATTTTATTCATAAGGCAAAAAGATTATATGGCCAGGAGGGGTCGCCGGCTGATTCAAGACGTAAGTACATACGTGGTAGTCCAATTAAGATGACCTGATTAGATTCTAATCGGTTTAGATTTTAGAGTTCTATTCGTATACGTCAAGGGCTGCCTTGTATACGCGAAAGTCCAGCGTGCCTTGTATATATAAGGCCACGGCCGATTGGAAAGCCACAAGCAATCGATCTATTCACAAAAACATATTACTTTTCCACGTTCGTTTTCTTTCTGTCGCTACTTCCCGCCGAGTCCTAGCAGCCCTAGGGTTTGGTGATCTTTGCCGTTTTGCGCTGGAAAACGGTCGTCTCTCCTCTACGAAAGCGAGGAAATCTTTGTTGCTTTGCTCGTAAAGCAATCGTTCGTCGTCACGAAAGCACGACACATATCCTGGTGTTGCGCGGCGATTTCGCGTGCCAACACAATTGGCGACTCCGCTGGGGACGAGAAGAAGAAGAGGCACACAATGAGCAGCGAGTCCAAGAACGGGAGCGACGTCGACCCGGAGAACGTCATCGCCATCACACTTGACGATCTGTCGGAAGATGATCGGCGCGAGCTTGAACAGGAGCTCGAGAAAGAGAAGGTTGAGAAGCTGAAGATGAAGTTGGATGGATACACGAAGACGAGGAACGGCGTCATCAAAAAGGTAGTTCTGAACTCTTCTGATGCGTTCAACACTCAGGTAAGAAGCTCAACCGAAGAAATTTCTCATCTAATTGATGTGTCCGTAGCTAGTAAATATGGTTCTGATATGGAAAATACGGCGCGTACAATTACTCAAGCAGTAGCTAATAGACTTGAAGAATTCAAGGTGCAGTTTAATAAAGATCTTGAAAATTGTCTACCTGGTCATGTACGCTCATTAGTGCTACAAATCAATGATGAATATTCTGGAAAAAGGCCGATGCCACCACAAAGTAGCGGATGTATTAATTTGCCTAGTAATATACATACACCTGGAGCATCGGCTAATGTTATGCAACTTCCGGTCCCTTTAACAAATAATCAAGATGGCCGAAACTATGTGGGCACTTCGGCTAATAATTTTGCTTCTAGTGCTACTGTTCCTATTGTTTCGACTTCGGTTTCACAAAATCACAGTAGCAATAACCGAAGTTTTGGTTTTAATTCTAATTTGCAGTAGCCTAGTTATCGGACGGTAGCATATAGTACACCACCACTGCCGCCTGTCGGTACCGGGGTTCCATACGGGCCGGTACCCGATTCATATTTTGGTGGGTCTCCGTTGCAAACTTCACACGCTCAAATTTCTTTGCCGGAGATTCCACCGCGTGCTTGTGTTCCATCTGATCCACAAATCAGTTCTCCACAGTCCAATGATAGTTTTAAGGATCAGCTCGCTAATATACTTAGAGAATTTGGTTTAGAACCTAAGGGTAGATCACGTGCATATCAAAAACCATATCCTGATTACTTTGACTCAACACCATATCCTCGTGGTTTTAGAATTCCAGATTTTGTTAAATTTACGGGGGAAGATGGTAGATCTACTTTTGAGCATGTAGGACAATTTTTAGCACAATGCAGCGAGGTCGGCACATCGATGTTTTTAGACTAAAATTGTTCCCTTTATCTTTGTCCGGTACTGCATTTACTTGGTTTACATCGCTTGCTCCTAATTCTATTTCAACATGGGCACAATTGGAGCAAAAATTTCATGAGTATTTTTATTGCGGTGAAACAGAACTTCGACTTTCAGATTTAACTATGGTTAGGCAAAAATATAATGAACATGTTCATGATTATATTAGGAGGTTTAGGGATGTCAAAAACCGATGTTTCAGCTTGACCATAGCCGAAAAGGATTTAGCTGATCTTGCCTTTTCGGGTCTACTCGCTCATATTAAAGATAAACTAGAAGGACAAGAATTTTTAGATGTTAATCAAGTTTTGCAAAAGGCTTTGGCGCAAGAAAACCGGGCTAAGGAAATTAAACAATATAGTCGGTTTAAAGATAACAAAAATAAAGAGAAGGATAATCATGCAGTTAATGCCTTAGATTATGATAGCGATTCGGCTAGTGAGGATGGTGTTAATATATGTGTAGCCGAATGAGTTCAAGCGCCAAAGTCAAAACCTTTTGCATGTTCTGCTTTGAAACCTACACCTGCTAGAAGAGACGAAATTAAATACACTTTTGATGTTAGCAAGTGTGATAGAATTTTTGATATGTTACTGCAAAATAAATTAATTAGAGTGAGAGAAGGTCATGTAATTCCACCACTAGAAGAATTGGGTAGAAGAGCTTATTGTAAATGGCACAATTCTTTTTCTCATGCTACTAATGATTGTAACGTGTTTCGTCGACAGGTGCAATCGGCCATTAATGAAGGACGGTTGACGTTTACAGAAGGTTCGAAGATGAAGCTCGATAGCGACCCTTTTCCTATCAATGTGATCGAGCTTGAGAGTAAGAAAATGCTTATTCGGTCGGATCAGACCGAATCCGCAAGAGAGAAAAATGTTGTTGATGACAGTGCTCCTCCAAGGATGATCAAACCCAAAAATCCAGAAGTAGGAGTGTGGAAAGTCAATGGAAGAAGGAGACAAGCTCCGAAATCAAAGCCGACGGTTAACATGTTGTTGGAGAAATATACTTCACGCAAGGCCAACAATGTGTTTAATCGGCTTGGAGGTAATAAGCGTCCTAGATCTCCTCCTGGACCTGGTGGTCATGAGCAGTGGCAAGGAGGTTCATATGACCAGCAACCATATTTTGCAATGGGAACACCATATTGGGGTTGTGCACCTCCTATGTACCCACAATTTCCTCCATGGGGTTTTAATCCTTGGGCGCCATACCCTACAGGGCCAGCAGGTTATTTTCAGCCGGGATGGATTCCGCCGAGGCCTATGTTCAGACCAAATGTGCATGAGAAAAGGGCTCGGTTCAATGAGGAGGCTAGATCACATGATGCCATTGAGATTCGAGGAAGTCGATCACCGGTACGCAATGCATATGGAAAAAACTATAAGGACGGCCACAAGCGCGTATGGGTGCCGGTGAAACGTGTATCGGTTAATCCTGGAAAAAGTGCAGATGATTCAGATGCTGCTCATGGTCTGGAAGATGGGCAGTACCAGTCAGTTGAAGGTGTTGTCACTAGCAGTAATGTTGAGCCAGAATCAGTACCAAAGGTAGCCGTTGACACAGAAGAGAATAGTAGTGGTGCGAAGCTGCCGCAAACTGGCTGATCTAATCAATTGGAGAAAGGGGCTAATTCTGGGCATAGCATGCATGCACAATCAGACAAGGCATTTGTTGTATCTTCACGTACTATTCAGAAGCCTAAATCGGCTAGTACACAAGCTAATTTGGTTATTCGGAATTATGGCCCAGGAATGTCCAAGTCTAACACTAGTACATCTACACATTGGGATTCAGGCAATGTACGCGGCCAGAAATTTAATGTTAGTAATATATACGATCAGCAGAGAAGTTTTCCGGCCAGAGATAAAATATTTGCTACAAAAACAGAAGTACGTCAGTACAGGCCAAAGGACCCGCGGGAAAGTAGAATCAAATCGGTCGCACCAGGAACTAAACCGGCACTTCGGTGGTGCCCGACAGGACTTACTCACACTCAGAAACGGCGTGTACAGAGACTGCGAGCATTGGAAATAAGAGAAGAAATGGCCGAGAAGGAGCGTGATGAATGGTTTGATATAGATAAACCAATGGTGCCGACAAAGACTTGGAAGGAGAAGCGCATCGCGGCCGAGGAAAATAAAAATATAGACGACACGATTGTTGATGAAAATTTAGAGGACAATGGAGATGCGCGTAGTGATATGGATGTTAATATGGTATTCGCATTGCCTGCTGAATTTCGCGCGCCTGAGGCCGAAATTGCTGAGCTTGTTCTTGGTCCAAAGAGTGCAACATTTGAGAAACCGGAGAAGCATGGACAGCATCTAAAACCATTATTTATCAGGGGCCACATTGATGGTAAGCCTATTGGTCGCATGCTTGTTGATGGCGGTGCAGGTGTTAATATTATGCCCTTTTCGGTATTTTCCAAACTGAACCGAAAAGAGAGCGAGTTAATGAAGACCAATATGGAACTTAGCGGTTTCTCAGGAGAATTATCCGAGGCCAAGGGTGTTATTTCTATGGAGCTCACAGTCGGAAGCAAAACATTGCCGACTGCGTTTTTTGTTGTTGATGTCAAAGGCCGGTACAATATTCTTTTGGGACGCGACTGGATTCATGCAAATTGTTGCATCCCATCTACTCTACATCAGTGCTTAATTTAGTGGGTCAATGATAATGTGGAGGTGATTGAGGCGGACAATTCTTCTTGTATTGCTTTGACAGATGCGCCGGTTGATTGGCAACACGGTGAGATGCGATGTTTGACCGGTAGGGATTTATCGGATTATGATTATATCAGTATTGGTAGAGATGGTTTTGTACCTATAAATGCACAGCCGGCTAGCATAGCTTGGCTTAATGATTTATCTATATAAATGATGAATAAAGATGATAGTATTAAGTGGCTGCAAAGACGCACGGAGGAATATCGTTCCGGAAAGAGCGATATGCATGAAACAATTAAAGACTTTGATGACATGGAAAAGCTTGGACAAGGATTCTCATCGGCTGATCCACTTGAAGAAATTGATATTGGGGATGGAAGTATTCCGAGGCCTACATTTATCAAGGTTAGCTTGAAAGCCGATCAGAAAAGCAAGGTAAAATTGAATCGTTTGTTCCATTGCTTCGGCTAAAGAATGAAGCCGAATTTACTTGGGGGTAGAACAACGGGAGGCTTTTAATAATATAAAGAGATATTTGTCGAGTCCTTCGGTATTGCGAGCGCCCAAGTCCGGTGTGCCGTTCAGGTTATACATTGATGCACAAGATAGAGTGATCGGCGCGGTGTTGGCGCAGGAAGACGGCGGGAAAGAGTACATTATTGCATACTTAAGTCGCCGTTTGCTGGACGCCGAGACTCGGTACGTGTTTATTGAAAAGTTATGCTTATCTTTATATCATGCGTGTACCAGGTTTCGACCGTATTTACTTTCTAGCACATGTGTAGTAGCCTGTCAAGCCGACGTGATTAAATATATGTTGCAACAGCCGATTCTTAGTGGTAGGATTGGAAAGTGGGCTTATGCATTAATAGAATATGATTTAGAATATGAATCGTTGCATGCTATGAGAGGTCAAGTTATCGCCGATTTTATTGTGGATCATAGGATTGAGGATGAAGAGAATATTAATTATGTTAGTGTATGCCCATGGAAACTTTATTTTGATGGATCGGTTTGTAGAGAAGGACAAGGCGTCGGTAATATTTTAATTTCTCCTAACAATGTTATTTATGAGACATCGGTCCGTTTAGAGTATCTTTGCACTAATAACCAAGCTGAGTATGAAGCTTTATTGTTTGGTTTACAAAATTTAGTAGACATGGGTGTGAAAGATATAGATGCTTTTGGGGATTCGCTTCTTGTAGTACAACAAATTAAAGGCGAATTTTAGTGTTTTGATGGGTTATTAAATAGTTATTTGGACCGATGTTTAGATATAATTAAATCTCTAGATACATTCACCATCCATCATATACCTAGAGAAGAGAATTCTAGAGCTAATTGTTTAGCACAACAAGCATCCGGTTATCACATTAGTAAAGGAGTGTTTTTTATACTAGACAAGCCGATGCATACTGATGTAAGAGATAAGTCCATAGTGTTGGGTACTTTGTCACATGGTACACTTGGTCCTAGGTCAGTTCAACGACTAGCAGTACAATGTGGTGCAGATTCGGTGCATGAGTTACAAACGACCGAATTAGCAAATAATTTAGAGCCAAGTGATTGAAGAATTCCTCTAGTTAATCATTTAAAAGATCCAAGTCAAACAAGAGATAGGAAAATTCGGCGACAAGCTTTAAAGTATACTTTGTTTAACGACGAGTTGTATCGTCGAACAATAGATGGGTTATTTTTAAAGTGCTTGGATTCTGATCAATCTAGAGTAACTATGGGTGAAGTGTATGAAGGAATATGTGGGACACATCAGTCGGCTCACAAAATGCGATGGTTATTAAAAAGAGCGGGTTTTTATTGGCCGACTTTGCTAGAGGATTGTTTTCGGTACTATAAAGGTTGTGAGGCATGTCAAAAATTTGGTAATATACAGTTAGCGCCCGCGGCTATGTTAAATCCCATAATTAGGCCGTGGCCATTTAGAGGATGGGGCTTAGATTTTATTGGTGAAATTCATCCTTCGTCTTCTAAAAGACATCGCTTCGTCCTAGTAGCTACAGATTATTTTACTAAATGGACTGAAGCGATTCCTTTGAAAAATATGACTCATAAGGAAGTTATTAGTTTTGTTTTGGAGCATATTATTCACAGATTCGGCATTCCTCAAACTTTGACTACCGATCAAGGTGCTTCTTTTATGTCTCGTCAATTTCGTGACTTTGCCGAATCTTTGGGAATTAAATTGTTAAATTCGTCGCCTTATTATGCTCAAGCTAATGGACAGGCCGAATCTAGCAATAAAACTTTAATTAGGCTTATAAAGAAGAAAATTGAGGAGCATCCGAAAAGATGGCATGAAGTACTTTCGGAGGCTTTATGGGCTCATCGGATTTCTAAGCATGGAGCGACTCGAGTAGCACCGTATGATCTAGTATATGGTCAGGAGGCGGTGTTACCTGTAGAGGTTAATTTACAAGCTCTTAGAGTGGCCAGACAAAATGATTTGTCGGCTGTAGATTATAATGACTTGATGATGGATAAGATAGATGACATTTCAGAAAAGAGATTAAGAGCCTTGCGAGAAATTGAGAAGGAAAAATTAAGAGTGGCTAAGGCTTATAATAAAAGGGTGAGAGGAAAATCGTTTCAAATAGGAGATTTAGTGTGGAAAACGATTTTACCTATTGGAACTAAAGATAGAAAATTCGGCAAATGGTCGCCGAGTTGGGAAGGCCCGTATAAAATTGTAGAGATTGTTCCTGGAAATTCATATTTTGTACAATCTTTGCAGGGAGAGAAGTTGTCCAGAACGCTCAATGGAAAATATTTGAAAAAATACTATCCTAGCATGTGGCAGGAGGCTTGAGCACATTTGGCCGATATATTGTTTAAGATATCGCCCTAAGAAAATTTGGCCGATGTATACTTTGGACATCGCCCTAAGCAATTATATGGCCGGTGAATTGATCGACATCGTCCTAAGGTATTATAGTAGTGTTTTTGGTGAATACAATTATACCAAAAACAGGGGGGCATGTGTTCATGGTGTAATTTGGCTAGTAGTTTGTAGTTAGGCCAAATTAATTTAAATGGCTATGGTTAGATTATTGGTTGACATAAATATTTTGGACTTGTTGTTTGGTTCAAAATGCAGGCTTGGATCATAGTACAGTACATGTGTTGCAGCGGCAGATCAGGCGTAGCAACGTTATTTACCCAGGACAAATATATGGAGTTTTGCATGGATTAGAGGCTACCGAGGACAAGTGCTGGCATTGAGCTAAAATGCAGCTGTTTAAGACTGCTACCAAGCTGAAGGAGTTTTTGGCATGAGCGATCAAGTTATGTACGTGAAGGTGCACAACACAAGGAGGATGATTAATCATTGTTATATCATGTGATAGCGACGTGGCTGGTATATTTTATTTATAAGGCAAAAAGATTATATGGCCAGGAGGGGTCGCCGGCTGATTCAAGACGTAAGTACATACGTGGTAGTCCAATTAAGATGACCTGATTAGATTATAATCGGTTTAGATTTTAGAGTTCTATTCGTATACGTCAAGGGCTGCCTTGTATACGCGAAAGTCCAGCGTGCCTTGTATATATAAGGCCACGGCCGATTGGAAAGCCACAAGCAATCGATCTATTCACAAAAACATATTACTTTTCCACGTTCGTTTTCTTTTTGTCGCTACTTCCTGCCGAGCCCTAGCAACCCTAGGGTTTGGTGATCTTTGCCGTTTTGCGCTGGAAAACGGTCGTCTCTCCTCTACGAAAGCGAGGAAATCTTTGTTGCTTTGCTCGTAAAGCAATCGTTCGTCGTCACGAAAGCACGACACATATTCTGGTGTTGCGCGGCGATTTCGCGTGCCAACAGTACCTCGATCGGTCAGTCGTTTTGGCGAGAGGCGTGGAGGGTGAAAACACGCGTGCGTGACAGTGAGAGAGAGCGCGCGCGACCGCTGTCGAAATCGCTCTCGACTCCACGCGTAGCGTGTACGTGCGTACTACCTACTGTAGCACGGGTCAAGACTGGAACATGCACTGCACCCCGAGTGTACGTACGTGACACGTGTTGTTTCGTTAGGCTTTTTCTTATCCGGTTATCCGTTATCGTGCCCGGCTCGACGCCTTTACATGTAATGTAGACCGTAGGTCGTAGTACGTGCACCGGCTGCACAGAGAGCCAGAGACTGAGGTGAGTCAAGATGTTCGAACTCTACGCACGTGCATGTGAACGGTGTGCTCGGTGGCCAGCTGGTCCGGTCCGGCTGGGTGGTCGGTCGGATAGGGAGTGGTTCCGACGCCTTTCGGTTCGGAGATCACGCAGGACTTGACTCGAGTCGACTCTCGGCTGGGTCGAGATTCGGGCGTGCGTGCGTGCGTGCCATGGCCGACACTGCGGCAGAAAGCACGCACTCGATGGATTTGCCTTTTGCGGGTATCACATATCCTGCTGGTTAATTAAGTAACCAGTTAGTCAGTTAGGGATGCTAATCTGCGGCTTATACCATTCTTCTTTCTTCACTCCGGGTGCAACGAGTCGTCACCCGCCTAACTCTGGACTCCGGAAGTCCGGAGCCGCGTGATTGCGCATGCATGCATGCACCCGCAATCACGCGGAGCTCACGTACGTCCTCAACTCACGTATTCCTTCTTTTCTAAAAAAAAGATTGCACGCGTACCAGTGAGGACATTTTTGGCCCGTAAGAGCATCTTCAACGGGCGCGCAACGCGCGGTGCGCAAAAATGCCTTTACAGCGTCGAAATAGTCAGTTTTTGCGCGCAGGTGAGCGCTGGCTCTAGCGGCCGCTGCAAAATATAGCGCGCGTGAGCCGCTCCAGCAGACGCTGCAAAAAAACGTCGTGCGAGCAGGCAACACTATGATTATATAGATCAAACAACGATAGATCACCATACATCAAGCCAAACACCACATGAAGTTCATACGATACAAATAAAAAACGCTAGTAAAATAAAAATATGCCTACACTACTCTTCATCATCCTCCTCGGTGGTGTCATCGGACGTCGTAAGAAACGCGTCCACGTACCGGTCGTCGTTCGGGTCCCAGGGGTCGTTCTCCATCTCTGTGCGGGAAATAGCCAATGCCCTGCGCCTACGCTTGTCTAGGCGTTCGGCAACACATTTCGCCCTCCTATTCGCGTAGAACTCATGCTCGTCGATGACGTCCTCCGGGTGCTGGCGACGCCACTCCGCCATGGCGTCCTCGTCCCTCCGGGCGATCAACAGCCGGCGCTCCAGACTGCGCGCGGCGCGGCGGTCCGCCTCGGTGGCCAGACGCGGGGGAGGCGCGACCTGCCGCGCCTCTTCAGCCGACCGAATGTCGTCGAAGTTCATCTGCGAATGAGGCCACCGGAGATCCCATGCCGCCGCGTCGTACGCGCGGGCGGTCTCATGGGCGGTCTCGTAGGTGCCGAGGCTGAGGTGCGTGTTGCCGGAACGGATTTCGGCGTAGAACATGCCGGACGGGCATCTGCGGACACCGCGGTAGCCCGACATGCTCCGGGGGCGCGGCGGCGACGAGGTGTGGGAAGAAGGCGGGGAGAGAGCAGCAGAGGGCGCGTGGCGAGGAGATAAGTGGTGGGAGAGCGCGTGGCGGGCGCTCGATTCATAAAGCGCGCCAAACACCGCGCGCCAAAACTAGCGCGCGTCCGGCCGATTTTTCGTGCGCGTGCGATCTTTTCCCGCTCGCCTAATTATCCCGCGCCTGCTGGAGCGCCCGAATTCGCTCCGCGCGCGCGAAAAGCAACATTTACCGCGCGCACGTTTTTTGCAGCCACTGTTGGAGATGCTCTAAATTTGCTTCCGCGTTCGTCCGCGGACAGGGGGACCAGTCCGCGTACACAGATGCGGGAACCAGCCATCCAACGCTATCCGCATACAATTCAAAGCGGATTTAAACATACCAGATATAATTCATGCAAACCGGCTGATTTTGATATAAACATTAGCACACTCATTACAATTCAAACATTTTTTGTTAAAGAAGAGCGGGCGGACCTAAACATATCCTACGACGGTGCCTGGCTTTCGCTTTCTTTGTATTCCGCATCGGCGACCACGTCCTTCATCTCCCATCTCAATGAGCGTCGGTGGGGTTGAAGGCACGTGACGTGAAGATGTAGTCTCCGGTGAGGAAGAGTAGGATGCGAGACGGACCGACCCACATGACACACAAGGTCATGTCGCCTCCCATGCTCTACTCATCCTCGGAGGAGTCCGCGACTTGTCTATCGTCGGTGTCGGTGGACATGAGGTCGATGATGGATATGGACGGTCCGTCATTGTCCACCTGCCACATGCACCCCCCGAAAGTTGGTCAACGGTGCGTAGGACGTGCAGCTGGCGGTGTTCTCGTCCTCGAACGCATGTGCCGTCAGCGCGTGAGCTGCCGCATCCATGTCCGGCTACTTCATCTGTGTGTTGCGAGCGGCGTGTTGAGCACGTGTGGCCTCGTAGAGCGCCCGCTGGTCCGCAACGAAGTTCGGGTTCGCCACGACCATGGCGGCCACGACCTCCTCACTTGTGCGCTCACCATAGATTTGACCCTCCTCCATCCGGTTCTGCTCGAGGAGGAACATGTTGTACTACCGCTCCTCTTGCGCCTAGGAGCCGGCACAGGCTACTCCTCCTCCACCATGACGGCGTCGAAGTGCGCCTTGACCTACTTCATGGTCAAGCCGGCAAGCACAAGCGCGGGGCCTAGCGCGGTGTCGTTGTTCGAGCCCATGTTCATCATGGGATCGTCATCGAAGACCTCAGGCGAGCTAGTCGGCATGCCGTGCTCGATCTGCCAGACACGACAGCAAGGGCGGCCATCTCGTGCTTCTGCTTCATGACATGATCTCTCACAAAGCGCTAGAGCTTGCGATCATGGCTGATGTGGTACAAAGGAGGAGAATGTGGAGTTGATATAGTGCGGTGTGGAGTTAGCCGGGTGTGGCCGCCTTTAAATAGCAGATTCCGATGAGGCAAAGCGTCCGGGTGCGTCAATGTGCGGTGCCGGAGTTGGTTCCTCGACCGACGAGCCTGCTTAATGGCGGCATACGGGCGGATGGATTTTGAACGTGCGTGGTAGATATCCGTCCCGCTCCGTTCAGTAAACTTATCCCCGCCATTGAATAGGAACGAACACTCCGGACACGTCGCAGGAGGTGCTCTCAGCAGGTGCGTTGCATCAATGTCGTTGTCAGTGAAAGGTCTCGTCCGCTCTGGATCGGTGTCAATTCGGAACGGCCAATGTACAGCGACATAAATGCGGGCAGCTGGCAATGGACATGAATGCGTGGAGGGTTTTGGGTGGGCCATGTTAGCCAGAAGCAGGCGTGGCAGCGGTCTAAACGCCCGCAAACTCCACCCCTAGTTTGTCTCCAGTTTACAAGAAAAATCGCATCTGAACCGGCCCGTGGACCGATGCAAGACAGTTTTGGATGACAAAACACATTCGAACCAGACGGTTGCGAGTGATTTTAGAGTTTGCATTAAAGATGACCTAACATCACTTTTCCCTTTGCTTGCTCGGAGAGCAAGCTTTTGTTGTTTGGCGAGCCCTAGAGAATGTTTTTGTTTTGTTATGAAACACTCTTAACACATATACAACTATTTTCCTAACACTTATTTCAAGGAAAAAAAGAACTAATTCCTTTGCTATCAGATAGAAGTCGTTGGTTCTAAGAATCTGATGAAATTCATTGGATTTGTTTACTTCTCATCCTCTCAAACCATCTTTCATTTAAGTTTTACAAGTGTTACGAAAATAGCTGTATATGTGTTAGGAAAATAGCTACTCCAAAGACTGAGCGGTGTCTGAATCACAAACAAAAAAAAAAATCTTTTGAAGAAGCTTCGTTACACCAAGCCTATACAAATGTTTTTTAGCACACAAGGGGGAGTAGCTTCAGTACCTATTTGCTGCATGGCTAATTCGAACATTTAAGAAGCGTGTAGAACAGACAAATAAAGCTACTACTCTATGCAAGGCACACAATATTGCGCTGCCCCCCTTGGTGTGGGCATTCTTGTCTAAGAGGTCCCCATTGCGCTAATATAGTTGTACTCAGCTAGAGTTAGTACTGTGGAGAGACCCTAGATCTTGTGGCCACATTGTCCATACAAAGGAGAATATAATCTTGCAATATCCCACTTTTGGGGGGAAGCCTGTAAACGGAGCGAATAGTTGCATACGGTTCTATTCCCACATGCCCTTTTAGAGATTACCAATCCACATATAGAAATACTGGCTACTACTAGCTAGGGGTAGATCATTGGATTGACCATCTGGAGACCTCTCCTTGAAGACCGCCTCCTTTCTGCCTATCATGTTCATGACCATATTCTTGATACTTTGCTAGAATTTGTCTTGGTGGTATCATAAATGATCAACCTTATCACTTTCATCCTTTTTTAGGGGAGCCTTATCATCTGCACTTTAATGTTGAATAAAATATTACATTTTCCCACAACTTTCTAAAATTACCAAAACAAAGTTGCAACACTATGTGCATCCATGCTGATTGGAGTTAACGATGATTTTTTGGCTACTGATTAATTTACCTTGTTAAATTATCGTGTCATGTGGTTCTTCCGTGCATTTTCTTAGCAAAGATTATGACTTTTGGTGCAAAATAAACATGAAGGCTTAAACTCACCTTTATTAATTGAAAATTTTAGTGTGTATAAGGGGCTATCGCTTGGTGGTCAGATCGATGTAAGCCTGATGAAATTCATAACTGACTCCGTACATCGTTGCATGTGGGGATTCTAATATAATGGCAAAAAAATAGATGGTTTAACCGAGCATGAAGAGAGTTCACATCTGTACTAAAGGATTTAGTGAAGATGTTAATCAGTTTCCCATTTGGTCGGTGTGTTTGAACGGAATGGATGGAAACAAATTGGAGATTTAGGATTAACTGGGAGATGATTAGGCTGTTTGATCCATAAATTTTCTATTACTGAAGCAAACTTCTTATGAGTTTGAATCACATCTTCACCTTGGTTCGAGAAGTCTTAAGGTAACTCTCTTATCCAACTCATCTATTATGCAGAGGCCGGGGGCGTTCCTCCTTTTCAAAAAAAAAATCCAACTCATCTATTTTACACACAATAGTTGGATACAAAATTGAAAATTCTTAGAAACAAAGTTTTCTCGAAAAAGACTCCCTCTGTACACAGATGTAAGACATTTTTGCAGTTTAATTTAAACTGCAAAAACGTGATACATATTTTACAGAGGGAGTAGGCTTTATATATTGAGTAAAAATGAACTGGCAGTTGAGCTCTCAAAGATCTTACCTTACTGCAACACAGAATCAAAGAAAAGTATTTGAGTATTCTGAATGAATGGATTGGTGCACATCTATGATGCAGGCATCAAGGAGTTTCAGATCAGTCATTTAAGAACATGTTCCCTAGAGAAGGAATTGGATAGTTCTGATATAGGTCTATTTTGATTCTGGTTTTTGTAAATATTGTACCTATTTATATTATAATTAATGAGAAAAATACTGTAGAACAATTGTTTTATGGTTTAACGGTTCAAACAAAAAACTGACAGGTGGGCCAGAGCTGTATGGAATAAGCCCTCAGAGTTCCCTTCTAGCTTCTGATAGATATTGTTTTGTTTTATTGAACTATAATTATTTTTGGGGCAGTTTTTTTTTTTGTAACGAGTCGATTTTATAAATGCGCTTAGAAATCTAAGGCACGCCTAGGGAAGAATATTCTGATCATGCATTAGATCCGACAGCAGACGTTTTTTTATATTCTTTTTACCGGGAGATATCGAAAGAATCTTATGTGATGTGCATTCCGGTGTTCCGTAACTATGTGTGAAACTGTGAATTTCATCATCCCTCTCAGTGTTGCACCGTCATGATTTATGAGAATATATGGTGAATATTTTGCCTTCCACCCATGGCTCCACTTTTCCCGCCACCCTTTTAAAGGAAACTGCCATGCAATATTCCCTGCAGAAAAGAAAATCACTGCCCTGCAGCACATACAGGTTTTTATAGCTGTAAGCAACCGAGCTTAAGAAAGATCGCCTGTCATTTCAGTTCGGATCACAACTGTTTCCCGGTCTTTTTCTTTTACCCCGGCTGATTGCAGGTTGCCATCCAGCCACAATGATGCTGCTGCTGCTACCTCCTACCAATCTAATCTGCTAGTAGGACAGAGCGAGGAGGAGCTAGTGCTAGGTTTTGTCTTGCATCCAAAGGGCAAGCCGGCGTCCCCTTTGGGATAAACAAACATAAAGGCTGGTCTTGGGAGAGGCAGCCATCCTATGCTATGATTGTTAGTGGCATCCAATGCACACACAACAAGATGTCCCTGGGAATTGCTTTTTCGTGGGCATTAGAAGGCCTGAGAAGCATTGCTTTTCATCCTATTGGCTTAGCCAGGCTTATTACGGCATAAGTTTTCAGCGGTAAGTCACTTATATTATATGCATTCCAGTTTAGTTTCTTTCCTGAAAGCTATGTGACACCGATCGGATCGTCGGTTCCGGGGAAGAAACACAAGCGCAGACGCCGTGCCCGCTCTCCTACGAGTTAGTTAATCGTTGCGATCGGGTTAAGTAACTGAAGAAACTTAGCAGTTGACCAAAATGTTGCTTTCAGGCTGAGGCTCCGGCTGCCGCAAGTAAAAATAAGCAGAGGCTGTGTAGAATACTGGTGCAGTTATGGTCAGATGACTTGTCGAGGTCGACGATGGACATCTCATTTTGGCCGTATGTTTCGATCTAATCATGAACCGATGATACTATCTGCAGCCAACTTTTGTTTATGAATGGTCGGTCTGGTTCAGTCCGGCTAAAAAAGCTTTAGGTCGCGTGAGCCAACGGCAGCCAGCACATGAGCCAGCAACCTAGTCCAGATCTGCATCATTGAGGAAAACAAAGCACACTGATTAGAGCATCTGGCAACAGCTCAAGCGGTTGACCTGAGACTAATGAACAAGCTTACGCTGCCTCTTAGTGGAGCCGGACAGTATGCTTTACGGGACGGATCGCGACAAAAACTGAAAATTTTAATAATTCCAAGGAAACTTGATGCCTTTCATGTATGGCCTCTTCTGATTCCGCGGGCTGTCTCTCTCTTGAGCAGTTTCGCAAAGATAAGGTAGATGTGCACCATTCACATAGCAGAGAATCTTAACCAGCAAGGATCTGATCTTCGAGTCTTAACCAGTAAGAAATTCAGTGGCGCCATCGGAGAAGCTTTCTTTTCTGCAAAGCATGTACAGTAGTTAGCGGCTTTCGTCACCGAACTTGTTGAGTGTAACAAATAATCACCGTCTCGGACTTTATCTGAAGATAACTGGACCTGTTGGATAAGTGCAATGCTGCCTTTGTTGTTCCTTTCAAATCATGCAATGCTGACTAGTTGTTCATTCTAAATATCGGGTTCGGATGATCGTTGTACATAAGTTTTTTTTTAGGTTGTTGTTGTCGTGTAAACAACATTCAGAGCTGCAGTTTTAGTAAGGTTCTGAGCAAGCTTTTACGTCTTCCTGATATAACGAGAACTTCGTCGTTAGATTTACTGGTAAAAAAAATGCAATGCTGACTTCAGTTTATTTTCGTTTTATAAGAAATGAAAAAAAACTGAAGAAACTGAAATAAATCAGCACAATGGATGAACAGAGTACTCGTCCTGACTCCAGAAAGTGGTTGCGCGAGTGCGGCCCAACTGACGGCCTGCTGCTGAGCCTGTTCTGACTTTCGTGAGATGAAACGGGCCGAATGTGGACGCACGCACGTCCGCGTCATCATCTTGGGAGATATCGCAGCCCGGGTTGTCTGACCTGAAGAAGAGGGGACGAAAAACGGAACGCTGACTCGCCATGCCTGATGGCACACAGTTGTCGTCAGTCTGCCCTCACAAAAAAAATAAAAGCTTGTCGTCAGTCAGGTCATCCGCGGCAGGAAACGCCTCCTTATCTTATCGGACGAGAAGACTCCAGCCCAGTCACCACCTGCTTCTCCTCTGGCTACAAGATCGGCCATGGCGCAGCACTCTTCGGTTCGGAAGGTCTATAGCGGCCTTCCGATAGCATCCACAACCGGACCGCTTAAACCCGTCTTAAACGGCCGGTCCGGCCGTCTGGTCACTGCTCGGTGACGACATTTTGATTCAACCGGACCTCTCAAACTGGCCTTAAATGTTCGGCCGACCGATACCCCTCATGTCCAGTCCAAATATGAGGCGAATATGGGAGAGCCCGGGCACGTCCGCCACATCGGCCTGACCTAGCCCTAGCACATCTGCCTCCTCCCTTCCTCTGCCGCCGCTCGAGCCCGTCCGCCTCCTCTCGATCCCCCGCTCTCCATCAGTATGGTTCGCCGGCTCATCACCACGTACGTTCAGCTCACGTCGGAGCGGCGCCTGCAAATCGAGGCGGAGATCCAAGCTCGTCGTGCCGCCCGCATCGTTGCGGGTCTCCCTTCGGACTCGCCGGAGACAGAGGAGGAGGAGGAGGAGGAGCAGCCGGAGGCCATGGAGGAGGACGAGCCGGGGGAGGATGCTCCCAGCTTGAACATGGCAGAGGCGCAGACAGAGTTCGCCGTCGCCAAAGCCGACGAGATGGCGAAGCAGCAGACCATCCTGGATTGCATCCGGGATGAGGCCGAGGTGGAGGCCAACCACCGGCTCATCCGGGAGAGGAAGGCAGAGGCCGATGCCCTCTTCGACGAGCTGGAGGCGGAGGAAGCCGCATCGGAGCAGCCGGAGGCGCGGGAGGGAGCGGAGGGGGCGGCAGCGGAGGCGCCGGAGGGACGGAGCTGCGGCTGCCGACCATTTATCCGTCGGAGGGCACGGAGATCGTCGACATCTCCGACGAGGAGTAGATAGGTTGTACGTAGTACGTAGGTTTATATGTTGCATGCTTTTGTATGGATTTGAGGAATCTAATATGAGATGTCCGGTTGTAGAATACTTTATTTGATGCGTGACCAGTCAGTGTCCGCGGAGGGGCCGGATTTGCATGTGCCGGATGTAGATGCCGTGATATTCTGGATGACCTAGTATTTTACAGAGAGGATAAAGGATTCTGCACCACTTGTCATTGTGCCCCCCTTTCAGTAATTACGATAGATACTTAGAAAAACTTCAAAAAAAGAGTAAATACGAGCCTACAAAATAGTTATTTCAATGTTGATCTAGTTGTACACCGTGAAGAGGGTATTCAACCATTATTTGTTTGTTAGATGGGACATCAACGTTCATCATCGACTTAATGAGAAATAGGAATTCTATTTAGTAATAGACGCTCTCAAAGAAAAATATGGATGTAAACAAGCCGATAGTGTGGGCACTCTCCCTATAAAAACGAAATAGTATGGGCACTCGAGAACCAACACGTAGTTTGATGATTGGAAGGGTGTTTGTACCATAGGAACCAATTTCCGAGGTGGACGTCCGAGTCCTTTAAATTCCTTGTTTTTCATGTAGCACTGACACCCGCTCTTGAGGTAGCGAAATCGGGACCGACTTGGCACCATGCTCGACGCGCTTCAGGCTACGGCGCGTCGTCTAGCGTCTCCGTAGGGTCGCTTGGCGGCCGCCACTAGGTGGCTTTTTTTTTCTTATTTCTTTTCCTCTTCCTTGGGCTTGATTGTGCTAATGCCCTAGCCGTCGTGTTTGGATTGGACTTGGATGTTGATTATATGAACCGTTGCATTATTCGTAAAGCGGGATGAAAGCCTATTTTGAGAAGGGATCCAGTCTCCAGTTTGACACTGCCCCTCTCATGCATGCAAAGTATCCCCTCGGTGGGAGGCGATGTTGTGTTGATAATGTTATCTTCGTCAATCACAGTATGGCCACTCAAGCAAATATCTGATAATTAACTTTTTTTCTTACGAGTGCACATATTATAGCACATTCAATGTATACCGGTGTGCGCCTATTTTTTAGTGCCCAAAGCAGTTCACGATATTTTTTCAAAACGGAGGCAAAAGCTTTGCCTCATTGATTAATTAAGAAGAAGAGAGTTGTCCGGTTAATTAATAGAAAACCAGGCGAAAACCGATACAAGCCTACCACATGAGGACTACTCACAGAACATGCAACCCCATAAGCACATGATCAGCCCAACAACCCAACACGTAACGACCACCAACCCCCACACAACTACATCGCAAGGAAACATCCAGCGAGAGTATCTTGGCCGAAGACCACGAGCACCACCAAGACCACGAAGACAAGCCACGCCATAAAGACAACCAAAAGACTGATGACCATCCATCAAACAGCTCCGGACGCCTTTTCTATGGCGCCACTCTTCTTTCTTTGTTTCCTGAGAGATTCCTCCACGATCGCCTTGCCAGATCCAGGGCTAGCCACCTCTAAACGTTTGAGCAAGCTGTAAATCTCTATCTCGAAGTGAATCTCGTTGACCTTTTCATGCACAGACATCACGTGCCCAACGGTCACGTGTGAGTTGATGACTGCAACATCGGAACCTCCGCGGTCCCCAAAGGCGAGCGACTGGCTAGGCTCCAAAGGGTCAAGCGCTAACATACCGACCGCATCAACATCACCAGCCACGGAAACAACTGAGACGACAACATCACCCACAGGAACCACTCACACAATTGACTTAGGCACCTCCACTTGCTCACATGACAGAGGTGAAACATGTCCCTCACACGAGGTCACTAATGAGTCCATCTCCAAGCGCTCCACAGACAATGGCAAAACAGGGCTCAGACATATCTCCTGTAGGTCGGGCATGATCTATAGAACCGGAGCCTCGAGCACGACGAGGTCAACAGTGACAATGCAATGTCCCCCACACGAGGAGAGAAACATCCATATAGCTCTTGGCTCCCTTCCTCCATGGAGGCAACACCGGCCACACCAGGAGGGCATGACGTTGGAGTGGTCGACAACATAGCTGGCCCAAAGGAGAGCATGTCCAGAGCAGCCTCCATCCTCTACAGAAAGCTCTCAACCCGTGTCATCCAACCCTGCAGCTGCGCGGTATGATCAACCAGAGCAGACCTCACATCGGGCTGGGTTGCCGAGTCAACTGTAGCAGAGACGACAGACGCCCAAGACCCATGATGAAACGGCTTGGATGGTAGCGTTGATTTCATCGGACCCTCACATGAATCTGGAGCGGGACGATGCACGATACCCAGAATTAGCTTCACGGCAAGGCATGACAATGAGCATAGAGGACGCCATGGATTGCGACATCCACGCGCACGATGACCGTTCTCCAAGCAACGGGAGCACCGAAACGGATCTCTACACTCAGCCGCACGGTGTCCACGAACGAGGCATCTGCAGCACCGGCCATGCATCCAAGCAGGGATGGGACGAGGAGCCATTGCCGGGGCTGGCAACATTGGGCTACACGGAACATGTCGGGGCAACACCTCTTGCCATCCCCCGCACACCTCTGTCACACATCCCACATCCGGCTGGGCGGCGTCCAAGGCTACCGGGGCCGATGCCTTAACAATAAGCGGTGTCATAGGGGCCAACTTCTCTTCATCAGTGTCGTCATCCCCGTCGGCGTCCAGCGGGGACCATGACTCAGGCTGTGGCCGCCCCGAGCCAAGAACCAAAGGAGGCGCTGGGCCCAAGCCCGAGGCCTGGAGCGGCAGTAGCAAGCCAGAGGCGGAGGCGCCAGCGGCCGATGATGCCTAAGTGGCCGCAGTCGTCGCGGGCTTGCGGAGGTGGCCTTGGACGGCTGGGGCGAGGACAGCCACGGCTTGCTGAGTGGCCGGAGCTGGCTCAACGGGCAGCGAGGTCAGAGCAGCCGCTGGTGGTGTCGGAGTGGCCGCCGTCTTCGCGAGCTGGGCAGGTGCTGCCGCGGCAAGCTGAGCGGCGGGAGCTGCGGCAACGGGCAGCGAGGTCGGAGCAGCCGTAGGTGGTGCCGGAGTGGCCGCCGCCGTCGCGGGCTTGCGAAGGTGGCCTCGGATGGCCGGGCACGCCCTGCGGAGGGCGAGCGCCGCCGCGGCAAGCTGAGCGGCCGGAGCTGGGGCAGCGGGCGGCGAGGTCGGAGCGGCCAACGGCCGGGAGGCATGCAAGGTCGACTGCATTGGCCAGGGAGGCGGAGGAGCTCGAAGGAGGGGCAGTGGAGAGAGGACGCGGTGGGAGTCTCAGATCCGGTCGCGGCTAGAGCAGGGGCTGCCGGAGGAAGGAGATCGGGGCGGCGCCGCCGGCGCGCTCATCCGTCCTGCGCGAGGACGCGAGACCGGCCTACTGCTGCTGCTTCAAAGCTATCTTTTCATCTTCGTAATTGAACTACACTTATCTCAATAGTTCACAATATTAGTGTTTCAAGATTGTACTAGTTGTCCACAAAAAAGAGTTTACTTATTGAGGAGCCAAACACATAGTTTTTGTTAGAGATAGACGTAGAGTTTCAACATTCCACGACCTCTTTTATTCAAACACTTTTCACGTGAAATTTAAAAGATTAAATCCTTAGGACCTTTTTGTGTATACACGTTGTTAGATTCGAGTGGTTGAATCTTATAAGATATTTACCAAATATCCCTTTGCACTATATTGCACAAGAAATTTGAAATCCTTCCAAACTGAATTCTTTATTTTTCATTAGATGTAATCTAACAAATCATAAGCTTGTAGGATTTGGATGAGCATGAAATTAATTCCAATTCTGCAATTCCCCTATTCATGGGCGTTTTGAATCACATGAATCAAAGAAATACACTGGCGAAGCTTAGTGTAACTTCGGGGGGGGGGGGGGGGGGGGGGGCAAGTTTTGCACATTTGTGAAGAATTTTTTCAGAGAGCATAGATTAGAGATACTGCTGTATTTTCTCCCCTACAAATTCAGATTTGGTGTTTTGCCCCCCCCCCAGCCAGCTTTGTCAAGCCCCGCCACTGAAGAAAGACCTTCTTAGCATGCGGGCTTAAGATGTTTTCCGGAGTTTTATGATTAATGGAATCAGATGTTCCATCTTAAAACATTTTGAAACAAAAAAAATACAATGTGTTTGTTTGATGGGCTCAACACACTCTTTTTAGTGGGAAAAGTCCCTATACGAGACTCTTTGCGTCAAATTAGCGGGGTAGCGCACAGAGCGCTTGTCTCGTGTGCCAACCCATTTCTGCCTCATCGTTGCATGGACTGCTCACCTATGGTTCTTTCGTGTTTTGTCCCTTCGTTTGCTTTTATATTTTCCAATTTCCATTGGTTTTCTTTTATTTTTTCTATTTTTAAAATACAAATTTTCATATAATTTCAAAAGTATTAATGTAGTTTGGAAAATGTTTTATTTATAAAAAAACAGTAGGGAAGGCTTCTACTACACCATTTTTTAAATATGTAACTGGAATTTCAATAAGTGCACATGTGTTTTTAAAAAGAATGTTTGCATAAGTAAAAGACCATTCTAACCTTTAGTAAAAAAATGTTAATGTAACTTTAAAAGGTCACATACTTCAATAATTTTTATGCAATTTTGAAAGTGTTCGCACATTTTAAAAAAATCCATGTAAATTTAAAAATTGTTCATGTGCTTTCTTTAATTAATGTAATTTAAAAAAATCATGTCCTTAAAATTTTTCATGTAAGTAAACAAAATGCCTGTGGAGTTCTAAATATTGTTAATGCCTTTTAAAAATTCTCATGTAATTTCTAAAAATAGTTCATGTAGTTTAACAAAAGTATCTGTGTGTTTATAAAAATGTTATATCCTCTTTAGAATGAAAATAAATTAAGTTAAAAAGCAAATATAACTATAAATAAAAAATATAGAAAATCAAAACTAGAAAAACCAACCCAATACAAGAAAATTGAAGGAAGTATAAATAGAAAAATACTACAACAAAATCAAGGGAATTGCTAATGGGCTCAATCCACCTTTGCAATGCTTTTCTGCGTTATGTGAGCAACAAATTTTCTAACCCATAATGATGCTAGCCGACCCTCCTCCACGGAGCTCCTCCCGTGCACATCGTTCGTGGCCATCGGATGGGCTTTGACTTCCTTTGCTGACCATTGAATTGGTTGACAACGTGGTAATAAGCGTGACGAGTGATTGTTTTTCATTGATGTGTAAGGCTGCTAGTCAACTTGTCTCCATGAAGCTCCCTCGATTTGCTTCGATGTTGTCCATCGGATGCTGGTCAATCTGGTCTTCTAGCTCTTTTCGAACGTTGGATCTGAGTTGCTCGTTTTTACCACGCTGTTGATTTCACAAGGGCAATGACTCGTGGGCTCGTGATGTGCTACTATTGGCTGGGTCAGTCATTTTGGGGTGTGTGAAGACCCTGTGCTGATGCGCCGCGTGCGCGTCGCATCGTTTGTGGGAGAGTGTGCGGTAGCCCGTGGATGGGTTCATTTGTTGCGTGGCCGCCCATTTTTCCGCTGCAGGTGGGCCCCGTTTCGGCTTGGTCCCACTCGTCTGTCACTCATCTTGTTTTCTGTGTGTGGTGTTGCGTTCAGAGAGAGAAAGAGAGGGGTTGGGTTGACCGATGCATGCATGCGCGCGTGGGGTACTGCAGTTGGGTCGTGCATCGTGCTATGGCTGTGTGCTGCACCATGCCGGGTATTGCAGCTTTTTTTGAAATTCAAACATTTTCTATTTATTCATAAAAGGCAGGAATCTCTGTCGACACAATGCGCAAAATACACTCCGGTGGTTCATTTAACCAAACCTTACATAGATCAGAAGACACCCCCTCCGTCGCTAGCACGTGTGTAGCTCCATTTGCCGAGCACCGAACCCAGCTTACCTTCCAACGTTGGCGCGTTGCCAACATCATCTTTACTTCTTCTATGAGCAGGCCTAAGACCGAGAGATCTTTCACCGTGCTCTGAAGCTTGCACACTATCTCTTTACTATCCATCTCAATGTGCAGACTAGTAGCTTGTACCTCGTCCGCCAGCTGTACCGCCCGTCGACATGCCTGAAGTTCAGCAGCCGCAGCGTCTGAGCACGTATGGAAAACGTGGCAGGCACCACCCAGGAATGCACCTTAATGGTTTATAAAGAGCAGTCCGGTTCCTCCTTTTCCTCCTACTCTAGAGGTTGCACCATCTACATTTACCTTAATCCAGCCCAATTCCGGCGGTTCCCATTTTTTGCATTGGGATGGTCTTGGCTATCTTACTGTTTCGGCCATTAGAATCCTGCCAATTCTCCATAGCTTTCAGAACCTTGTATGCAATGTCGCCAGCCTCCTCTATCTTCCTACCATCCCTCGCATTATTTCTTGCACTCCATAGTCCATACAGTCCCTGGATTATGACCGCTTTCTCGTCGTCAGATGCATCGGCAAACCAGTCAAGCAGCCGCCTTGATAGACCACCCTGAGAGCAGACATTGACCGGTGGGATCGCCACCGGAACTCCCATTTCCGAGTGAAGAATCTTCCAGAACTTTGATGAATGACAACACCCCTAGAATTGGTGATAATTAGTATCTTCCCTTCCGCATGCTACATAGAATACTCCCTCCTTAATGCTTCTCCTATGCAGTTCGGCTTCGACCGCATGGCCATTCCGTATCAATCTCCATGTATGTGTTTTGGCTTTCCCCGGGGCAACGAATCCCACAAACTCAACCAGGATCTGTGGTTGGCGACTGTGGACGATGACTCCGGTCGTCCGGATTTTAGTCGTTTTTGGGCCGTATGCAGACCTGATAGAGAAAATGCTGTTCTTTGTGAAGTTCCAAGCTTGGTAGTCCTCAACACATGGCCCCCCAATCTGGATTTGCTTAATTTCATGCGCCTTATCCGGGGGGAACATCTCCTGAACCTTTGCTTGGTCCCAGCCGGTGTCCCATGTGTTCAGCACGTCACTAACCCAGTGGCTCTGGCCCAGTGGCTTCAAGCTACCTTTCCTAGGTATCCAGCTATCATGATGTATATTAATTTTGTTGCCATCTCCTATTCTCCAAATGAGACCATCCAGCAGCAAGTTTCGTCCATGGATTATACTTCTGAACGTATACGACCCTCCTCCAGGACAATTTGCATTGAGCACTGAGTTGTTCGGAAAATACCGTGCCTTGAGCACCCGTGCACATAGTGAGCCAGGGGTTTGAAGTATCCGCCAAGCCTGTTTTGCTAACAAAGCTTGATTAAAGGCCTCCGGGTCCCTAAACCCTAGCCCTCCATCATACTTTATAGTGCACATCTTGTCCCACGCAATCCAGTTAAAAGGACGTGGATGTCGCCTAGAGGGGGGGGGGTGAATAGGCGCTTTAAAATAATTATGGTTTAGGCTTGAACAAATGCGGAATAAAACTAGCGTTTAATTTGTCAAGCACAAAACCTAAAACAACTAGGCTCACCTATGTGCACCAAGAACTTATGCTAAGCAAGATAACAACTAAGTGATAGCAAGATATATAACAAGAAACAATATGTCTATCACAAAGTAAAGTGCACAAGTAAAGGGCTCGGGTAAGAGATAACCAAGGGACGCGGAGACGACGATGTATCCAGAAGTTCACACCCTTGCGGATGCTAATCTCCGTTTGGAGCGGTGTGGAGGCACAATGCTCCCCAAGAAGCCACTAGGGCCACCGTAATCTCCTCACGCCCTCGCACAATGCAAGATGCCGTGATTCCACTAAGGGACCCTTGAGGGCGGCCGCCGAACCTGTACAAATGGCAACCCTTGGGGGCGGTCACCGGTACCCGTACACTTTGGAAACCCTTGGGGGAGGTCAGCGATACCCGTACAAATTGCTCGGGGCAATCTCCACAACCTAATTGGAGACCCCGACGCTTGCCCGGAGCTTTACACCACAATGATTGAGCTCCGAGGCACCACCAACCGTCTAGGGCGCCAAGGCACCCAAGAGGAACAAGCTCTAGGGTGCTCAAACACCCAAGAGTAATAAGCTTCTCAAACTTCACTTCCACGTATCACCGTGGAGAACTCAAACCTATGCACCAAATGCAATGGCAAGGGCACACGGAGTGCCTAAGTCCTTCTCTCCCAAATCCCACCACAACAACTAATGCTATGGAGGAAAATGAGAGGAAGAACAAAGAATAACACGAAGAACTCCCAAGATCTAGATCCAAGGGGTTCCCCTCACACAGAGGAGAAAGTGATTGGTGGAAATGTGGATCTAGATCTCCTCTCTCTTTTACCTCAAGAACTAGCAAGAATCATTGGAGGGATTGAGATTTAGCAAGCTCAAAGAAGGTCAACAATGGGGGGAAAACTCGATCTCAAAGGATGGGGACCATTGGGGAATAAGACCCCCTTAAATAGGTCACAACGAATCTGCCCGTTATGTGCAAAATAACACAGGAGCGATACAACCGCTATTCGCACCGGTACAACCGGTCAAAGCAGACAAAACCTACCTGTAGTAAAAGCAATAAGCGGTACAACCGCCCGAGGCACCGGTAGTACCGGTATAACCGGAACAACCGGCCCACAACCGCCCAAGAACCGCTCCAAAACATAAACTAGTCTGGTGGTAGAGCGGTACATGGCCGGTACAACCTTCGGACAAAATCTGGAGCGGTACAACCGCTCCAAACACCGGTTGTACCGGTCAACCGGTACAACCTCTCTATGGGGCGGTACAACCTCTCTATGTAAAACAGGTAAGACTAAAACAGCCATAACTTTCGTATACGAGCTCCGATTTGAGCAAACTCAAGCTTGATGGATAAAGGATAACAAGAGCTATCCAACAATGACAAGTTAAATTAAGAACAAGCAATGGGGCATAAATTCCACTAGTATAAGGAAGATGACCTTCCCAATAAATATCCGGCAAAATCTCCAACACCGAAAACACGATATGATGCATACGAAATCTGTTTTCGATGAGCTTGAACTTATCACGATGAAGACCATAAGCTGAAAAACTCACATAGAGAAAAACCAAATAAGGACCAAGAAAGATGATGCAAGGATGCAAATGGTTTGAGCTCTCAACGAACGATACGATCAAGCTACTCACTTGAGAGCCCCCCTGATAGTACGGCAATCTATCCTATAACCCGGTCTCCCAACTACCACCATGAGACCGATAAAGTCGAAAACCTATCAAGGGCCGAACCTATACCTTGCACATAGTCCACTTGAGCAAGATGATGACGATCTTGACTTCCTCAAGATGGACCACCTTTCTTGATTGTGTTGGCTCAATGAAGACTAGTTGATTGCTCCCCCATACTCCACAATGGGTGAGCCACTCTTCGTCACACCTTCACAAGTCCATTGTCACCACAATGGACAGCAATCTTCAAGCATGATCTCTTTGTGATGCTCCACTTGAACTTGCACACTGCAATCTTGATGACGATCACCACTTGATGTCATCCTCCATGGGTTGTATGAGATCTTCCTCTTTACGCAAGCCCATGGAAACATACCTAACCCCACACAGAACTCTCACGTAGACCATGGGTTAGTACACAAAGCATAATGGACAATGCTGACCATATCATGAGATCACTTGATCCCTCTCGGTACATCTTGTACGCTTTGTGTGTTGATCAACTTGATTCACTCTTTGACTTAGTCTTGATCAACCTTGTAACTTATCTTCTCTCTTCATAAATATGATGTCTTGAAGGTAAACATGAATGTTCCCACAATCTTCTTCTTCAAGACATGCTTGCAATATGCTCAACTCTCACATGACCAACTTTAGATAAAACCTTGAATACCACCTTGGTCACCATATAAAATCCTTGAAACCAACAGATGGATTTCAAGAAGTACCTATGGACAAATCCTTCGAATATAACTCAAGGCAACCATTAGTCATAGGGATTGTTATCAATTACCAAAACCACACATGGAGAAATGTGTACAATCTCCCCCATTTTGGTAATTGATGACAACCACTTTCAAGAGAGTTTATATAAGGAAATAAGCACAACCAAGGACACACATGCAAAGTAATAATGCATGGGTATGAGATGCAAATGCTTAAGCAACAAAAGCAAAACTCTCTAAACTTTTCCAAACTAAACAATCTAAACTTCTCCCCCATTGGCATCGATTGCCAAAATGGACGAAAAGCTTAGAAAACCAATATAATAGGTGTTCCTCCAAAACGTGTGTATTTCTCAAAATATGAGTGCAATGAAATACACATATACAATGAAAAGTAGTTGGAGGAAGATAAACTATATTGAGGATACAAAGATTGCAAAAAAAGATTGTATGGCACACAGACATACCAAATAGTGAAGCAAGCAATCAAAAGATACCTATTGGACCAAACAATCGCATGATCCAACGAGCCACATTAATAAAAGATATTATGATATGGGAAAAGGAGTGTTTTAAAGAAACTAGAGAAGCTTCCCATGATTTGTGCACTATTTAGAATTTTTTGTATTTAGATACACATGCACAACAAAAAGGATCATCGCTCCCCCAAAATCAATAGAAACACACAACAAGTGCAAGCGAGTAGATAAGACAATAAGCATAGCACTTGCACCAAACATATGGTTGAGAAACATGTAAAAGAGGCAACTTAAGAATACGCTCAACCAAAATGATGTGTGTGAGTCATGGCAAAGCACTCGAGAAGACTATTATAAGGATGAGCATTAAGCATCAACATAGTCTTGATGAAATGAGACACAAAGTGCAAGACATATCCTCCCCCCCCCCCCACACACAAAGCACTTTAGCAAATGGGTTCACAAGCTTACTAATAAGAAAATTAAAAACCAAAGCATGTGATAACCCATGGTGAAGATAGGAAATAATAGCCTTGTCAAGAGGAGGGATACCAATCGAAGTGGAAAAACCCTCGTCAAGACAAGCATGAGGAAAAATAATCTTCACCACCAAAGAGTGCATCAAGATGCATGGATATAAGATCCACACTCAAGACAAATTCATTCACGAAACCACCAAGGAACTAAAAAGAGAATGCAACGGTGGACGTGAAGGAAAAGAGGATATCAACTAGAGATGTAACTTCTCTCATGTGTATAAGATTCTAGGTAGAAGACAATCATGATGATATATATCCACAAAGAAGGATGTACACACGAAATAGTTACAATAAGAAAGAGCAAGATATCCAAATGGAAGTCATAAATATACCAATAAGAACTTTGCTTGAAAGTATAGCACATGGCTTAATATTGTCTTATTGTATATAAATAGACTCTACCAGATGAACATCAAAGACATCACAACTAGCAGCAAGAGTCATCGTTGGGATGCTTTGAGTAGGGAAACAAGTACCACAAGAAAGAATCAAGAAATTCATGCCATGATGCAACCTACAAGAAGTTGAATGCAAGAAATGTATGCATGAATTAGATACTTGTTACCGAGATAGCATTGGATTGATGTAGTAGATAATGGTTCATCGATCATCCTAGCTTGGCTCCAATAAGCACATGGTGTCACCACCTTCCTTATAAGTGAGCCAAGCATCCAATGCATCTCCAATTGTTCCTAGAACAACAACACAAACAAAATGGTACCCAAACTCATTGGGACCAAAGAGTTAGTGGACCAACAATACATAGGACAAACTCCACATAACTATGTGCATATAGATATGAAATTGAATTTCATGCACACTTTAGCCAATTTGTGACATAGTGGAGTTTCCCCTATCTATTGGGTCAAAGAAAGCATGCCAAAGAAAGTACATAGTAAATATGCATGCTCAAGACTTTCAAGAACCAAATCAACACATAGTTGACAAGATACCAAAAGAAAAGATACCAAGTGAAACTAAGATACCCAACGGAGAAATTATCACTTGAAGAATACCAATAAAGAGATACATCAATGAATGAGATATCCATTAACACATGCCAAATAAAAGGAAACAAGATACCAAACGAAAGAAACAAACATGAGGTATCAAGTTCCCAAAAGAGAGCTAGGTTCCAAACAAACCACACCCTCGACAACTTTTCATCATGGCACAAAGCACCAAAAAAAGGCTTGACTTCCACCAACACGCACTTGATAGGGATCAATAGATTTTATGATAAACACATAAAGAGTATGTTTCTAAAGAAAATAGGATAGCTCCCCCAAGAGATGTGCATTATATAGAATTTGCATTTGAATACAAAATGCACAAGATGGGATCACCACTTTCCCTATATCTATAGAAACACTAGACATGTTCAAAAAGATCCACAAGAGGTAAGGAAGACAAACGGATGAACAAAATCCTATGAAGATGATTAGCAATTTCTACCACATAAACGAATACCAATTGTCAAAGGACAAGAAGTATTTTGGGAGAATTCCCATTGGTAGATTTCCAAGATATCCAACATCAACTTCACACCTAAAATATAAGCAAATGACACTTGTAGAGCTAACATGCCACCTAGGAACAAGATAATTTATAATATCAACACTAGGTGGCAATACCTCAAATGTACACATTTTCTAGGCTTGTAATATGCACATAGCATATTACTCCCCCATAATGTGATAACCCAAAATAATTAACAAGTGGCAAATGAAATCCAACAAGAGATAACTAATGGACCATTTAGAATTTGAATTTCTCATGAGAAGAGATGCCACATAGAATCTAGATAATCTTGTAATATCAATACAAGTGGTATTCCTCATGTACACGCATTTTTAGGATCGTGAAGTGCCCAAAGCACATCACTCCCTCAAAATGAGATAATCCATTAATCTCTCAAAAGAGCCAACTAAGATACAAACAAAATGCAAAAAGGCTCAACACAAGACTCACACATTCATGATGTGCACCCCATCATACATACTTGATTACTCAAGATAAACAAATAGGAATCACAACATATACAAACACATGCAAGGTACAAAACCACAACATGCAAAGGGGCAAGTAAGTATCAATGTAAACAATTTAAGTACAAGTTACTGTAAGGAGGCACATTGGATACAAGATAGAAACTCGATAATCCAAATGACTTGGCTTGAGATAATATGAATGATGAAGATCCCTTAATTCTTCATGATGTAGCCAAGTCACCAATGCCCTCCGACAACACCTATTGATCAAGTTTGAGCTTGTTGGTCCCCAATCAAGTTGGGTCCTAAGAGGTTAGTCACAATAGGCTTTGCTACACAAATGGTTCTTTTCTTGACACCACTTTGAGTACCAACAAACTTGGCAAACACATTGCCAACCTTATCCTTCCCAAGAGAATAGACATCATCAATGATAATTGGGTTGGATACTTTACCATTAGTGCATGAAGAAGCAAAGTGACCCTTCTCACAATAAAAGTAGCAACATCTACCCTTTACTTTCTTCTCAATTGATTTCTCAACTTGAGGAGCGTTGACTTGGGTCTTCTTGGGAAGAGGCCTTTCTTCAACTTGAGGTTGAGCATGAGATTGAACTTGTGGCCGCTTCCCTTGTTGCTTGTCACTATGGGGCTTCTTCTTCAATGGGCAAGATCTAACATGGTGCCCTTCTATTTTGCACTTGAAGCAAATAATCTTGGCCAAAATCTTGACTTGTTCTTGGCCCTTCTTCTTGTAGCTTTTGGACTTCTTCTTATTATTGGAGTTGAATCCAAGTCCACCCTTGTCATTTGGGGATTTTTGCACACACAAGATATTGTTGAGTGTGGACTTCCCTTCATGACTCTTTTCCAAGTCTTTCTTCAAAGAAGTGACTTGGGCCTTGAGCTCTTTGATTTCCTCTACATGGTTAGTGTCAACACAAGTACCAGAGGAAGTAAAAGCTTCATGGTTAGAGCAACAAGGCAAGGAAAGTAATTCATCACAGGATGTAGCAACATTATGAGTAGATGAAATACGAGGACTAGCACATGGCAATGTAGCATTTTGACAAGTAGTGCTAATATCCACAAAAGGCTCACTTGATGTTACCTTGGTAGTAATAGCCTCATGAGCTATCTTTAGCACACTATGGGATACTAGAAGATCACCATGAGAGCTAGAAAGCTTTTCATGACTTTCTTCCAATTTCCCAAAATTGCTAGATAGCAACTCAAGTTGAGCCCTTAGCTCAACATTCTCCTTTAATATGGATGCTTCACAAGAAATAGAATTAGTAGCACAAGCATCATCATTAATACCAAGAGGAGAAGGTAACTTGGCAAGCTCTTTAGCATATGAAGCTTCAAGTTGAGCATGAGACTCGGTGAGTTCGATGAGCGAACTCTTAATGACCCTTGAGCCATTTTCGAGGTGCTCAAAGTCCTCAAGGAGTTTAGCATGAGCAACTTCAAGCTTATCATTTTTAGTACTAAAATCATTAGCCACCTCGAGAGCCCTATCATGGGATTCCTTTAATCTAGATAATTCTAGAGCAAAGGTCTCCTCAAGAGATTCCTTGGTGGTTTGTTCATTTTCAAGAGCTTGAGATAGCTCCGCGATCTCATTAGCGTAATCACGCTCATGACCTTCCATTTTGTCAATGGTGGACTCATGATCCTCGAGGTGAACTTCCAACCCCTCAATATATTTCTTGCCCTCAATGGCAATAGACATGATTTCCATGAAGTTGAAGCGAGCAAGTTTATTCTTATGAAGATCTTTAAAAATCATTTCACCCTTAATTTTTAAGGAAGCAATATTATCACTCTCTTCATCATTGTCCTCATCCTCATTATCTTCAACATCATCATCACGAGATATATTGGGATTCAAAGTAGGAGATACCTTTGAAGCCTTAGCCATAAAGCAAAAGTGAGAAACAATAGATGATGATGTAGGATCCCTTGAAGCATCATTCAAGACCATATATTGTTCCATGGAGTGTTGGGTTTCCTCTACATTGTTAGCACAACAACTCGAGGAAATAGATACATTTTTATCATGGCAACAAGATATAGCAAGCATATCATCATGAGATTTAGTCAAGAAATTTCTACATTATATGCAAGGACTATCAACACAAGCATGTGAAACTTGTAAGTTGCTCCAAGTGTTGAAGTCCAAAGATGAAGCATTGCAATGTGATAGTGATGAGGGATCATCAACAATAAGCACACTATCAACATTGCAATGACCAACACTACTCACCATATCATTACCTTGTGGCAATCCACATGTAGGTGAAGTAGAAGAAGTTGAGAAGACAATACGACCGGAGGTGGAGGGAGAACAATCATCCTCACAAATCTTGGACACACCATATTTATCTTGAAGCTTTGTCCATGGCTCATGAGCATCCCGGAACGGCATGAGTTGAAATATAACTACACTGCTCAAAGCATCAAAAAGCACATTAGAAGATTGAGCATTGAGATAAGAGTTTTTCTCATCCTCTAAAGATAATTTTTGAGGATACTTCGGAGGAGAAAAACCCAAATCTACAATCCGCTCTAAATTTGGGTCCATGACCGTAAAGAGATTAAGCATGCGAATTACCCAAACATCAAAATTTGTGCCATCAAAACTAAGAGTCTCAGAGAATCCTAAACCCCTAGTCAACATCCTTACTCTCTAGGTGGTAAAACCTAATGATGAGAGACCTAGCTCTGATACCAATTGAAAGGACGTGGATGTCGCCTAGAGGGGGGGGGTGAATAGGCACTTTAAAATAAATATGGTTTAGGCTTGAACAAATGCGGAATAAAACTAGCGTTTAATTTGTCAAGCACAAAACCTAAAACAACTAGGCTCACCTATGTGCACCAACAACTTATGCTAAGCAAGATAACAACTAAGTGATAGCAATATATATAACAAGAGACAATATGGCAATCACAAAGTAAAGTGCACAAGTAAAGGGCTCGGGTAAGAGATAACCAAGGGACGCGGAGACGACGATGTATCCTGAAGTTCACACCCTTGCGGATGCTAATCTCCGTTTGGAGCGGTGTGGAGGCACAATGCTCCCCAAGAAGCCACTAGGGCCACCGTAATCTCCTCACGCCCTCGCACAATGCAAGATGCCGTGATTCCACTAAGGGACCCTTGAGGGCGGCCGCCGAACCTGTACAAATGGCAACCCTTGGGGGCGGTCACCGGTACCGGTACACTTTGGAAACCCTTGGGGGAGGTCACCGATACCCGTACAAATTGCTCGGGGCAATCTCCACAACCTAATTGGAGACCCCGACGCTTGCCCGGAGCTTTACACCACAATGATTGAGCTCCGAGGCACCACCAACCGTCTAGGGCGCCAAGGCACCCAAGAGGAACAAGCTCTAGGGTGCTCAAACACCCAAGAGTAATAAGCTTCTCAAACTTCACTTCCACGTATCACCGTGGAGAACTCAAACCTATGCACCAAATGCAATGGCAAGGGCACACAGAGTGCCTAAGTCCTTCTCTCCCAAATCCCACCACAACAACTAATGCTATGGAGGAAAATGAGAGGAAGAACAAAGAATAACACGAAGAACTCCCAAGATCTAGATCCAAGGGGTTCCCCTCACACAGAGGAGAAAGTGATTGGTGGAAATGTGGATCTAGATCTCCTCTCTCTTTTACCTCAAGAACTAGCAAGAATCATTGGAGGGATTGAGATTTAGCAAGCTCAAAGAAGGTCAACAATGGGGGGAAAACTCGATCTCAAAGGATGGGGACCATTGGGGAATAAGACCCCCTTAAATAGGTCACAACGAATCTGCCCGTTATGTGCAAAATAACACACGAGGGGTACAACCGCTATTCGTACCGGTAGAACCGGTCAAAGCCGACAAAACCTACCTGTAGCAAAAGCAATAAGCGGTACAACCGCCCGGGGCACCGGTAGTACCGGTATAACCGAAACAACCGGCCCACAACCGCCCAAGAACCGCTCCAAAACAGAAACTAGTCCGGTGGTAGAGCGGTACATGGCCGGTACAACCTTCGGACCAAATCTGGAGTGGGACAACCGCTCCAAACACCGGTTGTACTGGTCAACCGGTACAACGTCTCTATGGGGCGGTACAACCTCTCTATGTAAAACGGGTAAGACTAAAACAACCATAACTTTCGCATACGAGCTCCGATTTGAGCAAACTCAAGCCACTAGGATAAGGAAGATGACCTTCCCAATAAATATCCGGCAAAATCTCCAACACCGAAAACACGCTATGATGCATACGAAATCTGTTTTCGATGAGCTTGAACTTATCACGATGAAGACCATAAGCTCAAAAACTCACATAGAGAAAAACCAAATAAGGATCAAGAAAGATGATGCAAGAATGCAAATGGTTTGAGATCTCAACGAACGAAACGATCAAGCTACTCACTTGAGAGACCCCCTTGATAGTACGGCAATCAACCCTATAACCCGGTCTCCCAACTACCACCATGAGACCAGTAAAGTAGAAAACCTATCAAGGGCCAAACCTATACCTTGCACATAGTCCACTTGAGCAAGATGATGACGATCTTGACTTCCTCAAGATGGACCACCTTTCTTGATTGTGTTGGCTCGATGAAGACTAGTTGATTGCTCCCCCATACTCCACTATGGGTGAGCCACTCTTCGTCACACCTTCACAAGTCCATTGTCACCACAATGGACGCAAGCTTCAAGCATGATCTCTTCATGATGCTCCACTTGAACTTGCACACTGCAATCTTGACGAAGCTCACCACTTGATGTCATCCTCCATGGGTTGTATGAGATCTTCCTCTTGACGCAAGCCCATGGAAACATACCTAACCCCACACAGAACTCTCACGTAGACCATGGGTTAGTACACAAAGCGTAATGGACAATGCTTACCATACCATGAGATCACTTGATCCCTCTCGGTACATCTTGTACGCTTTGTGTGTTGATCAACTTGATTCACTCTTTGACTTAGTCTTGATCAACCTTGTATCTTATCTTCTCTCTTCATAAATATGATGTCTTGAAGGTAAACATGAATGTTCCCACAATCTTCTTCAAGACATGCTTGCAATAAGCTCAACTCTCACATGACCAATCTTTGGATAAAACCTTGAATACCACTTTGGTCACCATATAAACTCCTTGAAACCAACAGATGGACTTCAAGAAGTACCTATGGACAAATCCTTCGAATATAACTCAAGGCAAGCATTAGTCAATAGGGATTCTCATCTATTACCAAAACCACACATGGAGAAATGTGCTCTTACACCAATGCACCTTCTTCTCACCATTCGGTGCACCCCACCAGAAGTTTGACGAGATCGATGACAGGTTCCAGCACATTTTATTTGTGAGTTGAAAACACCTCATGGTAAATGATGGTTTAGATTGGAGGCCAGACTTCACTAATACTTCTCTTGCTGTTTTTGATAACCCTTGGCCCTTCCACCCTGCGACTTTCTTCCCATCACTCTCGCGTACATACTTGAAAGTCCCAGTTCCACAGTGCAGCTGGTGTTCCCTCAGTCACATCCCGAGCCCGCACTCCATCCTTCCCTCTCCCCCCTTTCTCCTCGTGAGCCACCAATCCGGCGCCTTGCTTCTTCATCTCATCCATCGCCTTGTCTCCGACCGCCGGCCTCCCAGCCGCCCCACCTCATAACGGCATTTCCCGAGGAGCACCGCGAGCGAAACCAGCAGACGGAAGGAGCGGATCGAGGCCTTGCACGCTGACTCGTCATCTGCTTGGGCACGTTCTGGATTTGGGATGCCGCGTGCGATGGCTGCAAATCCGCGCAGGTCATCGCCGTGGGATAGCAGGCCAATGGGGGAGGCGGGTTCTTCACATCGGGGGCTGGCGAGTAGGGGAGGGTCGGGAGGCCGGCACAGCAGGAGTTGCTAACGATCAGCGAGGTCGACGACGCTCCCGCCTTGACCGCTTTGCTCTCTTTCTCCTCCTCGCTATGTTGCGCTCTCTCTTCGGTTGGATTGCTTCTCCTTCATCGGTAGTGTGCTCTCGTCTGCTGTAATGGCGTCCATTCTTTGGATGGGACCACTGGTTGAGACTCGTTCTCCTTTCCTGACCTTGTTGTTTACTCTTATTTTTCATACGCCCTGCTGATTTCGTGTCCGTCCTTTTGTCTCCATCGTGCTATCAGGACTGTTATTAGTCCGACACTTCATGCCGAGCTGCAGTACCGTTTCGCGTCTTCATTTCTTCCCTCAGCCATCGATTTGCAATCCAACGAACGCCAGCGCAACTTACCGCTTCGCGCGCGGGCGGAGCTTCATCTGCCTCCATGTGTGGGGAGGCATCTTTAGCTGTATCGGACTATGCCTTTAAGCCGCCGTGTTCCGACCGGCAGAAACCCTAGCTGTTCTTACTCGTTCCTCTATAAAATTCCTCCAAAATTGAGCCTGAAGTAAACTGTTTTTCTCTGAAATAGTGCACTAGTTCGATAGATCCAGCTAGGTCCTGCCAATTGGTATACAGAGCGTAGGTTGTAGTTCTTGGCGGTGAGGAGAGCTTCAGATCCGATCTAGTACGGCGGTGGTGTTTTCGGCGGCATACGGCGGTGGTAGACCGTTCGGTAGCAAGATAGGCTGGAGTAGTGGTTTCTGAAGAACATTTCTTCCGTGCAAAATCTCACCCAACCCACCCATCTAGTGCTACTCTCTCCGGCGGCGGGCGGCGTTGGTGTCGGCGTGGCGGTGGCGGAACTGGAACAACGAGGTCTAGTTGCCGTTTCTCCGGTGTAAAATTCCTCCCTCCCTTACTCACAGGTTCTTCGGATCCGGTTTCACTTAGTGATGACAAATACCGATCCTGAAGAGATGACAGGGGCGACGCATGACACTGAACTCTTGGAGCTAGAATCACTGCAACTAGACATCAAGACACTCCGACAAGATCGTGAAGAAGATAGGAAGGAGTTCTATCAGTTCACTGAGGTCAACAAGAATTTCACTAGCATCGAGAGAAATTTCAAGAAGATCCAGGTCAGTCTGCACAAACTTGCCTTGGGGCAGTCGACAGAAGATGGAGAGGAGGAAGAAGACGCACCAGAACTACCTTCTGGCCAGGGCAACACTGTTGTTCCTCCGGGACGACCCAAACAACTGCCTAACAATCATCTGGCGGCAGAAAAACAAGACTCTACAGCTGTTGGCTCTGCTATTTTGGTTGATAAGGTTTCGGGCAGAGAACTGAATTTAGATGGCACACCTAAGGGGCCCTACAGGCACCACGATCATCCAGGCAACAAACAGGATTTCCATACTCCACAAAAACAGCAACAACAGGCTCCAGGAGCCAAGCACATCCTGAAAGTGGATGGCATGCCTGAAGAAGAAGTCAGAAAAGAGAGACACATGCCATATACTCCAGAAATCAGAAGAAACCTCCTTTCTGTAAAACCAGCCAAGCTCAACATAGCAGAGTTTGAAGGGCTGGATGCTGATTCATGGATACAAAACATAGATGCAACATCCATATAGCTCTTGGCTCCCTTCCTCCGTGGAGGCAACACCGGCCACACCGGGAGGGCATGACGTTGGAGTGGTCGACAACATAGCTGGCCCAAAGGAGAGCCTGTCCAGAGCAGCCTCCATCCTCTCCAGAAAGCTCTCAACCCGCGTCATCCAACCCTACAGCTGCGCGGTATGATCAACCAGAGCAGACCGCACATCGGGCTGGGTTGCCGAGTCAACTGTAGCAGAGACGACACACGCCCAAGACCCATGATGAAACGGCTTGGATGGTAGCGTTGATTTCATCGGACCCTCACATGAATCTGGAGCGGGACGATGCATGATACCTAGAATTGGCTTCACGGCAAGGCATGACAACGAGCATAGAGGACGCCATGGGTTGCGACATCCACGCGCCCGATGACCGTTCTCCAATCAACGGGAGCACCGAAACGGATCTCTACACTCAGCCGCATGGTGTCCACGAACGAGGCATCTGCAGCACCGGCCATGCATCCAAGCAGGGATGGGACGAGGAGCCATTGCCGGGGCTGGCAAGATTGGGCTACACGGACCACGTCGGGGCAACACCTCTTTCCATCCCCCGCACACGTCTGTCACACATACCCCATCTGGCTGGGCGGCGGCCAGGGCTACCGGGGACGATGCCTTGACAGCAAGCGGTGTCGTAGGGGCCAACTCCTCTTCATCAGTGTCGTCATCCCCGTCGGCGTCCAGCAGGGACCATGACTCAGGTTGTGGCCGCCCTGAGCCAAGAACCAAAGGAGGCGCTGGGCCCGAGCCCGAGGCTGGGAGCGACAGCAGCAAGCCGGAGGCGGAGGCGCCAGCGGCCGGTGATGCCAAAGTGGCCGCAGTCGTCGCGGGCTTGCGGAGGTGGCCTTGGACGGCCGGGGCAAGGACAACCACGACGAGGTGAGTGGCCGGAGCTGGCTCAACGGTCAGCGAGGTCAGAGCAGCCACTGGTGGTGCCGGAGTGGACGCCGTCTTCGCGAGCTGGGCGGGTGCCGCCGCGGCAAGCTGAGCGGCGGGAGCTGCGGCAGCGGGCAGGGAGGTCGGAGCAGCCACAGGTGGTGCCGGAGTGGCCGCCGCCTACGCGGGCTTGCGAAGGTGGCCTCGGATGGCCGGGCACGCCCTGCGGAGGGCGAGTGCCGCTGCGGCAAGCTGAGCGGCCGGAGCTGGGGTAGCGGGCGGCGAGGTCGGAGTGGCGAACGGCCGGGAGGCACGCAAGTACGACTGCATTGGCCAGGGAGGCGGAGGATCTCGAAGGAGGGGTAGTGGAGAGAGGACGCGGTGGGGGTCTCAGATCCGGTCGCGGCTGGAGCAGGGGCTGCCGGAGGAAGGAGATCGGGGCGGCGCCGCCGACGCGCTCATCCGTCCTGCGCGAGGACGCGAGACCGGCCTACTGCTGCTGCTTCAAAGCTATCTTTTCATCTTCGTAATTGAACTACACTTATCTCAATAGTTCACAATATTAGTGTTTCAAGATTGTACTAGTTGTCCACAAAAAAGAGTTTACTTATTGAGGATCCAAACACATAGTTTTTGTTAGAGATAGACGTAGAGTTTCAACATTCCACGACCTCTTTTATTCAAACACTTTTCACGTGAAATTTAAAGATTAAATCCTTAGGACCTTTTTGGGTATACACGTTTTTAGATTCGAGTGGTTGAATCTTATAAGATATTTACCAAATATTCCTTTGCACTATATTGCATAAGAAATTTGAAATCCTTCCAAACTGAATTCTTTATTTTTCATTAGATGCAATCTAACAAATCATAAGCTTGGAGGATTTGGATGAGCATGACATAAATTCCAATTCTGCAATTCCCCTATTCATGGGCGTTTTAAATCACGTGAATCAAAGAAAGACACTGGCGAAGCTTAGTGTAAAGTCGGGGGGGGGCAAGTTTTGCACATTTGTGAAGAATTTTTTCAGAGAGAGCATAGATTAGAGATACTGTTGTATTTTCTCCCCTACAAAATTCAGATTTGGTGTTTTGCCCCCCCCAGCCAGCTTTGTCAAGCTCCGCCACTGAAGAAAGACCCTCTTAGGATGCGGGCTTAAGATGTTTTCCGGAGTTTTATGTTTAATGGAATCAGATGTTCCATCTTTAAAAAAATTGAAACAAAAAAATACAATGTGTTTGTTTGATGGGCTCAACACACTCTTTTTAGTGGGAAAAGTCCCTATACGAGACTCTTTGCGTCAAATTGGCGGGGTAGCGCACAGAGCGTTTCTCTCGTGTGCCAACCCATTTCTGCCTCATCGTTGCATGGACTGCTCACCTATGGTTCTTTCGTGTTTTGTCCCTTCGTTTGCTTTTATATTTTCCGATTTCCATTGGTTTTCTTTTATTTTTTCTATTTTTAAAATATAAATTTTCATATAATTTCAAAAGTATTAATGTAGTTTGGAAAATGTTTTATTTATAAAAAAACAGTAGGGAAGGCTTCTACTACACCATTTTTTTAATATATAACTGGAATTTCAATAAGTGCACATGTGTTTTTAAAAAGAATGTTTGCATAAGTAAAAGACCATTCTCACCTTTAGTAAAAAAAATGTTAATGTAACTTTAAAAGCTCACATACTTCAATAATTTTTATGCAATTTTGAAAGTGTTCGCACATTTAAAAAAAATTCATGTAAATTTAAAAATTGTTCATGTGCTTTGTTTAATTAATGTAATTTAAAAAAATCATGTCCTTACATTTTTTCATGTAAGTAAACAAAATGTCTGTGGAGTTCTAAATATTGTTAATACCTTTTAAAAATCCTCATGTAATTTCTAAAAATAGTTCATGTAGTTTAACAAAAGTATCTGTATGTTTATAAAAATGTTATATCCTCTTTAGAATGAAAATAAATTAAGTTAAAAAGCAAATATAACTATAAATAAAAATATAGAAAATCAAAACTAGAAAAACCAACCCAAAACAAGAAAATTGAAGGAAGTATAAACAGAAAAATACTACAACAAAAACAGGGGAACTGCTAATGGGCTCAACCCACCTTTGCAATGCTTTTCTGCGTTATGTGAGCAACAAATTTTCTAACCCATAATGATGCTAGCCGACCCTCCTCCACGGAGCTCCTCCCGTGCGCAACGTTCGTGGCCATCGGATGGGCTTTGACTTCCTTTGATGACCATTGAATTGGTTGACAACGTTGTAATAAGCGTGACGAGTGATTGTTTTTCATTGATCTGTAAGGCTGCTAGTAAACTTGTCTCCATGAAGCTCCCTCGATTTGCTTCGATGCCGTCCATCGGATGTTGGTCAATCTGGTCTTCTAGCTCTTTTCGAACGTTGGATCTGAGTTGCTCGTTTTTACCACGCTGTTGATTTCACAAGGGCAATGACTGGTGGGCTCGTGATGTGCTACTATTGGCTGGGTCAGTCATTTTGGGGTGTCTGGAGACCCTGCGCTGATGCGCCGCGTGCGCGTCGCATCGTTTGTGGGAGAGCGTGCGGTAGCCCGTGGATGGGTTCATTTGCTGCGTGCCCACCCATTTTTTTCGGCTACAGGTGGGCCCCGTTTTGGCTTGGTCCCACTCGTCTGTCACTCACCTTGTTTTCTGTGTGCGGTGTTGCATTCGGACAGAGAAAGAGTGGGGTTGGGTTGACCGATTCATGCATGCACGCGTGGGGTACTGCAGCTGGGTCGTGCGTCATGCTCTGGCTGACTGTTGCACCATGCCGGGTACTGCAGTTTTTTTTAAATTCAAACAGTTTCTATTTATTCATAAAAGGCAGGAATCTTTGCCGACACAATGTGCAAAATACACTCTGGTGGTTCATTTAACCAAACCTTACATAGATCAGAAGACACCCCCTCCGTCGCTAGCACGTGTGCAGCTCCATTTACCGAGCGCTGAACCCAGCTTACCTTCCAACGTTGGCGCGTTACCAACATCATCTTTACTTCTTCTATCAGCGGGCCTAAGACCGAGAGATCTTTCACCGTGCTCTGAAGCTTGCACACTATCTCTTTACTATCCATCTCAATGTGCAGACTAGTAGCTTGTACCTCGTCCGCCAGCTGTACCGCCCGTCGACATGCCTGAAGTTCAGCAGCCGCAGCGTCCGAGCATGTAGAGAAAACATGGCAGGCACCACCCAGGAATGCACCTTCATGGTTTCTAAAGAGCAGTCCGGCTCCTCCTTTTCCTCCTACTCTAGAGGCCATCTACATTTACCTTAATCCAGCCCAATTCCGGCGGTTCCCATTTTTGCATTGGGATGGTCTTGGCTATCTTGCTTCGTCGGCCATTAGAATCCTGCCAATTCTCCATAGCTTTCCGAACCTTGTATGCAATGTCGCCAGCCTCCTCTATCTTCCTACCATCCCTCGCATTATTTCTTGCACTCCATAGTCGATACAATCCCTGGATCATGACCGCTTTCTCGTCATCAGATGCATCGACAAACCAGTCAAGCAGCCACCTTGATAGATCACCCAAAGAGCAGACATTGACCGGTGGGATCGCTACCGGAACTCCCATTTCCGAGTGAAGAATCTTCTAGAACTTTGATGAATGACAACACCCCTAGAATCGGTGATAATTAGTCTCTTCCCTTCCGCATGCTACACAGAATACTCCCTCCTTAATGCTTCTCCTATGCAGTTCAGCTTCGACCGCAAGGCCATTCCATATCAATCTCCATGTATGTGTTTTGGCTTTCCCTGGGGCAACCGAATCCCACAAACTCAACCAGGATCTGTGGTTGGCGACTGTGGACGACAACTCCGGCCGTTCGGATTTTAGTTGTTTTTGGGCCGTATGCAGACCTGACAGAGAAAATGTCGTTCTTTGTGAAGTTCTAAGCTTGGTAGTCCTCGACACTTGGCCCCCCAATCTGGATTTGCATAGTTTCACGCGCCTCATCCGGGGGGAACATCTCCTGAACCTTTGCTTGGTCCTAGCCGGTGCCCCATGTGTTCATCAAGTCATTAACCCGGTGCATGCCTTGGATGTAGCTCTGGCCCAGTGGCTTCAAGCTACCTTTCCTAGGTATCCAGCTATCATGACGTATATTAATTTTGCTGCCATCTCCTATTCTCCAAATGAGACCATCCAACACCAAGTTTCGTCCATGGATTATACTTCTGAACGTATAGGACCCTCCTCCAGGACAAGTTGCATTGAGCACTGAGTTGTTCGGAAAATACCGTGCCTTGAGCACCCGTGCACATAGTGAGCCGGGGGTCTGAAGTATCCGCCAAGCCTGTTTTGCTAACAAAGCTTGATTAAAGGCCTCCGGGTCCCTAAACCCGAGCCCTCCCTCATACTTTCTAGTGCACATATTGTCCCACGCAATCCAGTGCACCTTCTTCTCACCATTCATTGCACCCCACCAGAAGATCGACGAGATCGATGACAGGTTCCGGCACATTTTCTTTGTGAGTTGAAAACTGCTCATCACTACTGGAATCAGGATCTTTGCCGTCTGCCATGGCTGACGGCAAAGGCATGCATGGCGGACGGCAAAGGTCTTTGCCGTCAGCCAGCAGACGGCAAAGGCATGCATGGCGGACGGCTGAACAAGCTACGGTAAAGGGTACTTTGCCGTCTGCTGGCAGACGGCAAAGATGCAAAGGTCTTTGCCGTCTGCCAGCAGACGGCAAAGGGCATGGACGGCACACGTGGCAGCTTAGGTCCGTTAAGGGGTTAACGGCGTGCTTTGCCGTCTGCTAGCAGACGGCAAAGTGGCCAAATAGGCCAGCCCAGGTTCCCCCCAGGTAGCTGCCACGTGGCTCGCTATGCCGTCTGCTGGCAGACGGCAAAGATGCAAAGTTCTTTGCCGTCTGCTAGCAGACGGCAAAGCAACCACATAGGCCAGCCCAGTGCCCCCCAGGTTGCACAGGTAGCTGCCACGTGGCAGCTTTGCCGTCTGCCGGCAGATGGCAAAGAACTTTGCCGTCTGCCAGCGGACGGCAAAGTGCCTGTACTGCCCCTATTTTTTCTGTTTTTTCTTAAATTTAATCAATTTCACAGATATATATATATATATATATATATATATATATATATATATATATATATATATATATATATATATATATACACATTTGAAAATACTTTCAACAAGCATACATATCCCTGCCATATGGATATGATCATCCAACACATATACATACCAACTCAAAAGTCCATATCCAACATATATATATATATATATATATATATATATATAGCCAACATATATCCAACAACAAGCATACAATGGTTTCATCCATACATACATATATAGGTAGCAAGTTTCACATTGTTCATCCTACAAAATCAAAACAAAAAGGAAGGGCAAGGAGAAGAGTAGACTCCATCAACGCAAGCTTCCGTGATCTAAAGCAAATCTGCAAATTGGGAAAGAAGAAAGTTAGAAGAAGAACAAGAAGAAGAAGAAGTAGAAGTAGAAGAAGAAGCATTTTTCTTCTCTTTCTTTTTCTCCTCTTCTTTATCTTCTTCTTCTTCTAACGAAGGTAACTTGGGTAATTATGCCATTTTTTAGCTAAGCTAGGTAAAAATGCTAAGTGTAGGTCATTATAGAGCTAAGCTAGGTAAATAGGTCATTTTGGAGGTTAGTAAGGTTATTATGTCATTTTCGAGGAAAATAAGCTAAGTCAATGTCATTTTGGAGGTAACCAAGATTATTATGCCATTTTTGACCTAAGTATGCTAAGTATGTCATAAATGAACTAAAGAAGCTAAGTATAGGTCATTTTTGAGCTAACCTAGGTAGTTATGCCATTTTTTAGCTAACTAAGCATATTTATTCATTTTGGAGGACAAAATGGTAAGTGTAGGTCATTTTTGAGCTATCCTAGTTAAAATCGGTCATTTTGGAGCTAGGTAAGGTTATTTTGTCATTTTGGAGGAAAATAAACTAATGATATGACAGTTTGGAGCTAAACCAAGGTTATTATGCCATTTTTACCTAAGTAAGCTAATTATGTCATAAATGAACTAGCTAAGCTAAGTATAGATCATTATTGAGCTATCCTAGGTAGTTATGCCATTTTTTAGCTAACTAAGCATATTAAGTCATTTTGGAGGAAAATATGCTAAGTATAGGTCATTTTATAGCTATCCTAGGTAAAATATGTCATTTTGGAGCTAAGTAAGGTTATTATGTCATTTTCGAGGAAAATAAGCTATGTATAGGTCATTTTGGAGCTAAATAGGTCATTTCTTAAGCTAAGTATGCATTTGTTAAGCAAAACACTTGGGAAAACTTACCATCATCACGGAGGTGAAGGACCGGTCGGGTTTGCGCCGGTGTGAGACGAAGAAGGACCGGTCGGGGTTACGGCAGACGCAGAAGGATCGGTTGATGCTTGTCGGGAGGCATGCTGCACCAAAGATCATTTGCAATGTCTCGTTAGCATGATGCAACTCAAATGTGAATACTAGTAACTAATGACCATTCAAATGAAACTCACCGTGGGCGCTATACCAATCTGGGGCATCGGCGGAGGGGTCTGACCGTTGTTCTGGCACACGGTCTGCACATTTTGTTTTCACGAGTCAGTCATATTAGTTAGTGATGAAACGAACATTACGTGCATGATTTGGCTAATATGCAGGAGAAACTTACCATGAGGAGCTCGTATAGGGCCCAGTGAGACGCGTCGTTCCGGTTCCTCTCCTCCTCCCACATCCTAGCCGTCCTCTCCTCCATGTCCCTCTCCCTCTCCGCCGCCTGCCTGTTTGCCTCCGCCAGAAGCTCCTGGGCCCTAGCCTCGATGGCGAGCTCCATTGGTCGTGGACGAGGCCTTATCTCAGGATCGGAGCTCGTCTGGCGCTTCTTGATCTCCGGGAGAGTTCTAGGACAACGTATCAGTCCATCCCCAATGGCTATCGAGCCATGGGGCCTCCCGCCACCAGATATCATCACGAGCTCTGGATCAAAAGGACTCTGGCTCGGGTTGAAGTCCTCCCCTTTCCTCGTCTTCCCCTCATCTCTGTACCTCACGAGCTTGTTGTGGGAGGAGATGTTGCTGAAGCTCTCTGGATGATCGAGGTCATCCTCAGAGAATGCCTTGGCCTTCTTGTACGGGGCAGTATGGGCCATGGCATAGAGGTCAAACAGCGGTGGAACCTCCTTCTTGTTGTGTCGCGCCTAAAAGAGAGGAACAAAATATTAGTTAAGGGCTCAAGCTAGCATGAAGAATGAAATTGCATGAATCATGAAGCAAACCATACCCAGTGATCCCCGAACTCAAACAGGTTGGAGCTCCCTTGATGGTGTGGCACACCTTTCATTTGGGCACGCTTATCCTTGGCCTTGTTGTGGACGGCTAGCCATTGGGGAGAGCACCACTCATCCACCAACGCCTCCCAACAGTCCATCCTATCCGCACACCATCTCGGGGGCACCTAAGTTAGACAAGAGAAATTTCAGCGCTACGCCTACGAATCAAATCAAGGAAACTAAGTACAAGGCCTTAAGAATAGGTAATTACCTTCATGTACTTCTCCTTACTCAGAAACTTGGCGCGGCACTTCTTCTTGGCCCTCTTAATGTTAGTCGAGGCGTAGTAGTCTCGAACAGCCTGCACCCGAGTCTCGTGCCGTAAGTTCTGAAATAGGCGCTTGCACTCGGCTACGAGAACAATAGCCGCGTCCGCCTCGTGTTCCTCAAGACACCTGTAGAAGGTCTGCAATCAAACAAGACAACACTGATTAGTACAATCACTAGGTGCTGTTGATTTTTAATTCTGTAAAGGAGAAATTACCCAAAACCGCCGGATCACAATGTCGGCCACCGTATCGCACAAGACACCGTCGACCCTCTCCTCTGGCGGGGCCGGGGCAGCCACGTACAGCTCCCAGCTCAGTGCTAGCTGTCGAACCTCACCCTCACCGGGCAACGCGACCCACCCCGGGAAATGGTGCCGGCAAAGCACACCAAGGACCTGGTTGGGCCTGCGGACACCAGGGGCGTGTTTCCAACCCCTGCAGTATGACAAGGCCAACACATTAGATATTAATTTGAAGAAACATGAAGGCAAAAGGTTAACAAAGAGTAAATGCACTTACTTCTCCCCATTAGGCACAATCAACCACCTCTGATCGCGGGTCGCCGGCACGGGCGGGAGCTTTGTACCACCACGCTGGTAGACCTTCTTGCCCTCCTCAACCAGCTCGCCCTCGCTATAGCTATCCTCAGAAAAGCTGTCCTCGCCACCATCAGCATGGCCACTAGCCTCCGGAGTCACGTGGGACGAAGACTCTGGGACCGGAGTCTCCTGGGACGAAGACTCCGGGACCGGAGTCTCCTGGGACGAAGGCTCGGTGACCCGAGGCTCGTCGGCCCGAGGCTCGTGGACCGGAGTCCGAGACGGGTCCAAGTCAGACGGGTCCACCTGAGACGGAGCACTCCAGTGGTCGGGAGAATCAGCTGGGGGTGGCGGCGAGGAAGGCGCGGCAGCCTTCCTACCTCTCCCGCCGCCACGTCCACCTCTAGCACCCCTCTTCGTCTTCCCCCGACCTCTCCCGACTGAAGAAGAAGCGCCCGCCGGTGTCTGCATACTGTGTACCAGCGCTCTCCGGAGGTGCTCGGTTGGAATAATAGCACCCCTCCCAGCACGCGCCGAGGAAGGAGGCTCGGAGCGCTCTCGACCCGCGCCCACCATCTGTCAACACCTGCAATGACAAAGAGTAAACGAAATTAGTACAACATAAAAAAATTGAATACCTAATAACATGAACTAATTAATAATATATATGTACATAATAATAATTGAATACCTGACATTACTAATATTAATCTTCATCGTCTATATATGCTCCGGGATCAATAAATGCATAATCATCATCACTATCAGTAATGACGTGCTCATCAGCATCATCAATAAATGCATCACCATCGGCGACCCTCTTTTTCTACTTTTCCTACTTCTTTTTTTCATCTTCTACTTCTACTTCTTTTTTTTTTCATCTTCTTCTTCTTCTTTCTTCTTCTTCTTCTTCTACTTTTGTTCTTTTTTTTCATCTTCTTCTTCTTCCTCTTCTTCTTCTTCTTCCTCTTCTTCTTTTACTTCTTTTTTTTCATCTTTCTTGTTTATTCTTAAAAAACAGAAAAAAAAACCTAAACTAAACTAAACTAAATCTAACCTAACCTAAACTAAACAAACCTAAACTAAATCTAAAAAAACAGAAAAAAAACCCAGAAAAACTCACCACGAGTAGGGGGCGCGGGTTGAGGAGGCAGGCCACGGGGAGGGGGCGCGGTTTGAGGAGGCAGGCCACGGGGAGGGGGCGCGGGTTGAGGAGGCCGAGGGGAAGGGCGGCCGGCGACGGTGCGGCTCCGGCGGCGGGGCGGGGCGGCGCGGCGCAGCTCCGGCGATGGGGCGGGGCAGGGCAGCCGCCGCGGCCTGCGTCCGCTGGGCGGGGCGGCCGGCGACGGGGCGGGCTCCGGGGGGTGGCACGGGGCGGCGGCGGCTCGGGCACGGGGTCGGCACGGGTGAGGTGAGGGGAGAGAGAGAGAGGGGAGAGAGAGAGAGGGGTGGGGCGCGGGGCTGGCCGGCGGCGCCTCGGGCTCCGGGGGGTGGCGTGGGGCGGCGGCGGCTCGGGCACGGGGGCGGCACGGGTGAGGTGAGGGGAGAGAGAGAGGGGTGGGGCGCGGGGTGCTGACTGTTTTAGATAGGTCAAATCTCTTTGCCGTCTGCTAGCAGACGGCAAAGAGCCTAGCTAGTAGGGTGGGGCCGGGGGGGGGGGGGGAACGGACGTTAGTTGGCCACTTTCTTTGCCGTCTGCTAGCTGACGGCATAGAAGCTTTGCCGTCAGCTAGCAGACGGCAAAGAAAGTGGCCGTTAGGTGGTTCTCGTTAGTGGGCCACCCTTCCTCTTTGCCGTCTACTAGCTGACGGCAAAGCTTCTATGCCGTCAGCTAGCAGACGGCAAAGAGATGGCTGACGGCAAACATGATCTTTGCCGTTAGCTCTTTGTTTGCCGTCAGTTTTCTGTAAGCTGATGGCAAATACCTTCATTGTCGTCAGCTAGCTGACGGCAAAGAGCTGGCTGACGGCAAAGATCCTGATTCCAGTAGTGCATGGTGAATGTTGGTGTAGATTGGAGGCCAGACTTCACTAATACTTCTCTTGCTGTTTTTGATAACCCTTGTCCCTTGTACCCTGTGACTTTCTTCCCTGCACTCTCGCAGACATACTTGAAAGTCCCAGTTCCATAGTGCAGCCGGTGTTCCCTCAGTCACATCTCGAGACCGCACTCCATCCTTCCCTCTCCCCCCTTTCTCCTCGTGAGCCACCAATCCGCCGCCTTGCTGCTTCATCTCCTCCATCACCTTGTCTTCGGCCGCCGGCCTCCCAGCCGCCCCACCTCATAACGGCATTTCCCGAGGAGCAACGCGAGCGAGACCAGCAGACGGAAGGAGCGGATCGAGGCCTCGCACGCTGACTCGTCATCTGCCTGGGCACGTTCTGGATTTGGGATGCCGCGTGTGATGGCTGCAAATCCATGCAGGTCATCGCCGCGGGATAGCAGGCCAGCGGGGGAGGCGGGTTCTTCACATCGGGGGCTGGCGAGCAGGGGAGGGTCGGGAGGCCGGCATGGCAGGAGTTGCTAACGATCAGCGAGGTCGACGACGCTCCCGCCTTGACCGCTTTACTCTCTTTCTCCTCCTCGCTATGTTGCGCTCTCACTTCGGTTGGATTGCTTCTCCTTCATCGGTAGTGTGCTCTCGTCTGCTGCAATGGCGTCCATTCTCTGGATGGAACCGCTGGTTGAGACTCGTTCTCCTTTCCTGACCTTGTTGTTTACCCTTATTTTCCATACGCCCTGATGATTTTGTGTCCGTCCTTTTGTCTCCGTCGTGCTGTCAGGACTGTTCTTTGTCCGACACTTCATGACGAGCTGCAGTACCGTTTTGCGTCTTCATTTCTTCCCTCAGCCATCAATTTGCAATCCAACGAACGCCAGCGCAACTTACCGCTTTGCGTGCAGGCGGAGCTTCATCTACCGCAGATCTCAAGATGAACGGCTCTAGGTGACTCAACGGCTATCTTCAACTTTTACCTTTTGTTCACTGTAGTTACTAAACCTGTCACTTTCTACTTTCCTGCTTTTAGACTCTACTTAAGCTGGTGATCCGCGTGTGGGGAGGCATCTTTAGCTGTATCAGGCTGTGCCCTTAAGCCGTCGTGTTTCGGCCGGCAGAAACCCTAGCTGTTCTTCCTCGTTCCTCAATAAAATTCCTCCAAAATTGAGCCTGAAGTAAACTGTTTTTCTCTGAAATAGTGCACTAGTTCGACATATCCAGCTAGGTCATGTCAATTGGTATACAGAGTGTAGGTTGTAGTTCTTGGCGGCGAGGAAAGCTTCAGATTCGATCTGGGCTCTGATCTAGTACGGCGGTGGTGTTTTCGGCGGCGTACGGCAGTGGTAGACCGTTCGGTAGCAAGATAGGCTGGAGTAGTGGTTTCTGAAGAACATTTCTTCCGTGCAAAATCTCACCCAACCCACCCATCTAGTGCTACTCTCTCCGGCGGCGGGCGGCGTTGGTGTCGGCGTGGCGGTGGCGGAACTGGAACAACGAGGTCTGGTTGCCGTTTCTCCGGTGTAAAATTCCTCCCTCCCTTACTCACAGGTTCTTCGGATCCGGTTTCACTTAGTGATGACAAATACCGATCCTGAAGAGATGACTGGGGCGACGCGTGGCACTGAACTCTTGGAGCTAGAATCACTACAACTAGACATCAAGACACTCCGACAAGATCGTGAAGAAGATAGGAAGGAGTTCTATCAGTTCACTGACACGGTCAACAAGAATTTCGCTAGCATCCAGAGAAATTTCAAGATGATCCAGGTCAGTCTGCACAAACTTGCCTCGGGACAGTCGACAGAAGATGGAGAGGAGGAAGAAGAGGCACCAGAACTACCTTCTGGCCAGGGCAACACTGTTGTTCCTCCGGGACGACCCAAACAACTGCCTAACAATCATCTGGCGGCAGAAAAACAAGACTCTACAGCTGTTGGCTCTGCTGTTTTGGTTGATAAGGTTTCGGGCAGAGAACTGAATTTAGATGGCACACCTAAGGGGCCCTACAGGCACCACAATCATTCAGGCAACAAACAGGATTTCCATACTCCACAACAACAGCAACAACAGGCTCCAGGAGCCAAGCACATCCTGACAGTGGATGACATGCCTGAAGAAGAAGTCAGAAAAGAGAGACATAGGCCATATACTCCAGAAATCAGAAGAAACCTCCTTTCTGTAAAACCAGCCAAGCTCAACATAGCAGAGTTTGAAGGACTGGATGCTGATTCATGGATACAAAACATAGAGCAGTATTTCTCTGCTTCTAGAACTCCTATTGAGCAGAGAACTGAGATAGCAGTTTCTTACCTGAAAGGTGAAGCAATTTAGTGGTGGAGAGGCATTGGGTATATTGTCTCTAACACTCCATGGCACAAATTCTGCTCTGCAATCACCCAAAGGTTTGCTGTCACATTGGTGTGTGAAAATGTGAGGTCTTCAAAATTCTTCAGTTGCTCAATACATCTCTCATTTTGAACAACACTTGAACCTAATGAGGAGGGACAATCCAGCAGTGCCTGGCAACTACTATATGCATAGTTTCATTTCAGGCATGAACCCATATATACAAAGTCACTTGGAGTGCCTTGAGCCCACTGATATACAAATGGCCATGTGGTTTGCTAGAAGAATTGAAAAGTCCTGCCCTCCTGTAGTACAACCAAAACCGTATGTGCAAAATTACAAGAGAACATAGCTAGAAATCCCCAGGCCACAACAGCCCAACAATGTTTCTGCTTCCTGTGTTATACAACAGGCTAGAGAAAAAGGCATTTGCTACAAATATAGAGAACCCTGGTTTCCTGGCCATAAACAAGTGTGTAAGATGTCTCAAAAGGCATAGATTCAGGCATTGCAGGAACAATCTAATACCCCAGATGTAATTTACATTGTTGATGCTGAAGATGAGCAATCAGATATGGAGGAAGAGCCCCCTGATAACATTGAGTTAAAAATCTCTATGCATGCTGCAACTGGAATACCTGAAAGCAAACAGAAGCATACCTTCACCTTACAAGTGCAAATTGGGAAAGCAGTAGCTCTGGCATTAGTAAACAGTGGTAGCACCACCACTTTCATTTCACTTACCACTGCTTTACAATCAGGCTGCACAATCACACCTGTGAAGCAAGTGAAAGTCACTGTAGCTAATGGAGGAAAACTACTCAGTGACTTCTCCTGTTTTCAAACAAGTTATTAGATACAAAGAAGAGAAATGGTGTCAGATTTCAAAGTTTTGCAACTCACAGGCTATGACATAATCTTGGGAGTAGATGGATGTTTAATCACAGCCCTGTCACCTTTGATCTACCTAACATGACACTAGCAGTGAGAAGTAGTTCTGGAGAACAAATCACTTTTATTGATGAGAGGTTACCAACAAGTCCCTGTACCCCTATCCTTCAATATATGGAACACATCCTGGAGGACATGCTTTCTGGTGCCCTTATGTGGATGCAACTAGTTCACCTAAACACAGTTCCTCCACCTGAACAGAAACCTGCTATAGCCAAAATGTTGGAGCAGTTTCAAGATGTTTTTTGCTGAACCCACTGGTCTACCTCCAAAAAGACTGTGTGATCATGCAATCAACTTAGAGACAGGAGCTCCAGTGATTAATCAAAGGGGTTACAGAATGCCACACCACCAGAAAAATGCACTGGAAAACATAACCAAAGAACTGATTCAGAAAGGAATTATCAGACTCAGCAATAGCCCATACTCCTCTCCTGCAATATTGGTAAAGAAAAAGGATTTAACTTGGAGGTTGTGTGTGGATTACAGGAAACTCAATGCCTGGACCATCAAAAATAAATACCCCATTCCCATGATTGAGGATTTATTGGATGAATTGCATGGAGCCTGTATATTTACAAAAATTGATCTGCGAAGTGGCTATCATCAAATAAGAATGAGAGAGGAGGACATTGAGAAAACTGCTTTTAGCACACACATGGGGTTGTTTGAATTCCCAGTGATGCCTTTTGGAGTTACAAATGGTCCTCCTTCCTTCCAGCAATTAATGAACACTGCATTAGGACCTTTGCTCAGATATTGTGTGCTGGTCTTCTTTGGTGACATCCTGATTTTCAGTAAATCATATGAAGAACACCTGGAACATCTCTCTTTAGTTTTCAAAGCTCTCAGAGAACATCAACTATATGCCAAAATGTCCAAATGCACATTTGCCCAACCCAAGGTGGAGTATCTGGGATATGTCATCACTGCCCAAGGAGTTTCTACTGATCCAGCAAAAGTGGAAGCAATATCCAATTGGCCACAACCTGAGAATGTGTCTCAACTCAGAAGTTTCCTGGGTTTAGCTGGGTATTACAGAAGATCCATAAGAAATTATGGAGTCATCTGCAGACCCCTCTTTGATGCCCTGAAGAAAGATGGATTTCTCTGGAACATTGCTTAAGAAACTGCATTCCAACAAGTCAAAACAACTATGACACATGCACCAGTTCTGGCCCTCCCTAACTATTCCGTGCCTTTTGTTCTTTAAGCAGATGCTTCTAGATATGGCATAGGAGCAGTTTTGATGCAAAAAGGTCAACGAATTGGTTTTCTCAGCAAATCCATTGGCCCTAAAGCAGCTAGTTGGTCCACATATGATAAGGAAGCACTTGCAATTATTGAAGCAATCAAGAAGTGGAAAAAATATTTTGCAGCCTCTTCAATTATCATTAGAACAGATCAACAAAGTCTGAAACATATTCAAGAACAAAAGCTGACTGAAGGCATACAACACAAATTACTGATCAAATTGTTGGGATACAAGTTTAAAGTGGAATACAAGAAGGGCAAAAAAAATAGAGTGGCTGATGCCCTTTCCAGAGTTAAGTATGCAGTACAAGCCTTAACTACAAGTGCTGCAGTTCCTATCTGGATAACAGAGGTGGTCAACAGTTACAAAACTGACACTAAATGCTCCTAACTAATCGCTCAGCTATCCATTGCACCAAATGGCAATCCCCCTTACACATTAACAAGTGGAGTACTGAGATATAAAGGGAAAATCCTGATTGGCAACAGCTCTGAACTGAGACAGTCCCTACTAAACTCTTTCCACAAGTCTGAACTAGGAGGCCACTCAGGGGAGAGAGCAACTTATCACAGAATTAAAATCCCGTTCACCAGGCCTGGAATGAGAGAAGCAGTCAAAACCATGGTTCAACAGTGTCATGTATGTCAACTGAACAAAGCACACCACTCCCAATATCCTGGCATGTTACAACCCCTGCCTGTTCCAGACTTTGCTTGGACTCACATTTCCATGGACTTTGTGGAAGGATTGCCTGTCTCTAAAAACAAGGACCTCATACTAGTGGTGGTGGACAGATTCACCAAATATGCACACTTCATAGCCCTCAAACATCCAATCAATGTCAAAGTGGTGGCCCAAGCTTTTACTGACCACATCTTCAAGTTACATGGGTTGCCCTCAGTAATAGTTTCTGATAGAAACAGAATATTTACCAGTCATCTGTGGCAGAACCTGTTCAACAAAATGGGAGTTAAATTGCATCTCAGCACTGCATACCACCCACAATCTGATGGTCAAACTGAAAGAGTAAACCAGTGCTTGGAAAATTATTTGAGATGCATGGCATTTGCCCACCCTAAGCAGTGGCATAAATGGTTATCTATGGCAGAATGGTGGTACAACACCAGTTTCCACACATCTCTCAAAATGACACCCTTTCAAGCTTTGTATGCAAAACCTCCACCTCTCATTGGAGAGCTCATGCTACCTCCACCTGATGAAGAAACACCCCAAGCTGAACTGGACAGAGCAACTATTGCTCAACAAATCAAAGATAATTTGGCAAGGGCACAAGAAAGAATGAAGTACTTTGCTAACAAGAAAAGGTCTGACAAAAGCTATCAAGTGGGAGATATGGTCTATGTCAAATTGCAGCCATATAGGCACACCAGCTTGAGCATTCACAGGCATCTCAAACTGCATTCCAAATACTATGGCCCTTTCAGAATCTTGGAAAAATTGGGCCAGGTGGTATACAAACTTCTCCTTCCTGCAGGCTGCCAGCTTCACCCTACTTTCCATGTCAGCCAACTGAAAAAGCACCTTGGACCTGATGCTATCCCCAATCCTACTCTACCACTACTTGACGATGAAGGCCGCATCCTCATTCAGCCAGAAGCAGTATTGGAAAGAAAGCTTATACCCAGAGTTCAAGGCGATATAAGCATTCCAGTGGTGCAGTGGCGCGTCAAATGGACAAATCTTCCAGCGGAAAATGCTACGTGGGAAGACGCTGCCTTCATTCAAAAAGTGTTTCCGGAATTTCAGCCTTGAGGACAAGTCTGTTCTCACAGCGGGGGAATTGTCAGGACTGTTCTTAGTCCGGCACTTCATGACGAGCTGCAGTACCGTTTCGCGTCTTCATTTCTTCCCTCAGCCATCGATTTGCAATCCAACGAACGCCAGCGCAACTTACCGCTTCGCGCGCAGGCGGAGCTTTGTCTGCCGCAGATCTCAAGATGAACGGCTCTGGGCGACTCAACGGCTATCTTCAACTTTTACCTTCGGTTCACTGTGGTTACTCAACTTGTCACTTTCTACTTTCCTGCTTTTAGGCTCTACTTAAGCTGGTGATCCGTGTGTGGGAGGCATCATTAGCTGTATCGGGTTGTGCCCTTAAGCCGCCGTGTTCCGGCCGGCAGAAACCCTAGCTGTTCTTCCTCGTTCCTCAATAAAATTCCTCCAAAATTGAGCCTGAAGTAAACTGTTTTTCTCTGAAATAGTGCACTAGTTCGACAGATCCAGCTAGGTCCTGTCACGTGCGCAGGTTGACTGTCTTGCCGTCCTCTCCTGCGTCCACCGTCTCATCCTTCTGCCTTTTGGGTTTAGGGTGACATGTCCATTGCATGATGAGGCTATATCAGCATCGCTCTTTGTTTTCTTGCCCGCAAGATGTTTGGTGAAATGCGTATTTGCTAACCTTTTTTTTTTGCGTTCAGTTCATTTTGCTTGATCTTGATCCTTGGTCTTCTTTCCTGCTTTCCTAGCCTGCTTCTCCTTTCTAGGTCGGGTAAATGGACTGCTCTTTTGCTTGTCTGTGGATTACCATTCTTTTACCTGTCTGTGCACCGTTCCACATCATGCCTGTGCTCTGACTACTTCATCTCTGTTTATTTAGCAGGTTCTAGGATCTCTTGTGTTGCTGCACCTTGATCTCCTGCTTTGATGTAACTCTCTTCTGCTGCTCAAGGTTTGCTTCCTTTCTTTCTAGCTACATGCTTATTCTTTGTAGCTACATGCATGTTTTCCTTTTGCTGACGGAAATAGTTCAGTCATATGGATCAGTAGCATCGCTATGTTTATAGATACATACTAGGAACGTGCTTCTTTAGTGTGGCATTCTCTTTTTTATGCAAGAGGTGTGCCTTCTCTAATCTGACAATCATCTTATTTGCTGTTGTAAATAATTGCTGCAGGATGGGGCAGCAGGCATAGAACAAATCTACAGCCAATTTCTCTTGGTTGCGGACAGTAACTCTACACAACAGCCTGGTAAGGTTGATTCTTGCAATAAAAAACATTAGTCTTGCATCATTCATAAAAAAACATGGTAAATTTCCTTCATAAATGTTCTTCTTAAGAATACCTCAGTTAAGTCAATCAACGGTGAGTTGTGTTGTTACAAACATACTTAGGAAAATGCCCCTTTCGGTGTGGCACTCTACCAGGTTACCTCCTTCTTTATTACTGGTTTTTCTATTTTCAGCCTATGGCCTGTATTTTTGTAGCAAGCATCCTTTAAGCTTAGTTACCAAACTTATCAATTAGGATGTTTGTTTCTCTGCATTGGATAGCCTTTATTATAACTGTAAAGAATATAGTTTGAGGATAATCCGCCAATTCTTCTGTCTTGCATATAAAATAATTAGGCAATTATAAATTGTCTAAAATTTCCCTGAACTGAAAAATGGAATGATCTATTTTGCTGCCTGTGCTACTAAACGTAAAACTGAAAAATCTTTTACTGCCATTTTGTTGGTACTTTCCGTAATGAACTTGGTTTCTGTTCACACACATGTACTGCTACATTATCCTATACATGTCTGAATTAAGTGAGAGGATATTGACATTTTGCCTCCCCGTCAGTTAGGATGGAAGCTTATAGGCTGGAGAGTGGTTTTCTACACCCCACCACACTACACCCCCGCTACACCCCCTCAAGAAAACTTACCAAACATTTCCAAAAAATCTGAAACTTTGTGAGAATGATTATGAACAAATTTTTATGGATGCTTGCAAAGTTTGGTGATCAAATAACATTCGAGGAGCTCGGTACAAAAAAGACAAAATCACTCAAAGTTACTCAAAATGTATGGATGCTTGCAAAGTTTGGTGATCAAATAACATTCGAGGAGCTCGGTACAAAAAAGACAAAATCACTCAAAGTTACTCAAAATGTATGGATGCTTGCAAAGTTTGGTGATCAAATAACATTCGATGAGCTCGGTACAAAAAAGACAAAATCACTCAAAGTTACTCAAAATGTATGGATGCTTGCAAAGTTTGGTGATCAAATAACATTTGAGGAGCTCGGTACAAAAAAGACAAAATCACTCAAAGTTACTCAAAATGTATGTGCACTGTTTGAGCAGATTTTGTAATTTTCTCTTTTTTGTACAGAACACCTCGAATGTTTTTTGACCACCAAACTTTGCAACCACCCATAACATTTGTTCATAATCATTCCCACAGTTTTAGAATTTTTCGAAATGTTTTGCTATGTTTTCTTGAGGGGGTGCAGTGGGGGTGTAGCATGGTGGGGTGCAGCCAATACTTTCCCTATAGGCTTAGATAATTTCTTAATCTTGCACTGGTTCTCACCAGTGAGATTGCAGATGTGGTATATTGAGAATACCAGTGTAATTCACTCGTCCAAAAGCTCCATTTCTTAATATGTTTTGGGAGAATGCTACCAGTAATGTTTTTCTTCTGCTCAGCCTATCTCACTATAGAAAATGTACGACATGCCTAACAAGCATATCTATCAGATCTGCTTTTGGACCTGAACTTTTCCCAGTCTGCAGCTCTATTTTTTCTAGCTCAACATCATGTTTATCCTGCTACCAAGTTAGCTGTGAAGAACATGTGTTAGTCCCAAAGTATCAATAAGATGCGCACATTGTGGTACATTGACAGCGCGGTGGACCATTTGTACATATTGGTCATGGTACAGCTAAAGGAAAAGATGTTTAAACTTTCTTTGGGCGCCATACATGAAAAGTACCATTGTTTCTATCGAGCTTATTTACCTCCTACATGTTCTTAAAGTTCAATCTCTTACTCTCTTTGCTTATGCATCAGACACTTTCCCTTTCTTTAGTACTTCCTCTGTAAGGAAATATAAGACGTTTTAGGTCACTAAACTAGTAATCTAAAACGTCTTACATTTCTTTACAGAGGGAGTACTTCCACGGTTCCACCTGGCTTTGACCTCATCCTTTGATGGTGTGTGTAGGTATGTAAGAGTGGTGATGATGTTACGCTTGCACCAAATATATGGGCATGTGCAACGGCAACTTATGTAGGTGAGTAGGTATTTATGCTTAGTATTGACTTGAGTGCAAAAAAAGAGCTTGATGACATATATAAGAGAATAGGCTACACATTCTTGAATTGAATCAGATTGTTAAAGTAAACCATGGTGATGTACTCTTTGCTGCTGAAGTTATTGCAATGAAAATTTTCGGCAGCCTCTCCGGCCTCCGCACCCTTGTCGGCGGCGGAGACGGCTACGGTTGCGGCGGAGGATGAGAAGGCGGCCGCCGTGCCTCGCGCGGGAGGATGAAGGACGCCTGCGCCGCCGGCAGCCTCTCCGGCCTCCGTGCCAACCACCACAGCGGATCAGGACGGGATTCAGCGCACGGACAGGGCGCCCAAGGGTGAGCCGCCGCGACGCGTGGGCTGCCTAAGCGGGGCTTTCGCCGACGGGCAGCATGTGACCGCGTCGGCGCCCGTGGAGGTGCCCGCGCGGCCGAGCTTCGATTTCGATTTCTTGTTGCATCTACTCGCTGCCGCGGATGGATCGGGGGCAGCAGCAGGGCGTCATCTGCAGCCACACCGATTCGGCCACCCCCAGATGCACTACCAGCAGCTCCTTTTTTAACTTGAATCGATTGAATCAACAATTAGCTGGAGATCTTAATTAGAATCGGGGCTGCTGTAGTGCTATTAGCTGCATATAATGCTGCTACTTTCCTATTGTTTGTTGATTGATGTTGTTGTTGCTATTACTTTCATGCAGCTGCTGCTAATCTGATGTGTTGGATACGCACGGCGACGGCGAGGAGCGGAAAATTTATCTGGGACCTAAATTTGACAGGTCAAAGTTGTTCTGCTTGTTGCTTGCTAGCTTCACGGTGACTGCCTGAACTTTTAGACAGTCTTCAGTTTCGCAACTGCAGCCTGCATTCTACCATGACAATCTAAAGTTATACCAAGAATCGTCAACCTTTTTTCAGTTATTCACTCGTTTTAAGCTTGCTTGTTTTTCTGGAATAAATTACCCTAGAAGTAGTGATTTAGTCGGGCACCTTGGCAAAAAATTCAGGCACTAATCACCGTGGGTGTAGTGACCATGCTTCTTTTTGCTAGCAAGAACAGATACAATTTTCTTTCTCTTCTGCTGTGTGTGAATAGGTGTCTCCATAGCTGTTCTTACTTATCCTCCGTCAGTCTCTAAAGATTTTGTTAGAAGTGTGGTGGTTTGCAAAACTAGGGGTGGTTTTCTGAATTTTTTTCAACCACTACTGCTCAGCTTGCTACACAATGGAGTAGAGGTTTCTGAATTTCTAAACTTTGTCTTGAAGCATGTTTCTGTTTATTTGAAGGTTCGGATATTGGGTAGGATGCTGAGGCGTAGTTTTTCTGATGAGGAGATACGTTTCGATGTTGACGACGGCACGGGATGTGTCCATGCTATACTATGGTATGATCTAGATCTGTCTTTTTTTTTTGTAGATTTTAGTTATTTTCCTTTTAACAGTGTTGGCTACCAGGTCCGACAGTGTTGACAGTTTTGACACTGTAAAATGAATTTGTATATTTCAAGCCAGACAGTGTTGGCTACCAGGTCGACATGGATTTAGTCAAGTATTTAAAAAAATTCCCTCATCACGAAGTCCACTATTTCACGTTAACAACATTTATATTCTAGCATTGCACGTTTACATTTTGAGTGAACATTAAATTTATTCTCTTGCAGAGACGGAGATTATGTTAAAGTCTGCGGACGACTAAGGCATTCAGGTTCAGACAAGTACATTGAGGTTTTTTCATTCAGGTAAAAAAATTACTGTCATATATGTCTTACTTTTGAACTCCTCTGCACTAACTGTTTATGCTACATTTGTTCTTACTATTTCATCGCAAAAGAAAAAAAAACTCAAACAGGAGCTTAACCAACTTCAACCACATCACGGAACATTTCCTTGAGTGTATTTACGTGCAACTGGATCTCAGAAAAAAGGCTAAGGTATTTCACATGAGTGATTATTTGTCAGGAACGGTCACTTGAGTGATTGCAGTAAAGATACAGATGATAGACTGACATTTCTTCTTAAATATCCTCTTGAAGTTCTGTACTAAAGACTATAGGCCTGCATATGGTCATTCAACACTGAAGGTCAATGTTGCACTTAGGCCGGTTGGGGTCTGAACATGCAACAAAAGGAGGGACAATTAGTAAAATACAGATCTTGCTTCAAGGAAAAAGTTGACAATATGCTTTGTCGGATCATTAGCTCTGACAGGAAAAAGAATCTGTCAGAATTGCAGGATTTCTTCAATCACATCATTAGGAAATGACAAAGCCTTGAGGCTACCACTACAAATGAACCAAAATTGTGAAGAATGACTGGTTAAGCAAAGTGCGAGACTTGCACCATTGACTTTGCTTGATATTGGCGCGAGTTTAACATGCTGGTTTCGGTCTTACAATTGATGCGGGACTCAGGTGTTAGAAATTGACTCGGAATAATGATGCCAAGTGGAATAAATCACAAAGAGGACGAGCCCGAGGTTGCAGCGATGGAGCCAAGAGTGAGTGCAACCGAATAGGCTCCAAGTGGTGATTCTTGCACTAGAAACCGCCATGCATTAGCAGATCTCCTGCACATATCTGCACATATCGTCATCGGTTCCCATCACTTTCAATTCCATAAGAACACCCAAATCCATGCGCATGAAGGAGAAATGGATGATCACTAGCTTGAGTATTTCTGATTTTTAAGTGCAGCCCGCTCGCAATTTTATTTGATTTCCGTTAATAATGTTGGTTGTACACTATTTTATAATCATTATGTTATGCTATCAATGACTTGATTTCAAGGCCGCAATTCACAGTTTTATTATTCATTGCAACGCACGGGCCTTTTTGCTAGTAAGGGGAAAATAAACATCGTCCTGCCATTTAAATTATCTCATATTTGTGGAGAAAAGTTGCGCAGTTAGCTATTGCAACATACTATTTGAACTCTTCTGCTGTCTATTTGTTCTCTATAGTTTTTTTAGAATTTCTCCACGGGCACTTTCCACCTGGAAAAAGGATCTAGGCCGGCGACTCAGTTTTTGTTCAATAGACGTCCCTTCTTCGAATGTAGCTCGAACCTGAGCAAGGGCATGGTAGCATGCTTATTCTAATTTTTTACTTAAGGTGGTTACACGTCCCTACTTTTTTGCTGAAAGAGAGTGAATTTAGTCATGAACTATAGCAGTGTTTCTGTTTACTGAATTTTGGTTTTGCAGATTTTCCATATATATCACTCATTCTGCTGAATGTTTATTCATGTGCCTAATGTTTTTCTTTTTAGGTTTCTCAAAACTAACAGATGATGCTCTCGAATCAGTTAGGAGGCTGAAGGTGGTAGCTTACTAAACTCTCATTTTCGGGAAAATCTGGAGATGTCTTGGTATGAAGTTTCATGATGAACTTGCTCCAGCATAGATAGTCTTTCTAGACTAATTGTTTGTCAATAACTATTCTATACATATGTTTGATTAGTTGAGCAAACATGCATGATGCGTGCATTGTTCTGTGTGAAAATTGCTTTATCCGGTCTGTTCTATAGCAATGTTTTCAGATGCTATTTAGTATACATGTTTGCCTTTATCATCTTTATGTTGAGTTGTGGGTTTCAAGGGTATTTATGATGATCGTTTGCATGGTGGGTGATGTCAGCAATGTGCTTTGCCTATTAATGTTTCAAACTCTTTGTTGGGTATATATCTATATGAAGTTGTTTTTGAATGACCCATGATTATTTTTTATTAGTATTTTAGTTTAAACATTTTTCCTGAGAATCTTGATATCCAGCTATATATATATCCAGTCAACGTTGGGGCAGGCTATGCTTTTTTACTCTGACTGATTTCTCTTTTTTTTTTTACAGTTTGTACAATCTCTAAAGCTGCTCCTCCATTGTTCTGTTGATCAAGACTTGTTCCCGCCTTTCGTACTAGCTGACACGTTATGTTGTGTTGTGGGTTTCAAAAGTATATGTGATGACCGTTTGCATGGAGGGTTATGTTAACTATGTTCTTTGCATATTCATGATTTAAACTACTTGTCGGGTGATTTAGTTTAGACATTTTGTATTGAGAATCTTGATATCCAGCTGTATCGGTACAGTTTAGTTCGTGATTTTCCCTCCGAATCTATATATTTAGGTTGGGATAGGTTATGAGTATTCTTAGCGTGGAACCAGCGGCAGTGCTGCTTTCATCAGATGACGACATGCCAACTTTGCGCCAGTTGGCTCTATGTTACCCAAATAAGATAACAAAACATGCATGCTCAAGTATATACTCCCTCCGTTTCTAAATATTTGTCTTTTTAAAGATTCAACTACGTATTACATACGAAACAAAATGAGTGAATCTACATTCCAAATTATGTCTATATACATCCGTATGTGATTCGTAGTGAAATCTCTACAAAGACAAATATTTAGGAACGGGGGTAGTATTTGCAAAGATAAATTATCCTTCATTTTCTATCTTAAAGGATTTGAATTAGTAGCCTAAGTGGTTGCTAAAACCTACTCCTACTAACGAAGTCAAATATTTTTCATCTTAAAGTGCTTGCTAAGCATAAAGTTACTGAAGAAATGCCAATATTTTCAACGCGCACATGGTTTCAAATGGTCTCTGCATCATTTGGCGCAACTGGTCATCTAGTTTTCTAAATCAAGGCTCCTCCACGCCAGTGGAATAAAGCTAGGTAGCTTCGGATAGGTGGGATCCTTCCTTCTTCCACAGCCATGTGCTGCATGCAAGTTTGAGCTTTGGCAATTGCTTCTAGCCACCTCCCAGTCCCAGCTTTAAACATCAAAGATCCAAGAAAGATCTGGACCAAAAAGTCATTAGAAGCTGCATTGTAGTGAGGGATTGTCCCCTAGCTTGGCTCACTCTTTATTCCTCATATTACCTGTCCTTACTCTGGCACTAGATCAAAGATAAAGAACACAACTCCCTGTTTCCCGAGGAGATAAGGAAACAGGGACAGGCAGGCACAGGCAGCAGCAGATTCTCCTCAAGGTACCAAAGTACTCCCTCCTTAAAGAAATATAAGAGCTTCTATCTTAGTATCTTATTCTGAAGAAGAGGCAATTTGGGAGAAGCTCCTATATTTAATTGAGTCCGAGAGGGAGTACTTGCTGTTTTTTAGCTGGGAAGATTCCCTCTGAAGTACGCATACTGACGTCTTCCTACCTTGCATGTATTATAAGGCCAATCATTGCAAAAGTGTTTGGAATATATTCCCTCAGCTCTTGTCATTCTTTGCTTGTAATGAGTTGTTTCATATTCCTTCACAAAGATCGTGCTGATACTCTGGTTCCTTTTCCAGTTCTTCCCTCCGTATGAAACAGATGAAGCTTCTTTGAGGAAGGAAGGAAGACGCTCTTGGTTTCGTTGCATGGAGGAGGAGACCATGGAGGGGCATGTAAATGTAATGCTGCCAACAGTGGGATCCTACTTGGCCATGCCAAGGAAATCTCAACTCTGCAAGGTTGAGACCTGTTTATTCAGTTCATTCATGTGATGATTCACCGAAACAGAAACCGCTAAGTAATTCTTTCGGCCCGGTGGTGTTTCAGAAGAGATTTCAGATCTGAGATCGAGGCAGAGACATCTCAACCGAAGAAGACGAGAGGCGCTGGACAAGCTCATAGACCTGAAAGGTACTGCCTTTGATCCTAGAACTAGACTAGATAGCAGTTGGTGTTCTCCCCAGCATCGATTTTGAGTTATTATTCCTTGAGAGTATAAGAAGCTGAATTTGGATAAAATTCAGGAAGTATCAGGGTGTTCTGCCGAGTCCGGCCGTCGATCTCAACCAGCAACATCAAGATCAAATCACCAGTTACTGTCGAACAAGAAAACATCGCAGTTCGAGCAGTGGGGATCAAGAAAGATTTCAGTGTTGATCGGGTGTTTGGCCAGGAGTCAACGCAAGGTAGCTTCTTTTCTTGATCTCGCCTCACTACATTTTCACCGCTCATCTTCTTTAAGTGTAACTGTTCATGATGCAGATGATGTGTTCCATGAGGTGAAGCCAATCCTCCGATCTGCACTTGACGGGCACAATGTCTGCATCCTTGCTTTTGGCCAAACTGGGACCGGAAAGACCTATACAATGGTAAGTTGGTGCTAGAGCTGAATTGAATTCAAGGCAGTATCTATCTATCTGTCGATATTCCATCTCACCTTTCCTTGGAAACTGCTAATTGCTTGCAGGAAGGAACTAACGATAACCTCGGCGTTGTGCCTCGTGCGATTCAACAACTGTTTTCTCATGCTGCTCAAGATACTTCATCCACATACTCTTTCTCCATAAGCATGCTTGAGGTCTACATGGGAAGTCTCAGGGACTTGTTGGCACCAAGGCAGCAGCCTCTCTTCAGGTCCACAGAAGGCAATACAAGTCGTTGGTAAAGACACATCAATGCACTTGTAAATTAGTAGAAGTACTTATCAAGTAAGACCATCAATTCTCAAAGTGCAGCAAATGCGTTTTTTTTTTTTTGAGTTTTTCAGTAACCTCAGCATTCTAGCAACCACAAGTGGCTCCGTCCAAGTCGAGGGGCTCACCGATGTCACAGTACCAGACCTCAAGAAGGCCAACCAGTGGTACTGCAGAGGGCGGCGATCCCGATCGACATCCTGGACAAATGTCAACAACGTTTCGAGCCGATCACACTGGTGGGTTGATCCAGCGGCCAGAGTTTCAGCTTGTGCAGTATGTAATGTAGTAGTAACTTGAACAGTACCCAATTTTATCTTGTCTTAGCTCTGTCTATGTAGTTTGACAAGAATTACCATAAGGAGATGTGGAGGTGTGACTGAACAAGTCAGCAAGCTCTGGCTCGTGGATCTTGGTGGCAGCGAGCGGTTGCTCAAGACTGGTGCATCTGGGTTGACAATGGATGAGGGCAAGGCCATAAACCTGTCTCTGTCAGCCCTTGGAGATGTCATCGCTGCACTAAGGATAAAGAGAAGCCATGTTCCATACAGGTAGTAGTTCCTTCCTTGGTATTTCGACAGGTTAATTCTCATGTTTCAAGTTAGTTACCTCAGTACTACGAGTGCTTAGGCCTTACCTTGTTTTTGTCAAACTCTGCAGAAATAGTAAGCTTACCCAGATTCTCAGTGATTCTCTCGGTTCGGAAATTTTTTCAGATGAATTTGAAGCATCAAATGTGGAAACCTATATATATATATGACTACTTTTCTGTACTCCTGGGTGTATGTACTCCCATCCTTAATATACCTTGTATACGCATTGATTATACCTCTTTATCATTCTCAATATACTTCATTAAATATTCTAAGATACCTCAATACAAGTTTTGTTGAAAAAATATCACTTGCGACGTACTTTTTGTAATATACCTTTTTCACATATAAACAAATCAGCATATACGTACACCTTTAAAAAAATGTAGACTCACATGAATTTTTTCATGAAACTCATTTTGAGGTATCTAGTAATTATTAGTGAAGTATATTAAAAATAATAATGAGGTATAAAAGATTCATTTATGTGGTATATGAGGAGCGGGAGTACGTACTCTCAAGAGTACAGAGCCATTTTCCTATATATATATATATATATATATAGGTTTCCACATTTGATGCTTTGCTTATGTTGATTTGCTAAAAACAGGGGATGGCTCAAAAGTTGTGATGGTAGTGCACATCAGCCCTTCCAAGGACGACGTGGGTGAGACGATTTTATCGCTGGGCTTTGCGAAAAGAGCCAGGCTGATAGAATCCTGCAGAGAGCTTTCAGAGGTAATTAAGATAAAAGGGTGAATGAAGAATCAAAGCGCCTAATATTTACGTAGTACTACTACTACATGTAATGGCGTTCCTCTTATTGTTGCAGGACTTGAAAATGTCAAGGCGGAAGCGGCTCGCGGAGCTTGACAAGGAAATATGTGACGCCGAGCAAGAGCTCGGGGTTCTGAATGAACAAATTAGGAGTGCTGAGAAGTCGGTGGAGAAGAGGACGAAGCTGTCCCCGTCCGTCTGTCAGGCTCGTCTCAGCGACGACAAGGGGTCACCGAGAAGCATTCTGGTGGCAGGGCGCATCGATGCTGCAGACAGCCCTCAGGCCAAGAGCAGGGTCCATCATCATCATCATGGATCAATTCCTCACTTCATGTCCGCAACAGTGTGCAGCCGTCAAAGACACGGCGCAGCAAGCCATTCCGTCGGTAAACCCAGGCTGACAAAGTCGGTAAACACGCACCCACACCCACCTCAGCCTAGTGGGAGCCAGTCGTTGAGCCACTCCGCATCCAAGGCCAGGTCATATGGTGAGCCCAGGTTGAAGTACTTGTCTGTCAAGTCTGATCAGATCAACATAAGCAGAAACAGCATCGATTCGACGGCAGCGTCGGCGCCTCGGCCTCTGCCTCTGCCTCGGCCGCTACACAGAGCTCCCCTGCATCAGCACAGGAGAAGAATGTCATGCTTAACCTGAGCTCACAGAAAATACATACATACAGATTGCATAGCACTGATTTTTTTTACTTGTTATTTGGTGGTGAAATGTCTTGGAAACATGTCTGCGGATTCTACAGCTGTTTCTCCAAGTTTGGTTGTGTTAACTTGTGCAACTACTGGAGGGCCCTTCCTTTGCTCTTTTTGGTTTTGAACGGAAGGGCACAAGGATTTGAGGGGCATGGTAAATGGAAGGATTGTAATTGTAATTGGATTTGACTAATGCTTTTGATTGCTCTGTTGAATTGTAATTTGAAAAGGAAAAAAAAATGTACACCATCACTTAATATGGTGTTCTGATTCAGGCTATGAAAACAAATATGATTGTTTCAGGTTTGTTGCATGAATTATCCTAGGGTCATATTCTCTAAAAAAACAAAAATATATTTTGGGGTCACATTCTCTAAAAAAACGAAAAATTGTCCTAGGGTCATATTCTCTAAAAATATGACATGAGTCGATAGTTATCTTGAAATTTAGTTGCACCTCAATTTACTGCACAAGTATTGGATGTCACTACTTTTTCACTGAATCTGCATACCTTAGTTGCTAATTGAGGTGTAGTTAAGTTTCAACTTTGAAGAGAAGTAGTGCATTGCAGGTTAAGCATATGACATGAGTAAAATCTCGGTGAAGCAACTTATTTGCTTCCAACACAAGACAAGTATATGCAACTGGATGTAGTACTGGAACATCTCCAATCCTCTATAACACTAACCTCTCTAGGTTTAAAGAGCCCACATTCAATTGAGGTCATCAATTAAAATTGGGTCACCCAATTTTGATCGGATCAACAATTTCTCAAAGCTCTCTTATTCAAAAAATTTATACTATATACCATGCTTTCAAATTTTGAGGTCTCACGATTAATTGAGGTATTCAATTTAGAATTGGGTCATCCCATTTTGACTGGGTCAACAATTTTTCAATCTCTCCCATTTATTTTTTTATTTACTATGTTCCCTAATTTTGAAGCTCTTTCATTCAATTGAGGTATTCAATTGGATTTGGTTTAAGATTTTGACCGGGCCAACAATTTTTCAAATCAACCAGCAGCAACCGGCCTATAAAACATATCAATCATGCGCACCCACCCAACAACTAGAAGAAAGAAGCGCCACCATGTGATATTGAAGCATCAATATAGTACATGTAACCATCGACACAAATATTTCCCCACATAAATATAGGTTGGTTAACGGATAACACAAAATCACACAACGAAAAGCCCACCAAATCACCACACTATAAATAAAAATAAAACACATTCTATCATCTTCCTCATCCGCCAAACTAAAAATTTCATAAGTTCCAAAATATAACGGGTTTGAAAAGTCAAATTCTTACCAAGTTCCCAACAAAAATATTGACATCTAATATATTAAACAAAATAAGTATGCAAATTCATTTCATGATGAATCTAAAAATAACAAGCTGTATTATGGATTTTGATATATTTCGGTACAAATTTGATTAAATTTAAAAGCTTTGACTTTTCAACACGTAATACACCTTATATTTGAAAACAAAATGACGCGTGGGCTGCCCCAACAACGCGAGCTGCTTGCAAGCTTGGTCTCCCCCCTTTCATTTGCTTGGTTGACCGGTGACCCTGAAAAAAAGCATGGATTTTAAAAAGGTATAAGAATTTGACAAAAATGTTTGCAAGTTTCTAAAATGGTTCACAAACTTACAAATCTTCGAGAATTAAAGTTTTTTTTAATAATTTTAAAAAACATGAATCTAAAAAACTTCACAAATTTAAAAGATATATCAAGTTTGCAAGTAACAAAAATGTTCATGAATTTGAAACTTCATTCAGAAAATTTAAAACAATGAAGGACTTGAAATTGTTCATAAAGCGTTATTTATTGTAAATTTGAATTTTATTCATGAATTAAAACACATTTTTTTTCAAAGTTCATAAAATTATAAGGAAAAAACAAAACAAAACAGAGGGAAAGACGGAAATTGAAAAAAGAAAAGATAAACAAAGACAAAAGAAGACCAACGCAAACCAGACACAAACATGTGCAAACAAAAACTAAAGAAAATCCAGTGTAGAAAACCGGAGGGGACTTTCAAGGTTTCCAAGGATGGGTATGCGCCCCACACCGATCGGCTTTTATTTGGCGGTCTATGTTCCAAATAAGATTTGGCAATATGATTTGCCTTTCGACAGTAGAACCTAATTTGATGTGGGCTTTTGTGATTTTCTCTGATCATGCTATATCGACGAGCGACACCCATTTTGACACCTATTCTGCACTGCAGCATGGAATATTCTATTCCATGCTCATTATGTAGAACAGAGGCAAAACATTAGAAACATGGAACACGTGAATGGTAGTGGCCTGACTCATTTATCGTGTTTCAGTCGACTATTAGGAGTTGGTGTTTTGTGATAGTTTTTTATTTTTATTTTTCATGGTTTTTGTATGGTTTGTTTTTATGTAGGTGTTTCTTTTTTATTTCGTTTCATTTATTCAGGTTTCTGCCCTCTTTTTGTTTCTTATTCTTTTAATTTATGCTTTTCTATTTTATTTTTTCTAATTAATGTTTTTTATATCATAAATGTTTTGTTATTTTTATGAATATTTTAAAATCAGTGAGCATTTTGTAAATTCGAATATTTTATACTCCTCAACTTTCATAAATTCATGAAAAAAATTATATTCATGAATCTTTTCTAAAAGAACATTTCAAGAAAAAGTGTAAAAATTTATGGTGCAAAAATATTTATTCATATTTTCTAACATTTTTGAAATCCAAGAACCTTATTAAATTTCTAGAATATTTCAAATAATTCGTGAAGATTATTTATAATCCATGATTAGTTTGCTGGTTTCTTTTTATTCGGCATGCCACTACAACACTTCAATAAATGTTCATAAATTTTGAAAAAGATGTTTCCTAGATTTATTCATTGTTAGCGAGTTTAAAATATTGTCTTTGAAATTCAATAAATCTTCATGAATTCAAAAAAGTTTATGAATTTCTAAAATTGTTTGCAGATTCAATAAAAGCACATGAATTTAAAACATGTTCACGAATTAAACAAAATTTCATGAATTTGAAAAATGTTTGTGAATTCAATAAATGTTTGCGACTTCATCAGTATGTGAGCAAATTCGAAAATCACGATTTCAAATGTTCATGAATTTAAAAAATGTTTGAAATTTTTCAGAAAATCTCAATGCGTTAAAAAATATTCATTAATTTTTAAAAAATAGGGGAATCCAGAAAAATGTTTAGAAAGGATTAAAGAAATCATATGAATTTTAAAACATAGTTGTGATTTCAAACAATATTCGACGCACATGGGCCATATGCTGCAGGAGTGCACTAGGAGGTATTCGTCTGTAGTGTATCTGACATGTTATGTCTGGGATAGGATCCACCTAGAAGCTCATATGTGTGATGCTTTGTGAATCGAGATGTCCACATTTCACACAATGTGTTTGGGTAGGCCGACCCATTTAGCGCTTAACGTGGTAGCTAGTGTTTCATGTCTATTTTGCCTATTCTAATTTTTATGTTTATTTAATTTTTGATTTTAGTTTTAAAATGACAATAATTATTAAAAAATAATGAGATTTTCGAAAAATATATTAAAAAAACTATTTCGAACATTTTTAAGGCATTATAATTTATGTTAAAATTTTTGAATACTTTTTAAATATGTGAACATTTTTTTAGGAAACCTGAACATTTAAAATAACTTTGTTTTTTGATTTCATACTTTTCTAATATTTTTGGACAATTTTAGAAGTAAAAAACTGGAAAAAACGAAAAGGGAAAAGAAAAACAAAAAAAGGGTAAAGTGAACAAATAGAAAAAGACCCCAATAGGCAGCAAGCCTTCGCGTATCAATGACATTTGCGAATGTTTTTGCTGTCAGTTTCTTCAGAGACGCACTACCATTTCTTGAGAGATGTACGGCAGTTTCTAAAAAGAAAAAAAATGGGCAAAAAGGGCAGAAATTGCCATCTGCTGCCACCTAAAAATGCCATAAAAAACTTCTCAAAAACATGCCATCGAAAAACGTTTGATTGCTATTCCCTTTCTCAGGGAACGTTTGTGAGGTAGAAAAGTGGAAATCTAAAAATCTAGACAACAACCTTTGTTGTTAGAATCGAGAAAACCTTTGTGTTTGTCATATGTTTCATGATGACCCCTTTGTATTTTAATTCTTTACTTTTATGTGAGCATCACTGATATCATGACCCCTTTGTATTTTAATTCTTTACTTTTATGTGAGCATCACTGATATCATCATGCCTAACTAAAAGGCTTTAAAAAAACGCTTGTTGGGAAACAACCCAAAACTTATCATTCCTGTTTTCGTGTGTTAACACGATTAAGCTACTGTAATAATCATGTTTTGTGATTTTAATTTCAATAGTGTGCAAATTAAAGCCTTTGATATAGTGTGGATACTTGTTGATTTGATTCTACGCAAAAATAGAAACTTTTGTGTCTAGTATATGAATTATTTGATTTTACTGGAAGGTCAAAATATTATGAAAGTTTTTGTAGGATCCAAAGTATGTCTAGAGGGGGGGGGGGTGATTAGACTACTTGACCAAATAAAAATCTAGCCTTTTTCCAATTTTAGTTGTGGGCAGATTTTAGCAATTATCACAAGTCAAGTTCACCCTACACATGCATGTCTAAGAGTATATCAGCGTTAAGTAAAGAAAAACACATGTAAGTAAAGGAGGGAGAGGAGATCAAACGCAATTTGGAGACACGAAGATTTTTCCCGTGGTTCCGATAGGTGGTACTATCGTACGTCCATGTTTATGGAGACTTCAACCCACAGAGGGTAACTGTCGCGAGAGTCCACGGAGGGCTCCACCCACGAAGGGTCCACGAAGTATCAACCTTGTCTATTCCATGTAGCCTACGTCCACGGAGGACTAGCCTTACTCGGGGAAGATCTTCACGACGTAGGCGATCTCCTTGCCCTTACAAACTCCTTGGATCAACTCCACAATCACGAAGAAGGAGGCTCCCAAGTAACACCTAACCAATCTAGGAGGCACCACCCTACAAAAGGTAATAGATGTGGTAGTATGATGAACTCCTTGCTCTTGTGCTTCAAAAGATAGTCTCCTCAACACTCAATCACTCTCTCATAGATCTGGCTTGGGTAGAAGAGGTTGATTGGGTGGAAAGCAACTTGGGGAGGCTAGAAATCAAGATTCATATGGTTGAAATGGAATATCTTGATGTCAACACAAGGGTAGGTGGCTCTCTCTCAAAAAATTGGATATGACAAGTGTGGAATGTTTCTGAATGTTTCTCTTGCGAGTGGTAGGTGGTGGTGGGGTATATATAGGCTTCTCCAAAAATCCAACAGTTACAACATTATTTCCCAACTCGGTGAAACCGGTCCAAAAACTCGGTTGCACTGACTAGTGCAAAATGTGGCAACTTTGGCGTTTTCGGTGAGACCGATATAAGAATCTCGGTGGTATCGATTATTGCGTAACGGCTAACCAGAGACTTGGTCATCAACTCGGTGAGACCGATTCTCGGCAATCGGTGGGACCGATGCTGAAGAATGACTTACCAGAGAAATTGTCAAGACTCGGTGAGACCGATATTTAAGACTTGGTAGTACCGAGATGCTAGGGTTTGGCTGGGCTTCTGTCTGAGATGAAAATCGGTATGGCCAAGTGGAAAGAGTTGGTGGCATCGATTTTGCATGTTTGGCTTAGGAGAGAGATATTTGTGTGGGAAAGTGGGTGAGTATTTTTGATGGCTAATCTCTAAGCACTTGAGCAACCAGATCATCATATTTCCCTCATCCCCTTTTAATAGTATTGGCTTTCCTATAGACTCAAAGTGATTTCGCACAAAATGTAAAATGTAGAGTCTTGATGCTTGTAGCTTGGCCAATCCTATTCCTTCTTCTTCTCCTCATCTCCTTGGGGATTCTCCACATACATCATTTTGCCAACCCATCATTGAACTTTTTCCTGAGATACACTTAGTGAAAACATTAGTCCAATGAAATATATGTTGTTATTAATTACCAAAACCACCTAGGGAGAAGTTGTGCTTTCAGTCTCCCCCTTTTTGGTAATTGATGACAACATATAGATCATAGCTTCAATGAGAGATATAATCAATGAATAACATCGTCGCTTTGAGAAGTATGTGATAAGCAAGAGCTCCCCCTAAATTTGTGCATTATTTTTAGTTTGCGTTTGAATGCAAATGGATAATCGATTAGGATCATGGGTCACTCTTCCATGTCACATACAACTTTGTGGTGCGCAAGAATTAATATGAGTGAATAACAAGCACATCACACCAAACATTAAGTGAATGATCATCAAGAGATATCTCAAAGATAGCAATGGTAGCATCACACAAGAATATATGATCAAACACCGACAAAGTTTTCAAACAACCAAAGTTTTAAAAACTGCAGAGAGGAATCAAAATGCAGCACACGCTCTCTCGAAGCCCTATGATCTATAACTTCTCCCCCTTTGGCAACAAGTTACCAAAAAGTTCAAAGCTATAGAGCTAAACGTCGCTCTGGGCAGGGTCTCCTCCATGAGATGATGAAGCTGCTCCTGTAGTGTGACGCCCCCAATTTGACCGTACACTAATCATACACACAAATGCGTACGGCCAAGATTAGGGACTCACTAATCAATATCACAACACAACTCTAGACACAAATTTAAAGTCATACAGCTTCATATTACAAGCCAGGGGCCTCGAGGGCTCGAATACAAAGCTCGACAAGCACGAGTCAGCGGAAGCAAATAATATCTGAGTACAGACATAAGTTAAACAAGGTTTGCCTTAAGAAGGCTAGCACAAACATAAGCAACGGATCGAACGAGGCGAGGCCTCCTGCCTGGGAACCTCCCATCCTACTGCTCGTCGGGGTCAGTCACCATGTAGTAGTAAGCTCCAGCGGTGGTGTAGTAGTCGTCTCCAGCGTACTCCATCTCCTGGGCTCCATCATCTGAACGCAGCAATCCTATCGAGGGAGAAAGAGAAAGTAAAGCAGCGGTGAGTACTCATCGAAAGTACTCGCAAGACTTACATCAGAACTATGCTAAGTATGCATTTGTATCAAGGAATGGGGTTATATCTGGACTGGCTGCAGAAAGCAAGAATGAGGGGGAAGGCCTAGTCCTATCGAAGACTAGCATCTTCAACATCTTGCATCATTAGAAGAGAGTAGACTGGCAACTCATGTATAGTCATATTATTGCAGCAAGTTTTATTAAGTAACCACGCCCAGAGATTCTTCCTCGACTCCCTGCGAGAAAGCAATCTCAGAGCCAACATTAATTTCAATTTTAAGTCACAATTATAGTTGTAGTAGATCGAAGTACAACTCCAAGTCGTCATGTTACCGTGGACACGGCTATTCGAATAGATAATTTCATCCCTGCAGGGGTGCACCACATTTTCCAACACGCTTGATAACCCTTGGCCGGACACACTTTCCTGGGTCATGCCCGGCCTCGAGACATCAACACGTCGTCGCCCTACCTAGGCCCAACAAAGAGGCCAGCCCCGCCGGTCTAAATCCTAAGCGCGCAGGGGTCATGGGCCCACTCACCCTTTGCACTCCTGAACGATGCGAGGGCGGCCGAGGTCAGTCCTAGCACACTCTAATACAAGATCGGTGCCATCCAGACCACTCGGGCGCGCGCCGCTCCATTGCTGACGTTTGAAGAGCTTCGGCTGATACAACGATGCCGAGTACCCATAACTTCTCCCACGTGAAGGTTAGTGCGAAAAGGTCAAATGACCAACTCAGATCAAATACCCAAACCATTAGCATTTTGTTAATTGCGGTGACGAGCGCGATACACGATATGTGGTCCCGTCGCCCCGTCTCGAGGTCTTGTGGCAAGGGCCAAGAATGCCCGGCCACGCCCCGTCGTATTACACCAACACCCTTCGGTCATCCAGACCTCATCATGTATCAACAGTAAAGTAATAGTAACAGTGTGTATATAACACCAAGGGGAAAACCGAGGAATCACCCTCGATGGATCCCACTTAATGTAATCGTCAAGGTCGACCAGTGAGGTATCACCCTCGATGGCCGACGCTTGAGGGGTTGCATGACAGAGTCGTAATCGGGAGTGGTGAAGGAGGAATCACCCTCGATATCCACGACCGATCCGTTACACTACAGAGATAGCATCATGAGTACTTTACGAGGTGTCACCCTCGGTACTCGATAGTAGCCCTGCAGAGTCGTTCAACTAAGGGGGTGTGCGGTGAATGTGACGGGCCTGGCTGGTCGGTCGGTTGACCGAGTCTTCGAGTCGTCGATGAAGAAGCAGGGGCAACTGGGACTAAGGGGGGTCACAGGGGATCACTAGTCAACCTATGCTAAGCAGGTGATATGATAACAGGTACAGTAGCAGTTCATAAAAAACAGGCTATGCATCAGAATAGGTATTATCTACAACAGTAGCAAAATCTAATGCAAGCATGAGAGAGAAAGGAACTGGGCGATATCGGAATGATCAAGGGGGTTGCTTGCCTTGCTGCTCTGTTGCAAGGGCCTGATCTTCAGTGGCGTAGTCGTACCCGGCAGCAGCGTCAGTCTCGGGGTCTACCGGTAAGAAGAGGGGGGAGAAACAATAAATATAAAGCACATAGATGCAACACGATGCATGACATGGCAATATGCAGAGCTAGGCATGCACTAACGCAGTACTACACGTCATGGACGGAGCGGGAGAATATCTGACGATATTTCCCGGGTATCGGGCTACTACCGGACAGATGAAACGGATGGAAAAGTTCCATGTTCGTTATGATAGGAGCGCGTGACAGATGAACGGACCGCGTATTCAGATTCGTGGGGTTTTTCTGAACAACTTTCATGTATAAAATATTTTCATCTGACTTACAGATTATTTTATATTAATTTTTAAAGTTTTATTAATATTCAGAAATTAAATAGATTAAATTTAATTCAATAAATCCAATTATGACATCAACATGATGTCATGCTGATGTTAGCAGTTAACAGTCTCAGTTGAGTGGTCAAACTAACCAGTGGGTCCTACATGTCATACTCTGCTAAACTTAACAGAAACATTAATTAACCTAATCAGTTTAATTAGGTCAATTAACAGATTAATCAACTAATTAATTAATTAATTATCTAGTTAATTATTTTTAATTTTAGTTTTCTAAACATTTTTAATCGCTTTGGGGGCGTGGGGCCCCCATGTCATTGAGTGGGGGGGCGTTTGGAGGCTAGTGGGTGGTTACCCACTAACCAGAACGGCCGGAGGCCATTGGCAGAGCCCCCGGTCGGTCACAGGGGTTTGCCGGCGGCCAGGGGGTGGCGGTGGCCTGTGCGGGGCGGCAGGCGACGACGGTGTTGGTGGCCGGCGGCACTGGGCGCGGGCAGGGGCTCGCGGGGGCGCGGCGAGTGCGCATAAGGCAGAGCGTGGCCGCGGTGGCGAGCTAGGCGCGGCGGCGCAGCGCAGGGCGCAAGCGGAGCCAAGGCGTGACCAGAGGCAGCGAGGGGGGGGGGGCGGTGCACGGCGGCCGCCGCCGCGGGGTGAGCGCGACGGGCGCGTGCGAGGGGGGGGGGGCATGGCGACCGCGGGGGGAGATGAAGAAAAGGAGGGAGGATCCCCAGGGGCTCACATCGCGTAGCAGGGGGGGCAGCTTGCTCGAGGTGGAGGCAGCGAGGAGGTGCCGGCGGTGAGGAGGCACGGCGGGGCGGTGGCGGTGCGGTGGCGCCGTGGGGCGCGGGCGACGGCCGACGGCGTCGCAGGGAAACGGGGCGGCGTCGGGCTCCGGTGGGTAGGGGTCGTGGCGGGGGGCGCCGGTGCAGGGAGGTGCGGGGGCGATGGGCGGCGGTGCGATGGGGTTCTGCCCCGATCCAGATCTGGATCGGGGGGGGGGAGGGGGCGAGGGGGATCGGGGGAGCGAGTGGGTGCGGGGGCGAGTGGGGGCGACTGGGGGGGTTAGGGTTCGGTGGGGGGGAGGTTATCCCTAGAGGGGGCGGCTGGGCCGGTTGTTTGGGCCGACTGTTGGGGGGCGAATGGGCTTCGGCCCAGTGGGGGGGGGGGGTTGATGGGGATATGTACCTAGGGTAGGGTCTTAGGCCTGAACTACATACCCTACCTAAGGACGCTACATTGGAGAACTTAAAGATTACAAGATTACAAGGAAGACTCCGACTGAAATCACCATGGCGAATGAATCACTCGACAGAAGATCCACTCGGAGATTTCTCCCTCCATTCGACAACCACCTTTCACTCGGAAGAACCAGAAGTCAGACAACCGCAGAAGACCAGAAGCCACTCCAGGGAGGCCAACGGACAGGCGTTCGACTTGTCACCATAAGTAGCATTTATTACATACGTTATCAGTAACGTTCACCTTTATTACCACGATCGAACCCTTGGTTGCCGGGTATTCATGAGGGGCAGCGCACTCTATATAAGTCACCCCTCCCTTCTGGCACAAGGGTTCGCACCCCCTGTAACTCATACATTCCACACGACAGAAGCTCCCGAGCACTGAGACGTAGGGCTGTTACCTCCACGAGAGGGGCCTGAACTCATACATCCGTGTGTACAATCTCGTCGTAGCTAGGACTCTGCCCTCTCCTTACGTACCCCTAACCTCTACTGCCAGGCTTGTTCCCACGACAGTTGGCGCCCACCGTGGGGCAGGCGTCTAAGCGACTTCCGGCGAGTTTGCAATTTTCTTCTTCGTCATGTCTTCCGGCGGCGGTTTGTTCCTGGACCACGAGATCCGTCTCGGTGCGCTCACCTTCGTCGCCGACGACTCGGCATGGCTTCGGGAAGCGCCTCTGGACGTTGAGGCGCTCCCGATCCGCGGGGCGACGCACTTCCGTGCAAGCTCCTGCGGCGTTCTTCTTCGGCAGCCGTCGACTCCGTACTTGTCGACTCCGGCGTCGTTTGCTCTCCCCGCTGTTCGTCGCCGCAAGCGATCTGGTCGCTCACGGCTCCAGCGTAGGATGAGGCATGCTGCGGCTCGCCAAGCATCATCTCCGCAGATTGCGGCTATCAAGCCTGCCGAATCGCTTCACGGCGTGTTCGACTCGGCATCGGATCAGTCAGACGTTCCTTCCAAGTGCGAGAGCTGCGATCCAGCGGCTGAGGTTCTTATGGCGGGTTCACAGCAAAGCCCGCCTGGCTACGGCCGCGGCGGGCACGAGGTTGGAGGACCGTCGAATGAGCAGCAGCGCCGAGATGAGGATATTCTCCATACGCCCATCGTCGGAGCGACTGCCGAGGCCCAAGCCTTGGAGGCCACGCGCCTTCGGCTCGAAGAGATGCAGAGGGCACTCGACGAGCATACCCGCCAGTGTCCACAAGTTTCCAATCGACGTCAGCGACAGTTGTTTCCGAGTGGATCTCAGAACAACGTCCAGGTATACCGTACTCCAGTTCTGAATGTTGCAGCTGCTGCTAGGATTGGAGATTCCATTCAACCATCACGTTCGGAGGCTGGCAGAGGTTTGCAGCAGATCCGAGCGTTGCTTGGGGCAGCACAACAGCAGAATTCGGTTGTTTCTCAGTCGCACAATAGGTTACACAGTAATTCGCCCAAGGCAGACACAGTTCAGTCAGCTCACAGCCCGGGGTCACCTCTGCGTCGCAGGGGCGGAGGTTACCGTGAAGATCAGTACCGTGATCAGGGGCGGGATCAGTTTGCTCCTCGTTATCACTGTGATGACCGCCGTCGGGTGCCTACTCCTCCGCGGGGTGGTTCATATGTGCCCCGGCACTATGATGATCGGCGCCCGTACGGTGACGAGCGGATTCCTGGGTTCGACGTGAGGTCTGTCCTCGTACAGAATCGGGTTGACAGGGGCAGAGTTCACAGGGATGGTTATGATAGAGATCATCCGAGTGGAAGTGGTGCCGTTGTCTCTGGGCCCGAGTGTTTCAGCAGAGCCATTCGATCCGCTGAGATTCCCCCCAACTTCAGGTTGGCGGCTGGAGTAAGCAAGTTCACTGGTGAGTCGAAGCCGGAAACATGGCTAGACGATTACCGAGTGGCGGTGCAGATCGATGGAGGAACTGACAATATAGCCATGAAGCATTTGTCTTTGATGTTGGATGGTTCGGCCCGAGCATGGCTAAATCAGTTGGCTCCTTCTAGCATCTACTGCTGGGAGGATCTTGCCCGAGTGTTCATCAGAACTTTCGAAGGCACATGCAAGCGTCCCGCTGGTTTGTCTGAGCTGCAGCACTGTGTGCAGAAACTGAATGAAACGTTGAGGGATTACATTCAGCGTTGGACCACGCTCCATCACACGGTGGAAAATGTTTCCGAGCACCAAGCCGTCTGCACCTTCAAGGCCGGTGTTAGGTACAGAGAGCTTTATCTGAAGTTTGGTCGGACAGGAGATATGTCCCTGAGCAAGATGATGAAGATTGCCACTCGATATGCCAATGGCAAAGAGGAGGACCGCCTCTGCAGCGGCAAGGGAAAGGCAGTCGACAATGATGTTGGCGGCGGCAATTCTAGTCGGAAACAAAAGCTCAAAGACGATGGTTCTACTCAGGCAGAGGCAGCCGCTCTGGCGGCGCAAGGAAGGAATAAGGGGAAACCCAAAGGGCAATTTACCCCCAAGAAATCAAAAAATCAGTCAGGAACGGACATCCTAGATATGCCGTGTGCAATCCACACGAAGAGGGATGAGGAAGGCAATTTGATATTGCCAAAGCACACCACTCGACAATGCAGATTACTGGTCCAACAGTTCAAGGAAGGATAGTCGAGTGGGAAAACTCCTGAAAAGGAAGATGATGAAGATAAAGAGGATTTTCCTGAGGTCAATGCCACTTTGATGATTTTTGCCGATGTAGAAAGAAAAAGTCGACTGAAAGTTATTAACAGGGAGGTCAACATGGCTGTTCCCGCCACCCCCACGTACCTCAAGTGGTCTCAGACTCCTATCACCTTTGACCAGTCGGACCATCCTGCTCATGTCGCTACCCCCGGTCGGCAAGCTCTGGTGGTGGATCCTGTTATAGGAGGCACTCGACTCCGCAAGGTTCTCATGGACGGAGGGAGTGGATTGAACATCTTGTATGCAGAAACCCTCAAGGGGATGGGCATTCCGATGTCCCGACTCAGTGAGAGCAACATGCAGTTCCACGGAGTTATCCCTGGGAAGAAGGCCAAGTCACTCGGTCAGATTCCTTTGGATGTGGTGTTCGGCACCGACAAGAATTTTCGCAAGGAAAAGTTGACGTTTGAAGTTGTAGACTTCCAGAGCGCATATCATGCCATCCTTGGTCGACCGGCTTATGTCCGTTTCATGGCCTGTCCATGTTACGTGTACCTCAAGCTGAAGATGCCCGGGCCCAAGGGCGTGATCACAGTCACAGGGAATCGACAGAGGGCTGAGGAGTGCCTTCAGCAAGGCTCCAAGATTGCCGACCAGCAAATGGCTATGGTCGAGTTGGAAGAATACAAGAAGAATACTGATCCTGCCGATCTGCTGCGTGCCAAGAAGCCCGCCTCTGAGTCTGCTTTCCAGTCGGTAGGTGACGTGAAGCAAGTGAACGTTCACCCGACAGATCCTAATGCTGCCCCGACCAACATCTCGATGACACTCGACAGCAAATAGGAAGTCGCGCTCATCCAGTTCCTCCGTGAGAACTGGGACATCTTCGCATGGAAGCCTTCTGACATGCCGGGTGTACCCAGGGAACTGGCTGAGCACCGACTGAGAGTTGACCCGAAGGCCAAGCCTGTCAAAGAGCACTTGCGTCGGTCGGCGGCAGAGAAGCGGAAGGCAATCGGCGAGGAGGTGGCTCGACTCTTGGCGGCTAAGTTCATACGCGAGGTTTACCACTCCGAGTGGCTCGCGAACGTCGTCATGGTCCCCAAGAAAGATAAGTCACTCCGCATGTGTATTGACTTTAAACATATCAATCGGGCCTACCCGAAAGATCATTTTTCGCTCCCCCGCATCGATCAGATTGTCGACTCGACTGCGGGATGCGAGCGTTTATCTTTTCTCGATGCATACTCTGGTTACCATCAGATCCGTCTGTTTGGTCCAGATGAAATAAAGACGGCCTTCATCACCCCTTTCGGGTGTTTCTGTTATATCACCATGCCTTTTGGTCTGAAAAATGCTGGCGCTACTTTCATGCGTATGATTCAGTAATGCCTGCTCGAGCAAATCAGTCGGAATGTCAAGGCTTATATGGATGATATTGTAGTCAAGTCTCACAAAGGTTCCGACCTGCAGACTGACTTGGCAGAAACATTCGCCAACCTAAGGAAATATGATATCAAGTTAAATCCGACCAAGTGCACTTTTGGAGTTCCTGATGGCAAGTTGCTTGGTTTCCTCGTTTCTGAATGGGGGATCGACGTCAATCCTGAGAAGATCGGCGCCATCGTCCGAATGAAATGCCCTAAGCATGTGCACGATGTCCAGAAGCTCACGGGCTGCCTGGCGGCATTGAGTAGGTTTATTTCTCGTCTCGGAGAGAAGGCATTGCATTTATACCGACTGATGAAGAGATCTGATACGTTCGAGTGGACTCCTGAGGCAGAAGCAGCGTTTGTCGAGCTCAAAGCCCTGCTTTCCACCCAGCCGGTGCTTGCTGCTCCGCACAGCAAAGAACCCCTGCTTCTGTACATTGCAGCCACTAACCAAGTCGTCAGTACGGTTCTCACTGTTGAGCGAGAAGAGGAGGGCAAGGCTTATAAAGTCCAACGTCCAGTTTACTATATCTCCGAAGTGTTGACTCCTTCAAAGCAAAGGTACCCTCATTACCAGAAGCTCGTCTATGGTATATATCTATCAGCGAACAAGGTGGCACACTACTTCCAAGATCACTCAATCTCAGTCGTCAGCGATGCTCCATTGTCTGAGATCCTCAACAATCGAGACGCAACTGGTCGAGTGGCCAAATGGGCTATTGAGCTCCTCTACTTTGATATCAAGTTTGAAGCAAAGAAGGCAATCAAATCTCAAGCGCTTGCTGACTTTATGGCCGAGTGGATAGAACAGCAGCAGCCAACTCAAATCCACTCGGCGCACTAGACCATGTTCTTTGATGGCATTAAGATGCTGAATGGGTCTGGTGCTGGTGTGGTGTTGGTATCTCCAAAGGGTGACAAGCTCAGTTATGTCCTCCAGAGTCACTTTGATTCCTCCAATAATGAAGCTGAATACGAGGCACTCCTCTACGGGTTACGTATGGCCATCTCACTCGGCGTCCGGCGCCTGATGGTATACGGTGATTCAGATTTGGTGGTTAATCAAGTGATGAAGGAGTGGGATGTCAAGAACCCTGCCATGACTGGATATTGCCATGCAGTGAGAAAGCTTGAGAAGAAATTTGAAGGTTTGGAACTTCACCTTATTCCCCGAGTGAAGAATCAGGCAGCTGATGATTTAGCAAAGATCGGATCCACTCGGAGGCCTATACCTAGCAATGTGTTTCTGGAACACCTACATTCTCCTTCGGTGCAAGAAGATCCCTTCACTGAAGAGCCCCCGCAGGCAATAAGCGCCTCCAATCCGACGGAGGTTGATGTCCCGACAGTCATAGATCTGGTCATGGAGATTCTGGTGATTACGCCCTATTGGACGGTGCCATATATTGCATACATACTGAGGCAAGAACTCCCAGAAGACGAGGTTGAAGCTCGACAGATCGTCCGCAGGTCCAAGGCCTTTACTATGATGGATGGACAGCTTTACATAGAAAGCGTAACTGGCGTAGCTCAGTGGTGCATCTCTCCTGAGGAAGGTCGACTGATTCTGGAGGAAATTCACTCGGGGACCTGTGGTCATCATGCGTCCTCTCGGACGATTGTTGCCAAAGCATACCGAGCTGGTTTCTTCTGGCCGAGCGCCAACGAAATGGCTAAGGAGATTGTTCAGCACTGCGAAGGATGCCAGTTTTACAAAAACTTGTCACATAAGCCCGCGTCCGCCTTGAAGACTATTCCACTCGTCTGGCCGTTCACTGTATGGGGTTTGGATATGGTCGGTCCTCTCCGAACGGGCCAAAGTGGATTCACGCATCTGCTTGTAGCAGTCGACAAGTTCACCAAGTGGATTGAGGCTAAGCCCATAAAGAAGCTGAATTCGCGCACTGCTATCAAATTCATGAAAGAGATAATGTTCCGGTATGGAGTTCCCCACAGTATCATCACAGACAATGGTTCAAACTTTGACTCGGAAGAGTTCAGATACTTTTGCTCCACCCAAGGCACTCGGGTGGATTATGCATCCGTTGCGCACCCCCCGACTAATGGTCAAGCTGAGCGAGCAAATGGCCTTATCCTTCAAGGGCTGAAGCCTCGACTCATGCAAGATCTTGAACATGCAGCTGGAGCTTGGGTTACTGAATTGCCGTCTGTTCTGTGGGGCTTGAGGACGACTCCTAACCGGTCGACTGAGCGCACTCCTTTCTTCATGGTGTATGGAGCCGAGGCCGTTTTGCCGAGTGGTCTCCTTCACAATCCTCCCCGTGTAGATCTTTACTCAGAGGCTGAGGCTGAACAAGCACAACAGGACGGTGTAGATCTCCTGGAAGAAGAACGTGAAATGGCTCTGATTCGGTCGACTGTGTACCAGCAAGATCTGCGTCGCTTCCATGCAAGGCACGTCAGGAGTCGGTCATTCCATGAAGGTGATCTTGTGCTCCGAGTGGATCAGCAGCGGCCTCACAAGCTCGCCCCCGCGTGGGAAGGTCCTTTCGTCGTCACCAAAGTACTGAACAATGGAGCCTACCACCTTTTCAACCTCAATAAGAATATCGACGAACCGCGTGCCTGGAACGCGGATTTACTTCGACGTTTTTATACCTGACGACTGAGTTGTTTGGTGTAATAAGAGTACTCTCGAAAATGTTGTTTATCAAAGTTATGACTCCCGCAGTCCTATGCCGATTCCGATCGCACAATCTCATATTCAAAAACACTCCAAGTGGTGAGCGACCCTCTCACTCGGGGCTTAGCTGCGAACAAGTTTTCGCCTAAGTTAAAAATCCTGCCGAGTGAATAGCATCCTATTCACTCGGGGGCTTAGCGGCGAACCAGTTTTCGCCTAAGTTAAAAATCATGTCGAGTGAATAGCATCCCATTCACTCGGGGGCTTAGCCGCGAACAAGTTTTCGCCTAAGTTAAAAATCCTGCCGAGTGAATAGCATCCTATTTCACTCGGGGGCTTAGCCGCGAACAAGTTTTCGCCTAAGTTAAAAATCCTGCCGAGTAAAAAGCATCCCATTCACTCGGAAACTTAGCTGCGAACAAGTCTTCGCCTAAGTTGAAAACTCCTCCGAGTGGTGAGCGACCCTCTCACTCGGGGGCTTAGCCGCGAACAAGTTTTTGCCTAAGTTAAAACTCCTGCCGAGTGAATAGCATCCTATTCACTCGGAAACTTAGCTGCGAACCAGTCTTCGCCTAAGTTGAAAACTCCTCTGAGTGGTGAGCGACCCTCTCACTCGAGGCTTAACCGCGAACAAGTTTTCGCCTAAGTTAAAACCCTGCCGAGTGAATAGCATCCCATTCACTCGGAAACTGATCTGCGAACCAGTCTTCGTCTAAGTTAAAAACTCTCCCGAGTGACGAACATTCCTCTCACTCGGGGACTTAGCCGCGAGTCAGACCTCGCTTAAGTTAAAGGCTGTTCCGAGTGACAGGCAACATTTTCACTCGGAAACTTAGTTGCTAACCAGTTTTCGTCTAAGTTCAAAATTCTTCCGAGTAACGAACATCCATCTCACTCGGAAATCAAACAAACTTAGCCAAGCAAAGGATTGGAAAGCAAAATGCAGATAAATCCAGAATCTCTAGCGCGGATAAAAGTTGCCCACGCAAATGGAAGTACTTAGGCTTAAGGCATTGCGACACCCTGGTTTTATGCTACAGTGATGATTGTAATTAAGCTACAGTAATGGCCAAGTGATTAAGCTAATCTTTTGCTAAACAGGGCTTGATCAAGTTTGAGTTCATTTTTCAATTCAAATTCCACTGAAAAAGGCTTTGAATTTTGTGATGATAAAATAAATCCTCAAACAGCAAAGGAAAAATGATGCATACTTGTGGAATAATCCAAAACTAATGATGTTGAGGAAAACAACATCACCAAGTTTATGGTGTGGACCCCACCTTCCAAAACAGAGCCTATTTGCATTTTAAAGTGCTTCAAAAATTAATTGGAAAATGCAAATAGATTTCAAAAATCCCCAAACTTGTTGTGGCCCTATGGAATATTGCAACATATTAATTGGAACCAGTGGCACATTTTTGCAATAAAGGAAATTGGCTAAAAGAAATTAAAACAAAAGCTGTGGAGAAATCAGAAAAAGAAAAGAGAAAGAAAAAGGAAAAGGCACTGTGCACTTTAGCCTAGTGCTACAGTGGCGGCCCAGCCCGCTCCCCCGGTCGTCTCCCTCCTCTCACTGCTCACCCGCGGCCGCTGTCGAACACAGTGCGTGCGCGCGCGCCCGCGGCCAGCCGCCCCCCCTCTCCCTCGCACGACAGCGCGCCCGCACCCACCGGGTGGATAAGGGCGACGCCCCAAGCCTCTCTGGCCTCTCCCTCGCTCACTTCCCCCTCTCTCTCGCTCGCTCTCCTCCCTCCCGAGCGCCGCCGTCGCCATGGCCGACGGCTAGACGCAGCCACCGGCCCTCCCGCGCCCAGCTAGGACGTCCGCGAGCTCCGCTACGACCGCCCCGTCCTCCTCGACCACGAGCCCGAGCCCCAGGAGCCCTGCATCGCCCCCGCGCCGTCGTTTTCCTCCTCGGGACCCGACGATCGTCGCCGTCGAATCGCACCACCGCGCCTCCCTCGAGCCCACCTTGCGCAACTACAGGGCCCAGTGAGTTCCCCCGCATCCTCCTCTCCCTCAGGTTGCCCCCGTAGGTCGCCGTACCTAGCTTCCATCGCACCCGAGCTCCGGTCGCCGCCTTTGAGCTCGTGCTCATCGCCACCGTCGCCGTCGTGCTCGCCTGAGCGCAGCACCGTGCTCCTGGTGCTCCCAGGAGCACAACGCGCACACGCACGCGCCCGCTCGTGCCGCCTAGCGCCGTCTCCGACGCGCGCCCGAATGCTCCTCCGTCTCTGCTCGCCGCCGGCGACCATCCGGCGACCGTTAGGCCCAACCAACGCCGCCATTCGCCTCCTGCGCATGCGTAGACCACTTCCAGCGCGAACGCCGCCCGTTTTGCTTGCGGTTTGGACACGCCGGAGTTCGCCCGAAGCTCGCCTCCGCCGCCGTCGACCTGTCGCTCGCCACCGTCCACCGTAGCCCCCGCCGATGCCCGGAATGAACGCGCGACGACGCCTGCTTTCGAACGCCACCGGCCGCGCTCGATTTGACCCACCGTAGCGCAAACCCGAGCCTTGCCACCGTTTCGGGAGCTCGCCGGAGCTCCTCCAGCGGCCGGACGGCGCCGCCGCCGACGTGGGCCAGCCCGACCCCGTTGACCTGTTGACCAGGTCAACGTGCTGACTGGGCCTGGTCCAGTCACTGACAGGTGGGTCCCAGTCCCCCTGTGTGTATGACAGGTGGGCCACCCCTGTCAGATAACTAATTTGGATAATTAGATTAGTGAAAATAATTAGTTTAAAGTAATGTCTCACTGGCAGTGGCCACCACTCACTAATTAACTCTGTTTAGGTTAATTTAAAACCCTGGATTTAAAATGAGTTAATGACAGGTGGGTCCCACAGGTCAGGTTTGACCTGGTCAGCCCCACTGTTGACTGCTGATGCAATGCTTATGTCATGCTGACGTCACCCCTACACTGTTCTGGATAATGTTGAATTTAATAAATAAAATAATTCCAGAAAATGATTAAAACTTTGAAAAATCATAGAAAATAATCCGTAGCTCAGATGAAAAAGTTTTATACATGAAAGTTGATCAGAAAAATCCCACGAATCAGATTATGCTATCCGTTCATCTGTCACATGCTACTAGCATGATGAACATGGAACTTTCCCCCTCCAGAGCGTCTGTCCAATAAATCCAAAGACCCGGGAAATATCGTCAGATATTCTCCCGCTCCGTCTGCAACGTGTAGTACCGCGTTAGTGCATACCTAGCTCTGCAAATTGTCATGTCATGCATCGTGATGCATTTGTCTGCTTATATTTATTGTTTCTTCCCCCTCTTCTCTTCGGTAGACCCCGAGACTGACGGTGCTACCGGGTACGACTACACCGTCGGCGATCAGCCATTTGCCGCAGAGCAGCAAGGCAAGCAACCCCCCTTGAGCATTCCGATATCGCCTATTCCTTTCCCTCTTATTCTTGCATTAGATTTTTGCTACTGTATTAGTTAGCTCCTATTCTGATGCATAGCCTGTTTTTGATAAACTGCTACTATACTTGCAATCATATCAACTGCTTAGTATAGGTTGATCAGTGAATCCCCAGTGGCCCCTTAGTCCCAGTTGCCCCTGCTTCTTCATCGACGACTTGACGACCCGAAGACTCAACGACTCGGTCAACCGACTGACAAGCCATGCCCCTCACATCACCGCACTCCCCTTAGTTGTACGACTCTGCAGCGCTACTATCGAGTACCGAGGGTGACACCTCGTGAAGTACTCATGATGCTAGCTCTGTGGTGCAGCTAGTCGGTCGTGGTTATCGAGGGTGATTCCTCCTTCACCACTCCCGACGATGACTCTGTTGTACAACCCCTCAAGTGTGGGACCCTCGAGGGTGATTCCTCTAAGTCCACCTTGACGGTTTCATCGAGCGGGGCCCCTTGAGGGTGATTCCTCAGGTTCCGTATCGATGTTTTATACACACAGTTACTATGACCGGGATACAGAAACATGTTGGTGATGGGTCGTCCCTGAGGGGTACCCACGGTTTGATGATGATGAGGCGTGGACTGGCGAGAGAGGCCTTTGCCACACATCCTCGAGTCGGGGTGACGGGACCGCACCTTATGGGTCACGCTTGCCCCCCATTAATAAAATGCTAATGGGTTGGGTACTTGATCTGAGTTAGGTCGTTGGCCTTAATACGCACTAACCTTCACGTGGGGAAGATATGGGCACTCAGTGTCGTTGTATCAGCCGAAGCTCTTCGGACATCAGCAATGGAGCGGCGCTCGCCCGAGTTGTCCGCAACGGCATCGCGCTTGTTACTAAGGGGTGCTAGGACTGACCTCGGCCGCGTTCGCATCGTGCAGGAGTGCAAGGGCAAGTGGGCCCACGAACCTGCGCGCTTAGGATTTAGACCGGCGGGCTGGCCTCTTCGTTGAGCCTAGGTGGGGCGACGACGTGCTGATATCCAGAGGCCGGGCATGACCCAGGAAAGTGTGTCCGGCCGGAGGTGACTCAGGCGTGTTGGGGAATATGTGGTGCACCCCTGCAGGGATGAATAATCTATTCGAATAGCCGTGTCCACGGTAACAGGACGACTTGGAATTGTGACTTGACCTTATAAAACTATAATTGTGATTTAATTTGAAATGAATGTTGGCTCCGGGATTGCTTCCTCGTAGGGAGTCGAGGAAGAATCTCTGGGCATGGTTACTTAATAAAATTGCTACAATAATATGACTATATGTGACATACCAATCTGCACTCTTCTAATGCTGCAAGATGTTGAAGATGCTAGTCTTCGATAGGACTAGGCCTTCCCCTCATTCTTGCTTTCTGCAGTCAGTCCAGATATAATCCCCCATTCCCTTGATAATGATGCATACTTAGCATAGTTCTGATGCCAGTCTTGCTAGTACTTTGGATGAGTACTCACTGCTGCTTTGCTTTCTCTTTTACCCTCGATACGATTCCGCGTTCAGACGATGGAGCCCAGGAGATGGAGTACGCCGGAGACGACTACTACACCACCGCTGGGGCCTACTACTACGTGGAGAATGCCGACGCTCAGGAGTAGTTAGGAGGTTCCCAGGCAGGAGGACTCGCCTCTTTCGATCCGCTGCTTATGTTTGTGCTAGCCTTCTTAAGGCAAAACTTGTCTAACTTATGTCTGTACTCAGATATTATTTGCTTCCGCTGACTCGTGCTTGTCGAGCTTTGTATTCGAGCCCTCGAGGCCCCTGGCTTGTAATATGAAGCTGTATGACTTTAATTTGTGTCTAGTGTTGTGTTGTGATATCAATCAGTGAGTCCCTAATCTTGGTCGTACGCATTGCGTGTTTGATTAGCGTACGGTCGAGAATGGGGGCGTCAGAAGTTGGTATCAGAGCCGACTGCCTGTAGGTAGCCCCCTTTCCAACTCCTTGGCCGAAGTTGAGTCTAGTCATTGGAAAACTTTTACTAACACTGATGCTGTGGCTTACGGGCCCACATCTCAATCGGGTGGTATTAGGATCTTTTATTCCTCGTCTATACTTTGGGTTCTGATCTCTCTTCTCTTTCGGGTTAAAGATTTTGCTAACTCTAACTCTAGGTTCTCGTAACTTCTTCCTCCCGGAGAGCCCCTCATTACAGACGATGGCTCGATTCATCTGAAGACTTCGAAGATACTCTCCGATGTTCTCCCGAGAACTTGTGCTCGTCGCTTTTGTGATTTCCTTCCGCCGTCAACCCCTATGGATGATTACATACAATTGTCGCTCATACTTTCACATCCAATTGCTCTTGTTATTACAAGGTACATCGAATTATCTTGCCGGAGATTCGTTCTTCCTTGGTGGATCATGTGTTTCACAGAATTCTTTGAAACACTATTCGATCTTCCGTAATCCTCAGTAGCCTTTTGCTCTTGACCTTTCTCACCTGCTTGCATTGTCGTTAATTCCATATGTCTAGCAATATTAAGTAAATCCTTTGTGGTTTTCATTTGATTTTATTGATTCAACTTGTGTGTGAATGCATGCAGCCATCAATTGTTTCTCATAGATTATCTTTCCGGCTCAGACATCTTTCCAAACCTGAGTTGGTTCTCGACAAATCAACTTTGATTGAATATCCATCTAAGTCCATTCAACTTACTTGTATTTGATCGGAACATCTATTTCCGATACACCAATTTGGAAATCTTAATTCCTTTGGTTATTTAAGCATCAAATTATTTGGATGTTCTATGATCTGATGCCTTACATTCTTTCTCCCTCTGATTGAGTATCGATACTCACATTAGGTCCTTTGTGTTCCGCCAGACCCATTGTTGGGTTATTATCCGTTAGCATCCTTCACATTCAAAATCCTTGTGATGTTCTTCCCCTGTTACATGATGCTATTGGTAAACTGTGTCTTCTCCCTCTGATAAGTTGTATCCTATGCTTTTGTCAGCCATGCTCTATTGTCAAGCATGTGTTAATTACTCTTGAAGCTTGTGGTATATGTTCCTAAGATGCCCTGGTGGGTTGAACATATACCTTCCTTAATCCGTGTGAACCCGATAGTTTACACGAGATATACTCTCCTGGTGTTTTGCCAGTTAAACTTTCAAAACTACAACTTCATCAAAGGCGAGGTGTAAATGGAAGGTGATGCGTTGATGAAGTGGGAGTCGACCTTGAACCCTGTGTTCATGCCCATGGAAACGATGTTGATCTTATCATACAAGCTTCTCCTTTCATATAATCATTCATTGTATGATTTGATCTTGTATCTTTGATCTTGTCCTTTGCAATCGTGGTTCCGACCATGTTGTTCTACTTCGATTTCATTCTCAGACAAGTTAAAGTGCTTGTCTTCCACAGATCAAAATACTAGTCTAATCTCTATTCTGATATACCTCCGGATATTATCCATGTAATCTTGATAATTATCACGGAGCTTTATAACTTCTTATGAGCTCCTCATCAACTATGATATTTCACTGACTCCACTTTCCTCGTGTTCTGAGTTGTTGGACAATCAAGGACACTGATATATGAATTGAGTACGCATTGCAAATCAACAACTCTTGGTAATCTTCTTTGATTAGGAATAGTACTCGATCCTGTCATTCCAAGCTGTTAGATGCTGAAGCCTGGCTAAATGCCCTGAATGCATTAAATGAGTCACCTCTTGAGGGGATTGAAAACATCCCAGTGGTCCGTGATTTTCAAGATGTCTTCCTAGAAGAACTTCCAGGGATCTCCCCCTGTAAGAGCTGTCGAGTTTGTCATCGACTTGGTACCTGGTACCACTCCTATAGCCAAGCGTCCGTATAAGATGCCACCACATGAACTCCTTGAACTTAAGCAAGAAATTGACAATTCGCTTCGTCTGGGTTTCATTCGTCCAATTTCCTCTGCTTGGGGAGCACCTTCTCTCTTCGTCAAGAAGAAAGATGGTACGAATCGCTTGGTCCAAGACTATCGCCCCATCAACCAAGCAACGATTCAAAACAAATATCCGCTTCCTCGGATCAACGATCTGTATGATCAACTTGCTGGTTCAGCAGTGATTTCGAAACTTGACTTGAGGTTGGGTTACCATCAGATCCAGGTACGTGAAGAGGATATTCCGAAGACTGCATTTGTTACTCGCTATGGTTCATACGAGTACACCGTCATGTCCTTTGGCTTAACCAATGCCCCAGCAACTTTCTCCCAGTTGATGAATTATATATTCATGGATTACCTCGATAAATTCATCGTGGTTTATCTGGATGATATCCTGGTTTTCTCCAAGAATAAAGAAGAACATGCTGAACATCTTCGTCTTATACTGGAGAGGCTTCGAGAACATCAACTTTATGCAAAGTATTCAAAGTGTGAGTTTTGGATGGACGAAGTAACCTACCTTGGTCATGTGATCTCCAAGGATGGTATTGCGGTCAACCCTAAACGAGTTCAGGCTATTCTCGACTGGACTCCCCCGAAGAATGTCAAGCAAGTCAGAAGTTTTCTCGGACTCGCCAGCAATTGCCGTCGATTTGTCGAGAACTTCTCCAAGATTGCAAAGCCATTAACCAATTTGCTTCACAAAGGTGTTAAATATGAGTGGACATAAAAATGTCAGGAGAGCTTCCAGACACTTAAGGACAAACTGACGTCTGCTCCAGTGCTTGCTCCTCCGGATACTCGCAAGGACTTCGTCATCTATTGTGATGCTTCACGTCAAGGAATGGGTTGTGTCCTGATGCAAGAACACAGGGTGGTTGCTTATGCATCTCGTCAATTGCGTCCTCATGAAGAGAACTACCCAGTTCATGACCTTGAACTTGCTGCAGTAATTCATGCACTGAAAGAGTGGCGACAATACCTTGTTGGTAATCGTTGCGAGATCTACACCGATCATCAAAGTCTGAAGTACTTGTTTACTCAGCCAGATCTGAACCTCCGTCAATAGAGATGGATGGAGCGCATAGCAGATTACAATGTGGGTATTTCTTATACCCCAGGCAAGGCTAATGTAATGGCTGATGCCTTGAGCCGCAAGTCTTATTGCAATCACCTCCAGGTTCATAAGGTTCACCCCCTTCTTCAAGAAGAATTTCGCAAGCTGAACCTCCATATTGTTCCTCAGGGTTATCTCACTCCCCCTCCTGGAGGGTCCTAGAAAATGAACCTCCACGTTGTTTCCCAGGGTTCTCTTAATACCCTGGTTGCTAATCCGGATCTTGTGGACGTCATCAAGTGGATCCAGAAGTGTGACAATGAAGTCGAAAGGGTTAAACGCTACCTGGCGGAAGGTAAACCCTCATTCTTCACTATTGCTGAGGATGGCGCTTTGTACTTCAAAGGCCGCTTAGTGGTACCGAGTAAAGAGAAAAACCATGATATGACTCAAGAGGCCATGAAGAAAGCACATGACACTCCGCTGACTATTCATGCTGGTAGTACCAAGATGTACCAAGACATTCGTCAAAGATTCTGGTGGTCTAACATGAAGCAAGACATTGCTCGCTATGTTGCTGAATGTGATGTTTGCCGTTGTATCAAAGCAGAACATCAAAAGCCTGCTGGAACCCTGCAACCTATTTCTATTCCTGCATGGAAATGGGATCATGTTGAAATGGACTTCATTACTGGTTTTCCCAGATCGCAGAAAGGTAATGATGCTATTCTTGTCGTCATTGACCGACTTTCCAAAGTTGCACATTTTCTAGCCGTCAAAGAAACGATCACTGCTAGTCAGCTGGCAACACTCTACATGTCCAGAATTGTTTCACTTCACGGTATTCCACTGGTTATCAGTTCAGACCGTGGCAGCTTATTCACTTCAAGATTCTGGGCAAGTTTCCAGGAAGCTATGGGAACTCATTTGTCATTCAGCACCGCTTTTCAACCTCAATCCCAGGGTCAAGTTGAAAGAGTCAATCAGATTCTCGAAGACATGCTTCGAGCTTGTGTCATTTCTTTCGGCAAGAAATGGGAGGAATCTCTCCCGTATGCTGAGTTCTCCTACAACAATAGCTATCAAGCTAGTCTGAAGATGGCTCCTTTTGAAGTGTTATATGGACGTCAGTGTCGAACTCCTCTGAATTGGTTAGAAACTGGGGAACGTACACTTATCGGTCCGGATATTATCCAACATGCTGAAGATCAAGTCCGCATTATTCATGCAAATCTGAAGGCTGCTCAGTCTCGTCAGAAGAGTCAGTATGACCGTCATCACAAAGATATGGTCTATCAACCTGGTGAAAAGGCTTATCTTCGAGTCACGCCAATGAGAGGTACACACCATTTCGGGATCAAGGGCAAGCTGGCTCCTCATTATATTGGTCCCTTCACTGTTCTCGAAAAGCGTGGTAAGGTGGCATATCAACTGGAACTACCGCCAAACCTCTCTCAGGTTCATGATGTGTTCCATGTGTCACAGCTTCGTCGCTGCTTTAAGGATCCTATCTGAGCAGTGGACCATGAAATGCTGGAACTGCAACAAGACCTTTCTTACAAGGAGCAACCAGTTCGCATTCTTGATGAAACTGAACGTCGGACTCGTTAGAAGGTTACCAAGTTCTTCAAGGTGCAGTGGGCAAATCATTCTGAAGATGAAGCCACTTGGGAACGCGAAGATCATCTTCGTGCAGAATACCCCGGGCTCTTTCCTTCTACTTCTTAATTCTCGGGACGAGAATTCTTGTTAGTAGGGGAGAATTGTGACACCCTGGTTTTATGCTACAGTGATGATTGTAATTAAGCTACAGTAATGGCCAAGTGATTAAGCTAATCTTTTGCTAAACAGGGCTTGATCAAGTTTGAGTTCATTTTTCAATTCAAATTCCACTGAAAAAGGCTTTGAATTTTGTGATGATAAAATAAATCCTCAAACAGCAAAGGAAAAATGTTGCATACTTGTGGAATAATCCAAAACTAATGATGTTGAGGAAAACAACATCACCAAGTTTATGGTGTGGACCCCACCTTCCAAAACAGAGCCTATTTGCATTTTAAAGTGCTTCAAAAATTAATTGGAAAATGCAAATAGATTTCAAAAATCCCCAAACTTGTTGTGGCAGAATTGGAATATTGCAACATATTAATTGGAACCAGTGGCACATTTTTGCAATAAAGGAAATTGGCTAAAAGAAATTAAAACAAAAGCTGTGGAGAAATCAGAAAAAGAAAAGAGAAAGAAAAAGGAAAAGGCACTGTGCACTTTAGCCCAGTGCTACAGTGGCGGCCCAGCCCGCTCCCCCGGTCGTCTCCCTCCTCTCACTGCTCACCCGCGGCCGCTGTCGAACACAGCGCGTGCGCGCGCGCCCGCGGCCAGGCCCCCCCCTCTCCCTCGCACGACAGCGCGCCCGCGCCCACCGGGTGGATAAGGGCGACGCCCCGAGCCTCTCTGGCCTCTCCCTCGCTCACTTCCCCCTCTCTCTCGCTCGCTCTCCTCCCTCCCGAGCGCCGCCGTCGCCATGACCGACGGCTAGACGCAGCCACCGGCCCTCCCGCGCCCAGCTAGGACGTCCGCGAGGTCTGCTACGACCGCCCCGTCCTCCTCGACCACGAGCCCGAGCCCCAGGAGCCCTACATCGCCCCCGCGCCGTCGTTTTCCTCCTCGGGACCCGAAGATCATCGCCGTCGATTCGCACCACCGCGCCTCCCTCGAGCCCACCTTGCGCAACTACAGGGCCCAGTGAGCTCCCCCGCATCCTCCTCTCCCTCTGGTTGCTCCCGTAGGTCGCCGTACCTAGCTTCCATCGCACCCGAGCTCCGGTCGCCGCCTTTGAGCTCGTGCTCGTCGCCACCGTCGCCGTCGTACTCGCCTGAGCGCAGCACCGTGCTCCTGGTGCTCCCAGGAGCAAAACGCGCACACGCACGCGCCCGCTCGTGCCGCCTAGCGCCGTCTCCGACGCGCGCCCGAATGCTCCTCTGCCTCTGCTCGCCGCCGGCGACCATCCGGTGACCGTTAGGCCCAACCAACGCCGCCATTCGCCTCCTGCGCATGCGTAGACCACTTCCCGCGCGAACGCCGCCCGTTTTGCTTGCGGTTTGGACACGTCGGAGTTCGCCCGAAGCTCGCCTCCGCCGCCGTCGACCTGCCGCTCGCCACCATCCACCAGGTCAACGTGCTGACTGGGCCTGGTCCAGTCACTGACAGGTGGGTCCCAGTCCCCCTGTGTGTATGACAGGTGGGCCACCCCTGTCAGATAACTAATTTGGATAATTAGATTAGTGAAAATAATCAGTTTAAACTAATGTCTCACTGGTAGTGGCCCCCACTCACTAATTAACTCTGTTTAGGTTAATTTAAAAACCTGGATTTAAAATGAGTCAATGACAGGTGGGTCCCACAGGTCAGGTTTGACCTGGTCAGCCCCACTGTTGACTGCTGATGCAATGCTTATGTCATGCTGACGTCACCCCTACACTGTTCTGGATAATGTTGAATTTAATAAATAGAATAATTCCAGAAAATGATTAAAACTTTGAAAAATCATAGAAAATAATCCGTAGCTCAGATGAAAAAGTTTTATACATGAAAGTTGATCAGAAAAATCCCACGAATCTGATTATGCTATCCGTTCATCTGTCACATGCTACTAGCATGATGAACATGGAACTTCCCCCCTCCTGATCGTCTGTCCGATAAATCCAAAGACCCGGGAAATATCGTCAGATATTCTCCCGCTCCGTCTGCAACGTGTAGTACCGCGTTAGTGCATACCTAGCTCTGCAAATTGTCATGTCATGCATCGTGATGCATTTGTCTGCTTATATTTATTGTTTCCTCCCCCTCTTCTCTCCGGTAGACCCCGAGACTGACGGTGCTACCTGGTACGACTACACCGTCGACGATCAGCCCTTTGCCGCAGAGCAGCAAGGCAAGCAACCCCCCTTGAGCATTCCGGTATCGCCTATTCCTTTCCCTCTTATTCTTGCATTAGATTTTTGCTACTGTATTAGTTAGCTCCTATTCTGATGCATAGCCTATTTTTGATAAACTGCTACTATACTTGCAATCATATCAACTGCTTAGTATAGGTTGATCAGTGAATCCCCAGTGGCCCCTTAGTCCCAGTTGCCCCTGCTTCTTCATCGACGACCCGAAGACTCAAAGACTCGGTCAACCGACCGACAAGCAAGGCCCCTCACATCACCGCACTCCCCTTAGTTGTACGACTCTGCAGCGCTACTATCGAGTACCGAGGGTGACACCTCGTGAAGTACTCATGATGCTAGCTCTGTGGTGCAGCTAGTCGGTCGTGGTTATCGAGGGTGATTCCTCCTTCACCACTCCCGACGATGACTCTGTCGTACAACCCCTCAAGTGTGGGACCCTCGAGGGTGATTCCTCTAAGTCCACCTTGACGGTTTCATCGAGCGGGGCCCCTTGAGGGTGATTCCTCAGGTTCCGTCTCAATGTTTTATACACACAGTTACTATGACCGGGATACAGAAACATGTTGGTGATGTGTCGGCCCTGTGGGGTACCCACGGTTTGATGATGATGAGGCGTGGACTAGCGAGAGAGGCCTTTGCCACACATCCTCGAGTCGGGGTGACGGGACCGCACCTTATGGGTCACGCTTGCCCCGCATTAATAAAATGCTAATGGGTTGGGTACTTGATCTGAGTTAGGTTGTTGGCCTTAATACGCACTAACCTTCACGTGGGGAAGATATGGGCACTCAGCGTCGTTGTATCAGCCGAAGCTTTTCGGACGTCAGCAATGGTGCGGCGCGCGCCCGAGTGGTCCGCAACGGCATCGCGCTTGTTACTAAGGGGTGCTAGGACTGACCTCGGCCGCATTCGCATCGTGCAGGAGTGCAAGGGCAAGTGGGCCCACGAACCTGCGCGCTTAGGATTTAGACCGGCGGGCTGGCCTCTTCATTGAGCCTAGGTGGGGCGACGACGTGCTGATCCCGAGGCCGGGCATGACCCAGGAAAGTGTGTCCTGCCGGAGGTGACTCAGGCGTGTTGGGGAATATGTGGTGCACCCCTGCAGGGATGAATAATCTATTCGAATAGCCGTGTCCACGGTAACAGGACGACTTGGAATTGTGCCTTGACCTTATACAACTATAATTGTGATTTAAGTTGAAATGAATGTTGGCTCCGGGATTGCTTCCTCGCAGGGAGTCGAGGAAGAATCTCTGGGCATGGTTACTTAATAAAATTGCTACAATAATATGACTATATGTGAGATACCAATCTGCACTCTTCTAATGCTGCAAGATGTTGAAGATGCTAGTCTTCGATAGGACTAGGCCTTCCCCTCATTCTTGCTTTCTGCAGTCAGTCCAGATATAATCCCCCATTCCCTTGATAATGATGCATACTTAGCATAGTTCTGATGTCAGTCTTGCGAGTACTTTGGATGAGTACTCACCGCTGCTTTGCTTTCTCTTTTCCCCTCGATACGATTCCGTGTTCAGACGATGGAGCCCAGGAGATGGAGTACGCCGGAGACGACTACTACACCACCGCTGGGGCCTACTACTACGTGGAGAATGCCGACGCTCAGGAGTAGTTAGGAGGTTCCCAGGCAGGAGGCCTCGCCTCTTTCGATCCGCTGCTTATGTTTGTGCTAGCCTTCTTAAGGCAAAACTTGTCTAACTTATGTCTGTACTCAGATATTATTTGCTTCCGCTGAATCGTGCTTGTCGAGCTTTGTATTCGAGCCCTCGAGGCCCCTGGCTTGTAATATGAAGCTGTATGACTTTAATTTGTGTCTAGTGTTGTGTTGTGATATCAATCAGTGAGTCCCTAATCTTGGTCGTACGCATTGCGTGTTTGATTAGCGTACGGTCGAGAATGGGGGCGTCACAGGCATGAACGAAGTTTTAAACGGTTACACCATCACTCGGCATACCGAGCCAAATAAAGTTTCAACTGCAAGCAAAGTTTTCCTCAAGCACCGGTGGGGCTCGCAGGCTCGACGAAGGTGTCCAGATCAATCCCATCAGCGATCCGAGTGGCTGCTTCAATGAAGGTCTCCATGAAGTCTTCGAATTGAAGTTTCTTCGTGTTGACCACCTGGAGAGCCTTCAGCTTGTCCTCCTTGGCCTCCTTGCAATGTACCCGTACGAGTGAAAGCGCCACGTCAGCTCCGCAGCGAGCAGCAGATTTTTTCCATGCGTGTACTCGACCAGGAATCTCATTGAGGCGGGTCATCATCGACTCGAGGTCAGTCTGGAAGGTGTCTTCTGGCCACAATTCTTTGTCGATCTTCACCAACGCAGCCCTTAGTCGAGTGATATACCCTTGAACACTTCTAAGACGAGCGTCAAGCCGAAACATGTTCATGGCCACAACGTCCCTGACGGGTGACTTTGTGGGGTCCAGACTTGGCTCGATCTCCTCAGTCTCCTTGTCAAAGTCTTGGCAGAATTCTACACGAAGGGTAAATGAAAGGTTGGTCATGCTACTGTTCTGTGGAAATTAAGGAAATTCACTCGACGGAAGAAAGTTACCTTCAAGCATGCCGAACATCTTCTTCGCGAAGTCTCCCAAGTAGTTCTCCAGAACGCTACTTCTCTTGTTCAGCTGTTCAACCTTTTTGATCCAATCGACCCGTTCTTGCTTGAGTTTGGTGTTGTCTTCTTCCAACTTACTGGCTGCGGCAAGCTTCTTCTCGGCGGCCTCAGTTTTGTCCCTCGCCACCTTCTGAGCATCAGCGAGTGCCTTGTCTTTATCTTCAAGCGCCTTCTTCATGGTATCTAAAGAAATAACATTGTTGAGTTGCGCTTGAAGTCGGCGGTTCTCACCACGCACGTCTGTTCGAGTGAGGACACTCGGTTCAAAGGATAGAAAATAAAAGTGATAGTGCAATTGGTCGACAAGGATTACCTCCCAGGGTCTTCAGCTCGGTCTGTGCACGGTCTAGGTCCCTCTTGGCCACCTCCAGATCCAGCTGAAGCTGGTTTTTCTCCTTCTCCAGGTCGACGTACTGAGTCCCAAGCTCACAGGTTTTCTGAAATCAGCAAAGAAGTAGTTCAATCGACACTAATATTTCTCCACTCCCGAGTGGAAAAGAGCAAGTTCAGTCGACTGAATGGCGGCCTGCCACCCCACCCCACACCCCTGCAAAGCGTCATATCATGGTTGATGGAAAGGTCCGAACTGACAAGACCTATCCTGCTGGTTTCATGGACATCATTTCCATCCCTAAGACAAAGAACTCACTCGACGGACCGAGTGACAAGCGTACTCCAAGTACGAAAAAGGACCCCGAGTCCAAGTTCTGAAGACTACTGCCCATCGTAAACGATCGACAGTAGTCTCGGGGACTACACCCAGTGGGTGCACTCAGCGTGTCCCCACTGGATACGACACCACTCGACCAGGTCCGACCTGTCCGAGTAAAATAAAAAAAAATAAAAAAAGCAAACATGCAAACATTGTCTCTATCAGACCCCCACCGATGCAAGCACTCGACGGCGGTCTCGGGGACTACACCCAGTGGGTGCACTCAGCATGCCCCCACTGGACCTACTATCACTCGACCAGGTCCGGCCTGTCGAGTGACAAGCGACTATCAAAACAAATCTAAGACCCCTGCTGATGTCACAGTCATTCGACAGCGGTCTCGGGGACTACACCCAGTGGGTGCACTCAGCGTGCCCCCACTGGACCAGAAACCACTCGACTAAGACCTGATCTACTCGAGGGGAAAACAAGCAAGTATGCACCACAAGAAAACACCCAGAGGGTGTAGAGTCAAGATGGACAGGAATTCAATCAGAAATGAACTTACAATCGCACTTACTCGTACATTGGCACAAAGCGCTGAGCTGGCATCATAAGCCAACTTGCTGGCCTCGTATGCCTCCTTCGTACGCAGCATCATTTGCTCAGCTTGTATCATGGCCTCTTTGCCAGCTCCAGTCTCGTCCTCTGGGACGCGGTACAGAGGGTATGCGGGCGTCGGATGAGTCGGTGCTGCAGCTGAGGTCACAAGAGTTGCCTGAGGTTTCCCAATTGGCGCTGAGACCACAAGAGTTGAAGTTGCTGGCGGGGCACTCGATAGTGGAACCACAAGATCAGCTCTGGCTCGGGAAGAGTCGCCAAGTTCTTGGGACGATGCAGCAGTCGACCTACGAGGCGCCTGCCCCAACGATGTCCTCCGAGTGCGTGCGCGTGGGGTGCCCAAGGTCACACCTTCACCCACCACACCCTGTTGTGGCTCCTCATCGTCTTCCACGTGGATGATGTCTGCAGCTACCAATCAACAACGTTAACTTATTCAATCGACGAATCATCTTCAAAAAATAGAGCAGCGTGAAGATTTGTTATACCTCGTTGAGAGGTGGCCGCGTCAGCAGTGTCCACTTCCATGTGCTCCTCTTCATCTCGCAGAGGCGACATCACCGAGGTAGCAGCTCTGGCAAACAAATTCCACTCGATCAGCAAAGACACGAAGTTCCACAACAGCAAAAAAAAAGGAAAATGAACACTCATGTTGAGGCGACGGGCACGGCGATCTTCATGCGGGGTAGAGCCTTCCGAGGTTTTGGTGCGTCAGACCTGGGCTGTTTCGCGACCTTTTCAGTCGACTCAGGTGTCGCAACCTGGTCACGCTTCAGATTCCTGGTGCTCGATGCCAAGGTTCTGCTTGGGACAGCCTCTGGGTCTTAGCGCTGCTTGGAACTACGCTCGGTGCGCGGAGGAGCCTGAACCTCTTTGCTACTTCTCGAGCATGCGTTGGTTTTCCCTTGAAGAGGAAAGGGTGATGCAGCAAAGTAGATAAGTATTTCCCTCAGTTTTTGAAAACCAAGGTATCAATCCAGTAGGAGATACAAGCAAGTCCCCAATTGATGTACCTACACAAATAATCAAACACTTGCACCCAACGCTATAAAGGGGTTGTCAATCCCTTCACGGTTATTTGCAAGGATGAGATCTGATAGAGCTAGATAGATAGGATTGCTAAAACGAAAAGTAAAAGGAAAGCAGCGAAGTATTTTTGGTATTTTTGGTTTATAGATCTGAAAATATATTATGGAAAATAGACCCAGGGGCCATAGGTTTCACTAGAGGCTTCTCTCATGAAGGAAAATAATACGGTGGGTGAACAAATTACTGTCGAGCAATTGATGGAAAAGCGAATAATTATGAAGATATCCAAGGCAATGATTATGCATATAGGCATCATGTCCGTGTCAAGTAGACCAAAACGATTCTGCATCTACTACTATTACTCCACACATCGACCGACTCCTGCCTGCATCTAGAGTATTAAGTTCATGAAGAACAGAGTAACGCATTAGGTAAGATGACATGATGTAGAGGGATAAACTCAAGCAATATGATGAAAACCCCATCTTTTTATCCTCGATGGCAACAATACAAATACATGCCTCGCTAACCCTACTTTGTCACTAGGTGAGGACACCGCAAGATTGAACCCAAAACTAAGCACTTCTCCCATTGCAATAATTACCAATCTAGTTGGCCAAACCAAACCAATAACTCGAAGAGACTTGCAAAGATATGAAATCATGCATATAAGAATTCAGAGAAGATTCAAATAATATTCATAGATAAGCTGATCATAAACCCACAATTCATCGGATCTCGACAAACACACCGCAAAAGAGTATTACATCGGATAGATCTCCATGAAGATCATGAAGAACATGGTATTGAAGAACAAAGAGAGAGAAGAAGCCATCTAGCTACTAGCTATGGACCCGAAGGTCTGTGGTGGACTACTCACGCATCATCGGAGGGGCAATGGAGTTGATGTAGATGCCCACCGTGATCGAATCCCCCTCCGGTAGATTACCGGAAAAGGCTCCAAGATGGGATCTCACGGGAACAGAGGCTTCCGGTGGCGGAAAAGTATTTTCGTGGCTCTTTTTGGTATCCAGGGAATATTTGGGAATTTATAGGCCGGAGAATAGGGTTAGGGGGGCTGCCGTGGGACCACAAGCCAGGGGGCGCCCCCCCTAGGGCGCGCCCCTGTGGCTTGTCGCCACACGGCGACTCCCCTGCCTTCATCTCCAAGTCTTCTGGGTTGCTTCTGGTCCAAGAAAAATCATTCCGAAGATTTTATTCCGTTTGGACTCCGTTTAATATTCCTTATCTGCAATACTCAAAAACAAGGAAAAAACAGAAACTGGCACTAGGCTCTAGATTAATAGGTTAGTCCCAAAAATAATATAAAATAGCATATTAATGCATATAAAACATCCAAAACAGATAATATAATAGCATGGAACAATAAAAAATTATAGATACGTTGGAGACGTATCAATCATCCCCAAGCTTAATTCCTGCTCGTCCTCGAGTAGGTAAATGATAAAAACAGAATTTTTGATGTGGAATGCTACCTAACATATTTATCCATGTAATACTCTTTATTGTGGCATGAATATTCAGATCCATAAGATTCAAAACAAAAGTCTAATATTGACATAAAAACAGTAATACTTCGAGCACACCAACAAGGCAATTGTGTCCTTTCGAAATAACATGGCCTTAGAAAGTTATCCCTACAAAATCATATGGTCTGGCTATGCTCCATCTTGCCCACACAAAGTATCTAAATCATGCACAACCCCGATGACAAGTCAAGCAATTGTTTCACACCTTTTATGTTCTCAAACCTTTTCAACTCTCACGAAATACATGAGCGTGAGCCATGGATATAGCACTATGGGTGGAATAGAATATGGTGGAGGTTGTGAGGAAAAAGGAGAAGATAGTCTCACATCAACTAGGCGTATCAACGGGCTATGGAGATGCCCATCAATAGATATCAATGTGAGTAAGTAGGGATTGCCATGCAATGGATGCACTAGAGCTATAAGTGTATGAGAGCTCAAAAAGAAACTAAGTGGTTGTGCATATGATGAAAAATTCCACTAGCTATATGAAAGTGACAAAATAGGAGACTCTCTATTATGAAGATCATGGTGCTACTTTGAAGCACAAGTGTGGAAAAAGATAGTAGCATTGTCCCTTCTCTCTTTCTCTCATTTTTTTTCTTTTTTTTCCTTTTTTTTATTTTGGTGGGCATCTTTGGCCTCTTTTAGTATTTATAAAGTTCGGAGACTCATCCCAACTTGTGAGGCATTCATAGTTTCCATCATCCTTTTATCTCACGGGACAAATGCTCTAATAATGAATGTCATCACACTTTTATTTACTTACAACTCGATACCTAGAACAAAATATGACTCTATATGAATGCTTACGAATGCAAGGCAATATGAAAATGATGGTGCATGTCATGAAAAACGGAACGGTGGAAGTTGCATGGCAATATATCTCGGAATGGCTATGGAAATGCCATAATAGGTAGGTATGGTTGCTGTTTTGAGGAAAATATATGGTGGCTGTTTTGAGGAAGGTGGGTTTGATGCACCGGCGAAAATTGCGCGGTACTAGAGAGGCTAGCAAAGGTGGAAGGGTGAGAGTGCGTATAATCCATGGACTCAACATTAGTCATAAAGAACTCACATACTTATTGCAAAAGTCTATTAGTTATCGAAGCAAAGTATTAGACGCATGCTCCTAGGGGAGAGGTTGGTAGGAGTTAACCATCGCGCGCTCCCGACCGTCACACAAAGGTTGACAATCATTAAACAAATCATGCTCCGACTTCGTTACATAACTGTTCACCATGCGTGCATGCTACGGGAATCACAAACTTCAACACAAGTATTTCTCCAATTCACAACTACTCACTAGCATGACTCAAATATTATCATCTCTATATCTCAAAACTATATGCAAGGAATCAAACTTCTCATAGTATTCAATGCACTTTATATGAAAGTTTTTATTATATCCCTCTTGGATGCCCATTATATTAGGAATAAATTCATAACCTAAACCAATTACCATGCTGTTTAAAGACTCTCAAAATAATATAAGTGAGGTACGAGAGTTCAATAATTTCTATAAAATAAAACACCACCGTGCTCTAAAAAGATATAAGTGAAGCACTAGAGCAACATTGCCTAGCTCAAAAGATATAAGTGAAGCACATAGAGTATTCTAATAAATTCACGATTAACGCGTGTCTCTCTCAAAAGATGTGTACAGCAAGGATGATTGTGGCAAACTAAAAAGCAAAGACTCATATCATACAAGACGCTCCAAGCAAAACACATATCATGTGGTGAATAAAAATATAGCCTCAAGTAAATTTACCGATGGATTGAAGACGAAAGAGGGGATGCCTTCCGGGGCATACCCAAGCTTAGGCTTTTTGGTATCCTTGAATTTGGCTTGGGGTGCCTTGGGCATCCCCAAGCTTAGGCTCTTGCCACTCCTTATTCCATAGTCCATCAAATCTTTACCCAAAACTTGAAAACTTCACAACACAAAACTCAACAGAAAACACATGAGATCCGTTAGTATAAGAAAAATAAATCACCACTTTAGGTACTATTGTGAATTCATTCTTTATTTATATTGGTGTAATATCTACTGTATTCCAACTTCTCCAAGGTTCATACCCCCCGATACAACCCATAGATACATCAAAATAAGCAAACAACACAAAGAAAACAGAATCTGTCTAAAACAGAACAGTCTGTAGCAATCTATAGACTTCGAATACTTCTGTAACTCCAAAAATTCTGACAAATTACTACAATCAATACAATTTGTATATCAATCTTGTGTAAAAATTTCAGAGCAAAATCACGTTCCAGTGAATTTGAAAAATTCCTGGACTGAGCGCAAAAGTTTCTGTTTTTCAGCAAAATCAAATCACAAACACCGTAGACCATCCCAAAGGTCTTACTTGGCTCAAACACTAAATTATACAAGAAAATACAATTACTGCAGAGGTAATAATGTGTTAAAAACTCAAAAACAGATGCAAAAACAAAAGCATAAAAATATAATTGGGTTGCCTCCCAACAAGCGCTATTGTTTAACGCCCCTAGCTAGGCATAATGCAATAGATCTAGGTATTGTCATCTTTGGTATGCAATCCATAAGTAGCTCTCATAATATATTCATAAGGTAATTTTATTTTCTTTCTATGAAAGTGTTCCATGCCTTTCCTTAATCGAAATTGGAATCTAATATTTCCTTCCTTCATATCAATAATTGCACCAATCGTTCTAAGGAAAGGTCTACCAAGAATAATAGGACATGTAGGATTGCAATCTATATCAAGAACAATGAAATCTACGGGCACATAATTACTATTTGCAACAATAAGAACATCATTAATCCTTCCCATAGGTTTCTTTATAGTGGAATCCGCTGGATGCAAATTTAAAGAGCAATCATCAAATTCACGAAAACCTAGCACATCACATAAAGTTTTCGGAATCGTGGAAACGCTAGCACCCAAATCACACAAAGCATGGCACTCATAATCTTTAATTTTAATATTAATAGTAGGTTCCCACTCATCATAAACTTTTCTAGGTATATAAACTTCCAACTCAAGTTTTTCTTCAAAAGATTTCATCATAGCATCCACGATATGTTTAGTAAAAGCTTTGTTTTGATTATAAGCATGAGGATAATTCAACATGGATTGCAACAAGGAAATACAATCAAGCAAAGAACAACTATCATAATTAAAGTCCTTGAAATCCAAAAGAGCGGGTTCATTACTAAGTAAAGTTTTGACCTCTTCAATCCCACTTTTATCAATCTTAGCATTAGGATCTATAAACTCCGAATCATTGGGACGCCTTTTAAATAAAGTTGACTTATCTCCAGTCCCATCTTTATCAAGATTTGTTTTAGAAAACAAAGATTCAATAGGAGTCACATCAATCACTTTAAGATCTTCATCAATATTATCACGATAACACACCTTTTCAAGCTATTCACGCTTAGCACGTATTCTAGCGGTTCTTTCCTTACGCTCATAAATAGAGATTCTCATAGATTTTAAAGACTCATTAATATCATGCTTGGGTGGAATAGATCTATTTTTCAAAGAATCAATCTCAAGAGAAATTCTATCAACGTTCCTAGCCAAACCATCAATCTTGAGCAATTTTTCTTCAATCATAGCATTGAAACCCTTTTGCGAACTAATAAATTCTTTAATATTATTCTCAAGATCAGAGGGCATCTTATTATAATTTCCATAAGAATTGTTGTAGGAATTACCATAATTATTAGAGGAATTACTAGGAAACGGCCTAGGATTGAAATTACCTCTATACGCGTTATTACCAAAATTGTTCCTACCAACAAAATTCACATCCATAGATTCATTATTATTTCCAATCAAAGAAGACAAAGGCATATCATTAGGATCAATAGGAGCACTCTTACTAGCAAACAATTTCATCAATTCATCCATCTTTTCACTCAAAGTATTTATTTCTTCAATAGCATGCACCTTTTTACTAGTAGGAGATCTTTCGGTATGCCATTGAGAGTAATTTTCCATAATATTATCTAGGAGTTTAGTAGCTTCTCCTAATGTGATTTCCATAAAAGTACCACCCGCGGCGGAATCTAAGAGATTCCTAGATGCAAAATTTAATCCCGCATAGAAAATTTGTATAATCATCCATAAACTCAAACCATGTGCGGGGCAATTTCTAATCATTAGTTTCATCCTCTCCCAAGATTGGGAAACATGCTCATGATCAAGTTGCTTAAAATTCATTATATCGTTCCTAAGGGAGATGATCTTAGCGGGCGGAAAGTACTTGGAGATAAAAGCATCTTTACACTTATTCCATGAATCAATACTATTTTTAGGCAAAGATGAAAACGAAGTTTTAGCACGATCTCGTAGTGAGAACGGAAATAGCTTCAATTTAACAATATCATTATCCACATCTTTCTTCTTTTGCATATCACACAACTCAACGGAAGTATTTAGATGGGACGCGACATCGTCATTAGCAAGGCCGGGAAATTGTTCTTTCATAACAAGATTAAGCAAAGCGGCATTAATTTCATAAGATTCCGCACTAGTGGCGGGAGCAATCGGAGTACTAATAAAATCATTATTATTAGTATTGGAAAAGTCACACAACTTGGTATTCTCTTGAGTCATCGTGACAAAGCAAGCAATCTAGCACACAAGCAAACAAAAAGCAAATGAAAAGACGAACGGAAGAAGGGCGAATAAAAAGGCAAATCTTTTTGGAAAATCATTTTAGAAGTGGGGGAGAGGAAAACGAGAGGCAAATGGCAAATAATGTAAATGCAAGAGATGAGTTTGTGTTGGGTACTTGGTAGGCTTGATGTAGATCTCCCCGGCAACGGCGCCAGAAATCCTTCTTGCTACTTCTCGAGCATGCGTTGGTTTTCCCTTGAAGAGGAAAGGGTGATGCAGCAAAGTAGATAAGTATTTCCCTCAGTTTTTGAGAACCAAGGTACCAATCCAGTAGGAGATACAAGCAAGTCCCCAATAGATGTACCTACACAAATAATCAAACACTTGCACCCAACGCTATAAAGGGGTTGTCAATCCCTTCACAGTTATTTGCAAGGATGAGATCTGATAGAGATAGATAGATAGGATTGCTAAAACGAAAAGTAAACTAAAAGTAAAAGGAATGCAGCGAAGTATTTTTGGTATTTTTGGTTTATAGATCTGGAAATATATTATGGAAAATAGACCCGGGGGCCATAGGTTTCACTAGAGGCTTCTCTCATGAAGGAAAATAATACGGTGGGTGAACAAATTACTGTCGAGCAATTGATAGAAAAGCGAATAATTATGAAGATATCCAAGGCAATGATTATGCATATAGGCATCACGTCCGTGTCAAGTAGACCGAAACGATTCTGCATCTACTACTATTACTCCACACATCGACCGACTCCTGCCTGCATCTAGAGTATTAAGTTCATGAAGAACAGAGTAACGCATTAGGTAAGATGACATGATGTAGAGGGATAAACTGAAGCAATATGATGAAAACCCCATCTTTTTATCCTCGATGGCAAAAATACAAATATGTGCCTCGCTAACCCTACTTTGTGACTGGGTGAGGACACCGCAAGATTGAACCCAAAACTAAGAACTTCTCCCATTGCAATAATTACCAATCTAGTAGGCCAAACCAAACCAATAACTCGAAGAGACTTGGAAATATATGAAATCATGCATATAAGAATTCAGAGAAGATTCAAATAATATTCATAGATAAACTGATCATAAACCCACAATTCATCGGATCTCGACAAACACACCGCAAAAGAGTATTACATCGGATAGATCTCCATGAAGATCATGAAGAACATGGTATTGAAGAACAAAGAGAGAGAAGAAGCCATCTAGCTACTAGCTATGGACCCGAAGGTCTGTGGTGGACTACTCACGCATCATCGGAGGGGCAATGGAGTTGATGTAGATGCCCTCCGTGATCGAATCCCCCTCCGGCAGATTACCGGAAAAGGCTCCAAGATGGGATCTCACGGGAACAGAGGCTTCCGGCGGCGGAAAAGTATTTCCATGGCTCTTTTTGGTATCCAGGGAATATTTGGGAATTTATAGGCCGAAGAATAGGGTTAGGGGGGCTGCCGTGGGGCCACAAGCCAGGGCCCCCCCCCCTAGGGCGCGCCCCTGTGGCTTGTCGCCACACGGCGGCTCCCCTGCCTTCATCTCCAAGTCTTTTGGGTTGCTTCTGGTCCAAGAAAAATCATTCCAAAGATTTTATTCCGTTTGGACTCCGTTTAATATTCCTTATCTGCAATACTCAAAAACAAGGAAAAAACAGAAACTGGCACTAGGCTCTAGATTAATAGGTTAGTCCCAAAAATAATATAAAATAGCATATTAATGCATATAAAACATCCAAAACAGATAATATAATAGCATGGAACAATAAAAAATTATAGATACGTTGGAGACGTATCACTCTTCCTCGCTCTCCTCCAGGTCGTCGTCACTGCCTTCACTGTTATCGGCGTAATCAACGTCTGCGCTGCCGCCTGCGCTCTCTTCTCCGTCATCAGGCTGCCCTCCGTTCGGCACAGGTGAATACATGTTCGTAAACTCCTGCAAGATACAAATAGTAAAGTCAGTCGGCTGAAGACCCAATCACTCGACGAAACATGAAAGCATTCGACATAGATATAACTCACCAGGTTCGTCGGCGGGTTCTCGGCAGAGAAGGGCAAGATTCGCTTGGCTCCCAGAGGGTTGTCACAGGCTCCGGTGATGCTTCGGAGCCACTGTGCAACAGTCTTCTCAGAGACTTCCTCTGGATGTGTCCGAGTGGTGTCCCCAGCGCCCGAATAGTGCCTCATAGTGTGGTCCCTCGCTTGAAGGGGCTGGATTCGCCGACCGAGAAACGCCTCGAGTAGGTCCATACCAGTCACTCCGCCACGGACCAACTCTACTACTGCATCCACCAAAACTCCTACCTCAGCTTTCTCTTCCTCTGTCACAGACAATGATCTGGGAGCAGTGGGTCATTCCAATGTGAAGGGGGGAAGGCCAGTCGACATGTTGGGAGATGCAACATCGTTGCAGTAAAACCAAGTCGACTGCCAGCCCCGAACGGATTCAGGAAAGGTCATCGACGGAAACGCACTCCTGTTACTCTTTTGGAGTCCCAGGCCACCGCATACCTGGATGACGTGGGTCTTTCTATCATTGGTGTTGGCCTTTTTGACTGACTGAGACCGGATGGTGAAGATGTGTTTGAACAAGCCCCAGTGAGGGGGACAGCCCAAGAAGCACTCGCACATTGTTATGAACGCAGCAAGATACGCAATGGCATTCGGAGGGAAATGGTGAAGTTGTACTCCGAAGAAATTAAAGAACCCACGGATGAATGGATGGGGAGGCAGAGAAAAACCTCGCTCGACGTGGGTGAGGAGGAGGACTCGCTCGCCTTCGCGCGGCTCCGGCTCGGTCTCTTCCCCTGGCAGCCTCCACGGCCCGTCGGCTATTAGCCCGTCGGCGACGAGGTTCTGGACGTCCTCCGTCGTGACGGTCGACCGAAGGAAATCCCCTTGGATCCACCCCGGCGGTGCCGCGGACCGGGCGCCTGACGGCTTCTTCGCCTTGGCTCCCTTCTTGGCGCGCTCGAGCTTCTCCGTCTTCCCCTTCGTCATCGCGGCGGCGGTCGTCGAGGCGGGGGCGAGCGGCGCGCGTGGAGGAGAGGAGGCAGAGGAAAAGAGGGGAATGGGGGAGGAGCACTGTACCGACCCTTGCGCCGTCCCGTCTTATAACTGCCCGAGTGGGTCGCTGACCTGCGGGCCCACCGGATCTCTGTCTATCCCGATAGCAGAGGAAGCGCAGTACGTGGTGTTAAGAGCGGCGCGAAAATCGAGGCGTCATGCCCCCACTTGCCCTAGTCGTTGCGTCATCATCGCGCGGTGCGTGCTTTCCAAATTTTCAAAATCCCGTAAAATCCGGGCCTGACGAAGCGACCCGTCGCACCAAGAGATCCTGCTGACCACTCGGACCTGAGTCCACGCTCAAGTTCACTCGGACGCATATCAAGACAGAATCGATCATGATGAATGACAAAGACTCCAATCGACGCAGACTTCTACGAAGCCCTAAAATGCATTCGGAATTTTTGTGTCTTATCAGAACCTGCATCGATCCCATTTTCACTCGAACCCCGATCCATTCGGGGGCTAATGATGGGGATATGTACCTAGGGTAGGGTCTTAGGCTTGACCTACATACCCTACCTAAGGACGCTACATTGGAGAACTTAAAGATTACAAGATTACAAGGAAGACTCCGACTGAAATCACCATGGCGAATGAATCACTCGACAGAAGATCCACTCGGAGATTTCTCCCTCCATTCGACAGCCACCTTTCACTCGGAAGAACCAGAAGTCAGTCGACCGCAGAAGACCAGAAGCCACTCCAGGGAGGCCAACGGACAGGCGTTCGACTAGTCACCATAAATAGCATTTATTACATACGTTATCAGTAACGTTCACCTTTATTACCACGATCGAACCCCTGGTTGTCGGGTATTCATGAGGGGCAGCGCACTCTATATAAGCCACCCCTCCCCTCTGGCACAAGGGTTCACACCCCCTGTAACTTATACATTCCACACGACAGAAGCTCCCGAGCACTAAGACGTAGGGTTGTTACCTCCACGAGAGGGGCCTGAACTCATACATCCGTGTGTACTATCTCGCCGTAGCTAGGACTCTGCCCTCTCCTTACGTACCCCTAACCTCTACTGTCAGGCTCGTTCCCACGACAGGGTTCTTTTAATTTTTTTTGCTTTAGTTTGGTTTTCTTTTGTTTTATGTTTTAATAGTTTTTGCTAATTTTTAAAACCACAAACCATTTGACTTAGAAAAATAATGCATTGGGTCCATTACTCCAAGTGCATTTTTATACACTGCACCAAAAAGTTTGGGATTCAATGTAATAGTTTGGGACCTTTATAAAATGAAAAGGCATTTAAATAACAAAATTTGTCTCTCTTAAATTGCTTTAGAGGCACGAAAACACTTTTTATAAATACCAAGGGATTATTTGCAACCCCAACATGATTTTAGTTTTCAGGTTTGCAAAACTTTCAAAACCACTTTTCAATGAATTGAATTGCAACAGAAACTGAATTTGCAGTTGATTCCAAAAGTGAACACATTGGGATTAGCAAAAATGGATTAGCCTAACCCTCATGTCATTATAGCTTGATTACAAGGATTACTGTAGCAAGATCCGAGGGTGTTACAACTCTCCCCTACTAAAAGAAATTCTCGTCCCGAGAATTAAGAGGTAGAAGGGAGAAGATCGGGATATTCTGCCCGAAGGTTATCCTCGCGTTCCCAAGTGGCTTCATCTTCAGAATGATTTGACCACTGCACCTTGAAGAACTTGGTAACCTTCTAACGAGTCCGACGTTAAGTTTCATCAAGAATGCGGACCGGTTGCTCGTTATAAGTGAGATTATCCTGCACTTCAATCAATTCAGGATCCACCTCACGCTGCGGATCCTTGAAGCAACGATGAAGTTGCGACACATGGAAGACATCATGGATATGGGAGAATTTTGGTGGAAGCTCCAATTTATAAGCCACATACCCACGTCTTCCAATAACGCGAAAGGGACCAATGTAACGAGGAGCTAGCTTGCCCTTGACTCCAAACCGGTGAGTGCCTCTCAAAGAAGTGACACGCAGGTAAGCCTTATCTCTGGGTTGATAGGTTGAACCCCAGTGTTTCTTGTCATAATTGCTCTTCTGACGGGACTGGGATGCCTTGAGATTATCTCGAACAATGCGGACTTGCTCTTCAGCTTGTTGGATAATGTCCGGACCAATGAGTGCACGTTCCCCAGTTTCTGACTAGTTCAGAGGGGTTCGACATTTACTTCCATATAACACTTCAAAGGGGGCCATCTTCAAGCTGGCTTGATAGCTGTTGTTATATCAAAATTCAGCATAAGGAAGCGATTCTTCCCACTTCTTGCCGAAAGAGATAACACAAGCCCGTAGCATGTCTTCAAGGACTTGATTAACTCTTTCAACTTGACCTTGCGACTGAGGGTGATACGCAGTGCTCTAGGTAATATGTGTTCCCATTGCTTCTTGGAAACTTTCCCAGAACTTGGAGGTGAAAATACTGCCACGGTCTGAACTGATCTCCTTTGGAATGCCATGGAGTGAAACAATTCTTGAGGTATACAAGGCTGCTAATTGACTAGCAGTAATTGTCTCCTTGACTGGCAGGAAGTGTGCGACCTTTGAGAATTGGCCGATGACGACAAAGATAGCATCATCTCCCTTCTGCGACTTTGGAAAACCCGTGACGAAGTCCATCTGAATCTTGTCCCATTTCCATTCAGGAATAGGGAGTGGTTGCAGAAGTCCAGCAGGTTTCTGATCTTCAGCCTTGACTCGGCGACAAACGTCACATTGTTCAATATAGCGAGCAATTTCTTGCTTCATACCAGACCACCAGTAATTTTGACGGATGTCCAGATACATCTTAGTACTGCCCGGATGAATAGAGAGAGGGGTGTCGTGAGCTTCTTTCATCACCTTCCGTGTCATAAGTTCAAATTGAGGAAACACTATGCGACCCTTGAAGTACAAGGCTCCATTTCACCAAGCGAAAATTCCTTGAATTTCTCTAAATTAATATCCTCTTTCATTCTAACAATGTATATATCCTTGTCTTGTGCGGACTTAATAGCTCCCAGAAGAGTCGGTTCCATGACGAGGTTATTAATGGAACCCTGTGGAACAATGCGAAGATTCAACTTGCGGAGCTCTTCATGGAGACGGGGGTTAGCCTTTTGAACCATATGATTATTGCAATAAGCCTTTCGACTCAAGGCATCTGCCATAACATTAGCCTTGCCAGGGGTATAAGATATACCAAAGTCATAGTCCGTAACTACTTCCATCCATCGCCTTTGACGGAGATTTAGGTCTGGCTGAGTAAACAAGTACTTCAGGCTTTGATGGTCAGTGTAAATCTCACAACGATTACCAAGGAGGTAATGTCGCCATAACAACAGGGCATAGATTACCGTGGCAAGTTCAAGGTCATGCATTGGATAATACTCTTCATGTGGACGCAACTTTCGCGAAGCATAAGCAATCACTCTACGTTCTTGCATTAGGACACAGCCTAATCCTTGACGGGATGCATCGCAATAAATGACGAAGTCCTTCTGAGAATCCGGAGGAGCAAGCATTGGAGCAGATGTCAGCTTGTCCTTGAGTGCTTGGAAACTTTCTTGACATTTGTCTGTCCACTCAAACTTAACGTCTTTGTGAAGTAGATTGGTCAGTGGCTTGGCAACCTTGGAGAAGTTCTCGACAAAACGACGGCAATAGCTAGCGAGTCCGAGGAAACTTCTGACTTGCTTAACATTCTTCGGGGGAGTCCAGTCAAGAATAGCCTGAACTTGTTCTGGGTTGACGACAATACCATCTTTGGAGATCACATGACCAAGGTAGGTTACTTCCTCCAACCAGAACTCACACTTGGAATACTTGGCATATAGTTGATGCTCTCAAAGCATTTCCAGTATAAGACGCAGATGTTCAGCATGCTCTTCTTTATTCTTGGAATAAACCAGGATATCATCCAGATAAACTACGACGAATTTGTCGAGGTAGTCCATGAAGATATAATTCATCAATCGAGAGAAGGTTGCTGGAGCATTGGTTAAACCGAAAGACATGACGATGTACTCGTAAGAACCATAGCGAGTAACAAATGCAGTATTAGGGATATCTTCTTCGCGAACACGGATCTGATGGTAACCCAACCTCATGTCAAGTTTAGAGAATATAGAGGAACAAGCAAGTTGATCATATAAATCATTGATCAGAGGAAGCGGATATTTGTTCTGAATGGTTGCCTGGTTGATGGGACGGTGATGTCTACTATGCAACCTTCTTCTTGTAGACTCGTGTTGGGCCTCCAAGCGCAGAGTTTTGTAGGACAGTAGCAAATTTCCCTCAAGTGGATGACCTAAGGTTTATCAATTCGTGAGAGGCGTAGGATGAAGATGGTCTCTCTCAAACAACCCTGCAACCAAATAACAAAGAGTCTCTTGTGTCCCCAACACACCCAATACAATGGCAAATTGTATAGGTGCACTAGTTCGGCGAAGAGATGGTGATACAAGTGCAATATGGATGGTAGATATAGGTTTTTGTAATCTGAAAATATAAAAACAGCAAGGTAACTAATAATAAAAGTGAGCACAAACGGTATTGCAATGCCTAGAAACAAGGCCTAGGGTTCATACTTTCACTAGTGCAAATTCTCTCAACAATACTGACATAGTTGATCATATGTAAATCCCTCACGTGCAACAAAGAGTTCACTCCAAAGTCACAAATAGCGGAGAACAAACGAAGAAATTATTGTAGGGTACGAAACCACCTCAAAGTTATCTTTTCCGATCAATCTTATGAGCTATCCCTATAAGTGTCACGAACAGCCCTAGAGTTCGTACTAAAATAACACCTTAAGATACACATCAACCAAAACCATAATGTCACCTAGATACTCCAATGTCACCACGAGTACCCATGGGCTTGATTATACGATATGCATCACACAATTTCAGATCCATCATGTTCAATCCAACACAAAGAACTTCAAAGAGTGCCCCAAAGTTTCTACCGGAGAGTCAAGACGAAAACGTGTGCCAACCCCTATGCATAGATTCCCAAGGTCATGGAACCCGCAAGTTGATCACCAAAACATACATCAAGTGGATCAATAGAACATCCCATTGTCACCACGGATATCCCATCGCAAGACATACATCAAGTGTTCTCAAATCCTTTAAAGACTCGATCCGATAAGAAAACTTCAAAGGGAAAACTCAATTCATCACAAGAAGATAGAGAGGGGAAAACTCCATATGATTCATCTATATCAATAAAGCTCGCAGTACATCAAGATCGTGTCATCTCAAGAACACGAGAGAGAGAGAGATCAAACACATAGCTACTTGTACATACCCTCAGCCCCGAGGGTGAACTACTCCCTCCTCGTCATGGAGACCGCCGGGATGATGAAGATGGCCTCCGGTGATGGTTTCCCCCTCCGGCAGGGTGCCGGAACGGGCTCCCGATTGGTTTTTCGTGGCTACAGAGGCTTGCTGCGGTGGAACTCCCGATATAGGTTTCTTTCTGGGGGTTTTGGTATTTATAGGAATTTTTGGCGTCGGTCTCACGTCAAGGGGACTCCCGAGGGACCCACAAGCCAGGGGGCCGCCCCCTAGGCTTGTGGCTGCCTCGGGACTCCTCTCCGCTATCTTTTTTCTCTAGTATTTTTTATATTTTCCAAAAATATTCTTTGTAAATTTTCAGCCCATTCCGAGAACTTTTATTTCTGCACAAAAAAATGACACCATGGTAGTTCTGCTGAAAACAGCGTCTGTCCGGGTTAGTTCTAATAAAATCATATAAAATTATTGTAAACATGCCATGAATACTTCATAAATTATAGATACGTTGGAGACGTATCAGCATCCCCAAGCTTAATTCATGCTCGTCCTCGAGTAGGTAAATGATAAAAGAAATAATTTATGAAGTGTGAATGCTAGCAAGTGCACAAGTTTGATCAATGATAATTCCAATCACTTTTTATAGCATCAATATAAACCATAAACAATAGCTCATCTCATAAAACTTCTCATGATCAAGTAACAAGCTATTCACATGTTAAAGTATATACCAGAAAGTTTCTTGAAAACTTACAAACCATATTCCTAGTCATCGAACAATTGCAATTCATCTTATTTCCAAGAAGGGTCTATGTAAGAGCTTTGATTTAGCAAATTCCACATACTCAACTATCATATAGTCTTCCATGATTATTGACACTCAAAGCATATTTTTAGAACAAATAGCATCCATCGAACACAGAGAAAAATAGGGGCTTAATGTTTCGCCTCCCAACTTATTTATCATATAGATAATTGTCAACAATAATAATTCATGATCAAATATATTTGTGTGGATATAAATGTCTAGATCATTCCCCAACACATGACGCTTGCCAAGAGAAAAAGGCGAAATATAGGAAGTGGTGAAGATCACCATGACTCTTGCATAAAGGTAAGTACTAGAAAGTAAAAGATAGGCCCTTCGCAGAGGGAAGCATTGATTTGCAAAGGTGCCAGAGCTCGAGCTTTTAAAATAGAGATGAATAATAATTTTGAGCGGTATGCTTTCATTGTCAACATAACAACCGAGAGATCTCGGTATCTTCCATGCTAGATACATTATAGGCGGTTCCCAAACAGAATGGTAAAGTTTTTACTCCCCCTCCACCAATCAATCACACTCCACGGTGAGCCGAATCAACAGGTACCGTCCATACAAACAACAATCCCGGGGGAGTTTTGTTTCATTATATTTTGATTTGATTTTTGAGCATGGAACTGGGCATCCCGAATACCAGCCACTTTCTCGTGAATGACAATGAATCAACACATATCATGAGAATAACCCACCTAGCATGGAAGATACTGACAGCCCCTAGTCACTATATAAGCGATTCAGGCATACAAAACAAAATATTATTTGAAGGTTTAGAGTTTGGCACATGCAAATTTACTTGGAACGGCAGGTAAATACCGCATATAGGTAGGTATGGTGGACTCATATGGAACAACTTTGGGTTTAAGGGTGTTTGGATGCACAAGTAGTATTTCTACTTGGTGCGGAAGTTTTGGCTAGTATGAGGTGGAAGCAAATACCACATGTTGGAGGATCCATAACAATATAACTTCTATACAAATATACCCAAACATAACTCATTAAGTTGTATTCCTTGTCCAATTTTAACTAATTTGCTCGAGTTTGAAAATAATTAATGAGCTCACAATCATAGAAGATGTCCAAGATAGTATATTTATATGTGGAATCTCTCTTCCTTCAATATTCTTTCATGAATTGTTCAAGTGACCAATGCGGTGTTTGCTAACTTTCAATAAATTTTACCACCTATACTTATTATGTGTGAAGTCATTACTCCCCATGGGATAAGTATATGAAGCATATTTAATTTCAGATTTATGATATTTAATTCATTCAACCATTTACTCATAGGATATAAGTGAAGCACGAGAGTGAATGACAAACTACTCCAAAAAAGATGTAAGTGAAGATCAATGTGTAGTCAACAATTAAATAACTATGTGAAGACTCTCTCATCTAAGAATTTCAGATCTTAAGCATTTTATTAAACAGCAAGCAAAATAAAAATAGCACTCCAAGAATAGCACGCATCATGTGAACGAATAAAAATTTAGGCTCAACATAGGCTAACCGATAATTGTTGATGAAGAGAGGTGGGATGCGTAGCATCCCCAAGCTTAGATGCTTGAGACTTCTTGAAATATTTACTTGGGGTGCCTTGGGCATCCCCAATCTTGAGCTTTTGTATCTCGTTCAATCCTCTCATATCATGGTTTCACCTATTCTCAAAAACATTTTCCACACAAAACTTGAAAAGAACTCGTGAGATAGGTTAGTACACATAATAATAAATCAACTCTTTATGTACTGCCAAGACAAGTTGCATAATAATTTTCAACCATTAGGTACTGTATAATATCATTTCCACAATTTATATCTATCAATATAGGCTATGGAAACTATAGAATAAGTAGATAACGAAACTATGACAGCAATCTGTCCAAACAGAACAGCCTGTAGAAATTTATGAAAACATTGTACTTCTGTAACTCAAAAAATTATGAAAGTTTAGGACATGCTAGATAATTTATATGACATCACTGTGTAAAAATTTCAGAAACTTTCCACGTTCCAGTAAAATATGAAAATTCAAACACTACAGCCAAAGTTTCTGTTTTTACACAGCACTCATCAAAACATGCAATGCAAGCATCCTAAGGCAATTCTTGGAACTTTTTATTGAAAAACAAGATTATAAATAACACCTAACAGAAAACAACAAAATAATATGACGCTCCAAGCAAAAACTCATATTATGTGACGAATAAAAATATAGCTCCAAGTAAGATATACTGATAGTGTTGAAGACGAAAGAGGGGATGCCTTCCGGGGCATCCCCAAGCTTAAGCGCTTGAGTATTCCTTGGATATTACCTTGAGGGTTCCTTGGGAATCCCCAAGCTTAGGTTCTTTCCACTCCTTATTCTCCTCATATCGGTGTCTCACCCAAAACTTGAAAACTTCAATCACACAAAACTTAACGGAACTTCGTGAGTTTGGTTAGTATAATAAACAAAGATCATTCACCTAGGTACTGTCAAGACAAGATTCATAATTGTTCCCACATGATAACTACTGTATTATATTATTCCCATAATTTTTATCACTCAATATAAGCTATGGGAACACTAAAACAAGCAAACTATGCATGCAAAACAGAATCTGTCAAAAACAGAACAGTCTGTGAAGATTTGCAGTATAACCATACTTACCTGTCTCTAAAAATTCTGAAAAATTAGGACAACCTGAAGAATTTGTATATCAAGATTGTGTAAAAATTTCAGATCATTTTCACTCTCCAGTAAAAAATAAAAATTCCTGTACTGGAGTCAAAAGTTTCTGTTTTGGTTCAGCATCAATTCTACTCATCTTGTGAGTCATCCCAAAGGCTTTACTTGGCACTTTATTGAAATAAAAGGCATAAAACATGATTACTACAGTATATTAATCATGTGAACACACAAAAACAGAAAGGAAAAGTGTTGGGTTGTCTCCCAACAAGCGCTTTTCTTTAAAGCCTTTTAGCTAGGCATGATGATTTCAATGATGCTCACATAAGAATAGTAATTGAAACATGCAAGAGAGCATCATGAATCTCATGACAAGCACATTTAAGTCTAACCCACTTCCTATGCATAGGGATTTTGTGAGCAAACAATTTATGGGAGCAAGAATCAACTAGCATAGGAAGGCAAAACAAGCATGACTTCAAAACTTTCAACACATAGAGAGCAAACTTGATATTATTGCAATATGTAGAAGCATAAGATCCTCTCTCATAATAATTTTCAGTAGCATCATGAAGGAATTTCACAATATAACCAGCACATAAAGCATTCTTTTCATGATCTACAAGCATAGAAATTTTACTACTCTCCACACAAGAAAATTTCTTCTCATGACTAATAGTGGGAGTAAACTCAACAAAATAACTATCATGAGATACTTGATTGACATAACCACTTTGAATATTAAAATCATGATGACAAGTTTCATGATTACTATCACTCTTTATAGCATACGTGTCATCACAATAATCATCATAGATAGGAGCATGTCATCATCATAATAGTTTTGCTCATCAAAACTTTGGGGACTAAAAATATCATATTCATCAAACATAGCATCCCCAAGCTTGTGGCTTTGTATATCATTAGCACCATGAATATTCAGAGAATTCATACTAACAATATTTCTATAATGCTCATCATTCAAGGAATTCTCATCAAGTATTTCATAATTTCTACCTCTACCAATTGAGCACAATTTTCTGAATCCTTATTTTCACGAAAGACATTATAAAGACGACACAAATGATGCAACCTAAACTCCATTTTTTTGTAGTTTTCTTTTATAAAATCAAACTAGTGAAAAACAAGAAACTAAAATATTTATTTGCAAGATCTAAAGATATACCTTCAAGCACTCACCTCCCCGGCAACGGCGCCAGAAAAGAGCTTGATGTCTACTACGCAACCTTCTTCTTGTAGACTCGTGTTGGGCCTCCAAGCGCAGAGTTTTGTAGGACAGTAGCAAATTTCCCTCAAGTGGATGACCTAAGGTTTATCAATCCGTGAGAGGCGTAGGATGAAGATGGTCTCTCTCAAACAACCCTGCAACCAAATAACAAAGAGTCTCTTGTGTCCCCAACACACCCAATACAATGGCAAATTGTATAGGTGCACTAGTTCGGCGAAGAGATGGTGATACAAGTGCAATATGGATGGTAGATATAGGTTTTTGTAATCTGAAAATATAAAAACAGCAAGGTAACTAATGATAAAAGTGAGCACAAACGGTATTGCAATGCCTAGAAACAAGGCCTAGGGTTCATACTTTCACTAGTGGAAGTTCTCTCAACAATACTGACATAGTTGAATCATATGTAAATCCCTCACGTGTGACAAAGAGTTCACTCCAAAGTCACAAATAGCGGAGAACAAACGAAGAAATTATTGTAGGGTACGAAACCACCTCAAAGTTATCTTTTCCGATCAATCTTATGAGCTATCCCTATAAGTGTCACGAACAGCCCTAGAGTTCGTACTAACATAACACCTTAAGATACACATCAACCAAAACCGTAATGTCACCTAGATACTCCAATGTCACCACGAGTACCCATGGGCTTGATTATACGATATGCATCACACAATTTCAGATTCACCATGTTCAATCTAACACAAAGAACTTCAAAGAGTGCCCCAAAGTTTCTACCGGAGAGTCAAGACGAAAACGTGTGCCAACCCCTATGCATAGATTCCCAAGGTCACGGAACCCGCAAGTTGATCACCAAAACATACATCAAGTGGATCAATAGAACATCCCATTGTCACCACGGATATCCCATCGCAAGACATACATCAAGTGTTCTCAAATCCTTTAAAGACTTAATCCGATAAGAAAACTTCAAAGGGAAAACTCAATTCATCACAAGAAGATAGAGAGGGGAAAACTCCATATGATTCATCTATATCAATAAAGCTCGTGGTACATCAAGATCGTGTCATCTCAAGAACACGAGAGAGAGAGATCAAACACATAGCTACTTGTACATACCCTCAGCCCCGAGGGTGAACTACTCCCTCCTCGTCGTGGAGACCGCCAGGATGATGAAGATGGCCTCCGGTGATGGTTTCCCCCTCCGGCAGGGTGCCGGAACGGGCTCCCGATTGGTTTTTTGTGGCTACAGAGGCTTGCGGCGGCGGAACTCCCGATCTAGGTTTCTTTCTGGGGGTTTTGGTATTTATAGGAATTTTTGGCGTCGGTCTCACGTCAAGGGGACTCCCGAGGGACCCACAAGCCAGGGGGGCGCGCCCTAGGGGGGGGGCACCCCCTAGGCTTGTGGCTTCCTCGGGACTCCTCTCCGGTATCTGTTTGCTCCAGTTTTTTTTATATTTTCCAAAAATATTCTCCGTAAATTTTCAGCCCATTCCGAGAACTTTTATTTTTGCACAAAAAAATGACACCATGGTAGTTCTGCTGAAAACAGCGTCAGTCCAGGTTAGTTCTAATAAAATCATACCAAAATCATATAAAATTATTGTAAACATGGCATGAATACTTCATAAATTATAGATACATTGGAGACGTATCAGACAATAGTCTTGGACCAAACGATTCGTACCATCCTTCTTCTTGACAAACAAAGAAGGCGCTCCCCAAGCAGAGGAACTTGGGCGTATGAAACCCATGCGAAGCGAATTGTCGATTTCTTGCTTAAGCTCAAGGAGCTCATGAGGAGGCATCTTATAAGGCCGCTTGGCTATTGGAGTGGTACCGGGTACCAAGTCGATGACAAACTCGATAGCTCTAGCAGGTGGGATCCCTGGAAGTTCTTCTGGAAAGACATCTTGGAAGTCCCGGACAACTGGAATGTTTTCAATCCGCTCCAGAGGTGACTCATTTAATGCATTCATGGCATATAGTCGGGCTTCAGCATCCCGAACAAGATGAGCATGGTAGCTTACTATCTCATTAGAAGGGTGCAAGAGGTGGACGGTTTTAGTGCACAAATGACCGAAGCAGTAAGTGCCTTCAGCCAATCCATTCCCAGAATGAGGTCAATTTTGGAAGACTTCAATATAATGGGGGAAGCATGGAATTCCAGTCCTTCAATTTCAATGGGGACATTGTGGCTAACCATGGAGGTTCGACATTGGCCCGCGGGGGTGTTTATCACTATTGGAATGTCCATTTCCTCGTACTTAATGCCATGCATGTATGCAAAATCTTCAGACATAAAAGAATGCGATGCTCCTGTATCAAACAATACAGAAGCTGGTACTGAGATAACAAGAAGTTTACCCATCATAGTAGCAGGCTAGTCTTGAACTTCATTCAGATCAATGTTGTTAACTTGAGCATGTCCCTGAGCAGGCCTGACATTGTTGTTGCGAGGCTGGTTGGAAGGCAGTGCAAGTTGATTCTGATTCTGCCTGCATTCTCTAGCACGGTGTCCTAGACGACCACACTTGAAGCACAGCCTAACCTCAGGACGGGAAGGAGGAACAGGAGCTCGGGGTGGTGGAGCTGGGAGCCTCGGCTGCCTAGGTGGTGGAGGAGGCAGACGAGGTGTAGCATAGAACGGTCTTGGAGCAGGAGCAGGTGCATGGTACATGTTGTGGGGGATCCAGATTTTGCGCTTCTGACTTCCTGAGCCCGAAGATGAGCCCATGTCACGGTTGTGCTTGCTGCTTTCCTTGTAGTCCTGCAGACCTGTTTCCACTTGAATGGACTTGTTCACCAAGGTGGCAAAGTTATCAAAGTCCTGAACAAGTAGTGCCAATTTGATATCAGGGTGAAGGCCTTCACGGAACTTCTCCTGCCTACGAGCATCCGTTGCAATGTCTTCTTCAGGATAGCGAGACAAGTCCAGAAATTCCCGCTGATAAGCATCCACAGTCTTGTTGCCCTGGACTTGATTGCGGAACTCACGCTTCTTCCTGTCCATAAATCCCTGAGGAATGTGGCGAGCACGAAATGCAGCTTGGAATTCCGGCCAGGTGATGATTGTTCCAACAGGCTGTGAGCGCCTGTGACTGTCCCACCATTGAGCAGCAGGACCCTTCAGAAAGTACGAGGCAAAAGTGACATAGCTAGCCATTGGGGCACCTGCAGACTCCAGCTCATAAGTGATGTCACGGAGCCAGTCATCAGCGTCAAGCGGCTGAGTTGAGCTACGGTAGATCGCAGGGTTGAGACGCATAAAGTCCTGCAGAGTCATTGGGGCTGGCTACTGATTCATATTCGGCCTCGGGAACTGGTCAATAATCCCTTGCATAAATTGGCGGTTCAGCTCAAACTACTGCATCATTCCAGCCATGTATTCAGGTGGCGGCGGTGGGTCAGGCGCACCACGACCACGACCAGCAGGCCTAACCATTCTGTCAAATTTTTAACAGTGGTAGTTTAGCATTGGGTAATTGCAAGGACAATGAATCATTCATGAAGTAAATTGCACAAAGAAGGAAGTGCAATAGATTCAACATAGTAGTTCGAATTTAACATACAGATCCTTACATAGTTCTATTACAAACCATAAGTCTGTTATGAAATAGACGATAGGTCCGGCATGAAAATAACTTAGACAACTAGGCGGTACGCAGGCACGCGGTAGATGGATACAACAACGAGACATAGCGATATGCTACATCAACGTCGGGGACAACGACTAAAGCCAGAGAACTGCACGTGGCCTTGAATGCCAAACCTGGGGGCATGATTCTGCATCCCATGAACACTCTGATGTAGAACCTGGTGCCCAGCGGGGAGCGCAGGTCCACGTGCCGGAGTACGACCTCCAACAGTGGGCCACTCAAGACCTGGTGGTAGCTCTGTCCGGCGCGGGTAAAGGATGTACTCCGGATGTATCCCCGCACGGACTGCTGGCAACAACTGCTCCATAGCCTCATAAAGACGAGTATGGGTGGCGTATAGCTCAACGTTAAGAGCTCAGACAATGCGATCCAGTGCCTCAGTGTACTGAACCAGAACCTGTGGGTCGTAACGACGACTCACGTAGGGGGTGCAGACAGCAGTGTAGGATCGGTCGTTACGCTGCCGCACGAAAGGGGTGTAGACCTCAGCGTCGACTGCAGTATCAACTCCAGCAGGAACATACGGGATGTATCTGAATGTCGTCTCCTCCAAGCAGGGGTTCGCTGCATGGAGACGAACAATAGCAGCATAGGTAGCATCCTGTACTGCCATCTCAACGGTCACTCCAATGCCACGAAAGATGTGCAGCTCAGTGATGGAGCGGTCCCGCCGATCCCAAATAACCATCTTAGCTTCATACTGTTCTTGGTTGAACTCACGGTAGTCCTCGTAAACAGTGTACTCGGGGTACCAGCGATATCCCAGCCTGATCAAGAGGTTGACTAGAATGGCCGGAAACCCAGTCGTACCGTGAGTCAAAGTCAGACGAACGATCTGCCTAGCGGGACGCATCTGTAACAAGAAGATTCAAAGATGTCAAATGACAGTGTGTGCATCATAACTTCAAAGGAAACAATTGTCGACGAAACAAATCTCCGGTGGATGTGATCACGAGATCCTAATGTTAGAGTTAGCAAAATCTTTAACCCGAAAGAGAAGAGAGATCAGAACCCAGAGTATAGACGAGGAATAAAACATCCTAATACCACCCGATTAAGATGTGGGCCCGTAAGCCACACAACTATGTTAGTAAAAGTTTTTCAATGACTAGACTCAACTTCGGCCAAGGAGTTGGAAAGGGGGCTACCTACAGGCAGTCGGCTCTGATACCAACTTGTGACGCCCCCAATTTGACCGTACGCTAATCATACACACAAATGCGTACGGCCAAGATTAGGGACTCACTAATCAATATCACAACACAACTCTAGACACAAATTTAAAGTCATACAGCTTCATATTACAAGCCAAGGGCCTCGAGGGCTCGAATACAAAGCTCGACAAGCACGAGTCAGTGGAAGCAAATAATATCTGAGTACAGACATAAGTTAAACAAGTTTTGCCTTAAGAAGGCTAGCACAAACATAAGCAACGGATCGAACGAGGCGAGTCCTCCTGCCTGGGAACCTCCTATCCTACTGCTGGTCGGGGGCAGCCTCCACGTAGTAGTAAGCTCCAGCGGTGGTGTAGTAGTCGTCTCCAGCGTACTCCATCTCCTAGGCTCCATCGTCTGAACGCAGCAATCGTATCGAGGGGGAAAGAGAAAGTAAAACAGCGGTGAGTACTCATCCAAAGTACTCGCAAGACTTACATCAGAACTATGCTAAGTATGCATTTGTATCAAGGAATGGGGTTATATCTGGACCGGCTGCAGAAAGCAAGAATGAGGGGGAAGGCCTAGTCCTATCGAAGAATAGCATCTTCAACATCTTGCAGCATTAGAAGAGAGTAGACTGGCAACTCATGTATAGTCTTATTATTGTAGCATGTTTTATTAAGTAACCACGCCCAGAGATTCTTCCTCGACTCCCTGCGAGAAAGCAATCTCGGAGCCAACATTCATTTCAATTTTAAGTCACAATTATAGTTGTAGTAGATCGAGGTACAACTCCAAGTCGTCCTGTTACCGTGGACACGGCTATTCGAATAGATAATTTCATCCCTGTAGGGGTGCACCACATTTTCCAACACGCTTGATAACCCTTGGCCGGACACACTTTCCTGGGTCATGCCCGGCCTCAAGAAATCAACACGTCGTCGCCCTACCTAGGCTCAAAAGAGAGGCCAGCCCCGCCGGTCTAAATCCTAAGCGCACAGGGGTCATGGGCCCACTCACCCTTTGCACTCCTGAACGATGCGAGGGCGGCCGAGGTCAGTCCTAGCACACTCTAATACAAGACCAGTGCCGTCCAGACCACTCGGGCGTGCGCCGCTCCATTGCTGACGTCCGAAGAGCTTCGGTTGATACAACGATGCCGAGTACCCATAACTTCTCCCACGTGAAGGATAGTGTGAAAAGGTCAAATGACCAACTCAGATCAAATACCCAAACCATTAGCATTTTGTTAATTGCGGTGATGAGCGCGATACACGATATGTGGTCCCGTCGCCCCGTCTCGAGGTCTTGTGGCAAGGGCCAAGAATGCCCGGCCATGCCCCGTCGTATTACACCAACACCCTCCGGTCATCCAGACCTCATCATGTATCAACAGTAAAGTAATATTAACAGTGTGTATATAACACCAAGGGGAAAACGGAGGAATCACCCTTGATGGATCCCACTCAATGTAATCGTCAAGGTCGACCAGTGAGGTGTCACCCTCGATGGCCGACGCTTGAGGGGTTGCACGACAGAGTCGTGATCGGGAGTGGTGAAGGAGGAATCACCCTCGATATCCACGACAGATCCGTTACACTATAGAGATAGCATCATGAGTACTTTACGAGGTGTCACCCTCGGTACTCGATAGTAGCCCTGCAGAGTCGTTCAACTAAGGGGGTGTGCGGTGAATGTGACGGGCCTGGCTGGTCGGTCGGTTGACCGAGTCTTTGAGTCTTCGAGTCGTCGATGAAGAAGCAGGGGCAACTGGGACTAAGGGGGGTCACAGGGGATCACTAATCAACCTATGCTAAGCAGGTGATATGGTAACAAGTACAGTAGCAGTTCATCAAAAACAGGCTATGCATCAGAATAGGTATTATCTACAACAGTAGCAAAATCTAATGCAAGCATGAGAGAGAAAGGAACTGGGCGATATCGGAATGATCAAGGGGGTTGCTTGCCTTGCTGCTCTGTTGCAAGGGCCTGATCTTCAGTGGCGTAGTCATACCCGGCAGCAGCGTCAGTCTCGGGGTCTACCGGTAAGAAGGGGGGAGAAACAATAAATATAAAGCACATAGATGCAACACGATGCATGCCATGGCAATATGCAGAGCTAGGCATGCACTAACGCAGTACTACACATCATGGACGGAGCGGGAGAATATCTGACGATATTTCCCGGGTCTCGGGCTACTACCGCACAGATGAAACGGATGGAAAAGTTCCATGTTCGTTATGATAGGAGCGCGTGACAGACGAACGGACCACGTATTCGGATTCGTGGGATTTTTCTGAACAACTTTCATGTATAAAATATTTTCATCTGACTTACAGATTATTTTATATTAATTTTTAAAGTTTTATTAATAATTAGAAATTAAATAGATTAAATTTAATTCAATAAATCCAATTTTGAAATCAACATGATGTCATGCTGATGTCAGCAGTCAACAGTCTCAGTTGAGTGGTCAAACTGACCAGTGGGTCCTACATGTCATACTCTGCTAAACTTAACAAAAACATTAATTAACCTAATCAGTTTAATTAGGTCAATTAACAGATTAATCAACTAATTAATTAATTAATAATTTATTTATTTTTAATTTTAGTTTTCTAAACATTTTTTATCGCTTTGGGGGCGTGGGGCCCCCATGTCTTTGAGTGGGGGGGCGTTTGGACGCTAGTGGGTGGTTACCCACTAACTAGAATGGCCGGAGGCCATTGCCAGAGCCCCCGGTCGGTCACAGGGGCTTGCCGGCGGCCAGGGGGCGGCGGTGGCCTCTGCGGGGCAGCTGGTGACGACGGTGTTGGTGGCCGGCGGTGCTGGGCGCGGGCAGGGGCTCGCGGGGGCACGGCGAGCGCGCGTGCGCGCGTGGGGCAGAGCGTGGCCGCGGCGGCGAGCTAGGCGCGGCGGCGCAGCACAGGGCGCGAGCGGAGCCGGGGCGTGACCGGAGGCAGCGAGGGGGGGCGGTGCGCGGCGGCCGCGGCCGCGGGGTGAGCGCGACGGGCGCGTGCGGGGGGGGGGGGCATGGCGAACGCAGGGGGAGAGGAAGAAAAGGAGGGAGGAGCCCCAGGGGCTCACATCGCGTAGCAGGGGAGCAGCTTGCTCGAGGTGGAGGCGGCGAGGAGGCGCCGGTGGTGAGGAGGCATGGCGGGGCGGTGGCGGGGCGGTGGCGGTGCGGTGGCGCTGTGAGGCACGGGCGACGGCCGACGGCATCGCGGGGGAAACAGGGCGGCGTCGGGCTCCGGTGGGGAGGGGTCATGGCGGGGGGTGCCGGCGCAGGGAGGCGCGGGGGCGACGGGCAGCGGCGCGGTGGGGTTCTTCCCCGATCCAGGTCTGGATCGGGGAGGGAGGGGGTGAGGGGGATTGGGGGAGCGAGTGGGGGCGACTGGGGGGGTTAGGGTTCGGTGGGGGGGGGGGAGGTTATCCCCAGAGGGGGGGCTGGGCCGGTTGTTTGGGTCGGCCGTTGGGGGGGCGAATGGGCTTCGGCCCAGTGAGGGGGGGGGTCTTTTAAATTTTTGCTTTAGTTTGGTTTTCTTTCTTTTATGTTTTAATAGTTTTTGCTTATTTTGAAAACCAGAAACCATTTGACTTAGAAAAATAATGCATTGGGTCCATTACTCCAAGTGCATTTTTATACACTGCACCAAAAAGTTTGGGACCTTTATAAAATGAAAAGGCATTTAAATAACAGAATTTGTCTCTCTTAAATTGCTTTAGAGGCACCAAAACACTTTTTATAAATACCAGGGGATTATTTGCAACCCCAACATGATTTTAGTTTTCAGGTTTGCAAAACTTTCAAAACCACTTTTCAATGAATTGAATTGCAATAGAAATTGAATTTGCAGTTGATTCCAAAAGTGAACACATTGGGATTAGCAAAAATGGATTAGCGTAACCCTGATGTCACTGTAGCTTGATTACAAGGATTACTGTAGCAAGTTCCCAGGGTGTTACATGTAGCTGTCGAAGGAGTCGAGAGAAGAGCATCTGAATGTAAGGTGCATATCCACAAGATCATTTTTGATCAGCAGCAGTCCTCTTCAGTGTTTCAACAATCAAATTCATCACTCTTATCCTGGTGTGGGAGTCTATGTGATGTAGCATGTTGATGGATTACCCCCTAATCATCTTATCTTCTCCAGATTTGGGCATCAAGGTATGCCTCAAGATAGTGTTGGTGGTGGGTAGTCCTGCTTACAAGAAATAGACAGACCCATACTTATGTGAATGCACATGTGAAGCAGGGATTTCCTTGTACATGTTGGCCATGGAGTTGGGGTTCATCTTGGCCTCAGTGTAGACATCCAAATCTCCCTCTTGTACCTATGGAGCTCCTAAGATGGTAGCCCACTCATCAACAGTTGATTGGTACCTAACTCCATTTGTCATCCAAATAATTCTGCCATCCGGATAAGAGTGTGCTGTGGAATAAAACTGCATGATCATCTCATCATTCCAAGCTGAAAACTCTGTTCCAACAAAGTTTGCAATGTCAATGCACTGGAAGTTGTCTCTCACACTGGCAAACAAGTCCTCATTCTTCCTGATGTATTCCAGTCAACATATCTCATATCACTAACAGTTGGGCACTTGTCCAATAGGACAGTCTCATAGAAATCCTGTTGTTCCTTGGTATAGAACCTGTCATCTACAGCAGTACTTCTCCTGGAGGCATAAGGAACTACAAATCTCCACTTCCCCAGCCCTGAATCTTTCCTCTTATTCATATCTTCAGCTACTAGGTGGTCATCATTATGAATAGGCAAATGGGGCCTCAGCTTCCTCAAGACAGAAATGTCCTCCTCTTCTTCCATTGTGGAAGGTTTCTTGTTCTTAGAAGCAAGGGGAATATCCCTAGTAGTCCTCTTCGACTTAGTGTCTGCAGCAGGCTTCTTTGGAGTAGTCTGGGTGCTCTTAGTTGGAGCTTCCTTAGGCATAGCATCTGCCATTAATTTCTTCTTCTTAGCTGGAGGGGCTTTGGCAGCTGGTTCCTCCTCCACTTCTTGTTCCTCAGCTTCTGCTGGATCTTCATGCATAGAAGTAGGTATGGATACAACATGAACTATCGTCTTCCTTGCTCTCTTCTTATCTCCTGCCTTCTTAGGCAAAGAACTCTTCCTTGATGGAGACTCAAGGTACAAACTAATATTCCTTCTAGCACTCTCAGGTGCCCTCATAGCCTCAGAACTGGCATAGATCTTCTTGACTGGCTTCTTAGAAGAAGTGGCCTCTGCAGTTGTGCTCTTGGCAGCCTTCTCTTTCTGCTTCTTGGCTAACTCCTCCTCTGGCACACAATCAGAATCTTCTTCATCTGAGTTCAACTTATTTCTTGCCCTGGTGGCAGCCTTGGGCAGGCCAGGAGAACTAGGAATGTCATCATAAGACGGTGAACTAGCATCTGGGCTAGTGCCTGAACTCATAACCACATCTCTCTCTCTCTCTCTCTCTCTCCGAAATTGTTCTGGCTGTCATTTGAACCTGACATGCTGACCCTGTGAATAGAGCATAGAAGAGCAGAGAGGTTGAGCATCACCAAACACAGGAGTTTTTCAAAAATTTGAACTTAGAATCTTAGGTTTGAATTTCTGCAAAATGAATTTCAGTTGCAGCGGGATGAAACTTTCAGAGCTACCGAGACTGACCACTTACATTAACAGAGACTTGGCAGTCTTTTCGGTGTCACCGAAAAGAACTGTTCGGTGTCACCAAAGTGGTCCTCAGTAACCCTAAAAGCAAAATCGGTAGAACCAATTTTCTCAACTCGGTGTCACCGAGATGCATGTTGTGAAAGGTCAGATCCAAGAACTCCGTGTTCTCTAAACTATGGAAGTTTATGGTGGGATAGGATTCTTTCAAACTGTGTCAAGATAATGAAACAACCCTAATGCGCTTGAAATCGACATGGGAACGCAAGAGGGGATCGAATCCATACCCTAACTCGGTGATGGCTCGACTACGGCGGCGACGGCGGTGCTGATTTCCGTCGACGGCGAGGATCCCAGCAGCGAGGGCACACGGGGAGGAAAAGGCGATGACCAGGGGCCCAAGTGCGGCAGCTTAGGGTTGGAGGAACGGACGTTTTGAAGATTGATTTAAAAAGTCGGGTCCGCCGGGGTTAAATACCCTTCACTGTCGGTGACACCGGTTCTAAAATTTCGGTGCCACCGAGTTCCACTACTGTCAGTTGACAGGGAAACTCGGTGAAGCCGAGATTCTGGAATCGGTGCTACTGAGTTGCAAAAACAGATCAACCCTGAGCATTCGGTGGAACCGAGAATTTCTGGTTGGTCACACCGAGTTGCACTTTAGGGAGGTTTTGGAAGTCAGCCTTGACGAAACGGAACTCTGAGTGCTCCTCACACAGAGGGTTCGAGAAGTGCTTGTTCAAGTTTTGTGATGAAGCAAGAATAGAACTTGAGACAAGAAAGCATAGATAGCTAGAGAGGGGTCCTAGGCATTCTTGTACATCCAATTGGCAAAAGAAAAACAAAAACCAACTAGTAACAATTGGATGTCCTCGAATGAGAAAAGATATGCATACCAACATGCTCACACAATAAGATGTCCAATGAAATCATGACAACCATGCAAAACCACTCTAGCATCTAACAAGCACTTTGGCGATGAAGGAGTCATCTATATATGAGTATATTGACTTAGGATCCAAGCAAGAATACTTGATCATAGGTCATACTCATCGTTTAAGCACAAGTGGGGTTACCACTTTTACATAAAGCATTTAATGTGGTCACATCCTTAAGAGATGATTTAATCCAAGTCTTAGAGTAAAGCCCCCCCTTGATGTGACATCCCCCCTAAGAGGGACAAACTAACCTTGGATTTTGTCGTTGAAGACTTCATGTAGGTGATGTAGTGGTGGGTGCTCATTGTTGATGAAGATCATCTTGAGTTGGGAGCAATCCTCGTTGTTTTCTTACGCTTCACACCTAGATGGGTTAGTCCCACACACAAGAGACAAGTACAAGAATATCTATGGACATGGAGTGCAAAGCATACATGATGATGTCCATGGATTCATTAATTACCTTGTCCCTTGCTTACCTTTGAGGGAATGTGTGACTCCGTGAACTATCGCATAAAGTTGGAGTTGATTGCAAATAGTCCTTGCCAATAATGAATATGAGTGAATTTTATTGGCGAGTCACCCCTCAAGAACTTCTCTAGTTCTTCTTCTTGGGGAACCACATCAAGTTGATGGGGTCCTTGGTGTTGAAGTAGTACTAGTTAAAGTAGAACTTGGAGTAGCCTTGGGAACCCACTTCACCACGGCTAGGGACTCATCTACAAATGTGTCAATGTCATCATGGAGCTTGCCCTTGCCCTTGTGGTCTTGTGGAGGAAGGTCATCATGAGCACTGATACATCTCCAACGTATCTATAATTTATGAAGTATTCATGCCATGTTTACAATAATTCTATATGATTTTGGTATGATTTTATTAGAACTAACCCGGACTGACGCTGTTTTCAGCAGAACTACCATGGTGTCGTTTTTTGTGCAGAAATAAAAGTTCTCGGAATGGGCTGAAAATTTACGGAGAATATTTTTGGAAAATATAAAAAATACTCGAGCAAAAAGATACCGGAGAGGAGTCCCGAGGCAGCCACAAGCCTAGGGGGCGCCCCCCCTAGGGCGCGCCCCCTGGCTTGTGGGCCCCTCGAGAACCCCCTTGACGTGAGACCGACGCCAAAAATTCCTATAAGTACCAAAACCCCCAGAAAGAAACCTAGATTGGGAGTTCCGCCGCCGCAAGCCTCTGGAGCCACGAAAAACCAATCGGGACCCCGTTCCGGCACCCTGCCAGAGGGGGAAACCATCACCGGAGGCCATCTTCATCATCCCGGCGGTCTCCATGACGAGGAGGGAGTAGTTCACCCTCGGGGCTGAGGGTATGTACCAGTAGCTATGTGTTTGATCTCTCTCTCTCTCTTGTGTTCTTGAGATGGCACGATCTTGATGTACCGCAAGCTTTAATAATATAGATGAATCATATGGAGTTTTCCCCTCTCTATCTTCTTGTGATGAATTGAGTTTTCCCTTTGAAGTTTTCTTATCGGATTGAGTCTTTAAGGATTTGAGAACACTTGATGTATGTCTTGCGATGGGATATCCGTGGTGACAATTGGATGTTCTATTGATCCACTTGATGTATGTTTTGGTGATCAACTTGCGGGTTCCGTGACCTTGGGAATCTATGCATAGGGGTTGGCACATGTTTTCATCTTGACTCTTCGGTAGAAACTTTGGGGCACTCTTTGAAGTTCTTTGTGTTGGATTGAACATGATGAATCTGAAATTATGTGATGCATATCGTATGATCAAGCCCATGGGTACTCGTGGTGACATTGGAGTATCTAGGTGACATTAGGGTTTTGGTTGCTGTGTATCTTAAGGTGTTATTTTAGTACGAACTCTAGGGCTGTTCGTGACACTTATAGGGATAGCTCATAAGATTGATCGGAAAAGATAACTTTGAGGTGGTTTTGTACCCTACAATAATTTCTTCGTTTGTTCTCCGCTATTTGTGACTTTGGAGTGAACTCTTTGTCGCACGTGAGGGATTTACATATGATTCAACTATGTCAGTATTGTTGAGAGAACTTGCACTAGTGAAAGTATGAACCCTAGGCCTTGTTTCCAAGCATTGCATTACCGTTTTTCCTCACTTTTGTTACTTGCTACCTTGCTGTTTTTATATTTTCAGATTACAAAAACCTATATCTACTATCCATATTGCACTTGTATCACCATCTCTTCGCCGAACTAGTGCACCTATACAATTTGCCATTGTATTGGGTGTGTTGGGGACACAAGAGATTTCTTGTATTTGATTGCAGGGTTGTTTGAGAGAGACCATCTTCATCCTATGCCTCCCACGGATTGATAAACCTTAGGTCATCCACTTGTGGGAAATTTGCTACTGTCCTACAAAACTCTGCGCTTGGAGGCCCAACACGAGTCTACAAGAAGAAGGTTGTGTAGTAGACATCAAGCTCTTTTCTGGCGCCGTTGCCGGGGAGGTGAGTGCTTGAAGGTATATCTTTAGATCTTGCAATTAAATCTTTTAGTTTCTTGTTTTTCATTAGTTTGGTTTTATAAAAGAAAACTACAAAAAAATGGCGTTTAGGTTGCATCATTTGTTTCGTCTTTATAATGTCTTTCGTGAAAATAAGGATTCAGAAAATTGTGCTCAATTGGTAGAGGAAGAAATTATGAAAATACTTAATGAGAATTCCTTGAATGATAAGCATGATTGCAATATTGCTAGTATGAATTCTCTGAATATCCATGATGCTAATGATATGCAAAGCCACAAGCTTGGGGATGCTATGTTTGATGAAGATGATATTTTTAGTCCCCCAAGTTTTGATGAGCAAATTTGTTATGATAATGACATGCCTACTATCTATGATGATTATGATGATGACATGTATGCTATAAAGACTGATAGTAACTATGAAACTAGTCATCATGATTTTAATATTCAAAGTGGTTATCTCAATCAAGTATCTCATGATAGTTATTTTGTTGAGTTTGCTCCCACTATTATGAATGAGAAGAAAATTGCTTATGTGGAGAGTGACAAATTTTCTATGCTTGTGGATCATGAAGATAATGCTTTATGTGATATTTATGTTGTGAAATTCCTTCATGATGCTACTGAAAATTATTATGAGGGAGGAACATATGCTTGTAGGAATTGCAATAATATCTAGTTTCCTCTCTATGTGTTGAAAATCTTGAAGTTTTGCTTGTTTTACCTTCCTATGCTAGTTGATTCTTGTTCCCATAAGTTGTTTGCTCAGAAAATCCCTATGCATAGGAAGTGGGTTAGACTTAAATGTGTTTGTCATGAGATTCATGATGCTCTCTTGCATGTTTCAGTTACTATTCTTATGTGAGCATCATTGAAATCATCATGCCTAGCTAAAAGACTTTAAAAAAATCGCTTGTTGGGAGACAACCCAACACTTTTCCTTTCTGTTTTTGTGTGTCCACATGATTAAGCTACTGTAGTAATCATGTTTTATAGCTTTTGTTTCAATAAAGTGCCAAGTAAAGCCTTTGGGATGACTCACAAGATGAGTAGAATTGATGCTGAACCAAAACAGAAACTTTCGACTCCAGTACAGGAATTTTAATTTTTTACTGGGAGGGATAATGATCTGAAATTTTTACACAGTCTTTATATTCAAATTATTCAGGTTGTCCTAAGTTTTCAGAATTTTTAGAGACAGGGAAGTATGGTTACACTACAGATCTTCACAGACTGTTCTGTTTTTGACAGATTCTGTTTTGCATGCATAGTTTGCTTGTTTTAGTGTTTCCATAGCTTATATTTAGTGGTATAAATTATGGGAATGATAGAATACAGTAGGTATCATGTGGGAACAATTATGACTCTTGTCTTGACAGTACCTAAGTGAATTATCTTTGTTTATTATACTAACCCATCTCACGAAGTTCCGTTAAGTTTTGTGTGATTGAAGTTTTCAAGTTTTGGGTGAGACACCGATATGAGGAGAACAAGGAGTGACAATAACCTAAGCTTGGGTATGCCCAAGGCACCCCCAAGGTAATATCCAAGGAATACTCAAGCGCCGAAGCTTGGGGATGCCCCGGAAGGCATCCCCTCTTTTGTCTTCAACACTATCGGTATATCTTACTTGGAGCTATATTTTTATTCGTCACATAATATGAATTTTGCTTGGAGCATCATATTATTTTGTTATTTTCTGTTAGGTGTTATTTATAATCTTGTTTTTCAATAAAAAGTTCCAAGAATTGCCTTTAGGATGCTTGCATTGCATGTTTGATGTGTGCTGTGTAAATACAGAAACTTTTGCTGTAGTGTTTGAATTTTTATATTTTACTGGAACGTGGTAAGTTTCTGAAATTTTTACAAAGTTTTGTCATATAAATTTTATATTGTGTCCTAAATTTTCATAATTGTTTGAGTTACAGAAGTACACTGTTTTCATAAATTTCTACAGACTGTTTTTGGACAGATTGATGTCATAGTTTCGTTATCTACTTATCCTATAGTTTCCATAGCCTATATTGGTAGATATAAATTATAGAAATGATAGTATACAGTACCTAATGTTTGAAAATTATTATGCAACTTTTCTTGGCAGTACATAAAGAGTTGATTTATTATTATGTGTACTAACCAATCTCACGAGTTCTTTTCAAGTTTTGTGTGGAAGATGTTTTTGAGAATAGGTGAAACCATGATATGAGAGGATTGAACAAGATACAAAAGCTGAAGCTTGGGGATGCCCAAGGCACCCCAAGTAAATATTTAAAGAAGTCTCAAGCATCTAAGCTTGGGGATGCTACGCATCCCACCTCTTTTCATCAACAATTATCGGTTAGCCTATGTTGAGCCTAAATTTTTATTCGTTCACATGATGCGTGCTATTCTTGGAGTGCTATTTTTCTTTTGCTTGCTGTTTAATAAAATGCTTAAGATCTGAAATTCTTAGATGAGAGAGTCCTCACATAGTTATTTAATTGTTGGCTACGCATTGATCTTCACTTATATCTTTTTGGAGTAGTTTGTCATTCACTCTCGTGCTTCACTTATATCCTATGAGTAAATGGTTGAATGAATTGAATATCATAAATCTGAAATTAAATATGCTTCATATACTTATCCCATGGGGAGTAATGACTTCACACATAATAAATATAGGTGGTAAAATTTATTGAAAGTTAGCAAACACCGCATTGGTCACTTGAACAATTCATGAAAGAATATTGAAGGAAGAGAGATTCCACATATAAATATACTATCTTGGACATCTTCTATGATTGTGAGCTCATTAATTATTTTCAAACTCGAGCAAATTAGTTAAAATTGGACAAGGAAGACAACTTAATGAGTTATGTTTGGGTATATTTGTATAGAAGTTATATTGTTATGGATCCTCCAACATGTGGTGCTTGCTTCCACCTCATACTAGCCAAAACTTCCGCACCAAGTAGAAATACTACTTGTGCATCCAAACACCCTTAAACCCAAAGTTGTTCCATATGAGTCCACCATACCTACCTATATGCGGTATTTACCTGCCGTTCCAAGTAAATTTGCATGTGCCAAACTCTAAACCTTCAAATAATATTTTGTTTTGTATGCCTGAATCGCTTATATAGTGACTAGGGGCTGTCAGTATCTTCCATGCTAGGTGGGTTATTCTCACGATATGTGTTGATTCACTATGATTCACGAGAAAGTGGCTAGTATTCGGGATGCCCAGTTCCATGCTCAAAAATCAAAACAAAACATAATGAAATAAAACTCCCCCAGGATTGTTGTTTGTATGGACGGTACCCGTGGATTCGGCTCGCCGTGGAGTGTGATTGATTGGTGGAGGGGGAGTACAAACTTTACCATTCTGTTTGGGAACCGCCTATAATGTATCTAGCATGGAAGATACCGAGATCTCTCGGTTGCTATGTTGACAATGAAAGCATACCGCTCAAAATTATTATTCATCTCTGTTTTAAAAGCTTGAGCTCTGGCACCTTTGCAAATCAATGCTTCACTCTGCGAAGGGCCTATCTTTTACTTTCTAGTACTTACCTTTATGCAAGAGTCATGGTGATCTTCACCACTTCCTATATTTCGCCTTTTTCTCTTGGCAAGCGTCATGTGTTGGGGAATGATCTAGACATATATATCCACACAAATATATTTGATCATGAATGATTATTGTTGACAATTATCTATATGATAAATAAGTTGGGAGGCGAAACATTAAGCCCATATCTTTCTCTGTGTTCGATGGATGCTATTTGTTCTAAAAATATGCTTTGAGTGTCAATAATCATGGAAGACTATATGATAGTTGAGTATGTGGAATTTGCTAAGTCAAAGCTCTTACATAGACCCTTCGTGTAAATAAGATGAATTGCAATTGTTCGATGACTAGGAATATGGTTTGTTAGTTTTCAAGAAACTTTCTGGTCTATACTTTAACATGTGAATAGTTTGTTACTTGATCATGAGAAGTTTTATGAGATGAGCTACTATTTATGGTTTATATTGATGCTAGAAAAAGTGATTGGAATTATCATTGATCAAATTTGTGCACTTGCTAGCATTCACAATTCATAAATTATTTATTTTATCATTTACCTACTCGAGGACAAGCAGGAATTAAGCTTGGGGATGCTGATACGTCTCCAACGTATCTATAATTTGTGAAGTATTCATGCCATGTTTACAATAATTCTATATGATTTTGGTATGATTTTATTAGAACTAACCCGGACTGACGCTGTTTTCAGAAGAACTACCATGGTGTCGTTTTTTGTGCAGAAATAAAAGTTCTCGGAATGGGCTGAAAATTTACGAAGAATATTTTTGGAAAATATAAAAAATACTAGAGAAAAAAGATACCGGAGAGGAGTCCCGAGGCAGCCACAAGCCTAGGGGCGCGCCCTGGCTTCTGGGCACCTTGGGAACCCCCTTGACGTGAGACCGACGCCAAAAATTCCTGTAAATACCAAAACCCCCAGAAAGAAACCTAGATCGGGAGTTCCGCCGCCGCAAGCCTCAGGAGCCACGAAAAACCAATCGGGAGCCCGTTCCGGCACCCTACCAGAGGGGGAAACCATCACCGGAGGCCATCTTCATCATCCCGGCGGTCTCCATGACGAGGAGGGAGTAGTTCACCCTCGGGGCTGAGGGTATGTACCAGTAGCTATGTGTTTGATCTCTCTCTCTCTCGTGTTCTTGAGATGGCACGATCTTGATGTACCGCGAGCTTTATTAATATAGATGAATCATATGGAGTTTTCCCCTCTCTATCTTCTTGTGATGAATTGAGTTTTCCCTTTGAAGTTTTCTTATCGGATTAAGTCTTTAAAGGATTTGAGAACACTTGATGTATGTCTTGCGATGCGATATCCGTGGTGACAATGGGATGTTCTATTGATCCACTTGATGTATGTTTTGGTGATCAACTTGCGGGTTCCGTGACCTTGGGAATCTATGCATAGGGGTTGGCACACGTTTTCGTCTTGACTCTCCGGTAGAAACTTTGGGGCACTCTTTGAAGTTCTTTGTGTTAGATTGAACATGGTGAATCTGAAATTGTGTGATGCATATCGTATAATCAAGCCCATGGGTACTCGTGGTGACATTGGAGTATCTAGGTGACATTACGGTTTTGGTTGATGTGTATCTTAAGGTGTTATGTTAGTACGAACTCTAGGGCTGTTCGTGACACTTATAGGGATAGCTCATAAGATTGATCGGAAAAGATAACTTTGAGGTGGTTTCGTACCCTACAATAATTTATTCGTTTGTTCTCCGCTATTTGTGACTTTGGAGTGAACTCTTTGTCACACGTGAGGGATTTACATATGATTCAACTATGTCAGTATTGTTGAGAGAACTTGCACTAGTGAAAGTATGAACCCTAGGCCTTGTTTCCAAGCATTGCATTACCGTTTTTGCTCACTTTTGTTACTTGCTACCTTGCTGTTTTTATATTTTCAGATTACAAAAACCTATATCTACTATCCATATTGCACTTGTATCACCATCTCTTCGCCGAACTAGTGCACCTATACAATTTGCCATTGTATTGGGTGTGTTGGGGACACAAGAGATTTCTTGTATTTGATTGCAGGGTTGTTTGAGAGAGACCATCTTCATCCTGCACCTCCCACGGATTGATAAACCTTAGGTCATCCACTTGTGGGAAATTTGCTACTGTCCTACAAAACTCTGCGCTTGGAGGCCCAACACGAGTCTACAAGAAGAAGGTTGTGTAGTAGACATCAAGCACTTGTTCCCTTGGGGAGAGTAGGTACATACTTCTCCCTTTGAGGAACAAACTTTGGCTTGGGGTATTGACCTTCTTCCCATTAGACTCCATTGGCATTGAAGTAGCCAATGCCTTGATTCTTCTGTTGGAAATATGCCCTAGAGGCAATAATAAAGTGGTTATTATTATATTTCCTTGTTCATGATAATCGTTTATTATCCATGCTATAATTTTTTTGATTGGAAACTCAATTGCATTTATGGATACATAGACAACATTGTGTCCCTAGTATGCCTCTAGTAGACTAGCTCGTTACTCAAAGATGGTCAAGGTTTCCTAGCCATAGACATGAGATGTCATTTGATAACGGGATCACATCATTAAGAGAATGATGTGATGGACAAGACCTAAACTATGAACGTAGCATATGATCGTGTCAGTTTATTGCTATAGTTTTCTGCATGTCAAGTATCTGTTCCTATAACCATGAGATCATGTAACTCACTGACACCGGAGGAATACCTTGTGTGTATCAAACGTCGCAACGTAACTGGGTGACTATAAAGATGCTCTACAGGTATCTCCGAGGGTGTCTGTTGAGTGGGCATGGATCAAGACTGGGATTTGTTACTTCATGTGACAGAGAGGTATCTCAGGGCCCACTCGGTAATACAACATCACAATAAGCCTTGCAAGCAAAGTGACTAAAGTGTTAGGCACGGGATCTTGTATTACGGAACGAGTAAAGAGACTTGCCGGTGACGAGATTGAACTAGGTATAGAGATACCGACGATCGAATCTCGGGCAAGTAACATACTGAAGAACAAAGGGAACATCATACGGGATTAACTGAACCCTTGATATAGAGGTTCAACCGATAAAGATCTTCGTAGAATATGTAGGAACCAATATGGGCATCCAGGTCCTGCTATTGGTTATTGACCGTAGAGGTGTCTCGGTCATGTCTACATAGTTCTCGAACCCGCGGGATCTGCACACTTAACGTTCGGTGATGTTTCGGTAGTATTGAGATATATGTGTTGGTTACCGAAGGTTGTTCGGTGTCCCGGATGAGATCCCGGACGTCACGAGGAGCTCTGGAATGGTCCGGAGGAAAAGATTTATATATATGAAAGTGGTATTTGGGTTCCGGAAAAGTTTTGGGTATTTCCGGTAGTGTACCGGGAGTGACGAATGGGTTCCGGGGGTCCACCGGGTGGGGCCCACCCACCCCGGGGGGGCACATGGGCCCAGGAGGAGGCGCACCAGCCCCTAATGGGCTGGGGAACTGACCCCATAAGGGACCATATGCCCAAGAGGAAAAAAGGTGGAGATAGGAAGGAATAGGACTCCTTCCTAATACGAATCCACTTCCTAGTAGGAAGTGGATTGGACTCCTCCTTGCCCTGGTTCGGCCGACCCCTAGGGGAAACCCTAGGGAGGCTGCCTCCTCCACCCTCCCTCCTATATATACTAGAGGAATAGAGCCCCCAAAGACACACGGCCACGTGCTAGTTCTCTATTCTCTAGTTCCTCCACCAAATAGATTCCGGTAGTGCTTAGGCGAAGCCCTGTCGGGATAACTCCACCACCACCACCACCATGCCGTCGTGCTGCTGGAGATCTCATCCACCTCTTCGCCCCCTCTTGCTGGATCAAGAAGGCGGAGATCGTCATCGAGCTGTACGTGTGCTGAACGCGGAGGTGCCATCCGTTCGGCGTTAGATAGGGACGGATTGCGATTTGGATCGCGAAGACGTTCGACTACATCAACCGTGTTTCTTAACGCTTCCCGCTTAGCGATCTACAAGGATATGTAGATCCACTCTCCCTCTCGTAGGTGCTCATCACCATGGATAGATCTTGCGTGTGAGTAGGAAATTCTTTGTTTCCCATGCAACGTTCAACAACAGCGGCATCATGAGCTAGGTCTATGCGTAGATGAGATCACGAGTAGAACACAAAGGAGTTTGTGGGCATTGATGCTCAGATTGCTTCCTTCCTTGGTCTTTTCTTGATTCAGCGGTATTGTGGGATGAAGCGGCCCGGACCAACCTTACTCGTACGCTTACGAGAGACCGGTTCCATCAACTGACATGTGACTTTGTTGCATAAAGATGGCTGGCGGGTGCCTGTCTCTCCCACTTTAGTTGGATCGGATTCGACAAAGGCGGTCCTTGAGAAGGTTGAATAGCAATTTGTGTATCACCGTTGTGGTTTTTGCGTAGGTAAGAATTGTTCTTACTAGATACTCGTAGCAGCCACGTAAAACATGCAACAACAATTAGAGGACGTCTAACTTGTTTTTGCAGGGTATGTTGTGATGTGATATGGCCAATTACCTGATGAGATATATGTGATGTATGAGATGATCATGTTTTGTATAGAATATCACGACTTGCATGTCGATGAGTACGGCAACCGGCAGGAGCCATAGGGTTGTCTTTAATTTATTTTTGCCATTTTTGCTTTACTTTATCGCTATGAGTTAGCAATAGTCGTAGAAGCAACAGTTGGCGCGACGACCTCATGGTGACACGTTGATGGAGCTCAAGATGATGCAGATCATGGTGTCATGCTGGCGACGATGGAGATGATGGCGGTGCTTTGGAGATGGAAATCAAAAGCACAAGTTCATGGCCATATCATGTCACTTATGATTTGCATGTGATGTTAATCCTTTTATGCATCTTAGTTTTCCTAGGACGACGGTAGCATTATAAGGTGATCCCTCACTAAAATTTCAAGATAAAATTGTGTTCTCCCCGAGTGTGCACCGTTGCGAAAGTTCGTCGTTTCGAGACACCCCGTGATGATCGGGTGTGATAAACTCTACGTTCACATGCAACGGGTGCAAGCCAGTGTTGCACGTGCGGAACACTCGGGTTAAACTTGACGAGCCTAGCATGTACAGACATGGCCACGGAACACAAGAGACCGAAAGGTCGAACATGAGTCATATAGTAGATATGATCAACATGAAGATGTTCGCCATTGAAACCACCTCATCTCACGTGATGATCGGACTTGGGTTGGTGAATTTGGATCATGTGACACTCGAATGACCAAAGGGATGTCAAGTTGAGTGGGAGTTTTTAAGTAATATGATTAACTAAACTCATTATCTGAACAATAGTCTGAGTTGTCTTTGCAAAATTTATGTTGTAGATCAATGGCTCGCGCAGTAACACCCCTGAATTTCAATGCGTTCCTAGAGAAAGCTAAGTTGAAAGATGATGGAAGTAACTTTGTAGACTGGGCCCGTAATCTGAGGATTATCCTCACGGCTTCCCAAAAGGCTTATGTCCTTGATGCACCGCTTGGTGAACCACCTGCTCCAGTAGAGGCTGCAGACGTTGCGAACGCCTGGCAGACACGTTCTGATGATTACTCAATAGTTCAATGTGCAATGTTGTATGGCTTAGAACCGGAACTTCAAAGATGTTTTGAACGTCATGGAGCATATGAGATGTTCCAGGAGTTGAAGTTTATCTTTGTGACGAATGGCCGGATCGAGAGGTATGAGACCTCCGATAAGTTCTATGCTTGCAAGATGGAGGAGAACGGGTCTATCAGTGAACACATACTCAAAATGTCTGGGTATTCCAACCGTCTAGCTGAATTGGGGATGCCCCTTCCTCCAGAGGCGATCACTGACAGAGTTCTTCAATCACTGCCACCTAGCTACAAGAGCTTCGTGTTGAACTTAACGTGCATGGGATGAACAAGTCAGTCGCCGAGCTGTTTGCGATGCTAAAAATCGCTGAGTCTGAGACTGAGAGGGAGCATCAAGTGTTGATGGTCAATAAAACCACTAGTTTCAAGAAGAATGGCAAGGGCAAGAAGGGTAACTCCAAGAAGAGTGGCAAAGCAGTTGCCCCTCCCATGAAGAAACCCAAGACTGGACCCAAGCCAGAAACTGAGTGCTTTCATTGCAAGGGAACTGATCACTGGAAGCGGAATAGCCCCAAGTATCTGGCTGACAAGAAGGCGGCCAACACCAAACAAGGTATATATGATATACATGTTATTGATGTGTACCTTACCAACTCTCGTTGTAGTGCCTGGGTATTTGATACCGGTTCGGTTGCTCACATTTGCAACTCAAAGCAGGAACTACGGAATAGACGGAAGCTGGCAAAGGACGAAGTGACGATGAGCGTGGGAAATGGTTCCAAGGTTGATGTGATCGCCGTCGGCACACTCGCTCTTCGATTACCATCGGTATTAGTGATGAACCTGAATAATTGTTATTTAGTGCCTGCGTTAAGCATGAACATTATATCTGGATCTTGTTTATTGCGAGATGGTTACTCATTTAAATCAGAGAATAATGGTTGTTCTATTTATATGAATAATATCTTTTATGGTCATGCACCCATTGTGAGGGGTTTATTCTTATTGAATCTCGATAGTGATGATACACATGTTCATAACATTGATGCCAAAAGATGTAGAGTTAATAATGATAGCACCACTTTCTTGTGGCACTGCCGCTTAGGTCATATTGGTGTAAAATGCATGAAGAAGCTCCATGTTGATGGACTTTTGGAGTCACTTGATTTTGAATCACTTGACACATGTGAACCATGCCTCATGGGCAAGATGACAAAGACCCCGTTCTCTGGAACAATGGAACAGGCAAGTGACTTGTTGGAAATCATACATACTAATGTGTGCGGTCCGATGAGCATTGAGGAGCGCGGTGGATATCGTTATTTTCTCACCTTCACCGATGACTTAAGTAGATATGGGTAAATTTACTTAATGAAACACAAGTCTGAAACGTTTGAAAAGTTCAAGCAATTTTAGAGTGAAGTTGAGAATCATCGTAACAAGAAGATTAAATTCCTACGATATGATCGAGGAGGAGAATATCTAAGTTATGAGTTTGGCAGTCACTTAAGACAATGTGGAATTGTTTCACAATTGACACCGCCTGGAACACCACAGCGTAATGGTGAGTCCGAACGTCGTAATCGAACCTTATTAGATATGATTTGTTCTATGATGTCTCTTGCCGATTTGCCACTATCGTTTTGGGGTTATGCATTAGAGACAGCTGCATTCACTTTAAATAGGGCACCATCGAAATCTGTTGAGACGACGCCATATGAACTATGGTTTGGCAAGAAGCCAAAGTTGTCTTTTCTTAAAGTTTGGGGATGTGATGCTTATGTCAAAAATCTTCAGCCTGAAAAGCTGGAACCCAAAGCGGAGAAATGCATCTTCATAGGATACCCAAAAGAGACAGTTGAGTATACCTTCTATCTCAGATCCGAAGGCAAAGTGATTGTCGCTAAAAACGAAACATTTCTTGAGAAAGAGTTTCTCTCGAAAGAATTTAGTGGGAGGAAAATAGAACTTGATGAGGTTGTTGATCCTTTACTTCAACCAGAGAGTAGCGCAGCGCAGAAAGATGTTTCTGTAGAGCCTACATCGGTTGAAGAGGAAGTTAATGATGATGATCATGAAGCTTCGGATCAAGTTGGTATCGAACCTCGTAGGTCGACAAGGACACGTACTGCTCCTGAGTGGTATAGTAACCCTGTCTTAGAGATCATGTTGTTGGACAACGATGAACCTACGAGCTATGGAGAAGCGATGATGGGCCCGGATTCCGAGAAATGGTTAGAGGCCATGAAATCCGAGATGGGATCCATGTATGAAAACAAAGTATGGGCTTTGGAAGTATTACCTGAAGGGCGAAAGGCCATTCAGAACAAATGGATCTATAAGAAGAAGACGGACGCGGACGGGAATGTCACCGTCTATAAAGCTCGACTTGTGGCAAAGGGTTTTTCACAAGTTCAAGGAGTTGACTATGATGAGACCTTCTCACCCGTAGCGATGCTTAAGTCCGTCAGAATCATGTTAGCAATAGCTGCATTTTTCGATTATGAAATTTGGCAGATGGATGTCAAAACAGCGTTCCTTAACGGTTTCCTTAAGGAAGAGTTGTATATGATGCAACCAGAAGGTTTTGTCGATCCAGAGAATGCTGGCAAAGTTTGCAAGCTCCAGCGATCCATTTATGGACTGGTGCAAGCATCTCGGAGTTGGAATCTTCGTTTTGATGAGGTGATCAAAGCGTTCGGGTTTATACAAGTTTACGGAGAAGCTTGTATTTACAAGAAAGTGAGTGGAAGCTCTATAGCGTTTCTAATATTATATGTGGATGACATATTGTTGATTGGAAACAATATAGAAATGTTGGAAAGCATGAAGGATTATTTGAACAAGAGTTTTTCAATGAAGAACCTAGGAGAAGCTGCTTTCATATTAGGCATCAAGATCTATAGAGATAGATCGAGACGCTTGATAGGACTTTCACAGAGCACATACCTTGACAAAGTTTTGAAGAAGTTCAAAATGGATCAGTCCAAGAAGGGGTTCTTGCCTGTATTGTAAGGTGTGAAGTTGAGTAAGACTCAATGCCGAGTGACTGCAGAAGATAGAGAAAAGATGAGTGTCGTCCCCTATGCTTCAGCCATAGGCTCTATCATGTATGCAATGCTGTGCACAAGACCCGATGTCAGCCTTGCCATAAGTATGGCCGGAAGGTTTCAAAGTGATCCAGGAATGGAACAATGGATGGCGGTCAAGAATATCCTTAAGTACCTGAAAAGGACTAAAGATATGTTTCTCGTTTATGGAGGTGATCAAGAGCTCATCGTAAAGGGTTACGTCGATGCAAGCTTTGACACTGATCCGGATGACTCTAAGTCTCAAACCGGATACGTCTTTATTCTCAATGGGGGTGCGGTAAGCTGGTGCAGTTCCATGCAGAGCGTGGAAGCTGATTCTACATGCGAAGCGGAGGACATCGCTGCCTCGGAGGCGGCGAAGGAAGGTGTCTAGATGAAGGAGTTCATGACAGATCTTGGAGTAGTGCCCAGCGCACTAAACCCAATGACTCTGTTCTATGACAACACTGGTGCCATTGCTCTGGCCAAGGAACCAAGGTTTCACAAGAGGACCAGACACATAAAGCGACGCTTCAATTCCATCTGCGATTACATCAAGGAGGAGGACATAAATATCTGCAAAGTGCACATGGATGTGAATATCGCAGACCCGTTGACTAAACCTCTTCCAAGGGCTAAACAAGATCAACACCAGAACTGTATGGGTGTTAGATTCATTACAATGTAAATCACATAGTGATGTGAACTAGATTATTGACTCTAGTGCAAGTGGGAGACTATTGGAAATATGCCCTAGAGACAATAATAAAGTGGTTATTATTATATTTCCTTGTTCATGATAATCGTCTATTATCCATGCTATAATTGTTTTGATTGGAAACTCAATTGCATGTATGGATACATAAACAACACTGTGTCCCAAGTATGCCTCTAGTAGACTAGCTCATTAATCAAAGATGGTCAAGGTTTCCTAGCCATAGATATGAGATGTCATTTGATAACGGGATCACATCATTAGGAGAATGATGTGATGGACAAGACCTAAACTATGAACGTAGCATATGATCGTGTCAGTTTATTGCTATAGTTTTCTGCATGTCAAGTATCAGTTCCTATAACCATGAGATCATGTAACTCACTGACACCGGAGGAATACCTTGTGTGTATCAAACATCGCAACGTAACTGGGTGACTATAAAGATGCTCTACAGGTATTTCCGAGGGTGTCTGTTGAGTGGGCATGGATAAAGACTGGGATTTGTTACTCCGTGTGACGGAGAGGTATCTCAGGGCCCACTCGGTAATACAACATCACAATAAGCCTTGCAAGCAAAGTGACTAAAGTGTTAGCCACGGGATCTTGTATTACGGAACGAGTAAAGAGACTTGCCGGTAACGAGATTGAACTAGGTATAGAGATACCGACGATCGAATCTCGAGCAAGTAACATATCGAAGAACAAAGGGAACAACATACGGGATTAACTGAATCCTTGACATAGAGGTTCAACCGATAAAGATCTTCCTAGAATATGTAGGAACCAATATGGGCATCCAGGTCCCGCTATTGGTTATTGACCGTAGAGGTGTCTCGGTCATGTCTACATAGTTCTCGAACCCGCAGGGTCTGCACACTTAACGTTCGGTGACGTTTCGGTAGTATTGAGATATATGTGTTGGTGACCGAAGGTTGTTCGGAGTCCCGGATGAGATCCCGGACATCACGAGGAGCTCCGGAATGGTCCGGAAGTAAAGATTTTTATATAGGAAAGTGGTATTTGGGTTCCGGAAAAGTTTCGGGTATTTCCGGTAGTGTACCGGGAGTGACGAATGGGTTCCGGGGGTCCACCGGGTGGGGCCCACCCACCCCGGGGGGGACACATGGGCCCAAGAGGTGGTGCACCAGCCCCTAATGGGCTGGGTAACCGACCCCATAAGGGCCCATATGCCCAAGAGGGAAAAAGGTGGAGATAGGAAGGAATAGGACTCCTTCCTAATATGAATCCACTTCCTAGTAGGAAGTGGATTGGACTCCTCCTTGCCCTGGTTCGGCCGACCCCTAGGGGAAACCCTAGGGAGGCTCCCTCCTCCCCCCTCCCTCCTATATATACTAGAGGAATAGAGCCCCCAAAGACACACGACCACGTGCTAGTTCTCTATTCTCTAGTTCCTCCACCAAATAGATTCCGGTAGTGCTTAGGCGAAGCCCTGCCGGGATAACTCCACCACCACCACCACCACGCCGTCGTGTTGCTGGAGATCTCATCCACCTCTTCGCCCCCTCTTTCTGGATCAAGAAGGCGGAGATCGTCATTGAGCTGTACGTGTGCTGAACACGGAGGTGCCGTCCGTTCGGCGCTAGATCGGGACGGATTACGATTTGGATCGCGAAGACGTTCGACTACATCAACCGCGTGTCTTAACGCTTCCCGCTTAGCGATCTACAAGGGTATGTAGATCCACTCTCCCTCTTGTAGATGCTCATCACCATGGATAGATCTTGTGTGTGCGTAGGAAATTTTTTGTTTCCCATGCAACGTTCCCCAACATCTTCTGGTATCCTCCATGCTTGCATACAATCTCTTCAAATTGCTTACATCTGGCAAGACTTTTGTAGACACCTTTCTCTATAATTCCTTTCAATAAATCGTTTTCTTGCTCAAGTGTAACTTGGCTAAGAGAATCAATAGAGCTACTATAAACAACATCATTTGATTTAGAATTAGCATTGTTGTTACTAGATGAAGAACCTTTCTTGCCTTTGTTACTAGTTTGCTTATGTTTAACTTGTGGAACAAATGTAGACAAGAATAACCGTTTGGCAAGATAAGAAGAACTCTTCTTTCGAAGATCGTCATTGATAGCTTTAAGAAATTCATGCTCTTGCTCTAAGTTGAGCTTCTCGAAGCGTAGCTTTGAATGAGTTCTTACAAGCTCTCTATGATCTTCTAGAGTAGATTCATGAGCTAACTTAAGAGTGTTTAATTCTTTAGTTAGACGCTCAATCTCCTTCTTATCATCATCATACGACTTCTCTTGGTTAGCATGGATATCATCAAGTTCATTTTGGCTAATGTCACTAGTTTTATCAAAGAGCAAGTCATCGTCTCCTAATAGATCATCCTGATCACTATTAAAGTCAAGGTACTCGGGGTGTGATACCTTGGGGCCTTTAGCCATGAAGCAACTTCCACTTCCTTCATTTGGTGAATCAAATATGTCATAGGAGTGGGAGGTTACTAGTGCAAGTCCGGCAACACCTTCATCTTGACTATAGTCAGAGTTGGAGTGGTAGCTTCTCTCGGATTGGTTGTCAGAATCGGAGTCGGAAACCCATTCACCAACATGAGCTTGATGTCTTCTTATTGTGTAGGTCTTGGTGTACTTGTCCTTCTTCTTCGAATCTTTGCTTCTCCGGGAGGGTCTTCGTTCATAGCGATCTTCTCTGCTCCTTCTCTCTCTCTCTCTACGAGGCGATTCATCTCTTGAGCTTCGTCTTCTAAGTGACTCTTCTCTTTTCTTGTAGGGGGGCGTGCACTCATTTGAGTAGTGTCTGGGCCATCCACAATTGTAGCAATTTCGGTCACGACTAGAGGAACTCTTCTCATCATATCTTGAATTGGAGCTTCTCTCTTTGCCTCTACTCTTGTAGAACTTGTTGAATTTCTTGACCATGAGGCTTATGTCTTCATTGGTAACGAGATTGTCACTTGAAGTAGCGGGAGTGTCACTTGTGGCTTTGTATGCACCGCTTGACTTGGTGTGAATCTCTTCCTTGTCCTTGAGTGACATCTCATGATAAACAATCCTTCCAATCACTTCCGTGGGCTTGAGGTCTTTGTAATTTGGCATCATTTGGATCAATGTGCACATGGTGTCGTACTTTATATCCAAGGCTCTAAGGATCTTCTTGATGATGAATTTGTCGGTCATTTCTTCTCTTCCTAAGCCGACAATCTCATTGATAATGAGAGCAAGCCTAGAGTACATCTCTGCGACTCCTTCACCATCCTTCATCTTGAACTTGTCAAGTTGACTCTAGAGCACATCCAAATTAGATTCCCTGAAGGACTCGGTACCTTCGTGCATGTCAACGAAAGTATCCCAAATCTCTTTTGCATTCTCGAGACGGCTAATCTTGTTGAATTCTTCGGGGCATAGGCAATTGAATAGAATGTCACATGCTTGAGCGTTGTATTGCAACATCTTCAATTCTTCTGCGGTCGCTTCACGATCTGGTTCCTTTCCATCACCAAAGAATTCACCTTGCAAGCCAACACGAACAACAACCCATACGGCTGGGTTATGACCAAGAATATGCATTTTCATTTTATGCTTCCAACTAACAAAGTTTGTACCATCAAAATATGGACCTCTACGATTATAATTTCCCTCACTAGACGCCATACTCTCCCAGGTTGTGAGACCAATGCAACGGAGACCAAAGCTCTGATACCACTTGTAGGATCCAAAGTATGTCTAGAGGGGGAGGGTGATTAGACTACTTGACCAAATAAAAATCTAGCCTTTTCCCAATTTTAGTTGTGGGAAGATTTTACCAATTATCACAAGTCAAGTTCACCCTACACATGCATGTCTAAGAGTATAGCAGCGGAAAGTAAAGATAAACACATGTAAGTAAAGGAGGGAGAGGAGATCAAATGCAATTTGGAGACACGAAGATTTTTCCCGTGGTTCCGATAGGTGGTGCTATCGTACGTCCACGTTTATGGAGACTTCAACCCACGGAGGGTAACGGTCGCGAGAGCCCATGGAGGGCTCCACCCATGAAGGGTCCACGAATTAGCAACCTTGTCTATTCCATGTGGCCTACGTCCACGGAGGACTAGCCTTACTCGGGGTAGATCTTCACGAAGTAGGCGATCTCCTTGCCATTACAAACTCCTTGGTTCAACTCCATAATCACGAAGAAGGAGGATCCCAAGTAACACCCAACCAATCAAGGAGGCACCACCCTCCAAAAGGTAATAGATGTGGTAGTATGATGAACTCCTTGCTCTTGTGCTTCAAAAGATAGTCTCCTCAACACTCAATCACTCTCTCATAGATTTGGCTTGGGTAGAAGAGGTTGATTGGGTGGAAAGCAACTTCGGGAGGCTAGAAATGAAGATTCATATGGTTGGAATGGAATATCTTGATCTCAACACAAGGGTAGGTGGCTCTCTCTTAGAAAATTGGATATGACAAGTGTGGAATGTTTCTGAGTGCTTCTCTTGCGAGTGGTAGGTGGTGGAGGGGTATATATAGGCTTCTCCAAAAATCCAACCGTTACAACATTATTGCCCAACTCGGTGAAACCGGTCCAAAAACTCAGTTGCACCGACTACTGCAAAATGTGGCAACTTTGGCGTTTTTGGTGAGACCGATATAAGAATCTCGGTGGTACCGACTATTGGGTAACGGCTAACCAGAGACTTGGTCATCAACTCGGTGAGACCGATTCTCAGCAATCGGTGGGACTGATGCTGAAGAATGACTTACCATAGAAATGGTCAAGACTCGGTGAGATCGATATTTAAGACTTGGTGGTACCGAGATGCTAGGGTTTGGCTGGGCTTTCGTCTGAGATGAAAATCGGTATGGCCGAGTGGAAAGAGTTGGTGGCATCGATTTTGCATGTTTGGCTTAGGACAGAGATATTTGTGTGGGAAAGTGGGTGAGTATTTTTGGTGGCTAATCTCTAAGCACTTGAGCAACCAGATCATCATATTTCCCTCATCCCCTTTTAATAGTATTGGCTTTCCTATAGACTAAAAGTGATTTCTCACAAAATGTAAAATGTAGAGTCTTGATGCTTGAAGCTTGGCCAATCCTATTCCTTCTTCTTCTCCTCATCTCCTTGGGGATTCTCCACACACATCATTTTGCCAACCCATCATTGAACTTTTTCCTGAGATACACTTAGCGGAAACATTAGTCCAATGAAATATATGTTGTTATTTACCAAAACCACCTAGGGAGAAGTTGTGCTTTTATTTTTACATAGTATTTCTCTGTAAATTCTCTACGTTTTCCTAATTGTTTCAAATTTTAAGAGATAGGGAAGTATGATTTTAATTCAGTTCTTTACATACTGTTCTGTTTTTGACAGATTCTGTTTTGCATTCATAGTTTGCTTGTTTTAGTGTTTCCATAACTTATATTTACCGATATAAATTATGGGAATGATATAATACATTACATATTATGTGAGAACAATTATGAATCTTGTCTTGACAGTACCTAAGTGAATGATCTATTTTATTATACTAACTCATCTCATGAGTTCCGTTAAGTTTTGCATGATTGAAGTTTTCAAGTTTTGGGTGAGATACTGATATGAGGAGCAGCAAGACCCTAAGATTGGGGATGATCAAGGCACCCCAAGGTAATATTCAAGTAAGACTCAAGCGTCTAAGCTTGGGGATGCCCCAGAAGGCATCACCTCTTTCCTTTTCAACACTATCGATATATCTTACTTGGAGCTATATTTTTATTCGTCACATAATACGTGTTTTGCTGGGAGCATCATTTTATTTTGTTGGTCTTCGTTTGCTGTTATTTATAATAATGTATTCAATAAAAAGTTTCAAGATTTTCCTTTAAGATATTTGAATTGCATGTTTCATGTGTGTTGTATAAAAGCAGATACTTTTTCTGTAGTGTTTGAATTTTGATATTTTACTAGAACATGAAAGGTTTTTGAAATTTTACACAATGCTTTCATACAAATTCTTTATTGTGTCCTAAATTTTCAGAATTTTTTGAGTTAGAGAGGTACACTTTTGAACTAATTGCTACACTTTATCTTGTTTAGACAGATTGTTGTCATAGTTTTGGTATCTACTTATCCTATAGTTTTCATAGCTTATATTGGTAGATATAAATTGTGGAAATTATAGCACATAGTAGATAATGTTTTAAAATTATTATACAACTTGTCTTGGCAGTACATGAAGTGTTGACTTATTCTTATGTTCACTAACCTATCTCACGAGTTCTTGTCAAATTTTGGGTGGATGAAGCTTTAAGATTTAGGAAACCGTGGTATTAGAGGAATTAACGAGACACAAGAGATCAAGCTTGGGGATGCCCAAGGCTCCTCAAGTCATTATTACAAGAGGTCTCAAGCATCTAAGCTTGGGGATGCCACGTTAGGCATCCCACCTCTCTTCGTCAACAAATATCTGTTAGCTATGTTGAGCCTAAGTTTTTATTTGTTCACATGATATGTGCTATTCTTGGAGTATATTTTTGTTTTATTTGCTATTTGAATAAAATAATTAGATCTAAAAGTTTTATTGAGAGAGAGAGAGAGTCTTCGCATAGCTACTTGCTTAACTACTCTTCGTACTTCACTTACATCTTTAGGAGTAGTTTGTCTTTCACTCTTGTGCTTCACTTATATCCTAAGAGTAATTGTGAATGAATTGAATATCATAAATCTGAAATTACATATGTTGCAAATTTTTAATAGTATTTTCATATTGGGTTTAGAAAGTTAAATCTATTGAAGTTTGACAATCACAATATTGGTCATACAAGCAATTCATGAATGATTAGTATAAGGAAGAGAACTCCACATACAAATATATTATCTTGGGCATCTTTTATGATTGTGAATAACCATTAATAATTTTCAAACATGATCAATTAGTTTAAGTTGGACAAGGAAGACAACGTAATGAGTTATGTTTGGTTATATTTGCATAGAAGTTATATTGTTATGGATCCTCCAACATGTGGTACTTGCTCATAACCTTTTGCTAGCCAAAACTCCATACTAAGCAGAGATACTACTTGTGCATCCAAAATCCTAGAGCCAAGTTTCTTTCATGAGTGTCCACCATACCTACCTATATATGTCATTTCACTGCCATTCCAAGTAAATTTGCATGTGCCATCTCTGAAACCTTCAAATAAATATTTGTTTTGTGTCTCTATTGCTCATGGAGCGACGGGGCGGCTAGTATCTTCCATGCTAAGTCGGTTATTCTCATGATGAGTGTTTATTCACTTATCATTGCACGAGAAAGGCTGGTAAAAAGGATGCTCGGTCCTGCATAATACAAAAAAATAAAAAAAAATAAACAAGATCCCCCCCTAGAAAGTTGATTGTTTGGAGGACACCCGTGGATGTGGTTAGCCAGGTAAGTGTTTGAATGGTGGAGGGGGGTAAAAATTTCAATTCCATTTGGGAACCGCCGATAATGTGCTTAGCATGGAAAATATTGAAATCCTTTGTTGTGACGTTGACATGAAAGGCACACCCCACCCAAAATATATTCATCTGTATTTTAAACTTTAAGCTGTGACACCTCTGTAAATCCCTGCTTCCCTCTACAAAGGGTCATTCTATTTACTTTCATGTTATTTACTTTTCATGTTGAGTCATCTTCTTATTTCAACCTCAATCTCTACTTGGCAAGCACCATGTGGTGGAGAACCAGGCATATATATGCAGTCAAATATATTTGATCATGAATTATTATTGTTGACAATTATCTACTCCCTCCGTTCGGGAAAGATTGTCCTCGGCTTAGTTCATTTACAATTTTCCAAAAAAGCCCTTATGATTATAAATCTTCTGCTAATCACCCCCTCTCCTTCTTCCACCCTTCCCTCGCGCTCGCGCCAGGAACCAGCCCATGCCACCGGTGGCAACCCTCATAGGGCTCAGCACCGACGCCGCTTACCTGCATTGCCGCCGCGCCGCCGCCTACCTGCGCTGCCACTAGCCCGCTGCCAATCTGCATCGCCCCTGGCCACGTGCGCCGCCCACTTACGGCTTTTGCTCCTCCGCGGCAACCACTTCGACGGGCGGCTCCTCCATGGCTGAAGCGTGCCTCCTCCTCATTGCCCTGCTCGTGTCCGTGGCCGCTTCCTGGCGCAAGCCATGGCCACCCACTCTGGTGCAGGATTTGGGCAACTCCCAGGCCGCCGCTCGTCTCTCTCCCTCTCTCTGATCCACAAATCCTGGCGGCGATACGACCATGTGCCCGATCGAGTGTCGTCTCTGCTGCTCCTCCTTCCTCCATCCTCATATGTTTTCTCCTGTCAATCATCAGTCAATTTACTGAAAAGTATTGAAATTTGTGTACTCCTCAGGTCCCAGGATCAGATGTTTACTGAAATTTACCGTCTGATGTATACTGCCAACGATCAATTGTTTATTCCTGTCAATGACTGAAATTTCAACATGATTTGTTCAGATTGCATGATTTGTTCATATTGTAATGGTCAGACATTTTGTTCCTCTCTGCTTGTAAAGATTCACATGTGACAAATGGTCAGGAGTATGACGCTGATATGAATGTCAGCAACTAACTGAATAAAGAGAGAATATAAGTGTCAATGGAATGATATAAATGTCAATGGAATAAAGAGGGAATGAATGTAAGTGTCAAGATTCACATGTGACAACTAACTGAATTTTAAATGACAGCGGCAAAAATGGAGTATTTGTGCTCTGTAACTTAAACTGAGATAGCTTATAGTGTCACTGTCTACAATCACTGAACTGTTTTGGTTTCATCACTTCATCCCATGTTACAGGTTTATACTTCATCCCATAGGAGTAGTTCCTTAATTTGTAATCCCATAGGAGTAATTGGCTTTGAAAATTTTAACCCACCACATTCTTGATTTCCCGATGTAACATAAGCAGTACATAAATTGGATTATTCTGTGGTGAACATTTTGCTATAAGTGCTGACTAAATACAGAAACGTAAAATTTCCCAATGTAACATAAGCATCAATCTGGAGTTAACTGAATGTGTGTGTACCTGCAACATCAATCTGGAGAGAAATAATGAAAGTATTTTCATTATTCTACTCCTGGTGAGAGGCGATGCTTTGAGGGAGTATAACAACAGGAATTAAGCAACATTAATGGCAGGAATAACAACAAAAATTAAGCAACCATTCTGCTTTACAGTAGATTTATGACCAATGGATCATGGGAGCAGTAGTACAATTATTTGACCAAAAGGATGCCCCGCCGCCGCCAGGCGAGGGAACAAGGATGCCCCGCCGCCGCCGCTGCCGGCCAGCTGGAATTATTACTCTCAGATAATCTAACCGAATGTGTCACTTCCTCCAAGTGCTATCAAATTAAAAGAACACATTCTATGCTATGTTGATCACCACATATCATCACCATCATGAGCAAAGTGGAGCAAGCAAATTCTATCCAAGGATAAATGTGTTGTTATCCCAGAGTACTTACAATATCATCAGCCTTTAGATGTGTGAAGGTACTAAATGCAAATGTACCAACTCTAAATATGTGAAGTCAGAAAAGCATCCTGCAAATGTAAATGTACCAGGCGGGACATGTGATTTAAATCTAAGCTCAACTCCACTCCATCGGCTACGCTCAACTCAACTAGCAGCCCTTTTTTCCCACTGAAATCAATCCTCAGACTTTCACATACAAAATTGAGAATTACTAACCTTAAATACGTAGCCATTTTCTCCTTCATACAGTGATACATAGTTTTTCAGTTAAAATCCAGTTGGAAATTCATACTCCCAATGAGAGCATTTGTTGCAACTTCAATTTTTCAGTTAAAATTCAGTTAAAAATTCAGAGTACACTCGTGCATCTTCACCGCCGGCCACACCGCCGTCTTGCACTGATTGATGAGCGTGAACTCTCGGGACGACTCCGCGTGCCACGTCGCCCCTGTCATCACAACAATAAAAAGGAACATTTTTTGGTTCAGTTAATACTTAGTGCAGCATCTAGTAGCAATCTGATAAATGGACTGAAATTCAGACAAACAATCTATGGCATTGGCAATGTGTGTCAGGACTTGGAAGTTTCCACTTCGGTTCAATATGGCATTGTCAAGGTCTACGCTGCACTTGAAACAGAGGACAAGTATAGCTAAACACCAAGTGGCTCGTGATGATTCCAGAGCATAGCATTCCATTTTGGCAGTCAGAAAACCTGACACAATCTATTCCATCTGAATCTTTACATGGTCTTTACAAACAACTCTGAATCTTTACAGTGCAGTACTCCATCTGAATCTTTACATGGTCTTAACAAACAACTCTGAATCAAAGATAAGCCTTATGTACTCCATTTGAAACTTTCCAAAACATTAAAAAAACATCTTACAATTTTTTTGGTTCATCATGGGCAAACTTCCAACAAATTTAATGCTTCTTGGATTTCTGGAAGCAACAAGAGTTTGGGGGCAGATATTCAGCATCAAAACAAGCTCATGCTAGAGTAGTTGAAGTAGCAGCACCACAGTTTTGACAATACTCAAATTTCAGTCAAGCATGACAGTTTGGGGACAATTTGGATCCTCACCTTTGCTCTGTCGACGAGCAGTGGTGGCTGCTGGGCGGCGAAGGTGGGGGTGGTTGCTGCTGCGGACGGGGGAAAGTCGAGACCTTCTGCCGACGGGAGGTGTGCGGGGGGAGCGAGGTGGACAAGGTTCGCTGCGAGGGGAAGGATCTGTTGGAAATATGCCCTAGAGGCAATAATAAAGTGGTTATTATTATATTTCCTTGTTCATGATAATCGTTTATTATCCATGCTATAATTGTATTGATTGGAAACTCAATTGCATGTGTGGATACATGGAAAACACTGTGTCCCTAGTATGCCTCTAGTAGACTAGCTCGTTGATCAAAGATGGTCAAGGTTTCCTAGCTATAGACATGAGATGTCATTTGATAACGGGATCACATCATTAGGAGAATGATGTGATGGACAAGACCCAAACTATGAACGTAGCATATGATCGTGTAAGTTTATTGCTATAGTTTTCTCCATGTCAAGTATCTGTTCCTATAACCATGAGATCATGTAACTCACAGACACCGGAGGAATACCTTCTGTGTGTCAAACGTTGCAACGTAACTGGGTGACTATAAAGATGCTCTACAGGTATCTCCGAGGGTGTCTGTTGAGCGGGCATGGATCGAGACTGGGATTTGTTACTCCGTGTGATGGAGAGGTATCTCAGGGCCCACTCAGTAATGCAACATCACAATAAGCCTTGCAAGCAAAGTGACTAAAGAGTTAGCCACGGGATCTTGTATTACGGAACGAGTAAAGAGACTTGCCGATAACGAGATTGAACTAGGTATAGAGATAACGACGATCGAATCTCGGGCAAGTAACATATCGAAGAACAAAGGGAACAACATACGGGATTAACTAAATCCTTGACATAGAGGTTCAACCGATAAAGATCTTCGTAGAATATGTAGGAACCAATATGGGCATCCAGGTCCCGCTATTGGTTATTGACCGTAGAGGTGTCTCGGTCATGTCTACATAGTTCTCGAACCCGCAGGGTCTACACACTTAACGTTCGGTGACGTTTCGGTAGTATTGAGATATATGTGTTGGTGACCGAAGGTTGTTCGGAGTCCCGGATGAGATCCCGGACATCACGAGGAGCTATGGAATGGTCCAGAGGTAAAGATTTATTTATAGGAAAGTGGTATTTGGGTTCCAAAAAAGTTTCGGGTATTTCCGGTAGTGTACTAGGAGTGACGAATGGGTTCCGGGGGTTCACCGGGTGGGACCCACCCACCCCAGGGGGCCGCATGGGCCCAAGAGGTGGCGCACCTGCCCCTAATGGGCTCGGGAACTGACCACATAAGGGCCCATATGCCCAAGAGGAAAAAAGGTGGAGATAGGAAGGAATAGGACTCCTTCCTAATAAGAATCCACTTCCTAGGAGGAAGTGGATTGGACTCCTCCTTGCCCTGGTTCGGCCGACCCCTAGGGGAAATCCTAGGAAGGCTGCCTCCTCCCCCTCCCTCCTATATATACTAGAGGAATAGAGCCCCCAAAGACACACGGCCACGTGCTAGTTCTCTATTCTCTAGTTCCTCCACCAAATAGATTCCGGTAGTGCTTAGGCGAAGCCCTGTCGGGATAACTCCACCACCACCACCACGCCATCGTGCTGTTGGAGATCTCATCCACCTCTCCACCCCCTCTTGCTGGATCAAAAAGGCGGTGATCGTAATCGAGCTGTACGTGTGCTGAACGCGGAGGTGCCGTCCGTTCGGTGCTAGATCGGGACGGATTGCGATTTGGATCGCAAAGACGTTCGACTACATCAACCGCGTTTTTTAACGCTTCCCGCTTAGCGATCTACAAGGGTACGTAGATCCACTCTCCCTCTCGTAGATGCTCATCACCATTGATAGCTCTTGCGTGTGCGTAGGAAATTTTTTGTTTCCCATGCAACATTCCCCAACAGTGGCATCATGAGCTAGGTCTATGCGTAGATGAGATCACGAGTAGAACACAAAGGAGTTTGTGGGCGTTGATGCTCAGATTGCTTACTCCCTTGGTCTTTTCTTGATTCAGCGGTATTGTGGGATGAAGCGGCCCGGACCAACCTTACTCGTACGCTTACGAGAGACCGGTTCCATCAACTGACATGTGACTTTGTTGCATAAAGATGGTTGGCGGGTGTCTGTCTCTCCCACTTTAGTTGGATCGGATTCGACAAAGGCGGTCCTTGAGAAGGTTGAATAGCAATTTGTGTATCACCGTTGTGGTTTTTGCATAGGTAAGAATCGTTCTTGCTAGATACCCGTAGCAGACACGTAAAACATGCAACAACAATTAGAGGGCGTCTAACTTGTTTTTGCAGGGTATGTTGTGATGTGATATGGCCAATCACATGATGAGATATATGTGATGTATGAAATGATCATGTTTTTATAGAATATCACGACTTGCATGTCGATGAGTACGGCAACCGGCAGGAGCCATAGGGTTGTCTTTAAATTTTTTCGTCGTTTTTGCTTTACTTTATCGCTATGAGTTAGCAATAGTCGTAGAAGCAACAGTTGGCGCGACACCTCATGGTGGCACATTGATGGAGATCAAGATGATGAAGATCATGGTGTCATGCTGGTGACGATGGAGATCATGCCGGTGCTTTGGAGATGGAGATCAAAAGCACAAGTTCATGGCCATATCATGTCACTTATGATTTTCATGTGATGTTAATCCTTTTATGCATCTTATTTTGCTTAGGACGACGGTAGCATTATAAGGTGACCCCTCACTAAAATTTCAAGATAAAATTGTGTTCTCCCCAAGTGTACACCGTTGCGAAAGTTCGTCATTTTGAGACACAACGTGATGATCAGGTGTGATAGACTCTATGTTCACATACAATGGATGCAAGCCAGTGTTGCACATGCGGAACACTCGGGTTATACTTGACGAGCCTAGCATGTACAGACATGGCCTCGGAACACAAGAGACCGAAAGGTCGAACATGAGTCATATAGTAGACATGATCAACATGAAGATGTTCACCATTCAAACCACCTCATCTCACGTGATGATCGGACTTGGGTTGGTGAATTTGGATCATGTGACACTCGAATGACCAGAGGGATGTCAATTTGAGTGGGACTTTTTTAAGTAATATGATTAACTAAACTCATTATCTTGAACAATAGTCTGAGTTGTCTTTGCAAAATTTATGTTGTAGATCAATGGCTCGCGCAGTAGCACCCCTGAATTTTAATGCGTTCCTAGAGAAAGCTAATTTGAAAGATGATGGAAGTAACTTTGTAGACTGGGCCCGTAATCTGAGGATTATCCTCACGGCTTCCCAAAAGGCTTATGTCCTTGATGCACCGCTTGGTGAACCACCTGCTCCAGTAGAGGCTGCAGACGTTGCGAACGCCTGGCAGACACGTTCTGATGATTACTCAATAGTTCAATGTGCAATGTTGTATGGCTTAGAATCGGAACTTCAAAGATGTTTTAAACGTCATGGAGCATATGAGATGTTCCAGAAGTTGAAGTTTATCTTTGTGACGAATGGCCGGATCGAGAGGTATGAGACCTCCGATAAGTTCTATGCTTGCAAGATGGAGGAGAACGGGTCTGTCAGTGAACACATACTCAAAATGTCTGGGTATTCCAACCGTCTGGCTGAATTGGGGATGCCCCTTCTGCCAGAGGCGATCACTGATAGAGTTCTTCATTCATTGCCACCTAGCTACAAGAGCTTCGTGTTGAACTATAACATGCACGGGATGAACAAGTCAGTCGCCGAGCTGTTTGCGATGCTAAAAATCGCTGAGTCTGAGATTCAGAAGGAGCATCAAGTGTTGATGGTCAATAAAACAACTAGTTTCAAGAAGAATGGCAAGGGCAAGAAGGGTAACTCCAAGAAGAGTGGCAAAGCAGTTGCCCCTCCCGTGAAGAAACCCTAGGCTGGACCCAAACCAGAAACTGAGTGCTTTCATTGCAAGGGAACTGGTCACTGGAAGCGGAACTGCCCCAAGTATCTGGCTGACAAGAAGGCGGCCAATACCAAACAAGGTATATAAGATATACATGTTATTGATGTGTACCTTACCAACTCTCGTTGTAGTGCCTGGGTATTTGATACCGGTTCGGTTGCTCACATTTGCAACTCAAAACAGGAACTATGGAATAGACGGAGGCTGGCAAAGGACGAAGTGACGATGCACGTGGGAAATTGTTCCAAGGTTGATGTGATCGCCGTCGGCACGCTCGCTCTTCGATTACCATCGGGATTAGTGATGAACCTGAATAATTGTTATTTAGTGCCTGTGTTAAGCATGAACATTATAGCTGGATCTTGTTTATTGCGAGACGGTTACTCATTTAAATCAGAGAATAATGGTTGTTCTATTTATATGAGTAATATCTTTCATGGTCATGCACCCATTGTGAGGGGTTTATTCTTATTGAATCTTGATAGTGATGATACACATGTTCATAACATTGATGCCAAAAGATGTAGAGTTGATAATGATAGCACCACTTTCTTGTGGCACTGCCGCTTAGGTCATATTGGTGTAAAACGCATGAAGAAGCTCCATGCTGATGGACTTTTGGAGTCACTTGATTTTGAATCACTTGACACATGTGAACCATGCCTCATGGGCAAGATGACTAAGACCCCGTTCTCTGGAACAATGGAATGGGCAAGTGACTTGTTGGAAATCATACATACTGATGTGTACTGTCCGATGAGCATTGAGGCGCACGGTGGATATCGTTATTTTCTCACCTTCACCGATGACTTAAGTAGATATGGGTATATTTACTTAATGAAACACAAGTCTGAAACGTTTGAAAAGTTCAAGCAATTTCAGAGTGAAATTGAGAATCATCGTAACAAGAAGATTAAATTCCTACGATATGATCGAGGAGGAGAATATCTGAGTTATGAGTTTGGCAGTCACTTAAGACAATGTGGAATTGTTTCACAATTGACACAGCCTGGAACACCCCAGCGTAATGGTGAGTTCGAACGTCGTAATCGAACCTTATTAGATATGGTTCGTTCTATGATGTCTCTTGTCGATTTGCCACTATCGTTTTGGGGTTATGCATTAGAGACAGCTGCATTCACTTTAAATAGGGCACCATCGAAATCCGTTGAGACGACGCCATATGAACTGTGGTTTGGCAAGAAGCCAAAGTTGTCGTTTCTTAAAGTTTGGGGATGTGATGCTTATGTCAAAAAGCATCAGCCTGAAAAGCTGGAACCCAAAGCGGAGAAATGCGTCTTCATAGGATACCCAAAAGAGACAGTTGGGTATACCTTCTATCTCAAATCCAAAGGCAAAGTGTTTGTCGCTAAAAACGGAACATTTCTTGAGAAAAAGTTTCTCTCGAAAGAATTGAGTGGGAGGAAAATAGAACTTGATGAGGTTGTTGAACCTTTACTTCAACCAGAGAGTAGCGCAGCGCAGAAAGATGTTTCTGTTGAGCCTAAATCGGTTGAAGAGGAAGTTAATGATGATGATCATGAATCTTCGGATCAAGTTTCTATCGAACCTCGTAGGTCGACAAGGACACGTACTGCTCCTGAGTGGTACGGTAACCCTGTCTTAGAGGTCATGTTGTTGGACAACGATGAACCTACAAGCTATGGAGAAGCGATGATGGGCCCGGATTCCGAGAATTGGTTAGAGGCCATGAAATCCGAGATGGGATCCATGTATGAAAACAAAGTATGGGCTTTGCAAGTATTACCTGAAGGGCGAAAGGCCATTCAGAACAAATGGATCTTTAAGAAGAAGACGGATGCAGACGGGAATGTCACCGTCTATAAAGCTCGACTTGTGGCAAAGGGTTTTTCACAAGTTCAAGGAGTTGACCATGATGAGACCTTCTCACCCGTAGCGATGCTTAAGTCCGTCAGAATCATGTTAGCAATAGCTGCATTTTTCGATTATGAAATTTGGCAGATGGATGTCAAAACAGCGTTCCTTAACGGTTTCCTTAAGGAAGAGTTGTATATGATGCAACCAAAAGGTTTTGTCGATCCAGAGAATGCTGAGAAAGTTTGCAAGCTCCAGCGATCCATTTATGGACTGATGCAAGCATCTCGGAGTTGGAATCTTCGCTGTGATGAGGTGATCAAAGCGTTCGGGTTTATACAAGTTTACGGAGAAGCTTGTATTTACAAGAAAGTGAGTGGGAGCTCTATAGCGTTTCTAATATTATTTGTGGATGACATATTGCAAATTGGAAATAGTATAGAAATGTTGGAAAGCTTGAAGGAATATTTGAACAAGAGTTTTTCAATGAAGAACCTAGGAGAAGCTGCTTTCATATTAGGCATCAAGATCTATAGAGATAGATCGAGACGCTTGATAGGACTTTCACAGAGCACATACCTTGACAAAGTTTTGAAGAAGTTCAAAATGGATCAGTCCAAGAAGGGGTTCTTGCCTGTATTGCAAGGTGTGAAGTTGAGTAAGACTCAATGCACAGTGACTGCAGAAGATAGAGAAAAGATGAGTGTCGTCCCCTATGCTTCAGCCATAGGCTCTATCATGTATGCAATGCTGTGCACAAGACCCGATGTCAGCCTTGCCATAAGTATGGCCGGAAGGTTTTAGAGTGATCCAGGAATGGAACACTGGACGGCGGTCAAGAATATCCTTAAGTACCTGAAAAGGACTAAGGATATGTTTCTCGTTTATGGAGGTGATCAAGAGCTCGTCGTAAAGGGTTACGTTGATGCAAGCTTTGACACTGATCCGGATGACTCTAAGTCTCAAACCGGATACGTCTTTATTCTCAATGGGGGTGCGGTAAGCTGGTGCAGTTCCAAGCAGAGCGTGGTAGCTGATTCTACAAGCAAAGCAGAGTACATCGCTGCCTCGGAGGCAGCGAAGGAAGGTGTCTGGATGAAGGAGTTCATGACAGATCTTGGAGTAGTGCCCAGTGCACTAAACCCAATGACTCTATTTTGTGACAACACGGGTGCCATTGCTCTGGCCAAGGAACTAAGGTTTCACAAGAGGACCAGACACATAAAGCGACGCTTCAATTCCATCCGCGATTACATCAAGGAGGAGGACATAAATATTTGCAAAGTACACACGGATCTGAATGTCGCAGACCCGTTGACTAAACCTCTTCCAAGGGCTAAACATGATCAACACCAGAACTGTATGGGTGTTAGATTCATTACAATGTAAATCACATAGTGATGTGAACTAGATTATTGACTCTAGTGCAAGTGGGAGACTGTTGGAAATATGCCCTAGAGGCAATAATAAAGTGGTTATTATTATATTTCCTTGTTCAAGATAATCATTTATTATCCATGCTATAATTGTATTGATTGGAAACTCAATTGCATGTGTGGATACATGGACAACACCGTGTCCCTAGTATGTGTAAGGGCATATTTATACCCTAATGGTTTTAGTGATTGATGACAATGCATTTGCGGACTAATCGTGTGCATTAAGCTTTCAGAGAATATCAGGTGGCACGAGACGATTATCTTACCCCTCAGGAAGCTAAAAACAAGATGGTGTCTTTTCAATGATTTAATGTCGGTGGACTTAAGTCGTAGGAAAATCCGTACTATCAAGAGGGGGTCCGCGATGGGAAAGGTTGGGAGGAATCATCACGTACACACTCGCACCCCAATTCGTTTCCCGGCAACATGGAGTCTCTGTCCTTGCCCTACTCTCCCTTTCTTGCTCTCAGCGGTAGTACCGTCCTGGGAAGCGGTAGTACCGCGCGCAGCCGGTACTTCCGCCCCAGCCAGCGGTAGTACCGCTTAGGGAAAGAAGGGAGGGCTGGGCACCTCGCGCGAGGCATCAGACGCATATCTGGGAGTGTCTGGTGCCCCACGCCAGCACCCAGCCGCAGCGGTAGTAGGGGCGGTAGTGATAAGCGGTACTACTGCCGCCCCTTCTACTGGCTCTCTGATGGGCGGTAGTACCACCCCAACCAGCGGTACTACCACTCAAGTGCGGCTGGTTGGTGGGTAACGGGCAGATTCCCCTCCCCACTATATAAGGGGTCTTCTTCCCCCAAGAAGCCTTACCTCTTATCCTTCCCCAAGCTCCATTGTTGCCCAAAGCTCATTCTTGCCCGATCTCTCTCCCTAGCCAACAAAACTTGGTGATACTCTAGGGTTTGGTTGAGAGGGCCCCGATCTACACTTCCACCAAGAGAAATTTGATTCCCCCCACTAATCCCTTGCAGATCTTCTTACTCTTGGGTGTTTGAGCACCCTAGACGGAAGAGGTCACCTCGAAGCCATAGTCCATTGTGGTGAAGCTTCGTGGTGTCGTTGGGAGCCTCCAATTTAGTTGTGGAGATTGCCCCAACCTTGTTTGTAAAGGTCCGGTTGCCGCCTCCAAGTGCACCACTAGTGGAATCACGGCACCTCGCATTGTGTGAGAGCGTGAGGAGAATACGGTGGCCCTAGTGGCTTCTTGGGGAGCATTGTGCCTCCACACCGCTCCAACGGAGACGTACTTCCCTTTACCGAGAAGGAACTTCGGTAAGACATCCTCGTCTCCATCGGTTCCTCTTGTGGTTATTTCTTACCTTTACTTCACGCAAGCTACTTACATTGTTTATCTTGCTTGCTTGAGTTGCTTGTTGTGTTTAGCATCATATAGGTTGCTCACCTAGTTGCATATCTAGCCAACCTATTTGTTGCTAAGCATAAATTGTTAAAGAAAAGTTAAAAACTGGTAGTTGCCTATTCACCCCCCCTCTAGTCAACCATATCAATCCTTTCAATTGGTATCAGAGCCTCGTCTCTTTATTAAGGGTTTCACCACCCGAAGAGTATGGTTAACAACGGGGACCGGCCGGTTGAACTCCCCGAGGCCATGGGTGTGAACACGGTCTCTCGTGAGGATTTAAATGAGGCCATGTCCTCGCTTAAATCCTTCATGATGACCGAGGTCAAATCCATGTTTAAAGAATTCCTTGATACTCTTAAACTTTCCACCGATGCGGTGCTAGTGGCTAATCCCACTAACTCGACATCGGATGTCAACTCCGGTAAGGAGGGGGCTAGTGCTGATAAGGACACTCGTTCTCAAGGAATTAATGGGTCGGGGACCTTTGCCTCAGTTCCCCCTCCCTTGGTCTATGGAGGACCGGTGCACCCACCTCATATAGTTAATCTCGGTCCTCCTCCTAAACTTGTTAAGAATGATTTTGCTAATTGGATTTTTCGTATCAAGTCTCATTTGGATCACAGCTCAATTCAACTCATGAGAGTCATTGAAGAAGGATACTATCCTCGTGATCCACGCAACCTCACTCCAAGAGAAGAGACTGATAAACAACTAAATTCCTCCGCCTTGTTCATACTCCAAGCTGCAGTTCCTACCGAAGACCTACCTCACCTGCGTCCCTTCACTGTTGCTAAAGAGTGTTGGAAACACATTGTATCCATGTACAAGGGCAGCTCAAGCATTCAACGGTCGAACTATGAGGTCGTTCTTGATCAGTTAGATGAGTTTGTAATGATAGAAGATGAGGAACCGCGTGAGCTCTATAGGAGGGTAACTACTCTTGCCGTTGCCCTTCGAGATCATGGCAGCAAGGATGTGGATGACACCTGGATCAAGCACAAGTTTCTGAAGGCCACCATGCCCTTCAACAAGGCCATGTCTGCCGTCATCCGCCAAAGACCGGACTTTCACAACTTGTCCTCTAGTGATGTGTTGGATGAATTTATTGCAATGAACATCTTGAACACGACCGCAAACAATGCTCTTGCTCGTGTGCAACGGTCAAAGAAATCATCTCCCAACCTTGCTTTGAAGGCCAAGGTCAGTCAAGAGGAAGAGGAAGAAGAAGAAGAAGAGGAGGGTTGCCCCGAGGACACCAAATATGCTTACCATGAGCAAATGGCTCTAGCGTCTAGGCAATTCTGGGGCAATAAGAGAAACACAAGGCACAACTTCTCCAAGAACAACTCAAGCGGGTCAAAGGGCAAGCAACGTGTGAGAACCTGCTACAACTGTGGTAATGTGAGTCACTTCGTGGTAGATTGTCCTTATGAGAAGAGGGAAGACAATGGTGGCAAGCTCATCCGCAAAGATAAGGCCAAGTCTTTTCCCAACAAGTCCAACTTCACCAAGCAGGCTCCTCACAAAGTGTTGGTGGCTCAAGAAGAGTATGTCTCCGATGATGATGTGGATGACGAAGACACAAGTGGTGAAGGATTGGCAATGGCATCTGTGGCTATTGCATCAAGTACCCCAACAAAGGTGTCACTCTTCGACGCTCCCAACGAGAACCACATTGCTAGGTGTCTCATGGCCAAAGGTATCACCAAGGTAACCTCCAACGTCAAAACCTCAAACATTAAGACTTCTATTTCTTCCATTCCGTCTTTGTTAGATTGTGTGGATGAAAATGAGGAGGCGAAAGAGGGCAAGAATGAGTTTGACAAGTTCTTGTGCAAACTCAAGGGAGAATCAAATAAGCACTCCGTTGCTCTCTTGGAACAACTTGGTGAGGCCAATGACACGATTGAGTCTCAAGAAGAACATCTTGAGGAGTTGAGAGGGCATAGTCGTGATTATGCCGACGAGATAGCAGATCTTTCTATTGCTCTTGAGGAAGAGCGAGGTCTTCGTTTGACTCTTGAGGAGTCACAAAATGATGACCTTGCTAAATTACGTAAAGATTATGACCATGTTGTTGTTCTTAACCGTGTGCTCAAATCTGAAAAGGTTGCACTTGGGATTGGGCATGTTCGTCTCAAGGATGAGTTTGACACACTTGACAATGCTCACAAGGCATTGAAGAGTGTTCATGCTTCTCTTAAGGAGTCACATGATCAACTCCAAGTAAAACTCACTAAGGAAATTGCTACGTGTCCTCCTTTTGTTTTAATTGATAATGCCTCTGCTACTAACCCATGTTGTGAGCATGCACATCTTGTGGAGGAAAATGCCAAGCTGAAAGAGCAGCTTGAGAAAGGCCTTGTGACATGTATCCAAGGTGAGAAGAATCTCAATGACCTTTTGAGCAATCAAAAGGAAGTGGTTGCAAAGGAAGGAGTTGGGTTTGCACCCAAGTCCGAGAAGAAGAAGAAGATGAAGACCACGCAGGTTCCTCCGCTCAAGGAAATATTTGTCAAAGCGGGGAACATTACTCATGAGAAGAAGAAGGACAAGGTTGTGAGTGATAGTGCCAAGAAGGGCAAGATCACTCCCTCCAACAGGGCCGGCGATTTTAACCCCTCCTATGTGTTTGTGTCGTGCTAGTGATGGGCATGTTTATGCCAAATATGTTGGTTCTTCTTATGAGTACATTGAGTGGTCTATTTGGGTACCTAAGACCCTTGTCACTAACATGAAAGGACCCATTCAAGAATGGGTACTTAAATCCAAGCATTGATCTATTGTAGGACTTTGCTTCCGGGGGAGTCTCATGGTTGCTCGATAGCGGAGCAACAAATCATATGATCGGAAGCAAGGACTTGGTGGTGGATGTTCGACCCGATGCATATGTGGCCACCCAAGTCTCCTTTGGCGATGATGCAATCTCAAAGGTATTGGGTCTTGGCAAGGTGGTTATCTCTCCGACCTTAACCATTGAGAAAGTCATGCTTGTTGAGACCCTTGCATACAATTTACTTTCCGTTCGTCAACTTGCACTCATGGTTTTTAGCACCTTCTTTGGCATTGATACCGTGGCCCTTTTGTGGAGCAAGACTCTTAAAGTAGCCTTTGTTGGGCATGTCGAAAACGGTCTCTATGTGATTAACTTCTCTGAGCAACCCACTAAGATCGCGACATGTCTAATGGCTAAAGTTGATGTGGGATGGCTTTGGCATCGCCGACTAGCCCATGTCAGTATGAGATCTTTGCAAAGTCTCCTCAAAGGGGATCACATTCTTAGACTAACAAATGTGAGTTTTGCCAAAGAACGTGCTTGCAGTGCTTGTATCGAAGGAAAGCTACATGAAAAGGCTCATCGTCCAACTACTACAATCTACTCAAAGAGGACCTTAGAGCTCCTTCACATGGATCTCTTCGGGCCTCCATCTTTTGACAGCCTTGGAGGAAGAAGGTATTGCTTGGTGATTGTGGATGATTACTCAAGATACACATGGGTATATTTCTTCAAGAGGAAGAGTGAGACCCAACAGACCATCATCAACTTTGCAAATGAAGTCCAACGTCAACATGAAGCAAAGATTTTGATGATTAGAAGTGACAACGGCACTGAGTTCAAGAACTACACCCTAGATGAGTTTCTCAGTGATGAGGGGATAAAACACCAATATTCCACACCTTACACCCCTCAACAAAAGGGTTTTGCGGAGAGGAAGAACCGGACATTGATGGATGCGGCAAGAACCATGATGGCAGAGTTTAAATCTCCGTACAACTTTTGGGCCGAAGCCATCAACACCGCGTCATGCATCAAATCGGCTCTATCTCCGTAAAGGCTTGAACAAGACTCCTTATGAGATTCTTACCAGGAACAAGCCCAACCTCAAGTACTTCCGGGTGTTCGGTTGTAAGTGTTTCATTCTCAAGAAAGGTGTTCGTTTGTCTAAATTTGAATCTAGAACCCATGAGGGCATATTTGTTGGTTATGCTGCAAACTCTCATGCTTACCGTGTCCTCAAAAAGTCCACGGGACTCATTGAGGAGACGAGTAACGTAGAGTTTGATTAAAATAATGGCTCCCAAGTGGAGCAAAGTGGTCTTTGTGATGTAGGTGATGAAATTCCTCCCCAAGCCATAAGAAGAATTGGTGTGGGATACTTCCTACCCGTTGAGGAACCCCTTGTGGCTGAAGGAGAAGGACAATGTTCCACTCAAGTGGAACCATCACCGACGCACGACCCACACGCTTCCGAAGAACAAAGTGAAGGCCCTCAACCCCGTGATCAAGATCCAGGGCAAGATCAACTAAATGGTGATGATTCTACATCACATGATGCTCAAGATCTTGCTCACACCCCCGTGCAAGCTCAAGATCAAGTTGAAGCTCTAGACCAAGATCAAGCTCAAGATGAAGGTCAAGCTAAAGATCAAGACCATGCTCAAGATCAAGAGCAAGCCGGTGCTAGTACCGAAGTTCATCAAGTTACCAAGCCTCAACTTTTCATGAAGGAAATTCTTGAAAGACGAGCTGCCAAGATCGCTTCCAAACTAAGAGTCAAGCAACACCTATTAAAGAATGTTTATGGAAGTTTGAAGAGAGGGGTAACTACTCGTCGTCAATTAACAAACTTTTGTGCACATCATGCGTTTGTTTCTTGCTTTGAACCCCTCAAGGTACAAGATGCGCTCGAAGACGAGGAATGGCTTGAAGCCATGCATGAAGAAATCAACAACTTCGAGTGCAACAAAGTGTGGCGATTGGTGCCAAGACCAAAGGAGAAGCACAATGTCATTGGAACCAAATGGATCTTTAAGAACAAGCAAGATGCACATGGTATTATTATCCGCAACAAGGCAAGATTGGTGGCTCAAGGCTACTCCCAAGTCGAGGGCATCGACTACGGTGAAACCTTTGCCCCTGTTGCTCGCCTTGAATCTATTCGCATGTTGCTTGCCTATGCCTCCCATCATGATTTCAAATTATATCAAATGGATGTGAAAAGTGCTTTTCTTAATGGTCCTCTTAAGGAGTTGGTATATGTCAAACAACCCCCGGGATTTGAAGACCCCAAGTTCCCCAATCATGTATATGTTCTCGATAAGGCACTCTATGGCCTTAAACAAGCCCCACGTGCGTGGTATGAGCACCTTACCGAGATGTTGCAAGATCATGGGTTTGAAATTGGGAAAATCGATCCCACTCTTTTTACTAAGATGGTTAACGGGAACTTGTTCGTATGCCAACTATATGTAGATGATATTATCTTTGGTTTTTCTAACAAAGCTTTTAATGATGAGTTCGCCGCACTAATGACCAAAGAGTTTGAGATGTCTATGATGGGAGAGCTGAAGTTCTTCCTTGGATTCGAAGTCAAGCAACGAAGCCAAGGAACCTTCATCAACCAAGCAAAATACACTCAAGACATGCTCAAGATATTCAAGTTGGATGAGCTCAATCCTCCCAAGGCCAATACTCCAATGCCGCTCAAATGCCAACTTGACAGTGATCCCAATGGTAAAGCTGTGGATCAAAAGGTATATCGCTCCATGATTGGATCTCTGCTTTACCTTTGTGCATCTAGACCGGATATTATGTTGAGTGTGGGAATTTGTGCAAGATTTCAAGCTGCACCTAAGGAGAGTCACTATGTGGCTGTCAAGCGAATCTTTCGATATTTGGCTCATGCCCCAAACTTTGGCTTATGGTACCCCAAAGGTGCTTCATTTGATCTCATTGGATATACTGACTCGGATTGGGCGGGAGACCGTGTGGAAAGGAAGTCCACTTCTGGAGGCTGCCAATTTCTTGGTCGCTCTTTGGTAAGTTGGTCTTTAAAGAAACAGCACTGTGTTTCTCTCTCGTCCACCGAGGCCGAGTATGTAGCCGCCGCAAGCTGCTGTGCTCAGATTCTTTGGATGAGGCAAACTTTAAAGGATTATGGTGTCAACTGTGACAAAGTGCCTGTTTACTGCGACAATGAGAGCACGATCAAGATCTCCAACAATCCGGTTCAACACTGCAAGACGAAGCATATTGAGATTCGTCATCACTTCATCCGGGACCACATCAAGCGTGGAGAAATTGATCTTATTCATCTTTATACCAAGGAACAGCTTGCAGATATATTCACGAAGCCATTGGATGAAGCAAGATTTCGCGAGTTAAGGCATGAGCTAAATATCATTGATTCGGGCAATGTGGCTTGACTTAGTGCACACCCCACCACACTCATCATTATGTCTTGTTTAGATGTAAGCATGGACTTAGGGGGAGTCTAGTTCTCTCAATGAACTATCCCTCCTCTTATTATGCATAAACTAATCAAAGTCTTTCACATCCGCCATTTTTGATGGTTTTGTGCATCAAAGACGAGTTTTGGTCATGGGCCCAAGGTTCAAATCTTCTCAGTGCCATACCAATTGACTCAAACATAGGTGGCCTCAGCCACCGCCCCTCCTAGCGAGGGATTTGCTTTTGAGAAGCATGTTTTTTTTCGGGGTCACGCCAACCTTTTTGATTTGTTTTGGATCGGCATCTTCGGAGTGTTTCCTGATTTTTGATGGTTTTGTTGTCTCCAACCTTTTAACCAAACGAAATCTTGCATAAGCCACACTCTTGGTTTTTATTTCCTGCCTTGGTGTTGCCCAGAGCGGTACTACCGCTGGCTTGGGCAGTAGTACTAAGCGGTACTACCTCTATGTCCAGCGGTACTACCGCCGGAGCAGTTCTATCGGGCCTCCTGCCGCTGTGTAGAAACGGGGCGGTACTACCGCCCGCCCGGGCGGTACTACCGCCTGTGAGCTCCCACGAAGGGATATGGGGCGGGGCAAGGGAAGTTTCCACTTCCCCATACCCATTCACCCCTTTCTCTCATGGCCCTCTCTCTCCAGGCGCATCCAAGGCCGCGGAGGCCACCGCCGGACCTCCGATTCCGGCCTATCTTTCGCAAATCCAGCCGGTGGAGTCGATCTCCAACCCTCCCTCTCGCCATGGACGCCGGTATTGTCCTGTTTTTCTCTCCCTAGGTTCTCCTCTTTTGAATCTAGGTCTTGGACAATGCGTGGTGTTTCCATCCTTTTTTTGGTCAAATCCGGGCGTGATTCTCTTATAAAAGATTGCTAGGAAGTATTTCTTAATGTTTAGCAGTCAACTATGTGCATTTGACATCCCCGGTAGTACCGGATCTCACCGGCGGCTGTAGGTTACCCTGCAGTTTTTGCCCGCGCGGTACTACCGCCCCTTGGAGTGGTAGTACTAAGCGGTACTACCGCTGGTGACAGCGGTACTACCGCTGGTGATGCCAACTGCCCATGTTTTTCTGTTAAATCTTCAGAATTGCTTCATTTTTTTGGCTTATGCAAACTGGTTTACACTCTTTTTCTCTCGTTTGGTGTTCTCGTTTGGTTTCCAGGTGGTAGGAGGAGGAACCCGAGCCATCAGACTGAATCCAAGCGACCGCGCACCTCAGAAGAAGACAGCTCAACCAACCCTCCCAAGCAGCAGACGAAGAAGGCTGCCTCCAAAAGGTCGCAGCCATCCCTGGACAAGATTCCTCTCAAAGATTACTCGGTCATTCGCCGTCACGATCCATATGTCACTCCTCAAGAGAATGTTGTTCGCAACCGTCCCTTCTGGACCAAGCAGCAGTTGTGTATTTACAATGACGTGCTTCTGGGTAAGGAAAACATCTATGTGCCAAATGTCAGGTCGATTGATATGGAGTGCTTGGAAAAGAATGCCCAATACTTTGGCCAGGCTATTGAGCTCTGTCAGAAGCTTCAGATCACCCATCTCATGGAATTTAACAAGGACTTTAATGCTGAGATGATTGCCATGTTTTATGCTACCGTTCACTTTGGGACTGATGATGACAGGACTCTAACTTGGATGACTAATGGGAGGAAGTTGTTTGCTACATGGAAGGAGTTCATGGATCTTCTTCACGTTGAGGACAGGGGGCTCGATGACCCTGTTGGTTTCCGCCCACACAAGGAATCTACGGCAACTCACAAGCGCTATCTTTGGCCCTACTCCACTGAGAAGGTATCCTCCACCACTGGCAAGGCTACTTATGTTCTGCAGCCGTTCCTTGATATTATGCACCGCATATTCCGGAACACCTTGTTTCCTCGTGTTGGCAACTTGGACATGGTGCACTCCTACCTGGTGGATCTGTTGCTCTTCTGTCAGCATATGAAGGACTCTGCTGAGGTGCCTGCTGATACGTCTCCGTCGTATCTATAATTTTTGATTGTTTCATGCCAATATTCTACAACTTTCATATACTTTTGGCAACTTTTTATACTATTTTTGGGACTAACATATTGATCCAGTGCCCAGTGCCAGTTCCTGTTTATTGCATGTTTTTTGTTTCGCAGAATATCCATACCAAACGAAGTCCAAACACGATAAAAACTTACGGAGATTTTTTTTGGAATATATGTGATTTTTGGGAAAATGAATCAACGCGAGACGATGCCCGAGGGGCCCACAAGCCATAGGGGCGCGCCCTGGACCCTTGTGGTCACCCCGTAAGGCGGTTGGTGCCATTCTTTCGCCGCAAGAAAGCTAATATCCGGATAAAAATCGTGTTAAAATTTCAGCCCAATCAGAGTTACGGATCTCCAGGAATTTAAGAAACGGTGAAAGGCCAGAATCGGGAAGGCAGAAACAGAAGGAAACAGAGAGAGAGATCCAATATCGGAGGGGCTCTCGCCCCTCCGCCGCCATGGAGGCCATGGACCAGAGGGGAAACCCTCCTCCCATCTAGGGGGAGGTCAAGGAAGAAGAAGAAGGAGGGGGGCTCTCTCCCCCTCTCTCCCGGTGGCACCGGACTGCCGCCGGGGCGATCATCGTGACGGCAATCTACACCAACAACTTCACCGCCGTCATCGCCAACTCTCGCCCCCTCTATGCAGCAGTGTAACACCCCTTCTCCCCGCTGTAATCTCTACTTAAACATGGTGCTCAACGCTATATATTATTTCCCAATGATGTATGGCTATCCTATGATGTTTGAGTAGATCCGTTTTGTCCTATGGGTTGATTGATGATCATGATTGGTTTGAGTTGCATGTTTTATTATTGGTGTTGTCCTATGGTGCTCTCCGTGTCGCGCAAGCGTGAGGGATCTCCGCTGTAGGGTTTGCAATATGCTTATGATTCGCTTATGGTGGGTGGGGTGAGTGACGGAAGCACAGACCCGAGTAAGTAGGTTGTTTACGTATGGGAGTAAAGAGGACTTGATACTTAATGCTATGGTTGGGTTTTACCTTAATGATCTTTAGTAGTTGCGGATGCTTGCTAGAGTTCCAATCATAAGTGCATATGATCCAAGTAGAGAAAGTATGTTAGCTTATGCCTCTCCCTCATATAAAATTGCAATAATGATTACCGGCCTAGTTATCGATTGCCTAGGGACAAATAACTTTCTTGTGACAAAAAGCTCTCTACTAAGACTAACTTAGTTGTTTCTTTATCTAAGAAGCCCCTAGTTTTTATTTACGTGCTCTTTATTATCTTTCAAACCTATCCTATCACACCTATAAAGTACTTCTAGTTTCATACTTGTTCTAGGTAAAGCGAACGTTAAGCGTGCGTAGAGTTGTATCGGTGGTCGATAGAACTTGAGGGAATATTTGTTCTACCTTTAGCTCCTCGTTGGGTTCGACACTCTTACTTATCAAAAGAGGCTACAACTGATCCCCTATACTTGTGGGTTATCAAGACCTTTTTCTGGCGCTGTTGCCGGGGAGCAATAGCGTGGGGTGAATATTCTCGTGTGTGCTTGTTTGCTTTATCACTAAGTAGATTTTATTTGCTATTCTAAGTTGTTCTCTATCTTTAGCTATGGGTATGGAACATGAAATACCAAAAAAATTAGGTGTACTTGCTACTCATGGAGATGGGGAACCTCCTAAAACCCTCGATGCTCGTTATGTGGAAAATATTATGCACTACTTTAATAATCCTGAGAAAACCCCATTCAATTATATAATGGGACACACATTGGATCAACGTGAATACTTTAGGGATTATCGCTTGACTCAAAAAGGGAAACTGTTATGGGATCAAATTCAAATGTTACATTGGTATGCTCGGAATTTATGCTTGAGATATGATTATACTTGTTGCTCTAGGATGAAGGCTCCACACCTTCCCTTTTCATGTAAATTTAATGATAATGAAACCTTGGCTTCTTATGCTAATGGTATATATGATTACTATGATGTGGAACAAATAGAAGAATTCGTTGCTTTTATGGGTGCTTGTGAAATTAAATGTTTGTTTGAGGAGTATGAAAATTATGATGATGCTGTTTACAGATCTGAAAATCTTGCTATACTTAGATATTGCTATGAGAATTATAAATATAATGCCGGTATTAATGCTTTTATTGAGAAAGTCTCCGCTGTCCAAGAAGAGACTAATATTTTGCAGGAATCTATGGAAGAAGAAATTCCTGACACTGTGAGCTCATTAGATGAAAAAGATGACGAGGAGAGCGAAGAACAAAAGGAGGAAGAGCGGATTAGCTACCTGTGCCCACCTTCTAATGAGAGTAACTCTTCAACTCATACATTGTTTAATTTCCCTTCGTTCTTACCGAAGGATGAATGCTATGATAATTGCTATGATCCCTTGGATTCGTTTGAAATATCCCTTTTTGATGAACTTGATGCTTGCTATGCTTGTGGCCATGATGCCAATATGAATGATGCTTATGGAGATGAACTTGCTATAGTTCCTTATGTTAAACATGAAATTGTTGCTATTGCACCCACACATGATAGTCCTATTATCTTTTTGAATTCTCCCAACTACACTATATCGGAGAAGTTTGCACCTATTAAGGATTATATACATGGGTTACTATTACACATGATGATTTTGATAGATATAATATGCATGTGCTTGCTGCTCCTACTTGCAATTATTATGAGAGAGGAACTACATCTCCACCTCTCTATGCTTCCAATATGATAAAATTGCAAGAAACTGCTTATGCTATGTATTGGCCTTTACTTGATGTGCATGAATTGTTCCTTTATGATATGCCAATGCATAGGAAGAGAGTTAGACTTCGTTGTTGCATGATATATGTTAATTTGTGCTCACTACTAAATTACAAATCATTGTTAATTAAAATTGGCTTTGATATACCTTGGGATCCGGGTGGATCAATTACTTGAGCACTTTATGCCTAGCTTAATGGCTTTAAAGAAAGCGCTGCCAGGGAGACAACCCGGAAGTTTTAGAGAGTCATTTTATTCTGTCGTGTGCTTTTATACAGTTTAAAAAACAAAAAAAATAAAGAGGGGAACCTAAACAAATTTCAAAAAGAAAAGTGAAAGTGAGAGAGACGAGCATTGTTAAAATGGGAGCATGCCTTGAACTTTGTTCATGCCCATGGAAACCTTGTGAATCTTAATTACAGAAACTTTTCAACAAAAATAATTATCCCCTTGTATAAATCCATTGTATTATAAAAATAATGTGCCAAGATTTGCCTCTAGGATGATTAGATTGCTTGTTTGGTGTGTGCAGTGCAAAAACAGAAACTTTGGCTGTAGTGCGTAAATTTACATTTTTTACTGGAATGTCAAAAGTTTGTGAAATTTTTACACAGTACTTCTATGCAAATTGTTTATTTTTTCCTAATTTTTCAGAATTTTTAGAGTTGCAGAAGTATAGTAAATGTTCAGATTTCTTCAGACTGTTCTGTTTAAGACAGATTATGTTTTTGATGCATTGTTTTGCTTGTTTTGATGAAACTATCAATTGTATCGGTGGTATAAGCCATAAAGAAGTTATAATACAGTAGCTACAATGCAAAAATAAAATGTGAATAGGTTTTCAACAGTACTTAAAGTGGTAATTTGCTTTATTATACTAATGGATCTCACGAGGGTTTTGTTAAGTTTTGTGTGATTGAAGTTTTCAAGTTTTGGGTGAGATCACGATGGATGAAGGAATAAGGAGTGGAAAGAGACTAAGCTTGGGGATGCCCGAGGCACCCCAAGGTAATATTCAAGGACTCCCAGGAAACTAAGCTTGGGGATGCCCCGGAAGGCATCCCCTCTTTCTTCTAACAACCATCGGTAATTTTACTTGGAGCTATATTTTTATTCGTCACATGATATGCGTAAATCTTGGAGCGTCGTGTGCTTTTTATTTTTCTTTTAATAATGTACCATGCTGGTATGAGAAAGTCCTTGGTTGATTTATAGAAGGCTCTTTGCACCTCACTTATATCTTTTGAGTATGGCTTTGTAGAATGCTTCATGTGCTTCACTTATATCATTTGAAGTTTGGATTGCCTGTTTCTCTACACATAGAAAACCGCCATTTGTAGAATGCTCTTTTGCTTCACTTATATTTGTTAGAGCGTGGGCATATATTTTTTAGAAAGAATTAAACTCTCATGCTTCACTTATATCTATTTAGAGAGTTAACAGGAGTTGGTCATTCACATGGTTAGTCATAAAATCCTACATAAAACTTGTAGATCACTGAATATGATATGTTTGATTCCTAGCAATAGTTTTGCGATATAAATATGGTGATACTAGAGTCATGCTAGTGGGTAATTGTGGATTGGTAGAAATACTTGTGTTAAAGTTTGTGATTCCCGTAGCATGCACGTATGGTGAACCGTTATGTGATGAAGTCGGAGCATGATTTATTTATTGATTGTCATCCTTTGTGCGGAGGTTGAGATCGCACGATGGTTAACTCCTACCAACCCTTCCCCTAGGAGCATGCGTGTAGTACCTTGTTTCGATGACTAATAATTTTTTGCAATAAGTATGTGAGTTCTTTATAACTAATGTTGAGTCCATGGATTATACGCACTCTCACCCTTCCACCATTGCTAGCCTCTCTAGTACTGCGCAACTTTCGCCGGTGCATTACACCCACCATATTCCCTTCCTCAAAACAGCCACCATACCTACCTATTATGGCATTTCCATAGCCATTCCGAGATATATTGCCATGCAACTTCCACCGTTCCGTTTATTATGACACGCACCATCATGGTCATATTGATTTGCATGATCGTAAGATAGCTAGCATGATGTCATTGCTACGCTAGATCATTGCACATCCCGGTACACTGCCGGAGGCATTCATATAGTCATATTTTGTTCTAGTATCGAGTTGTAATTCTTGAGTTGTAAGTAAATAAAAGTGTGATGATCATCATTATTAGAGCATTGTCCCATGTGAGGAAAGGATGATGGAAGCTATGATTCCCTCACAAGTTGGGATGAGTCTCCGGACTTTACAAATAAATAAAAGAGGCCAAAGAAGCCCACCAAAAAAACAAAAAAATGAGAGAAAAGAGAGGAGGGGCAATGCTACTATTCCTTTTTCCACACTTGTGCTTCAAAGTAGCACCATGATCTTCATGATAGAGAGTCTCCTATATTGTCACTTTCATATACTAGTGGGAATTTTTCATTATAGAACTTGGCTTGTATATTCCAATGATGGGCTTCCTCAAATTGCCCTAGGTCTTCGTGAGCAAGCAAGTTGGGTGCACACCCACTTAGTTTTCAGTTTGAGCTTTCATACACTTATAGCTCTAGTGCATCCGTTGCATGGCAATCCCTACACACTTGCATCGATATCGATTGATGGGCATATCCATAGCCCATTAGTTTGCCTAGTTGATGTGAGACTATCTCCTTCTTTTTGTCTTCTCCACAACCTCCACCATATTCTATTCCACCTATAGTGCTATATCCGTGGCTCATGCTCATGTATTGCGTGAAAGTTGAAAAAGTTTGAGAATACTAAAGTATGAAACAATTGCTTGGCTAAAACCGGGGTTGTGCATGATTTAATACTTTGTGTGATGAAGATGGAGCATAGCCAGACTATATGATTTTGTAGGGATAACTTTCTTTTAGCCATGATATTTTGAGAAGACATGATTGCTTTATTAGTATGCTTGAAGTATTATTGTCTTTCTGTCAAATGATAGACTATTGCTTTGCATCACTCGTGTCTTAATATTCATGCCATGATTAGATTATATGATCAAGATTATCCTAGGTAGCATTCCACATCAAAAATTATCATTTTTATCATTTACCTGCTTGAGGACGAGCAGGAATTAAGCTTGGAGATGCTGATACGTCTCCGTCGTGTCTATAATTTTTGATTGTTTCATGCCAATATTCTACAACTTTCATATACTTTTGGCAACTTTTTATACTATTTTTGGGACTAACATATTGATCCAGTGCCCAGTGCCAATTCCTGTTTGTTGCATGTTTTTTGTTTCACAGAATATCCATACCAAACGAAGTCCAAACGCGATAAAAACTTACGGAGATTTTTTTTGGAATATATGTGATTTTTGGGAAAAAGAATCAACGCGAGACGATGCCCGAGGGGCCCACAAGACATAGGGGCGCGCCCAGGACCCTTGTGGTCACCCCGTAAGGCGGTTCGTGCCCTTCTCTCGCCGCAAGAAAGCTAATATCCGGATAAAAATCGTGTTAAAATTTCAGCCCAATCAGAGTTACGGATCTCCAGGAATTTAAGAAACGGTGAAAGGCCAGAATCGGGAAGGCAGAAACAGAAGGAAACAGAGAGAGAGATCCAATCTCGGAGGGGCTCTCGCCCCTCCGCCACCATGGAGGCCATGGACCAGAGGGGAAACCCTCCTACCATCTAGGGGGAGGTCAAGGAAGAAGAATAAGGAGGGGGGCTCTCTCCCCCTCTCTCCCGGTGGCACCGGAACGCCGCCGGGGCCATCATCGTGACGGCGATTGCTACTTCTTGAGCATGCGTTGGTTTTCCCTTGAAGAGGAAAGGGTGATGCAGCAAAGTAGATAAGTATTTCCCTCAGTTTTTGAGAACCAAGGTATCAATCCAGTAGGAGATACAAGCAAGTCCCCAATAAATGTACCTACACAAATAATCAAACACTTGCACCCAACGCTATAAAGGGGTTGTCAATCCCTTCACGGTTATTTGCAAGGATGAGATCTGATAGACATAGATAGATAGGATTATTAAAACGAAAAGTAAACTAAAAGTCAAAAGAATGCAGTGAAGTATTTTTGGTATTTTTGGTTTATAGATCTGAAAATATAATATGGAAAATAGACCCGGGGGCCGTAGGTTTCACTAGAGGCTTCTCTCATGAAGGAAAATAATACGGTGGGTGAACAAATTACTGTCGAGCAATTGATAGAAAAGCGAATAATTATGAAGATATCCAAGGCAATGATTATGCATATAGGCATCACGTCCGTGTCAAGTAGACCGAAACGATTCTGCATCTACTACTATTACTCCACACATCGACCGACTCCTGCCTGCATCTAGAGTATTAAGTTCATGAAGAACATAGTAACGCATTAGGTAAGATGACATGATGTAGAGGGATAAACTCAAGCAATATGATGAAAACCCCATCTTTTTATCCTCAATGGCAACAATACAAATACATGCCTTGCTACCCCTACTTTGTCACTGGGTGAGGACACCGCAAGATTGAACCCAAAACTAAGCACTTCTCCCATTGCAAGAATTACCAATCTAGTTGGCCAAACCAAACCAATAACTCGAAGAGACTTGCAAAGATATGAAATCATGCATATAAGAATTCAGAGAAGATTCAAATAATATTCATAGATAAGCTGATCATAAACCCACAATTCATCGGATCTCGACAAACACACCACAAAAGAGTATTACATCGGATAGATCTCCATGAAGATCATGAAAAACATGGTATTGAAGAACAAAGAGAGAGAAGAAGCCATCTAGCTACTAGCTATGGACCCGAAGGTCTATGGTGGACTACTCACGCATCATCGGAGGGGCAATGGAGTTGATGTAGATGCCCTCCGTGATCGAATCCCCCTCCGACAGATTACCGGAAAAGGCTCCAAGATGGGATCTCACGGGAACAGAGGCTTCCGGCGGCGGAAAAGTATTTTCGTGGCTCTTTTTGGTATCCATGGAATATTTGGGAATTTATAGGTCGAAGAATAGGGTTATGAGGGCTGCCGTGGGGCCACAAGCCAGGGGGGCGCCCCCCTAGGACGCGCCCTGGTGGCTTGTGACGCCACGGCAGGTCCCCTGCCTTCATCTCCAAGTCTGCTGGGTTGCTTCTGCTCCAAGAAAAATCATTCCGAAGATTTTATTCCGTTTGGACTCCGTTTAATATTCCTTATCTGCAATACTCAAAAACAAGGAAAAACAGAAACTGGCACTAGGCTCTAGATTAATAGGTTAGTCCCAAAAATAATATAAAATAGCATATTAATGCATATAAAACATCCAAAACAGATAATATAATAGCATGGAACAATCAAAAATTATAGATACGTTGGAGACGTATCAAGCATCCCCAAGCTTAATTCCTGCTCGTCCTCGAGTAGGTAAATGATAAAAACATAATTTTTGATGTGGAATGCTACCTAACATATTTATCCATGTAATATTCTTTATTGTGGCATGAATATTCAGATCCATAAGATTCAAAACAAAAGTCTAATATTGACATAAAAACAGTAATACTTCGAGCACACCAACAAGGCAATTGTGTCCTTTCGAAATAACATGGTCTTAGAAAGTTATCCCTACAAAATCATATGGTCTGGCTATGCTCCATCTTCCCCACACAAAGTATCTAAATCATGCACAACCCCGATGACAAGTCAAGCAATTGTTTCACACCTTTTATGTTCTCAAACCTTTTCAACTCTCACGCAATACATGAGCGTGAGCCATGGATATAGCACTATGGGTGGAATAGAATATGGTGGAGGTTGTGAGGAAAAAGGAGAAGATAGTCTCACATCAACTAGGCGTATCAACGGGCTATGGAGATGCCCATCAATAGATATCAATGTGAGTGAGTAGGGATTGCCATGCAACGGATGCACTAGAGCTATAAGTGTATGAGAGCTCAAAAAGAAACTAAGTGGTTGTGCATATGATGAAAAATTCCACTAGCTATATGAAAGTGACAAAATAGGAGACTCTCTATTATGAAGATCATGGTGCTACTTTGAAGCACAAGTGTGGAAAAAGATAGTAGCATTGTCCCTTCTCTCTTTCTCTCATTTTTTTCTTTTTTTCTTTTTTTTATTTTGGTGGGCATCTTTGGCCTCTTTTTTTTTGGGCTTCGCGGGCCTCTTTTATAATTTATAAAGTCCGGAGACTCATCCCAACTTGTGAGTGATTCATAGTTTCCATCATCCTTTTCTCTCACGGGACAAATGCTCTAATAATGAAGATCATCACACTTTTATTTACTTACAACTCGATACCTAGAACAAAATATGACTCTATATGTATGCTTACGAATGCAAGGCAATATGAAAATGATGGTGCATGTCATGAAAAACGGGACGGTGGAAGTTGCATGGCAATATATCTCAGAATGGCTATGGAAATGCCATAATAGGTAGGTATGGTGGCTGTTTTGAGGAAAATATATGGTGGCTGTTTTGAGGAAGGTGGGTTTGATGCACCGGCGAAAATTGCGCGGCACTAGAGAGGCTAGCAAAGGTGGAAGGGTGAGAGTGCGTATAATCCATGGACTCAACATTAGTCATAAAGAACTCACATACTTATTACAAAAGTCTATTAGTTATCGAAGCAAAGTATTAGACGCATGCTCCTGGGGGAGAGGTTGGTAGGAGTTAACCATCGCGCGCTCCCGACCCTCACACAAAGGTTGACAATCATTAAACAAATCATGCTCCGACTTCGTTACATAACGGTTCACCATACGTGCATGCTACGGGAATCACAAACTTTAACACAAGTATTTCTCCAATTCACAACTACTCACTAGCATGACTCTCATATTACCATCTCTATATCTCAAAACTATATGCAAGGAATCAAACTTCTCATAGTATTCAATGCACTTTATATGAAAGTTTTTATTATATCCCTCTTGGATGCCCATTATATTAGGACTAAATTCATAACCTAAACCAATTACCATGCTGTTTAAAGACTCTCAAAATAATATAAGTGAGGTACGAGAGTTCAATAATTTCTATAAAATAAAACACCACCGTGCTCTAAAAAGATATAAGTGAAGCACTAGAGCAGCATTGCCTAGCTCAAAAGATATAAGTGAAGCACATAGAGTATTCTAATAAATTCACGATTAATGCGTGTCTCTCTCAAAAGATGTGTACAGCAAGGATGATTGTGGAAAACTAAAAAGCAAAGACTCATATCATACAAGACGCTCCAAGCAAAACACATATCATGTGGTGAATAAAAATATAGCCTCAAGTAAATTTACCAATGGATTGAAGACGAAAGAGGGGATGCCTTCCGGGGCATCCCCAAGCTTAGGCTTTTTGGTATCCTTGAATAAGGCTTGGGGTGCCTTGGGAATCCCCAAGCTTAGGCTCTTGCCACTCCTTATTCCATAGTCCATCAAATCTTTACCCAAAACTTGAAAACTTCACAACACAAAACTCAACAGAAAACTCATGAGATCCGTTAGTATAAGAACAATAAATCACCACTTTAGGTACTGTTGTGAACTCATTATTTATTTATATTGGTGTAATATTTACTGTATTCCAACATATCCATGGTTCACACCCCCCGATACAACCCATAGATACATCAAAATAAGCAAACAACACAAAGAAAACAGAATCTGTCTAAAACAGAACAGTCTGTAGAAATCTATAGACTTGGAATACTTCTGTAACTCCAAAAATTCTGAAAAATTAGGACAATCAAGGAAATTTGTATATAAATCTTGTGTAAAAATTTCAGATCAAAATCACGTTCCAGTGAATTTACAAAATTCCAGGACTGAGCGCAAAAGTTTCTGTTTTTCAGCAAAATCAAATCACAAACACCGTAGACCATCCCAAAGGTCTTACTTGGCTCAAACACTAAATTAAACAAGAAAACACAATTACTACAGAGTTAATAATATGTGAAAAACTCAAAAAACAGAAGCAAAAACAAAAGCATAAAAATAAAATTGGGTTGCCTCCCAACAAGCGCTATTGTTTAACGCCCCTAGCTAGGCATAATGCAATAGATCTAGGTATTGTCATCTTTGGTATGCAATCCATAAGTAGCTCTCATAATAGATTCATAAGGTAATTTTATTTTATTTCTAGGAAATTGTTCCATGCCTTTCCTTAATGGAAATTGGAATCTAATATTTCCTTCCTTCATATCAATAATTGCACCAATCGTTCTAAGCAAAGGTCTACCAAGAATAATAGGACATGTAGGATTGCAATCTATATCAAGAACAATGAAATCTACGGGAACATAATTCCTATTTGCAACAATAATAACATCATTAATCCTTCCCATAGGTTTCTTTATAGTGGAATCCCCTAGATGCAAATTTAGAGAGCAATCATCAAATTCACGGAAACCTAGCACATCACATAAAGTTTTCGGAATCGTGGAAACGCTAGCACCCAAATCTCACAAAGCATGGCACTCATAATCTTTAATTTTAATATTAATGGTAGGTTCCCACTCATCATAAAGTTTTCTAGGTATAGAAACTTCCAACTCAAGTTTTTCTTCAAAAGATTTCATCATAGCATCCACGATACGTTTAGTAAAAGCTTTGTTTTGATTATAAGCATGAGGAGAATTCAACATGGATTGCAACAAGGAAATACAATCAAGCAAATAACAACTATCATAATTAAAGTCCTTGAAATCCAAAAGAGTGGGTTCATTACTAAGTAAAGTTTTGACCTCTTCAATCCCACTTTTATCAATCTTAGCATTAGGATCTATAAACTCCGAATCATTGGGACGCCTTTTAACTAAAGTTGACTTATATCTAGTCCCATCTTTATCAAGATTTGTTTTAGAAAAAAAAGATTCAATAGGAGTCACATCAATCACTTTAAGATCTTCATCAATATTATCACGAGAACACACCTTTTCAAGCCATTCACGCTTAGCACGTATTCTAGCGGTTCTTTCCTTACACTCATCAATAGAGATTCTCATAGCTTTTAAAGACTCATTAATATCATGCTTGGGTGTAATAGATCTAATTTTCAAAGAATCAATCTCAAGAGAAATTCTATCAATGTTCCTAGCCAAATCATCAATCTTGAACAATTTTTCTTCAATCATAGCATTGAAACCCTTTTGCGAACTAATAAATTCTTTAATATTATTCTCAAGATCAGAGGGCATCTTATTATAATTTCCATAAGAATTGTTGTAGGAATTACCATAATTATTAGAGGAATTACTAGGAAACGGCCTAGGCTTGAAATTACCTCTATACGCGTTATTACCAAAATTATTCCTACCAACAAAATTCACATCCATAGATTCATTATTATTTCCAATCAAAGAAGACAAAGGCATATCATTAGGATCAATAGGAGCACTCTTACTAGCAAACAATTTCATCAATTCATCCATCTTTTCACTCAAAGTATTTATTTCTTCAATAGCATGCACTTTTTTACTAGTAGGAGATCTTTCGGTATGCCATTGAGAGTAATTTGCCATAATATTATCTAGGAGTTTAGTAGATTCTCCTAATGTGATTTCCATAAAAGTACCACCCGCGGCGCAATCTAAGAGATTCCTAGATGCAAAATTCAATATCGCATAGAAAATTTATATAATCATCCATAAACTCAAACCATGTGCGGGGCAATTTCTAATCATTAGTTTCATCCTCTCCCAAGATTGGGCAACATGCTCATGATCAAGTTGCTTAAAATTCATTATATCGTTCCTAAGGGAGATGATCTTAGCGGGCGGAAAGTACTTGGAAATAAAAGCATCTTTACACTTATTCCATGAATCAATACTATTTTTAGGCAAAGATGAAAACCAAGTTTTAGCACGATCTCGTAGTGAGAACGAAAATAGCTTCAATTTAACAATATCATTATCCACATCTTTCTTCTTTTGCATATCACACAACTCAACGAAAGTATTTAGATGGGATGCGGCATCTTCATTAGCAAGGCCGGGAAATTGTTCTTTCATAACAAGATTAAGCAAAGCGGCATTAATTTCATAAGATTCCGCACTAGTGGCGGGAGCAATCGGAGTACTAATAAAATCATTATTATTAGTATTGGAAAAGTCACACAACTTGGTATTCTCTTGAGTCATCGTGACAAAGCAAGCAATCTAGCACACAAGCAAACAAAAAGCAAACGAAAAGACGAACGGAAGAAGGGCGAATAAAAAGGCAAATCTTTTTGGAAAATCATTTTAGAAGTGGGGGAGAGGAAAACGAGAGGCAGATGGCAAATAATGTAAATGCAAGAGATGAGTTTGTGATGGGTACTTGGTAGGCTTGATGTAGATCTCCCCGGCAACGGCGCCATAAATCCTTCTTGCTACTTCTCGAGCATGCGTTGGTTTTCCTTTGAAGAGGAAAGGGTGATGCAGCAAAGTAGATACGTATTTTCCTCAGTTTTTGAGAACCAAGGTATCAATCCAGTAGGAGATACAAGCAAGTCCCCAATAGATGTACCTACACAAATAATCAAACACTTGCACCCAACGCTATAAAGGGGTTGTCAATCCCTTCACGGTTATTTGCAAGGATGAGATCTGATAGAGATAGATAGATAGGATTGCTAAAACGAAAAGTAAACTAAAAGTCAAAAGAATGCAGCGAAGTATTTTTGGTATTTTTGGTTTATATATCTGAAAATATAATATGGAAAATAGACCCGGGGGCCATAGGTTTCACTAGAGGCTTCTCTCATGAAGGAAACTAATACAGTGGGTGAACAAATTACTGTCGAGCAATTAATAGAAAAGCGAATAATTATGAAGATATCCAAGGCAATGATTATGCATATAGGCATAACGTCCGTGTCAAGTAAACCGAAACGATTTTGCATCTACTACTATTACTCCACACATCGACCGACTCCTGCCTGCATCTAGAGTATTAAGTTCATGAAGAACAGAGTAACGCATTAGGTAAGATGACATGATGTAGAGGGATAAACTCAAGCAATATGATGAAAACCCCATCTTTTTATCCTCGATGGCAACAATACAAATACGTGCCTCGCTACCCCTACTTTGTCACTGGGTGAGGACACCGCAAGATTGAACCCAAAACTAAGCACTTCTCCCATTGCAAGAATTACCAATCTAGTTGGCCAAACCAAACCAATAACTCGAAGAGACTTGCAAAGATATGAAATCATGCATATAAGAATTCTGAGAAGATTCAAATAATATTCATAGATAAGCTAATCATAAACCCACAATTCATCGGATCTCGACAAACACACCGCAAAAGAGTATTACATCGGATAGATCTCCATGAAGATCATGAAGAACATGGTATTGAAGAACAAAGAGAGAGAAGAAGCCATCTAGCTACTAGCTATGGACCCGAAGGTCTGTGGTGGACTACTCACGCATCATCGGAGGGGCAATGGAGTTGATGTAGATGCCCTCCGTGATCGAATCCCCCTCCGGCAGATTACCGGAAAAGACTCCAAGATGGGATCTCACGGGAACAGAGGCTTCCGGCGGTGGAAAAGTATTTTCGTGGCTCTTTTTGGTATCCAGGGAATATTTGGGAATTTATAGGTCGAAGAATAGGGTTAGGAGGGCTGCCGTGGGTCCATAGCCAGGGGGCGCCCCCCCTAGGGCGCGCCCTAGTGACTTGTGACGCCACGGCAGGTCCCTGCCTTCATCTCCAAGTCTGCTGGGTTGCTTCTGGTCCAAGAAATATCATTCCGAAGATTTTATTCCGTTTGGACTCCGTTTAATATTCCTTATCTGCAATACTCAAAAACAAAGAAAAAACAGAAACTGGCACTAGGCTCTAGATTAATAGGTTAGTCCCAAAAATAATATAAAATAGCATATTAATGCATATAAAACATCCAAAACAGATAATATAATAGCATGGAACAATCAAAAATTATAGATACGTTGGAGACGTATCAGCGATCTACACCAACAACTTCGCCGCCGTCATCGCCAACTCTCTCCCCCTCTATGCAGCGGTGTAACACCCCTTCTCCCCTCTGTAATCTCTACTTAAACATGGTGCTCAATGCTATATATTATTTCCCAATGATGTATGGCTATCCTATGATGTTTGAGTAGATCCGTTTTGTCCTATGGGTTGATTGATGATCATGATTGGTTTGAGTTGCATGTTTTATTATTGGTGCTGTCCTATGGTGCTCTCCGTGTCGCGCAAGCGTGAGGGATCTCTGATGTAGGGTTTGCAATATGTTTATGATTCGCTTATGGTGGGTGGCGTGAGTGACGGAAGCACAGACCCGAGTAAGTAGGTTGTTTACGTATGGGAGTAAAGAGGACTTGATACTTAATGCTATGGTTGGGTTTTACCTTAATGATCTTTAGTAGTTGCGGATGCTTGCTAGAGTTCCAATCATAAGTGCATATGATCCAAGTAGAGAAAGTATGCTAGCTTATGCCTCTCCCTCATATAAAATTGCAATAATGATTACCGGCCTAGTTATCGATTGCCTAGGGACAAATAACTTTCTTGTGACAAAAAGCTCTCTACTAAGACTAACTTAGTTGTTTCTTTATCTAAGTAGCCCCTAGTTTTTATTTACGTGCTCTTTATTATCTTGCAAACCTATCCTATCACACCTATAAAGTACTTCTAGTTTCATACTTGTTCTAGGTAAAGCGAACGTTAAACGTGCGTAGAGTTGTATCGGTGGTCGATAGAACTTGAGGGAATATTTGTTCTACCTTTAGCTCCTCGTTGGGTTCGACACTCTTACTTATCGAAAGAGGCTACAATTGATCCCCTATACTTGTGGGTTATCAAGACCTGCTCTGGATATTTCTAACATCATGTGGTCTGAACTGCACTCTGCTGTCTTTGATCGTAAGGTTCCTATTTATGGCCCGTACTTGATGCTTCTTCTTGAGAGCACGTGGGCTAAGACCCATCCAGGCATCATCTTTGAGCATGGTGAGGTGGTTTCTCATAAGGTTGTGCAGCTCCGTCAGAAGGACAAATGGGCAAACTATGTTGCTCCCGAGGCTGTTTTGCCTAATGATGATGTTGAGGAAGAAGATGAGGATGACGAGTATGATGAGGACTTTGTGGTCCAGGGTGGTGCGGCTCCTCGTTCTGCACCTTCTCTGGTTGAACCATCCTGGGCTAAGAAGCTCAAGGAGAAGATGAAGAAGTTGTTCTGTTTACAGGCTAAGGGTCAGTACAGGGCTCATGTTGCTGAGAAGGAAGCTAGACGGCGTCACAAGGCTCTTGGCAGACACGTTGGGTTGGAGGTTAGCAGTGGTTCTGAGAAGTATATTACTGATGAGGAGGTCTGGATCTCACGGCACTACAAGGACTCTGATGATGATCTGCCTAGCTCTTCTGCTCCAGCTCCGCCCGGCACCGTTTCCCACACTCCAGAGTCCGGAGAGTACTGATGATGGGTCCTTGTGTTCTGCCACATGTGTGTCTTAGTCCTCCTTGCCCTTTTGGTGTCTCGCTGCCAAAGGGGGAGAGAGTGTAGGGATTTGCCGAGTCACGAGCATGTGTTTGCTTTCTGAGTTGCCTTCTTTTATGTCATTGCTCGTGAACTCTCTCTAGTTGCCTTGCTTTGCTTTGCTTATGGTTGTGAGATGCAGTCAGTCACTTCGTCGTATGGTGTAAGACATATGCTACCCTTAATTATCCTCATATGTCTCGATTTGTGAGTTAGTTTTATTATACCATCTGTGTTATACTCTCACATAGTGCTCCTTGCTTAGTTATCTATGTCATATTATAGATTGTTGCAAGGAGTATTTGTCTCTAAAATATAGGGGGAGTGTTGATCCTAGCATGTGTGTTTTGCATTCCAAAAGCATATCAAATATAGCACACATCTAGGGGGAGCCCGTCTATATTTTTGTAGACTTTTGGGTTTGCTTTCTTTCTCTTATTTATTATCTATGCAAATCCAGTGTTGTCATCAATCCACCAAAAAGGGGGAGATTGTAAGGGCATATTTATACCCTAATGGTTTGGGTGATTGATGACAATGCATTTGCGGACTAATCGTGTGCATTAAGCTTTCAGAGAATATCAGGTGGCACGAGACGATTATATTACCCCTCAGGAAGCTAAAAAGAAGACGGTGTCTTTTCGACGATTTAGTGTCGGTGGACTTAAGTCATAGGAAAATCCGTACTATCAAGAGGGGGTCCGCGGTGGGAAAGGTTGGGAGGAATCATCACATACACACTCGCACCCCCATTCGTTTTCTAGCAACATGGAGTCTCTGTCCTTGCCCTACTCTCCCTTTCTTGCTCTCAGCGGTAGTACCGTCCTGGGAAGCGGTAGTACTGCGTGCAGCCGGTACTTTCGCCCCAGCCGGCGGTAGTACCGCTTAGGGAAAGAGGGGAGGGCTGGGCACCTCACGCGAGGCATCAGACGCATATTTGGGAGTGTCTGGTGCCCCACGCCAGCACCCAGCCGCAGCGGTAGTAGGGGCGGTAGTACTAAGCGGTACTACCGCCGCTCCTTCTACTGGCTCTCTGATGGGCGGTAGTACCGCCCCAACCAGCGATACTACCGCTGAAGTGCAGCTGGTTGGTGGGTAACGGGCAGATTCCCCTCCCCACTATATAAGGGGTCTTCTTCCCCAAGAAGCCTTACCTCTTATCCTTCCCCAAGCTCCATTGTTGCCCAAATCTCATTCTTGCCCGATCTCTCTCCCTAGCCAACAAAACTTGTTGATACTCTAGGGTTTGGTTGAGAGGGCCCCGATCTACACTTCCACCAAGAGAAATTTGATTCCCCCCACTAATCCCTTGCGGATCTTGTTACTCTTGGATGTTTGAGCACCCTAGACGGAAGAGGTCACCTCGAAGCCATAGTCCATTGTGGTGAAGCTTCGTGGTGTCGTTGGGAGCCTCCAATTCAATTGTGGAGATTGCCCCAACCTTGTTTGTAAAGGTCCGACTGCCGCCTCCAAGTGCACCACTAGTGGAATCACGGCACCTCGCATTGTGTGAGGGCGTGAGGAGAATACGGTGGCCCTAGTGGCTTCTTGGGGAGCATTGTGCCTCCACACCGCTCCAACGGAGACGTACTTCCCTTTACTGGGAAGGAACTTCGCTAACACATCCTCGTCTCCATCGGTTCCCCTTGTGGTTATTTCTTACCTTTACTTCACGCAAGCTACTTACATTGTTTATCTTGCTTGCTTGAGTTGCTTGTTGTGTTTAGCATCATATAGGTTGCTCACCTAGTTGCATATCTAGCCAACCTATTTGTTGCTAAGCATAAATTGTTAAAGAAAAGTTAAAAACTGGTAGTTGCCTATTCACCCTCCCTCTAGTCAACCATATTGATCCTTTCAGTATGCCTCTAGTAGACTAGCTCGTTGATCAAAGATGGTCAAGGTTTCCTAGCCATAGACATGATATGTCATTTTATAACGGGATCACATCATTAGGAGAATGATGTGATGGACAAGACCCAAACTATGAACGTAGCATATGATCGTGTAAGTTTATTGCTATAGTTTTCTGCATGTCAAGTATCTGTTCCTATAACCATGAGATCATGTAACTCACTGACACCGGAGGAATACCTTGTGTGTGTCAAACGTCGCAACGTAACTGGGTGACTATAAAGATGCTCTACAGGTATCTCCGCGAGAGTCTGTTGAGCTGGCATGGATCGAGACTGGGATTTGTTACTCCGTGTGACGGAGAGGTATCTCAGGGCCCACTCGGTAATGCAACATCACAATAAGCCTTACAAGCAAAGTGACTAAAGAGTTAGCCACGGGATCTTGTATTACGGAACGAGTAAAGAGACTTGCCGATAACGAGATTGAACTAGGTATAGAGATACCGACGATCGAATCTCGGGCAAGTAACATACCGAAGAACAAAGGGAACAACATACGGGATTAACTGAATCCTTGACATAGAGGTTCAACCGATAAAGATCTTCGTAGAATATGTAGGAACCAATATGGGCATCCAGGTCCCGCTATTGGTTATTGACCGTAGAGGTGTCTCGGTCATGTCTACATAGTTCTCGAACCCGCAGGGTCTGCACACTTAATGTTCGGTGATGTTTCGGTAGTATTAAGATACATGTGTTGGTGACCGGAGGTTGTTTGGACTCCCGGATGAGATCCCGGACATCACGAGGAGCTCCGGAATGGTCTGGAGGTAAAGATTTATATATAGGAAAGTGGTATTTGGGTTCGGGAAAAGTTTTGGGTATTTCCGGTAGTGTACCGGGAGTGACGAATGGGTTCCGGGGGTTCACCGGGCGGGCCCACCCACCCCGGGGGGGCACATGGGCCCAAGAGCTGGCTCACCAGCCCCTAATGGGCTGGGGAACTGATACGTCTCCAACGTATCTATAATTTTTTATTGTTCCATGCTATTATATTATCTGTTTCGGATGTTTTATATGCATTAATATGCTATTTTATATTATTTTTGGGACTAACCTATTAACCTAGTGCCCAGTGCCAGTTTGTGTTTTTTCCTTGTTTTTGAGTATTGCTGAAAAGGAATATCAAACGGAGTCCAAACGGAATAAAAGTCTATGCTGATTTTTCTTGGACCAGAAGGAACCCAGGAGGCTTCGAGAAGAGGCTGGAAGACCTACGGGTGGGCCACAAGCCACCAGGGCGCGCCCCGTAGCTCCTCCAACCCTAACTCTTCGCCTATAAATTCAGAAATATTCCCCCAATACCAAAGAGAGCCACGAAAATACTTTTCCGCCGCCGCAAGCCTCTATTCCCGTGAGATCCCATCTTGGGGCCTTTTCCGGCAATGTGCCGGAGGGGGATTCGATCACGGAGGGCCTCTACATCAAATCCATTGCCCTTCCGATGATGCGTGAGTAGTTTACCTCAGACCTTCGGGTCCATAGCTAGTAGCTAGATGGCTTCTTCTCTCTCTATGTTCTTCAATACCATGTTCTCCATGATCTTCATGGAGATCTATCCGATGTAATACTCTTTTGCGGTGTGTTTGTCGAGATCCGATGAATTGTGGGTTTATGATCAGATTATCTATGAATATTATTTGAATCTTCTCTGAATTCTTATATGCATGATTTCATATTTTGTAAGTCTCTTCGAGTTATTGGTTTGGTTTGGCCAACTAGATTGGTAATTCTTGCAATGGGAGAAGTGCTTAGTTTTGGGTTCAATCTTGCGGTGTCCTCACCCAGTGACAAAGTAGGGGTAGCGAGGCACGTATTTGTATTGTTGCCATCAAGGATAAAAAGATGGGGTTTTCATCATATTGCTTGAGTTTATCCCTCTACATCATGTCATCTTACTTAATGCGTTACTCTGTTCTTCATGAACTTAATACTCTAGATGCAGGCAGGAGTCGGTCGATGTGTGGAGTAATAGTAGTAGATGCAGAATCGTTTCGGTCTACTTGATACGGACGTGATGCCTATATGCATAATCATTGCCTTGGATATCGTCATAACTATGCGCTTTTCTATCAATTGCTCGACAGTAATTTTTTCACCCACCGTATTATTTTCCTTCAAGAGAGAAGCCTCTAGTGAAACCTATGGCCCCCGGGTCTATTTTCCATATTATATTTTCAGATCTATAAACTCAAAAACACAAAAATACTTTGCTGCAATTTACTTACTTTTATTTTAATTGTCGTTTTAGTAATCTTTTATATCTATCTCTATCGGATCTCATCCTTGCAAGTGACCGTGAAGGGATTGACAACCCCTTTATAGCGTTGGGTGCCAGTGTTTGATTGTTTGTGCAGGTGCATAGATTGGGGCCTTGCTTGTACCTCCTACTGGATTGATACCTTGGTTCTCAAAACTGAGGGAAATACTTATCTACTTTGCTGCATCACCCTTTCCTCTTCAAGGGAAAACCAACGCAAGCTCAAGAAGTAGCAAGAAGGATTTCTGGCGCCGTTGCCAGGGAGGATACATAACAAGTCAAGACAAGAACTATCCCGTCAACTTGCCAATTTCTGGCGTGGTCCGAAGAGATCTACATCAAGCCTACCAAGTACAAACTCATCTCTTGCATTTACATTATTTGCCATTTGCCTCTCGTTTTCCTCTCCCCCACTTCTAAAACGAATTTCAGAAAAAACCAAAAAGATTTGCCTTTTTATTCGCCCTTCTTCCGTTCGTCTTTTTGTTTGCTTTTTGTTTGCTTGTGTGCTAGATTGCTTGTTTTGTCACGATGACTCAAGAGAATACCAAGTTGTGTGACTTCTCCAATACTAATAATAATGACTTTATTAGTACTCTGATTACTCCCGCCACTAATGCGGAATCTTATGAAATTAATGCCGCTTTGCTGAATCTTGTTATGAAAGAACAATTTTCCGGCCTTCCTAGTGAAGATGCCGCATCCCATCTAAATACTTTCGTTGAATTGTGTGATATGCAAAAGAATAAAGATGTGGATAATGATATTGTTAAATTGAAGCTATTTCCGTTCTCACTACGAGATCGTGCTAAAACTTGGTTTTCATCTTTGTCTAAAAATAGTATTGATTCATGGAATAAGTGTAAAGATGCTTTTATTTCCAAGTACTTTCCGCCCGCTAAGATCATCTCCCTTAGGAACGATATAATGAATTTTAAGCAACTTGATCATGAGCATGTTGCATAATCTTGGGAGAGGATGAAATTAATGATTAGAAATTGCCCCGCACATGGTTTGAGTTTATGGATGATTATACAATTTTTTTATGCGGGATTGAATTTTGCATCTAGAAATCTTTTAGATTCCGCCGCGGGTGGTACTTTTATGGAAATCACATTAGGAGAAGCTACTAAACTCCTAGATAATATTATGGCAAATTACTCTCAATGGCATACCGAAAGATCTCCTACTAGTAAAAAAAGTGCATGCTATTGAAGAAATAAATACCTTGAGTGAAAAGATGGTTGAATTAATGAAATTGTTTGCTAGTAAGAGTGCTCCTATTGATCCTAATGATATGCCTTTGTCTTCTTTGATTGGAAATAATAATGAATCTATGGATGTGAATTTTGTTGGTAGGAACAATTTTGGTAATAACGCGTATAGAGGTAATTTCAACCCTAGGCCGTTTCCTAGTAATTCCTCTAATAATTATGGTAATTCCTACAACAATCCTTATGGAAATTATACTAAGATGCCCTCTGATCTTGAGAATAGTATTAAAGAATTTATTAGTTCGCAAAAGGTTTTCAATGCTACGATTGAAGAAAAAATGCTCAAGATTAATGATTTGGCTAGGAACGTTGATAGAATTCCGCTTGAGATTGATTCTTTGAAAATTATATCTACTCCACCCAAGCGTGATATTAATGAGTCTTTAAAAGCTATGAGAACTTCTATTAATGAGTGTAAGGAAAGAACCGCTAGAATGCGTGCTAAGCGTGAATGACTTGAAAAAGTGTGTTCCCGTGAAAATAATGATGAAGATCTTAAAGTGATTGATGTGACTCCTATTTAATCTTTGTTTTCTAATATAAATCTTGATAAAGATGGGTCTGGAGATAAGTCAACTTTAGTTAAAAGTCGTCTCAATGATTCGGAGTTTATAGATCTTAATGCTAAAATTGATAAAAGTGGGATTGAAGAGGTCAAAACTTTAAATAGCAATGAACCCACTCTTTTGGATTTCAAGGACTTTAATTATGATAGTTGTTCTTTGATTGCTTGTATTTCCTTGTTGCAATCCATGTTGAATTCTCCGCATGCTTATAATCAAAATAAAGCTTTTACTAAACATATCGTTGATGCTATGATGAAATCTTTTGAAGAAAAACTTGAGTTGGAAGTTTCTATACCTAGAAAGCTTTATGATGAGTGGGAACCTACTATTAAGATTAAAATTAAATATTATGAGTGCCATGCTTTGTGTGATTTGGGTGCTAGCGTTTCCACGATTCCGAAAACTTTATACGATGTGCTAGGTTTCCATGAACTTGATGATTGCTCTTTAAATTTGCATCTAGCGGATTCCACTATTAAGAAACCTATGGGAAGGATTAATGATGTTCTTATTGTTGCAAATAGGAATTATGTGCCCGTAGATTTAATTGTTCTTGATATAGATTGCAATCCTACATGTCCTATTATTCTTGGTAGACCTTTCCTTAGAACGATCGGTGAAATTATTGATATGAAAGAAGGAAACATTAGATTCCAATTTCCATTAAGGAAAGGCATGGAACACTTTCCTAGAAAAAAAATTAAATTACCTTATGAATCTATTATGAGAGCTACTTATCGATTGCATACCAAAGATGATAATACCTAGATCTATTGTGTTATGCCTAGCTAGGGGCGTTAAACAATAGCGCTTGTTGGGAGGCAACCCAATATTATTTTTATGTTTTTTGTTTTGTTTCTGTTCTTGAGTAAATTACACATTATTACCTCTGTAGTAATTGTGTTTTAGTGTTTTAACTAGTATTTGAGCCAAGTAAGACCTTTGGGATGGTTTACGGTGATTGTTGATTTGATCTTGCTGAAAAACAGAAACTTTTGCGCTCAGTACAGGAATTTTATAAATTCACCAGAGCGTCGAATGAGTCTATAATTTTTACACAAGATTGATATACAAATTTCCCAGATTTTCCTATTTTTTCATAATTATTTGAGTTACATAAGTATTCGAAGTTTCCAGATTGCTACAGACTGTTCTGTTTTTGACAGATTCTGTTTTCTTTGTGTTGTTTGCTTATTTTGATGTATCTATGGGTTGTATCGGGGGGTATGAACCACGGAGAAGTTGGAATACAGTAGATATTACACCAATATAAATAAATAATGAGTTCACTTCAGTACCTAAAGTGGTGATTTATTTTTCTTATACTAACGGATCTCACGAGTTTTCTGTTGAGTTTTGTGTTGTGAAGTTTTCAAGTTTTAGGTAAATATTTGATGGACTATGGAATAAGGAGTGGCAAGAGCCTAAGCTTGGGGATGCCCAAGGCACCCCAAGGAATATTCAAGGATACCAAAAAGCCTAAGCTTGGGGATGCCCCGAAAGGCATCCCCTCTTTCGTCTTCAATCCATCGGTAAATTTACTTGAGGCTATATTTTTATTCACCACATGATATGTGTTTTGCTTGGAGCGTCTTGTATGATATGAGTCTTTGCTTTTTAGTTTTCCACAATCATCCTTGCTGTACACATCTTTTGAGAGAGACACGCGTTAATCGTGAATTTATTAGAATACTCTATGTGCTTCACTTATATCTTTTGAGCTAGGCAATTTTGCTCTAGTGCTTCACTTATATCTTTTTAGAGCACGGTGGTGTTTTATTTTATAGAAATAATTGAACTCTCGTACCTCACATATATTATTTTGAGAGTCTTTAAACAGCATGGTAATTGGTTTAGGTTATGAATTTAGTCCTAATATAATGGGCATCCAAGAGGGATATAATAAAAACTTTCATATAAAGTGCATTGAATACTATGAGAAGTTTGATTCCTTGCATATAGTTTTGAGATATAAAGAGGGTGATATTAGAGTCATGCTAGTGAGTAATTGTGGATTGGTAGAAATACTTGTGTTAAAAGTTTGTGATTCCCGTAGCATGCACGTATGGTGAACCGTTATGTAACGAAGTCGGAGCATGATTTGTTTATTGATTGTCATCCTTTGTGTGAGGGTCGGGAGCGCGCGATAGTTAACTCCTACCAACCTCTCCCCTAGGAGCATGCGTCTAATACTTTGCTTCGATAACTAATAGACTTTTGCAATAAGTATGTGAGTTCTTTATGACTAATGTGAGTCCATGGATTACACGCACTCTCACCCTTCCACCTTTGCTAGCCTCTCTAGTACCGCGCAACTTTCGCCGGTGCATTAAACCCACCATATACCCTTCCTCAAAACAGCCACCATACCTACCTATTATGGCATTTCCATAGCCATTCCAAGATATATTGCCATGCAACTTCCACCGTTCCGTTTATTATGACACGCACCATCATTGTCATATTGCTTTGCATGATCGTAAGATAGCTAGCATGATGTTTTCATGGCTTGTCCGTTTTTTGATGTCATTGCTACGCTAGATCATTGCACATCCCGGTACACCGCCGGAGGCATTCATATAGAGTCATATCTTGTTCTAGTTTCGAGTTGTAATTCTTGAGTTGTAAGTAAATAAAAGTGTGATGATCATCATTATTAGAGCATTGTCCCATGTGAGGAAAGGATGATGGAAGCTATGATTCCCTCACAAGTTGGGATGAGTCTTTGGACTTTACAAAAAAAAAAGAGGCCAATGAAGCCCAAATAATAAAAAAAGAGGCCAAAGATGCCCACCAAAAAAATGAGAGAAAAGAGAGAAGGGACAATGCTACTATCTTTTTTTCCACACTTGTGCTTCAAAGTAGCACCATGATCTTCATGATAGAGAGTCTCCTATTTTGTCACTTTCATATACTAGTGGGAATTTTTCATTATATAACTTGGCTTGTATATTGAAATGATGGGCTTCCTCAAATTGCCCTAGGTCTTCGTGAGCAAGCGAGTTGGATGCACACCCACTTAATTTCTTTTTGAGCTTTCATACACTTATAGCTCTAGTGCATCCGTTGCATGGCAATCCCTACTCACTCACATTGATATCTATTGATGGGCATCTCCATAGCCCGTTGATACGCCTAGTTGATGTGAGACTATCTTCTCCTTTTCTCACAACCTCCACCATATTCTATTTCACCTATAGTGCTATATCCATGGCTCACGCTCATGTATTGCGTGAGAGTTGAAAAAGTTTGAGAACATAAAAAGTGTGAAACAATTGCTTGACTTGTCATCGGGGTTGTGCATGATTTAAATACTTTGTGTGGGGAAGATGGAACATAGCCAGACCTTATGATTTTGTAGGGATAACTTTCTTTGGCCATGTTATTTTGAAAAGACACGATTGCTTTGTTAGTATGCTTGAAGTATTATTGTTTTCATGTCAACATTAAACTTTTGTTTTGAATCTTATGGATCTGAACATTCATGCCACAATAAAGAATATTACATGGATAAATATGTTAGGTAGCATTCCACATCAAAAATTCTGTTTTTATCATTTACCTACTCGAGGACGAGCAGGAATTAAGCTTGGGGATGCTGATACGTCTCCAACGTATCTATAATTTTTGATTGTTCCATGCTATTATATTATCTGTTTTGGATGTTTTATATGCATTAATATGCTATTTTATATTATTTTTGGGACTAACCTATTAACCTAGCGCTCAGTGCCAGTTTCTGTTTTTTCCTTGTTTTTGAGTATTGCAGAAAAGGAATATCAAACGGAGTCCAAACGGAATAAAATTCTATGCTGATTTTTCTTGGACCAGAAGGAACCCAGGAGGCTTCGAGAAGAGGCCAGAAGACCTACGGGTGGGCCACAAGCCACCAGGGCGCGCCCCTGGGGGGGCTGGCTTGTGGGCCCCCCGTAGCTCCTCCAACCCTAACTCTTCACCTATAAATTCAGAAATATTCCCCCAATACCAAAGAGAGCCACGAAAATACTTTTCCGCCGCCGCAAGCCTCTGTTCCCATGAGATCCCATCTTGGGGCCTTTTCCGGTGATCTGCCGGAGGGGGAGTCGATCACGGAGGGCCTCTACATCAACTCCATTGCCCTTCCGATGATGCGTAAGTAGTTTACCTCAGACCTTCGGGTCCATAGCTAGTAGCTAGATGGCTTCTTCTCTCTCTATGTTCTTCAATACCATGTTCTCCATGATCTTCATGGAGATCTATCCGATGTAATACTCTTTTGCGGTATGTTTGTCGAGATCCGATGAATTGTGGGTTTATGATCAGATTATCTATGAATATTATTTGAATCTTCTCTGAATTCTTACATGCATGATTTCATATCTTTGTAAGTCTCTTCGAGTTATTGGTTTGGTTTGGCCAACTAGATTGGTAATTCTTGCAATGGGAGAAGTGCTTAGTTTTGGGTTCAATCTTGTGGTGTCCTCACCTAGTGACAAAGTAGGGGTAGCGAGGCACGTATTTGTATTGTTGCCATCAAGGATAAAAAGATGGGGTTTTCATCATATTGCTTGAGTTTATCCCTCTACATCATGTCGTCTTACTTAATGCGTTACTCTGTTCTTCATGAACTTAATACTCTAGATGCAGGCAGGAGTCGGTCGATGTGTGGAGTAATAGTAGTAGATGCAGAATCGTTTCGGTCTACTTGATACGGACGTGATGCCTATATGCATAATCATTGCCTTGGATATCGTCATAACTATGCGCTTTTCTATCAATTGCTCGACAGTAATTTGTTCACCCATCGTATTATTTGCCTTCAAGAGAGAAGCCTCTAGTGAAACCTATGGCCCCCGGGTCTATTTTCCATATTATATTTTCAGATCTATAAACTAAAAAACACAAAAATACTTTGCTGCAATTTATTTACTTTTATTTTAATTGTCGTTTTAGTAATCTTTTATATCTATCTCTATCGGATCTCATCCTTGCAAGTGATCGTGAAGGGATTGACAACCCCTTTATAGCGTTGGGTGCAAGTGTTTGATTGACTGTGCAGGTGCATAGATTGGGGCCTTGCTTGTACCTCCTACTGAATTGATACCTTGGTTCTCAAAACTGAGGGAAATACGTATCTACTTTGCTGCATCACCCTTTCCTCTTCAAGGGAAAATCAACGCAAGCTCAAGAAGTAGCAGGAACCGACCCCATAAGGGCCCATATGCCCAAGAGGAAAAAAGGTGGAGATAGGAAGGAATAGGACTCCTTCCTAATATGAATCCACTTCCTAGTAGGAAGTGGATTGGACTCTTCCTTGCCCTGGTTCAGTCAACCCCTAGGGGAAACCCTAGGGAGGCTGCCTCCTCCCCCCTCCCTCCGATATATGCTAGAGGAATAGAGCCCCCAAAGACACACGGCCACGTGCTAGTTCTCTATTCTCTAGTTCCTCCACCAAATAGATTCCGGTAGTGCTTAGGCGAAGCCCTGCCGGGATAACTCCACCACCACCACCACGCCGTCGTGCTGCTGGAGATCTCATCCACCTCTCCGCCCCCTCTTGCTGGATCAAGAAGGCGGAGATCGTCATCGAGCTGTACGTGTGCTGAACGCGGAGGTGCCGTCCGTTCGGCACTAGATCGGGACGGATTGCGATTTGGATCGCGAAGACGTTCGACTACATCAACCGCCTTTATTAACGCTTCCCGCTTAGCGATCTACAAGGGTACGTAGATCCACTCTCCCTCTCGTAGATGCTCATCACCATGGATAGATCTTGCGTGTGCGTAGGAATTTTTTTGTTTCCCATGCAACGTTCCCCAACAGGATCTGGCGGGGACCGGCTCCGGCTCCTGGCGGCGAGGTGAAATATGTGCAGAGGAGGCGGCTCGACGATGGGAAGGTAAAGCTCCGGCTCTCCAACCTCGGTGAAGGCCGCCGTCGTCGGAGAGCAGATCGAGAAAAATCAAGCCTTCTCCTTGCCTTGGTTCACCTTGGGGAACAAGGAGGGGAACAAGGAGAGGGAAGCAGCTAGACAGAGGCATGGGGCAAGGGATTTGCGGCACTGGGGGGCGGAGCCGAGCAGGGGAGCTACGGCGCTGGGGGGCCAGCATGGGAGCTCCGGTGCAGGAGAGCGAGCAGGGGAGCTCCGATGAGGGAGAGCGAGTGGGGAGACGACCAGGGAGTGCGGGAGTTGTCGGGAATTCGCTGAGGGTTTTTTTGAAAAAATGCCGCGGGGACAACCTTTTTCGGACGGAGGGAGTGTATGATAATTAAGTTGGGAGGCGAAACAATAAACCCCTCTCTTTCTCTGTGTTCGATGGATGCTACTTGTTCTAAAAATATGCTTTGAGTATTAGCAACCATAGAAGACTATATGATAATTGAGTATGTGCATCTATTAGTTAGACTTTGTAGAAAATAATATGAATTGTAATTGTTTGGTGACAACATAAGTTGTCAAGTTTCAAGAGAATGCATTGTTTGAACCATAACATGTGAATTAATTGCTACTTTATCATGATGAGTTTTATAAGAAAGAGTTGTTGTTTATGATGCTAGGAAAAGTGATTGAAATTATCACTGATCAAACTTATACACTATGCTAGCATTCACATTTCATAAATTATTTCTTTTATCATTTACCTACTCAAAGACGAATTAAACTTGGGGATGCTGGTACGTCTCCAACGTATCGATAATTTATGAATTATCGATGCCAGGTTTATAACAAATTGTATGGTTTTGATGCACTTTTATATGATTTAAATGGAACTAACCCGCACTGGCGCTGTTTTCAGCAGAATTATCATGGTGTAGTTTTTGTGCAGAAAATAAAAGTTTTTGGAATCGACCAAAACTTTTTGGTGATTTTTTATGGAACAAAATGTTGGGGAACGTTGCATGGGAAACAAAAAATTTCCTACGCACACACAAGATCTATCCATGGTGATGAGCATCTACGAGAGGGAGAGTGAATCTACATACCCTTGTAGATCGCTAAGCGGAAGCGTTAAGAAACGCGGTTGATGTAGTCGAACGTCTCCGCGATCCAAATCGCAAGTCGTCCCTCGAACCGATCACGAACTAGTGCCGAACGGACGGCACCTCCGCGTTCAACACACGTACGGCTTGATGACGCCTTCACCTCCTCGATCCAGCGAGCGATGGTGAAGTAGTAGATGAGTTCCGGCAGCACGACGGCGTGGTGATGGTGGTGAGGAACAATCTCTGCAGGGCTTCACCAAGCGCTACGGAGATTATGACGTAGGAACTAGAGGGTTAGGGTTGCCGCACACGGCTTGGGGAAATCTTGATGTATTCCGGGTGCTAGCCCTGCCCCTCTATTTATATGTTGAGCCCTGGGGTCGAAACTTGGAGAAAGAGCCTCCTCAAAGTCGGTTTGGCCCGCAAGGCAAGAGTCCTGCTCGGACTCCAGGGCCAGACGCCAGGGACCGGCGTCTGGCGTCTGGCCCGTGGCCTCCGCAAAACTTCCTTTTGCACCTTCCTAAAGCCTCGTGGGCTTTACCCCTTGGCCCAAATAAAGTGTTCTCGTACCCGAACATTTCGGGAAACATCCGGAACCCCTTCCGGTGAATTCCGGAACCCTTCTGGAGACCAAACACTATTATCCCATATATCAATCTTTACCTCCGGACAATTCCAGAGCTCCTCGTCATGTCCGGGATCTCATCCGGGACTCCGAATAACTTTCGGTCACCAACATAACAACTCAACTATACTTATATCGTCACCAAACGTTAAGTGTGTAGACCCTGCGGGTTCGAGAACTATGTAGACATGACCGAGACACCTCTACGGTCAATAACCAATAGCGGGACCTGGATGCCCATACTGGCTCCTACATATTCTACGAAGATCTTTATCGGTCAAACCTCTATGTCAAGGATTCAGTTAATCCCGTATGCTGTTCCCTTTGTTCTTCGGTATGTTACTTGCCCGAGATTCGATCGTCGGTATCTCTATACCTAGTTCAATCTCGTTACCGGCAAGTCTCTTTACTCGTTCCGTAATACAAGATCTCGTGGCTAACACTTTAGTCACATTGCTTGCAAGGCTCATTGTGATGTTGTATTACTGAGTGGGCCCTGAGATACCTCTCCGTCACACGGAGTAACAAATCCCAGTCTTGATCCATGCCAACCCAACAGACATCCTCGGAGATACCTGTAGAGCACCTTTATAGTCACCCAGTTACGTTGCGACGTTTGATACACACAAGGTACTCCTCCGATGTCAGGGAGTTGCATGATCTCATGGTCATAGGAACAGATACTTGACATGCAGAAAACAATAGCAATAAACTGATACGATCATATGCTACGTTTACAGTTTGGGTCTTGTCCATCACATCATTCTCCTAATGATGTGATCCCGTTATCAAATGACATCTCATGTCCATGGCTAGGAAACCTTCACCATCTTTTGATCAACGAGCTAGTTAACTAGAGGCATACTAGGGACACAGTGTTGTCTATGTACCCACACATGTATTTGAGTTTCCAATCAATACAATTATAGCATGGATAATAAACGATTATCACGAACAAGGAAATATGATAATAACTAAATTATTATTGCCTCTAGGGAATATTTCCAACAGTCTCCCACTTGCACTAGAGTCAATAATCTAGTTCACATCACCATGTGATTTACATTGTTCTAACACCCAATGAGTTCTGGGGTTCGATCATGCTTTGCATGTGAGAGAGGTCTTTAGTCAACGGGTCTGTGACATTCAGATCCGTGTGTACTTTGCAAATCTCTATGTCATACTGTAGACACTTCTACCACACTCCACTTGGAGCTATTCCAAATGGCTGCTCCACTATATGTCTCCTGACTGCTACTCAGAGTCGTCCGGATAGGTGTCAAAGCTTGCATCGACGTAACCCTTTACGACGAACTCTTCATCACCTCCATAATTGAGAAATATTTCCTTAGTCCTCTAGTTACTAAGGATAATCTTGACCGCTGTCCAGTGATCCACTCCTGGATCACTCTTGTACACCTTGACAGAATCATGGCAAGGCACACATCAGGTGCGGTACACAGCATGGCATACTATACAGAGCCTATGGATAAGGCATAGGGGATGACCTTCGTCCTTTCTCTTTCTTCTCCCGTGGTCGAGCTTTGAGTCTCACTCAACTCCACACCTTACAAATCAGGCAAGAACTCTTTCTTTGACTGATCCATTTTGAACTCTTTCAAAATCTTGTCAAGGTATGTACTCATTGAAAGTCTTATCAGACGTCTTGATCTATCTCTATAGATCTTGATGCCCAATATTTAAGTAGCTTCATTCCAGGTCTTCCTTTGAAAAACTCCTTTCAAACGACCCTTTATGCTTTCCAGAAATTCTACATTATTTCCGATCAACAATATGTCAACCACATATACTTATCAGAAATTCTATAGTGCTCCCACTCACTCTATTGTAAATACAAGTTTCTCATAAACTTTGTATAGACATAAAAACTTTGATCACCTCATCAAAGTGTATATTCCAACTCCGAGATGCTTGCTCCAGTCCATAGAAGGATCGCTGGAGTTTGCATACATTTTAGCATCCTTAGGACTGACAAAACCTTCCGGTTGTAGCACATACAACCTTTCCTTACGGATACCGTTAAGGAAACGATGTTTTGACATCCATCTGCCAGATTTCATAATTGAAAAATGCAGCAACTGCTAACATGATTCCAACAGACTTTAGCATCGCTACGGGTGAGAAAGTCTCATCGTAGTCAACTCCTTGAACTTGTGAAAAACCCTTTGCCACAAGTCGAGCTTTATAGACGGTGACATTACCGTCCATGTCCGTCTTCCTCTTAAAAAATCCATTTGTTCTGAATGGCCTTACGCCCTTCAGGTAATACTTCCAAAGCCCATACTTTGTTTTCTTACATGGATCCCATCTCGGATTTCATGGCCTCTAACCATTTCTCGGAATCCGGGCCCATCATCGCTTCTCCATAGCTCGTAGGTTCATCGTTGTTCAACAACATGACCTCTAAGACAGGGTTGCCGTACCACTCAGGAGCAGTACACGTCCTTGTCGACCCACGAGGTTCGATAGTAACTTGATCCGAAGTTTCATGATCATCATCATTAACTTCCTCTTCAACTAACGTAGGCTCCACAGAAACAACTTTCTGCGCTGCGCTACTCTTTGGTTGAAACAAAGGTTCAACAACCTCATCAAGTTCTATCTTCCTCCCACTCAATCTTTCGAAAGAAACTTTTTCTCGAGAAAGGACCCGTTTTAGCAACAAACACTTTGTGCTTGGATCTGAGATAGAAGGTTCACCCAACTGTTACGTTAGGGTATTCTATGAAGATGCATTTGTCCGCTTTGGGTTCAAGCTCATTAGGTGAAAACCCTTTTTCACATAAGCGTCGCAGCCCCAAACATTAAAAAATGACAGCTTAGGTTTCCGCCAAACCAAAATTCATACGGTGTCATCTCAACGGACTTATGGTGCCCCTTTTAAAGTGAATGTGGTTGTCTCTAATGCATAACCCTAAAACGATAGTGGTAAATCGATAAGAGACATCATAGTTCGCACCATATCTAATAGAGCACAACTACGATGTTCGGACACACCATCACACTATGGTGTTCCAGGTGGCGTGAGTTGTGAAACAACTTCCACATTGTCTTAAGTTATATACCAAACTCGTAACTCAGATATTTACCTCCACGATCATATCGTAGACATTTTATCTTCTTGTCACGATGATCTCAAACTTCACTCTGAACTTTTCAAACGATTCAGACTTGTGTTTCATTAAGTAAATATACACTATATCTACTCAAATCATCAGTGAAGGTAAGAAAATAACGATATCCACCGCCCACTACAAAACTCACTGGACCGCATACATCAACATGTATCATTTCCAATAAGTCAATTGCCCGCTCCATCATACCGGAAAACGGGGTTTTAGTCATCTTGCCCATGAGGCATGGTCCGCATGTCTCAACCGATTCGAAATCGAATGAGTCCAAAGATCCATCAGCATGGAGTTTCTTCATGCGTTTTACACCAATATGACATTTAGCGGCAGTGCCACAAGTATGTGGTACTATCATTATTAACTTTGTATCTTTTGGCATCAATATTATGAACATGTGTATCACTACGATCAAGATTCAATAAACCACTCTTATTGGGTGCATGACCATTGAAGGTATTATTCATGTAAATAGAATAACCATTATTCTCTAACTGCAATGAATAACCGTATTGCAATAAACTTGATCTAATCACGTTCATGCTTAACGCAAACACCAAATAACATTTATTTAGGTTCATCACTAATCCCAAAGGTAGAGAGAGCGCGCGATGGTGATCACATCAACCTTGGAAACACTTCCAACACTCATCGTCACCTCACCCTTAGCCTCCGTTTATTCCGTAGCTTTTATTTCGAGTTACCAACACTTAGCAACCGAACCGGTATCTAATACCCAGGTGCTACTAGGAGTACTAGTAAGGTACACATCAATAACACGTATATCAAATATACTTCTGTCGACGTTGCCAACCTTCTTATCTACCAAGCATCTAGGGTTGTTCCACTTCAGCGACCGTTCTCCTCATAATAGAAGCACTTAGTCTCGGGTTTGGGATCAACCTTGGGTTTCTTCACTGGAGCAGCAACTGGCTTGCCATCCATGAAGTATCCCTCCTTGCCCTTGCCCTTCTTGAAACTAGTGGTTTTACTAACCATCAATACTTGATGCTCCTTCTTGATTTCTACCTTCGTGGGGTCAAACATCGCGAATAGCTCAGGGATCATTATTTCCATCTCTGGCCTTTTATAGTTCATCACGAAGCTCTAGTAGCTTAGTGACAGTGACTTGGAGAACTATACCAATTACTATCTTATCTGGAAGATCAACTTCCACTCGATTCAAGCAATTGTAGTACCCAGACAATCTGAGCACATGCTCAACGATTGAGCTATTCTCCATCATCTTGCAGGCAAAGAATCTTGTTGGAGGTCTCATACCTCTCAACACGGGCACGAGCCTGAGATCCCAATTTCAGCTCTTAGAACATCTCGTATGTTCCGTGACGTTCAAAACGTTTTGGAGCCTCAATTCTAAGCCGTAATGCATGACGCACTGAACTATCAAGTAGTTATCAGAACGTGCCTGTCAGATGTTCACAACATCTACAGACGACGCTTGAGGGGGTGGCGCACCGAGCGGTGCATTAAGGACATAAGTCTTCTGTGCAGCATTGAGGACAATCCTCAGATCACGGACCCAGTCCGCATTATTGCTACCATCATCTTTCAAATCTATTTCTCTAGGAACATATAAAAATTCAAGGGAGCTACAGCGCGAGCTAGTAATCTACAACATAATTTGCAAAGACATTTTGACTATGTTCATGATAATGAGTTTAGTTAATCATATTACTTAAAAACTCCCACTCAAATTGACATCCCTCCGGTCATTCGAGTATCACATGATCCAAATCCACCAACTCAAGTCCGATCATCACGTGAGTTGAGGTGGTTTCAATGGTGAACATCTTCATGTTGATCATATCTACTATATGACTCATGTTCGACCTTTCGGTCTCTTGTGTTCCGAGGCCATGTCTGTACATGCTAGGCTCGTCAAGTTTAACCCGAGTGTTCCGCACGTGCAACATGGCTTACACCCGTTGTATGTGAACGTAGAGTCTATCACACCCGATCATCACGGCGTGTCTCGAAACGACGAACTTTCGCAACAGTGCACACTCGGGGAGAACACAATTTATCTTGAAATTTAAGTGAGGGATCACCTTATAATGCTACCGTCATCCTAAGCAAAATAAGATGCATAAAAGGATTAACATCACATGCAAATCATAAGTGACATGATATGGCCATGAACTCGTGCTTTTGATCTCCATCTCCAAAGCACCGGCATGATCTCCATCGTCACCGGCATGACACCATGATCTCCATCATCTTGATCTCCATCAACGTGTCGCCATGAGGTTGTCGCGCCGACTGTTGCTTCCACGACTATTGCTAACGTTTAGCGATAAAGTAAAGCATTACATAGCGCTTAATGATTGACACGCAGGTCATACAATAATTAAAGACAACTCTATGGCTCCTGCCAGTTGCCGTACTCATCGACATGCAAGTCGTGATATTCTATACAACACATGATCATCTCATACATCACATATATCTCATCATGTAATTGGCCATATCACATCACAACATCCCCTGCAAAAACAAGTTAGACGTCCTCTAATTGTTGTTGCAAATTTTACGTGGTTGCTACGGGTTTGCAAGAACCGTTCTTACCTACGCAAAACCACAACGTGGTGTAGTGATTGCTTTTTGATCTTCTAAAAGAACCCTCTTCATTGAAATTGATTCAACTAAAGTGAGAGAGACAGACACCCGCTAGCCATCTTTATGCAACGAAGTTACATGTCAGTTGAAGGAACCTGTCTCGCGTAAGCGTACGCATAATGTCGGTCCGGGCCGCTTCATCTCACAATACCGCCGAATCAAGTATCAACTAGTAACGGCAAGCAATATGTATACACCCACGCCCACAACTCGTTTGTGTTCTACTCGAGATCTCATCTACGCATAGACCTAGCTCGGATTCCACTGTTGGGGAACGTTGCATGGGAAACAAAAAATTTCCTACGCACACACAAGATCTATCCATGGTGATGAGCATCTACGAGAGGGAGAGTGAATCTACATACCCTTGTAGATCGCTAAGCGGAAGCGTTAAGAAACGCGGTTGATGTAGTCGAACGTCTCCGCGATCCAAATCGCAAGTCGTCCCTCGAACCGATCACGAACTAGTGCCGAACGGACGGCACCTCCGCGTTCAACACACGTACGACTTGATGACGCCTTCACCTCCTCGATCCAGCGAGCGATGGTGAAGTAGTAGATGAGTTCCGGCAGCACGACGGCGTGGTGATGGTGGTGAGGAACAATCTCTGCAGGGCTTCGCCAAGCGTTACGGAGATTATGACGTAGGAACTAGAGGGTTAGGGTTGCCGCACACGGCTTGGGGAAATCTTGATGTATTCCGGGTGCTAGCCCTGCCCCTCTATTTATATGTTGAGCCCTGGGGTCGAAACTTGGAGAAAGAGCCTCCTCAAAGTCGGTTTGGCCCGCAAGGCAAGAGTCCTGCTCGGACTCCAGGGCCAGACGCCAGGGACCGGCGTCTGGCGTCTGGCCCCTGGCCTCCGCAAAACTTCCTTTTGCACCTTCCTAAAGCCTCGTGGGCTTTACCCCTTGGCCCAAATAAAGTGTTCTCGTACCCGAACATTTCGGGAAACATCCGGAACCCCTTCCGGTGAATTCCGGAACCCTTCCGGAGACCAAACACTATTATCCCACATATCAATCTTTACCTCTGGACTATTCCAGAGCTCCTCGTCATGTCCGGGATCTCATCCGGGACTCCGAACAACTTTCGGTCACCAACATAACAACTCAACTATACTTATATCGTCACCAAACGTTAAGTGTGTAGACCCTGCGGGTTCGAGAACTATGTAGACATGACCGAGACACCTCTACGGTCAATAACCAATAGCGGGACCTGGATGCCCATACTGGCTCCTACATATTCTACGAAGATCTTTATCGGTCGAACCTCTATGTCAAGGATTCAGTTAATCCCGTATGCTGTTCCCTTTGTTCTTCGGTATGTTACTTGCCCGAGATTCGATCGTCGGTATCTCTATACCTAGTTCAATCTCGTTACCGGCAAGTCTCTTTACTCGTTCCGTAATACAAGATCTCGTGGCTAACACTTTAGTCACATTGCTTGCAAGGCTCATTGTGATGTTGTATTACTGAGTGGGCCCTGAGATACCTCTCCGTCACACGGAGTAACAAATCCCAGTCTTGATCCATGCCAACCCAACAGACATCCTCGGAGATACCTGTAGAGCACCTTTATAGTCACCCAGTTACGTTGCGACGTTTGATACACACAAGGTACTCCTCCGATGTCAGGGAGTTGCATGATCTCATGGTCATAGGAACAGATACTTGACATGCAGAAAACAATAACAATAAACTGATACGATCATATGCTACGTTTACAGTTTGGGTCTTGTCCATCACATCATTCTCCTAATGATGTGATCCCGTTATCAAATGACATCTCATGTCCATGGCTAGGAAACCTTCACCATCTTTTGATCAACGAGCTAGTTAACTAGAGGCATACTAGGGACACAGTGTTGTCTATGTACCCACACATGTATTTGAGTTTCCAATCAATACAATTATAGCATGGATAATAAACGATTATCACGAACAAGGAAATATGATAATAACTAAATTATTATTGCCTCTAGGGCATATTTCCAACAGTCTCCCACTTGCACTAGAGTCAATAATCTAGTTCACATCACCATGTGATTTACATTGTTCTAACACCCAATGAGTTCTGGGGTTCGATCATGCTTTGCATGTGAGAGAGGTCTTTAGTCAACGGGTCTGTGACATTCAGATCCGTGTGTACTTTGCAAATCTCTATGTCATACTGTAGACACTTCTACCACACTCCACTTGGAGCTATTCCAAATGGCTGCTCCACTATATGTCTCCTGACTGCTACTCAGAGTCGTCCGGATAGGTGTCAAAGCTTGCATCGACGTAACCCTTTACGACGAACTCTTCATCACCTCCATAATTGAGAAATATTTCCTTAGTCCTCTAGTTACTAAGGATAATCTTGACCGCTGTCCAGTGATCCACTCCTGGATCACTCTTGTACACCTTGACAGAATCATGGCAAGGCACACATCAGGTGCGGTACACAGCATGGCATACTATACAGAGCCTATGGATAAGGCATAGGGGATGACCTTCGTCCTTTCTCTTTCTTCTCCCGTGGTCGAGCTTTGAGTCTCACTCAACTCCACACCTTACAAATCAGGCAAGAACTCTTTCTTTGACTGATCCATTTTGAACTCTTTCAAAATCTTGTCAAGGTATGTACTCATTGAAAGTCTTATCAGACGTCTTGATCTATCTCTATAGATCTTGATGCCCAATATTTAAGTAGCTTCATTCCAGGTCTTCCTTTGAAAAACTCCTTTCAAACGACCCTTTATGCTTTCCAGAAATTCTACATTATTTCCGATCAACAATATGTCAACCACATATACTTATCAGAAATTCTATAGTGCTCCCACTCACTCTATTGTAAATACAAGTTTCTCATAAACTTTGTATAGACATAAAAACTTTGATCACCTCATCAAAGTGTATATTCCAACTCCGAGATGCTTGCTCCAGTCCATAGAAGGATCGCTGGAGTTTGCATACATTTTAGCATCCTTAGGACTGACAAAACCTTCCGGTTGTAGCACATACAACCTTTCCTTACGGATACCGTTAAGGAAACGATGTTTTGACATCCATCTGCCAGATTTCATAATTGAAAAATGCAGCAACTGCTAACATGATTCCAACAGACTTTAGCATCGCTACGGGTGAGAAAGTCTCATCGTAGTCAACTCCTTGAACTTGTGAAAAACCCTTTGCCACAAGTCGAGCTTTATAGACGGTGACATTACCGTCCATGTCCGTCTTCCTCTTAAAAAATCCATTTGTTCTGAATGGCCTTACGCCCTTCAGGTAATACTTCCAAAGCCCATACTTTGTTTTCTTACATGGATCCCATCTCGGATTTCATGGCCTCTAACCATTTCTCGGAATCCGGGCCCATCATCGCTTCTCCATAGCTCGTAGGTTCATCGTTGTTCAACAACATGACCTCTAAGACAGGGTTGCCGTACCACTCAGGAGCAGTACACGTCCTTGTCGACCCACGAGGTTCGATAGTAACTTGATCCGAAGTTTCATGATCATCATCATTAACTTCCTCTTCAACTAACGTAGGCTCCACAGAAACAACTTTCTGCGCTGCGCTACTCTTTGGTTGAAACAAAGGTTCAACAACCTCATCAAGTTCTATCTTCCTCCCACTCAATCTTTCGAAAGAAACTTTTTCTCGAGAAAGGACCCGTTTTAGCAACAAACACTTTGTGCTTGGATCTGAGATAGAAGGTTCACCCAACTGTTACGTTAGGGTATTCTATGAAGATGCATTTGTCCGCTTTGGGTTCAAGCTCATTAGGTGAAAACCCTTTTTCACATAAGCGTCGCAGCCCCAAACATTAAAAAATGACAGCTTAGGTTTCCGCCAAACCAAAATTCATACGGTGTCATCTCAACGGACTTATGGTGCCCCTTTTAAAGTGAATGTGGTTGTCTCTAATGCATAACCCTAAAACGATAGTGGTAAATCGATAAGAGACATCATAGTTCGCACCATATCTAATAGAGCACAACTACGATGTTCGGACACACCATCACACTATGGTGTTCCAGGTGGCGTGAGTTGTGAAACAACTTCCACATTGTCTTAAGTTATATACCAAACTCGTAACTCAGATATTTACCTCCACGATCATATCGTAGACATTTTATCTTCTTGTCACGATGATCTCAAACTTCACTCTGAACTTTTCAAACGATTCAGACTTGTGTTTCATTAAGTAAATATACACTATATCTACTCAAATCATCAGTGAAGGTAAGAAAATAACGATATCCACCGCCCACTACAAAACTCACTGGACCGCATACATCAACATGTATCATTTCCAATAAGTCAATTGCCCGCTCCATCATACCGGAAAACGGGGTTTTAGTCATCTTGCCCATGAGGCATGGTCCGCATGTCTCAACCGATTCGAAATCGAATGAGTCCAAAGATCCATCAGCATGGAGTTTCTTCATGCGTTTTACACCAATATGACATTTAGCGGCAGTGCCACAAGTATGTGGTACTATCATTATTAACTTTGTATCTTTTGGCATCAATATTATGAACATGTGTATCACTACGATCAAGATTCAATAAACCACTCTTATTGGGTGCATGACCATTGAAGGTATTATTCATGTAAATAGAATAACCATTATTCTCTAACTGCAATGAATAACCGTATTGCAATAAACTTGATCTAATCACGTTCATGCTTAACGCAAACACCAAATAACATTTATTTAGGTTCATCACTAATCCCAAAGGTAGAGAGAGCGCGCGATGGTGATCACATCAACCTTGGAAACACTTCCAACACTCATCGTCACCTCACCCTTAGCCTCCGTTTATTCCGTAGCTTTTATTTCGAGTTACCAACACTTAGCAACCGAACCGGTATCTAATACCCAGGTGCTACTAGGAGTACTAGTAAGGTACACATCAATAACACGTATATCAAATATACTTCTGTCGACGTTGCCAACCTTCTTATCTACCAAGCATCTAGGGTTGTTCCACTTCAGCGACCGTTCTCCTCATAATAGAAGCACTTAGTCTCGGGTTTGGGATCAACCTTGGGTTTCTTCACTGGAGCAGCAACTGGCTTGCCATCCATGAAGTATCCCTCCTTGCCCTTGCCCTTCTTGAAACTAGTGGTTTTACTAACCATCAATACTTGATGCTCCTTCTTGATTTCTACCTTCGTGGGGTCAAACATCGCGAATAGCTCAGGGATCATTATTTCCATCTCTGGCCTTTTATAGTTCATCACGAAGCTCTAGTAGCTTAGTGACAGTGACTTGGAGAACTATACCAATTACTATCTTATCTGGAAGATCAACTTCCACTCGATTCAAGCAATTGTAGTACCCAGACAATCTGAGCACATGCTCAACGATTGAGCTATTCTCCATCATCTTGCAGGCAAAGAATCTTGTTGGAGGTCTCATACCTCTCAACACGGGCACGAGCCTGAGATCCCAATTTCAGCTCTTAGAACATCTCGTATGTTCCGTGACGTTCAAAACGTTTTGGAGCCTCAATTCTAAGCCGTAATGCATGACGCACTGAACTATCAAGTAGTTATCAGAACGTGCCTGTCAGATGTTCACAACATCTACAGACGACGCTTGAGGGGGTGGCGCACCGAGCGGTGCATTAAGGACATAAGTCTTCTGTGCAGCATTGAGGACAATCCTCAGATCACGGACCCAGTCCGCATTATTGCTACCATCATCTTTCAAATCTATTTCTCTAGGAACATATAAAAATTCAAGGGAGCTACAGCGCGAGCTAGTAATCTACAACATAATTTGCAAAGACATTTTGACTATGTTCATGATAATGAGTTTAGTTAATCATATTACTTAAAAACTCCCACTCAAATTGACATCCCTCCGGTCATTCGAGTATCACATGATCCAAATCCACCAACTCAAGTCCGATCATCACGTGAGTTGAGGTGGTTTCAATGGTGAACATCTTCATGTTGATCATATCTACTATATGACTCATGTTCGACCTTTCGGTCTCTTGTGTTCCGAGGCCATGTCTGTACATGCTAGGCTCGTCAAGTTTAACCCGAGTGTTCCGCACGTGCAACATGGCTTACACCCGTTGTATGTGAACGTAGAGTCTATCACACCCGATCATCACGGCGTGTCTCGAAACGACGAACTTTCGCAACGGTGCACACTCGGGGAGAACACAATTTATCTTGAAATTTAAGTGAGGGATCACCTTATAATGCTACCGTCATCCTAAGCAAAATAAGATGCATAAAAGGATTAACATCACATGCAAATCATAAGTGACATGATATGGCCATGAACTCGTGCTTTTGATCTCCATCTCCAAAGCACCGGCATGATCTCCATCGTCACCGGCATGACACCATGATCTCCATCATCTTGATCTCCATCAACGTGTCGCCATGAGGTTGTCGCGCCGACTGTTGCTTCCACGACTATTGCTAACGTTTAGCGATAAAGTAAAGCATTACATAGCGCTTAATGATTGACACGCAGGTCATACAATAATTAAAGACAACTCTATGGCTCCTGCCAGTTGCCGTACTCATCGACATGCAAGTCGTGATATTCTATACAACACATGATCATCTCATACATCACATATATCTCATCATGTAATTGGCCATATCACATCACAACATCCCCTGCAAAAACAAGTTAGACGTCCTCTAATTGTTGTTGCAAATTTTACGTGGTTGCTACGGGTTTGCAAGAACCGTTCTTACCTACGCAAAACCACAACGTGGTGTAGTGATTGCTTTTTGATCTTCTAAAAGAACCCTCTTCATTGAAATTGATTCAACTAAAGTGAGAGAGACAGACACCCGCTAGCCATCTTTATGCAACGAAGTTACATGTCAGTTGAAGGAACCTGTCTCGCGTAAGCGTACGCATAATGTCGGTCCGGGCCGCTTCATCTCACAATACCGCCGAATCAAGTATCAACTAGTAACGGCAAGCAATATGTATACACCCACGCCCACAACTCGTTTGTGTTCTACTCGAGATCTCATCTACGCATAGACCTAGCTCGGATGCCACTGTTGGGGAACGTTGCATGGGAAACAAAAAATTTCCTACGCACACACAAGATCTATCCATGGTGATGAGCATCTACGAGAGGGAGAGTGAATCTACATACCCTTGTAGATCGCTAAGCGGAAGCGTTAAGAAACGCGGTTGATGTAGTCGAACGTCTCCGCGATCCAAATCGCAAGTCGTCCCTCGAACCGATCACGAACTAGTGCCGAACGGACGGCACCTCCGCGTTCAACACACGTACGACTTGATGACGCCTTCACCTCCTCGATCCAGCGAGCGATGGTGAAGTAGTAGATGAGTTCCGGCAGCACGACGGCGTGGTGATGGTGGTGAGGAACAATCTCTGCAGGGCTTCGCCAAGCGTTACGGAGATTATGACGTAGGAACTAGAGGGTTAGGGTTGCCGCACACGGCTTGGGGAAATCTTGATGTATTCCGGGTGCTAGCCCTGCCCCTCTATTTATATGTTGAGCCCTGGGGTCGAAACTTGGAGAAAGAGCCTCCTCAAAGTCGGTTTGGCCCGCAAGGCAAGAGTCCTGCTCGGACTCCAGGGCCAGACGCCAGGGACCGGCGTCTGGCGTCTGGCCCCTGGCCTCCGCAAAACTTCCTTTTGCACCTTCCTAAAGCCTCGTGGGCTTTACCCCTTGGCCCAAATAAAGTGTTCTCGTACCCGAACATTTCGGGAAACATCCGGAACCCCTTCCGGTGAATTCCGGAACCCTTCCGGAGACCAAACACTATTATCCCACATATCAATCTTTACCTCCGGACTATTCCAGAGCTCCTCGTCATGTCCGGGATCTCATCCGGGACTCCGAACAACTTTCGGTCACCAACATAACAACTCAACTATACTTATATCGTCACCAAACGTTAAGTGTGTAGACCCTGCGGGTTCGAGAACTATGTAGACATGACCGAGACACCTCTACGGTCAATAACCAATAGCGGGACCTGGATGCCCATACTGGCTCCTACATATTCTACGAAGATCTTTATCGGTCGAACCTCTATGTCAAGGATTCAGTTAATCCCGTATGCTGTTCCCTTTGTTCTTCGGTATGTTACTTGCCCGAGATTCGATCGTCGGTATCTCTATACCTAGTTCAATCTCGTTACCGGCAAGTCTCTTTACTCGTTCCGTAATACAAGATCTCGTGGCTAACACTTTAGTCACATTGCTTGCAAGGCTCATTGTGATGTTGTATTACTGAGTGGGCCCTGAGATACCTCTCCGTCACACGGAGTAACAAATCCCAGTCTTGATCCATGCCAACCCAACAGACATCCTCGGAGATACCTGTAGAGCACCTTTATAGTCACCTAGTTACGTTGCGACGTTTGATACACACAAGGTACTCCTCCGATGTCAGGGAGTTGCATGATCTCATGGTCATAGGAACAGATACTTGACATGCAGAAAACAATAGCAATAAACTGATACGATCATATGCTACGTTTACAGTTTGGGTCTTGTCCATCACATCATTCTCCTAATGATGTGATCCCGTTATCAAATGACATCTCATGTCCATGGCTAGGAAACCTTCACCATCTTTTGATCAACGAGCTAGTTAACTAGAGGCATACTAGGGACACAGTGTTGTCTATGTACCCACACATGTATTTGAGTTTCCAATCAATACAATTATAGCATGGATAATAAACGATTATCACGAACAAGGAAATATGATAATAACTAAATTATTATTGCCTCTAGGGCATATTTCCAACACAAAAGAGGCCCACAGAGCATCGGAGGAGTGCCAGGGGTGGCTGAGGAGGCCACAAGCCAAGGTGGGGGCACGTCACCGTGGCTTGTGGGCCCCTCGCGCACCTTCCTGGCGTGAAACCGAGGCAGAAAAATTCTATATATTCCAGAAACCCCACGAATAACCTAAGAAGTTGCTCTCCGTCACCACAAGCCTATGTATAGAAGAATTTTCATCCGGAGCCCTTTCCGGTACCCTGTCGGAGGGGGAAATCGTCACCGGAGGCCATCTTCATCATCCCGGCGGTCTTCATGACGAGGAGGGAGTAGTTCACCCTCGAGGCCGATGATATGTACCAGTAGCTATGTGTTTAATCTCTCTCTCGTGTTCTTGAGTTGGCACGATCTTGATGTACCACGAGCTTTGTTAATATAGTTGGATCATATGGCGTTCTTTCCTCTCTGTCTTGATGTGATGAATTGAGTCTTTTCCCTTTGATATTTCGTTATGTTGGATTAAATACTTTAGATTTGAGAGCACTTGATATATGGCTTGCATGTGGATACCCGTGGTGACAATGGGTGTTTTATTGAGTCACTTGATGTATGTTATGGCAATAAACTTGCGAATCCCCGTGGTGACATTGGCGTGATCTATGCACATCAGTTGATGCACGTTTTCGTCCTACTTTCTCCGATAGAAATCTTGGGGTACTTTTTGAAGTTCTTTGTGTAGATTGAACGTTACGAATCTGAAGTGGTTTGTTGTTATTTAGTATGAACTCTAGGCCTGTTTGTGACACCTATAGGGATGACTCAATAGATTGATCGGAAAGATAACTATTTAGTACGAACTCTAGGGTTGTGCGTGACATATGGGGATGGCTCCATAGATTGATCGGAAAGATAACTTTGAGGTGGTTCACTGCCTACAATAATTTCTTCTTATGTTCTCCGCTAGATAGGAACTCTGGAGTGATTCTTCGTTGCACGTTAAGGGATGGTTATACGATTCAATTATGTTAGCACGGTTGAGAGATTGCACTAGTGAAAGCATGAGCTTAGGCCTTGTTTCCAAGCATTGATACACCGTTTTGCTTGTTGTTTGCCACTTGTTACCTTGCTGTTTTTATTATTCCAGATTACAAAAACCTATATCTATTATCCATATTACACTTGTATCACCATCTCTTCACCAAATTAGTGCACATATACAATTTGTCATTGTATTGTGTGTGTTGGGGACACAAGAGATTTCTTGTATTTGATTGCAGAGTTGTTCGAGAGAGACCATCTTCATCCTACATCTCCCACGGATTGATAAACCTTAGGTCATCCACTTGAGGGAAAATTGCTATTGTCCTACAAAACTCTGCGCTTGAAGGCCCAACACGAGTCTACAAGAATAAAGTTGTGCAGTAGACATCACGGAGCAAAGAGCGAAGAGCTGGTTGTTCAGACTTCTCGACATTCTTCCTCATGATAAGTTCGTGCTCATGGTTGTAACCCTGTGAGCCATTTGGACATCGAGAAGGAAAGCTATCCATGAGGCAATCTTTCAAACACCACATGCAATACATGGGTTTGTCACTCGCTCATTACGGACTTGGAGGCAGTACGGGTTTCTAAACCCTCACACAGTCACGCCCTGCCGTTTGGATGGGAACTACAACTATTTGGCGTTGAAAGGCACCCCCAATCAATTTTGCCAAGATACATGTGGATGCTAGTGTGCGAACGCAAAAGGGAAGGAGCGGCAGTGGCTGCCTGCCGGGACAGCCACGAAGCCTTCCTAGGCAGCTCAGGCCTGGTAATCGGAGGAGTTTGAGACCCGGCGACACTCGAAGCCATTGCATGTCGCGAAGCTATAGCCCTGACGGAAGATCTTCAACTCGAACACTTTGTAGTAGCGTCCGATTGCAAACAAGTGATTGATGACATTGCCAAAGATAACCGAGGATCCTATGGAGCTATCATTAGTGAGATCAAATCTAAACCAGCCCCTTTCTCATGTAATTTTACTATTGAAAGTTGTGAGGTTAATTTTAAAGCACATAGATTAGCTAAATTTGCATTACTCTAGCTCATGTGTGGCTTGGCCAACAACATGACCCAATTTGCATCCCACGCTCTGTGAAATTTGATCAATAAAGCGGCTCTTACCCTAAAAAAAACTTGTGGTCGCAGAGAGCGACACAGGATTCGCCGTAGAGTTTTCCCGAAACAGAAAAAAGGATTCGCCGTAGAGTGGGCATGCACGTCTCAATTCCTTCGCCGACTAGCGCCGGAATCCGGTGGCAACCTCCGCTGCTCCTCCTCTTCACGAGCCGGTCTCCGTACGCGACCCCCTCGCCCTACCGAGTCGCAAACGGCGGCGGCCCTACGTGGCCTCACCTCCGCCTCCGCTTCCGCCTCCCCGACGTGTCAGCATCTCGTCCACAGTACCCGCCTTGACGATTGGCTCCTCCTACTTGTCTGTCTTCCCCACAGCTCTTCCACCGAACCCGTGCCCTCTTCGTCTCGCCGTAAGCTCCTAGCGCGCGGCCATGGCGGCGGCAGGTGCCCTATTCGTGTACAGGGCGGTGTTCGCCGCGCTCGGCTGCCTCATGGTGGGCACCCTGGTGTACACCTGCATCACCGACGGCTCGCCGTTTCGCATCGAGCTGCTGACTCCGTGAGTAACTGTTCTTTCTTTTCACCGTTGATGAAGAGGGTTATATGCTAATTGATGCTGTGTATTCTGAAGGGCATATCATTTTTTTGGGGGTGTGAATAAGATATTCTCTTGAGGATTATTAATTCTAGTATAGCATAACCTGCCTTACTAGCGGTTACCAATATTGTGAACCATCCATATTCCAAAAGTGCGTGATTAATTAGCACCATTTGTAGCACTTGCGAAGTTAAATGTTCAGTTATGAAGGTTAATTTGCTCATGAAATTCAGTTACTACATGTCTATGTAAATCTTACACAAGCTCCTGAAAAATGGTACTCTTAAAATACAGTGTCCAATAATGTTTAGGTAGCTATTGAGAAATGCTACTCTTAGAATACAGTGTTGGATAATGTTGTAGGCAGTGTGTTCTTGAGACAACTGATACTTCTTTAACTAGTGAACTATTCATTGCATCAGAGTACGCAGATAATTGTTATTGTCCAATCTTATATGTTTTCGAATGATCTTCACTTGGAAATAGTAATTCTTCCTGTGTGCAGGTGGATGGTGACAACACTGGTTGATTTTTATGTAAATATAGCAGCGATTTCGGTAAATCCCCTATCTCTGTATTTCTATTTCCTCATTGCTAAGCAATTAGTTTGTTCAGATGCTATTTACAGAAAGCCTGTGATGTTTAGAATATTTGATAGTACAACAGGTGAAACACATTTTCCAAGAGTGGACTACCATATAGCTACCCGTTTTTCTTTTTCTTTACTATCGGTTTTAGAATAAATAGAACTATCGGAAAAATATATTATTCGTTGATAAGATTCTTTGTGTTTTCCTTTGCATCTGCATGAAAATATATTCTGTAAATTCTCAAATGTGGTGCCATATCTGTAACTGCATTGCCTTTTTTTTGGCTCAAACATTGATGATTATACATGGGTTGCAGCTAAGAGATGAAAATAAATAGTACCCCCTCTGCATCACTCTGTCTTAATTAACGTTATCCTTGATACACTGTTTGGACATGGCACAGATTCGTATTGATCCTTAGATCCTTATGGCATATATATCACCAAGAGGACAACATGTTTGCACGGCTAGCCTTGGGGAGAAAAGAGACTAGAGATTGAGATGTCCCTGAACTTAATGTTTCTTTTTGTTGATATATATGACAGCCTTTATATAAGAGTGCCCAAACAATTTAAGTAATTAATGTATAACATATCCAATTATAAAGCTAACAATAATTGCAGCTACGAGATGAGATGTGCCCAGCTAACTAAGTTGCTAACTCACGAACCAAGCTAGGAGACATATTGTTCAAAAAAATAAAGCTAGGAGACATTCTTCTATAACCATGTTTGCATCAATTCCTGCCTGCACACGAAGTAGTAAATTGTCAAAGCGAGTATTTTCTTTTTCAAACTGCTATTCTGTTTGATTCAAACGCAGAATTTCCAGAGTCCCCCTTTTATATATGTAAACCTGAGGTGTTGCTAACATATCCAATCAATGCATCGCACCACATTTCTCGCGTTTTCTGAAAAAGGATGCTTGGTTCTGCAGAGATTGAACACTAGAATGTTGGCTTAGTTTTGCTATCTGTCTACAGAATGTGGACATAAACACTCTGTTTTCGACTTTGACTTGAGATTGAACTGTTTCTTTCGTTAATGGTCTTTCAGACTTGGGTTGTCTACAAGGAAGGAAATTGGATTAGTTCTATCTTCTGGGTAGTACTGTTGATTTGTTTCGGCAGGTATTCTTTTCTGCAAATAATTTATTATTCTCTTGATTTGTCATGGCTTGTTCACAGTTCTGTTCGACTGGGGGTGTTCTATTCCACTTAATGTGATGATTTTTTTTTTTCTTTCACTTTTTCAGTGCCACTACATGTGCTTATATTGTTAGCAAGTTATTTGAGATAACATCTTCAGGGCTTTCCCAAAATCCGCTTGATCTTTTGTTGCTCAGGTATATAATCAAATTCTTTTCCATTATATGCAGGATACCGATTCATTTCGATCAACTATTTTCTTGCCATCATAATAGAGGATTTAATAACTGCAACTATGAAAAGAACTGCATTAATCAATTCTTATGCCATTATTGTACACTGTGATGATAGTTTCTGAGCTCTTGTACTTATTCTGAACTTCTAGTTCCTTGTTCTTGCATATAAAGGAATACCAATAAATTATGTCAAGAAGACAGCTTTGCCACATTAAATGAGTAGTTTTATGTTATCTGAACAAAATGAGCATCTGGAGTCACCTTGTTGGTACAATGCCTGCAAAATTCTAGTGTGCCACAGTACTGCACTATGGCACGTCAAGATGAAATGAAAAGAAACAAATTTTAGCTCTTCTATTTCCTGCTGACGCTTATCTCAAACTTAAATGGATTAGACATCTCCTTTTTCAGGCAAGATAATCTACCCGAAAGGAAGTGTTCTTTTGTCGTCATCGGGAGAACTATTTTCAGCATTTTGGGCATACTCATGGCTGCACTTGTCACGTATACTGTCATTACAGATGGACTGCCTTTCAGGAAGGATTTGTTGACACCGTAAGTGAATGCATTCATAATTCGCATTCGTCAGTTTCTTAGAACTATCGCTTTGAAGTATTGTGTGTCCAGGTGCAGGAGAAAAAGACTAACGGCAGCAATCAGATACTAGACTGCAGAACCTTAGAATTGACAAAAACCCTAGATAGTTTCAAAACATAAAGTAAGCATGAGCTATGGGAATCGTGCTAGAAGCTCATCTATGCTGAAGTTGCAATTAAGAGTTAATTTTAATGATCACGTCCATGAGTACCTAGCTGTGTTACTAGTAAGTTGTAACTCAGTACTACTTGGCACTCACCATAGTTGTGGACAAGACTAGGAGTCCATCCACAAAAGAAATAGAGTCTTTAGAGGCACGACCCAAGTAAATATTGTAATTGTACTGACATTTGTGAATATTTTCCATTGATTTAACAATTTAGGTACTCCTAACTAGATATATTTTCTCATTCATTATGCAAACTCTGTTTTTTTTTTTGGTACTTTTGGTTGGATTACCTAATTTTACTGATGTTAGCAATTGGAAATCTCAACTTCACAATTTTCTTGTGCACAGATGGATGGCTGCAACCTTAATTGACTTCTATATAAATGTCTTTGCAATATCGGTGAGAAATCTTCAACTCTTAGTGGTTGTTCAAAGCAATTCGAGTTTATTTCATGGAGCTACGCATACCTTGACCCGACTCACAAAATTACATTCCCAAGGGAAGTTTCCAAATTACACATTTTGTGATATACCTGTCAAAAAATGACACCCGTATTCTGTCAAAAAATGAAAATAAGAATGAAACGTAATAAATTCCTGTTTGAACCTTACAAGCAGGACCAATATAAGCGGCAATGGTAATATAGTGCCTACTACTAGTTCACACTGCTAAAGTGGGATGGACAAGATTAAGATATTTAGTCCCCCACAGTGCTACACTGTAAGAAGGATGATCTATCACTTAGCCCGTTTGGGCGGTGTGGCAGCTTCATTCAAACACCAAAGATATAATTAACCATGTGTTGTTTCAACGTGGACACGTTTATGTAGTCTATTGACTTGAATAGATAGTCACTTCGGTGTTAAGGTGTGTCAACTAATATTCAGCTTGTGCAGCGGATGCAATAATATTTTCCCTATTAAAACTACCAGTATTGGTTCTGTTGTTATTTGGGTTGCCTGTTAAACTCAGTTCTAAATCCTGATCGTGCGATGGTATTTACAGTTCATGTCAATGGTAAAAAAAAGAATAGGTGTATTTTGTTGTTAAATCATATTCCACTAAAGTTAATCTATAATATTTTCTGCATACACTGATTGCAGTTTACGTCCAACTTTCTTATCTCCTCTTTGAAAATTCACAATGTCAGTATTTTGTAATTACCTTGATGGTGGTTATTTTTTTCGAGTCATTTTGATGGTGGTTATATTTGGTTTATTCAGTAACTTCTGTAGTTTTAGCTGACAAAGTTCTTTCTTGGTTGGCAATGTACATTCTTGTATTTTACACCCTGATGTGTAACACAAGGCCAAGTGGTTAATCTTTGATGACATGTCAACAGGTATGGGTTGTTCACAGGGAGTCGACTTGGATCTCAGCAGTCATATGGATATGCTTGTTGATATGCTTTGGAAGGTATATACTTATTTTTGGGGGCTTTCAACACACAGTTTCTTAGCATATCACTACAAAACAATTGGGCTCTTGTGGTTCGTACAACTTCAGTATACCGGCATTGCTTTTAGAGAAAAGGCGATTGCCCGACTTTATAAATAAAGCCACAGGTTCACAACATCAAACAACAAACCAAGTTCAAACACTGGCTCACCAGCCACCTAACCGCATTACTTGTATCTACATATCAACATAAGGTGTAATTAGTAGTATGGTTATACCTATCAAATACGATAATCACTGGGAGTACCAACTAACAACAGATCTTTTGTCCATGCTCATGAATTATTACCATCAGATGTTTGTCGTAATTTAGTATGAGTTGTAGCTTTTATGTTTTTTCATGCTAGGCGCAAGACGCATACGTTCTAATACTATATATATAGGGAATAATATCAATGTTCTCTCTAGGAGCCCCCCCCCCCCCCCCCCCCCCCCCCCCCCCCCCGGGATTATTTTTGGTTGATATGTGTTAGCTACTTTCTCAAGTACTATGTTGTACAACTCTAGTTATGTAAAGCTGGAATGTACGTGTTAATGTTGAGTGGTGTATGCAGCATCATGTATTTATTTATGTACGTAATCTTATCCTCTTTTTTTCTTTCTTTGTTTTAGCATCACAACATGTGGCTACATTGTGGTTCAACTTCTCCAAGTGTCATACCAAGACCCAGTCTACCATCTACTACTGAACTCCCATAGCAAGTATGGAATCGCACCCTTGCAGTAATGGCCGATCCTCTTCTACTAGCCTGGTTAGCTTATACTCCCTCCGTAAACTAATATAAGATGTTTTAGATCACTAAAGTAGTACTCTAAAACGTTTTATATTAGTTTACAGAGGTAGTAGTTGGTGTAAATTTTGCAACATACAATCATTTATGTGGCATTTACCTGATTGAAATGTAGGAAGATCTGAAAACTCATTGAAGGGGTATGTTCTTGGTACACAATAATGTCACCTATGTTCATAAAGGTTCTACAATAAAGGGCATACCAGAGTAGCAATTAGAGAAGTTTTTTCTTCGTGCAATGGAATGATTTCTTAACGAAGTTGAAGTTCCTTCACTTGTTATTGTCTCAAAGCTGGTTTTGTAATTGTATATCAAATTTAATTGCTTGTCAAATGATAGACACCAGATTTTTTTCCTTTTTGCGAATACACGGAAGGCTTGCGTATCTTATTGACAGTGGCAGAGAAAATGCAGGGGATACAAGAGGCATTACAGGGGCGCGTACAAGAACACGACTTGAGTGTAAAATAAAATAGACACACCAACAAGTCCCCACCACTGCGCTATAGCCTAGCATTCTCTTGTCATATTGCTCTGCCAAAATACTACTTCCTCCGTCCCAAAATAAGTGTCGATGCCTTAGTATTTTTCGACACTTATTTTGGGACGGAGGGAGTATATGCCAAATAAGCCATGTTTGTTTGCGTTAAGCTTTTGGCGTGTGGAGCTAAGGCCCTGTTAAGCTTTTGACGTGTGAAGCTAAGGCCCTGTTTGTTTGGGCTTTTGCTTCTGTTTTTGCAGCCTTTTCACTTTGATAAAAAAGCCAAAAAAAAACTCCTAAATATGTGCTTTTTTGCTTCGTCTTTTGGTTTATATCATCATATAATAATATTGATTCATAAGCCAAAAGCTGAAACAAAAGGCCTCTATTTAGGAGATTTTGTGGCTCTCTTACCAAAGTGAAAAAACTGAAGCAAAAAAACCTAAACAAACAGTGCAAAGCTAGCCCTTCAACTTCATTGCAATTACAACCAAAATGCTATTGATGCATATAATAGGTAACCCTTCATAAATTTCCCTTGTCTTGCACCCCCACCACATTTTCCTCCACCGGCCACTCTGGAGGGTCGAGGTCGCACCTCTCCCAAGCACTCCAGAGGGCGGAGGTGTACCTCCCCCAGGCACTCCGAAGGCTGAATCTCTTCATCGTTTGTCCTCACCTCCTTCCTGAGCCGACGACTTACTCTCCTGCCTCCTTGCCCTCTTGACCCAGTGTCGCTGCCATTTGGCCTCTTGTTTCGGACCGTGGATCGCTGATCCTGTTGGACGACAACGAGGACCGAGAGAGTATTTTGGACGAAGGGAGTACAAAAAATGCCCATGTAGTATAAAAAATGCTTCATACCATTAAAGAAATGTAGATGACATTTTAAAGAAAATGTTTATTGCCATTAAAAAGTGTTCAACTTGTGTATTTGAATTTTTTGACAATGTATTCAAAAAAGTGTGCAAAACATGTTTTAAAAAGAATGTACATTGTGTATCAAAAGACATGTTTCACGTGTACACTGTGTTCTGCAAAGAAGTATATATGTGTTAAAAAGCAAAAAATGATGAAAACATGACAAAAAAAACATGAAAAACTGCGTAGATTGACTCAACGACAGAAAGCCTTCCACTCAGAGGCGATCATGTTTTTTGTTAAAGTAAAACGAGATTGAATGAAGTGAATGGATGATTAGTCTTGTTTCTATTGATTCTCAAGTATATATACATATGGAAGAGATGTCTGTTCGGAGGCATCCCTCCAGAACAGGTGCCTGTTGGTATTAGAGAGAGAGAAAAAAAGAAGAGGTGTCTGTTTGGAGGCATCCCTCCAGAATAGGTGCATGTTGGCAATAGAGAGAGAAGATACATGACTGTTCGGGGTTGGACACACCCTTTGCTAATGACTGTTCGTTAATTAGCATGTGCTAATTAATAATAGACATGTGCTAATTAATTCCTAACACTCCCCCTTGTACAACACCGCTTCTTGAATGTTTCATCGTTGAAAGCTTCTTGTAAATAGATCTTCCATCTTGAGAAATCTTCCATATAATCTTGAGAGTCTCCCCCAAAAACCCTGTGAGAAAAATATGAGGAGAATAGAGTAGATATGTTGCTAAAACTCCTTTAAACCCAATGAGAAAAATAATAAGGAGAAAAGGTGCAACATATAATGATTATTGTCTCCTTGATAACTCAAATGAGAAAACCTTTGAAGAAGGAGAAAACTCATTGTTGAGTTTAGAAACAAAAAGTATGTCTTGAGTACTCCCTTAAAAACCCCGGTGGGGAAAATAGAAAGTATGACATATGATCTTTGAGAAGATACTAACTCATTAAACCGTTATGAGAAACTTTCAGAGAAAACTCATAAGGAAAAGAGTGCGATCTGATATGCCATTGAAAACTCCTTTAAAAACCCAATGGGAAAAATATAAGGAGAAAATGATATGGCATATATGAAAACTTGTGTTTATATTGTCTCGTTAAAAACCTTTTATGAGAAACCATTAGGGAAAAACTCATGAAGGGAAAAAGAGTACAATATATGAAATTTGATGATTATTACAGGTTATAATTTGGGAGATTACTCCCCCTGAACTTTGCAAATATAGAGGATGTCTCATACCAATTCATTGACATGAACATGACATTGTGAATAATCTGTGGGATTTTCACCGTATTTTGTTTGCAAATTATTTCCTCACTTCTCTATAATCCATGAGGATAAGTAATTTTCGAGTAATGTGCTTTATGATATTGCTTTTCATACAACCTGTAGGTACGAAGTAACACAAGTGAAAGCATCTTGATAAATCAAGTTATGTATTTCTGATGAATCTCAACTACATGATTTTGAGTATGTTTAATCGTTCTACTAAGCCATGCATATTTTGCAATGCTTTTAGATAAAGCAATTATGTTAGAATGATAAGTGGAAATAACCATTAAAGTTCATTTAGATGACTTCCATATGAAGGCTATTCCAGCAAATTCAGTCATTGATATGGCGTCGTTGGGATCAAATAAAGAGCCAATATCATTACACCATATCATGGTCATATCTTGTATTTCCTGATGGAAATATCCAAGATTTGTTGAAAGCTTGAGATATAAGATGATATTCCTTATATCAACCATATACCTTTTGTTGGGGGTTGCACTCTGAATAAAGATAGCAAATATAGTGTCAGGCTTGACATATTTTGCAATTATATGAGTGCTTTGACATTAATGGGATATAGAACTTCAGGTCCTAGTATCACTTCATCATCACCCCTAGGTATGAATGGATTTGTACCTTATCAAAGGTAGTGTGACCATACAAGTTTTTGTTGTGATAATATATCCACACTGAACTTCTCGTATATGTTTTGGATATATGTAGACTGATACGTATTCTTGATAGAATGCTCAAGTTGTAGACTTAAGCTAAATTTGGTCGAATCCAAATTTTCCGTCTTGAGATGATTTTGTGTATGTTTACGTTTTGTAGAGACATTGATGACGAAATCACCGATATACACTGAGGTGATGTAAGGAAATCAAATTTTGGGATTCCTTTATTAACACATAAAAAATCATCATCCTTTAAATAATACTTTGAAGAAAGAACTCATCTAGTCGGTAGTACCATATGATTTTCTACTATTTCGAGCCATAGAGTGACTTCTGAAGTTTTACACAAATATGTTGCGATTTATTTTGGATTCGGAATTGTAAGCCCTTCGGGACTTCGTTATAGATTTCCGAAATGAGTGACTCATATGAGTATGTAGCCACTGCATCCATTAACTGCATGGATAATATTATTTGTACTGCCAATGATCGTTATTATCGAAACATAATTGCACTCATACCAAGAGGGTATGTTACATCATAATTTGATGTCGGGTCTCTGCGTGAACCCTTTTGCTACAAGCCTCGCTTTCTCACCACCTCATTGACTTTGTCTATGAATGAGAATTTTTTAGTATTCCTTATGGGAGATACTTATGAGTAGTTGGTATTACTGAGGTAAATACCACTCTTTGTTGAGCGAGTGCTATTCTTCATTACTTGCTTCCTTTTATGTGAACCAATATGAGTGCAAGAGGCACTCTACCATGGATTTTGGTTCAGGGCCCAAAAGGTTTTAGCAATTTAGAGAAGAAATATATGTCGACAAATGTAGTCTTTATTTTATATGATTCTGTGGAATCGATGAAATTTGTGAAAATGTATTTATTCCTTTTAACTCCTTGTGATTTCCTATAACAATGGAGTCAAGGTGTTTCGATGTCCCGACACCAAAACATTTGTGCACATTTATGCCGGTCTTTGGATGATGAGCATCCGGTGAGTTGTCTTTCAACTTGATGTTGAATTACATTTACTGGTTGAGGATTTGATTTCCTCTATTTCTGCGGAAGCATATGCGAGATTATATCTCGTGTGGTCAGATTTCTCCCCCTGTTGCTCTCATTTGGGGAGAAGAGTGGTTTATCAGGTACCTCCATCTGACACTTTACTGTAGGACTATAGAATTTAGTGACACCTTGTCATCAGTAAATGTATGTGGCAGAATTGCAATGTGTTGCAAATATATGATTCTCTAAACTTCTAGTTTAGATTCCTTGAGTATGTGGATATAAGGATTGAATGTCAATAACATTTCCAATTTATTTCTCAGCATTCTTTGTGGTACTTATCTTCCCCTAATGCCGAAAAATATCCTTATTGTTGATGCAATCAGCATACGGGCTATGAATAATTTTGATTGACGGATAAATTGTTATTCCTCACATAGATCCCTAATTTCCTGTGAGGGCCCATTGATGTATGCTGGAGTGGTGATATCGGTATGTAACCGAATTATCGTAGATAGGAAATACTTTGTTGAATTCCACGTAATTACTACAAGGGGGAAAGTAGTATGCTATGCAGTTGGTATGATTTATATCATACTTACGATGTGTAATGCCGTATTTGTCTAGCAAGAGGCTAGTAAATTACAATTCTATAAGTTTGGTCATGTTATTAATTTCACTATCTTTGATAAGAAATTTAGCTAAACCATTCTGACATTGCTTGTGAAATGAGTCCAACGAAGTTGTCCATTCAAATGGATTTATTCCTTGTTTATAACAATTTGCTCTTACTTTGATAAGTTGAGCAATTAATTTAGTCAAATCATTCATGGTTTTGTTTCCATGAGTACCATGAAGTATCTATATAATACCACATAATGGTTAAGTAATCTACATATCTTCTGAATGTGTTCAAGGAAGAATGAATGGCTCATTTAAATTTTTAAGGTGAGAGAGCCTTAAAACTTATTTCCCCTATGGCACATGTGATGCACATAAAATTTGATGATTTGGGAAATATTGTAACTTGAAAAGTTATGACCAAGAGAATTGCCAATAATTTTTTCTAATCAACCCCAAACCAAGATTGTAAGGCTTAAAGCCAAATATGTTGTAAAAATTTAGAAAATTATTGTGTACGCAACAAAACTGAGTATGAATTGATTCATACATTCAAAATTTATCAAATATAATGTCCAAGCAATAGGATATTGGACATCGCACTACATGTAGTAGCATAAGTATAGGCTAATGATATTTGGGGAATAATTAGGAGATGTCATGAGTTCTCCGATACTACAGAATATTTTATTATGCAAACATATCATCGATGCAAAGGAATTTATCTTTCTTTTGTTGCACTATACTTTTGGTTCTCCTTCTGATGAAGATTTGAGAACAATCACTTACCAAAATATATTCTGGTTGTATGTTTGCAAATTTTCAAATATTCCAATGAACTTATTTGCACTTTGAATAAATTTGTGGTGTGGTTTGACTATATGTTTGAGGGTTTGGTAATCGCAGGTACGATATTATAACCACACATTTGACAAACTTGAGAGTTGTCTTTGTGATCATTTGAAAACGATATATTCATGGTCAATAAATATTCATCCATTATGTACTAAGCTTGAGAACTAAGTGAAGTTGGTGAGATATAAAATGCAATATGTACATAGCTATTAAGAGAATAGCCATAACACATTTTCCTGAAGGTGGAGTTATAGTGGCAATAATACCACTGGTGGATACAATGACTGATGTCATGAATCATCTTAAAATAAATACTCTCACCTAACATGAATTTAGTGCATTTGGAAATGTCATCCATGTGTTACATGAAAATGCTCATGCATTTATTTATTTACTTCTAGGAGTAATAAATTTCTATGGGTAAAATGATTTGTTTGAGAACAATCATGGCCAAAGTGATCGTTGGTGAACCTCGGTGTATCCTTCAATACAACACATGTGATGAAATTATTGCTAATGTTTTGGACTTCATTCTTGAGGACGTGTGTGATTTTAGAGTCACTGCCAAAAGGTATAGACTTTGCATGTTTAACATTGGTTAGTCACTATGAAAGTATAACCACAATGTGATGTGGACCTTGTGAAAGTGTTGAGACACTCAATCGTTGCCATAAATTATGGGATCCATCTTGACGGATGGACCACACTATAATTAGAAATAGCGACGTAGGCTCCATTGCCATGTATTTTACCAATGTGATAGAAGGTAATCGTAGGTATATGCAAATATTTCTGTAGTTTCCTTTGACATGTTCAAGCAAAGTGTGCAAGAAGAATATTTACTATGAGAGTATATCATTTTAGTGAACAACAATAAATTGCTTCAGAGGAGCATTTTTTTAGAATAGCTGATGCTTTTCTAACCATATGTGTAGATCTCAATTTATATAAGATAACACATTGAAGATAATCACCAATTTGGTGTAGATCTCACAGTAATAGAAAACATAGTCTGACTTTTTTCAGTAGATGTTCATAATTCTATTACCTTATGTTATGCTAAATGTATAAAATCATTTTGAAGGTAATCATCTGTCAGGGTGACATGATGTAGACCTGGCAGTTATAATGGATAGTCTGCCAAATTTTGCAGTAGATGCCAATATTACCTTATGATATCTTGAGGTAGTCACATATTAATATTTGGAAGAGCACTTTGAAGGTAGTCATCTTATCAAAATGACAAGACATAGACCTCATAGCAGTGATGGATAATCTGCAAATTGTGCAGTAGATACCACCAGTACCTTGTGATTCACAAATAAATTTTAGGTTTGTCATATTAAGTATGACACTTTATATTTCTTATTTTGAATTTATAGCAATGTTTGCAAGAAATTTTAATTTCCATTGCAAAGTTATAGTTGCTGTCCTAAAAACGCATGTCATAAGAAATGTTTGTCGTAAAGACATATAATGTCTTAAATTCCGAAGGAATAAATGTACACAAAACATTCTTTTGCATTAGTATCACTGTGGTAATACATATAGATGCAAAATTTTATAATTTACATTTTATGTAATATATGAAGACATAAGGCTTCAAATGATATTTCACGATGTAAATGGTACATAATTATATTTTTATGCAATTTTGGAAGACATAAAAGTCTAGCCTGAGGGCTGGGTATTTCTGTTAATTAATTATAAAATAGGAAATGCCAAATTGCAAACCTACCGAAGGGATAAGGTTTTCCCCCCAATGCTTATGATGTGCGTAAGTGTGTGATGGCGTTGGAAAACACCACTGTTGTTCATGCATGTGGCCTCGCCTACACGATTTGTATGCCCGCTGTGTTCTTGTGCAGCAGCTCCGCGGGAGGGTGCGTTGGGGAGGAGCGCTTCGGGTACGAGTCGGAGGACACCACGCGTCGGGCTACTAGGTGCGCACCGCCATGTCGGGGCCGAGAGCCGCCGCGCGGGCTGTGTGCCGCCTCTGTGCCGGTGGGCTGAAGGGAAGAGCGCCGTGACGTCCGAGCGTTTGAGATGCGCCGTGCCATCATGTTGTGGCTCGAAGGTCTGAGCGCCTCTGATGGCGCCTTGCCTCCTGACGGATCACCGGGGACTTGTCGGTTTTGACTTTTTCCATCGTAGTGACTCCTGCAGAGTACCACCGTGGACGGTGTTGTGTGTCGTCGAGGAAGAACTACATCGTGGATGTTCATGCGTCCCCGATGATGTCACCGCCGGGTTGATGTCGCCGAGCGCCGGAGCGACGTACTGGACGTAGTAGTTGGCTTGTCCCTGGGTGGCGGAGCGTCTTCGGGACAATTAGGGGCCTTGCCCCCCCCCCCCCCCCCCCCCCCCCCCCTCCGGCCTCTCTGATCATCCTAGCCTTTTCTATGTCATATTCAGGCATTTGGCCCCCCCTAATATTTGGTTCACGCTCCGCCACTCCCTGGGTTAGTCTTGTTTCCAATGAATGCATGCGGAAGCCACAACAGAATTGAATTAGCATATTTGTTTTAATCAAAATGAGAAAGAACGAACGAGGCATGCATTGATCCATCAAGATCGAGTCCTCTGATCTTTCTTAGAGAGAAATTTGGCGTATGCGCAGCCGATCGCCTCGTCGATAGCGTGGTTGCTGTTTAGTGCCGTCGGCGACGTCGCATCTCGCGCATGCTGCTCGTTCTGCGCAAGTAGCCACCTTGGTCGCGGCCGTTAGGCCGGTCACCGCCATGATCCTTTTCTCGTTCTTCTTGGAATGATGGATTCCAATGTCCGACTTCCTTTTCTCCTTGTGTACATGCTCGGATAGAAGTAATTCTCGTGAGTGCATGGATGTACAGGAGAAAATTAATTGATACGGAGTAGATAATTGATGAAGCAATCGGATTGATTAATCTCAGCATGTACGTTGAACCGCTAGTTGCGCTGCCGTGCTTGCCGCCAGACTCTTCATGATTGATTCGATGAAGCAATTGGAATCCCTGTAGATGCATGCATGCGGGTGCATGTCCGTGTTTGCTTCCTCCGATGTGCCGTTGGGAGCAGCGCCGGAGCGCCTCACGGCTGCCGGTTTCGTGGCCGAAGTCTGCAGTACATGCAAGGCCCGTCTCCACGTGTTGCCCGCCGGCCGGATTCCATCATCTTTTGCCACATGCGATTAGTCTCACGGCAGAGTCTACGTGCTGATAACATGTTAAAGTAAAACGAGATTGAATGAAGTGAATGGATGATTAGTCTTGTATCTATATTGATTCTCAAGTATATATACATATGGAAGAGGTGTCTGTTCGGAGGCATCCCTCCAAAACAGGTGTCTGTTCGCATCAGAGAGAGAAAAGAAGAGATGTATATTTAGAGGCATCCCTTCAGAACAGATGCATGTTTGTAATAGAGAAAGAAGAGACATGATTGTTCGGTGTTGGACACACCCTTTACTAATGACTGTTTGTGCTAATTAACAATAGACATGTGCTAATTAATTCCTAACATTTTTCACGGGATTTCTCGTGTGCTGCATAGCCAACCACGGGGCCTCCGTCGGCATCCAAGAGCCCGCAACTGTTTCTGAAAATTTATCTCAGAAATAAATAAAAAACAAACCGTTTCTTAAAAGAAGGGGGCCCCCAACCTCCGCATCACCGCCGGTCGCCGGACAACATCGATTTCGCGCGTCGAACGACCACAACCCCCGCCGGCGCCCCTCAGCTGCCACCAACGAGACGGGGCAAGGGGCAGCGACCCGGCTTTCGCCGGAGAGGGAAAAGGCGGCCCGTCGGAGGGGCCGTTGGAGGTGGCTCATCACCTGGCTGGGATCCATTGCTCCTTCATTCGCCTGCCCCGTTGCGTTGCTGCGCAACCACATCCTCCTCCACGCGCGCGTCCGCCGGCCGCGCCGAGGCACTCGGTGGCAGCCGGAATCCTTCCACCGCACCCCCGCCCCTCCTTCGCCATGGTAAGTTGTTCTTTGATTTGTGTAAGGAACAATGCGATACCAATGCACCCGCATCCCAACTTCCAGGTCTAACAATTTCGTTTGATATATCACTATGCAAGTTTAACATCTCCAGGGTGTTGATTACTTCATATAGTCGGGCTTAAAGTACTTGTAGAATAGGAGTATTACTCTACATTGTTAGATGTAGGGATAGATATTAGCCAAGAGAAAACAAAAGTTCCTGTCGTGAACTTTATTTACCATAGGTTGAACCACAGTATACATACACCACAAACATGGATTTACCAGTAAAGTGGAAGACAATTCACAACATAACACGACTGCAATCAAGATAAAAAAAAAAGCTTTATGTAGAGCAAACTAGACGTAAGCCGTCATGAACCAGCAACGTGTGATCCCTGCAGTGCTGAAAATGCTTCTTTGATTGCGGTGACCTCAATGTAAACGTCCTGCATTGCGGGACGATCTTTGGGTATCTCCGCAGCGCACTGGAGGCCAATCTTAACGAGCTCGATGATGCAGCTCATTACTCCAGCCATTTGATGATGATCTTCTTGGTCTAAAGTTCCTCCTGCTTCTTCATCTTGGTCCCCATAATACGGAGCAATTCTAGGATCTAGAATCTCGCCAATCTTTTCTGGAAATGATTGTTTGACAAATTTGTAAAGGCTCAGACCATCTTTAAACATCTCATCAGTTGGACGCTTTCCTGTGAGCATTTCTAAGATGATGACTCCAAAACTGTAGACATCAGCCTTAGTGGAGGTTTTGGTCCCAAAGCCATATTCTGCAATATGTGTAGTTGTTGAAACCGTTAATTAATACAACAGAATTTGAGCACAAGAATCAGAGGATTTCTGTGGAAAAGAAAGTAAAAATTTCATATCCAGAAGAGCCTACAAGTTATTCTCGAAAAATGTACCATCCTCAGTTGAGAAATTGTTACCTGGTGCAATGTATCCAACTGATCCTCTTGGTCCCACTAAGCTTGTAGAACCATCAGTGCCCGAATAAGAATAACTGCGTAGGAACTTAGCCAATCCTAAGTCACCAACACATGCGCCCATGACATCACTTAGAAGGACATTGCTGGGCTTCAGATCACAATGGACCATAGGAGGCATGCAGTTGTTATGGAGGTAATCCAAAGCAGCCGCTATGTCCACTGCTATTACTATTCTTGAATATAAACTCAATGGCCTTCTCAGATGATGCTCGTGGCATGTTGTATAGAGCCAACTTTCGAGGTTGCCATTTACCTTATATTCAAGAACAAGAGCTTTGAACTCATTTCCTGTTGGATCACTTGTTGAGCATACAGTGATCACCCGTACAAGATTACGATGACGAGTGTTTCTCAGGGCCTCACACTCATCGAGGAAGCTCTTTGTTGCTCCAAGTTGATCAAGTTTGAAAACTTTGATAGCAACTTCATGTACTTCGGACTCAATTCTACCTTTGTACACGGACCCATATTTTCCTGAACCAACCAAATTGGCTAAAGAGAAACCATTTGTTGCTCTCAATAAATCAGCATATGTAAACTTCTGTAACTCTTCAAAGGAGGGACGAGCTGCTTGTGTGACTTTCTTTCTCTTTTTCCAAATAATTAGTACAAAGCATGATACCAGGACCAAAAAAAGAGCAGTAAATCCTACCATCTTTAAGATGTTGGAGGTGTGCCTTTGTTTGGATGTCTCTGCATTGCAAAGTGGCAACTGTAGCAATGGGGTGCTGGCACATAGCTTCTTGTTTCCTTGAATGAACACATTGTTTCCATTCTGAAATATTCCATCTACAGGTACTGATCCTTCGAGGTTGTTGAAGGACAAATTAAGAAGCTTCATAGACTTAAAGAGCTTCAAGAATTCAGGGATTTCACCTGTTAAGTTGTTTTGAGATAGGTCCATCACGATGATGCCTCTCAAATTCACAAAAGATTGAGGGATTCTTCCATGAAGAAGGTTGCCCTCCATGTGGAGCGACTCCAATTGGACGCACTGACCCAGAGTAGATGGTATCTGACCAGACAGTTGGTTATAGGAGATATTCAGTGGACCAAGATTGATCAAGTCGCCAATCTCCATTGGTATTTCTCCAGAGAGTTGGTTGTGAGACAAGTCCAAACCTTCGGAAAGGTCGGAAAGAGTAAAGAGCTCCTTTGGTATGCTTCTGTTGAAGCTGTTACAAGAGAGGTTCAATATGTGCAGATTTTTGCAGTCTCCTAAAGCTCCTGGGATTGGGCCACTCAAATTGTTTTCTTGTAAGTAAAGCTCACTCAATTGACTCAAATTACCAACTGAAAGTGGGATCTGTCCAGAAAATTTGTTCTGGGACAAGCTTAAGACAAACAAGTTGGGAAGATTTCCAATTGATTCAGGAAGATTTCCGGTAAGCAAATTCTGTTCCATGTAAAGAAGCTCAAGGCCTGTCAGGTGTCCTATCCCCTGTGGTATAGTGCCAGAAATTTTATTTGATCTTAGTAACAATACCTTTATGCTCTTTGAAAGGCCTGCAACGGAATTCGGCAAAACTCCTTGTAGGATGTTTGCATCCAAGCGTAAGTTCACCAGCTGTGTGCAATTTGTCAATGATGATACGAAAGACCAGTCTCCTGCTTCAAGTTGATTCTTGCCTAGATTCAGATCGACTAGGTTGGGTAAAGTCCCAAAACATGGAACAATTCCATGGAATGCATTGTTCCGGAGGTTGATCACCTGGAGATTGGTTGTGTTGGCAAATGAAGTGGGGATTTGGCCTTGGAACTGGTTTCCTTGTATATTCAAAGTTTCGATGCTTGGAAGGGTACATCCGATGTTATATGGAAGCTCTCCTACAAGACTGTTTGTTGCTATGCCAAGGTATGTGAGTGCTGACATGTTGTAAAGAGAGCCTGGGACACTCCCTGACAAAAAGTTATAAGTGAGATCTAGCATTTCCAGGTTTGGAATTTCACCTATACTCATGGGGATGTTTCCTTGGAAATTATTATCTCCAAGCAAGAGCCAGTGAAGGGAGGAAAAGTTCCCTATAAAGGAAGGTATGGTGCCCAAAAGATTATTTGATTGCAAGATAAGATACTGCAAGGGTGAGTCAGTATTCAGAAAGACAGGTATGGACCCGGCAAAGTTGTTGGCTGCCAGTAATAACTTTTGAAGTGATGTACTGTTAAACAGTGCAGGAGGAATCTCTCCACTCAGATGATTGTTTGATAAGGCCAAAAGTTGAAGTGAGGAACTATTAGCTAGGAGAGGCGGGATAGGTCCTGTGAGGCTATTGTTCGTGAGAACAACAGAGTGAAGAGAAGAGCTGCTTCCAAGTGAACGTGGAATGCTGCCCGTCAGACTATTTGTAGCAAGACGTAAAATTGCAAGGTTTCGGAGCATCCCCAACCCTTCTGGGATACCTCCACTGAGCTTGTTGTGACCCAAATTGAGCTGCTGCATATCTGAGCATTGGCTCAGGCTTGGGGGGATCACACCATCAAGGGAGTTGCTTCCAAGATCAATAGTTTGAAGGTGAATGCATGAAGACAGAGTGCTTGGGATCGTGCCAGTAAGATTGTTTGTGCTGAGGTTAAGGTACCGCAGCCTATTTAGTTGCCCAAGTTCAGGTGGTATTTGGCCAGTCAGTTGATTATTGGGGATGTGGATTCTTCTGAGAAAAGTGAGATTGCCAATGCAAGGAGGTATTTGGCCATCGAGATTAAGTGATTCGAGGTTCAGTGAAACTACACGAGACGCATGTCTCCTGCTGCAAGTTACACCGGACCAAGTGCAGAATTGCTGCGAATCATTTTTCCACGAGGTTAGGAGTCCAGCAGAGCTGGTGAGATGGAGTTTAAGGCATCCGAGAGCATGGAAGTCGGTGTTAGAATCATTTCGGAGTGTTGCAGCACCTAATGATGCATGGACAAGGGACCAGAGGACAAGCATCAGGGGAAGTGAGGAACTCAGAGTGCCCAGATCCAGAGGAGACATATTTTCTATCACGCATGCTTCAACAGTTGAGCCAAGGAACGGACTGACGACTAATCAGGCTCACGGAACAAGGCGAGGGAGAACTCACTTGGGAACTGCAGCGCGCTAGTCGTCCTCTCGCGACACTGCGAGATGGAGTTTAAGACAATGAAGGGCTTGCAAGTCGGTCTGAGAATCATTATGGAGAGCTGCATCACCTAATGAATGCGGCCTTGTGTTGAATAATCAACAAGGCCTTCAACCAGTCAACTAATCAAGCATCAATTTAGATTCTTCTTCTAATTCAACTTTGAGATAGTCAAATTACATGATGGTCAAATGGACTAATTCACACCTACTTTATAAAGACATATACAAAGGCACCACTCGCTGGTGGGGCTTAGAGTCCAAACTACATGATGTATGAATACATAAATCCAAGTAAAGCCATTTTGCATCTCAGTCGCTTAAAGCACCCTAAATGCCACTATTAATATTAGGATTAGTCTTGTCATGGCCTCAATCATCTAGTGTTTGTTAGATTATTAAGCAATTTTAGGTTAAGCTTAATTCAGTTTAGGTACATGGTGAGTGTGGCGACAGAGCATATCACATACGACAGACAAGGCACATTTGGCACTTTTAGCACATGAATCAAAAGCACTGCCAACATGAAGATGGTTAGAACATGCAAGTTCGCCCTGTGTAGCAGCGTTGCTGACCATGGTGGTGGAGATCATCCTGGCAGTGGGCCGTTGAGGAAGTAGTCAAAGCAGATAGTTGGTCGTCGACTCGTCATGGAATCGAGCAGTCGCGTCAAGACGCTCAATAAAACCTTATCGCTTCTCACTCGGTGTACAGTAGTACGTAGGTTCCAAGACTCGGACTGGACCATGTAGACTGGACAATTAGTCAATAGAAGTCGGCTTAGCGAAGAGGCATCCATTCTAAGTCTCGTGTTCCACAGGTTCCAGTCAACAAAGTTATTGTTTTTTGTTGAGGGGATGTGGGGGGGGGGGGGGGGGGGGGGGGGGGGGGGTTCTTTTGATCGCCCCAGTCAACAGAGTTCATTTGGGTATTTCTCTCCAAGGTAGAAAGGCATAATTTTGGAGCCTTATATATAGGTGCTGAAGCATTGCGGCATGGCAGCTGTTCTCTTTCGGTGCCATAGGTTTGCCGTTTGAACAACGCACGCGAATCCGTAAAGATGCCACCCAATTGTCCCTGCTTGCTCGCTCGGCTTCTTGCCATCCTCATGTTACTGCTGTTAATCGTCGGTGGCCATGCAACAGGTCGTGTAGGTCCTTCAGGTCGACCAACTTGCGATTACCATCGTAAGTGCCCATGTATGTTTCGCTTTTGTTCAATTTTGTATATGATTCAGAACAGAACAGGTGCATCATAGTAGGTGCTGAATTCGTCAAAAAGTCACTTTGGAGGACAAGCTCCAGTGAGCCCTATATTTTAAATGGTGCCAAAAAGGTATTAAGTTTCAAAAGTTGCTGAAAAAAAATTCTACATGTTCATATGGATGTCTATACACATCTGCAAATTCTGATGCCAAAATAAGTAATCATGTGAGTTACACAAAAATGACAAAATCGTGATTTTGGAAAGATGAACAGTGCATGTATTATTCACTATTTAGAAGTCATTATTTTGTTACTCCCTCTGTAAAGAAATATAAGAGGTTTTAGATGACTACTTTAGTGATCTAAACGCTCTTATATTTTTTATGGAGGGATTACTTTTGTACAGCTCATATGTTTACATATTTCATCACCAAACTTTACACGTGTAATATACATCCATATGATCATGTAGAATTTTAGTCAGATTTTTCTTAAACTTTTTTTTTGAAACGGAGGCACAAGATTTGCCTCATCTATTAAATAAGAAGAGAATAGAGTTTGGAGTTTTACAGTACCCTCGACGGTAATAACATGACAATTACTCGCATAAAATTATAGTCCCAAGTTTTTTTGCGCCGGCAATAACCCATAACTTTGCCTCTTCTAGGATGGAAGTAAGAAGAACAGGCGGTGGTGCAAATTTTTGACGAAACACTCTAGCATTCCGCTCGTTCCAAATGGTCCATGAGATGAGCATAGTGAGGGAGATCATGGCATGCCAATTTGGGCTTCGGTTATCGGTTCGTTTGTCCCACCATTCGTTGACGGATTCATCAAGATGCCACTGGGAGATGTTGACGTGAGATAGCCCTAGTTTGTCAATGATAGATCTCTAGAGCCTACGTGTACCGGCACTTGAAGAATAGGTGTGGCCCCGTTTCTTGTTCTCTTTTGCATAGTTGACAAAGACCACAGTTTGCCCAACCACGCTTCTCCAACCGATCGGCCGTCCAAATACGGTCATGTAGAGCTAGCCAAGAGAAGAATTTAACCTTGGGGGGTGACCAAGCCTTCCAAACCATGCGGTCCATGGGAGAGAGTGTCAAACCAAGGAACTGAGCCTTATATGCGGAGGCCGCCGAGTAGGTCCCATCATTTGAAATTTGATATTTAAACTACTTAAAAAAAGTCCTGCAATGCACCTTGGCTCCAAAATTCCACTCTCCTGAGTTCCTGCAATTTCCAAATATCAACAAGTTTCAGTCTGTTTTTTTTCCGGGATAAGCTCGTTTTTTCAGTCTAGGATACAGAGTATATTCTATTTTCAAATGGCCTGATATGCACTTTGAACATCATCGCAGAAAACCCAACCGGCTGCCCAAGGCTGCCCTCCCCAAACTGTCGAGGTTGTAGTCGACGGTAAGCGACTTGTGTTTCCCTAGAGAATGGGACGTGCGAAGGTTCTCCAAACCGTCGAAGTGGGGACAGCAGCATGGCTCACTCCAAAGCGACCATGGTTGATTAGGATGATTTGTATGTAGAAACGGAATGTTTATCGTTCTACAGAAGCTGTTTTATTTCTCGATCATATGGTAAGGGACATATGAAGGCCTCAATCATCCCTGTTATGATCTCAAAGCAATGTTGGATGCAGCAGTAGAAAATAGACACCCCAGCAATACTGGAAAGATGCTGAGCCTAGTACTCCGACCTTGCCATAATGTTGTGCCAAAAAAATACTGGATGCCAATTAGAGATACCACCTGGGATATCGTTCGTTTAATCCCACAGCGGTTTTTTTCATTCGCGTTCCATGCACAGCGCGTATCATGGCCGTTCATCAGGCATGCAGTCCAATCAGCAGGGCCCACTGTGGTGTCAGCCATGCATGTATTCCACTGGCACAGGCTTTTCTACCGCATGTATATCTAGCCGTATTCATTAGATGTGACCGCATGCGGGACCATGGGCAGATGGGCTATAGATTCGTTTTGCTACTAGTATGTCCTATGCATGGCATGCTGCCTATTCCCTCCCATGCTTGTCTACAAGTTTATCTTGTATGCATAATCAGTCACATCTACGAGTAATTACCACGGGATGAGCAAAATTTTAGTCGAGTTGTTAATTTTTTTTTTGAAATTAACTTTTAATTATATGATGTATTATTGTCGTTAACATACCATATAAAGTTCTTCAGATAAAAAAGGTAAAGTACAACGCATAATAACGCACAGGATGTGGATTTTGTATAGTAACATGGATGCTTTCTTAGGCCGTGAATGCATGTATAGCTAGCAACAAGAAAGATTATCATCGCAAAAAATCAAAGTAACGAGAAAGATTCAGACCCAGACTATCATCGCGTCCAGTATCTCATAAAGTACAGTGGTTTGTAACGACAAAGTTCTTTGCTCAGCTGGCTGCCGTGTATGCTCTTGGACATTATGCCTACACCAATTTGACTAGAAGTTTTCAATGATCCGGCTCTTGTGACATTGGATTCTAGTATCCATGCAGATGCCTCCCATAGCCATCCTTGTACGTATATCTCATATTAAATTGTAAAGCATCCTTCTGACTGATGTGCATGTCGCTCATCCCGTGCTGTACTGTTTAGCGCCTAGATGCACCATCCCTGTGCATGTCATAGCTACTGTACACGGCTACAAAACTAAGATGTCACTGGATGCCTCTAAGTACTCTTGATCGTTCAAGTTAGCATATTATTTTGGAAAATCAAAATTAAAATTATTTTTTGAAAATGAGCACACTAAATTTATATCGGGCTGATCATAAAATTAGAAACATTTTTCTAAAAAGTTCTATGTGCGTCACAACCAGATTCTTGAACCATACTCAAGTCAGAAAACATAAAAAGTTGGTAAGTCTGACGTGCCCTTACATATTTTGTATGTTAATATTCTGCAGGGGAAGTTCTTCCTGATTAATTCTGTGTTCATGTTTATAGCTATGTTGGGCACCGGAAAGAGCTTTAGGACGTTGAGGTCTTGAGGGACGTGAGGGGTCCCAGGCACGGCGAGACCCAGAGGAGGAGCATGCCGCCGTCGCTGTGATGCCCCCAATTTCGATCGTACGCTAATAAAACACGCAATGCGTACGACCAAAATTAGGGACTCACTGATCGATATCACAACACAACACTAGACACAAATTAAAGTCATACAGCTTCATATTACAAGCCAGGGGCCTCGAGGGCTCGAATACAAAGCTCGACAAGCACGAGTCAGCGGAAGCAAATAATATCTGAGTACCGACATAAGTTAGACAAGTTTTGCCTTAAAAGGCTAGCACAAACATAAGCAGCGGATCGAAAGAGGCGAGGCCTCCTGCCTGGGAACCTCCTAACTACTCCTGAGCGTCGGCACTCTCCACGTAGTAGTAGGCTCCAGCGGTGGTGTAGTAGTCGTCTCCGGCGTAATCCATCTCCTGGGCTCCATCGCCTGAACGCAGAATCATATCGAGGGGGAAAGAGAAAGCAAAGCAGCGGTGAGTACTCATCCAAAGTACTTGCAAAACTGACATCAGAACTATGCTAAGTATGCATCAGTATCAAGGAACGGAGTTATATCTGGGCTGACTGCCGAATGCAAGAATATGGAGAAAGCCTAGTCCTATCGAAGACTAGCATCTTCAGCATCTTGCAGCATTAGAAGAGAGTAGACTGGTATCTCATATATAGTCATATTATTGTAGCAATTTTATTAAGTAACCACGTCCAGAGATTCTTCCTCGACTCCCTCCGAGGAAGCAATCCCGGAGCCACATTCATTTCAAATTTAAATCACAATTATAGTTGTATAAGGTCAAGGTACAACTCCAAGTCGTCCTGTTACCGTGGACACGGCTATTCAAATAGTTTATTCATCCCTGCAGGGGTGCACCGCATTTCCAACACGCCTGATCACCTCCGGCCGGATAGACTTTCTTGGGTCATGCCCGGCCTCGGGATAGCAGCACATCGTCGCCCCACCTAGGCTCAACGAAGAGGCCAGTCCGCCGGTCTAAATCCTAAGCACACAGGGGTCATGGGCCCACTTGCCCTACGCGCTCCTGCACGATGCGAAGGCGGCCAGAAGCAGACCTAGCACACTCCAGTCCAAGAGCTGTACCGTCCAGTCCAATCCGGCGCGCGCCGCTCCATTGCTGACGTCCGAACAGATTCGGCTGATACAACGACGCTGAGTACCCATAACTTATCCCACGCGATGGTTTGGTGCGTAAAAAGGCCAACGACCCAACTCAGATCAAATACCCAACCCATTAGCATTTTATTAATGCGGGGCAAGCGCGACCCATGAAGTGCGGTCCCGTCGCCCCGTCTCGAGGATGTGTGGCAAGGGCCTCTCCTGCCCGTCCACGCCTCATCATCATCAAACCGTGGGTACCCCTCAGGGCCGACCCATCACCAACATGTTTCGGTAACCAGGTCTTAGTAACTGTGTGTATAAAACATCAAGACGGAACCTGAGGAATCACCCTCAAAGGGCCCCGCTAGATGAAAACCGTCAAGGTGGACTTAGAGGAATCACCCTCGAGGGTCCCACACTTGAGGGGTTGCACGACAGAGTCGTCGTCGGGAGTGGTGAAGGAGGAATCACCCTCGATAACCACGACCGACTAGCTGCACTACAGAGCTAGCATCATGAGTAATTCACGAGGTGTCACCCTCGGTACTCGATAGTAGCGCTACAGAGTCGTACCACTAAGGGGGGTGCGGTGATGTGAGGGGCCTGGCTCTTCGGTCGGTTGACCGAGTCTTCGAGTCTTCGGGTCGTCGAGTCGTCGATGAAGAAGCAGGGGCAACTGGGACTAAGGGGGCACTGGGGATTCACTGATCAACCTATACTAAGCAGTTGATATGATTGCAGGTATGGTAGCAATTTATCAAAAGCAGGCTATGCATCAGAATAGGAGCTAACTAATATAGTAGCAAAATCTAATGCAAGAACGAGAGGGAAAGAAATGGGCGATATCGGAATGATCAAGGGGGGTTGCTTGCCTTGCTGCTCTGCTGCAAAAGGCTGATCGTCAACGATGTAGTCGTACCCGGCAGCACCGTCAGTCTCGGGGTCTACCGGAGAGAAGAGGGGGAAAGAACCAATAAATATAAGGCAGACAGATGCACACGATGCATGACAGGGCAATATGCAGAGCTAGGCATGCACTAACGCAGTATTACACGTCGCAGACGGGTCGGAAGAATATCTGACGATATTTTTCGGGTCTCGGGCTACTACCGAACAGACGGAATCGATGAAAAAGTTCCACGTTTGCTATGCTAGGAGCACCTGACAGACTAACGGACCGCGTATTCAGATTCGTCTTGTCGCTCTGAACAACTTTCATGTATAAAGTATTTTCATCCGAGTTACGGATTATTTTATATTAATTTTCAAAGTTTTATTAATATTCTGTAATTAAAATAGATTTATTTTAACTTAATATTGAATTATGACATCAACATGATGTCATGCTGACATCAGCAGTCAGCAGTCCTGTTGACTGGTCAAACTGACCAGTGGGTCCCACATGTCAGTGACACAAAATTAATTAATGTTTAATTAACATTAGGCAGATTAATTAAGGGGGTGGGACCCACATGTCATCCTCTGTTTAATTTAATTAATTATCAGATTAATTAACAGTTTAATTAATTAATCTATTTAATCTTAATTATCTAATTAATTAATTAATTACATAATTAATTAATTCACAAATTAATTAATTAATTTAATTAACTAATTATTTATTTAATTAATTTTATCAATTTTTATTTTTATTTTATTATTTTTATTTTTTTTATATAACGTTCTGGGGGGTGGGCCCCCTCTGTCATCCGGTGGGGGGGGGGGGGGTTGGCCCCACCGGTCAGCCACACACACACACAACACGCACGCACACGCACACACAGCCACGGCCGGCGGCAGCGACGGCCGGCGACGGCGACACGCGCATGCCTAGGGGGGCGAACGGGGCCGGCGCGGGGCTGCGGTGGTTCGGTCCGGGCGAGGGCGTGCCCAGGAGCTAGCGAGCGGCGGCGCAGGCGAGGCCACGACGCAGTGGCCAGGGGGGCGCGGGCGCGCGCGCGGGCGGCCGGTGCGAGGGGCGAGCGGCGGCGAGGACTTGCGGGTGCGCGCGCAGGGAGGCCGTGGGGCGACGCGCGCGAGGCAACGGGACGGCCGGAGGGCGCGGCCGCGGGCGCGGTGGCCGGAGGGGGGGAAGGAGAAGGGGGAGGGAGGAGCCCGGTGAGGGCTCACCGGCGCGTGGAGCGGGTTGGCAACGGGCTCGGGGGGCGTGAGGAGGCCGGCGGCGGTGCGGCGACGCGGCGCCGACGGGGAGGGCGCGGGGGCGACGGGCAACGGCGTCGGGGGTGGCGGGCGATGGAGAGGCGAGGCGGCGCCGGGCGCGATGGAGGCCGGCGAGGGGGAGGACGGGGACGTGGCGGTGGTGAGGAGGAGGCCGGGGAGGCGCCGGCGGAGCGGGGCGGCGGGGCAGCGTCGGCGACGGGGGGGGGGTCGGCCCCGATCCGATCTGGGGGGAGAGAGCGAGGGGGATCGGGGGGGTGTGGGGCTAGGGTTTCGGGGTCGCTCGGGGGGGGGGGGTTGTAGCGGGCGGCTGGGCCGGCCTGGCTGGTCCGGTGGCCAGCTGGGCCGAGGCCCCGGGGGGGGGGGGTCTTTTGCATTTTTTTTATTATTACTGTTTTGCAAATAGTTTAACCACCAATTAAGTTTTGCAAAATATGTGACTTAGCCCAATATTTACAGTGCAATATTAGTCACCGCTAGAAAATGGTTTGATGTCCATATCTTTTCATTTGGATTTTATTTAATTGTGAAAGGATTAAATACTTCTGTTTTGTTGTTGTTTCTTGCTATTAGAGTCACTTAACTAATTTAGTAAATGTTGATTACAATTTTAGAATTGTCTCTCGATTACATACAATATTATGAACATTTTAGTTTTCATATTTGAACAACTTTTAAATTCACTTTAAATTTGAATTTCAAATTGAATTGGAATTTGAAATGAGATATGATCCCAATGATGAGTAAGCATTGTTAACCATGGTGACTTGGCATTATCATGTGGGATTTCTATAGCTTAATTACAATCATTACTGTAGCCAAAATCCAGGGTGTCACAACTCTCCCCTACTAACAAGAATTCTCGTCCCGAGAATCAAGAAGTAGAAGGAAAGAGCCCGGGGTATTCTGCACGAAGATGATCTTCGCGTTCCCAAGTGGCTTCATCTTCAGAATGATTAGCCCACTGCACCTTGAAGAACTTGGTAACCTTCTGACGAGTCCGACGTTCAGTTTCATCGAGAATGCGGACTTGTTGCTCTTTGTAAGAGAGGTCTTGTTGCAGTTCAAGCATATCATGATCCACTGCTCGGATAGGATCCTTGAAGCAGCGACGAAGCTGTGACACATGGAACACATTGTGAACCTGAGAAAGGTTTGACGGTAATTCCAATTGATATGCCACCTTACCACGCCTTTCGAGAACAGTGAAAGGACCAATATATCGAGGAGCCAGCTTGCCCTTGATCCCGAAACGGTGTGTACCTCTCATTGGCGTGACTCGGAGATAAGCTTTTTCGCCAGGTTGATAGACCATATCTTTGTGATGACGGTCATACTGACTCTTCTGACGAGACTGAGCAGCCTTCAGATTTGCATGAATAATGCGGACTTGATCTTCGGCATGTTGGATAATATCCGGACCGATAAGTGTACGTTCCCCAGTTTCTGACCAATTCAGAGGAGTCCGACACTTACATCCATATAACACTTCAAAAGGAGCCATCTTCAGACTAGCTTGATAGCTATTGTTGTAGGAGAACTCAGCATACGGGAGAGATTCCTCCCATTTCTTGCCGAAAGAAATGACACAAGCTCGAAGCATGTCTTCGAGAATCTGATTGACTCTTTCAACTTGTCCCTGGGATTGAGGGTGAAAAGCGGTGTTGGATGACAAATGTGTTCCCATAGCTTCCTGGAAACTTGCCCATAATCTTGAAGTGAATAAGCTGCCACGGTCTGAACTGATAACCAGTGGAATACAGTGAAGTGAAACAATTCTGGACATGTAAAGAGTTGCCAGCTGACTAGCAGTGATCGTTTCTTTGCCGGCTAGAAAATGTGCAACTTTGGAAAGTCGGTCAATGACGACAAGAATAGCATCATTACCTTTCTGCGATCTGGGAAAACCAGTGACGAAGTCCATTTCAACATGGTCCCATTTCCATTCAGAAACCGTAATAGGTTGTAGAGTTCCAGCGGGCTTTTGATGTTCTGCTTTAATACGACGGCAAACATCACATTCAGCAACATAGCGAGCAATGTCTTGCTTCACGTTAGACCACCAGAATCTTTGCCGAGTGTCTTGGTACATCTTGGTACTACCAGGATGAATAGACAGCGGAGTGTCATGTGCTTCCTTCATGACCTCCTGATTCAAATCATTGTTTTCCTCCTTACTTGGTACCACTAGGCGGTCCTTGAAGTACAAAGCGCCATCCTCAGCAATAGTGAAGGGTGAGGGCTTTCCTTCTGCGAGATCGAATTTAATCCTCTCGACTTCATTGTCACACTTTTGGATTCACTTGATGACGTCCACAAGATCTGGTTTAGCAACCAGGGTATTAAGAGAACCCTGGGAAACAACGCGGAGGTTCATTTTGTAGGACCCTTCAGGAGGGGGAGCGAGATAACCCTGAGGAACAATATGGAGGTTCAGCTTGCGGAATTTCTTTTGAAGAAGGGGGTGAACCTTGTGAACTTGAAGGTGATTGCAATAAGACTTGCGGCTCAAGGCATCAGCCATTACATTAGCCTTGCCTGGGGTATAAGAAATACCCACATTGTAATCTGCTATTCGCTCCATCCATCTCTGTTGACGGAGGTTCAGATCTGGCTGAGTAAACAGGTACTTCAGACTTTGGTGATCGGTGTAGATCTCGCAACGATTACCAACAAGGTATTGCCGCCACTCTTTCAGTGCATGAATTACCGCAGCAAGTTCAAGGTCATGAACTGGGTAGTTCTCTTCATGAGGACGCAATTGACGAGATGCATAAGCAACCACTCTGCGTTCTTGCATTAGGACACAGCCCATTCCTTGACGTGAAGCATCACAATAGATGACGAAGTCCTTACGAGTATCCGGAGGAGCAAGCACTGGAGCAGACGTCAGTTTGTCTTTAAGTGCCTGAAAGCTCTCCTGACATTTTTCGGTCCACTCATATTTAACACCTTTGTGAAGCAGACTGGTTAAGGGCTTTGCAATCTTGGAGAAGTTCTCGACGAATCGACGGCAATAGCTGGCGAGTCCGAGAAAACTTCTAACTTGCTTGACATTCTTCGGGGGAGTCCAGTCAAGAATAGCCTGAACTCGTTCAGGGTTGATCGCAATACCATCCTTGGAGATCACATGACCAAGGTAGGTTACTTCGTCCATCCAGAACTCACACTTTGAGTACTTTGCATAAAGTTGATGTTCTCGAAGCCTCTCCAGTATAAGACGAAGATGCTCAGCATGCTCGTCTTTATTCTTGGAGAAAACCAGGATATCATCCAGATAAACCACGACGAATTTATCGAGGTAATCCATGAATATATAGTTCATCAGGCGAGAGAAGGTTGCTGGGGCATTGGTTAAACCGAAGGACATGACGGTGTACTCGTATGAACCATAGCGAGTAACAAATGCAGTCTTGGGAATATCTTCTTCACGTACTCGGATCTGATGGTAACCCAACCTCAAGTCGAGTTTGGAAAACACTGCCGAACCAGCAAGTTGATCATACAGATCGTTGATCCGAGGAAGCGGATATTTATTTTGAATCGTTGCTTGGTTGATGGGGCGATAATCTTGGACCAATCGATTCGTACCATCTTTCTTCTTGACAAAAAGAGAAGGTGCTCCCCAAGCAGAGGAACTTGGACGAATGAAACCCAGACGAAGCGAATTGTCAATTTCTTGCTTAAGTTATAGGAGTTCATGTGGTGGCATCTTGTACGGACGTTTGGCTATAGGAGTGGTACCAGGTACCAAGTCGATGACAAACTCGACAGCTCTAGCAGGGGGGATCCCTGGGAGTTCTTCCGGAAAAATATCTTGGAAATCCCGGACAACTGGAATGTTCTCAATCCCTTCAAGAGGTGACTCATTTAATGCATTCAAGGCATAAAGTCGGGCTTCAGCATCTCGAACAAGATGAGCATGGTAGCTGACTATCTCATTCGAAGGATGTAGAAGGTGGACGGTTTTGGTGGCACAGACGACGGAAGCAGTATGTGCTTTCAACCAATCCATTCCCAGGATAAGGTCGATCTTGGAAGACTTTAATATAATGGGGGAAGCATGGAATTCCATCCCTTCTATCTCAATGGGGACATCTTGAAAAACCATTCAGGTTCGACATTGGCCAGCGGGGGTGTTTACCACTATTGGAATGTTCATCTCCTCGTACTTAATGCCATGCATGTATGCAAAATCTTCAGACATAAAGGAATGCGATGCTCCTGTATCAAACAATACAGAAGCTGGTACTGAGTTGACGAGAAGAGTACCCATCACAGTAGTAGGCTGGTCTTGAGCTTCATTCAGATCAACATTGTTAGCTTGGACACGACCAGTGTTAGGCCTGGCATTGTTGTTGCGGGGCTGGTTGGAAGGCAGTGCAAGTTGATTCTGATTCTGCCTGCATTCTCTAGCACGGTGTCCTGGATGACCACACTTGAAGCACAGCCCATCCTCAGGACGAGAAGGGGGAACAGGAGCTCGTGGTGGCGGAGCTAGGAGCCTCGGCTGCCTAGGTGGGGGTGGAGGCAGACGAGGTGCAGCATAGGACGGCCTCGGAGCAGGAGGCGGTGCATGGTACATGTTGTGGGGGATCCAGATCTTGCGCTTCTGAGTTCCTGAGCCCGAAGATGAGCCCATGTCACGATTGCGCTTGTTGATGTCCTTGTAGTCCTGCAGACTTGTTTCCACTTGAATGGACTTGTTCACCAAGGTGGCAAAGTTATCAAAGTCCTGAACAAGGAGTGTCAGCTTGATATCTGGGTGGAGGCCTTCACGGAACTTCTTCTGCCTATGAGCATCAGTTGCAACGTCTTCTTCAGCATAGCGAGATAAGTCCAGAAATTCCCGCTGATACGCATCCACAGTCTTGTTGCCCTGGACTAGGTTGCGGAATTCACGCTTCTTCTTATCCATCAGTCCCTGAGGAATGTGGCGAGCACGGAATGCAGCTTGGAACTCCGTCCAGGTGATGATTGTTCCAACAGGCTGTGAGCGTCTGTGACTGTCCCACCATTGAGCAACGGGACCCTTCAGAAAGTACGAGGCAAAGGTGACATAGCTAGCCACTGGGGCGCCTGAAGATTCCAGCTCATAAGTGATGTCACGGAGCCAGTCATCTGCGTCCAGCGGCTGAGTTGAGCTGCGGTAGGTCGTAGGGTTGAGACGCATGAAGTCTTGCAGAGTCATTGGGGCTGGCTGCTGATTCATATTCAGCCTCGGGAACTGGTCCATAAGCCCTTGCATAAACTGGCGGTTCAGTTCAAACTGCTGCATCATACCAGCCATGTATTCCGGTGGCGGTGGTGGTTCAGGTGCACCACGACCACGACCAGCTGGCCTAACTATTCTATCAAATTTTTAACAGTGGTAGTTTAGCATTGGGTAATTGCAAAGACAAAGAACCATTCATGAAGTAAATTGCACAAAGAAGGAAGTGCAATAGATACGACATAGTAGTTCGAATTTCAACATACAGATCCATACATAGGTCTATTACAAACAATAAGTCTGTTACAAAATAGACGATAGGTTCGGCATGAAAAACCTAGACAACTAGGCGGCACACAGGCACGCGGTGGAGGGATACAACAACGAGGCATAGCGATATGCTACACCAACGTCGGAGACAACAATATAATCAAGCCATCATCTGGAAGTAGGGGCTCTCCGGGAGGAAGAAGTTACGAGAACCTAGAGTTAGAGTTAGTAAAATCTTTAACACGAAAGAGAAGAGAGATCATAACCCAGAGTATAGACGAGGAATAAAAGATCCTAATACCACCCGATTGAGATGTGGGCCCGTAAGCCACACAACTATGTTAGTAAAGTTTTTCAATTACTAGACTCAACTTCGGCCAAGGAGTTGGAAAGGAGGCTACCTACAGGCAGTCGGCTCTGATACCAACTTGTGACGCCCCCAATTTCGATCGTACGCTAATCAAGCACGCAATGCGTACGACCAAGATTAGGGACTCACTGATCGATATCACAACACAACACTAGACACAAATTAAAGTCATACAGCTTCATATTACAAGCCAGGGGCCTCGAGGGCTCGAATACAAAGCTCGACAAGCACGAGTCAGCGGAAGCAAATAATATCTGAGTACAGACATAAGTTAGACAAGTTTTACCTTAAGAAGGCTAGCACAAACATAAGCAGCGGATCGAAAGAGGCGAGGCCTCCTGCCTGGGAACCTCCTAACTACTCCTGAGCGTCGGCACTCTCCACGTAGTAGTAGGCTCCAGCGGTGGTGTAGTAGTCGTCTCCGGCGTAATCCATCTCCTGGGCTCCATCGTATGAACGCAGAATCGTATCGAGGGGGAAAGAGAAAGCAAAGCAGCGGTGAGTACTCATCCAAAGTACTCGCAAGACTGACATCAGAACTATGCTAAGTATGCATCAGTATCAAGGAATGGGGTTATATCTGGGCTGACTGCAGAATGCAAGAATAGGGAGAAAGCCTAGTCCTATCGAAGACTAGCATCTTCAGCATCTTGCAGCATTAGAAGAGAGTAGACTGGTATCTCATATATAGTCATATTATTGTAGCAATTTTATTAAGTAACCACGCCCAGAGATTCTTCCTCGACTCCCTGCGAGGAAGCAATCCCGGAGCCACATTCATTTCAAATTTAAATCACAATTATAGTTGTATAAGGTCAAGGTACAACTCCAAGTCGTCCTGTTACCGTGGACACGGCTATTCGAATAGTTTATTCATCCCTGCAGGGGTGCACCGCATTTCCAACACGCCTGATCACCTCCGGCCGGACACACTTTCCTGGGTCATGCCCGGCCTCGGGATAGCAGCACGTCGTCGCCCCACCTAGGCTCAACGAAGAGGCCAGCCCGCCGGTCTAAATCCTAAGCACACAGGGGTTGTGGGCCCACTTGCCCTACGTGCTCCTGCACGATGCGAAGGCGGCCGGAAGCAGACCAAGCACACTCCAGTCCAAGAGCTGTACCGTCCAGTCCAATCTGGCACGCGCCGCTCCATTGCTAACGTCCGAAGAGCTTCGGCTGATACAACGACGCCGAGTACCCATAACTTCTCCCACGCGATGGTTTGGTGCGTAAAAAGGCCAACGACCCAACTCAGATCAAATACCCAACCCATTAGCATTTTATTAATGCGGGGCAAGCGCGACCCATGAAGTGCGATCCTGTCGCCCCGTCTCGAGGATGTGTGGCAAGGGCCTCTCCTGCCCGTCCACGCCTCATCATCATCAAACCGTGGGTACCCCTCAGGGCCGACCCATCACCAACATGTTTCGGTAACCAGGTCTTAGTAACTGTGTGTATAAAACATCAAGACGGAACCTGAGGAATCACCCTCAAAGGGCCCCGCTAGATGAAAACCGTCAAGGTGGACTTAGAGGAATCACCCTCGAGGGTCCCACACTTGAGGGGTTGCACGACAGAGTCGTCGTCGGGAGTGGTGAAGGAGGAATCACCCTCGATAACCACGACCGACTAGCTGCACTACAGAGCTAGCATCATGAGTACTTCACGAGGTGTCACCCTCGGTACTCGATAGTAGCGCTGCAGAGTCGTACCACTAAGGTGGGTGCGGTGATGTGAGGGGCCTGGCTCTTCGGTCGGTTGACCGAGTCTTCGAGTCTTCGGGTCGTCGAGTCGTCGATGAAGAAGCAGGGGCAACTGGGACTAAGGGGGCACTGGGGATTCACTGATCAACCTATACTAAGCAGTTGATATGATTGCAGGTATGGTAGCAGTTTATCAAAAGCAGGCTATGCATCAGAATAGGAGCTAACTAATATAGTAGCAAAATCTAATGCAAGAACGAGAGGGAAAGAAATGGGCGATATCGGAATGATCAAGGGGGGTTGCTTGCCTTGCTGCTCTGCTGCAAAAGGCTGATCGTCAACGATGTAGTCGTACCCGGCAACACTGTCAGTCTCGGGGTCTACCGGAGAGAAGAGAGAGGAAGAAACAATAAATATAAGGCAGACAGATGCACACGATGCATGACATGGCAATATACAGAGCTAGGCATGCACTAACGCAGTATTACACGTCGCAGACGGGTCGGAAGAATATCTGACGATATTTTTCGGGTCTCGGGCTACTACCGGACAAACGGAATCGATGAAAAAGTTCCACGTTTGCTATGCTAGGAGCACCTGACAGACTAACGGACCGCGAAATCGGATTCGTCTCGTCGCTCTGAGCAACTTTCATGTATAAAGTATTTTCATCCGAGTTACGGATTATTTTATATTAATTTTCAAAGTTTTATTAATATTCTGTAATTAAAATAGATTTATTTTAACTTAATATTGAATTATGACATCAGCATGATGTCATGCTGACATCAGCAGTCAGCAGTCCTGTTGACTGGTCAAACTGACCAGTGGGTCCCACATGTCAGTGACACAAAATTAATTAATGTTTAATTAACATTAAGCAGATTAATTAAGGGGGTGGGACCCACATGTCATCCTCTGTTTAATTTAAATAATTATCAGATTAATTAACAGTTTAATTAATTAATCTATTTAATCTTAATTATCTAATTAATTAATTAATTACATAATTAATTAATTCACAAATTAATTAATTATTTAAATTAACTATTTATTTATTTATTTATTTAATTTTATCAATTTTTATTTTTATTTTATTTTTTTTATTTTTTTTTATTTTTTTTATATAACGTTCTGGGGGGGTGGGCCCCCTCTGTCATCCGGTGGGGGGGGGTTGGCCCCACCGGTTAGCCACACACACACACAACACGCACGCACACGCACACACAGCCACGGCCGGGGCCGGGGCCATGGCCGGCGACGGCGACGCGCGCGTGCCTAGGGGGGCGAACGGGGCCGACGCGGGGCTGCGGTGGTTCGAGCCGGGCGAGGGCGGGCCCAGGAGCTAGCGAGCGGCGGTGCAGGCGAGGCCACGACGCGGTGGCCAGGGGGGGTGCGGGCGCGCGCGCGGGTGGCCGGTGCGAGGGGCGAGCGGCGGCGAGGACTTGCGGGTACGCGCGCAGGGAGGTCGTGAGGCGACGCGCGCGCAGCAACGGGGCGGTCGGAGGGCGCGGCCGCGGGCGCGGTGGCCGGAGGGGGGGGAGGAGAAGGGGGAGGGAGGAGCCCGGTGAGGGCTCACCGGCGCGTGGAGCGGGTTGGCAACGGGCTCGGGAGGGCGTGAGGAGGCCGGCGGCGGTGCGGCGACGCGGCGCCGACGGGGAGGGCACGGGGGCGACGGGCGACGGCGTCGGGGGTGGCGGGCGACGGAGAGGCGAGGCGGCGCCGGGCGCGATGGAGGCCGGCGAGGGGGAGGACGGGGACGCGGCGGTGGTGAGGAGGAGGCCGGGGAGGCGCCGACGGAGCGGGGCGACGGGACGGCGTCGGCGACGGGGGGGGGGGGTGTCGGCCCCGATCCGATCTGGGGGGAGAGAGCGAGGGGGATCGGGGGGTGTGGGGCTAGGGTTTCGGGGTCGCTCGGGAGGGGGGGGGGTTGTAGCGGGCGGCTGGGCCGGCCTGGCTGGTCCGGTGGCCAGCTGGGCCGAGGCCCGGGGGGGTCTTTTGCTTTCTTTCTTTTTTATTACTGTTTTGCAAATAGTTTAGCCACCAAATAAGTTTTGCAAAATATGTGACTTAGCCCAATATTTACAGTGCAACATTAGTCACTACTAGAAAATGGTTTGATGTCCATATCTTTTCATTTGGATTTTATTTAATTGTAAAAGGATTAATTACTTCTGTTTTGTTGTTGTTTCTTGCTATTAGAGTCACTTAACTAATTTAGTAAATGTTGATTACAATTTTATAATTGTCTCTGGATTACTTACGATATTATGAACATTTTAGTTTTCATATTTGAACAACTTTTAAATTCACTTTAAATTTGAATTTCAAATTGAATTGGAATTTGAAATGAGATATGATCCCAATGATGAGTAAGCATTGTTAACCATGGTGACTTGGCATTATCATGTGGGATTACTGTAGCTTAATTACAATCATTACTGTAGCCAAAATCCAGGGTGTCACAGTCGCGGTGCGGCAACAGGTACTTGGTCGCGAGGGCAAAAGATTTAGAATTATTTGATATATGAAAAAAGGGGTAGTGCTAAGCAGTGAGTACAAACCTATGGAATGGATGACAACTTATTCAAAAGAGCACACTTCTAGATTTTACTGTAATTCATAATGCCTAGTAATTAAGTCTATCAAAAGAGCACACTTCTAGATTTTATGTATTATGGTAAAGTTCTTCCGGATTGATCTTTCAAGTGCACAACATGCATGAACAAACTTTCAGAGATGGCGTATTTTTTTCATGAAAGATAAAAAAATTATAAGTCCTTCGTGCCCTATACCTTAAGTGCGCCACAAGATTGAGTAATGTTCTTACATTGTTATGGATGACGGTAAAGTTCTTCCTGATCGATCTCTCAAGTGCGCAACGTGCATGATTAAAGTTTTCATCATGAGAGATAAAAATTTGACTAGTCATTCGTGCCCTAAACCTTAAGTGCACCAAACGATTGAGAAAAGTTCTTAAATTGTTAGGGGTGACGGTAAAGTTCTTCCGGATCGATCTCTCAAGTGCAGAACGTGCATGAGTAAAGTTTTCTTTATAAGAGATAAAATGTTGATAAGTCTTTCATGCCCTATAACTTAAGCGTGCTACATGCTTTAGCAAAGCTCTTAAATTGTTATGGATGATGGTAAAGTTCTTCCGGATCGACTTATCAAGTGCACAACATGCATGAACAAATGGAAAATTTTGATAAGTCCTTCGTGCCATATACCTGAAGTGCGCCACACGCTTGAGAAGGGTTCTTAAATTGATATGGATGACTGTAAAGTCCTTCAGGATTGATCTCTTAAGTATTCCACGTGTGCAAACAAAGTTCGCAACACACGCCATGTAAGTCAATTGCTTCATTTATGTCATGTGGTATGAATGAAACTACTTCGTATGCAGTAAGAAAGGTCTCAACTCACGCATGTAAGTCGATTGCTTTGTTCTGTCGTGTTGTATGTATTAAGTAGCTTAAATATTTGACAGTCAACAAATATGAGCTATATGGGCAAAGTTTGTCGAAATATTTTCTTCTTTTTATTAAAATCTCTGGACACTTGCATAGTTTTGTACTGTTTACATAAATATACTGTTAAATATATTTTTCAACACGCCAATTTAAAGAAAGTACATTTATTAGGGACTAAGATTGTTGGGTTCTTCTTGGGAATTTTAATTTATTAGATGGAACGAAAAACAAGAGCGTAAGAGCATCCGCCCGATCACTGACCAGTCACAAAAAGATGACCCAACTGGGCTCCTCAAACGGATCTCAAACGCCCGGCATGACCGGCATTTTTCATATCCACTCCACCACAAATTGCACCAAATCCACTCCCTCGGATATGGGGGCGGCTGGACGCGTACACTACGTCGAGACCGACAACCCGACCCCACCACAAATTGCACCCCTCAACCTACCAGATACATTTGCTCTCTCATCTCTTCTTCCTCCTCCACGACGTTGTTCCGACGTGTGTTCCGAGCGCGTGCGCCGTCAGGACAGGCAGAACACTCTTCTCTCCCGTCCTCGCCGACGGGACGTCGTTCCCGGCGCGGACACCACCGCGGTACATCTGGCAACTCCCGAGCTCCCCATTGCACTCTATGTGTTCGAACACGTCCGACCTAGGGAAAATAAAATATTTTTTTAGGGAAAATGATGAATTCCGATGGTCCGTCGGACGAGGAGTATGGACCGTCGGAGGTTGATCAAATGATTCAAGACGAGTTCTCCGATTCCTCGCAATCGGACGAAGAAGTGGATATGATCATGCTCATGAGCATGCAAGAGGAAATGGACCGGCGAGCATATTCTCAACTTCAAGGACTTAATCAAGGGGAGGAGAGTGATCAATCAAGAGCACGGCTACTGCAGAAGGACTACTTTGGTCTGAACCCAACTTTCTCGATGATCCATGGTTTCGTCGCCGTTTTCGCATGCGGAAACCATTGTTTATGTGCATTGTGGAGGGAGTGGAGGCGCACGATAACTACTTCAAGCTCACAAAGGATTCCTGCTTGTCAACTTTCTTTCAATGCTAAGCAGAAGTGCACGGCTACTTTGAGGATGCTTGCACTTGGTACTGCCATAGATGTCGTTGGTGAGATGGTCAGGATGGGGGGAGAGCACATGCATGAAGACTACTGACAATTTTACATGCGCCGTGGTGCAGGTGTTTGGAGCAAAGTATCCGAAAGAACCAATTGTGCATAGGGCAGAGGGTTTCCAAGATTGCTTGGATCAATTGATTGCATGCATCGGCAATGGAACAACTGCCTAAATTGATTGCATGCATCGGCAAGCAATCTCCGGTGTTCAAGAGGCTTTACAATGGGAAATCACCGTCGTGCAACCACACCGTCAATGATCGTGACTACAACATGGGATACTATGTTGCTAATGGCATCTATCCTCGTTGCTTTTGTGAAGATCATATCCGAACCACAGGGCAGGAAACAAAAACACTTCGCAACATTGCAAGAATAAGCTAGGAAGGATGTGGAGAGGGCATTGTTCATCGAGCTGCAATGATGTGGGAATCAGAAACTTTGTGGCAGCTGATGACATGTTGTGTTAGTTTGCACAATATGATTGTCGAGGATGAGGGTGATGGTGTTTCCCAAGCCAATGTTATGGATTTTGAAGCGCCCGGTGAACAAGTTCAAATCCCGTAAGGTCAAGATGCATCTCAACTTACGATCTTTCTACAGATGCATGAGAATCTTCGAGATCATCATGTCCACGCGCAACTACTGAGATGATATTTGAATTGTGCACTTAAAATAAATTTTATGTAAACACCATGTATTTTCGGTACCAACATTTGTTATTTATGTGCAACACCATGTATTTTCGGTACCAAATTTGATAAGTCCTTCATTCCCTATATATTAAATACGCCACACGCTTGAGCAAAGTTCTTAAATTTTTATGGATGACCATAAAGTTCTTCCGAATTAATCACTCAAGTGCACAACATGCATGATCAAAGTTTTCATCATAAGAGATAAAACTTTGATAAATTCTTTGTGCCCTATACCTTAAGTGCGCCACACGCTTTAACAAAGTTTTTGTCAAACAATGTTATGGATGATGGTAAAATTCTTTCGGATCGATCTCTCAAGTGCGCAATGTGCATGAACGAAGTTTTCATCAAACGAGATAACAAGTTGATAAGTGCTTCGTGCCCGATGTACTAAGTATGCCACACGCTTGAGCAAAGTTTTAATTTTTTATGGATGACGGTAAAGTTCTTTCAGATCAATCACTCGAGTGTGCAACGTGCATAAACAAACGAGGAAGACGACGTAGCACCATGCCATATTCAAAGTGCTTAAGTAGTACTGCATAGATCTACCAATATGCACTTACATCCCATACACCCGGTCATCCATGGAACCGGTGGAAGAACTTTAGAAACTAATCGTGGTGCATGATATCGTCTTGAATAACCGGCATTCTAACGTCTTGACTATGTACTCACAATATTACTAGATTACTATTGAACATTATCTACGCCTCAAGTAAACCTCTTGAAGGGCATTACTTGCTGGTTCCCGGTCCTTATCCAATTAGTTTTTCGTACACTATATCATCTTGGATAATCTTTGTTCGACCATTCTATGTGCTGCTGTTGGTTAGCCTTTTACTTTGATTTGTGCAGATTAAGATAAAGGGACGCCTATAGACCATGAATAAATAACTAGCTTAGTGTGTACAGATAATCTGCTTACATATTATTTGTGTGGTCTTTTCTTTGTGAAGTCAGAACTCTCGGGCAATTTTTGTTATCACTGGCAAAAGATACCCATAGATGGAATATTGCGGACGGGGAATCTCTTCTGTAGTAGAAAATGTCAAAAGAAAACAAGATTGAAAGAGAGAGGCCAACTTCTCTTTGGTTATTGAATACTCTAGAATTATTCGCTTAATTAATCCCTCCTTAGCACGCCAAGCAAGAAGAGCCGCCTGAATAAGATGAAAAGGACAGACAAAAAAAACAATCCGGCCAGCAGTGAGAAGTGTGATTGGTGGTCAAGACTCAAGATCAAAAGTCGATGCCCGAGAATATGGATCTGGGAAAGAGGGATGCTCTGTGATTTTTTTTAGAAGAGGCAAAGGAGGGCCTCCCGATTCTTCCTAGCAACCAAAAGTAACTAAGAGCATCTCTCGGCCTTCGAACATCCAAGAAGAGCGACACATGAAGAATCACAGGGAAAAAAACATGAAGATTTGGGGAAGGAACAACGAAGAACAGCAACAGCGGATCTTGTCCCTCGGACTTTCTTGAACCAAGCTCATTGCAGGATCTGGTGGCGAGTGTCCTGACACTGGCATTTGTTCCTCTTCCCTTTCTTGCTCTTCTTCTTCTCGCCTCCACATGTCGTAGCTTGGTGAAGCGATTCACTCAAATCTCGCGGAGGAGCTCGTCAGAGAAGTGGACCGCCATGGATTTTGGGGTTGCAGCAGATTTTGCGGGAGAAAACAAAGAATCACGTAAATTAGCAGATCTCAAACACCCAGATGAGTGAAACAATCATACGCATGCAGCGAAATTAACAAGTAAAAGAAAGCAAAGAGAGAGAATTAAGGGAAGAACTCACAGGAAGCTGAGATTCAAAACGGGAGGGGGCTCACCGCTCACGGGTTAGTACAGGGATATGGGAGTGGACAGATACGATGTGGCAGTATCCGGGTCGTATAGGGATGGGGAATAGAAAATATGGGATTGTTGTCTGGGACCAGGTGGGCCCGGCCGCTCGAATCCATATGCTGCATCTACGCCTGTGATATGAGCTGCGGACGGAACGCGAAGGAAAATGCCTTTACCGCTGTTGCGGCACCTGAGTACCTCAAACCCCTGTCGTTTAACGGCGTCTCGTTGCTTAGTAAAAAAACTCAGATCCTATATATCGTGGGAATAAAAATTCAGATTCTGTATAGCGTCGGAAGCACGTTGCATAAGAGGAACTCCAAATGTTTCCTTATCTCTAAACTAATCACCCTTTACGAAAAGTTGGGACAAAAAAGATCTCTCCAACCAGTTCTCGTAACTAACTCTATCTTTAGAGTATATCCCCTAAAAAAGGGACGGGAAAGTTTGGTTTCCGGGTGTATATATACCCTATATGCAATTATGTTAGCAATTTAACAAAAGGTCAAAAAATTCTGAAAATATTTTTGACATAAACTTGACCTTTCATTATATTTGCGAGAAAAATTCCATAAAAAGAAAATTACACTTTGACTTCTTTTCAAAAAAGACAAATTTTCGATCAAAATAGTGTGAATAGTGACCTATAATAGCAAATAATTTTTGTCTTTTTTGCCCAGAGGTCAATGTTGTTGTTTTTTTGTGAAAATTTATATACTAGTGCAAAACAAAGTCAACTTTAATCTAAAAATACTTCTGAACTATTATGACTTTCTATTCAATTATTAAAAAAAATCCCCATATAGGGTGCATATACAACCAAGAACCAACGTGTATTTCCCCTAAAAAAGGCCCTTTCTTCCTGTTGGCTTACGAGAAGATGACCGCGCCGCTGCCACACTGCTGCTGCCGCCACGTCCCTGTCGCCACAGCCCCACCCGCGCCGCCGGTGTTACTGACTAACGGGTCCTAGCAATTATCTACTATTTGTTTAATTAAAAATAAAATAAGAATGCATTTAGGGGATGATGATTAGGGGACTTGAAAAAAGTTACTATAAAAAATCCCTAATTTACGGGAAGGCCAAAAAATCACTTTCACGGGAAGATTTTTAAGGGAGCTGTTGGAGTTGCTCTAACGTATTTCGGATATAGGCCTTGTACAATGCATGCCAGTAATGGGACCCCGGTATGGAGCCCCTAAACAGTGGCCGCTTCATACTTAGGTGGTCATGGACGACCAATGCAGCTGCCACAATCTCCTCATCATCGGATGAAGAATCATTCGAATCACAAAGAACGTTGTAGAAAAAAAAACTCATCGTCGGAGTCCATTGGTACCTTGTGGGCAAACCATCGAATAGCTTGCGGGTGTTGTGGAAGAAGCCGGCCGGTGAAGAACCTCGTGCCCCACCGAGAGAACGTAGCGGAGCTGGGCGGCGGCGGCGAGAGATGAGGAGTCCCGCGGGGAAGAAGGAAGGAAGAGGGAGTGGGTGGCGGCAACAGGAGGTGGGGCGCCTGGGTGAGTCGGGGAGAAAGAAGGTAGAGGAGAGTGGCCTGCGTGCCACCGACTGGCGGGCCAGGGGGAAGAGAAGGGCGGGCGTCTGTCCTGTGTCCGCGCCGACGCAAATGCAACCCAAATTTGGGCCTAGAATGGGTCGCGAACGGACAAAAAACGGACGCGTGTATGTTTGGGTCGTCGCGTTGGGCCGAGTTTTGTGTCCGCAGCAACCTAAACGAACACGTTCAGACAAAATGGGTTGCCCGGTTGAAGTTGCTCTAAGACTTCTAAAAAAATTAGATTTATTTTTCTAAACATCTCCGCACATAGCATCGTACAGGGAACCGCTGCGGGAAGTTCATGAACCAATTCCAAACGCTTCGCCCGGAACCGCCTCCCTCGAGAAAAGTGGATCGAGAGCGATCCCATCGGCCCCCAACTTCACCAGCCTCCAAGCCGCTCCGGCGGGTCCCTGCCTCCTCCGTCTGCTGCTCCGACGGCGGGAGGGGGTGGGGACCCTTGATACGGGGCACGCCCGTGTGCGTCGATCTTTCACGAATTGGAGGTGGATTTGTGAATGAACACGAAGAACACGAGGGGGAAATCACAAGAGAAACACTCAAAACAAGTCCAATCACACATCCACTATGCTCACATCCACACAAGATCCACAAGGGTAGAAGAACAACAAAGGGAAAAAGGATACATGGTAGAGTTCATCCCAAATCCCATGGGGAGATGGGGCCTTGAATCCACTAGGGATCTTCCCACGCAAGGGGGCCTTGACATCCACTACGGGTCTTCTCTCATAGAGGCATCTACTCCATGGGAGAGATAGTGGAAGGAGCAAAGTCTCATCTATCTATGAGCTAAACCAATGCTGACCCTAGGAAGGAGGGAAGGGGAGAGTATATATAGTCTTGGCCACGAAGGGGTAAGTGGAGAAGGGATACAAGGCCCAAGGCCCGCGGTTGCACACATGCAGGTGCCGGACGTCCAAAGGACGTCGGTCGTCCGGAGGCTCGGGAGGGTCCGGACGTCCGGAGCGTGTCGGACGTCCGAGGCACGGTCGTCCGGAGGGCGTCAGGTTTCCGTAGATTTGGCGCAGGTAGCTTGGCTCCGGATTTCCGGAGGGCGTCGGTCGTCCGGGCGCTGGAGGTGGTCGGACGTCCGGAAGGCGTCGGTCGTCCGGACGCTGGAGCTTCTGCTCGTCTTCTGGCTAGGCTGGACTCCAGGCGTCGGACGTCCGGAAGACGTCGGACGTCCGGAAGCTATAGACTCCGCAGCGCCGTCTTCTTCCGTCTTCGCTTCCATGCTTCCCTCGCGGATGGTGTAGGTGTACACTTGCGCTCGCACTCCTCCTCGTCCTCCATGAAGCTTCGACAATACGTATGCATGCACACGAGAGGAATGTCAAGTAGTATATCATCCTCGAAGGGGTCAAGTGAACACGTGTAAACGAGATGGTTCACCTTTATGTATGCGAAGTAGTCGTGGCACGTGTCACTTGCCAAACGGACTCTTGTCATGGTGATGTCCGTAGGATGCTCCGCATCAACCCTGGTGCTTCGGTTCAGGTCTATAGTTAGGGTTGGCCTAGTGCTTTCTTGAGGCGTCGTTTTCATGGGGCAGCCAGCGCCGCGTCGGAATAATTTGCCTCTGCTCTTCCTCCATCTCGACGTCGCTGTAACCAGTAGCGTCGGGGAGCAGGTGGCCCGGTCTTCTCGCCGATCTCTGGATCTGGCGAGGTTCGTGTCTCGTAGTCGGCCCTCGGTGCTCACGCGGGTGTCGGTTGTTGTAGTTGTGTTTACTGTCTTGCAGTTGGGCATGTGGATGACGGCTGGCGGCGGCGTTCCTCTTCTTTGACTACATCGAATGAAGTTGACAGCGTCGAGATCTGGTGACCACGGGAAAGATCCCCAGCCTACATGCCACAAAGACTCGGTCTCGTCGCTTGCGGCGACCCGCTTCATCGGCTCAAAAAGCATCTTCGTATGCGATGGTGCTCTCCCAGATCTTGGTATGGCGGTTGTTCTCATCTTTTTCCGGTGTTGCCATGGTGACGGCGGATGACGTTTGTGGACTACGTTTTGGCAAGGCACAATTTTCTGCAAGGGTGAAATAGTAGTTTTATTTTTTATGAAATTCTTTGTGCAAAGTCGCTTGATAAGCATTTGGGTCTTGTATGATGATCATATTATGTATAATCTCTGTAAACAGATTGTCTAGTGAAATATATGGTTGCTTAAAAAAAAACCTCTGATACTGCCCGGTCCCTCGAAAACTATAAAAAAGTCATCTGGTATTGCTCAGACTTCCGCCACCCCAAATTCCATCGATATTCCGGTCACTCTGCCTCCGGGTACCGAACGCGAGCCGGATCCATCTCGAACGAGGTCTGGTAGGGACGCCGCCGGGCGCCAGCATATTGTTGCTCTTCCACTTCCAGGTTCCAGCCACGGTTGGGTTGGGGGCGACCTGCCTTTCGGCGGAGGGGGGAAAGGCGGCCCGTTGGAGGCGTCATTGGAGGTGGCTCATCATCTGGCTGGGATCTATGGCTTCTTCATCCCTCTACTCCTGCAACAGCAAGGATTGGGAAGAAGCGAAGGTCTAGGGTTGGGAGTGATTCCAGGAGATTCGTAGGTGAGGCAGGCTCCTCCGCCAGTCCGCGGAAGCTCGCCTTAAGAAAGAGGCGGCGGCGGCAGCCAAATTCGGTCCAACAGGTCAGGTGAGGCGGACTCCGGCGAGGTGAGGAAGAGAGCGGGAAGGGGAGGAGCAGGACGGCGAAGGGGTGGGGAGGTGCGGGGAGGAGAGCGGCGCCGCGGCCGTGGTCAGGCGCCGGACCCCGCTGTGGCGCCTACGCCCGTGGGCCCGTTTTCCACGCCTTCCCCGGGCTGCGTCGACGGGAACCGGTGGGGATTGGCCTGGAACGGCTCGATCTGTTGCCGGGAAGGAGCGGCGGCCGGCGACGGCGCGGCGGCGGATAGGGTCAGCGGCGCTCGAGGGGAACGAGCTGGGGAGAGCTAGCGATAGGTTTTTTTTTGTGTGGGGGGAGGGGAACGAAGCGGTAAGTTTTGCGGTGGCATACGGCTGTAATTTGGGCAAACTCCAGCTTCGCTTTTCGGTGGAGCTGGGCCGAGGCAGCTCCAGGATTTTGCACTGCCATCGGGCGCAGCTTCAAGAATCCAGCTTCTCGGGCTCAAACCGTTCGGGGCAATTTCATCTGTGGAGTTTGCGAAGCGTGGAGCTGGAGGAGTTCAGAACAGGCCCGAAGTATAACTGTGTACGAACTTAGTCAACCCGAAGTCACCAACACATGCTCCCATGACATCATCCAGAAGGACATTGCTTGGCTTCAGATCACAGTGTGTTATAGGAGGCATGCAATGGTTATGCAGGTAATCCAAAGCGGCTGCTATGTCTACTGCTATTGCTATTCTTGAACTCAAAGACAAGGCCTTTTCAGATGATGCTCGTGGAGTGTTGGATGGAGCCAACTCTCAAGGTTGCCATTAACCATATATTCAAGGAGAAGAGCTTTGAACTCATGTCCTGTCAGATCACTTGTCGAGCATACAGTGATCACCCTCACAAGATTACGATGACGAGTGTTTCTGAGTGCCTGACATTCATCAACGAAGCTTTTCGTTGCTCCAGGCTGATCAAGTTTGAAAACTTTGATGGCAACTGCATGTTCTTCAGACTCAATTCTACCTTTGTATACGGACCCATACTTTCCTGAACCAACCAAGTTGGCTAAAGAGAAACCATTTGTTGCTTTCACTAAATCAGGATATGTGAACTTCTTTAACTCATCGAAGGTTGTATGATCTTCTTGTTTGACTTTCTTTCTCTTCTTCAAAAAAATGACTCCAAAACATAATAACATGGCTAAGGCAAGAGCAGATAATCCTATTATCTTCAGAATGTGGAATCTGTGTCTTTGTTGAGATGCAGCCGTGTGGCAAAGTGGCAATCTCAATAGTGGCGAGACGGCACACAACTCTTTGTTCCCTTGGACAAACACCTTGCTTGCATTTTGGAAGATCCCACCAGTTGGCATGGGTCCCTCCTCCAGGTTGTTTAATTACAATTTGAGAAGTGACATGGAGCTGAAAGCCTCTAAGAAGTCTAGAACTTGACCAGACAAGTTGTTCCGAGAAAGATCCATTTTTGAAAAGTTCCGAGAAAGATCCATGTCACTGATGCCTCTCAATGCGTGAAAGATTGAGTGATTCGCCCATCAAGAAGATTCCCTTCCAGGTGGAGGGTCTCTAAATGGAGGCACTCGCCTAAGGTTGAGGTAATTTCTACAGTCAACAGGTTGTTGCAAATATCGAGGGTGGAAAGGTTGATTATCCGCCAATCTCCACTGGTATGTGTCCAGAGAGTTTGTTGTGAAAGAGATCAAGACCTTCAGAAAGTGTGGAAATAGCGAACGGCTCTTTTGGTATTCTTCCACCAAAGGAGTTGTCACTGAGGTTTAGGGTGCGTAACTTATTCCACTGTGCTAAAGCTACTGGGATGGGCCCACCCAGTTAATTTTGCTTCAGATAGATCTTAGTTAGCTGACCGAGGTTAGCAATTGAAGGCAGGATTTGACCCGAGAATTAGAGAAGTTTCAGGTTCGTGAGGTTCCCTATCTCATGCAGTATGGTGCCCCAAATTTTATTGGCTGCCAACAACAAAACTTTCAAGCCTTTTGGAAGTCTATCAGTGGATTATGGCAGGTTCCCATGTAGGTTGTTTGCATCTAAGCTTAAGCGTGTCAGATTTGTGCAGCTGAAGAGCGAGGACAGGAAAGTCCAGTCTCCGGCTTCGAGCTGGTTCTCGCCTAGATCTAGCTCGGTTAAGCTGCGCAAGGACCCGAAATGAGGAATAATACCATGGAATGCATTGCCACGAAGAAAAATACTCTGAAGATTTGTGGCATTGGCCATTGAGTTTCCTACAGAGGAAGGCATGCTGCCCGAGAGATTATTATGGGATAGGTAGAGAACCTCCAGTGGTGAGAAGCGCGAGAAAGGTGGAACAGACCCCGAAAAATGATTTCGTGCTGGCTTCAAGAGTGGTGCTGTTAAGGAGAGCAGGACGTATCTCTCCAGTGAGGTAATTTCCTTCCAAGTCTAGCACTAGAAGTGACGAGCTATTTGCCAAAATAGGCGGGATACCTCCAGTTAGGCTGTTGTTTGACAGAACGACATAGGTGAGTGACGAGCTGCTTCCAAGTGTTGCCCGTCAAGTTGTTGCCAGAAACAGCCAGGATTGAAAGGTCAGGAAGCATGCCAAGCCCGTCCGGAATGCTTCCATGGAGCATGTTATTATCGAGGTAGATCTCTGTGAGATTTAAACAGTTGGTCAGACCTTGGGGCATCTCTCCGTCGTGGGAGTTGCTCCCAAGATCAATCTTCCGAAGACTTGAGCAAGTAGACAAAGAGTTGGGAATTGCACCAGTAAGATTGTTCCATGGAAGGCTTAGTTCGACGAGGCGACGCAGATGACCTACCTCAGGTGGGATCCCACCAGTCAGTAGATTATCCTGGAGGTTGATTCTCGTGAGGAATGTGAGGTTGCCCACGCAGGGTGGTATTTCTCCATTCAGGCCCAGCGACCCTAAATCAAGTGCTGTCACACGAGATGGATGCCTCTTGCCGCAGGTGACACCGGGCCAACTGCAAAACGGGAGGGTATTGTTCCACGAGGCAAGTGCTTTGCCATCGTTGGAGAGGTGGCGCTTTAGGCAGAGAAGGGCCTCCAAGTCTATATTGGGTTCATCAACGAGTGTGGTAGTAATAACTAATGAAGAAGTGGGTGCAAAAAGCGTGAAGAAAGAGTAGAGGACAGTGGCCGTGAGGAGGGAGGAACTGAGAGAGCTCACAGGAGCCATCTTTGTGCTGCTGCTGCTGCTGCTAGCCTGTTGTGGCCTGAGTTGCTGTTGTTAGATGTGTATAGCCCCTTTTCTGTATATCCCCATTGTAACACACATGTATATGTATTGGGAGCACCTGGAACTCAGCTAGCTGAGATTTATCTATGGTCTCATTCACATGACATCATCATATATGTTGGCTGGGCTTTTTTCTTCTCCCCACGGTTTGCACATGTCGTGTTGTTTTCTTGGGCTTAGCCTTTCCATTTCTATTGTCACTCATGCAAGAGCAAACATACAAATATATAAGAGAAGCACATACGTCTTAGTGGGCTGACCTGTACAACATATTTTAGTTGCCACAACATAGTTGTGGAGTGTGCTCTTCTTGAGCTATATCCTGTCATGAGAAGAACAATAGGGGTTGTCTTAAAAAAGTGCTTTCTTTGTTGTTTTTTCAGTTTTGACTCAGTTCAACAGTAATCACCGGCATGATACCTCTGGCGCACATGATCTATCCCGGTCTTGTCCCACACATTTTTTTAAAATTAAAATCCATCATTTTTTAAAATGATGGAGTTTGGAACCCGACTATGAAAACTTGCCGTTGCGACCCGACTTCAAACTTGCACTTGCGCCCCTCTTTTAATATTTGCAATTGCGACCTCACTAGAAAATTTGTAGTTGTGACCCGACTTTGAAAATTGGCAGTTGCGACCTAACTTCAAAACTTGTACTAACACCCCTCTTTTAATATTTTCATTGTGCCCCCACTTGAATACTTGTAGTTGCGCCCCGATTTTGAAAACTTGCAGTTGCGACCCGACTTTGGAAACTTGCAGTTGCGCCCCGATTTTGGAAACATGCATTTGCGACCTGACTTTGGAAACTTGCAGTTGCGACCCGACTTTGGAAACTTGCAGTTGCGACCCGACTTTAAAAACTTGCAGTTGCGACCCGACTTTGGAAACTTGCAGTTGCGACCCGACTTTGAACACTTGCAGTCGCGACCCGACTTTGAAAACTTGCAGTTGCGACCCGACTTCGAATACTTGCAGTTACAACCACGATATGAAAGCCCGCAGTCGCGGCCACATTTGAAAAAGGTGTTCGCGTACAATTTTTGAAAACCTCGCGGTTGCGACTCCATCTAAAACCTAATAGTTGCAACCCGAGTTGATAGATTGCAATTACAACCCAATTTAAAAAACTAGCAGTTGTGACCAGAGTTAAAAACTTTGGTAGCACAAAATTTTTGACGAAAAAATCATGAAAAAAGCATTTCTACTGAAAATGAGAAATGGAATTTGATATCATTAGAAAAAATACACAATAAATAAATAAGAGGAATAAAAATCGAAAATAAATTAAAATTGAAAATATGAAACAAAAATATAGAAAATGAATAAATGGAAGAGAAAAATAAAAAATAGTGAAATCCCTTAATAATCAATTATCCAATCTATGGTAACAAATGAATATTAATCTAAAAAACAAAATGAATACACTAATTTAGTTAAAGGGAGAAGAGTGGAATTGTATTCTACTACATATTAGTGAAATAAGTAAAAAATTAACAACAACTAATCATGTGAGAAAAATATATGAAAAGAGAGTCGTTACAAAGAGCTGATCTAGAAGCTACGGTCAACAAATGACACTAACATGATTTAAAAATGAAAACAAGTGACAATAACATGCAATTAGCACAGCAACGATTCACATCATTGGATCATATCCTCTTTCCTTTTTTCGCTGAGTAAAAAAGAAGAATAAGAAAAAGAAAAAGAAAAGCCCATATAGCCTAGCTCCATAAACGAAAAACAAAAAAGCTACTACTCATGCACATGGGGCACGTCCTATACAAGACTAGAGCCGCGTCGGACCAAACCAAGGACAAAATAACGCGCTATACAGAATATGGTCGTCCTTGAAAATATGTTATTAGCGTGCTATTAGTAAGACATTGCACACTGATTAATTTAGCGAGACAATTTTCTATACGCGTTATAGTGTGCTATTAGCGGCGGTATAGCATGTTATTTTTTTCCGTCAACAGAACACACAACAACTACAATCTGTTCTGTGACGATCGGACGGTAAAACAAAAAAAAACATCATTACAAAGTGCTGATCCTGAAAGCTACAGTGAACAAATGACAAAACATGCAAGTAGCAGCGTTACATTCGTATCTCTGACCCCAATGTTTCTCATTCGGCTGGGAAATATGAAGAAAAGAAAAGCCCACATAGCCCAGGCCAATAGTCAAACAAACAAAGGACAGAGAGAAAAAAACGCACATGGGGCTGCCCCTGTACGAGAGCCATGCATCCTGTCACGTGAGACAAACGATTCGCACGAATCTTAAAACCCAGATCTAATGGCTACAATGGTGAATGAGACCATAATAAAAACTCATCTAGCTGAGTTATAACAAAACCGATATGTATTGGCCTTTGGCCCCAGTGAATGTTAGTTGCTCATTCTCTAACATGGTATCAGTTGCCAGGTTTGCCTCTCTCCCGCACGATGCAACCCGTGCGTGCTCCACCCCCATCGCCGCCGCTGCTAGCCCCCGTTCCTAGCCCCGGCCGCTGCCCCTGCCCAGACCCGCTCGCCGCCGGCCGTCTCCCGCTCCTCCCCGCCTGGATCCGCCGCCGGCAGGCCTTCTCCCGCTCGTCCTAGCCCGGATTCGTCGCCGGCCGGCCGTCTCCTGCCTGGCCGTCGTCCGACCGCATCAGGCTCGTCCTCCTCGCCTGGATCCGCCGCCCGGCCGCTGCTCCTGCTCTGCCTCGCCGCCCGGCCGCCTCCCGCCATCGTCCGGCCGCGGCCGCCCCCCCCCCCCGTCAGCCCGTCCACGCCTGGATCCGCGGGCCAGCTGCCGCCCCTGCTCTGCCTCGTCGCCGGCCGCCTCCAGCCCTCGTCCGGACGAGGCTGTTCCCATCTGGCCCTCGCCCGATTTGGCCTCGCCTCCCCCGCTCGTGGTTTGGGCTCGGGCGCGCCTCTTCTGGCCTCGCCTCTGCCCGATCTAGCTCGGGTTTCCTCTGACTGTTGAAAAAAAAACCAGAGAGCTCCTCATGTCCTCCTCGGGCTATGTCGTTGTTCCTCGGTGCTCGGTGATCTTCGATGGCACCAACTATGCTGAGTTTGTGGGCTTCATGCGTATCCATATGCACGGTCTTCTCCTGTGGGGCGTTCTCTCTGGCGAGGTCCCCTGTCCGTCATGCCCTATGGCTCCCGTGGCTCCTATCCCGCCGTTGCCGCCTGTTCTCGCTGCTGGTGCTTCCCAGGCTGATAGGGATGCAGCCAAAGCTCTCGATGATGCTGCGGTCGATGCTTATGATCAGCAGGTATCAGCCTATTCAGATGCTCTTTCTGTCTACCGAGATGATCTGTCTGCCTACACTCAGTGGTGCAATGATGATGCTCGAGTTGCTGCTGTTCTCACTGTGAGTGTCCTCCCTCAGTTTGCTTCGGAGTTCATGAGCCTCGGCACTGTTGCAGCAATGTGGTCTTACCTCTGTCAGCGCTATCAGCCCTCTGGTGATGCGCTCTACTTATCTGTGGTGCGTCAGGAGCACGCTCTTCAGCAGGGTGACTCTTCTGTTGATGAGTTCTACACGCAGAGTTCTGCCATTTGGCGCCAGCTTGACTCTCTTCGGACAGTTGTTTGTGGAACCTGTCGTTGCTGCCAGACTATGCGGTCCGACTTGGATTTTCAGCGTGTGCATGAGTTCTTATCTCGCCTCCGTTCCGAGTTTGAGCCCCGACGTGCTCACTTGCTTGCTCGTGGTCGTGTTCCTATCTCGGAGGTGCTTGCTGAGCTTCGTGCCGAGGAGACCCGCCTTCGTTCTGCTAGGTTGCTTGCGATTCCTTCTGTGTTGGCTGCTCGAGCTCCTGTGTCGTCTGCTCGTCTCACCGCTCCACTGCTTCTGCCCACATCTTCAGGGGGGGTGGGTCGCCCTCCTTATGCTGAGAAGGGCCGGTCGCGCCGTGACACTTTCTATGGCTACTGCTCCAGGCCAGGTCACCCAGAGTCTGATTGTCGCGCTCTTCTTCCAGTGGGACTCATGCGTTTTCCTCGACTCCGTCACTCACTGACCAGGACGTTGTGCGGCTCAAGCGCCTCCTGGCTTCCTCCGGATCTTCATCGACGAGTTCCACTGCCGTTGTGACTGCCTCCACCCCTCCATCACCGCCGGCACCTACACAGTCAGGTACATCTTCGTGGGTTCTGGATTCTGGAGCTTCTTTTCATATGTCTTCTGATTCTTCCGCGCTGTCTTCTCTTCGATCTCTTGATTTTCCTATTAATGTTCTCACTGCCGATGGCACACCCCTTCCTGTTGCTAGCCGTGGCACTCTCTCTACTCCCTCTTTTTCTGTTCCTAGTGTTTCTCATGTTCCCCGTCTTACCATGAATCTTTTTTCCGCTGCCCAACTTACTGATTCTGGTTGTCGTGTAATTCTTGATTCCGACTCTTGCTCTGTTCAGGATCTTCGCACCAAGGCTCTGGTTGGTGCTGGCCCTCGGCGCCGTGAGTCAGAGGGCCTTTGGGAGGTCGACTGGCTTCGTGTTCCTTCCACTGACACCACTTCTGCCAGTTCCCATGCTCTTGCTGCCTCCTCTTCTGCGTCCTTCGAGCAGTGGCATCATCGACTTGGTCACATCTGTGGCTCCCGCTTGTCGTCGTTGGTGCGTCAGGGTGTCTTAGGGTCTCTCTCTGGAGATGTTTCTTTACATTGTGATGGTTGTAGACTTGGAAAACAGACCCAGTTACCTTATCCTACTAGTGAGTCTGTATCTCAGCGTTCTTTTGACTTAGTTCATTCCGATGTATGGGGTCCTGCTCCCTTTGATTCGAAAGGTGGTCATCGCTACTATGTTCTGTTTATTGATGATTTCTCTCGCTACACTTGGCTCTACTTTATGAAATCTCGTAGCGAGGTTCTCTCTATATACAAATGATTTGCTGCCATGGTTCACACCCAGTTTTTCATGTTTATTCGTACTTTTCGTGCTGACTCCGCTGGAGAGTATATCTCCCAGATGTTGCGTGGGTTTCTTGCGGAACAGGGTACTCTTGCCGAGTTCTCATGTCCGGGTGCCCATGCTCAGAATGATGTTGCGGAACGTAAGCATCGTCATCTGCTTGAGACGGCTCGTGCGCTGATGATTGCCGCTTCCCTTCCACCCCACTTTTGGGCTGAGGCCGTTTCCGCATCCACCTATCTCATCAACATTCAGCCATCGACTGCCTTGCAGGGTGGTATTCCTATGGAGTGTCTCACTGGTCGTTCTCCTGACTACTCAGCTCTTCGTATGTTTGGATGTGTATGCTATGTTCTTCTTGCCCCGCGAGAACGCACCAAACTGACTGCTTAGTCGGTAGAGTGTGTTTTTCTTGGTTACAGTGATGAGCACAAGGGCTATCGATGTTGGGATCCTGTTGGTCGCCGGCTGCGCATTTCGCGTGATGTGACTTTCGATGAGTCTCGTTCTTACTACCCCCGCCCTTCCTCCTCGAGCTTTTCTGTGGACGATATTTCTTTCCTTCTCCTTCTTGATACATCCTCCTCTGTGCCTCATGTCTCTCCCCTTCCTCCGACCCGTCTCACTCTTCCCCCCACGCCACCGACACCACCTTCCCCTCCATCCTCCTCTCCACCATCCTCTCCGGTCTGTCGGCCTCTCTCTCCTTTTCCTCTTCACTACACTCGCCACCCTCGTGTTGAGGATGACTCTCCTGACGCGTCTTCCACTTCTGGAGCACCTCCTTCCACGCCTCCACCGGTTCGTAATCTTCGTGCTCGACCTCGACCCCCACCTGATCGCTACTCTCCTGACCAGTACGGCCTCTCTGTTGTTGCTGAGCCGACTTCCTATCGGGCTGCCCTGACTCAGCCTGAATGGCAGCTTGCGATGGCCGAGGAGATTGCTGCCCTTGAGCGTTCTGGCACGTGGGATCTGGTTTCCCTTCCTTCCGGTGTTCGTCCCATCACGTGCAAGTGGGTCTATAAGATTAAGACTCGCTCTGATGGTTCTCTTGAGCGCTACAAAGCTCGTCTTGTGGCTCGTGGTTTTCAGCAAGAGCAGGGCCACGATTATGATGAGACATTCGCTCCTGTGGCCCACATGACCACTGCCCGCACTCTCCTTGCTGTAGCTTCTGTTCGTCATTGGTCTGTGTCTCAGCTTGACGTTTAGAACGCCTTTCTCAATGGTGAGTTACGTGAGGAGGTTTATATGCAGCCACCACCGGGGTACTCTGTTCCTGATGGTATGGTCTGCCGACTTCGACGCTCTCTCTATGGTCTTAAACAGGCCCCTCGTGCCTGGTTCGAGCGGTTCGCCTCTGTAGTGACTGTCGCGGGCTTCTCGCCTAGTAATCATGATCCCGCTTTGTTTATTCACACATCTCCTCGTGGTCGGACTCTTCTCCTTCTATATGTTGATGACATGATCATCACTGGTGACGACTCTGACTACATTGCCTTTGTTAAGGCTCGCCTTCGCGACCAGTTTCTGATGTCTGATCTTGGTCCCCTTCGCTATTTTCTTGGGATTGAGGTTTCTTCGACCTCTGATGGCTTCTTCATCTCCCAGGAAAAATATATTTAGGATCTTCTTGCTAGAGCCGCTCTTGGTGATGAGCGCACTGTTGTGACTCCTATGGAGCTCAACGTTCAGCTTCGTGCGTCTGATGGTGATCCTCTTCCTAATCCCACTCGCTATCGCCACCTCGTTGGGAGCTTAGTCTATCTCGCTGTTACTCGTCCTGACATATCCTATCCTGTTCACATTCTCAGTCAGTTCGGTTCAGCCCCCACCTCTGTCCACTATAGTCACCTCCTCCGTGTTCTACGATATCTTCGGGGCACGATCTCTCATCGACTTTTCTTTCCCCGCTCCAGCTCTCTCCAGCTCCAGGCCTACTCTGATGCTACATGGGCTAGTGATCCTTCTGATCGACGCTCGTTGTCTGCTTACTGTGTCTTTCTTGGCGGCTCTCTCATTGCCTGGAAGACAAAGAAACAGACTGCAGTATCTCGCTCGAGTACAGAGGCTGAGTTGCGCGCGATGGCTATGTTGACGGCTGAGGTGATCTGGTTACGATGGTTACTTCAAGACTTTGGTGTGTCTGCTACTACATCGACTCCCTTACTGTCGGACAGTACAAGCGCTATCAGTATTGCGCGTGACCCGGTGAAGCATGAGCTCACCAAGCACATCGGTGTGGATGCATCCTTTGTGCGTGCTGTTGTGTAGGATGAGGTTCTCGCTCTTCACTATGTGCCCTCTGAGTTACAGTTGGCGGACTTCTTCACGAAGGCACAGACTCGAGCGCAACATGGTTTCTTTCTCTCCAAACTCAGTGTTGTTGACCCACCATGAGTTTGAGGGGAGGTGTTAGATGTGTATAGCCCCTTTTCTATATATCCCCATTGTAACACACATGTATATGTATTGGCCTTTGGCCCAGTGAATGTTAGTTAACAGCTGTGACCTCTTCAATAACATCGTAGATGCATTTATACTTGACCTGCAGCAGGACTTTGTTTCATTCGTTCCTGCTCTGATCCTAACATATCGGCAACAAAGATCCACACAATCAAAAAGCGATGAGTAATTGGCTTCTAAGATTCATGATACTTTGTTGCCTTGCCTCTAGAGATAGTAATCTGGATAAGTTATTGAATGTACAGATCATGAGCTAATTTTTCTGTTTTCTCTTACAAAAATTTTCTGGGACGCTTTAAATAGAAGTGGACATATTCATATCTTAATATTCGCTGGATGACATTAGAGAAACAAAATGTTAGGGTTCATCTGGCAACGTGTAACACTCTCGGTTTACTAAAACATGCATCATACTTTCACAACTACATTACCAAAAAAAATCTTTGTATTTTTTTTTTGGTTAAGGGCATGTTTGCACCGCCACCAAACTCTACTCTACAATTTTTTTTATCATGACCACATCATTGGTTCTTATCCGGATGATTGTCAATTTTACAGTATGTCAGTATGCAATGCAGTTTTGGCAACTCTAATTTATTTTTCTAGTCAATATTGGTCAACTTTTAGACAGGCAAAACTTAAAACAAAACTTTGGCTTCAGTAAGGCAAACTTGGGCAAAGACCGAACACTCCCAAAGCTTTTCCTTAGTTGGCTAAGATTGGCAAGAAAAACGAACTAGACTATACGGTCTATATTCAGGGTGGAGTACATACAAAAACAGCACATTCGTCCAAAATAATACTAGTAGATGATTTGTTGTTTCTCTCGGATGCGCAGGAGGTCCATATACGGTAAGCGTAGAATCCACCTTGAAGGAAAACCCGGTCCAAGTCTACGTATTTCATTTTCTTAGCCCGTGGTGTAGATGTTGTTAGATAACTCTGCTTTTGGAATCTGTACAAGTATTTTTGTCTAAGAAAAAGGAAGAAGAAAGAATGCGATTAATGTCCAAGTATTTTTGGAAGTCTCCCAGTTGGGTCTACGCATCTAGCTAGGTCATGAGGCTATGAGATGATGACAATGGCCTTTATAGCTAACCTTGTTATATGAGGATTTTTTTTTGAAACTAGCATCGTATTTAGAGCAATTTCGAAAACTAGCAGGCCTAACACGTATATTTCAAAAATAGCACCCCGTCGGTCAACAGTTGACCGAAGAGTACTCTTTGGTCAACCGTTGGCCGAAGACTTCCTCTTCGGTCATTGCCTGACCGAAAACCTGCTGTGCTGGGCCGAAGAGGACTCTTTGGTCTTTGGTTGGCCGAAAAGTACTCTTTGGTCGGGTGAGCTAACGTAAAGTGCATGGACTCTTTGGTCAACGGTTGACCAAAGAGTACTCTTCGGCCAACCAAAGACCAAAGAGTCCTCTTCGGCCCAGCACAGCAGGTTTTCGGTCAGGCAATGACCGAAGAGGAAGTCTTCGGCCAACGGTTGACCGAAGAGTACTCTTCGGTCAACTGTTGACCGACGGGGTGCTATTTTTGAAATATATGTGTTAGGCCTGCTAGTTTTCGAAATTGCTCTAAATACGATGCTAGTTCCAAAAAAAATAAAATCTTATATGAGTGAATGTATGTGCTGGCTATAGATTATATGGCAACATCTTATAGCCAGCAGTTGGCTGTATTATTAACCATGCTCTTATGGTTGTCTACAGCGTGACGAGGAAAATGGACGAAGGACATTCTCTTTCTACACGTAATTTTTTCTAACCAGTTCCGAAGCCATTAGACAACTCTGGATTTAGAATCTATACTATTCTTAAAATTTTAAAATAAATAAATAATAGGACGTATACTAGTTGGATTAACCGGAAAACAATTTTTTTACGGGTTTGATTAACCAGAAAAACTTTTTTTTTGCGGGAAAGATTAACCAGAAAAACTGAAGTCATTCATTCGGGGTCTAGGCTTCTAGCTATGGCATGAGATGATGACAATGACCTTTAGATACATGCTGACGGGGCAGGCAGAATGAGTCAAGGACAGTCTGCAGCTGTAATTTCCCTTTAACCGTGAAGTGGCCGTTAGACAAATTATACGTTTGGAGTATGTACCGCTATCTTTTTCAGAAATAAAAAGGATGCTGTACTGTTTAGATAGCCGGAAAAAACAATATCAAAGTCACTCATTTGGCACTACGCCTGGAGCATGTGTGGCGGTCTATAAGCTGATGGAGAGAGAAAAATGGTTGGAGGACAATCTGTCATTTCCTTGACTGAGTCCACAGGACAACAATGTCGAGAGCAACAACACCGAGAGATCCTTCCAACTCGCCTGGCGTGATTTTTCTACAAAGCGATCTTTAAAAGATGTTTTCTTGGGTGAACTTTAAAAGATGCTTTCGAAAGCTCTGTTTTCTGATGGGTGATTTGGCGCTAGCGTACCGTGGACGATCGATGACTTATAAATTTCTGCCGGTAGGACAAACCAACGAGCCAGGGGAGACTGACCATTGGTCGTGCAAGAGCATCTCGAGCCGTTCGGCGCCCTCAAGGACTGAAATAGCGTCGTCTGGGGGCCAACCGGTGATAAAATCGGCGTGGGGCGGTCGGATTTCCAACCGCCGCCCCAAGCTAGCCCCAGACGCCGTTTTTTGAAAACAAAATCCGACCAAACTTCGGCCAAAACGACACAAATTTGGAGAAAATTCAGGCGTTTTCATTGACATTTGTACAAACTAAACTAAAAACATAAGTTAAAATAATAATTTAAAAGCTAAACTAAAAACTACGCGAGCCACCGCCGCCGCCTTGAGCCTTCTACATGTCGAGGAGCCTGTAGAAGTTGGTGTAGTCGCCGCCGCCGTCGTCGCCATCGTCGTCCTGCACGCCGCCGTCGTCCTTGCTGCAGCCCTGCCCTGGGTCGCCGTGGCGGATGGGGTCGGACGGCCCGGGCGCCTCCCCGTCGCTGTCGTCGAGGATGACGACGCAGCCCACCTCGCGGCCGCGGTGCCGAGCGGCGATCTCCTCAAGGGCGCGGGACTGGCGCTCCATTTCCTCCCGGACGTAGTCGCCCCGCGCCCATTTAAGGGCGGTCTCCTCGTCGGCGGCCATGTCGAGGTGCTCCTGTTTGACGAGGACTGGCGGCGTAGCCGGCTCCAGCTCCTTCTTCGACCTGACCAGGTGAAGATGGCCGCGGGAAGGGGGGAAAGGTTGGCGGCGGCGTCCCTCGTTTATGGCGAGGGTGCCGCTACGCCGGAGCGACGTATCTTGGGGCTCGGCCTTCATGGCGACGAGCGGCGTCCGTGCGCCGGAGGAGTGGGAGCCGAAGGACGAAGACGACGTGTCGGCCATGCGCCTCGGCTGCCACGAGGAGCCGCTCCGGCGCGAGAAGGATGGTGCCGGATACTCCGTCCGTGGCGAGTTGCCGCCCTCGATGTGCGCGAGGACGTCCTCAAGGGTGTGCAAGGGACGCCCCACCATTGCCGCAAACCCTCGGAGTTGTGGCGCCCGCGGCATGCCGGAGCGCCGTTCTCGGAGGCGAGTTGTTCCTCGTGGTGGCGCTCGAAGTACGCCGTCCACAGGTTGTGGCTTTCAGGGGCGTACCTCGGCTGCTGCCGCGCGTTCTCCGGCAACGATGACCGGATCCGCGCGATCTCGGCGCGCCATTCAGCACCAGAGGGCGGCGGTGGCACCAGGACTCCGCCGGCGGTGGCACCAGGACTGCGGCGGCGCTGAGCCTCCACGAGCCCAGCACCCACATGTCGGGCGGCACCGGGTATTCCGCCTCGTAGAGGAGGCGAGCCTTCGCCTCATGCAGGTGGCGGCGGCCGAAGCCGTTGGCCGCCGCTCCGCCGCTGGGGAAGCGCTCGGCCATGACTGAGAGAGGGGGCGCCGGCGGCGAAGAAGGAGAGAGGGGCGTCAGTGGCGAGAGGGGGAGGCTGTGGCGAGGGAGTGTGCGGCCACCGGCAAGGGAGGGGTGGCTTTTATAGCGGCGGGTGACAGCCGTGTGACCGCGTGGCGGGAGGGGGCGGGACGCGCGTCGGCGCGCCTTCACTGCGCCGCCCGTGAGGAATCAATGCGAAGGCTGCCGGCGGCAGCCTTCGCATTGATTCCCGCGGGAAACCGAGGGATGAGGACGACGAAGGCGCCCGGTCGCTGACTCGGCGGGTCCACATGATTTCGCGCCAAATTCGTTTCCCCCGGCGCCCCCAGCGCGCCGGATTTGGCCTGGGTCCGCCGGCGCCAATTTCGGCCCTAACCGGCGAAAATTGGGCTTCTGGGGTGTGACTGGGCCGATTTTCCCCAGCCGGTGATAAAAAAGGGGCCTGGGGGCCTGTTGGGGGCGGGGGGGGGGGGAGTGGAGATGCTCTAACCAATGTAGGTGGAATGGCACTTACTTAGGGCAACTTGTCATCAAATCGCTTCTAAATTTTGGATTTGTCATAATCCTAGCATCTGGTAATGTGCTAGAGTAGCTAAGCATGCACACATCATTTTAAATTTCCTTTAATTTCTAATTGATGGAATTTCAAAAGGCACAATTTTTTTGCAGGAAAAGAACAAAATTTATTTAAAAGTGCAATACCCCTAAGTTTCTCCAAAAATTCCAATCTGCCTTTCGAAAACCGTGAGAATTAGGCATGAGCTAATATAAATTCATATGGGTCCCATGCAAATTTTCTGGGATTTTTTTGAATTGGGTTTATATTCATATGAAATAGAATATTAATCCATTAAATCTGAAACTTCCTGTGTGGCTTTGGATAAGTCCCATAAAGCCACACGTAAAGCTCAGGGTTGAGTTGGGCAGGATGGGCTACGCCGCCGCCGTTCCTTAGGGAACACGCGGGCTATACCTCTTGTCTCAACCGGGGATGGGAGGGACGATGCTGGTTTCAGTCGCGGGCATATACACTATCCCAATACCTAGCGATGTCGAGCACATATGCTCCGAAGCTAGGAGTTTGTAGTGTTAGGGACGGGTCACTTGATATGGAGGTCGAATGCCACATCTGAACGCCAAGGTCAACCAAACGGTGGTATTTGGGATATTCGACCCATACGAATGCCAATACCCAATACCAGGCCTGAATGGAAACATCCAAACAAAGCGTAAGGTATATTCGCTTCCGTTGTATGCAAATACCCAATACCAGCATCAAGGATAAAAACAATCCGGATGAACAACATCAAGGAGAAAAACAACCAAGTCAAAAAAAGATTCCCATGTTGAACTTTATTTCATATAGCCTCAACAACTGTCTGCATACAATACTATATGACAGGGATATACTAGCTATAATGGAACACAATTTGCGGCATACATGATTTCATTAAAGTAAAATAAAGCTTTAGGTAAAGCAAACCGGGAATAGGTCTTCTTGCACCAACAATATGTCAACAGTAGAAGCAATTGTACTTTTGCTCAGCCCTGAAGTGCAGAAAAATACTTGTTTAATAGCGGTGACTTCCCTGTAAACGTCTTCGATTGCTGGGCGATCTTTGGGTGCCTCTGCAGCACACGACATGCCAAGCTTCACGAGCCCGATGATGCATCTCATTGTTCTAGTCATTGGATGATTTTCTTGGTCTAACATACTTCCTGCTTCTTCATCTCCATATCCGGGAATGATTGTAGGAGCTACAATGTCACCAACATTTTGAGGAAATGATTGTTTGGCAAATTTGTAAATGCTCAGGCCATTATTAAAAATCTCATCAGTTGGACGCTTCCCTGTGAGTATTTCTAATATGATGATTCCGTAGCTGTAAACATCACCCTATGTGGATATTTTACTCCCAAAGCCATATTATGTAATATACAAATTGATTCAGACAATAGTTAACACAAAAGGATCCAAACAAAATATCATAATAAGTTTTTAAAAGAAAGTAAAGTTTGAATATCTAGAAGATCATCTAATATCCTCTGCAAAGATAAACAATCTTCTATTAATAAATCATTACCTGGTGCAATGTATCCAACTGACCCTCTTGGCCCCACTAAGTTTGTAGAGTTCTAAATCCCTGAAGAAGTATGACTGTGAAGGAATCTGGCCAACCTGAAACCCCCAACACATGCTCCCATGACATCGTCCAGAAGGACATTGCTAGGCTTCAGATCACGGTGGGCCATAGGAGGCATGCAATGGTAATGGAGGTAACCCAAAGCAGCAGCTTACAGGAAGACATATGTTGACCGCAGAAATATGACATATCATAAGGACCTATTTATTCTTGCCAACGATGCTACCTAGATTTTCTATGTGTAGGACTCCTTGCATAAGAACTTCCAGGTAGTGATGTATGGGAAGAAGAGGGTACTAGGAGTCGAGAATGTTGGTGATGAGGAGTACAATCAATCTGATGAGTTGCCACCCGAGGGGCCACATGACAAAACAAAGGAGAAGCGTAAAATCACCAAAAAACCTATTCATCAGGGGTCAACCTAATGATAGTGATCACCACATGTACATGGGAATTAAGTCAAAAAACAAATCATTATGTCTATTGCACTGAATTGTCGCATGTACTGAATCGTGAGCGATGTGTACTGAGTTTGTTCTATTAGAAGTTTTTCGCATGTACTGTATTGTGAGGTATGCACGGCCTTGTGTTAATCTAGATTAATATGTTGCAACCATGGCAGTGAATTTGAACTACTTATGATTTTATACCCTAGAGCTAGAACGCTCAATTGATCTCGCTTCGGTATGTATGAACTGAACATGTGCAATCTGGTTTATCAATCGCACACGATTCATTCACTAAATCCGCGAGCCTCCCAAACCGTGTCTGATGACCCCTAACGCACGCAACGTGAGTCGTGCGTTATGATTGGCCAAAACCCAAGCCACACGGATCGTACGTCTGCATCGTACGATGCACCCAGATCGACCGACAATCCTTATCCCTCTCGTCAACACACGTAGTTGCAGTAGAGATTTGATTTATATGCACTAAATGCCCCGCAAATGCGAAAAATGGCTTAAATACAGAAAACGAGCCCAGAAATGCGCCAGAAAATCAAACCTGACGTATAATGATGATTGCTTAACGTGGGAATTTTTTTAGGAGTGGCGACGAAGACACCGCCGATTGGAGTTTGATTTGTCACTTCTTCCTTTGGAACTATGATCCTTCTAGTGAGATGCTATGGTTTCCAAGGAGCGTCATCATAACTTGTGCCAAAGTTTATCAAAAAAATTCTACGGGGTCTCGAGATCACGCAACGATGACACACCGATTTCCGTTATTTCCTGAGTCTATCTGCATTTCTTGTAATTAAAATACCAACAACCTTATGTAGGTGGACGCATCTCGCAGCTGAAATGTTTGAAAATTCTTTTCATTCCTTGGATAACGAATGAAAACACACAAATTGACACATAAATGATTTTAATGCCTTCTTTGCCAGCACCCACATGTAGTTGCAGTTCTGATTTGATTTATATGCACTAAATGCATAGTAAATGCAAAAAGTGCCTTACATATAGCAAACGAGCCTTGAAATCCACCAGAAGATCAATAATAGGAGTACAATGGTGTTTGCGTGCCATGGAAAAAAATTGAGGCGAAACAATGAAGTCGGCACCGATTGGAGTCCGAAATGGCAACTCTACTTTTAAAAACTATGGTCCTTCTTGTGAGATGCCTTGGTTTCCAATGGGGCGGTCATCACAACTTTCGCCAGACATTACCAATTTTTTCCACGCGGTATTCACATCATGCCTCGGTGACACACCCATTCTCGTGATTTTCGGAGTACATCCGCATTTCTTTCAATTAAATTACTAACACGCTCTATGTTGGCGAAAAAATGTCTTAAAATTAGTGAACGAGTCATGTAATGCGATAGAAAATCAATACAAGGGTTAAAAGGTGATCGTGTACCGATGAAAAAAATTCGAGGCGAAATTATGAAGTCACGTATTCATTCGAAATGAAAATATGATTGTTCTGCATAAACAAATAGCACACGGTTCATTCATTAAAGTCGTGTTCTTCCCAAACCGTGGCCGTTGACACCTAATGCGCGCAAAGTGAGTCGTGCATTCTGATTGGCTAAAACCCAAGCCACACGGATCACACGTCTGCACCGTAGAATGCACCCAGATCAAACGATTGTCCTTATCCCTCTCGTCAACACACGTAGTTGCAGTTGGGATTTGATTTATATGCACTAAATGCGCCGTAAATGCTAAAAATGGCTTAAATATAGAAAACAAGCCAGAAAATCAAACCTGGCGTATAATGATGATTGCCTAACGTGGTTATTTGTTTAGGAGTGGCGATGAAGACACCGTCGATTGGAGTTCGATTTGTCACTTCTCCCTTTGGAATTATGATCCTTCTAGTGAGATGCTATGGTTTCCAAGGATTGTGTCAAAATTTACCAAAAAATTGCTACAGGGTCTCGAGATCACGCCACGATGACACACCGATTTTCGTTATTTTTTGAGTCCATCCACATTCCCTGCGATTAAATTACCAACAAGCCTTATGTAGGTGGACGTATCTCGCAACCAAAATGTTTGAAAATTCTTTTCATTCCTTAGACAACGAATGGAAACACACAAAGTGACAGATAAATGCTTTTTAATGTCTTCTTTGCCAGCACCCACGTGTAGTTGCAATTTTGATTTGATTTATATGCACTAAATGCATGGTAAATGCAAAAAGTGCCTTACATATAGCAAACAAGCCCTGAAATCCACCAGAAGATCAATAATAGGAGTACAATGATGTTTGCGTATCATGGAAAAAAATCGAGGCAAAACGATGAAGTCGACACCGATTGGAGTCTGAAATGTCAACTCTACTTTTGAAAACTATGATCCTTCTTGTGAGATGACTTGGTTTCTAATGGGGCGATCATCGCAACTTCCGCCAGACATTACCAATTTTTTTCCACGCGGTATTCACATCATGCCACAGTGACACACCCATTCTCGTGATTTTCGGAGTACATCTGTATTTCATTCAATTAAATTACTAACAAGCTCTACGTTGGCGAAAAATGTCTTAAAATTAGCAAACGAGTCATGTAATGCGACAAAAAAACAATACAGGGGTTAAAAGGTGATCGTGTACCGATGAAAATAATTCGAGGCGAAATGATGAAGTCACGTATTCATTTGAAATGAAAATATGATTGTTGTGGATAAACAAATAGCACACGATTCATTCATTAAAGCCGTGTGCTTTCCAAACCGTGGCCGTTGGCACCTAATGCACACAAAGTGAGTCGTGCATTCTGATTGGCTAAAACCCAAGCCACACGGATCACACGTATGCATCGTAGGATGCACCCAGATCAAACGGGAGTCCTTATCCCTCTCGTCAACACACGTAGTTGCAGTTGTGATTTGATTGCACTAAATGCCCCGTAAATGCTAAAAATGGCTTAAATATAGAAAGCGAGCTCAGAAATGCGCCAGAAAATTAAACCTGACGTATAATGATGATTGCCTACCGTGGAAATTTTTTTAGGAGAGGCGAAGAAGACACCTTCGATTGGAGTTCGATTTGCCAATTCACCTATGAAACTATGATCCTTTTGGTGAGATTCTATTGTTTTCAAGGAGCGATCATCGTAACTTGTGCCAAAGTTTACCAAAAAAAATTCACGGGGTCTGGAGATCACGCCACGATGACACACCGATTTCCGTTATTTCCTGAGTCCATCTACATTTCCTGTAATTAAAATATAAACAAGCCTTATGTAGGTGGATGCATCTCGCAGCCAAAATCTTTAAAAATTCTTTTCATTCCTTGGACAACGAATGAAAACACACAAAGTAATACAGAAATGATTTTTAATGCCTTCTTTGCGAGCACCCACATGTAGTTGCTGTTGAGATTTGATTTATATGCACTAAATGCATGGTAAATGCAAAAGTGCCTGAGATATAGCAAACGAGCCCTGATATCCACCAAGAGATCAATCATAGGAGTATAATGATGTTTGCGTACCATGGGAAAAGTCAAGGAAAAACGATGAAGTCGACATTGATTGGAGTCTAAAATGCCAACTCTACTTTTGGAAACTACAATCCTTCTTGTGAGATGCCTTGGTCTCCAATGGGGCGGTCATCACGACTTCCGCCAGACATTACTAATTTTTTTTCACGGGGTATTCACATCATGCCACAGTGACACACCCATTTTCATAATTTTCGGAGTACATTTGCATTTCCTCCAATTTAATTACTAACAAGCCCTACGTTGGTGAAAAATATCTTAAAATTAGCAAACGAGTCATGAAATGCGACAGAAAATCAATACAGGGGTTAAAAGGTGATTGTGTAGCGATGAAAATAATTCAAGGCGAAATGATGAAGTCACGTATTCATTTGACATGAAAATATGATTGTTGTGCATACAAATAACACACACTTCATCCATTAAAGTCATGTGCTTCCCAAACCGTGGCCAATGACACCTACTGCACGCAAAGTGAGTCGTGCGTTCTGATTGGCCAAAACCCAAGCCACACGGATCATACGACAGTCCTTATCCCTCTCGTCAACACGCGTAGTTGCAGTTGAGATTTGATTTATATGCACTAAATATCCCGTAAATGCTAAAATGGCTTAAATATAGAAAACGAGCCCAGAAATGCACCAGAAAATCAAACCTGACATATAATGATAATTGTCTACCGTGGGAAAAAACTTTAGGAGAGGCGATGAAAACACCGTCGATTGGAGTTTGATTTGCCACTTCTCCCTTTGGAACTATGATCCTTCTACTGAGATGCTATGGTTTCCAAGGAGTGATCATCATAACTTGTACCAAAGTTTACCAAAAATATCCACGTTGTCTCGAGATCACGCCATGATGACACACCGATTTCCGTTATTTTCTTAGTCCATATGCATTTCCTGTAATTAAATTACCAACAAGCCTTATGTAGGTGCACACATCTCGTAGCCGAAATGTTTGAAAATTCTTTTCATTCCCTGGGCAACGAATGAAAACACACAAAATGAAACAGAAATGATTTTTAATGCAACACCAATTTCAGCACTTACAGATCAGTCTTAGTGGCCTGAAGTGCAAATTGAATTTTCCATGTGTCCTCCCATGACAAAAAGAAAGGCCGGCAGGTGTAAAGAGAGCAGATTCAAGGCATGGTTTGAGAAAGATGGGAGTAGTAAGAAGGGAAAGAAAAAGGGCGCAAAGCCCAAAAGGTCACAAACGGTAACAAAAATAGATGCACGTTGTGCCAGGAACTTGGGCACCGAGAAGATCTCCAAAATGTCGTTACACTCCTGAAAGGCCAAAGTATGTTTGTGTTTGTGTTTTTTATTTGGATGTTATTTTTAGTTACTAACCAAATTATATGCTTTGTTTGCTAGAAGGAAGCGTGGAGGTCAGCCCCTTGTTGTTGAAGATTGCTGGTCAACCAAAAAGGCAAGAATCAATGGCTGTAGAAAAAAGAGAAGTTTTGGTGAAAGAGTGCACACAGAACCAGACTTGGATGTTGTGGTGCAAGATGAACCAGAGTTGGATGATGTTCGGCTGCAAATTGTTCCATACTTGGATGATGTTGTGGTGCAAAATGAGACAAACTTGGATGATGCTGGGGTGCAAAATGAGCAACATTCGGATGAGGTGCAAAATGAGCAAGATTTGGATGTGGTGCAAAATGAGCAAGATTTGGATGTGGTGCAAAATGAGCAGAATGTGGTGCAAACTGGAGCTGAAGCTGCTGTGGCTGATGTGCAAACGGAGCCTATATTGGAAGTTGTGTTACAAATTGAAGCTACTTTAGTTGATGTTGTGCAAACTAAGACTCATTTACATGTTGTCCTAGATGGTTCAGTGAAGAAAACCAAGAGCTTGAGTGAACTGGGTGTCGTACCCATCGTAGGATGAACAAGTGACAACAACAAGAAGAAGAAATCGAGTGGTAAGAAGAAGAAGAAGAAGTGAAATAATGTTCTTGTCTGAATGAAAACACTTGCCTGAATTGGTGTAAAAAACTTGCCTGAATTTGTGTAATGCTATTTTTACTTTGATGCGTATTTGTGTAACACTATTTAAATTCTGGCCAAATTTCATATTTGAGCCTAAATTCAACTTTGAAGCTGTTTAGTATGGGTATTGATGTTACAATACTTTCTCAAATATTATGCATGTTAGGTGATCAATCCGAGAACTTTTTGTAGAGTGAAACACTAGTCATGAAAAAATGTGCTCCAAATGAGCTCCAAAGCCAGGATAAACACCCCAATTCTAAGCAAGTTTTTTTTCCGACCTTCTCTAAATGAGCCAAAAATCAAAACTTGACTTCCAATGTGCAAATATAGAGTCCATGCCCAATATGGAATCGTTTGGGTAAATTATGACATGTTTAACCCTAAACCCTAACCTGAATCCCACGCAACCTGGGTTGTCATAGCTAGGTTTTTGAAGGTTTTTTCATGAAAATACCCGTAGACCAAGTTTCTTATTTTTTCAAGCAACCTAGTAACATAAAACGATGATGGGTGCAAGTTTCATATTTTTTGATTTTTTTTCGAATTAGTTATGGTCAACCCTAGCCCTTGAAATATCTCCAAACCCCTCAAACCCTAGCCTAAACCCCACACCATTCCGGGCCGCTTGATATCTGCGAGTGGACGGCGTGGATCAGGCACTAGGACAACGTCAGCGATCCGCGTGAGCCCATCTGATTGGCCGTATTCGAGAACGCTGGATCACTCCCCCAACCATTCCTGGCCTTTGGATCACTGTGCGTCGAACGACGTGGATCAGTTTGTAGTGCTACGTCAGTGATCCGCGTGACGTTCATTCTGCGCTGTGATTGGCTGGATTTGAAAACGCCTGGTTTCTTTTTTTCGCTTGATTTGTTCTCTGCTCGAGGGTGGGCTGCCATGCATGCGTTGTGCTGTGCTAAAGAAGCCCACACGTTGGACCGACCGATGTCCACCGTTGTTTGCTGCCCTGAGCCATGAGGCTTGCATGCATGCGCGCATAGCCGGACCGAGCCTACGTTGCATACGCTCTATAGCCCTGAAACGTCGCATTGTAGCTATTGATTGAGACCGTGGTTTCCCACGCGTGTACACTACCCCCATTAATGCAACACTTGTTCACATTTGATCCCATTAATGCCACGATGATTAACACGTCGCACTACGGCTATTTAAGCCTCCTATCATATTCCTCTTCCTCTCACACCCCTCGTCCATCTCCCATCTTCCATCTGCCCTTGCTCTTCTTCACCACAAATAGCCCCGAAGACCAGCAGAACAAGCCCGCCGCAGCCATGCAATACAACAGGAACCTACAGCATGACCCCACCATGTCGGAGATGCTCTACCCCGCCGGGGTGTATGTTGAGCACACCCTGCGTGTGTGGTCCATGTCAAGGTGGAGGGGTGCAAGAGACTTCACCGACTTCTTCCTTGCGGCTGGCTACCGCCACCTACCCCGGGGATCTCCAAGGATGTACCGAGTCGAGGAGGTCACCCACAATTGGGTTGTGGTTGCTATCCTTTCCCACTTCACCAACACCTTCGATGCGTTCTACCTCCTCGGCCGCGTGTTCTGGTGTGGCTGCAAGTTCATCGCTTTCACCACCCACAACATCTTCATGGACTACACTGATACGTCTCCAACGTATCTATAATTTTTGCTTGTTCCATGCTATTATATTATCATTCTTCGATGTTTTACAATTATTTTATAACAACTTTATATCATTTTTTTGGGACTAACCTATTAACATAGTGCCAAAGTGCCAGTTGCTGTTTTTGCTTGTTTTTTACTTCGTAGAAAATCAATACCAAACGGAGTCCAATCGCGACGAAACTTTTTGGAGATTTTTTCTGGACCAGAAGACACCTAGTGGGCCAAAGAAGTACCAGAGAAGTGGGCCGAGGAGACCACACCCCACCAGGGCGCGCCAGGGGGGCCCCGGCGCGCCCTAATGGTTTGTGCCCTCCTCGGGACCCCTCTCCACCGCCTCTGATGCCTATAAATTCCCAAATATTCCAAAAACCCTAGGGGAGTCGACGAAACACAATTCCAGCCGCCGCAAGTTCCATAACCTCGAGATCCAATCTAAACACCATCACGGAGGGGTTCATCTTCCTCATAGGTGCCTCTCCGATGATGCGTGAGTAGTCCACCATACACTACTGGAATCAGGGACTTTGCCATCTGCCAGCTCTTTGCCGTCTGCTGGCAGATGGCAAAGAGGATATTTGCCGTCTGCTTTTATAAAGCAGACGGCAAAGAACATGCTGATGGCAAAGAGGCTCTTTGCCATCTGCACTTCTTTGCCGTCTGCTGGCAGACGGCAAAGAGTTCTTTGCCGTCTGCCAGCAGACGACAAAGAACAAAGTGGGCCCCACTTGGTACTGCACTTGCCAGGTCACACGGGCCACTTCTTTGCCGTCTGCTGGCAGACGGCAAAGAACTCTTTGCCGTCTGCCAGCAGACGGCAAAGAGGTGAGGGGGGCCCCACAGTGTAACGGCGGGGCCGGGCTAACGGCCCCCCTCTTTGCCGTCTGCTGGCAGACGGCAAAGAGGGGGCTTAATTTTCGCCATCCCCCCGCACCTCCCGCCTCTCTCTCTCTTTCTCTCACCTCTCTCTCTCTCTCACACCCGCGCCCGTTCCCCTCTCTCACCGCCGCCGCCACCGCCGCCGCCCCCTCCCCGCCCTCTCGCCGCCCCCTCCCCGCCCTCTCGCCGCCGCCCCCTCCCCCCCCTCTCTCACCGCCGCCGCCGCCCCCTCCCCGCCCTCCACCACCGCCTGCCCCCTCCCCGTGGCGCACCTCCACCACCGCGGCGCCGCCCCCTCCTCACGGCCCTCCTGCCGCCGCCGCCCCCTCCCCGGCGGCCTCCTCTCCTCGCCGCCGGCCGCCCTGCCCCCTGCCCCTCTCTGGTGAGCTTCCCCTGCCCCCCTTTTAATTTTTTTTTCTGTTTTTCTAATTAGATTTTTAGTTTTCTGTTTTTAGATGTTTTGCCAATAGTTGTTTAGGTGTTTGGGTAAATAGGAAAAAATATTTAGACATTTAGGTAGAAAAAAAACCTAGAAGAAAAAAAAGAAGAAAAGAAGATGAAAAAAAAGGAAAAAAAAAGAAAAGGAACAAAAAATAATAATAATAAGAAGAAACAGAAGAAGAGGAGGAGGAGAAGAAAAAAGAAGAAGAAGAAGAAGAAAAAAAGAGGAGAGGAGGAGAAGAAGAAGAGGAAAAAAGGAAAGGAAGAAGAAGAAGAGGAGGAGGAGGAGAAGAAAAAAGAAGAAGAGGAAGAAGAAGAAGAAAAAAGAGGAGAGGAGGAGAAGAAGAAGAGGAAAAAGGAAAGGAGGAAGAAGAAGAAGAAGAAGGAAAAAAAAGGAAGAAAAGGAAGAAAAGTAAGAAGAGGAAGAAGAAGAAAAGAAAAAAAGAGAAAAAAACCCGACCCCGACACGGCACCTCGACCCCGACCCGACAACCCGACCCCGACCCGACACCCCGACCCTGACACCCCGACCTCGATCCCGACCCCGACACGGCACCTCGACCCCGACCCGACAACCCGACCCCGACCCGACACCCCGACCCCGACCCCGACCCCGGCACGGCACCCCGACCCCGACCCCGACCCGACACCCCGACACCGACACGGCACCCCGACCCCGACCCGACACCCCGACCCCGACACGGCACCCCGACCCCGACACCCCGACACCCCTGACACCGCGACACCACGACACCCAGACACGACACCCCCCGACACCCCGACCCCGACCCCGACCCCGACACCCCGACACCCCTGACACCCCGACACCACGACACCCAGACACGACACCCCCCGACACCCCGACCCCGACACGACACCCCGACACCCCGACACCACGACACCACGCCACCCAGACACGACACCCCCGACCCCCGACACCTCTTCGGCCTCCTGTTGACCGAAAAGGTGCTCTTCGGCCTTCCAGAGGCCGATGGGGTCATATATTTGTGAATTATGAGTTAGGAAGTATATTTCCCGATTTTGTTAAGAAAAACATCATATATATTTGTGTTGATCGGGTGGATTTAAATGTGCAGTTCTTTCGGGGCTGCGAGGGTCTGGTGTTCGACGACCTCCCCGTGCGTTCGACGAGCTCCGCCCCTGCGTTCGTGGGTGAGCACAAATGACATCTCCTCCTCCCCCCTTCATTTGCTCTGTTCCGGTCTTCGTGCCGATGAAACTTGCTAGCTATAGGTGTCAATCATCAGTATGCATGACCACTATGCGTCTCCCGTTCGAAAGGGTTACATCTATAAATATGCATGCATTTGCATATTTATAACCGTGATTCTTTCGAATTGTCCAACGTTATCCATGGACAGCCCGAGTATGTGTAGATTGGGTTCGTTTTCCCATATGCTCTGCTCCGGATCCGATGCAGAATTTCGTCAGTGCCTCCCTGTTGTTCTCCGGGTACACATCCTCTCTGCTTATTGCCGAGACGTGTATCAGGAGAACAGCGGGGAGGTGCTGCCGAAATTTTGCGTCGGATCCGGAGCAGAGCATGGGAAAACGAACCCAATCTACACATACTCGGGTGGGATTAGGACCTATCTTTACCTACTAGCGTCTAGGTTGCATGGACGTAATAAAACTGACAAACTCTATTAACTGATGAATATGGTTTGCTGAATTATGTATATATTTCTTGTGTGTCCAGTAGCTAGGCAAGATGAGTGATCGTGCGTGGATGTACACCGGTCACACTAGTCAGAAAGACATGACCCATGAATGGCTAAGAAAAACCAAGGGGTTTGTGAGAGCCGCATTTGCAAATGGACAGGAAACAAACTGGTGCCCCTGTGTCGACTGCGACAACTTTCATAAGAAGTCCGAGTTTGAAATGATCAAACACCTGCAGAAGTTGGGTTTTACGCCTGATTATACGGTCTGGACATTTCATGGTGAGTCTGCCCAACGTGCCAGAGCTGAGGAGGGCCGTCGTCGCACCGACGAGCATGGTACCGGGATGGAAGACATGGTGGAAGACTTTGATGATGCTCGGGATTCGGACGATGAGATGGAGGAATCTGCAAAGGCCTTCAATGATATGTTGGAGTCTTCAAAACGTCCTCTCCACGAGCACACTGAGCTTTGTCAGCTGGATGCCATCGCACAAGTAATGGCTCTGAAGGCTCAATTCAACTTGGGCAGAGAATGCTACGACGCGATGATGACACTATTTGGACGCTTTCTACCCAAAGGCCATGTAATGCCTGCAAACCTGTACCAGTCGGACAAAATCCTCCGTGCACTTAAGATGCCCTATGAGAAGATAGATGCCTGTGAGAAAGGATGTGCCTTATTTAGGCTTGAGTATGCGGACTTGAAGTATTGTCCCGTTTGCCAGTCTTCCAGGTATGTTGAGATAGACAACGGTATGGGTGAGAAGAGTCAGACAAAAATCCCAGTTAATGTTCTTCGGTATATGCCAATCATACCAAGACTTCAACGTCTTTTCATGGTCGAAGAGACGGCCAGACAGATGACATGGCAGAAATTGGGCAAAAGAACCGAACTAGATGCAGATGGGGAGCCGATGTTGGTACACACATCGGACGCTTTTGCGTGGAAGCTCTTCGATGCAATACATCATGCTAAAGCGGCAGATCCAAGGCATCCTCGAATCGCCATAAGCACGGATGGGTTCAATGTGTTTGGTATGATGGCAGCTCAATACAGTTGTTGGCCTGTATTTGTCATTCCACTCAATCTCCCCCCCGGACAGATTATGCAAAGAAAGAACATTTTCCTGACGTTGATAATTCCGGGGCCCAACTGTCCGGGGAAGAATATGAATGTGTACATGCAGCCGCTTAAGGATGAACTGCAAGAAGCTTGGGATAATGGGATCAAGACATACGACGCCGCTACAAAAAAAACTTCCTAATGCGTGCGTGGTACATGTACTCGATGCATGACTTGCCGGCGTATGCGCTATTCGTTGGCTGGTCTGTGGATGGAAGGTTCCCGTGCCCCACATGCAAGGCAGCTCTTGAGTTTCGTCGGCTGCAGGCGGGTGGCAAGTTTTCTTGCTTCGACATGCATAGACAGTTCCTGGATCCTCGCCATAAGTTCAGAAAAGACAAGAAGAACTTCATCAAAGGTAGAGTTGTCAAAAACTCTGCACCACCTGCGTTGACAGGCCAACAGACCCTGGATCAGTTCAACTCTCTCGAGCCGGATCCGGAGCGTCCAGGGTATTTCAAGGGGTATAATTCCGAACACGCCTGGACTCACAAGACATGCTTGTGGGATCTGCCTTACTTCAAAGACCTCCTTTGCCCACACAACATCGACGTGATGCACACTGAAAAGAATGTCGGCGAGGCCCTCTTTGGTACATTGTTCGGCATAGAGGGGAAAACAAAGGATAATCCTAAGGCTAGAGTTGATCAGGAGGCTCTATGTGATAGACCGCTACAAAATATGCGACAACTGAAAGGAAAGCAGAACTGGACGAAGCCAAAGGCATGGTTCAATCTTGGAAGGCCAGCTATGAGGGAAATTATCCTGTGGGTGAAAAAGGAGTTGATGTTCCCCGATGGGTATGCAGCGAATCTAAAGAGGGGAGCGAGCCTTGAAAAATTGAAAATATTTGGTCTCAAGAGTCATGATTGGCACATATGGCTTGAGCGGGTAATGCCGGTGATGTTGCGTGGCTTTATCCCTGAGGATGAATGGCTAGTACTGGCAGAGCTGAGCTATTTCTTCCATGTTCTTTGTGCGAAAGAACTATCGCCTGGCTTGCTAGAAGAACTGGAAGAGTTGGCGCCGGAGTTGATCTGCAAGTTAGAGAAGATCTTTCCACCGGGCTTCTTTAATCCAATGCAGCATTTGCTTTTGCATCTCCCGACCGAGGCACGATTGGGGGCCCCGTGCAGAATCGTTGGTGCTACGCAACTGAGAGGATGCAGAAGACGCTTCGAGAAAAATGTAAAAATAAACGTCGAATTGAAGCATCGATGGCCGAGGCATTCATTACTGAGGAGGCGGCAAACTTCGTGACAGCACACTACGAAGCCAAAAATCGTCATTTGCATAATCTGAAGCCTCGGTACAATGCTGGCGACCCTAAAAAGGGTGGATCCAACCTCAGCCTATTCAAAGGGAAGCTCGCACCAGCCGGTGCTTATACTTCCTTATCGCTGGATGTCGACGAATGGCGGACCATTACGTTGTATATCTTGAACAACCTAACAGAAGTGCGGCCATACATCGAGTAAGTTCTCGGTACATTGTTTCGCAACCTCTAATTCCTTTGAACTGCTCTTATTCCCGGATATTTGATACAGTCGATACGTCGCCAAATTCTCGTATGGAGCGGTGATCCAAAAGGATTTCGTCGAAGAGTATGAGCTTCTGGCAATGCATGGAGGCAGCTATCCCGGTTTCATCTCTTGGTTCAAACAAACGGTAATTTCCATTAGACCATTTCATTTCTTCGTCTAATTTCCGGCTAATGCAACAATCCTTTCGTATTAAACTTGTAGGCTAGTTCAGAGTCTATGGACGCCGAATTGAGACAAGTCGCTAATGGTTTTGACTATAAGGTCCGTTCGTTTGACAAATACGACATCAACGGGTATCGCTTTCGTACCTATGGCAAAGAGCTATCTATGGCCGACCGAAAGTCTACAAATTGTTGTGTCTCTGCTATCGGCGAAGGAGGTACCGAGTATTATGGAAGAGTTGAAGCAATTTATGAACTTCTATTCTATGGTGCAAACCCACCAAAAGTCGTAGTCTTCAAATGTTATTGGTTCCAGCCGAAGGAGACTAGAAGGACTCATGAACATCTAGGGCTAGTCGAAATGAAACAAAGCACCCATTTGGATGTTCCCGATGTCTATATTACGGCTCAACAGGCAACCCAAGTTTTCTATCTACCGTGGGCCTGCCAAAGTGATCCAAATCTCAAAGGTTGGGATGTCGTTTATGAAGTGCCGCCACATGTTAGACCACCTCCCCCCAATGAAGAGGATTATGAACCTCACATTAACCCAGACACATATGAAGGAGAATTCTTCCAAGAAACACGTCTTTCCAAAAAACGTTTCAAGAACCGCTCTACTTCACCTCAGAACATTGAAGTAGACAGCGGCAGTGAATCCGAGCCTGAACCGGAACAAGAAGAGCCGGAACAAGAAGAGGTTACTACTGCGGATGACCTGTCAATGCTTGACCGATTACGTACAGGAGGCCTTCCACATGTTGATGCATTTATTGATGATGATGATGAGCACGTCATTACTGATAGTGATGATGATGATGCATTTATTGACCCCGAAGCATATATAGACGATGATGATGCATTTATTAATGATGACGATGAAGATTAATATTATAGTTCATGTCAGGTATTCAATTATTATTATGTACATATATATTATTAATTGGTTCATGTTAGGTATTCAATTTTTTATTTTGTTCATGATGATGATACACTTAAATTATATTCATGTCAGGTATTCATTTTTTTAATGTTGTACTAACTTCGTTTACTCTTTGTCATTGCAGGTGTTGACAGATGGTGGGCGCGGGTCGAGAGCGCTCCGAGGCTCCTTCCTCGGCGCGTGGTGGGAGGGGTACTTCCATCCCACCCCACCACCTCCGGAGAGCGCTGGATCTCAGTATGCAGACACCGGCGGGCGCTTCTTCTTCGACCGGGAGAGGTCGGGGGGTGGGGAAGAAGGTTGGTAGAGGTGGACGTGGCGGCGGGAGAGGTAGGAAGGCTGCTACTACGCCTTCCTCGCCGCCACCCCCAGCTGATTCACCCGACCACAGGAGTGCTCCGTCTGAGATGGAGCAGCCTGAGGTGCAGCCGTCTCGGACTCCGGTCCACGAGCCTCAGGCCGATGAGCCTACGACAGACGAGGCTACGACAGACGCGCCTACGGCCGACGAGCCTGGGGCCGACGAGCGTCGGGCCGCCGAGCCTTCGTCCCACGAGACTGGGGATCACGCTGAGTCGCAGCAGAACCCAGGTGCGGGCTCGTCGAGTGGCCGTGCTGAGGGTGGCTATAGTTCTGATAGCTATAGCGAGAGTGAGTGGGTTGAGGGGCGCAAAGTCTACCAGCGTGGTGGTACAAAGCTCCCGCCCACCCCGGCGACCCCCGACCAGAGGTGGTTGATTGCACCGCAGGGGGAGAAGTAAGTGCATTTACTCTTTTTTAACCTTTTGTCTTCACGTTTCTTCGAATATCTAATTCGTTGGCCTTGTCATACTGCAGGTCTTGGACACACGGGCCTGGTTGCCGCAAGCCCAACAGTGTCCTTGGCGTGATTTGTCGCCAGAGCTTCCCGGGGTGGGTCACGTTGCCCGGTGAGGGCCGGGTTCCAGAGCTAGGAATGACCTGGGAGCACTACTTGGCTGCCCCGGTCCCGCCGGGGCATAGGATCGGCGATGTCGAGTGCCACACGGTCGCCGACATTGTGATCCAGACGTTTTGGGTAATTTCTCCTTTGCCGTCTACGTTGTGTTTTCTTCTTTGATTGGCAACCCTAGTGATTGTACTAATCCGTGTTTTCTTGTTTGATTGCAGACCTTCTACAGGTGTGCTGAGGGACAGGAGGAGGCCGCGGCTCGGGTTATCGGCAACGAGTGCAGGCGCCTACTTCAAAACTTTTGGCAAGAGGCTCGGACGCAGGCTATTCGAGACTACTACGCCTCGACTGGTATTCGGAGGAAAAAAGAGAAGTGCCGCCTCAACTATCTGAGTAAGGAGAAGTACATGAAGGTAATTACCTATTCTTAAGGCCTTGTACTTAGTTCCTTGATTTGATTCGTATGCGTAGCGCTCAAATTTCTCTTGCTTAACTTAGGTGCCCCCGAGATGGTGTGCGGATAGGATGGACTGTTGGGAGGCGTTGGTGGATGAGTGGTGCACTCCCCAATGGCGCAACGTCCACGACGGTGCAAAGGAGAAGCGTGCCCAAATGAAAGGTGTCCCACACCATCTAGGCAGCGTCAACCTACGTGGGTTCGGGGAAAACTGGGTATGTGGTTTGCTTCATGATTCATGCAAATTCATTCTTCATGCTAGCTTGAGCCCTTAACTAATACTCTGTTCCTCTCTTTTAGGCGCGGCACAACAAGGCTCCAGTGCCAGAGCTGTTCGACCTCTATGCCATGTCCAATACTGCCTCGTACAAGAAGGCCAAGGCATTCTCTGAGTCTGACCTCGATGATCCAGAGAAATTCAGCAACCGCGCCTCCCACAACAAGCTTGTGAGGTACAGAGACGAGGGGAAGGCGAGGAAAGGGCCGGAGTTTAACCCGAGCCAGCAACCTCTTGATCCAGAGCTGGTGATGATATCTGGTGGCGGGAGGCACCATGGCTTGTTAGCCATTGGGGATGGACTGATACGTTGTACTAGCACTCTCCCGCAGATCAAGAAGCGCCAGACCAGCTCCGATCCTGAGATAAGGCCTCGTGCACGGCCAATGGAGCTCGAATTCCAGGTTAGTTATACGGACTCAGATACCTTTCCTCCATTACATTGTGTGTGCGGCCGTCGATGATTACAATGCTAACGAGTGGTGTTGCAGGCTGCTATTGAGGCAGAGAGAGCGAAGACCCAGGCTGCTCTTGAGGAAGCAGAAGCGAGGACCCAGGCGCTTCTAGAGGAAGAGAGACGGCAGGCGGCGGTGAGGGAGAGGGAGGCGGAGGAGAGGACGGCTAAGCTATTGGAGGAGGAAAGGAACCGGAACGAGGCGGGTCAACGGGCCCTATACGAGCTCTTCGTGGTAAGTTTCTTCTGCATATTAGCCAAATCATGCACGTAATGTTCCTTCCTTTCATTACTAACTAATATGACTGACTCGAGAAAACCAAATGTGCAGAGCATGTGCGAAAAGAATGGCACGACCCCTCCGCCGATGCCAGTCATTGCTCCGGCGGGCACGGTGAGTTTCATTTGAATGGTCATTAGTTACTAGTCTTCACATTTGAGTTGCATCATGCTAACGATACACTGCAAATGATCTTTGGTGCAGCATAACTCCCGACAAGCATCGACCGATGCTTCTCCGTCTGCCACTGGCGCGACCGGTCCTTCACCTACATCTAAGTGATGACGGTAAGTTTTCCCAAGTGTTTAGCTTAACAAAATGACTCAATATGCTTAGCTAGCTAAAAAATGACATAACAACATTAATTAGCTCCAAAATGACCTATTTAACCTAGGATAGCTCTAAAATGACGTATACTTAGCATTTATTTCTCCAAAAATGGATTTATATGCTTAGCTAGCTCAAAAATGACATA